>OX421274.1:5637010-7023762 GCA_949125355.1 Agriopis leucophaearia | reverse complement strand
AGTACTTTAAACAGGAAAGTAATAGCATAGTTCACTTAAGATAAGGGAGTCAATGTCCTCGAGAACATAGAAATTAGGTGCGCGAAAGGTATGCCAAGGTGAAGCGACATTCACAAGGTGAACGTTAAAGATATTTTGAACTGGAAATTGGAACAAACACTTTAAAACTCATAAACAAGTAGATATAACTTCATTAAAACCTTTAACCACTGCGTTTATAGCATCTTATGAATAAAAGATCCTACAATTGGCTGTGTAAGTGTTATATTTTATCTTGTACCTTGGCTGCAGTATTTGGTAGCTATATCCAAAGTTGTAGCTAAATCGCAGAGCGAATCACTCTCAGCGTGAACATTTTCAATAACATTGATTGAATAAATTAGTAGTTTAATGTAAATGAGTATTTTATAACCAGTTCTGGACTCGTCCTCACCACTTTCACGCACGATTTCTAGTGTAACCAGATGCTGGCTGATCTTACTTTGGATAAATTAAATGGTGAACCATACGGTCGATTAGTGGTTGCCAGGTTTACTTTTATGAAGTGATGTAACGAATGCTTGCATATATGGTGTTAATTAATTGATATTAGAAAGTGAGTAATTAAGGTGTTTTCGAACGGTTCGAGGAGAGTGCATGTGTTATTGGTGCGCTAGTGACCTCCTTGCGGAAGAGTGACTCCAGCGAGAAGGAACGCGTGCGACTGGTCGGGCGACTTTTCCGCGCTGGCGCATCAGAAGCCGTTCGGCCGCGACATTGACCCGCCATATATGATCGGCCATTGCACCGGCTGTCGCAGGCTCTTTGTTTATGTCCTGCGAGGCCTACCGTGCGACCCTCACTCGTTCGTTGTCCTCAAGCGAGTCATCTAGTTTCTACCATAGCGACAGGAATAAACTTCATACATTGCGTGGGTTTCGTCTGATCCTGCAGCAAAAAATCATTGACGCCAATAAACAGTCTCGTTTTAGACGACGTTGACGTCTGTGTATAACAGAAAGATTAGTTAGATGCCGCTTAACATAGCAACGAATTAGAGCACATTTAATTTTAAATACGAGTCAACCAACACACGACAGAGAAAGTTTAAATTCATGTCGCAAAAATGTTTTTAAGTCAATATAATGTAAAACTAATGCAAGTTTCTTGAGGATTCATAAGCAGTAATTTTACAATCTTTTTCAACTTTCAAATATATCTGTATAATCTTTAGGAAGTTTATAATGTCGCATATTCAAACATACTGTTTGATCAACATGGGGTTGCAGTGATGTGCATTTTCATTATTACAAAAAAAAATCGTAGAAACATCTCAGCACAGTATCTATAAGTAATAGTCTATTGTCAGCCCAATAGGACTAATTAAAAGTACTACGTTCAGTGAGTAGAGTGGAGAGACGGTGTCACAAGCTGTTAATGACATTCCACGGGTTGAGCTCACGGCTCTCGGGGTGCGTCAGAGCACGTCACTGGTCACCAGGTCATCGCGTTAATAGACACGTTATGGATGCATTTTGCGTAGACGCAGAAGGTTCAGCAATTTCCTGAAATACGGGTTTCATGGTGACGCAAAGTCCGACGCCCGCGCTTTCAGCGGCGCCTGCGCTGAACCCATTTTAGGACATGACTAACGGAAATTCGACTCCTCTCTCTGCCCCGTTCTCTCCCGCGGGAAGCGGCGTACGTCTGTCTCGCTCGCGCGAAAAGCTTCAAGAAATCTTTTAATAGTGTCCACGGCCGCGATCTACTTACGACTTGCGGCGGGAAATGTGCAACGAAATGTCAAAATTTTGAAAACGCTCGTTTATCTATCTACCCGCATTTTTTAAATATTTGTTTACGTTTATTAATTTGGTTAAATTATTAAATTTAATTATGATCTTTCTATATTTAGCATATATTCTTGGTTAATTATCGTTTATCATCTTTCTCTAAAATTAGATTCATATAATCTGATATTATATTATGAGCGTTGCCAATTTGTAACCGGGAACAGATCAGATGTAGTAGCACGAGTAGTGGCCTGCTGAATTGTTTATTGAAGGACACCGGTAGCCGTTCAGTATTTGAGAATCGATTTGCAGATAAAATATTGTAAATACATAAACATGAGTCACTTCGCGACAAATGAGATAAGGCTTTCCTGCTGGCGTTTTTATGTCAACAAAGTACGTATATTTTTGTTTAAAACTTGGGTTTTCTCTTATTGTTACTTACCTTCGGTAAGCAATGTGTCAACAGATGTGAGGTGTGTCATGTAGAACTGACCTTTTTCTGTTGCTTCTCCCAAGCGGGGTCTAGCAGACCCTCGCGCTCCCACTCCTCCTCCTGTTCCATATATCCGTCCGTGTACTCATAGTTATTCATCACCCCGTTGTCCATCATCATGGTCACCGCACTGACCGTCGATTCGGTGTTCGTTCGAGCCTATGACCGCGAGTCGCGTGTGTTGGATCGTACCGCGCACTGCAACAGGCAGCCGGCCGCGCGCCCGCTGCAAGAATACTGGCGCACTAGCGCTACTAGCGACTTCGCATGGAACTAATGCTCTACGTTCCATTCTACGCAACGCAACCACCTGTCAAACTCGCCTACATTGTAGTTCGAAGTGGAACATGCCTGAATGTGGTTAATGTTATTGGGAACGAGCCTAATGTTATTTTTAAATTAACTTTCGCATCATTTTGATAACTGATGTAGAGCCTGGAGGGTAGTAAATTTCATTGTTTGCCATCTCATCACGAGTAAATTCCTAGAGTCTTGGGCTGTGATATACTTTTTGTGCGTTTTATAATTTGTATCTAAGTGTGCCGACCCTTTTTTGTTTGCTTTAAATTTGTCTACCTAACCCTTTTGACTCTAGAACAAAAGTAAAAGATATCTATATAAGGAACTGAAATGTCTACAAACCGATGATTGAGAAGGGGACGATTTGTTAAAGGTATTAATTGATTGGTTAAATAATTCAAGATCCGAATAAAATACACAAAAAATTTATTCACCACATAAAATTTCATTGGATAATTCTTGCTCATGCAAAATAACAGTTATACATATATTATACATTCTTAATTTTGTTTCCTTTGACCAAGTTACCATAATAGGTACCTAAGTATGTACCTATAGCACGACATGGTTTTTGGAAGGTTAAATTTCGGAATATAAAACTTATTTTATCCAAAAACATGAATACGTAAACTTATTTGGTGTTTCTACAAATTATATTCTATAAATATATTATGTAAAGTAGTTATATGAGTATTAGATATATACTGAAATTTATAACATATATGATATTATAACAATATACAAATAAAATAAGTAGGTACTTAAGTAGTTTAAAAATCCTTGCCTGTCTCATAAAATGGTAAGATTAATATTAAACAATCCAATAGATATATTTTTTGTAATTGTCAACAGTGTGTATTTGTAGATATATATTTCAAAAGCTTTGAGCAATATTACGGCAAAGTAATATAAATAAGTTTTTAAAGTTAACAACCGAACTTTAGTGAACAACCGTGATAGTTTAAAACAGTGTTTAAATAAGTTTTTATACTTTAGTGACATTATAATTATAACATTTTTGTATAACATATTAAAATAATTCAATTTTAGTCATGTTACAAAGGTTCAGAACGTTGTTTGGTTCTTCTGCCAGCGAAGAAAATAGTTGTGATTTTTATTAGAACTACTTTTTTTGTCTCGTTTTCTATCAATTTAGTTAGTATTTTATCTACGTCATACCTTCGACCAAAATAATTTGGTCGAAGCATCATACAAATAAAAAATCACTCAAAAACTTTAACTTTCGTGGGTTCCTGAGCCATGAATACAAGTATTCATTCTTAATGGTTTTGTACAAGCACAAACTTACTTTAGTTATTAATGTAGAGAGCTGCCCTTTATACTTTATCGATATAAAATTACTAATTGTATGTTATATGGGCGCCGGCAGGTTTTTTTTCAGGGAGGTGCATCTGCATCTACTCACTAGGTATACTATTGTTATTTTTGTGTAATTATGCATTTATGTTATGTTAATTGACAAGGTGATGAACAAATTAGGACACGAGCCTGGATGCCGTAAGTTTTTATTTAACCAGTGAATAAGTAAAATAAAAAAAGACAATATTTTTCTGTTCTATTTCTTGGGGAAGACAAAGGACAAAGGGAAAATACGCCCCCTTGCACCCTCCTGTCAACGCCCATGTTGACATAGTAACAATTTTGGTAAACCATGACAATACAGTAACTAAAAAAGATATGTAGTGTTTCAATACAGTACATAAAAAAAGATGGCGATGGAACCTCGTACTCAATACCACTTAACAGTTTTACGTTATACATTGAAATTATAAAAATATCTAATTTTTCACTTTGCATTTAATAGATATTTTTTAATTAATTAATTTTAATTTATGTTTAACACTTAACATGTATTTTACGACTATTGACATCAAATTGGAAAACACGAGGAATACATGGATACTTCTTGAATATTTAGGAACATATATTATCCCAGTGACGTAAATAGGGCTGTGCTGGCGGTGCCCAGGCACAGGACGCAGACTCTGGAGGGTGCAGAAATGACCACACCAGTACCAAGTTTTGTTTTTAAGGGCGCAGTTATAGAAGCTCGCACCGGGCGCATAAAAGGCTAGTTACGGCACTGATGTATCCTAATATAACAGAGGCATCAACACAAAATTAAGTTTAATAACGAGTGTAAATAATTAGAAACACAATTCAGGTATTTGGTTTCATAAGAAAAGTTAATTCATATTTTCATTCAATTCATTATTTAGATTTAATTAGGTTTTAATACGATAATTTTGTTTGGTTTTAGCAAAGACAGTTTTATAAACACAATTAATATTACTTAACAATATATATATTTAGGTTCATGAATAAGACAACTTTTGGATATGCTACCATATGTTTAGAAGGCATAAATTAATAAATTAAGGGATAGTTAAACAAAGGTGACGTCAATCTTCCATTTATAATATGTATATAAATATTTTTTATTACATTCTACGATAAGTTTCTTGCACTTTTGTACAAACTTTAAAGACAATTATGTTAAATATATTAGAGTTTAGATATTTAACATACAATTCAATATTCTAAACATTTAGAATTATTAGTAACAGGTTAAAGTATCAGTCGTTTTATAAACGCGAATTTGATGTGAACAAAATGCATGATAGATATGAATTAAATGTTTTTCTTTATTTTACTTTGAATTCATCGTAACTAATGAAATGGTTATCTATATAACATCGTTGGTTGGGAGACACTAACACGCGGGTTATCTAAAATATACGGAGATACATTAAATAATCATATTGCTATTGATTTTTTTGCGTTATATGATTTACTCTCACTGGCGGATCACAGAATGGGACAACATTGTGTACCTGCTACTAAGATCTATGTATAAAATATCCCGCTGGATATTTTCATGCCAGACTATATGTGCGTTCATCGCAAATTTTTGGTACCAAAAATAGAGATGATTATACTGAACACGTCTAGCTAGATGTAAAAAATATAGGTTTCAATGAACAACAACAAGGAATAGGTCGTCGAGAAATGTACAAATATTTCTCGCACCTCTACTAAGTACTCGAGTACATTTATAACAATAATACTTTAGAAGGCGTCAACATACCACAATTAGAAGGACCCGGTCCGATCACTCTTCATAATCTATCTAATACACTGATATTCCTCACAGCTCCTTTATATCCCGTAGTCGAAGCTCTCGAACTCGGAAAATCTCGAATCTTGCTTCTGCAGACGTTGCTGGCAGGCTTCTATGTAGCTGTCCTGGATCCTATACATCCCGGAGTTTGCTTGGTACATCAGCGTTTCCAGGATTCGCTCGTTCTTTATCGCCTTCGAAGGCAGGACCACTTTTATCAATTCCTGCGGAGAGATCCTGTACAGCTTGAGGTCTCTACCTAATCTCTCCATGATGCATTTAAATTCATTTCTCGCGTCAGTCTTATTGGCAGATTTGGATTTGATTTTGTTTTTGGCCCAGCTGAGCATGGCTTCGAACTTTCTGACCTCGGGCACCTCAAGGTTGCGGCACATTATCATCTGGACCATAGACTCGGAAAGGTTTAAGAACTCGGAGGTTTGGAAGAGAGCATACGCGCGTTGTTCAGTGAAGGCTAGGATCATGTTCACAAGTTCTGAAGCTGATGTATATCGCCAGTAGTAGTTCTCTAATGATATGAGCATTGTGCATACCTGAAATAAAAATAAAAGATTAATCTTTTGTAATAGGATTTTTGTTGCATTTTTTCCTCTTGTGAGGGTTTTAGCGTTGCATATCTTGCGCATTAGCCAGTAGCAAGTATTGTTGTATTTTTTACTTTTTAACAGACTTCCAAAAAGGAAGAGGTTCTCAATTCGACTGTATTCTTTTATTTTATGTTTGTTACCTCAGAACTTTCGACTGAGTGCACGGATTTTGACGATTCTTTTTTTATTCGAAAGCTGGTGTTTCCCGTGTGTGGCAATTTGGTCCAATTCTGACGTTTTTATGAAGTCGGTTTTTTTATATTAATAATTATACTAAGTATCGTCAAACAAGTCATAGACAGTTAGTATCAATACTGTCAAGCAAAGCAAATCATGAAAAAGTCTAACGGGCCGTACCTAAAAAAACCTTCTATTCATCTTACATATAATCGTAATTTGTCATGCTCTCTCATTAGCCAAGAGAGCGAAACAAAGCTCAATGTAAAAGTAATATAAAAATGATTTTTACGTTATGGTAGGTACGCCGCGCCATCTGGGGGCTACCACAACCTCAAAAACATTTTTATAATGCTTGTCTCTTATATAAGAGCTTTGTTTCGCTCTCTAGGAATGTTTTTGAGGTTGTGGCAGCCCACAGACTTACGCCCAACTCTAACAACGGGCCCGAATACGCGAAGTTTGCAAAATTGCATGAACGCGCGCCGACATAGGTACTGCTTGCGGCGTGATTTTGCAAACTGCGCGTATTCGGGCCCGCAATTAGAGTTGGGCGTAAAGCCCCTGGTCATGTTCTAGTAAAAAGGCGGAGACTACTAGAACCTTCTAAGGAGTTTTGGAAACATCACGAAAATAGATATTTCACCTCGATATCACACTTTGATAGATATCACACTTTGACAGATATCACACTTTGATAGATATAACACACACTCGATATCACACTTTGAAAGATATAAAATAGATATTTCACCTCGATCACACACTCCGAGCTATGCTCGGAGTTTCTTTGCGCGATAAAATTCGGAACGTGGATATTCGCCAGAGAACCAGAGTCAACGACATACCTAGCTATTAAAATCTGCAAGTTGAAGTGGCAATGAGCAGGCCACATCTCTCGAAGAACTGATAACCGATGGGGAAGAAAGGTTCTTGAGTGGAGACCACGAACCGGAAGACGCAGCGTAGGTAGGCCTCCCACTAGATGGACCGACGACATTGTGAGAGTCGCGGGCATTCAGTGAATGCAGATGGCAGGACGTCGTTCAGTGTAGAGGTTAAAGGGGGAGGCCTATTTTCAACAGTGGACATCTTCTGGCTGATGATGATGATGATGATCACACTTTGACTTTACCGGAGTTGACCGTGACCTACTTTTCTTGACTCTGACCGTGACTATGACTTGTATGACGATATCTAATAAAACTTGAATATATTTCAATATTTGACACTGGCAAATGCACACGACGTACGACGCCACAATCCTCTTAGGAGAAAGATACACTTGCTCTACCTTGATCAAAGGGTAGGGCCGGCGTTGTTTTTTTTTTGTTATGACACACACAATAATACACAAGTTTATAAAAACAATACAATTAGGCGACATAAATTATTTCCACGTTGGCGCCAAAACTTCATATTAAAATTGTTGTTGCTGCTGTTACAGCACTAATAGAAACTAGCGCCGCATTTTAGTGTAACATGATGACGCTAGATGGCGAAACAGGTAAAATAAAATCGCGCAAGCGTTTCATTCGGAAGCCCGTTGATGTTGAAGTAGTCTTGTCGTCATGGCTAGATGAAATTTACTTATTGCCACGCTATTTGCTGGCAATGCTTAGAAGTTTTTAAAGCGCTTTAACTACCTCTTAGGTAGTTAGCGATAATACGGAAGTCTGAAATATGTGTGTTTTTATAAATAATCTCCAATCTTAGAACAGTATTTACATAAACAATTTGGCGATAAAATTATGTATCCATGAGCAGATTTGTATCATATTGTTTGAAACGTAAGCGCTCTACGAGCGAAGTGAGTTCCTGGTTTTCATTGTACACAGCTTTCTTATATCCCGGAAAATGTCAGAAAGTAAAGTACCTCAGTACGGAAATCGAAATCGGTCTGAATGCAAACTGTTTTCTTGTCAAGTTTAATTAATCTTACCCATTTAAAATATCCAAATTAATAAACGACATCAACGACAAAAAAATAGCTGTTCCATAGATTTGACTTGAGTTTGACATCTTGAATTTGACTGCACCGGTGGCGCAGTTGGTAGTGAACCTATCTTTTGCGCTTGAGGGCGTGGGTTCGATTCCCACCTAGGGTAAACTTTTATGTGATGAACATTTGTGTTTGTTCTATGTCTGGGTGTTAATATCTATTTAAGTATGTTTTTAAAAATATATAATTATGTACATTGTACGTATATCAGTCTCTGGCAGCCATATTACAAGCTTTTCTTAGTTTGGGGTCAGATGACCGTGTTTGCAGAAATGTCCCAGATATTTATTTATTTTGTCGAGTGTCAATGACTGTTTCTATGGAACAGTTGATTTTTTTCTCGCGATTTCTTTCTAGACTAGCTGCGGCCCGCGGTATATCCGGGATAAAAGTATAGCCTAAGTTACTTCTTATAACATAAGCTATCTGCCAGTAAAAGTCCAATGGAAACATATTATGTATAAATATATACATAATATATCGCCTTTTATATATAAGAAGAAGAAGAATATAATTATGCTCACCACTTCTATCCTGAGGAACTGTTTCGCGTGGTGGAAGCAGGCCTGCAGCAACTCTGGCAGGTCGTAGTGCTCGGCGGCGCAGATCAGTCCTGGGATGGAGGCGCACGTCAGGGGACAGCTGCCAGTGTGGAGGTAGTCCAGCAGGATGCGGAACGTCTCCGGGTCGAACTCAATTATTGAAAACTGAAATGTACAAATAAAATCATTTCAAACACAAAATTAATAATTATTTTATTCGAGCATATTGTTAACAAAAGGTCATACCAAATTTCACGGTTTTTTCAATCAATTTTAAATAGTTAAATGGCAATATTTGAGCCGAAAATACATGTCATAGATACATCTGTGTTTGAGATAAAACCGTTATTCAAAACACGATAGGATAAACTTTCTTTGGATAGTTTTGTGATACTTTGTTCGATCGTTTTTATTGAAATTAATAACGTAAAAAGGACTCAAATATTTGTGCGCACCGCGCTCAGACCCGCACCACTTGGATAACCTCCCGTTAAGTGGACCTGGGTGGACTACGGATACAAATACTCAGTCCACCTGGGTCCACTGGGCCCAGCGCAGTTCGGAAAATCATGCGAACGGGAACTTTAACGCGCTGAGATACAGTTTTGCGGTCGCGCAACTTTTCGCAACCACCTAAACATAATCGTTTTAAACAGGTGACCGTACGGCCCAGTGATCCATCTGAATGGGCTACAGGTACTTCCACTGACCCTGCGTATCTAATACAAAACATCTATGATAATCCCTACCATATTATAAATGTGTAGATAAAATACCTTCACACATGACTTCTAACTAAGTAGAAGCAATACCGGATATCGGTTTAACTTGCAAAAAAAATCCCGTTTGCGTGATTCAGGTAAAGTGTCGTATTTACCTATAATAGACGCACTTTTCATATTTGTGAAACTACGATCCATTTACACTCATTATTTTAGGAATTATTGAATACCTTATTACGTTTTTAATAATATTATTCGTAAAGTTTAAGCAAATTTACATTTTTTTCGCAAAACATCGTTTTAGTACGCAATCTATTTTCAAACTATGGAACTACAAATCTGACGGCTGTCAGTTTGTTTGTTTGTCCGCGCACATCTTTTAAACTACTAGAAGGATTTCAAAGCAGTTTCCATGAATATGCTTATAAAATACCTGATTGAAACATAGGCTATATTAATTTATGATAATAAATAGTAAAAAAAATTTTTTTTTATAATTATTTATAACGCCATCTAGCTTATTTTATAGTAATGTTGTCGTAATGACAGACTTCTACTCGCAGACATGGTAGGTAGGAAGACTGGAGCGGCTGTTGCCATATAATCTATATGTAAATAAAAATATAGATATTCGCCAAGAACCAGAGTCACCGACATAGCTATTAAAATCTGCAAGTTGAAGTGGCAATGGGCAGGCCACATCGCTCGAAGAACTGTTAACCGATGGGGAAGTAGGTAAGGTTCTTGAGTGGAGACCGCGAACCGGAAGACGCAGCGTAGGTAGGCCTCCCACTAGATGGACCGACGACATTGAGAGAGTCGCGGGCATCCAGTGGATGCAGATGGCAGGATGTCGTTCAGTGTGGAGGTTAAAGGGAGAGGTCTATGTTCAGCAGTGGACGTCTTCTGGCTGATGATGATGATGAAATAAAAAGGAATCGCCGAAATGTATGTACCCGCATAACTTCCGATAGACTGCACCAAATAGTTTTTTTTGTTTTTGTTATTTTCAGGACAGCCAACTGCTTTTGAAGAGGTTTTACAGTTTAGTATGGCGTAATTTAAAGTACGTTTATTTTTGTATTGACTTCTGACGTGCTAATATACCAAGTCGACGGAGATTAAAATGAATACATTTTTTTGCCAGGATCAAACTTAAGACCAATAACAGACACGCAAAGTAGGTGAACTCGCGGCATCTAATCTGTTACTGATCTATGATTAGCAGCTATTTTGGATGTTATGGTGGTGAACGAAAGCGGTTTAGTTGTTGGAAGGGTCGAGGCGCAGAAGGCGGGCAAAAATTATTTAGACATCATTGATTGGCAGTCTTTACGCGGAGTAATGTTAAATAACAGCAATTAATTATAGATACCGCTCCATGCTTTCTACTTACTATTTACTAATAATTCAATAATAACGTTTGTCATGCATGACATTTCGCTTGACTTATACCAATTTTTTTTCCTTATTGGCTCCATGGCTCCACACTTCCAACGTATTTAACCAGTGAAAGTAATATATTATTTGATTGAAATATATTTGAAACTATGGACATGTCGGGATACCTGTATCGAGTCAGATTAAAACTAGACTAAAATCATACTATGACGATAGTATGACAATCCGCATTAAAATGGAGAGCAATAAATCTATAATCATGTCATATGTGTAGGTATTATCTATAAAATATTCAGTATAAATAATCCGATGGATTTGTGCCTATTTAAAGTTCCGTTCGTGTTCGTTAGTGTAACATTTATATTTGGATATGTCAGTCTAATCGTCCACCCACTAATTACTTAGCGCTACGCGTACGAAGTCGCGGGCATTAGCTAGTCATAATAATAAAATGACTATGCCAATAAATAAGAGAAAGGATAAGTAATACTAAGTTTATTATTTTCCATCTTAGGTCATCAACATTGTCATGAATTACATCTGACTTAACAATTTCTCATTATGTCGACGTTACGTCGATATTACATTGTTTTTTTGACAAGTGTCAAAGTGATATATATCGCAGTGACAGTTGTCAATCAACATCATTAGCCTACTCTTCTCAGACCGACAGGGGTAATAGTGTTCCGTGGACTTGGGCGTCTTCCAGGGTAGATGTTGGCGTTAATAGATGTCAGTGTGACAACTGTCATTTTAATAATTTAAATAGCTAATAGGCTTGTGTTTGACCGCCACCACCTCGTTTGATAAGCGACGATTTGAAGACACCCTGATTTTAACTATCGGGAACACCCATTCAGACAGCGCTTTCTAGTAGACATAGACTAGCAGTTCATACAAAAAAGTGGAATAAAAGCGCTTCTTACGGGTTTTCGGAATATTAACCATGAAGCGGGTCGCCTTTTCGTGCCTACTCTGGCAGTCCTATAGAAAAATGGGCAGGAGGGAATTAAGTCATGTAGATCCCATGCACACTCTCCGAAATGCATCCGTAAAACTCTACACGTTACACGTTTCTTTCACATTAATTTTGTAGAGGTTGAAACTCACCTCCGTTTGAGCTAGTTTGGCACGGTCGACTTTCTGTGCATCTGCACACACGGATAACCTTGGTACTGCAAGCGCTGCTGCATTCTTCTCCTTTTCCTTGTCTTTACTTTCTTTGTCTGCAATTTAGAAATCAGTACGGTATTTTACTAAACTGAACCCTTAGGGTGGAGTTCACCTGATTTTAAAACGCCCGTTTGGCAGTTTAACCGCTGGTCATACAGATTTTAGTGTTCACCACAACATAACCGACGTACGTTTATATGCCATAATTGCACGATCATCTTAACCGAGCTCGACCACCTCGTTTAAACCTCGGTTCCACTACATTTTGACGTTGCCGTCTTTGGGTGTACATTAATTTTAGGTTATACCTACGTTGTTTGAGTTATTTATGGAAATAAGTTTTAGTTTTGAAATATGCACTCAGTGTTTATTGTAATGGTAGATAACATGAATCACGAACACTACCTTGATCTTCTTGAAAATCTAGACAATTTCGAAATAATAACGAAAAGACCACGACTTTATCAAAATCGCCGTAATTATTATGAAGAATATGATGAAACTAGATTCTGTTTGTCTAAATCTTCCGCATTGGATGTAAATTAATTAATTGACCGTAAATTGTAATTTCTCAGTGATAAGTAAATAAGTACCTAATTCCCTACCTTATTCAACTCATTGTTTACCTACTTGTATAGATCACTGGTTGTATGCATACATCTACACTAATATTATAAAGAGGAAAGATTTGTACCTATTTTTGTATGTTTGTAATGAATAGGCTCCGAAACTACTGAACCGATTTGAAAAATTCTTTCAATGTTGGGAAGCTACACTATCCCCGGGTGATATAGGCTATATTATATTTTGTAGCGAGGCCGAAGGCCGAGCTTACACTCGTGCGAAGCCGGGGCGGACGGCTAGTTATGTTATAATTCTATACTTATACATGTAATAATTATACATAAATAATTATTACATAATATATGTATTAGGTATGTACTTAATGATTCGGTCATAAATACTATGGTAGTACTTCTAGTACTACCTATGTAGTATTTATAGTCGAAATAGTCTTAGATAAGGAAGGTGTAAGTAGGTACGAATTATTACTTGCAGGTGGAACTGTAAACAATCTAGCTACAAACAGAACATCTCATGCACCGTCCGTTCACAGTTATTTTACCTCTGACAATATGTTGTTGTTAAATTCTGGCAGTACCTAAGCGACCTAAACGATATAAAGTCAGAGGCAAAATAACTGTGAATGGAGTGTACCTACGGTCCTACGGTCGGTCCTACATCTTAGACAAAGGATCCCATTGTCTAATGTCCTACATAGACCTTACAAGCTATCCGTCCCAATTAGAATCGTCAGTGCAGGAGAGCTTCTCCAGCGGGTTATTGTACTTTTTAAATTGAAAGCGTTTTATTTTATGCTATGTTTTGTGTTAAAAATAGACGCCATCTTTCAAAGTGTAAATGCGTGATGACAAGTGGCTTCGCGAATAAGTTGCTTTATAACATTCATTCATTCAATCTGAATGATTGGTGATCCGATGATTCACAGATCAGGGATTGAATTTGCGTGGTGAACAGAAAATATTTAAAGATTCGGTTAAACGATGTTTTGGAATTAAAGGGACGATTACGAAAACGTCGTTTTTATGTTACATTAGGTGAACTCGAGCCTTAGTACAAGATTTGATAGTTTTCGAAAACTTTTTTCGTTTTCGTTATGTTCTATGCTGGGCTGAAAGCTAAACGAAAACTTTTTCTGTATTTGAGTGAAGCAACCTATATGCTGTCGATTACTACAGATTTTAGTTCCTCGGCGTTTCCGCTAGAGGCGCTTTACTAAAATGTATGGAACAATACAAAAACGAAAAAAGTTTTCATAACTATCTAATCTTGTACTAAGGGTACAGTGGCATGATTGCGAGATCTTTTCGTTGGCATGTGAGTTACTCGGACTATTTTAAAAGGCGGTAAGGCTGAACGGAAGGGCCTTGCGGTTAGGGTTACCAGATGAAAAAATCAAAAGTCCGGAGAAAAGGCCTGATTTCCATAGAAAAGTCCTGAGATTTTCTACAGCTTGAGAATTTTCTCTCAAAAACGTATTATTATCTTGCGCACGCGTTTTACGCGACGCGTTGCAAGCTTGTATGTACATCGCACTCAAAACAGCGGGGCGGAGGGAGGAGGGGGGCGCCCGTCGCCCCGCAGTGCGGTTGTTAATAAGTATTGATTTGAACTGTTCAATCATTACCAAAAGAAAATTATTTTTAGTAGTTTAATAAGAGAGATCTTTAAAATGTAACCTGTGTTTTATTGAAAATCCTGAGCTATCACTAGATTAGCTAAATCCGGCCGGAATCCTGAGAAGAGTCGAAAAATCCTGAAATCTCAGGACAAATCCTGAGATATGGTAACCCTACTTGCGGTGCTTGTGCGAGATATGCCTTTTTAGGTTTCCGGTTTCCGTAGAACTACAAGGAACCCTAATAAGTTCGTTCTTCCGTCCGTTTGTCCATCTGTCCGTCGGTTTGTCCGTACTAATCTTTAAGAACCTTCTAATATCTATAGTTATTACAAGTGCATGAAACTTTGCAAGATACTTAACCGTTTTGGTATAGAACTCAATTTGAAAGTAGGTATTAAAAAATTAAAATTAACGATATTAAACGTATGACGTTACTCTGGTAGGTACATTAGAAATGAAAATTAATTTATCTTTTTGCTGCAGCCCCTCGTGTTGCATATCATTGAATAGGGTCTTTTGAATGTAAGGTTTCATACTTCACATTTTTATCAAGTGTAGGTACGCTTTAGCAAAAAATTGGTTCCCCCTGAATTTCCAACTGTTAATAAACTTGTAACTAGCCATCTTGATAGGTCATATTAAAACCTTAATTAAAAACTATTTCGAACATTTTATAATTACAACTTTTTGAGTTATAGCGATAAAAATGTAGAAAAATCAAGATGATCTAACTTATAAGTAATTGTTTATAAAATTATATTCACACAAAATGTTTCCCAAGTAGGTCGTTTACTCTTTGGCTAAATCATAAAAATTATGTGTCGGGAAGGCCGAGATGATATTTGTCATCTCTGAAATTTGGCCAAGTCCCTAAGTCAACAGAGCTTCGTACGAAACGCTATTGCGAAAAGTTTAATTCTATGACCTAGTTTCTATTATTACTTTCTACTATTTTGAATTTTAAAAAAAAAACGGTTTTTTTTTCGATATATAATTTTTCATTAGGTACTAAAACGTATTTTAAGTCTTATTTTAACACTTAGGTAGGTTATAGTAACCTACTTATAACCTCAACCTTACCTGTACAATTTTGTTCTAGTGTCTTCTGCGGTGTTTGTTTTGAATTTTTTTCTATGTAGGTATACTCGTTAATTCAAGAGCCAAAACAAAGATAAAGACATGGCCGTAGTATACATGAAGGCAACTACGCCCATGGAATATATTTTCGAAGATAGACCACCCATCGCACCGTGCAGCCGCACAGCCGTCCGCCGCGGTGCGGTGACGAGCGTGGTTTATGAAAACAGCTGCTTTATTGCCATGTAATGCACTGCGGAGACACAGAATAAAGCTACGCGTGTGGTTCCAGGCCTCAACTGGGAGTATAGTGACCTGTGTTCCAGGCGTTGACGTTCTGTTACGGGCTACGTAATCGCGCAAATGATCATGGCGAAATATCACGGTAAAAATAGTATTAGCCACCAGCGACGTTCTTGTCCGCATTTGCTTCTAATCAAATGCCATTTTGGTGCAACATTAGTTGCAATTTTCAAAGCCCTTTGGTTCGCTCCAATTTACTGACAGCACCATGTTAGGCATTCGTGTTTACCCGAATACATTGCGATTTCCTGAAGTACTCGGCCAGACCTTTCGCGGCCACCACGATGCGACTATTCACTGAACACCGATATGTGCAAATAGTGGCATTAGAGTTTGGAGTGCATGTAGAGTAAGTAAAACGTTTAGCGCTATCTTCGATAAAAAAATACAAAGATGGCACAATGACGCACTAATCGGGGCAATACTTAATCTGGCTGGACAATACGAAGCCAGATAGGATTCACAGTCACGCGATAGTTGAACAAGCCGTAAAACACCGTAAGAGCCGTAATAGACACGTCAACTTGGCTGACGAACCACCGTCTGACCAACGGGACAGAGAGAAAATTGTCTCTTTCTATCTTTTTGTAGTGGTAGGACTCTTTTGCAGGGGTCCGACTGGGGAAGTACCACACCTTTGCCAGTTATTCAACCGCCAAGCAGTAGTGTGCAAACACTATTGTGTTTCGGATTGAAGGGCAATGTTTCCAGCGAAATTACAGGGCACACAGAGATCTGACATCTTATATCTCGGGGTGACGAGCGCAGTGCATTGCCATCCAGGGTTTTGAGCTGTTGAAGTTCAGAATTCTGAGTGGCGTTGTGCTGTTATGGGCAAGCGTGAAGAGCCATCAGGCGAGCGACTTCGCTTGCCTCGTCACCCAGTATCACAAAAAAGAGAAGTTCACACTTGCGATTCAGACATAATCGCCGTCTGGCTTGCACAACGACGGTTCACGAGTCTTGAGGATGCTGTGCAAATCGAACAGACATTAGAGAACTGAGCCGTAAATATATAAATATACGGTTGGTTTAGGTAAAATAGTTTCGTTTACGTTTATATATGAAACTGCGGACGTTTATTGACTATAATTTTCTAAGCGTTGTGACTTCTAAGTATAATTTTTCGAAGAGGGCGATGCATGGTTGTCAGTACAGGCATGGCGTTGCGGGAACAAGTTAGCAGGGTTCGTTGTTGGCTATGTGAAAAATATATTATATACACTTACTGGAGCAATCCTGTGAGCTGGACCACTTCTTCTTGTCATCTGCGTTGAGCTGCGAGTGCTGCTTGCGGATGGAGCGGCCCCAGCCGGCCGTGATCGTGCCCAGGCGGGAGAAGGCGCGCTTCACCATCGGGGAACTTGGCACGCTTTTTGGTCTGAAATGTCGTTTTTTGAAATATAGTAGGTAAATACATATTTCACCTTGGGACCATTTCCCTTTTGGGAACTGCCAAAAAGCCTTTTTACGGTTCCGTAGCCAAAGGGTGTCAACGGGAACCTATCACATTACTGGGGTTTGATTTTTGTAATCCTTCGATATGAATTTCGTTTACGCATTCGAAAACAATGATAATGATAACTTTATTCGTACATTACATGACATGCCGAAAATTTAATGAATAAAATTTTCGGCATGTCATTATTATTATAATGGCATGTCAAAAATTTAGAGATATGTTTATTTTAAAAATAAATTAAAAAATTAATCATATTCAAACAAAATAATAATACAGTCATTCTAAATTTAATAAGGCTATTTAATCCAGTTAATTCCAAATCCACCCAATTATTTGAGCTCGTCTGTCCTACTTTTAAAGATAGCTATATTTTATTTTTGGAACCGTAACAGATGGCGATTTATTACCTTGCCAATTTCGGTTTGAATTTTCACAAAAATGGTATTAATAGGGATTAAAAAAATTATATATAAAAAATAAATATTGTATGACTATATAAAAATCGAGTTTTTTATGTTTTTGGTTTTGGCTCTATCGTAAAAACGGTAATTCACACAAACGGCAAACTTTATTATAGAGCTAACTTTATAGTAACAAACAAATAATAAAAAGCAGTCAAGTGCGAGCTGAAATTATTATTGTGTGGTGGTACAGAACCCTCGGTGCGCGAGTCCGACTCTCACTTACCCGGTTATTATAAGATGAAAGATAAAGTCTGAATACTAATTCAAGCTTGGCTTAACCTATTAAAGATTAAAAACAGCATCTATGACCGCAAGTTCCATTATCCACCTCCTGTCTCCATCATCAGATCAGTTCAATGGTACCAAATTATTGTACTGTCATCAGAATTACATAATCTTAAAGTTTAAAATCGGTACGAAAGTTAGAAGTAAGTTAAAATCGACCTCCAAGATTTAATTAAATAATTATAAATATAAAAAACCGATTCATAAAAATGACAGAACTGGACCATATTGAAATGGGACCACGGGAACCAACAGCTTTCAAATTAAAAAAGAATCATCAAAATCGGTTCACCCAGTCGAAAGTTCTGAGGTAACAAATATTTAAGAAAAACAGTCGAATTGATAACCTCCTCCTTTTTGGAAATCGGTTAAATAGGAAAAAGATCCTCGTATATTACAAATTCTTGATCTCCTTACCTCGGTGATTCGATATCAGGCACTTGCAGGAAGTTGCTGCTCTTCTGTCTTGGCGTGGGAGAGAGAAGCGTGGGGGCTGGCCGCGCGAGCAACTCAGCCACCGGCACTTGAGGGGAACCGAACCCTGTCTGGATGCCGTACAGCATTTCTTGAAAAACCCTAAAAATTATAAACACAAGTATAAACATAAAATATAATATATTTTCTGCCTGACTTAAGGGGGCTCTTCCCATCTACAGTTCTTTTGCTCGCACATTATCACATTATTAAAGATATAAAAGATCAATTGCAAACAAAACAACCCACAGACCTAAAAAAAATAAAAAAATGCTATCTATGCGAAGAAATTTCAAGAAAGGTTCTTGAGTGCGGACCATGAACCGGAAGACGCAGCGTAGGTAGGCCTCCCACTAGATGGACCAACGACATCGTGAGAGTCGCGGGCATCCAGTGGATGCAGATGGCAGGCTGTCGTTCTAAAGGGGAGGCCTTTGTTCTGCAGTGGACGACTTATGGCTGATGATGATGATGAAGATATAAAATCACTGAGTGTGAGTTCCAAAAAGTTTCAAAACAATGTTTTGTTGTCAATCATAAAAGTCATTACATACCAAATAAAGAAAATTTGGTTTTAATATCTTTTAATTTGATAGAGTAACAAGCAATTTTCGGTTGTAACTATTTTAAAGATACATTGGTTCTGTGCTTCGTGAACTTTGTTATTATTATGTTATGTCATCAGTTTACCTGCTTCTGACACCAAGAATAGCTCTGACTCCAATAAACTTGGTCTTCTGCTTCGACTGCCCCACCAGGAACACCACGTCAAATAGTTGTGCGTTAGTGGCAATATTCAGTTCATTATTCAGGAAGACCCTCGTGAAATCTTTCGCCAGTTGATCGTAGTCTTCGAATTGATCCCTGACGGAATCCAGTAAGGGAGAAGACGGTCTCATGTGACCTATAGGACGCCATGAGCCTGAAATAATTAACAGTTCATCATTTATACATCTCTTCGCTCTTGCATGACGTGAAGGGCAAGTTTATAATGATCATCAATTAGGTAAATGGATTCAGTTGGAGTTGTTTTTTTGTTTGTAAAACTTACAGTTCAATAAATCTCTGATATATACGAAACAGGAAGTAGATGTAGCTGAATATAAAGACAGAAAGGAAACAACCATTTGGAAAGATACATTTCAATATTCAAGGCACCCTCAGCCTTTAGCTAAGGTAGGTATTTAGTTCAAGTAAACATTATAATGCTAACAACATAAATTATCTACGACCCACACATAGAAACAGGGTTATACGGATATAAGGGTGACAGAAAAGAAGTCATTGTAATAGACAGAAAAAAATAAGTATCTGTTCCATAGGTTCCATAACGTAAATTTTGTTAAGTGTGTTATGACATTATTCTATGGAACAGCTGATATTTATTCCGAGGAAAAAAAGAGAAGGTTCTCTAGTCGACGCGTTTTTTTTTCATTCAACTGGTTTTTGGATTCGGCCTTACCAACGCCTCTCAAATGTCCGGGTTAGATCCGAAAATAAAAAGAAACAATAATAATAAAAATTACGGACCAAATACATCTACACTATAATAATATTATAAAGAGGAAAGATTTGTACCTATTTTTGTATGTTTGTATGTTTGTAATGAATAGGCTCCGAAACTACTGAACCGATTTGAAAAATTCTTTCACTGTTGGGAAGCTACACTATCCCCGGGTGACATAGGCTATATTATATTTTGTAGCGAGGCCGAAGGCCGAGCTTACACTCGTGCGAAGCCGGGGCGGACGGCTAGTCTACACTAATATTATAAAGAGGAAAGATTTGTACCTATTTTTGTATGTTTGTAATGAATAGGCTCCGAAACTACTGAACCGATTTGAAAAATTCTTTCACTGTTGGGAAGCTACACTATCCCCGGGTGACATAGGCTATATTATATTTTGTAGCGAGGCCGAAGGCCGAGCTTACACTCGTGCGAAGCCGGGGCGGACGGCTGGTACATTATAAAGTGATGAGGTAGCAAAAGATCTTCGAAAACTGTGGCATGAAATTGTACAGGGTTATGATGGGTCGCTGCGCCAACTAAGTTAGAGTTAAAAAACTCTTTCGGCTATTCTTGGTCACCACCACATACATACATGCATCTCGTTGCTCATGTAGGTACATCAACATGCTAAAGGTTCCGGGATAGGAGTTCAATCCACACCGATTGCACTTGCAACGGGAAGGGGAGAAGCTTACCATGGCGACTGTGATGAATAAAAATAAGAATACCTCTCCGGTAAGGTTTCGGTATCTGGCCGGTCTCGGCGTGGTTCTGCAGGTTAGCCACTATGTCCTCTAGCATCTGGCTTCGTGTTCTCTCTTGCATTCTCGCGAATTTTGGAGCAGAGTACGACGCTCGCTCGCCGTTTACTATCTTTGTGAGCAACCATTCTCTGTAAAATAATGGTACACACATTTTAATTTAAAGCACTGGTAAAATACTAGGGTAGGCGCAGAAAAAATAGAGAGGCGGAGTGGAGTCGTTTGCCGAATCGAATATATTGGGAGTCGTGAACACTGCGATGGCTCCGTCATGTAGCGCGAATGGAAGAAGATTGGGCCGTCAAGAAAGTGTCTTTGGGATGGTCAACTGGATAGGTTACAGAACTGGTAGGGCGTCCCAGGTAACGTTGGCGTAACGCCTGCCTGATATGTGAGAGCTCCAGATGCCCAATTGGTATGAGGTAGCATACTATACTACCTCATGCCAATTGGGTACTTGGAGCTGAAGAGTGTCTTCTTTTATTGTCTGATGCCATAAGATCTATATTGGGGCCACCCCAGTATTAGTAAATTTAAAGTACTTGATTTGTATTAAATAGAGTATAACGCTGAGAGAATGGTTACCGAGAGAGGACAAATGACATTTTTGTTGACAGACCGCCGGTTCCATGGGTCGACAACATCAAAACAGATCCATCGCAGGGAAAGTGTGAATGAGATTATACTCGTATTTGACCCAGACATGACGAGTGTCATGAGGATTTGGAAGGCTAACGCTCAGCAAAGTCAATACAAGCATACATGGTGGCGATCATCATCATTATAAACTTATCATGTTCCCACTGCTGGGACACAGGCCTTCTCTCAGTAAGACGACGACTATGGGTATTACTGTCAAAAGCGTCATTTGCATCAGTGCACTGTTTGCATCAGTTATTTCATCTAACATGCACAGCATTACATGCAAGATGTTTATAGCTTTGCAAATACCTTTCATTGACTCCGATTTTCCTAACTTCACTAAACCAATTAAAACACTTCTACACCGCGAAATTTGAGCATTTCTGAAACTCATTACTAGAGTACCGTAATAAGTACGTCGCATCCTGTCTCAGTGCTAAGTTACTTTGCACTTTGAACGAACTTGGCCCTTTAGTAACGAACCACAACAGAGACTTGGCCGCATTGCGTGTGAATCCGCTAACAAAAATTAGTCTAAAATTTGTGAGAATATTTTGTTGGTTAGTTCGTTCTAGAATTAAACTTTGTGGGTAAAATTAAGTAATAACTAAGCTGATTACACCCGTCAAAGATACGTACACCATGGTTAAAACCATAATTAGGCAAATATGCTCTAATAAAGTAGTACGATGATGGTGATATAGTTTAATCATCACTTGGATACGTTTTAAATGTCTATGGGGACTTATCGCGCATAATTTTATTTAGGTCATAATTTTTGCAGTTAAAAAAACAAAAAAAAAAACACGCATTAAAATCGCCAACCTAAAGATCCTGGTAAGGACAATGGGACAAACTATTTAAATTATTGCATTGTCATCGGTACTTGATAAGTGAACAAAGTTTCAAATCAATCCGACGTTTTGAAAGGAGTGAAAATCACGTTCAAAGATTCCGTTACATAGATTCATAGATACATACCAAGCTAATAAAAGCGTGTTAAAAATAGGTACCTTTCGCTCGACGTTTCGACTATGTTACAATGGTTACAAGTTAACGAGTTTAATAGTTACTTGGATATGTTATCGTAGGCTTCTTCTGAGCACGTCAAAATTTTTGATCTGAAGCTCTCTGCATCTACAATTTTTGCAGATTGTCACTCCAACTGACCGCAGAGCATCCTAACCTTACCTACTACGTTTGCCTATACAGGGATTTTTACTCTAGAATTTGTTCACTTAAAATTTATAATGATGTTGTAAGTTTATACCTAACAAGTGAGATTTCGAATTATCTAATGAAAATGAATCACCTTACCTGAACATAGGGCCTTTATCGAAGACGCTTTGCTCCCAGAGGTAAGGCTTGTAGGCACCCACTTCGTCCCTCGTGACGACGGACACTTCGTAGCGAGTTGGACGACGTTTTATTTTGGCTGACACTCGGACTGAAACGATAGTATTCATGGTCAACAACATTTTTGAACCGAGAAGTTCCAGCATTCGATACGTGGCGCTATCGTATGTTGATTGGAGTGTAATGAACTTTTTGTAAATTTTCAAATTTTGGTGGGTTAAAGTTTTGTACAAAAGCTTATATATTTCGTAGTAGTTCTGCATAAAAAATATAAAAAATAAGTGAGAGTACATGTGTTTAAGGGAGCTGTCCAGATGTGTGAGTTACCTCAAGTAACCATCGACCCTGTGTTTCTTTGTTGTCTGTGTTTTGTGTATTAATTTTGAGTCTTCTAGATTAGATTATACTATGTGACTGCCATGTTAAATGCCACATAAGTCCCAAAGAAATTGGATAAAAATATATATATTTAAAACTTGTACTGATGGCGTATTAATAAAATAAAAATACAACAATAGTTTTGTTGTTGAATTGTTTAATTTAGATTTGTTGAGTGCAACAAATCAAAATTAAAAGACAAAGTGCAACAAACTGTATCACGGAGCTTTGTACAACTCAGTGTAAAGTGGCGTCATTGAAATATTTTTCTTTGAGAACAAGGACAAAAGACAGACGTGGTTAATTAAGTGCACCGCATTTCAGTATCGATTTACTTGCCAAATTTGCTGCAAGTATTTTTAATGCTGGTATTATGACGAAATCAAACGTCAGGACGTTGGTGAATGAGGGAGGAGGCTTAAGCCCCGCAGAGGGCCGAATGACCTGGCAATGATGATGATCCGCCGCATATCTAGTTTGTATTAGTTGCTATGGATCTAAGAACTTACCTAATATAAACGTGTGTAAAAAGTGGCTCTTAATGCAGGCAGGCGAGAACGAAGTGTTATCAGCTTCGAGGAACACCACACAGACGATGTCGTTTCCTATGTGGCGCTTCCTCTGCAACTTTTGAGGATCGTGTCGCTCGTACGGCAGCAGCGTGGACACGTGGAACATGATCTCAATACCACGCCAGTTGGTGTAAACGGAGTACAGGCCCGTCAGATCATGGACTGTGTCTAAGCCGCCTTTGTATTTGTCGAAACCTGTGTAGCAAGATGTTGTTGGTTCACTAATACTGTCATGCGCAAACTAAAAGCCAGTCAACTGACGTCTGATTTAATGTAAGTTGACTCCTAATTTACGCACTTAGCTAGAAAACAGCGTACTAAAAATTGGACTTCATATCACTTGACTGCTTTCTAGCTTGCGAACGGCAGTATAATTATCTGAATTACATTGAGGTATATTGTATTGATTGAGCATAATAGGCATGTGGCCTAATGTTTAAATTGAATTGGCTGATTAATCTCTGGGATATGAGCGTTTAAAGTTTTAGGTGGGGATACAGAAGGGATGCTTCATCTCTTTCTCGCTAAGCGTGTGTTAGTATAGCATTGCCGCGCCTGAGGCCTGACGTCATAGCTCAGTATAGTGCGCTTTCTGTCTAGCATGAAATTTAAATACTTATAACTTATTTATTTTTGAACTAATTTAAATTTTGTTTTCATTGATAGGCTCTATTGATGATCAGCTTTTTTATGAGGTAATAAAAAATATTAGTCATCATGCCTATTATATTAGAAGGTAAGGTATATTAAAGGCATGCATTGAAAATTCAGTGTCTGCAACTTCCGTTGCTTGGCTGGTGGCCCAAAAAATGCCAATTGAAATACGTCCACAAATCCAGTCTCTCCGAGAGGCCATGGTCGAGCGCATGAACTTGTCACTTAAGGCAGTCTCCGATTGGGGCGATGCCAACCTGGTCAAGTTCAATGCCGCTAAGACCCAGGCGTGTCTGTTCTCCGCAAAAAGGACGCCATTCCAACTGGCTCCTACTTTCCAGGATGTATCTATTCCGACAGCAGACCGACTTGAGCTTTTGGGCGTCTCTCTGTCTTCTACCCTCAACTTTGGCTCCTATATTGAGGACAAGGCTCAATTGGCTGCCAAAAAGCTAGGTATCCTATCGAAAGTGCGTGGTACTTCACGTCGGAACAGTTGCTTACATTGTACCAAGCACAAGTTCGGTCGTGCATGGAGTACTGCTCTCACCTTTGGGATGGATCAGCTAAGTACCAGCTTGGGGCGTTGGAGTCTATTGAGAGACGCGCCAAGAGGCTCATCAGCAATGAATCCCTGGTTCAGACTAAACTTCTTAGTCTTGAGCATCGGCGTAAAGTTGCTAGTCTATTAGTTTTTTATCGGATACATTTCGGAGAGTGTGCATCAGATCTGCATGATCTAATTCCCTCTTCCCCATTTTTCTATCGGACTGCCAGAGCGGGCACAAAAAATCGACACCGCTTCATGGTTGATATTCCGAAAACCTGTACGAAGCGCTTTGATTCCACTTTTATTGTGCGAACTGCTAGTCTGTGGAATGCGCTGCCGGAATGGGTGTTCCCTGATGTTTACAATCTGGGTGGCTTCAAATCTCGAGTGAATCGGTTTCTTCTGGGCAAGCGTGCTCCATCGTAGACCGCATCGCGCTCAACATCAGGCGAGTTGGCGGTCAAACGCAAGCCTATTACAGAATTAAAAAAAAAAAAAAAAAAAAAAAAAAAAAAAACTAATTACTCATCTGTAGATTTTACTAAATATGGGAATAAATAAATAACTGGCCAAGAGCATGTCGAAACACGCAAATGGTAGAGTTTCGTAACCAAAGCCAATATAATTTTGGTCACATTTATAGTTTCGAAAAATTCGTAGAAACGAAGCTCTGTGGAATCAGCCAAATTTCAGACGGACGACGGACTGAACGAACTTATAAGGGTTCCTTGTAATACGGAGCCCCAAAAACAGCATGCTGCGAGATAGACCATGAGTAGCATGAGTTCAACATTAAACAAACCGTTCAACATTCGTCATTCTATTATTTTGACGATACGAACCACGAATAAAGAAATTATATTGTATTGCATTCGCGAAAGGGTTCAATTTCCAGATTTCCCGTTTCATACTGGCACTGCGTCAACTCAACATATTAGAGGTTGCCGTAAGTTATTGAATTTATGCTAACATTCTAAGTGAACAAACCTTTAAGCCTGACTTTCTCTCCCATGACTTGTAGAAACTCGTCGAACATGGGTGAGTTTTCATTATTGTCTAGGATCTCCTCTTCTGTATACTGGTTCTCCTTCACATAGATGACGCCCACCTTTAGCTCCGATTTTATGAACACCTGTAATTCAAGTAGAGAACCTATAATTAAATACTCATTCGAATTATTTGATTTAAATGTTCTATTTGAGAAATTCTTTTTAAGCGTTCCCAGACAGGTTGAAATCCAGAAAAAAAACCTTCCGTTGTAATTTTGTATTGTCTATCAATAATTATTTATTTCAAAATCAACTTCAAAAACAGTAAACACTCGAACAAAATTATACGTATTATTGGATGAAGCTGGTTAAAAAACTACTGAGTTGGCTGAGTTAATGAAACTTTAGAGGGACCACCTTGAAAGCTTCTTGTACGTACGTACTTGGTTTGTTAAATCCTAAAAATGAATCACGTAAATCGGCTTACAAATGTCAGAGTAATCGGTGTTACATACATAAAAAATACACACGGAATAAACCTTCTTTTATGAAGTCAGAAACCACTGAACCCTGCTCTTCTACAAGCCCTTCTTACTCCAATTCAAACCTCCAAAATCGGCGGTAACCCGCTAATTAGATCACGTGCAACCTGCTTAACAAATGTGTGCGTCTCAACAACAAATTACTTTTAATACAACGGTTACCGCAGCCCCCACAAGCCCCTATCTCGTTAGACTGCTCACCTCAAGCCGAGTGTCGAAACCGACAATCTCTAATTAACTTCACGATAAGTAGATAGTACCTGAAATCTTGTTTAAATTTTGACAAAATTGAATCATGCTTTTCCATCCCATTAGGTACACTATATTTTAGGTAGGTACTCGTATCTGCTAAAATCTACAACGTGGATTACTCCTAATATCATCATCCCGTCAAAATCGGTTCAGCTGTTTAAGAGTCCATAGAGAACATACATACATTAGAAGAAGAAAACTACTTGACCCGACCGTTTCTTCTAGGCAAGCGTGATACATCGTAGGCCTATCAACCCCACCATCGCTTAACATCAGGCGAATTGGCGGCCAAGCGCAAAGCTATTTAACAATATAAAAAAAACCCCATGTTCTTGTGGAAAGCTGTTGGAAAATGGTAAAAATCAGAAGAAAACGTATTTATGACAATCTTTACTAGGTATGATTTTTGCCATTTGTGCGCGGTTCTATGTTCCACTGTTTTTAAATGTATGTTCACCGAATTCTCCACCAATTATAAATTGGTTTTGAACATTCCTTTATTCCTTTGTTTGGAAGGCCATACTTCAGAGGTGGTCTCATATAAATTTCATCAAAATCGATTTAGTAGTTTGGTTTTAAATCAAAATAACTGAAAAACATATGTCATCCAAGTAAATAAAATTGCGTATTTACTAATTTTGAAGTTGTTTTTTAATTTGATAATTATACCTGATACCTACAGGAACCGTGCAGTTTTTGAGACAAAATCCAGCTTATGATCTAGGAATTTGTTAAGCCCAACTACCTACCAACAAATACAACTACAAGAAATAATCACAAGAATTAATACCTAATTACTATTAACCTAATTATTACTACCTATTATTTATTAATTTAATTTATTATTACCACCTAAGTGGCAACAAATACAAGTACAAGAAATAACCACAAAAATTACTGCACTTATAAGAACCACAGATCAGACAAACACGGAAGATATGGTAAGGTGGCGTGGTGGCCCGGGTGATGTTTCTCGATATAAATAAGGGAATATGCCTTATTACAATTATCGTTAGTGTTCACTTCATCAGCCAATTAACGTCCACTGTTGGACAAGGCCTCCCTCATAGAGAGGGGTGTTGCCATAATCCCCACGCTTGGCAGGCGGCTTGGGGATCGCAGTACGTTCACCGTGTACTATTAGGACGCTGCTGCCCATCCTCCGGTGGTTCTGGTCGCAGTTTTAGGACATACCCGGGTCCATCGTTAGTGTTCAAATGTAATTTTTTGTTACTATAGCCTCCAAAAACTGTAAGTACACTTACAAATTTTTCACGCACACAAAAACTTGCAGTGATATACCTAATAGTCCACATGCAAAAAAAGGCAGCGAAGTTGTTTGCAGGCCGAGTTCGACCGCATGAATCCGCATCCGCCACGCTACCTTACCATATCTTCCTTGTTTATCTTATCTAAAGTTTTGCCGAACAAAATATACGAGTTCAGAATAACTAATAATTACTTTGATGACCCTGACAAATGCACAAGATGTGTGACGAGTATGTTAAAAAAAAGAGTATAATAGATAGTTTTTTTTGTTACTAGTGGTAGTGGTTCGTTTTATCATCGTAACTAACAAAAAGTATCTTAAAAACCGTACCACTAGGGTTGGAAACATCTTTAAGTAACTTTGACTTTACCCATTTTTTTAAAGCCCGGACTAGAAAGGCATGTATTGAACACTAATGTTTCCTAAACGAATATTTCTCTTGAAATTGCCTATTAATACCCGGGATCAGTTCGGCCGATAATGACGACAAAAACCTTCATAAGCACCGTCATATTTTCCTCGTATCGGCTTATTACGATGGTATTAAGTGGGAAGCGATATATCCTAGAGACTTTGATGTGCACAGGGCCCACCTCGAACTTACACTCTTTCTATTGTGTTGGGTTACGCAGAAAAAGTATACTAACCTGAAAGGGTAGGAAAAGGGTCCATAGTACCCACCATTATGAACAAATTTTTCAAAGGGACCAACCCTGAAATCGCGAAAAAAACGGTCATTCACACTCGACAAAATGTATGGAACAGATGATATTTTATCGTGATTTTAGGGTTTGTCTCATAGGAAAAGTTGTTCATAATGATGCGTACATGGGCCCCTTTCGACTGTGTACACCCTTTCCGCGTAACTCTGTATACACCAAAAGAAAATATAAGTAAGATTGAAATAAAATATAGATTGAAAATGTTGAAAAAGCCCCGATAAAGGAGATTATCTTCAAAGGACATTTACTTGAATCATTGAAATATCACCATTCGAATTAAAATTTAATCAAAATCAGATTGCCACAAACAGACACACAGAAACACACGTTAAACTTAGAACACCCCTCTGTTTGCGTCAGGGGTTAAAAAGACATGATTATTTTAGGAGTGGGCTACTCTATAAAATCTTTGCGAGAGAAAAGGATAAGAAAAATTATTAAGTAAGACGGAGAATGAGTCCTCCGACAAAAAGTGCCTCGTCTGGTAGTGGCCCCAATTGTGGTAGTAAGGGCCCCGATCAGCTGGACTCCAGGGACTTGCCTCATTATCTTTCTATCTCGGCTTGAGCACACACTTTTCCGTAATAAAAGTAACCTCCCAAACGCAAACAAATCGAAAACCTCCCAAACTAACTTAGTTAATGAAAACACGTTGGTGAGTTGGCGAGAGTCACGTTGGTTTGGTTTCCTTAAGAATAAAGCTAGAGATACGCCCTGAATAAAAACGAACGAAGTAAAAACATGTTTTATCTTTTCACCTAAATATAATTAAATTAAATGTGTAAATATAACACTAACATCGTAAATTCAAAGTCTGTTAATATGCCGTTTGTACCTTTTCACAACTAAACGGCTCAACAGATTTTAATGAATTTGGAGAAGTAGTAGCGTGTGAATTAAAAAAAGGTACTCAATATACTGTTTTTTTTTTTGGAATGTTACGCGATATCTTAGTCAATTGTAAACCGATTTTGGTGCTATTTTTTTACTGAATAGTGTCTCAAATAAGTTTAAAGAAAAATTAAGGATGAATCACGTGTATTGAACATTTCGAGAAGCTCATACACGTTTCGAGAGTCTGTAATTTTTTTTTTATGTATTAATTTTATCTAGCTACAATGCGAAAAAGCTAGAATACTGCATCCCAGGGCACATACGTTAGTACAAATTACTAATTACCTCGTTTGCCCAAATATAACACGATACTATCAATTACTAGATGTTGCCCGCGACTTCGTACGCAAAATCTTTTTTATAAACTTTCATCCCACGTGTTCTGGTTTAGTAGTAGGTAGAACTCAGTAGTTTTCGAGTCTTCGTTATTAGTCAGAGTGAGTATAGATTTGTTCGAATCAAACAGGAATGATGCTTGGAATAGAACTAAAAAATACCGATCACTTAAATATTTTATCTAGTGCGTGATAGACTGCTAATTAATATTTCAGCGGGATAGACAGAACTACTGAAATATTAAAACGACATCACGTCAGAAACAAAATTGGGACGACAGACATGACAATCCACTTTCTGTTTTGCTCGAAATAGAAAGGTTTATCTGTGTCTGGCAGATTAGGTTTTGAAATGCGCTGGTTATATGTTGTGTTTGTACAAAATGGAACCCGTTTTCTTGACAGGGCTCTAATAATTAAATTGCTTATAGATCATAGCACTATAACGTAAATAGGTACTAGAGAGGTGGGTTTTGTAGCGTAAGCCACCAATCAAAGCCAATAACCGAAAGATAAATCTCACTAATATCATACATGTGAAAGTTTGGATGGATGTATGTATGGATGGATGGATGTTTGGTACTCAATAACGCAGAAACGGCTGGATGGATTTGGATGAAATTTGAAATATGCATTGCTTATGTCCTGGATTAACACATAGGATACTTTTTATCATCATCATCACCATCACCGATTTTCATCACCACGCGTGTAAAACCGCAGAGCGCAGCTGGTAACTACAAATATTATATGACGTAATTTTTGCCGATTTCTTCCACTTCCGACATTTCCCGTGTCAGTCTTCCCGTGAACATGGTGCATGTAACTGCACCGAAATATCTGGAGCTCCTGCCACAACATTACCACGGTATATATCCCGTAAATGATCATATAACTGTAGTATGTTACAGTCTAATACAGTCAAACTTTCTTATGTTTTTCTTTATTAGGGCTTTCACCATGCCAGCCATAGACTAAGTAAAGCTAGTAGAAAGTTGATGCCAGCACAGCTGACAAGAATTTTGCCGGATGAGAATACAGTTTACTGCCTTCCACTGCCTGATAAAGAAGGTATAATCAACTAGACCATTGCTGGGACTATTCTTACACTGACCCACGACTACAATTTACTACTACTATCTACCTACACTAGCAATTCCAGTAAAATATTAATGTGGCGAGAAAAGAAACGACCTTTCGTTGAAAAGAGTGTAGATACAATTTAAAAGTAGCTGGGCGTTTTATGTGTCCGTATACAATCATTATGACAATTATAAAAAACACATTTTATGACGTCATTAACTTTTACGAAGAGAGGAATCGGACGATAAGATAGGGCGGGAAGGTGGGCAAATGTAGGTTACGGAGGAAGGTATAAAAATGTAACTGTTATTTCTTTGTTGTTTGATGCGATGGAATAGGTACTCGCTGTCTGACCATGCTCCTGGCAAATTTGATTCTATTTTAATAACCAAAGAGATATTTATTTTCAACCGACTTCCAAAAAGGAGGAAGTTCTCAATTCGAGTGTTTTTTTATGTTTGTTGCCTCAGAACTTTTGACTGGGTGAACCGATTTTGATGATTCTTTTATTATTTGAAAGCTGGTGCTTCCCGTGTGGTCCATTTCTAGCATTTTAACATTTTTATGAAGCCGGTTTTTTGATAATTATGTTTTTGCAACTAGAAGAGCTTTTGTTTCTTTTTTAAGTAAATTTATTATGGAATGAAACCTCGAGTAGATACCTACACGGTTGGGTTACTTGGTGTCTCCATATACTATAGATAGAGATACTCATTGCAAGACTTCAATACTTAAATGACAGTTTCTACCTCAGATCACACAAACAAGGGAGATATGCCTTAGTATAATTATTGTTCGTGTTCAAATGTCTCCATATTTCACCCATTTAAAAAACTGTAATTGCGGGCCGCATTTACCCGTTTTTCACGCACTCTAATAAACTTGCAGTGACACCAATAAACGAACTAATAGTTCACATGTAAAAAAAGGGTCTGCAGGGTTCGACTAATAAGGCATCAAGCACTTAGTTGGTTTATTTTATCAAGTGTGTCCCTTGCGAATTGAGTCCCGTAAAAGTTGCAAAAAGTTAGTCCCCCGTGCATTTCTAAACTATCAAACATAGAAACTTGTAACTTACCATGCCGATAGGTCATATTCAAAACCTTTATTCAAAAATATTTAGAATATTTTCTGATTATATAACTAGGTATTTGAGTTTATATCGATAAAACTGTAATAAAATCAAATTCAAATCTATCTAATCGTTATAGTTCAAATCACATTTATTTTTTCGTAAAATGATCTATTCAAAGAATGTTTCTCTAGTATTTTTGTTATTCACTGAACTATTCAAGTATAGGTACGTACGTTATGTTGGGATAATAGATCTCTAAAATTTGAAGAAATTCACAAATCCTTTGGTCGTAAAAAAATCTATAACTACTAATTTCTAAACTTAGAACGTGTAGGTACACAATTTAATGGCTCTGGTTACGGAATCCTACTGTGTCTTGACACGCTCTTGGCCAGTTATATTTTCATTGAATGACATGTTCTTTGGTATGTAAAACTAGAAGTATAAAAAATTTATGATTATTTATAATATAAAAAAGTATATATGTACATACTTTCAAAATTTGGCGGGTTAAATTTGAGTGAAATAGACGTATGGACAGATAATTAGACAGATCTTATATATTATACTCACGGAAAAATATAAAGGAGCCTTAGAATTATTATAAGAAAGGAGCTTACAAAAAGCTCGAAGCATGCTGTTACCACATAATGAAGTAACAACACAGAGATAAAGTAAAAAACCGTCATGTGTCGTGGTTAGGTAGACGAGTTGTCTAATACGCCAACTTCACTTTATATCAGGTATCCGATACCGTGACTTGACAGGGGAGACAATGGAACAAAGGAAAAACCTACCCACAAAATCCTTCCTGTAATGTGTGGTTAGAATGGAAGGTGCGCCACTGGTTCAGCCAAAAATCCCTCAATAACTTAACTAAACGAAAAAATGAGACTGACGAAGAAAGTCTTGTATCATTTTTGTCAGACCACCCGTGCCAAAACGCGTTAGTATTTCGGTCACATCACATTACCAGGGAACAGGAAAATATGCTGTAAGTTGCTATGTTTTGAGGTCAATATAGGGAATTGGATTATTGAGCACAGTTTATTGTGATACGATTGTTTGGTTGACACTTTTGCTCTTTGCCATGATTGCTCTTTTATTTTGTCATTATATCTACTGGAGTAAGATCGTCATAATCGGAACCACCAATTCTAGCCTTAATTGAGTTCTCCAACCAATCAATTCTTAAAGTGCATGACGAAGTGTGAAAGATGTAACTAAATGCAGTGCTATTTTTGACGAGTAAATTATTTCAATCTTCATTTTAGAGGATTAAAGTCGCACGTGGGGTCACAGGTATGCGCTGTATTCATGAAATCCGACATTAGACCAAATTCGAAATGCAAAGGACGGACAGACGGCTCTTTCAACAAAGTTCTGGTTTATAGCCGTACCTCTGACGGAGCCTAATGAAAATTGGCAGCTCGCTCAATCGAATAAACTTCCACGTAAAAGCAACGGTCGCTCCGAGCGATCGCGCGATATGAAGTGGATCCCCCAGCTTTTAACCTGCCCTATAAACCGACCGAGAAAAATCTTTATATTCCAAATGTGATTTTACCTTAGCTAGTTAACATTTTACTGTACAATGATGGGTTATTTTATGAAAATGACCGCAGTGAAAAAGCTCTTGGAAACAACTTTATCGATTACAACCTCTAACAATATTACAGCTGTGGTCTGCGAAAATAATTTAGTTTGTAAACTTCTCTATTAACGAAACTTTGCTGTTAAAGCAAATTTTTAATTGGGTCAACATTGAGTTATCCATATTGTATATGTTTTTGCAATGTTTGGAGCCTTACTTTGAAGCTTAAGAGTAGAGATGTGATCAGTCCCTATGCCGACATGAACAAGAGTTGAACATGTAACCATGAATCCATGATGATGAACCTGGGTATGTCCTAAAACTGTGACCAGAACCACTAGAGGATGGGCAGCATCTTAGTACACGGTGAATGTATTGTGATTCCCAAGCCGCTCGCCAGGTGTGGGGATTATGACAACACCCTTCTCTAAGAGAGAGCCGAGAGAGGCGCCTGTTCAGACATTGACTGGCAACATTATTATTATTTAACTATCAACATTAGTCTATAAACTAAACATTTAAGTATCTCGTCTCCATATACTGTACGGATGAATGTAAGATACTCCATAAGTAATTATATTATACAAAGTTGTGCATAAAAGCGCTCCGTCAAGCGTTAGTTTAATATGAAGTGGAAAAGATTTCACTCGAGCTCAGAGTTTGTACACACAGAGTAACTAGTTCAGTGTAAGTTGTCATTAGTCCATTACCATGATTAGTCGCGAGCTACAAAAGCCAGGAGAACGGAAACGAAGGACTGACGCAACCTGCCGAGGAATTAGATATTCTGTGGACGAGAGGAAAACACATTTGCCGACTTTTCAACCTTCATAGAAAAGCCTTGGTTTAAGTTACTGGCGTTTCTGGATTGGTTCAGCAGAGCGTTAAGTTAATGTACACCTTTTCCCATCGAGTGAACTTGGCTTGTGTTGTGAAATCCACAAGAAGCCTTTATAGAGTTATTATTAAAATAATATTTTAGCCAATATTTAAAGACAACAACAAATTACTATTTTGTTTCCGCCTTGAATTTGGGCACTTATTTGTGAAAAATCCGTAAGGCACCTTCGCGACTAAGAGGCCTCATTAATGTTTCACGGCAGTAAGCGGCATCGCTTATTCCTAATTGGGAACTGAAAAAACAATCGGAGTGACGAGAAAAGGCTTTACAACTAATTCAGTAGCGATTTCCGAGCTCGCTCAGGGCTAAAATGAGATAAGATCGTGAACTCGTGTCGATTTGTTCGCATTTTGTTCCTGCTTTCTACAATAAAAGCTGTACTTTACTCGAACACATACGTTATGTAGCGATCTCTAACGGGCCTGAATAAGTTAGAGTTTTTTACTGCTGTTCCGTTGAAAAAGGGTTTGTTTTGTTGCCGCGGCTGAATCATGGCAGAATAAGAATCGGTGAAATGTTATTTTATTGTGAGTGACTTGGTTAAATCGCTCGGGTCGTATTGTAGCATTTCTAAGCTGAGGCTGTAATAAGTGGGGCGTTCTTGATATTTTCTGACAAAAGACTGAGATGGTAGTCCGCTTCTACCTACACCGTCAGCCTACACTCTATACGCTTGACGCATGAAAGGACTGACAGATCTATTTGTTGGCCTCTAGATTTATTTACTAGGACTATTTCAGGCGTGATTTTACTAGTTTCATGACAAACGATTTGCTATTGCTGTGTGAAGCTACGTCCTCACAAAATCAGGTCAAGTGAAGAAAGATCTGGTTTCAAGGTGTGAACAGCAAATCCAGGCGTATCTTGCAGAAATGGATTTTATAACTTTATATTTGATTGAAGTTAATTTCAAAGTTGATTACGATACTTTTGTGTTGCTGGTGTTTTGAAAAAGTTACATGGGATTAGTTATTCTTTATTTTTCTTCTTATTATGTGGTTTAAATTTTGCAGCAGGTACACGTACTAACTGAAACCAAACTCATACTGATCTCGGATGTTTTTGATGTTTGGTCTGGTAGAGTCTTTCTGTCTGCGTTTTAGTTGTCAGAGACAAAACATACCTGGCAATAGTTTAATTTAATTAAACAATTGTAAGTATAGTTTCTACGTTGCACTGTTTTTTGGTCTTTTGTGACTTCCCTGAACGACTTCAACGGAAGATCAGCGCTGTTTGGTAAAGAGCATTATGCTGAGGTGAGGCAATTTATGTGACACAGGCATTACTAATTAAGCTATAATTATAGCTTAGCTATAGATTTAAAATTTTGCTCACTTGTTTATTTGTGCTGCTGATGTTACAAAATTAAAATTATATTTCATTCTTTCTTTTTAATCAACTATGAAAAAGAAGGGGGTTCTCAATTCGGTTGTATTTTTTTCTATCTTTGTTACCTCAGATCTCCGTCACGTCATTTATAAACGGATCTCTTTTTACTAGGATGAATATACTTTCGGATTGGTTATATAGAAATTTAATCAAATACGATTCAGTAGTTTGTACATGTTAAAAATATGTCATACAAGTAAAAGTTTTGAAGTCAGTTTTTTTAATTGACAATTATTATCTTTCAACACATGTGCCATAAATAGCAAGATGCAAAAACAGTTTACACTCGCGTGTCTATATTCTTAAATGTCGGGTTGCAATCTCCATTGTGTTACCTGGTCTAGTTTGAGCAGTTCCTCCGGCGTGTCCGGCAGCTGGCCCAGCATGAGCGGTGGATTGATGTTGACTTCCTTCCCCAGCGAGCGCACCACCTCCTCGCGGTTGTACCGATCCGCGAATACACACGATGCAGGTATAAGTCCATGTACCGTGTAGCTTATCGCTCGGACTAGTATCCTGGAAGAGAAAGCCTTTTTAGCCTTTCAATAAGATAATATCGAAAACATGCAGCATTTGATAGTATACAAGGTTAGGCAGAAAGGGTGTACTAAGCCGAACGGAAGTCATTGTGCTCGTTACCATGAACAAATTTTACTATGAGGCCGACCCTAAAATAGCGAAAAAAACAAGCTGTTCCATAGAAAAATGACAGTCATACCATAGTATTTTTTTATGCCATAGGTGGCAAAGAAGCAGATGGGCCGCCTGATGGTAAGCAGTCTCCGTTGCCTATGGATACTTGTAACAAAACACCAAAGGCATCACAAATACGTTGCCGAACCTTTAAGACTCTATTAACTCACCTTTTGAAGAACCCCATGTTTTTGTATTTTCTCTGTCGGCCCCATATTAAAAGTTGTTCATAATGATAAGTATAATGACCTCCTTTTGGCTTAGTACAATCTTTCCTCATAACCCAGCATATGTCGCAGGTATAATCATGATAGACGACGGAAGATATTTTTTTGATCTCATTCTCCATAATAATCCATATCAACATAAAAATTACTTCAAAACATTTCCAATGTTATTTTAAATCAATCGTTGTATTCTAGCTCTAGCTAGTGAGCGAAGCATTAAAAGATCCAGTTGCTCTTCTGGGCTAGATCTTATCATCATAACATTTAAATAAAATAAAAACAGTCTGGCTGTTAGTCTTGAGGCATTATGTACATAAATCAAAACAAGGTCCCATTGCACCATTTGTTCTGACCACTAACGAGGTGGTTGCATTCTCACATAACATATCCCAGCTGCACCCCAATGCAGCCGAATATCTATCGAAGGTTTCCCATCCACCAAAAAGGTCAATGATATTAATTCTGTTTGCAACAATGGTTTGGTTCCGGACTAAAAATCTTTTGTGTCGCTTTTCGTTTTAATATGTGTAGAAAGGATATCTAGAATTTTTAAGCTGTCAAATTTAGATTAAATCAGAAAAATTGTATTATACCATTTTAATGGTGTTATACCATTTTTCTGTGGGTGAATTAAAAATATTCTCTAGGTACGTAAAATACGTATTAAAATCAATATAAAGTGCAATTTTGATATTCAAAATTTGTATGAAATTAGATACATATTTTACTTAGCAAATATTCGTACTTAGCCCCCTGATCTAAACTAAATTTGACTTCGACGTCAATATCTCGTATCCTTAAATTATACAATGGCACTATACGCTTCTCAAAAAGAGTATCAAAATGTCCACAACATATTTACATTACAAGGGTTTTAAACAATGATTTGTTGAATTAGTTCAGTGTGAAAGTCTGTCGCAAGATGAGGCAATATCAACAAATAAAAAGGTTATCTCTGGGACTCGAGCATGAAAACAACGCACCCTGTGTAAAGAACCAGTATGTTGCCATTTCAGTCGCTAACTGTTGGCTGGACTGGTACAACACATTCGTAATTACTTGAATCCAGGACTTATTTACCAAAGCTTAATATAACTTTCTATAGATGAATTAGAGATATGATAACTCATTATTAAAAGACCTCAAAAACATACATAAAAATAATATCTCGGGCTTTTAGATTAGTTTTTAGTTAAGGGTATATTTACTTGTAAGTACTTTTAGTTCATTTAAAAGTGTATATTATTAAGCAAATTCCTAATAAATACCTTTATCTAGGCTAATAATTTAATTTTCTTTGTAATAAGACTAATAAATAAGACTGTTTTTTGGCCATACGTACCGCACATATCGAATGATGAAGCTCAAACTTAGTTCGGCAGAGAACCGCAATTGAGTGAAGCTAAAGAGATTGAGGGCAGTTTGAAATATCACATGACATAGATGGATATTATATTAGGGCCAGGTCCAGCTTTAACGGTGAGTTTCCTAATATAATAATAGCTCTGCTCGCTTCACTCATAACGCTTGGCGCCGCATTCGTTAAGCCTTCGCAGCATGAAGCTAAAAATTTGGCTATTGAGGCGTTTTTAATTAAATTTCGCTGTGTCCCGCCGCACCTCAGCTTACTTTACCCTCTTACTGGCATGTATTCTGTGATTCTGCTATGAAGGAATAATGAAATGTGGATGTTTTCGTGGGCCGGCCCAGGAACTGAATCCCGTTAAATTTATACGCTGTAAGACGTTTGAAATAACGTCGTACATTTTATTTATGTCCATGTCTCTTGCCATTTATATTGTCGGATTGTTGTAATTTTTGGTAGATGTATTGCAGATGACTTTTCTCAGAATATTTACATCATTGGACAAATATACCTACCTATTCTCAGAATATTTACATCATTTAGACTTACAGACAAATATACCTACCTACTTATTTGAACGTGCTTGCAGTATAGGACTATTTATGCATTATATTTAAATGTGGAGAGCAGTCGTTAGTCGTTACTCACACTTCTCGAGTTATAAGCCACACATTAGCTTCAAAATTCACTTTCGTGGATCATGCTTAAAAATAAACTTGTATGCTTTAAGGATAATTATCAATATAAAAACCAACTTCATAAAAATGTCAGAACTGAACCAAATTAAAATGGGACCACACGGGAAGCGCCAGCTTTCAAATAAAATAATCATCAAAATCGGTTCACCCAGTCCAAAGTTCTGAGGTAAGAAACATTAAAAAAAAACCAGTCGAATTGAGAACCTCATCCTTTTTCGAAGTCTGTTAAAAAAAATACAATGAGTCGACGTGTTTTTTTCAAGTTGGTGGTTTTTCAAGTTCATTCTCGATCTATCACTATTAAAATATAATTCAGGTGTTTCTACATAATTTTTGTTCATATTTACTGTTTGCGATTTATATAATATATATATAAAAATATAGAAAGGATCATGTCAATAATTTGATACTATCACTACTCTAGCTTCTCATTGCCAGATGATTCGCTGGGTAAAATAGTAAGCATTGTGCTATGTGCGTAGGGGTGCTAAATGAGGGTAATGTAGTGAGCCCTGTGAGTGAGCCTGTATCTGACGAATGAGGTAATGGAAGTGACGTAAGATTATGACGTCACTATATATTTTTCTAGAATTCTAGATCATTCTTATTTTCTAGTATAAAATCCTTTACACATCGGATCAAATGATGGCACAATATTCTCAAAATACAGAAAGTTAAAATCAACTGTATAACAAATAAGTATAAAAAATAATTATTAAAAAAAATAAAGCCCCCGACAATCTTCAAAACAGATTTTCAATTGCGTTTTTTTTTGTAAAAGATGGCATTTAGATAGACACGTTAAATTTATAACATCCCTATGTTTGCTTCAGGGGTTAAAAACGAAACAAAAGACACAAAAAAAGGAAACCATAAAACTTATAATAACCTTAAATATCAGAGAGAGGTTTGCAATAATTATCATTATATCAATTCTAATAAACTTATTGTGTTCCGAACATTAGGTTATTTGAAACCTTTGCCCATGAGACTTAGAATTTTGTTGGCTTCCAGTTCAGAATATTAGCAATAGGTACCTATGGCAATAGGTAATATATAGATGGGTATTTCTTGATTTATATCAACGGTAAACTTTAGGGTACAATACGGATGGAACAGTAAAACTGGGATGCGAGAAATTTTATGGACTCACGAATATCATTTCCAAATGTATGATGCAAAATATTTGCGCACACACACCCTGACAAGTTGGTATTTAGAAACTAAAGTATACCAATGTGCGGGTGAAAAAGATTGTGTTCAATTTCGAAAGGATTTTTTTACCTACAAACTAGCAAATTGACGGTAATATATTTGTCAGAACAATTTTAATTATGGCGTAGAAATGTAAGAAAGGTGTGAGTTACGTATTACGTAGTAATGACATGTCACCCTAACGTAATGAATACAAGCCATATGCCAGTAATTAATACCAAGCTAATTATAATATGTCGTGTCCTATTTTATTTATTGACACATTTTGAACATAGAAGATTTTTGTGATTATTTTTATGTTCTACTGACTGCGTGTGGTAGAACATGTCAAAACACACCTAGCCTGGAATAAGAACAGGCGACTGGTGGCTACTGTCAAAGACTTTTTTTTTTTGTATGCCATAGGTGGCAAACAGTGGGCAACCTGTAACACCAAGGTAATCACAGATACCTTGCCGAACTTTAAAGACTATTTTAATAGCCCTTTTGAAGAACCCCATTTTATAATTACTCGCGGAAATGCCACGGGAGGGAGAGCTCATTCCACAAATTGCAGGTGTGCGGCAAAAAACATCGCGTGTGCGATTTCCACAGATCTATGATATGTGGATGAGATCTCCGGTGGTTGTTGATAGATTTTCTACTTGACAGTGGTACCTAGCGAGCCGGGCATAAGAAAGTGCCTTACCATGATGGCTATGGATTTCATCATCTGATACTTAATTAAATATATATAAATAAATTTTGTGCTTTAGTTCATACTGTGTGTAAGACACTGTCCTTGCGTTTTGAGGTCGAGAGTAGAGTTAAACTTTAAGGAGAGCAAAGTTATGAAGACTACAAATATTTATTAAGATGAAACCGTAGCGAGCTAGCGGGAACAAAATGATATAATTTCAACAGTTCGTAAGAGCTTTGTAAATGTAAGTTCAGAAAGTTTTCTCGTGGCAACTGCAACCGGAAATGAAACTTCTGTTTTATGTGCAGCTATAAGATCTACCAGAAAACTATGTATTCATTTAAGCAAGGTTTGTTTCCAATAGCAATTAAATTAATTATTATTTGATAGCTGTAATTTTTAATCCTGAAAGAAAGAAAGAAAGAAAGAAAGAAAAATATTTATTAATGACAGAAACAATACTATATAGAATATTAAATACAGGAAAATAAAATTATAGTTTCTGTCACAAATCGGTCTATCGGTCTATCGGTCTATCCTGTACTATACAATAGCCACATATCCTATTTATATACACTTAATATATATATTTTAATTTCTTTATCTTAATTTCGGCACTAACGAGGCCTCTTAAATGTTCGGGCTAGTCATAAGAGTCAATAGACAAGAGGTATAACAAAAGTATAAAATGCGTTAAAACGGACGAATCAGATTTGAGTTGGTCGGTAAATTATAATTAGCCTACATTATACCTATCACCGAAATAGGTCACGGACTGTAGATACCTAATCGAAAAGTTCTAGAAAGCAGACATTAAAAGTGAGCCATTATATAACGGGTAGGAATCTACTCTAACGGTCCTTCGACCAGGGACCGCAGCACTAACTGCTAGTATCCACGCGATTCTCTCGTAGAAGAACAATCAGGTTGTTGGAACTGATATCGTCTAGTTTTACTTTCAAGAACCTATTAAAATGGTATTTGGAAGTTACAGTAATACCTATAGCGGTCCGTATCAAACTTTTAACAAAAACACGTTGATGAAAACGCACTTTTCTTGCGATCACTTACCGGAATAAAAAAAAATACATTTTACAGTAATTTTACTAGAAATTTTAATCAGTAGTGTGACTTTTCTACTTCAAAACTAAAAATTTCACGCAACACATTATGAAAATTGTGAGTTTATGAGGGTGAAAAGTAAACCTGGCGAGGTCAGCGTTAGGTGACAGTAATTAATGATGGCTGGGGTAACAAATAATTAGGTAGAATTAGGTTTTTTTTAAACTATATTTTGGCAAGGCTAGTGCGTGCGTACCACCAGGTGAACAATTTGATAATCGTTACTCAGTTATAGGTATAAAAAAGTAATAACTGGCCATGTTGAGACACGCATTATATTGTAGAATTTCGTAGTCAAAGACACAATACATAATTGTGCTCACATTCTTATTCAGAAACTGGCGGTACTAGAAAAACTGGAACGAACGAAGCTCGGTGAAATCTCGACCATGTATATTAGATACTAGTCGACCGTCCCGGCTTCGCACGGGTGTAACCTCGGCCTTCAGCCTCGCCACAAAATATAATATAGCGTATGTCACCCGGTGATAGTGTAGCTTCCCAACAGTGAAAGAATTTTTCAAATCGGTTTAGTACTTTCGGAGCCTATTCAATGCAAACAAACAAACAATCAAATCTTTCCTCTTTATAATATTAGTATAGATATTATCTACACCGCCAACCTCCTCTTTCAGTTCATGTCCATCCAAAGGTTGCCTGGAAGAAATCGCCTAAGGTGATAAGGCCGCCTATTATACTGCCGGTTTTTGTAATAATTTTAAGTTACTTTTTTATATGGTGTATAATAAAATGATATTGTATTGTATTACGTAACATACCTAATACTTTTATGGTTCAGCTATGAGAAAACTACTTGGAAAACATTCTTTGTTAAAATCATTTTACGATAAAGTCAAAGTCAATTTTGAGATGTATAGAGAACGTCTTGAATTTATTACCGTTTTATCGCTATAACTCAAAAAGTTGTTATCACAAAATGTACGATGAACTTTGAATAAAGATTTTTAAGAAAATCAGCTTCGTAAAGAAATGCGGGGGAGGGAGGAGCAACTTTTTGTCACGCCATATTTCGCAAAGGATACATTTGATGAAAGGAGTGATGTTTGACACCAACCTTCACTTTAAAAGCCCTATTCAACAATATCCACACACGAGGAGATGCAGCGAAAAAGAAAATCATCTCCATTACATAGTTATGTACCAAGAGACAATAAAAAAATAAAATAAGATCTATGCCAAAACTTTAACTGTGCAAGTTCATAACGGCAGGTTATCCAAGTGGCGCGGGTTTGAGGGCGGTGCACGCAAATTTTCGCGACCTTTTTACTTTTATAATTTCAATAAAAAACGAACGAACAAACTATCACAAAACTATCCAAATAGAAAATGGTTGAATAACATATCTATATATTCGATTTCTGGCTGTTACGAGCTTTCTTTAGAGCATAAAATGAAAAAAAAAAAAACTTTAATTCTACTTAATCGATTTTGTTTCGTAATTTTTTTTATCGAGTAAAGTTTATTCTATCATGTTTTGAACCAAATTCCAACCAACCAAATGAAATGTAGCCATGACATGTATTTTTTCCGGCTGAAATATATTTATTTAACTATTTAACATTCATTGAAAAACCGTCAAATTAGGTATAACCTTCCGTTAATTACTAAAGAAGCTACAAGGTTCTAAATAATTAAGACAGATAGATGGACGGACATAATGTAATTATTAAGGGTTTCTACGTGTACTACGGAACCCTATTTACTGAAACATTATTTCTAATAAATTCATCCTAAGACGTTGTATATTTAGGTATTAGTTTGTACTTAGTTTGGGGTCAGATGACCGTGTGTGCAAAAATGTCCCGAATATTTGTTAGCAGCTGTTTGTTTTCCATGTAAAATAAAATTAAATAAAATAAAAATTAAATATTTATTTATTTATTTGTATATATATGGTTTTTCCTAAGTATAATTTTAGTATGTAATTGTTTTATGATTACAGTTATATGTTACCGGCAATCTGTATAACCCGACATTCTATACAATGCCTATGCAATGTACGTCCAAAACGTTCAGGCAATGTATGAAATATTTTTTATTTTATACTTTGCCTAGGCATTCTATACAATGCCGAATGCGCAGCCGGCAATATGTGTAAAAGACGACAGCGGGAAAGTGGGAGACGGATTATTGATTATAAAAAAATTAATGAGTATATAGTGTTCATAAATCTTATTAGTAAGTTCCTAACAATAAATATAATTATTTTTGAATGTAATATTTCGAATAAAAAAACTACCCCTTTTACCACCTTTCCTTTTTAAGGTAAAATGGGACCCTATTACTAAGACTACGTTGTTTGTCTGTCCTACCTTTTAACGGCTGTATCTTTCTTTCGAACCGTAATAGATAGCCAGTTGAAATTTTCACAAAATATTTAATACGGCGGATTAACCAAGAAATAATAAAGACAAAAAGTAATAACTAAAGGGGGTCCCCAATACAACAAACGTTTTTTTTAAACGAGAAGAGTTTGCTAATAAGGCCATCAAACCCTCTTAAACCCTCTCAAAAGCCTTTGAGATGTCGAGGGAAATAGCGAGCGCTTCTCCGTATTTCTCGATGGTCTCACTCCAGGCATGCATGTCGTAAGCTAGAAGATCCCCAATGGACCGGTTTCGACGGAATCCTTATTACCGGTTACTGAGGAGTTCTTTAGCTTCCAGATACGCCAGGAACCTGTTATTGAGGACACGTTCCTTAGTAGTAATTTTTAAACTTTCGCGATTCGAACACATGTTTTCATATTTATCGGGACTTATCGCGCACACAAAACAAAATATCAGCTCTTCTCGCCGGACTCACCCGCAGTTTTCAGTCAGCTCGTGACCACGGCCATTGTAACATGGTCGAAACGTCGAGCGAAAGGTATCTATTTTTACCTATATTTAATAGTGCGCGATAAGTCCCGATAAATATGAAAACACGTTCCTTAGTCTTGCAGAATATAAACGTGACGAATATTGGCCTGTAGCTAGCAGGATCGGCACGCTCAGCTCGGATCTTGACCAGTCTCAAGTGAAAGACGAAAGAGGCATGTCAGAACAGAAGACAACTATGGCGCACATGTCTTCAGAACTATAGCTGGAATTACTATCCGGGCCACTGGTTTTGTTTACGTCAAGATTGTGGAACAATTAACAAACCTCGATTTGACGAAAGGCGAATCTCAGAAATATATGTGGTATAGCCAGGAGAAGCTGGAGGTATCGCACTACCAGCATCTAGACGCCAACACTCGCTCGGCAAACTGACAAGCAAACAAGTTTGCCTTCTCCCAGCGGTGTGAGCCAGCATCTCATCAAGTTTCAGCAGTAGAGTTAGTGAGGCGCAGCAGAAGTTTGCTTCGACTGATTTAGCAAGGGACCAAAACGCTTTACTACTCAGCAGGGTACGAAGCCCCCCCACCACCCCTCCCCACAACACGGCATGGCAACACCCCTCTCTACGAGGGAGGCCTTGTCCAACAGTGGCCGTTAATTGGCTAATGATGTGAGGGTACGAAGCCAGTTTGTTCCCTATTCTACTAATGTGGTCATAGTGAGCCCTCTGTAGAACTTTTTCGCAGGACTTGGCAGCCTGCCCCTCCCAGAGTTTGCGGGGCAGCCTTTCGTGAGTGGCTAGTTCACTACACACATCATCAGCCAATTAACGTCCACTGTTGGACAAGGCCTCCCTCATAGAGAGGGGTGTTACCATAATCCCCACGCTTGGCAGGCGGCTTGGGGATCGCAGTACGTTCACCGTGTACTATTAGGACGCTGCTGCCCATCCTCCGGTGGTTCTGGTCACAGTTTTAGGACATACCCGGGTCCATTGAACAAACAAACAGCAAAACAAAATTCTAAAAACTGTCTTAACGAGTTCAGCTGCTTATTTTAAGAAGCCCTGTGTGTTTTTTTTATATCTCGCAATTACAGATTTTTTTATTGTTACGTTTTTAATTTATGTATATATATAGAAGATATAGATTGCTAAGAACACTCTCGATTAAGTCACCTTTTAAACAAAAAATCTATTTCAAAATCGTTCAGGCGTTTTGGAGCTAAGATGCTACACACAGACAACAGATACACAGACCTACAGATCCGTATCAGTATCGTCCGAGTTTTAGCAAAACTTAAAGCTACGCTACGAGCGCTTTGGGAGAACTTAGAAGTATGGTAAAATGATATTAAAATTCGGTTGAAGAAAATAAAAGGCACTTATATTATATACTAGCTTTTTTGCCCGCGACTTCGTACGCGTAGATTTTCATATAAACCTTCAATTATTTTTTCTTCCCTTAATCCGGCCTTGCGCAAAATAACATAGCATATACTTCAATCTGGTCATAGCTAAGCATATTCGTGAAAACCGCATTTAAATCCGTCCGCATTTTCTTCCAGGGGTGTAGGAGATGTGCGTGAACAAACAAACAAAAATTCTAAAAACTGCCTTAACATATTCAGCTGCTTATTTTAAGTCGCCCTGTGTGAAGTATTGATAGAATCATAAAAGTAATAAATAACACCGTCAACAGTTTTCAAATCAAAAAGATAATGTGACCACAGTGCAGAGCATGTTTTGAAATTTTCTTTTTGTCTAAACCATTAAAAGTATATTTCCGGCCAGTTTCACTGGCCACGGAACCCTGACATAATGCTTGTCTTAACACGCTCTTGGCTAGTTATTTCTTATTTTGCGTGCATTTGTATGTATACCTTGATTAAAAAGCCATGAAATGGAACTACTCTATTTATCTGTTAAAATATCACAGTAAAATAAAATTATTTCTATATTCTTATTCTTATTGCAAATATACACTGTATTCTTCTAACTGCATAAAGGGTGCAGCAATGACTTATGTAGTGGCTGTTCACAAAACCAGACCACAGACATAAACATATAAATTTAAGTATAGTTCAATCTATTACATAAATATTATATATATCGTACTATTCAAACTTAACCTAGGGTGAAGTAATTTTACAAAACAAAAAAAAACATACTTAGTGTGATAGGTTACTTAATTATATATGAGATGATACAAAACTTATGACGCTACTTTCTTAACTATTTATATATCGATATTTATTTTCTAATTACAATTTTCTAAAATTTATCGTTGAATAAATATTTTATCTCGTAATAACATTTTTGGGTTAGAAACTTACTAAGTTGGTTCTGGAAAAATGTTATTATTTCTTTCTTTCTTTATTGCGTCCGGAATTTTGTTGTATAGGTTTATTTTCATGTACAAAGGGCCTTTTTTGAATATTTCTATTCGCGGGACTGTATTAAAATAGGATGCGGTATATTTCGTGTTTTAAATGCTAACATAGAATAAAACCATGAGAATGTAATATGGAGCTTGGAGCTTCCCGGTGTGGTACTGGATGTAGATGCGACCTGGGCTATAGGGACAACGTCATGTATGCGGTCGGCTAGGTCTGCCAGCACATCGAGTGATGACGTCATCTGCTGCGAAGCAATGATGGTCTGCGTGCTGTTCGGTAGGCGGCTGGTCCAAATCATGCGTAAAAATTCTTCTGGAACTCCGGGGCCTGCTAGGTGACGTAAGAATTGAGAAGGCTTACGATCACCTAGCTCCTCGTGTGTTAAAAGTTGCTATACCTTTTTTCTCTTGATGCGGACAAACGTTTAATTAGCTCAAGCTTGAGTTTTTCGTACTTCTCGGTCACAGGCGGGTTGACGATGATGTCTTCGACTTCAGCTGCGTATTGCGGGTCAAGTTGTCCAATCACATAGTAGAACTTGGTGCTATCTGCAGTGATGTTGGAAATCGCGAATTGGCCTTCGATCTGGGCGAACCACATCGCCGGCTTCTCGGGCCAAAACGGTGGAATTCGCACGCCAACTCGGAATACATTGTCATCATCTTTATTCTTCGTGTCAGCCGCAGTGCTATCAGTACGATCTAGCGGCATTCTGACCTTTGTCGGTGGTGTACGGTCCATTCAGTGGTCACCAATTATAGTGGATTTGTACTATTTATATAGAAGGAGAGGGTTAAGCTACCGACAATGGAAGAAAATAGCTGAGTCCGAAAGAAATTATAAATTTAATGCAAAGAAAAATCTTAGACAAATCTTAGAAAAAGCGAATGACAATTCCATTTGAAAATCGGTGTTCTTTTATTTTTTTCTTTTCGCGCCCCAGCGCCACACGTCGTGGAAAATTGGAATGAAATTCACGAAGGTTGGCGCAAGGAGTACGCCACACTCCTACTCCATGCACTGGAATGAATCACCAAAGAGGTTGTAAGGCCTATAACATGCTTGATCTACACGTTCATTCATCTAAGAAGGTTAAGGAACCTTCTTTAAATTTAAACTGATTAACCGAATGACAGTTGACAGTTTCAAAATTTTAATGGCTATGTCAATAACATTCTCTTTACTTTGGATCTCCTTGCTTGAGGCTATGTGACGATCCTCATATTACGTTTCAGGTAACGAAGAAAAAAATCATTGATTTTTATTTTCGTTTATGTAAAAATAAAGAATTAAAATAAATGAAATAAGATAGCCTATGTTTTAATCTGGTAATTTCTAAGCATATTCGTGAAAACCGCATTTAAATCCGTCCAGTGGTTTAGGAGATGTGCGCGGACAAACAAACAAACAAACAAACAAACAAACAAACAGACAAAAATTCTAAAAACTGTCCTATCGTGTTCAGCTGCTTATTTTAAGACGACCTGTGTGATTTTTTTTTTGTTATCTCGTAATTACAGATTTTTTTATCTCTACGTTTTTATTATATGTATAGATAGATAGATAGATTATAATGTACATAATCTTCACCCTCGCATCTTCCAAGTAGGTTAGGTTATACCTATTTCCATACAAGTCTTAACAGGCTATTCATTCCTGGATGTCACCGAATAAACTAGGACATTGTCCGGGGAAAAGGGGACAGGTGGCAGCTGTAATTATGGCAGTTGCCCGCAATTTATGTTGACTGTCCTGTTTTACAATAGGCGCATGCCTATCCGTCGCTTTTAATTAAATTTATACACAGTGAATGAAGACATTATGGTTGAAATGCTGGACAGAAGTTGAATCGCAAAATTATACTTTAAGGTTAGAATTTTTATTGTGATGAGCTCATGATTGTCTAAAATCTACATTGTCTACCATTATGTCAGTTTTAGGTTATAGGTTCTTTTCTACTACTTTTGATTATGGGAATATAAATATTTATGTCGTCTTTATCCCGTGCTTGAACTAAACGAGTTATTTTTTTTTGTAAGGGCCTTTACTCTGCTTTTCAAGTTACGTACAATATTGAACCACAAAATTTGAAAAATATAGCGTTTTGTTTCGGTTCTTATACGAGTAGGTATATCCAAGGATGATCTAGCTGAATCTAGCGCTTACGGAAGTTCAATACAACCTATAACACGCTCAAATTGTAGCGCCATCTAGGTTTAATCCGTAATTTTGGCATATTTCCGATCTACACTATAATGAACCGCTATCATCGGTCCTCTCTATATGATCGTTCTTGTATATCTTACTACTTTAAAATAATTAAAGACATGCGGAAAGAAAAACAAGAAAAAACACTTTCGCAAAAAAATATTTTACAAGCTTTTATTTATCTTGCAATGTTTGTATGTTTGTTTGCTTGATTGGGTTGAATCTTACAAGCTGTTAGAACCACTTCCTTTTATCCTACAGAGTTGATTTTTTACATGATAATTTGTACCAATGATAAAGATAGACAAGCGGACGGACGACAGAACGAACTTATAAGACGGACAAGGAATCCTTATAAATAAGGATTCCTTGTCAGTCTACGGAACCTTACAAAAGGGGTACTTTTTTTACAAAAGGGGTTTTATTTGTTTCTTTTTTTACTTTTGGGAATAGTATTTTTTTATAAATTTTGTGAAAATTTGCACTGGGTTGTCACTTTAAATACCTTCTTCATAACATAAAAAAATGCACACACTTTTTAAAGTCAAGTAATAAAATATTTTGCGGTTTGAACCTCTAAAGTGATAATTTTTATCTTTTTTTGTGGTTTGACATAACATACAGAGTTCTTGAGGGAAAAGATTTAAAGCTATATCTTTCTATTGAACCTTAAGTGAAGCCGAGGCCTGAACCTTTTCTAGTGAAATTAGCTTACTAGGTAAGATATAAAGCTCTCGCAAAATTATAAGAATTACCTTTTTGAGCAGGTACCTATAAACAATTCTTAAAGTTTGTACAAGAGATACCTAGTTACGAAGGTCAAGGGTCTAGTAATTTCGTAGTTAAATAAAAATAAATTAAAAAGTTCTAAGAGAAATACCATGTTTTATCACGTGAGAAAATTAAATCCCTTGTTTGAACTTACAAGATTGCATTTATCGTGCATGAGACCTTACAAGTTTGAGCAAATACAAAAAGAACTGATTACACCGAGCAAATAAGAAGTTGCCGAATGGGAGGTTTTCCGAAAGGCAATAAAAAAAAGTTCATTAAAATGGTTCGATAGATGGCGTTGACTAGACATGAATCTGAAGTTTTTTCAAAACCACAGACGAAGAAATGTCAATAAAAAATACTTGCTTATTCTCATAGACAGACAATATCTTCTGCATTCCGTGGCAGAGGAGCGCGCATATCCAAAACAAAAAATTACATTAAGTTTGTACTTTGTTGTCTTACGGCCCCCATTATGTCTTCGCTTAATAAATAATTTATCTTCCATTTTCTTTGTGTGGATTGGCATCACACGTCTTGTGAATTTGCCATTGTTCAATTATTTTGATATTTTTAAGTTTTTGTATCGTCAAACAAGTCATAGCCAAAGTCAAGCGAAGTATGTCGTGGTCAAGTCCAAGTCATGCCCAAGTACAGTGTTGGAGACTTTACAAGAGGCTTCTATACACAAGTTTAAGAAAACAATACCTACTTACCTACTAGGTATAAGGCGACATAGTTTTTCCTCTTTGCTCTCTGCATGCTAGCTCATCGCACTAGTCAAGATTTTTTAAAATAATTGTCATGTTCATGCAGATAAAAAATCTTTAACGCCCAGTTTCATATACATATTTAAAAAATTTAAATAAAGGTATTCGAGTCGATTATATCGCATAATATATATATCGGCCTCCTTGACGTGTCCGTCAACGGCGAACCTGACTAGCGCCGGTTATGAGCGCGTATATGGCTGGCAAAACCAAACTTAGTTTTAAAGGTCCTGTTGCAAGGCGCACAATGCAACTGACCATCAGCATTGTATGTGTAAGTGTAGGTAGGCTTCGGACGGGTTTTAATGATAAGGCGTTTAGCATCTAGGATAATATATAAAGACGATATAAAGACGCATAATATAAAGACGATTCGACCCGTGCTGTCTCGATCGGAATTTCATATTTGCCTGCCATATTATTGCACACTGGAATAACTCGATTTAATATAATTGTATTTAATTAAATTCCATCGCCACTTTCCAAACTGACGTGATATGTCGTATTTCGATAAATTATTATTTCGTCTCTTCCCGGATAATTCTGATAGCTGGAATTTCCTGAATGCTTCGTTGATTTGCGTTCCTAATTAGAGATGTAGTTGTTGCGCAAAATGCGTTTATTAATTGACTGAACTCTCCGAGTAAAGTGTCTAATTGTAGAATGAAATAAACCAAAGTCAATAATAGTCCATTGCCTACTTTAAGCGAGGGTAAACGAAGAGATATTTAACAAGGGTCGCATTGGCAGCACGAGCGTAGCGAAAACTGTTAAACCATAATTTAAAATCTGTAGTTCCCCCAAGTTGATATACATAGTGCTTTTTAACATACCTACGCGGAAATTGCAGAAGTTATTAGTTAAACTATCTACGCCTTGCGGTTTCACCCGCGTTAAGAATATTTATGTTAAACTATCTGCGCCTTGCGGTTTCACCCGCGTAGTCTAAGTTACTTCTTATAACATCAGGTATCTGACAGTGAAAGTCACGTCAAAATCTGTCCAGCCGTTTAGGAGTCCATAGGGTAAGTACACCAATACACAATTACACATGTCGATATTTATATATATATTATTTTAAAATAATAACCTTCTTATATGAAAACTTAAAAAGGTTACCTAGGCAGATAAAATGCGAGTTTCCATTAAATTTTAAGCTCTGTCTGGTTCGTAAATTCTTCACGACAAAAATAATAACAATTGTTTCACGTAGCCATTAGTCAAAAAGAATATCATTTATTTTGTCCATATAATAAGTAGAATTACACAGCACCGGTTCACAGACAGTAAACGGCGCTGCCCCCGCGCAGGTTTGAGCTTTGCGGTGCAAACCACTGTACGATTTTGTCTGTATTTCAAATAACGTATTTATCTTAAAACGTTCTTATATCAAACTTTTTCATTGCCATAAAACTTGGTGATGTCCATCTAGAGTTTGTTGTGAGCAAAAGAAAACCACAAATGTGATGAATGAAAAATATTGTTTTGTTCATTAAAACCACAGTTTTTCTCCCCAAACCATGAGTTGAATAATGAATAGCTTTGTTCCCAGTTTTCGAAGAAAGAAATAACCTGTTTTAAACTATCATGGTTGTTCACTACAGCTTTATGATTATTTGCGGGGATTTTACTGTGGTAAGGTTGTGGAAGGAGCTCCCAATATTTCGACGCAGTTACATGTACCATGTTCACGAGAAGACTGACGGGAATATTGGGAGCTCCTTACACAACCTTACCACGGTAAATATCCCGTAAATAATCATATAACTGTAAGAAATAACCTATTTCCGAGTGGGTCTGGTAAAAATTTAATAATAGTACTATTAACTCCATCATTCAACATCATAAACGGCATACGACATGGTAAGTCTCCCTTTGTTCCTGTCATTCTCCGTAGTCCCTTGCTAATCACATCCACCCGATGCTATATCAGGAAAAACTACAGCTTAGGTACATAATAAACAATCCCAAGCATAACATTGGCAGTGGTAACATACACCGCGATTTCCTATTCCATTCAGGCACCCAGTCTTCTAATCAGCCTATTAAAGTGCTCCAGGCCTACGCGCCACCATTGAAAGTTATGATACCATAAAGTCCTGTTACTATAAACTCACATAACCGACCCTAACATGCTATTTATTGCTAATCTGTGTTTATCCCCAGTATTTAGGAGTATTAAGTAAGTTATGCTGACCTGAACTGGTCCCTTCCGTTCAGCGTTTCTTGTTTGATGGAAAGTATGACAGGGCCGAGGTCTTCGTCGTTCGTGAAGTAGTTCCAGTGTTCAGTCCCGTAGAAGTACTTCTCGTAGGTCTCCTGCTCGACAGAAGTGAGCTCGAAGCCACCGGCCCTCTCCCATTGTTCCTCGATGGCCGTTTTTTTCTTCGGCGTGCTGCCGCCGTTGTCGCTGCTGTCTTCGGCTGCCTCGTCCAGGGAACCGGATCTTCTGTGCCGATCTGGTAAAACAAAAACTGCATAACGTTAGAGTTTAAGTTCATTTCATTACTAGTCATAATTATATTAATAGGATGGGGCTTGACGAGAGTCTATAACCTGTCAAATAACAATTTGTACAAAATGTTAACGCAGTTATTATAACGCACGCATGTTTTCTGTCATTAGTAATTTTTAAAAAATACGATTAAACTATCATCGTCAGTAGATAAGAATTATTTTAATGATCTCAGTTATTGGTCAAAATATCAAATACTGATCCAGTAGAACTTAATATTCCACCTATTTCTTTTGTGGTGTTAAAAAATCAGTCCGTACAAAGTACAAAAATAGTATATATAATAAAAGATTTTTTTAACTACGGATCCAACCGATCCAAAATACCGGCAACAAAACGTAGTGCTTGTATAATGGGTGGAAATGATTGTTACTCACAGTCGCGAATTTTATAATGTAGATTTATAGATTGAAATAATATATGTTGGCATCTAATATAAAATTCACGTAAAAATCAGCGCCTTCTGAGCAATGCCGTACATTATTAAGTCGATGATAGCAGAGTTTTTCCATTACTCCATTAGAGGTTCAAGTTGTAAATAAACAATTAGATTGGAGCGTGTATCGCCATAATATACTTAGAACTGAACATATTTGACGAAACAAGATATTCACGTTAGCTCTTATCACACTTTTTCTGTGTCGTTGCCTCCTTGAATTCATTGTTAATTCAAGTATCGTCGCTTTTGGGAGTCCCAACGTACAAAGAGAAGATATCTCGGGTAAACGATTATATAAATAAAGAACCAACATGAAGGTAAACTCAGAAGAAAAATCGTAGCCTATGCGTAGAATATCTAGTGTACAACTCGATCAATTTGTGCTTTCATACCATCTAGATACAATACCTATAGAGTCACAATTGTGCCAAAAAATGTCCGAACTATAACTTGGCGCACGCTACACATTGCGCAGAGTTTTTGGATAGTTGTAAGGCAGCCGCGATCCAACTACAACTCCGCGCGATGACAGTGCTACGATGCCCTAGCGGACAAGCGACGTTGAACACTATGCAAACGACATAACATCTAGATTGTAAATATGGCATTTTGAACTATATAATTGATCACTGTTTTAAACTATCATGGTTGTTCACTAAAGTTATATGATTATTTACGGGATAATTACCGTGGTAAGGTTGTGGAAGGAGCTCCCGATATTTCGGCGCAGTTAACGGCGCAGTAACTGCGTAAATATCCGTAAATATCCCGTAAATAATTATATAACTTTACTAGCCGCCCGCCCCGGCTTTGCACGGGTGTAAGCTCGGCCTTCGGCCTCGCTACAAAATATATTATAGCCTATATCACCCGGGGATAGTGAGGTGCAAACCTTTGAGTATCTATTAACACAGAATACATAATCATTAGTAAGAATACATTATAGTATAATAGTATTAGGTAGGTTACTAACCATTGTCTGTGGTACCAACACAATAAAAAAAAATATCAATATAAAAAACAGACTTTATCAGAACAGGGGCCTTACCCCTAGCTTCACTTTTGCGAGCCAACTTTTAGTAAGTAATAATAATAAATTTTATTCATTTCCACAAGGTATGTTGCTTACAAACTAAACTAGAATTAAACCAAGTACTTATCTACACATAATTATTTCCAATATTTTAAGTAAATTTAGTTCTACTTGTAACCCTGGCCCCTACACTAGGATTCCCTGTTTTGCAGAGACCAGTAACTTAGTCTGAAGGACGTGTTTAAAGGGTACTAAGTGCCGGACATCTATGTTACCACAACATTTCTAATATCATTTTAAACTCTAAATTTAAGTTCTTTAATTTTTATTTATTTATTGTAAGTTTGTATATAATAGTTTAATAATTTGATGTTAAGTAGATTTTAAATTGTGTATATTATAGTTAAAGTGTTAGTAAGTTAGTAAAGTGTGTAAGTGTTAGCGTGTGGAGGTTAAAGGGGGAGGCCTATCAGCAGTGGACGTCTTCTGGCTGATGATGGTGATTTTGATAGTGTAGCTTCCCAACAGTGAAAGAATTTTTATAATCGGTTCAGTAGTTTTTGAGTTATTTCGTTACAAACATACAAACATACAAAAATAGGTACAAATCTTTCCTCTTTATAATATTAGTGTAGATATAATTGATGTCTAGGCATGGACAACGGCGTTTGGACGTTTCTTGACTGTTTTCACTTAGATATTATGACTCTATAGGTATTGTATCTCAATGCTTCATACCTTACCGCTGACACCGTGAAGCATCAGGTAGGTGTAGACGTCGATAGGTGACTCATTGAAAAATTAAGAATTAAATGAACTCAAACAAAATAAAACATAATGACTTATTTAATGGTAAATAGACTAGGCGTGTGACAACAACCAATATAATTCCCTCCTCCCTTTTTCTATCGGACTGTCAGAGCGGGCACGAAAAATCGACACCGCTTCATGGTTAATATTCCGAAAACCCGTACGAAGAGCTTTGATTCCACTTTTATTGTGCGAACTGCTAGTCTGTGGAATGCGCTGCCGGAATGGGTGTTCCCCGATGGTTACAATCTGGGTGTCTTCAAATCTCGAGTGAATCGGTTTCTTCTGGGCAAGCGAGCTCCATCGTAGACCGCATCGCGCTTAACATCAGGCGAGTTGGCGGTCAAACGCAAGCCTATTTCTGAATAAAAACAAAAAATAAAAAAATACTTTCTGGTCAAAGCTTCTAGACTGGAATAGGAATTGGATCTCAAGTGAGCCTACTTTAAGTGATAATCGGTAGAACAGCATAAACTGCAATGTTTCCAATGAAATTAATGGACATAAAAATATTTAAAATCTAATAGTGATAGAGTGACGAGAGCGGTACAATGCCTTGCGGGGTTTTAAACTAACGAAGTTCTAATTTCTGAGTGACTATGAACTCTTATGAGCAAGCGTCACGCTTACCATCAGGCCAGCGACTAGATCGCCCAGTTACTTACTTGCATAAAAAGTAGCTATTGACATGCAGTCGCGAAACGAAATCATTTTTATAATCATCATCATAAAAAAAAAGTCTTTAATGTTCTCACAGCTTTGACACAAGCTTTCTCTCAGAGAGGGAAGATGGGCCCTAATCCACCATGGTGGCCCAATGCATGCTGGTCAATGTCATGTGTCTTTGAACATTTGAGGTTCTTGGACATACCAGTTTTCCTCACGTTTTACTTCTCCATTTTTGAGATGGCATCGAAACGGCACATAACTTATTAAGATACTAATAAAATGATTGGTGCAGGGCCGAGGATCAAACCAGGTGCCGTCAGATTGTAAACGAACATGCTAACACTCGGCCACCGTCGCTCTGACATTTTCACAACATTTATATCAGTTGTTACAAAGCTTTACCCTGAAATGCAAACTTATACTCTTCCATCAAACAGATATGTTAGCTTAGGCTGCGGTGGAGTTGACAGCGCCGAGCCAAATTGCTATGAAATACAATCCGGACAAACAGTAGGTACGTGGAGGTAATGGGTATTCCGCCTATTATTATCAGACGTATGACAGCGGAGAGTAATACAATAAATGCCTACAAACATCCGCGCACGGATGGGGTGTCAGGTAGGCGGGCGGAGAACCAGGCGTATAAGTTGTTACCATGATACTTGTAGCTATTATTTATTTATAAAATTATAGAGACTTTAGAGAATGTCATGATAAATCACAAAATGTTCGGAATAATTTTGAATAAAGGTTTTTATAATTATGACCTAATCATGGCATTGAGTGGTGACCGCGAACCGGAAGACGCAGCGTAGGTAGGCCTCCCACTAGATGGACCGACGACATCGTGAGAGTCGCGGGCATCCAGTGGATGCAGATGGCAGAGGATGTCGTTCAGTGTGGAGGTTAAAGGAGGAGGCCTATGTTCAGCAGTGGTGGTCTTCTGGCTGATGATGATGATCATGGCAAATTACAAGTATTAACATTTTTTTTATGCCATAGGTGGCAAACAAGCAGGCGGGCTACCTGATGGTAAGCAGTCATCGTCACTTATAGATACTTGCATCAACAGATGCATCACAACTACGTTGCCAACCCTCGCCTATTAAAGCCTCGCCTTTGAGGGCATACAATAGTGTTATTAGTTTGTAAGGGTTTTTCTGCACGGATCCCGGGATCAGACTGAATTAGCCACGGATCCCGTGGCAATTTATGTGTGTTTATTTACTTGTGTGTGTGTGTGTACTCGTGTTTTGTGCAAAATTACCTACAAATGATCTTTTACGCAGACCTACTGAAAGCTGTAAAATCAGTACCAGAGACGTAATATAATGAAAAGATCCAACGAACGGCATTATATTTTGTAGCAGCACTCGTGATTTCGTTTACAAATCTAAGCTTTTAATCACGGCTTTTCATTTCAGACTGTTATTGAATTCATAATCAGTGAGTCTCCACACTTTCTGCTAATCCGCGAATGCTCGGGCCTGCCAGCATTTGGACAAGTATACTGAAATATTCGCTTTTAAGCTGTCTTTTGCACCTCGCTGAACATCAAATAATGTACAGGGCTCTTAAGGCGAGGTTTTCTCACTTAATAGTGACCCATTTAAAGCAACGCTTGCTACCACAGATGACCATAAGGCTTAATACATTGTATTAAAGTCGCATATAGAGGAGCACAACCATGGCGCTTACACACAATCGTGCATTTGGCTACTTCCATTATTTAGGTATTTTTTCATAATTTTCGAAAAGTATCTATAGCTTTCATGTAAAACGTACTTTTACGGTTCCCTCCATAATTGTCAAACCTGTGTGTAGATATCATTTAGTAAATAGGTATTTGAATAAATAAATAAAAAAACAAGAAAAAGCGTAAATCAGTTTTACTATCAAGGTGTATTGGTGTTAAAGGTTGCCTGACAAAGATCGCTTATTTGGCGATAAGGCCGCCAATTGTTTCACTAGTTATAAATGGTTTTTGACTTATGTTTGTCGTTACCTATCTACTTTTTTTTTCTATCGAGCAAAATGTCCTTAATAGTGTTTCGGTCTTTACGGTTTCCTAGATATAACATTCAATTTTGATATGACACCATTTTTATAATTTTAAGCTAAACATTGACAACAAACAAAAACTAGTATGACCAAAATTTACAAAAGTGGGAAAAGAGGGCCTTAAGACGTTGCGAATTTAATAGATATTTTTCATAACGTGAACGAAGTCATGGAATATTCAACTGATATCATCTTGACATTTATTGCTGAGAATTCTTGAATATAGATTTCTAACGTCCTCTTAGTTAGAGTAAAAACGTCGAGGTTGTTCGAGTTTCCAAGTTGGGTCTGCAATCGTGAAGCGACGGGTTGTCAGAGCAAATTATGAATAATGATATTTTTGTACATGACCAAGCACTTTCTTCTACGCGATGAGACAGTATAATATTTTCTGGTTATAATTTGAATTCGTGAGAAGAGAACCTATATTTTTCAATATTTTTATCAGTTATTTTGTTACACAAAAAGTTTGATGCTTATGTAGACCATAGACCGAGTTAGCATAGCAAAAGTACTTACTACATATTCCTATCGTTTTACGCTATAGATTAAGCACATTTATAAATCACCCGATTAATGACAAAAGGTTATCTACAGCAAGAGACAACTCGTTGATTGAATTTTTTTGCCTACATAATAACGGCTCTGTCTTCATGGCACATCATACATCAAATAGATGTCTGCTTCGAAGGATAGTATGTGAGTTAGTGATTGATGACTTCAGGAAAGCACCTACAAAAGCTACCAAGAATTCGATGCTCTCCAATTTGGAGATAGCTTTGGCATTGAACTAGAACCACTCACATTTATGGCTTCGTTCCTCGAACCTTGACGAGAGGGTTCTATTATTGGACAGTTTTTGATATAAATAAAATAGACATACTTGCCCAAATATTTTCATCACGTAATCACTAATCCAGGACCATAGGCCCGGTTTTATAAACGTCCGTAAGTAAAATGTCGTATCAAATTTATCTAGCCTTGGTTAGTAAAAGCAAAACAAAAACTTCTTATGAAAGAGAGAGCCGGATGTACAATATTCTACCTGTAACGTATTTATTATGGATCCAGTTCCAGCATGTTTCGGAAAGTTGTAATGATATTGATTGACAACTTACTCTGCGAGTCCGCGAAGTGAGCGTGAGCGTAACCTACGTGAATAATATATAATGTTTAGTCAAGAGATTGAAAAAGCGACATTTATTATGTACTCCGATGGAATTAGGTTCGGATACTTTTACATTACTAAATAAACAGTATAGTGTATAACTATCAGCCTTACGATATAAACGTTAGTTATCGAATCTGCATGATCAATTCCATCCTGCCCATTTTTCTAACGGACTAGAGCGGGCGCGAAAAATCGTCACCTATATAATATGGTTGATATTTCAACAACCCGTACGAAGCGCTTTGATTCCAGTTTTATTGTGCAAACTGCTAGTCTGTGGAATGAGCTGCCCGAATGGATGTTCCCCGATAGTTAAAATCTTGGTGTCTTCAAATCACGAGTGAATCAGTTTCTTCTAGGTAAGCGTGCGTGCTCCGTCGTAGCCCGCATCATCTTATTTTGCAATTGTGCAATTGCTAGAAAGTGGTTTACTCAGTAGCTGAGAGTGATTGTAATTAGTAACTACATTGCTGCATCGAAGTCAAACCGGCAACGGGTACAAAATATCCCACACCACCACGGTGTGACAATTTTATGCGTAAAACATTTCTTATTTCTTCTAAGTTATTTTACGAAATATCAAACTTAATGGCGTGATTACTTAAAATGTTATGCAATACATTCTTAAATGTCAGTAGGTAGTTTGGTATTTTTTCATAAATATAACCAATTTTTGGGGGAAAATTGAGTTTTAGTTTGATGAAGAAATATCGGATATCGAATATAAAATACTAGTACCTAATCGTGCTATAACAACTCATTTACCACAATATATTATATATTAATAAACAAAATTAAATAAAACATTATAATTGTCATTACAAACCTACTTGAGGGTTAAACGGGTTTGTAATACCCATCTCATAGTTGGAGTAACAATAATTTCTCACTTTATTCACGCCGGGTTAAAATAATATTTTCTTGGGCCCTGAAATTTATGCTAACGTAGAGTTTGATGAAGTATAATTGTGAGTAACAGAATTACAGATGTCACTGGTCTTTGTGCCTGCAAATGGTAGATTGATTAAGGCGGCAAGCTTCTTGACATTCAATTCATGAGACGCTATAAGCCCACTGCTTTATGACTGACAATCTCGACTGATCGAGCGTGGTTAAACACACAATAAAATAAAAAATATCTGGCAACATTTAGCAAGTGTCAAACTGTTTATTTCTAGATTATTTTCTTGATTCGATAAGTCTCAAGTCAATTTCTTGTTTATGCGCAAGCGCGGTGAAGCCGTCTAAACGCAACCTCAATTTTTAAAGCATTTTGATTATATTTGTTCAAAGTTCAAAGATTTTCGATGACTCTCACAGGCTTTCGCTGTAATTATAGTTAACGTTAACTCGATCGAAAAGATAAAAGCAAGAGGAAAGACTTTCACTAGGCACTTTGATGAATGAAGCAAGAGCAGTGCCATCTAGATGGCGTTGATCTTATTGCATACAAATCGCGATCGGATAGGTAAACGCGACTGGAAAAACTCGCACTGGGTACTTTGATCCTCGCACCGAACGCAGTATGATTTAACCTCAATCAGGATCGCATGCCAACGGCGACATCCATGGGCTAACGCTTAATCCTTTATTTTGGGGTTGTGTGATAATTAAACAGATTCGAGCCGAGTGACCTATTTACGATTTGATTTTGTCATGTAATACATTCGTTGTGAATTTTATGAGCGAAATTGTTTTTAGGAAGGTTTTTAACCTAATTGGACTACGCATATAAAAATAGACTATAATGAACCATTATTGTAATGACAAAATAGTACACAGTAATATTAGATAGAAAACCGGTCAAAATTAGGTAACAAATCTGAGCATATCTGGGAACACTCTATCGCTTATGGGCAGGAATGGCTAGTATAATAGTCCGAGAGCCAGTAACAGATATATATGACCAAGTTCCTCTCAAGTGATAATTAGTAAAATGCATCAGAAAATCGAACCATAAAGCCTCGTGAACGTCAGCTAAGGCTCGGTGGGGGGGATGAGCGGTTGTAACCTCCCACGCTTGAAGAAAAAAAATACATTCACTCATTTCCTCTCGGATAAAAATTTATCAAGTTATAGCTAATCCAATATCTCAACAAAAAAAAAAAAAAACAGCTGGCTATAACATAGTGTATTGTTCGTCAGCTGATGTCTCGATCATGGAAAAAAAAATCTTCAATTTCAGTGATGTCCTCTCAAATAAAAAATTACCTGATGATAGCTTATATGTAACTATTGATAAATATATACGTCAGCTGGCTGTATCTAGGTGGAAAAATCGTCAGCTGATACTTTGAAGGTCGTTATATAGAAGTTAGCCAGAAGCATTTACTGACTATTTAAAGGCATCAGCTGACCAGGTTTCCCTCGAGTTACTGCTAGCTGATTTTTTTTATTTATCACAGAAGTATATTCAAAATCAGCTCACAAATTTTCATGCGGGAGGAAATAAACATAATTATTTAGATGCTTATTGTGTTTTTTTTAAATATACAAAAAGAGACCTAAGAAGGCTCTACGATCGTCAGATTGGAATTCGAATTCATGTGCAATGTGCAGGTACACCTTTGGTACAAGTTTCTGGATTTTTAGGCCTTGGCTTAAATGTCAATTATTAAAATATATACCAGCTGCATATCTCAAATTTCCCCGACTTTCCAGTTTTCCCGTTATTTCTTGTTTCATTGATTCTCGCATTCTAGAGTCCTTTGCTATTAGAAACTATTGTCAAATAATTATTATCTTATACATAAAAAGCATTGTGTGTATGTATGTTGACCCTATGGACTCCTAAATGGCTGGACCGATTTGGACGGAACTGTTACTGGCAGATAGCTGATGATGTAATGAGTAATCCGCGCAGATGAAATTGCGGGGTGCAGCTAGTTTATACTAATATTATAAAGAGGAAAGATTTGATTGTTTGTTTGTTTGTTTGCATTGAATAGGCTCTAAAACTACTGAACCGATTTGAAAAATTCTTTCACTGTTGGGAAGCTACACTATCCCGGATGACATAGGCCATATTATATTTTGTAGCGAGGCCAAAGGCCAAGCTTACACCCGTGCGAAGCTGGTCGATGACGACTAGTAGTTTATAAACTAAAACCACGTTTATGTGACTTGATAAAACAAACTAAAAGGACTAAAACTCGAGGGGTTTGCCAGTAACCATTAAAGAATTCCACTATCTACCTCCTGGCGCCATCATCAGATAAGTTCGATGGTACCAAATTATTGTATTGCCATCCGGGTTACATAATACTCGCTCCAAGATTTGACTACACGTATATATCTGTAATTTTCTACGACAGTAGAACGTGTCTGACGCCATAACATTGTAAAAGTTGAACGAAAACAGTAAATTCCGAACACTTTTTGAACTTAGCTTTGTTGCTGGTAGCCAATTTACTACAGTACAATATTAAAAGAAAATGGTATTGTAATGTATTAGATAAATGGAGGTAGTCTCAATACTATCTCAAACTACCTCCATTTAATTTGACTTCTATATATATGTCACTGCCTACGAATAAACCTCATTCTGCGATAGTCTGTCTTTTACTCAACATTACAGGTATCATTCAGATTTTTATAACTAGCTGACCCGGCAGACGTTTTCCTGTCCTGTCCTTACCGTATCGTCGTTAAGTTTTCTGAAAATTTCTAGCTTCCTTAATTTTTCTTTCCGTAAGAACCTTCTACAAAGTATTAGAAACTTAAAAAAAAGATGAATAAAATCGGTCTTAAAGTCATTCTCAAGTTATGCCATGTCCAAAGTAAAAAATATGGATTCATTTTTATATATATAGATTGTAGTTGCTAGATGCATCTCCTCAGAGGGCAGAATTTAAGTATTTATAGGTAAAAATTTAGATCATATGTACAATATAATATGACTGAATTGTTTTCAGTAACAGTCTCTATTTCAAAGTTTACTCATAAGTCTGAATGGTCGTTATACAATGTTTTAAGAAAGACTAATAATAACTAATTTTAATTATGAAAGTCGATAAAGTTACTAAGGACTATTAACTAAACTCTATTACTCAGTTATTGAAGTGTGTTTTCAGACGCAAATGTTTGACTTGCAGACTTGGTCATAATCGCCTTTGTAGGGAAAGTGATAGCTACACTAGCTACGCCCTGCGGTTTCAGTTACTATCCTTTAGGAAACTTGTATTTCCTAGGATGAACTCACTCGCGTCAGATTGTAATTATCGGGGATCACAGTCTAGCGGTTCGCACAATAAAAGTGGAATCAAAGCGCTTCGTTACCTATCTTACACACACATTCCAATTTGAAGAGTGTTTTTTTCTTCATGGTAGCTATCGTGCAGGAACTGCTGATCCCTTCGTAGGTACCGTACTTCCGTTTTATGAAAGCATATAAAATATCAATACGGTTTCGAGGGAGCAACTTTATTAAGCGTGAATTTATGGTATTATAAATAGTCAGATACCTATATTTGGCAATACTTTTCATGTTGATATGAAAGTACGTCACGTCGTACTAGCTGCATCCAGCGGTTTCACCTGCGTGGATATTCCCTCAGAAACCGTCTTTCTGGATAATAGTATCCTATGTTATTTTTCAGTCCTTCAACTATGTCTGTGCAAGTTATGGCTAGTTTTTAAGGCCCTCTTTTCCCACTTTTAGCAGTTTTGGTAATTTTAGTTTTATTTTGTCTACTTTTATGCTTTGCTTAAAATTATAAAATGTTGGCATATCAAAATTGTATGTTTTATCTAGGAAATCGAAACACGATTAAGGACATTTTGCTCGATAGAAAAAAAAAACATGATATATTTTTTCTCCCTGTTTTTTTAGATTAATTTAAATATCTATTTATCTACTATATGATGTCTACGATATCATAATATACAGATTTCATAAATATGGAGGGAACCGTGAAGGGACATTTTACAGTACAGCTATACTTTTCAGCAATAGGTGTGTTATTTGTTTTGAAATTAGGAGGAAAGGTCCACACTAGTGAAACCGCAAACCACAGTTACTAATGTATGATTTTGTAGGTATATATTTGAAGCAAATCCAACTTCCATGTCTAAACCAACACAGAATTGTAAGAATGGTATATAGCTCGCACTATCGGCACATTTACGGTAGAGCGAGTGGAATCAGAGACTGGGTCACCATGCCATTACAGTATCGGAGTACATTTACTCCCGACGTGACTTTTGAATAGGGCTGGTGATAAGGAGACGCGACGGCGGGCGCCAAACATCCCTCAGCCAACGACGAGAGCGATAAATTGAAAACGTGTGCCGAATAAGACATCGCCGATGGACACCGTTTGCAACCCTGTCATGTTTGTACCGCTGCTTAAGCGGAATAATAGAATTCGGTCTTTTGGAAATTGTGTTGGGGACAACTCGTGTGAAACCATTTTAAAGTTCGGTAATGTGAACGCTTTGCTTTCTCAACTGCCCCCTCTATCATCATCATCATCATTATAATTTTTTTATGTTCCCACTGCTGGGACACAGGCTTTCTCTCAGAGACAGGATGGGCTCTAATCCATGCTGGCCCAGTGCATGTTGTTGACTATATTGTCTTTGAAGTTTTGAAGTTCTTGGACTAACCGATGTTTCCCATCACCGTTTTTGAGGTGTAACATCTAAACTGCACATAATTTGCTTATGTACTAAATAAGTCATAGGTCGCCGAGGGTCGAATCTGATGCAATCAGGTTATAAAGCGTACATGCTACTGCTCGGGAACCATCGTGTCCTCTATACTACAGGCAAATAGTGAGTGCTTTCACAGAATTATATCACACTGTGGGAGGAACGAAGCTTTTGTCTTTGACTTTTTCACTGCAGCGGCCGGCAAATCAGGAATTGATGGTCGAGCATGATTATCTTGACTACGCTTTGGCCTACATACGCTCAGTTACTAAAGCTTGTGTAGTACTTTTCTCAAAAAATGCTCGGATATTAAAACAATCTTACGCTGTTACACCAGTTATAGCAGTCGGATGATATAATACAACAATTATAGATTTTCATATTATCATTACCTATTCTATCCATAAAATCAAAGAAGTCTAGAGATAATGAAAAAAAGTTATTCTAAAGTATTTTTATGTTTTAGTGTTGTTCCGCACATTAGAACTATTTAAATGTCAATGACAATTTAACGACCTATTTGAACGATTTGACGACCTGAAGCATTCAAACTTGCGCCCACAGAATATTTAGTCCCTTTTTTAAGCCTGCGCCATCCGGGTTTATGTCTCTAACGCTTGGTTCTAAATAAAAGACGAAAAATAAATTGAATTATTTGATAGTTTTTTTTATTGTCTATGATATTTAAATACAACTTATCTTAATCAAACACATAATTTTTTCTTAAACTTCAACGATTGATTGGTTAGTTTGGTTTCAAGTGGGTTACGCGTGTATACATAAAATTGTAAAGAGCATCACATTTTGTATCTTATATTTATTGACGGGGTTAGGTTGTGGATGGACCTCCCGATATTTCGGCGCAGTTACATGCACCATGTTCACTGGAAGACTGAACTGGAACTCGAACTCTAACCTAAGTCCCGATAAAACACACTCACTATATAACTGTTAATATTTTTTTTACTATACTCATCCACGACCTTACCACGGTAAATATCCCGTCAATAATCATATAAATGTAGTAAAACCCGTGATACTTTAAAACAGTCTTTTATTTTGTATCTTATAACTTCAACCTGGTGGTCTCATTTGTTCAACCTGCATGGTGGATGACTGGTAGAAAATGTTTAGCATTAAGTCCTCCATTTGTGCATTGCACTTAATTTGTAAGTGTGCAATAAAGTATTAAATAAATAATTTAGAATTTCTTATATTTAAAAACATCCCAATACAAAGAGACGGGTATACTTCAGATTATAAGAAAGATAACCGATATAAATACCTACTCGTATATGTCTCGTTTGTTAGACATAAATACCAGAATTTAATAATTTAAAATGTCCAGTCTTTGATCTTTCGACCTAACCGACGCAGATTTCAGCCGTTAAAACTTTTTTTGTCGGTTTGAAAATATTGACGCAATGTCTGTGGTATTGTTTTCATTGTGTGTTCTATGAAATCTCATTTTATGGTTGAGTTCCTTTCCTTTTTACGCGGCTCGTTATTAGAATTGGAAGACTACTTTATGTGTCTATTAAATATTGCCCAGTTTAATATACTCGCAGCTGTTTATTCGGCTATTGAAACTGCTGTAATGGAGCTGGCTTGTATCAACAATATTACATTTTATTTACTTGTATTTTTATTTTAATGAACACTCACAAAATGTAAACAAAGTTTGCATTATAAACCTTTATATATACACGATATATCTATACGTAATATTCTACAGGATTCTTCATTTTTTCTTCACTTATACACGTAGATTGTGTTGCTGTTTGTTAGTCTAGCTTAAACTGAAAAGGAGCTTGACCGATTTGAATATTTTTTTTGTTTTGTTTATCTCAATACAGGGGAGGTTTTCTTTGTTGAAAATTTGCTTGGGATATTGGAAAATTCGGGAAAAAACTGAAAGTGCTTGTTTCTATGGGATTTAACCTATACGTATTGTAAGTTACAAGTTTTTATCTACACTAATATTATAAAGAGGAAAGATTTGTACCTATTTTTGTATGTTTGTAATGAATAGGCTCCGAAACTACTGAACCGATTTGAAAAATTATTTCACTGTTGGGAAGCTACACTATCCCCGGGTGACATAGGCTATATTATATTTTGTAGCGAGGCCGAAGGCCGAGCTTACACTCGCGAGAAGCCGGGGCGGACGGCTAGTATCTTATAATTTAGAAATACAGGTGCGGGACCAACTGTTTGCCACTTTGGCGGGCCATATCTCGTAAGGGATGGACTGTATAAAAAGCCAGAGCCACCCCTAAAATGCAATTTTATTTATTTTTTATATTGTTAAAATTGAGATCTATATTAAAACTGTAATTGTGTAAAGTTTCGTACATTTATCTTAATAATTATGGAAGTTAGGTTCTAAAAAATTCGGAAGGACAGACGGACGGACAGAACGAATTTATAAGGGTTCATTGTCGGGCTACGGAACCCTAAAAACAGTCCGCACAGGTTACTTTAATAGTGAGTATGGTTTTAATCTACTTTTGAAAGGACATTTTTCAGCGCTGGTCCGGTATACATATTTTTAATATCTTTGTAAGTAAGTAATTTTATCCAGCTGTAGCTTGTGCAAAAGTACCTAATTGGCGACAAAATTACCCTTCATAATAAAATTATCACAATTGACGGTCAATTGACGGTATCAATATTCATTTAACCAAGTCTAAAGATTAATAACACAGCCCGTGTTGTAAGTGTACTTTATCGTAGACAGCATCATGGTTCGTCGTAGAGAGTTTGTAGCAAGTTCGTAGCACTTGCGTAGTAGAAACATATTAAGCAAAGATAGATGACAAGTTGTCACAAGTAGACAAACATAAATGACCTTACCCACGCCTTACCTTAAGAAACGTTACTTAAGTTAAACAAAGCATAACATTGCTCTGTCAACTTATTGTTGACTTAAATTGTCAAACGCGAACACGAGACAGTTTTTTTTAAAGAAATGTTTATCATTTAAAGAGGTTTTATGTAACCGTTGTCGTCGTAGTGTATTTTTGCGTGTCGTTTGTGATAATTAATTTAATACGCGTTTGTAAAACAGGCAAGCGTTAGCAAACGTTATATAAACCTGGTTGTGCTGATTTTCCTTTATTACCTTATATTCCGAAAACGACGTGGCGGAAAGCGTGAAGATTTAATTTACTTTTTTGCTGATCTTCATGACGAATAATTTAGTTTTTTTTTGCCGACGATTTATGAAAGGGAGGATTATTTGTAAGGGCTTTTTGAATAAAGACAGGACGTTAAAGTTATGCATTCTTGCCACAAGTCAATTGTCGCGCGACGTACAGCCTTATTATAATCTAATAGATGCGCCCCGCGGCTTTGCCCGCGTGAAAATTGAATTGTCGCAAGTGAAGAACAATATCAGAATCTCAAAACCCCTACTTCTTTAAATATCGAGATTATTGCTTACATTGCGTGTTTCAACCGACTTCAGGGAGGGGGAGAGGTTAACAATTTTTTTTTTTTTTAAATTAAATGTGTAAATATACACCGATCTCTACACCATTTGTGAACCAATTTACATGTTCTTTTATTGTGTAGAAAAAGTTCCGTAGGTGATTCCACGAAAATTTCATTAACTTTAGCTTAGTAGTGTTTAAACCTGCTCTAACAATAAAAATAGTTTAGTTAGAACGCCTGTTGAATTGGCAATGGCCGCGATTCTTGCATGCCTCACTAAACTAAACTTAACTAAAATTATAGTTTAGTCCTGTCAAACGACTTTTCGTATTCTGATGCACCACCCTAAACTAAATTTTAGAGAAATCTCACTTAAATGATTTTAGTTACTCAACCTAGTCAAAAGCTATTCAGACGTTGCCATTTAAGTTCGATTTCGACCTAAAATAAGAAACGTCAAACTAAAATAAGTCGGCACCAAAATAGATGACGATTAAATTTGGTCAGTGCATTTGAGTTTAAAGAAGTGAACAAATATTTTGCTGATATGGAAGAATATGCTATTATAGCTCATATTTATTCATCAGATAGGGAGAGATAAGTAAATAAAGCAAGTAGGTAAAAGGTTTCATCAATTTTTACTGAACTCGGTTTTTTTTCGTTAAACTGGTAACCTAAAGAAATCTTGAAATTTAATTTCAGGCATTACCAAGAGAAAATCCTTTTTTGTTTTAAGATAAATAGCAAAATTTTATGTGATTTTATGTATGACGTATGCAATAAAACAAAAACCAACACAATGTTAGTGTTGCTAGCCCTGTCGTAGAGAAAATTTGCAAACTTTAAAAATAAAGTGTAACCTCAGCTAAAATCTACAATTTTTAGCTTAATCTAGTCAAAAATGCTTTTTAGTTAGTAATAAACTGTTAACACAAATAAATAAATATAATCTGACTACAGTAAGTTACTTTCATTTAGTGATCATTTCCGAATATAAGCGATTTTTAAAACTTCAAATGCTCGTACTGTAAAACCTGTATTTTGAACCTAACATATAAATACCCAGATACCACAATTAGGCATTTATTTAGTTATGTATCATCAATATTTGATTTTTAAAATTCGTACAAATACGGATAAATCTGTTTTTATGGCAATGCCGTTTAATTTTTTACTTTTTTACTACCATAGATTGCTGTTATGCCACAGACAAAAAAATCTCGATTTGTTTCCTATGCGCCCCCTGGTGCCGCGTAGCGCAACTAGCCAACACAATTTAGAGAATCCATTCAGGGCAGAGCAAATTTAGTTAAACGTAAACCGGGAATACGTTTTGACTTATCACGCACTAAAATTCAAAACTTATTTTAGTTAAGTCTAGTTTAGTGAGGCATGCAAGAATCGTGACCAATATCAATAATTTTGTTCGAGCACTTACTAATTTTAGAGTCAGTATTTAAATTGATCCTTTGAATTATCAATTTCTATACATATAAGTTAGAACTTATTTTAAAGCTTGTTTTTTTATTTTTTTTTAAATCTTGGTTTAACATAAAACAATCAAAGAAAAAAAAATACCACTAGTAAAACGATTTGGTACACATCACAGTTCCCTGTGTCAGCCGTCTCGGGTTAAATTCAAAAGGAAAGTCTTAAATATAATTTCCTCTTATTCCACTAACACGACAGGGGAAGAATCACCGGGGTGGAGCGATATTATTGAATTAACTCCGATTCTATTTTCGGTTACAACATATTGAATAGGGTGTATGTATCAAAGACCCTTTATAAAATCAACTGAAATTGTGATTTTAAGTGTAGGTAGTGTAGAACTCCTGACATCTTTTCTGTATTCATGGTACACCATAGATATAAACTAAACTAACCAGAAAACAATATTATTATTCACAACTCTTTTCAAGTCTGTTTAATTTAGTCTAAAAATGGGGCGGCCTTTAGCATGGGACGCGACTTGCGTTGATATCTTGAGCCGTTACATCTTTTTAGAACTCAGAGTACGGCTGACGCGGTAGCTGAATTTGCAGACGACCTCAAAGGCGCAATTGTAGTACGCACCCTGTATAGGGCAGATTTTTGAGCCTTTTGGGGTCGGTTGTCAGGGCCAGTCAGGATTGGGTGCCAAGTTTTTTTACTTGATCTACAAAGCTTAAATTGGCAGCCAGATTCCTTATGGGGTATACGGGTCCGCTAAGAAAGGATTTTGTGAAAGTGCCAACTGATGAAGGCAAAAAGAGGTTGAAAGTTTATATCAAAGTCTAGGCGTACGAAGTCGCGGGTAACAGCTTGTTGTAAATAAATCATACTTGAAATTAAAATTAAAATACATTTTGTCTTTAAAATCTAAACAATAAATTGACAATGCTTACGGGTAAGCGGTAACCATTGCCTTTGGATACCTGCTACACTAGACTAGCGGTGTTATCGATGCTTTGTCAGACTGTTGAGCTTGTTGCCACCCTTTCTGGAACGCATGGAGCGTTTCAAAACGGCCGCCACTCAGCGGGAATATCTTTGGGGAAAGACATTCTACACCTTGCTAGTCCGCGGAAGAAAGCAGCGGAAAAATCGGACGCTGTGGGGTTTCCAGCTTTGCAAGTGTGAGGTAGCAGGATTCTGGCGCAAGAATAAGAGCAAAAAGCTCTTCAGAATATTCCCCGAAAAACAAGCGATAGAAAATATTAAACCACGTCTCTTTTGAGGCTAAGTGAGTGCGGCTTGTCAGTGAGCACGGGATCGTCAATAATTCTAGTGGCTCGACGTTGTAAGAAGCCGAGAGGCTGCAGCTGGCATTCAGGTGCGCCAGTTCAGAGGTGCGAGCAATATTCTATGTGAGGCCGCACTTATGCTTTATAAAGCAGAAGCCGCCATTCCGATGTGAAGTATCGCTTTGCTCAGCGAGTTTCGCTTTGACCTCTAAGTGATTCCGAAACTGGACTTCGCTAGAAATGTTAACGTCGAAGATTTCCGAGCACTAAAGTAAATTGTGGTTTTTAAATGAAATGTTTTATTGGAATAAAAATAATTTGATTTATGAAACAACATATAAAAAAAAAAAAAAAAATATGTGGGACATTATTGCACACATGGTCATCTGACCCCAAACTAAGCAAAGCTTGTAATATGGCTGCCAGAGACTGATATACATACATATATATTTTTAAATACATACTTAAATAGATATTAACACCCAGACATAGAACAAACACAAATGTTCATCACACAAATGTTTGTTCCCATCTAGGACCCACGCCCCCAAGCGCAGAAAGTAGGTTCACTACCAACTGAGCCACCGGGGCAGTCAACATACAAACGTTCAAGCCCGAAAGGTTGCAATAAAAACATAATATTTTCTTCTTTATTAGTACCTACAAGAGAGAAATATGCTAAAAACTGCATTCAATAATTAATGTTACAAGCCCCTCCGCAGTAATAGTTAATCTGCATCGCAAAGTCAGCTCTCAGTAAAGCACTCTTTACGGAGAGCTTCTTATAACTTTCTCTTAATAGGCTTATATAGTATAATTCCCTGGCTGCTTTTATTTCAATAATTTTCTATTAAAATCTCCGGTAAACTAGACCTGTCGAAAATTTCGCGTTTCTTTCGATAAGAGAAGTATTCTTATACTGTCCTATCGCTAGACTGATATTGAGTATATATAGGTGATATAATAATAATAAATTTTCAGAAAAAAAGACAAAAATGACTTCAAGGCTATACCTACATGACATACAAACGTAAACTAAAAAATTTGAAAATCATAATTATAACAGAGATTGAAAGTCTTAATCAAAACTTTTGCTGAAGGGAACCACAAACCAAAACGTTATATTTGTATACATTTTTAGTTTTTGTTGATTTTTATTTAAAAAAACCCTGAATCAATTTAGATTAAATTTATATGGGACCACTTCTAAAGTATGACCTACCAAACAAAAAAGGAATCATCAAAATAAATTCATAATTGGCGAAGTAACAAACGCAACAACAAAAAACATACAGTGGAATTGATAACCTCCTCCTTTCATCGATTAAAACTAGCTATAGTACTACCAAAAGAACGGTTAGGGAGTTGAGCTAGCCATATTTGTAAAAGAACCGATAACCGTTGATATAAAACTGGCAAATTCGTGAGGAAACCGGTATGTCCAAAAATCTCAAAAGTTCAAAGAAATAATAATTATGATATTCACCAACATGCACTGGACTAGCATGGTGGATGAGGGCCCATAATATCTTCTCTCTGTGGGAAAAGGCCTGTATCCTAGCAGTAGCAACATGATAGAGTAGTAACCTAGTAGAGGCCGTTCATTGGCATGCGTGTTATAGAGTAAAATGGCTTCTGGTCAGGATGGAAGTTTTATACATTTTTAAAGAAGAATATCATGACACGTGGTATTTTTTTGTAAAGGCCTTGTCATGCAACTTAGTAACGAACAGCAGTTTTAAGTTACTTAAACATATATATAATCTTAAACTTGCCTAAATTAAAATCAATTTATAATTTACATAATAACTACACAAATCTAATACACCGTGTCCCGCAGGTTGCATGGTTCCCAAAATGAATAAATTGAGTATGAATATAATGATGATGTATTGAAGAAACTTGTACAAAATAAAACTTACCATTGTCAGCGTTATCTCGGTCGGGCCCGCTGTCGTGTTCCGATTCTGACTCGTCCCAAATGGTGTCTGTGGCGATTTTTTGCCGCGAGCACTCGATCCAGTAGCCGGGTGTCGGAATCAGGCTGTGAGGATACTCTTCGCAGAATTCATCTGGAAGCAGACATCAATGTGAAAACGTGACTAACTTTATTCAATTGCATGAATTATCAATTACTGTTTGCAGTGTTTGTAGCCCGTTGCACACGATGCGCAGTAAACTTGCGCGAGTGCTACGCGTCGCCTGAGACGAGCATAGCATTTTCTTACTTAGAGCAAGAATACTATAGTCTTCCACAGCCATTGGCACTAAACAGAAAGTGTTGTGACTAGTTGCAGGTGGTGCGTGGTGCTCGCGCGAGTACCACTTGCACTACGCATCTTCTGCAACGGGCATGGTGACGTAGCACGTCTACACCGATGTGTAGACCTATGCTACGCTCAACGGCTACAGCTATTTCTTTCGCACATTTTCAACACGCGTAGATAAAAAAAACACTGAATGAGAATAAATAAATCAATTTGGCATTATCTTTAGGATAACGTTGCGAATAGGATGGCGGAGAAGATAGGAAATTAAAATTATTTCAAGTTTTATTTATCTTCTCCGTCATTATTTAAAATATCAACACAAAAATTACTTTAAACTATTTGAATTTTAATTGAAAAATGTTTGTATCTGTGGCAGGTGAGCGCAGTCTTAATAAGGGGATATTTTCATACGAAATTTAATGGTAGAATACCATAATTTAATAGCAATTAATTTTGAAGTAATTGCCGGGTATGTTATACTGCTATTAAAAATTATCGCATCCATATTTAAAATAATTATTTATGCAATGTATAGAAAAATACATTCTATTTTTAAACCTTTTTCTATAATTAAATGATTTGCTTCCCGTGGACATGGAGCATGTAACTGCGCCGAAATATCGGGAGCTCCTTCCACAACCTTACCACGGTAAATATCCCGTCAATAATCATTTAACTATAGCTTTAGTAGTTTGATTAACTTTGCATACACAATTACTTAGAAATGTATCATCATATCAGCGTCATATATTGTTACCTTTCTTTACCTATTCTATTATTTTCCAGCTTCAGCATAATCAGCCTAATTATAGAAGAAAATACCTATTAAGAAAAAAAGGGATAAACCCAACCACACCCGATACTTTTTTGGACGTTATTACGTGGGATAAGGGCGGATTCAATGGACTTTGGCAGAATATCTTGTTACGGAGTGGCTCCGGTTTTTTGGCGAACCCTAATTGAATGTCAACCAAACCAAACTTAAGTAAATCCCTTGTCGTTTAAACTCTGAATAAGGTTTTTTAACTCCTGTAATTCTTTTACCGCAGATTATTGACTTATTTATAACATTTTAAATTTTTATTTCGATAGTAGATTGTTTATGGCCGATTGTTTATAATATATTGAACCACCGGAGGATGAGCAGCAGCGTCCTAATAGTACACGGTGAACGTACAGCGATCCCCAAGCCGCCTGCCAAGCGTGGGGATTATGGCAACTCTATGAGGGAGGCCTTGTCCAACAGTGGACGTTAATTGGCTGATGATGTGTGATGTGTGTGTGATGTTGTAGTGTCTTGTGCATAAAATAAATGTTTTTTTCTTTTTTCTTTAATAACCTTTTTCAAATTATTTGAATTATTTTGAGATTACATTTTCTATAATAGTACGCAATAGCAAAAAACTTCAATTCATTCAAGATATTCAAAGGTCATAGACCGTTTCGTAGAATGATCTTAAAAAAGAATGTTTCGCAAGTAGTTTCCTATTTCGTTAAACCATTAAAAGTACATGTTAAGTCGGGATGATACATCACTGAAATTTGGCTTAATCACGGAGCTTCGTTCGAAACGCTATCGCGAAAAGTTTAATTCTTAGGCCTAACTTCTTAACAGCATGGAAATAACAATAAATACAACCGGCCTGCCGCTCAGCTAAATAGCTCTGTACAAACAATATTTTCGTTCGATCTTTTTGGTCATGGAACACTTCTTTATATTTGTGATTCGAAATCCATTTATGCCCGCTATTAAAGCCTCTTTCATAACGCTTATTGAGGAACCAATCATCGTTTTCAAGCGCAAGCCTATTTTACAATAATAAAAATTAAAAAAAATACAGAAAAGACGATTTGTATATTTTCTGTGGTTATACTACGAACAATCTAGTTTTTTGGTGCGTAAACATTGCAAAAAGACATTAAGGCGCTGCCCATAGATGGAAATAGAAAATTCAAATACATATATACGATACAATTACCTAAACTGTAGGTACTTATTTATATTTATATCTTCAGTTCTTTCGTTATTTCTATTTATATTTCCCCTTTTTATCTTTGCACAAGAAAATCTGGTACCAGTGCTGCAAAGGTCCATGAGTTCTGAATAAAATATTTAGTACGCGTTGCTCTGAAGACGCGTGAAAAGGCGTATACGTCCACAAAATCGTTGCGACTGGCGGTATAGATACATAAGAACTATAGTTCTTATTCTTGCTTTTTTAGAACGGGTTATGTATTTGCAATTGCGGCAATAAATTCTGTTTTAGTGTATGTGTGTTCGACAACACAACAACAGACAACAACAACAACAGACAACAACAACATGACAACAGACATGTTCGTATGTCTGTTGTCAGGTTTACCCAAAACGACTGCATCGATTCTTTTTATTTATTTATTTGAAAGCAGGTTTTATGTAGCTATTTTTAATCAGGTCTATGTTCTCAAAACTTTAATTAAAACTTGTTTTAAATTTGCTTAGCTTTAATACACATTATACGAATAGGTACCGATTTCGTAGTCCCATAAATCACTGAGCAACAAGACCATAGTAGTAATTTTTAAACTTTCGATATTTGAACACATGTTCTAAATGTTTATCGGGACTTATCGTGCATCATATAATATAGATAAAAATAGGTACCTACCGCTTGACGTTTCGACCATGTTACAATGGCCATGGCAAAGCTGCCTCAGTACTACGTACCTAAATAAAATAATGCGCGATAAGTCCCGTTTAAAACAAAGCTTTAATGTACTCTGAACTAAGTATGGTAGAACTATAAGGGTTCTTGATTTCGCGAAAAAAATATCAGCTGTGAATATAAAACGGCCTTTCGCACTCGACAAAATGTATATGTTGACATTTTTAACAGCTGATTTTTGTTCGCGATTTTAGGGTTGTTTTCATAGTAATAGTAGTTTTCATAATAATTAATATAATGGATCTCTTACGACTTAGTACGACCCTTTCGGTGTAGCCGTGTATAGGCGCGTCTTACATTAGAGTTAATCTATTTTCACGTCGTTTTCTTTGTGTAGGGAGGAATTCTTCTTTCTTCTTAGTGTTGACAGATGAGGCGCTGTTCACTGTAAGGTAGAACACCAAACTGTACTGATTAGGCTTGGCGTTCATACTTAGAGTGAACCGCACACCCTCAAATAAAATTTACACTTCTCCATATCTTCTTTTTTCTTGTTCCTCTGCGGTGTTCCAATCATTACTTAGCTAATTGTAGAAAGAGAATGAGCAGTATAAACGCAGTTAGTATATAACTAAAGGCTAGCTATGGTATAAAATTAACTAGTACTATTTGCTGTTGTCGATGGAGCGATGGTAGTCGAGCGGTAGCATGTGCGTTATACAATATGACGGCACCCGGTTCGATCCTCAGACTTGCATCAATGACTTATTTAGTATTTAAGTAAATTATGTGCAATTTAGATACCTTCGCTCAACAAAGATGAAGACACCGACCGGTATGTCCAAGAACCTCAGAAGTTCAAAGACAATATGACATTCACCAAAATACACTGCGCTAGCTTTACAATAGTCGAGTTATACGTGTGTTGAGAGCCAAAAGAAAGAATTTCAATACGCGAATAGCATATTAAAAAAGATACATTTCTCTTCTTACATTTTCCCTTCTTTTTAACAAAAAAAAAACGTTATCGAACCTCTTTGTACATTTGTATGTACGTAAAAGTTAATTAAAGCAGTAAAAAATTGGCTATCATTTACTTCAGCAAAGGTCGAACCCAAAATAAAGTCGAATTTTCATAGAAGTGTGTGTTATAAAGAAATTAAAATATATACTATATTTAGCTTTCGTAGATTGCACAAAGGCCTTCGACAGTATCACACACAAAAAAATATATTCCGCATTAGAACAGCAAAAAATAGACAAAACTTACTTGGATATATACGACAATAGTACAGCAGACATTAAGCTTAATACTCACGGTCCTAAATTCTCCATAGAAAAAGAAGCCAAGCAAGGAGACCCGCTCTCTCCCAAATTATTTACAAGCACACTCGAAGGAATTTTTAAGACCTTGGCGAGCTCGTGGCTAACGAAGGGGATTAATGTCGGCAACAGAAAACTCAGCAACCTGAGATTTGCAGATGACATCGTTTTCTTTGCGTCAACCGCACCTGAACTGCAATATATGCTACAAGAAGTTAGCACAGCAAGCCTCGGAGTTGGACTAGCGATGAATCGGTCGAAGACAAAAGTGATGACCAACAGCACGAAACGTAGGGTAGAGGTAGATGGACAAGTACTGGAATATGTTGATGACTACGTGTACTTAGGCCAGATAGTCTCCTTCGAGAACCGGCAAGACAAGGAAATTGAGCGCCGCGTCGAAAACGCTTGGAGGAGCTACTGGTCATGAAAAAGCTGATGAAAGGTGACCTGCCGATATCACTGAAGCGTAGACTCATCGACATGTGTATTTTGCCCGTCCTAACCTACGGTGCTCAGACCTGGTCACTGACCGATTCTTAAAAGTTCAAACTCGGGGTTTGCCAAAGAGGAATGGAGCGCAGCGTGATTGGTATTAAAATAATAGACAGAGTTCGCAATAGCACACTGCGCTCTATAACTAGTGTGTTCGACGTGGGCCAAAAGGCTGCCAGATTGAAATGGGATTGGGCGGGACATGTGGCGCGTATGAACCCCGACCGATGGGCCAGGATCGTCACACAGTGGGTGCCTGATGGACGACGCAGTCAAGGAAGGCCTAGGAAACGCTGGCGTGACGATCTTGACTCATTCCGGAGGGGTTGGCAAGAGGTGGCGGAGGATCAAGATTTATGGAAGGAAATGGGAGAGACCTTTGCCCAACAGAGGGACAGTATAGGTTAAGAAAAAAAAAACTATATTTGAGAAAAAATAATATTTGTATAGCTCACTCTTACTACTGATGTGTTATTTATTTTATTTATTTAACAAAATCCGCAGCGCAAAATTAATACATTAAACTTACAGATATTACTAACAGCCAATAACGGATTTACATTTTGTGTGTCATACCTGCTAATTGCTCATAATCTGTCTCGATACATCGCTACTGTACCACATTACTTACCTACTGTTACAAAATTACACGTATTTGTTAAATTAGCCACATGCTTTCAATGTAAGCAAAATAACACTAAAAACCTACTTTTTTTTAAACAATAATACAGTGACTAACTACCGGTTAAATTAGATTACAAAAGCTAAGTACTATTCCTATTCTACGAAGAAAATTTTCATTACTATGGACTCAAAAAACCTGAATGTTTACGTAAGTACGAAAGTCCCTCATCGATTTGTTGAAATAGGCAGAATTATTTAGCAAAAGCGACTGTTAAGTTACATTTTGACGTAAAATTGGTTCCGTAAAAGCATTCTATTCCCAAGCATTAAATACGAAATTGGTCCATGGAGAGTGCTCCATTTCTCATAACAAAAATATCTGGTGACCCACTATCTTTCACTTCATCAAAGAGCACAAAGAAATATTAATTTCCGTTTCACAGAAAGGGTTCCTATATTTTAAAACTTGGCACAAAGCTAGGGGGATTCCTTTTTGAGATAATTTATAAATTGTGACCTAGTTTTATACATACGAGTACATTTGATATATTATGCGTTCCTCTTTACCGACCGTGACAAAAACAGCTGTAAACGGCAAAAATGTACACGAAATAACGGAAACACGAGAACATTTGTGGGACATGTAAAAAAGAAAAGGACAAATGTTGAAAGCACTGAGTATATGATTCGTTTTATGAAAATGTAGGTGTCATTTAAAGCTAGAGTTGGGATCTGCTGAGCTTACAAATAATGCGACATTCTGGATTTAACTTATCGTTTCTATGTTTGTGACTGTTTTTAGAATATCTTTAACTTATTTGATTATATACATAATAGGCTACCGTACTGATAATTTTTTATTATCTCACAAAAAGCTGACCATAAAAACAGCCTTACGCCCAAACAAAAATTAAAAGTGTTCAAAAGTAAGGAAGGCATAAGCATTTCAATATCTTGCTAGACAGAGAGCAATACTCTATACTAAGACTCACTTTTTGGGAACGGGACAGAGCATCCCTTCCTAATCCGACCAAAACTTTAAATGCTTATATTTCAGAACTTTATTTTGCGATTCAAATAGGTAATTTCTTCAGTATGCGTTTAACATTTATTAAAAGCCTGTTATTTTTAACAAATCATAATCTGTTCAATAGCTTTTTTCAGTGGTTCTTTGTTACTAATGCCCAAGTAAAACATTCAGGTAGGTATAAGTTGTCGCACTCATCTGTATTGCTCATGCTGCTTGTGATGTAGCTGCGAAATTTTAATTATATCTGACACGACGTAATTTTGTCTGTCACTCGTACCTCATGCAGGGCTGGGCGGATTATAATAAAGGATATTTATTTACGTCGCTACCCCGCATTTTACTCATATAACTGCAAATAATAAAAATCTGTCTAAATTCTGTCGTGGCATGTTCATGCTTTGGTTCCGTAGCTACGTTAGAAATAATTGCGCGAGACTAATACACAAAAAAGTCTGCGCTAATACCTAAAAGTACGCTCGCAATAGGTGTGCTGTTAAAACTAAACTGGAATGTAATTTTTTCACAGTTTTGGCAATGAAGATATTCTTATTTTTTTAAAGACCGAGACTTTAGTATATGAAAGGTTTTTGTAGTTTTTCCGGATCATTTTTTTGGTCAGTTAATACCTCATAAACTCTAATAAGTTGTATTATTTGAGTACAGTTTTCATAAACTCGTAATTTTATCACAATATTTCGTCATTATCTAGGGTAGAGGGTATAATTTATCTATAAGTATATATATATATATGTATATATAAGTATGTGATATGTGTACCTATATTTACAGCACATGAGGCCAAACAGTCTCTGAATAAAATACCGTAACGTACGGACAACAGACAGACGAAAACGGCAAAATAATATGATAATCTTATTTTACTACGGAACCCTAAAATATAGCCTAAAATACAGGATTTAGCGAGTAAGGAGAATAAGAGGCTGGAGCGAGTAATATAGTTTAATTTAGTTTTTTCTTTTTCTTCTTCTATCAGATAATATAATTGTTACTTGCTACTTTTATTTTGCTTTGCAATGACTTTGGTTTGCTGGCAATATGGATTCTGTACTAATTTAACGGTGTTGTGTATCCAGATTTATTTACTTATTCGAATGCAAAAGCAATCATTACAAATTTAAAAAAAAATAGCTCTACACACGGAAATACAACTAGAAAGTTTTGTTGTGTTTGTATTGAGTCTCCTACATTAGTACTTACAATGGGACTGCCATGTTATAATACTGTAAGTGAGGCCCAAATACTATTTGACAAAATAAAAAAACTTTTAAAAGACGGACTGCCAGAGCGGGCACAAAAAATCGACACCGCTTTATGGTTGACATTACGAAAACCCGTACCAAGCGCTTTGATTCCACTTTCATTGTGCGAACTGCTAGTATGTGGAATGCTCTGTCAAAAGTGAATTGGTTTCTTCTAGACAAGCGTGATCCACCGTAGGCCGCATCATCGCTTAACATTAGGCGAGCTGGCGGCTAAGCGCAAGCCTATTTTACAATTAAAAAAAAAGCCTAGAAAGTTGCTTACTAACCATCGATAACCATAAACAATTTGTATTTGACTGGTAGGTAGGTACAACCTACCAAGATACATTAGTGTTCTTTACGTTCTCTCCATTCATTTGCGAAGCAGTGGCTACGATGAATTCTTTACTGTAATATTATTTGGAAGAATCTCTCGTTGTTTGTTGACACGGCTTCGTTCAATTGCGTCCCCGTCTGTCGGTTGCCGTATCTTTTGCCACAAATCGTTATTTCGTCAAGTGTCCACAAATAAAGTGAGTTTGCCAAACAAGGATTTTTGCTGTTACTTTAACGGTTGTGACTTTTGTATTTTCAGTTTGTGGCTGACTGTCGTTGATAAACCTTCAACTTAAACTTGAATACTACCATATTTTGATATCTTACAAGCACCACAAAATCAAGGGAAAAAATCCCGCAAAACATATCTACAAAAACTTTTGGTTCATATTCGTGGAAAATTAGTAGAGTAAAAAAGTGGAACGACACGGGATGCCCAGCAGATGTGAAACATTACGGCATAAGAGACCGTCATATCGTTTGCCGGCACGGCATACGGGTTGGTTTTACTACCAAGGCGCTAATAGATATTTCACATCAATAAAAATTATACTACTCCAGTTTTGCCAGATCAAAGCTGTCTAAACATATATAAGACATAGAGTAAAATTACAATTTAACGCCCTCGGGATATCAACTGAAACGTTCACCAAGTGAAGCTTGGTGAAGTTCTACCTAGCAGTGGGTAGGTGTTTCAAAGAAAAGAGTTTAAGATAGTATAAGTTAAGATTTATTAAAGCAAGCGAATGAATTTACAGACAGAGGGTCGTGAGCTCGGAAGGTGATGGCGATAAAAAAAGTGTTGGTCCCTTGTTTGGAGACTTAGCTTGAAGAGCTTGGGGCGCCGGTCGCCGCGTAGCTCGACGCGGCTCGTGGCACGTGGAATGTCAGCTGGGCAGTGTAGCGACGAGACAGCTCCGTCCGAGGTTTTCAGGCGTGGTCAGAGTGTAGTCAGCGCGTCACGTCGCTGTTGTTGGAGACGTGACCGGAGTACGGTCAACGTGGTAGCGAGTAAGGTCCGCACGTCACGACACTGTTGTCAGTATCGTGGCCGTAGTTTAGTAGAGGGTAGGAGCCTGAAAATGCGTCGAAGAACTCCGCATGAGGATCAGTACGGAAGCCGCTCGGCCACGTCGTGTGAGTCCCGTAGAAAAGACGGCAGATCTGACTAGGCGCCCATTATCTCACATGACGTGGTACCGGCGTCAAACACAGTTTTTGATCGGAAGGATCCAAGTTACAGAATGCTTTAAGAGCTTAGAACACACAACGGAACTTACCCGATTGGAGTACGGGGCTACTAGATTTTAATTATAAGTTTAAAAGTTAAGTATGAACGACTTTCACACGGGAATATCGTTGCACAAATGAGCGAGATTTTTAGTTCGGGTTTCTATATATAACCTATTCCTTCTAGAAAGAATATGATATTTACATACCCGAATCTTTTAAAAATGCTATTTAATTAAATATTTCCGAGGGTTAGAACTATGATTTTTCGCTTAACGAAATGAAAGTGATTGACATTACGTCAATCACCTTCATCTGTCAACAATGTTTATGTCATAGTAGTGACCTTTTTTATTGGTTAAGTTTGGCTTCGAGCTATGTGCCATTTGCCATGTATTGGAAGTCGGTAACGATCATGGAACGTTACATACCCCCTTTTTCAGTTAAGAATTTTTGCTCAAGAAAATTCGCTGACCTCTCTAGCATCCTAGTTATAAAATTGCACCTTCCCCGTCCAGGGCTGAGTCTAATATTTTAACATTAAGTAGGCTCGAGTGCAAAATTAATGTAATCAGGATGCTATGGTCTGAAGTTCCCAATAAGACTTGTGGCGTACTGTGTTAAGAGTCCGGTATCGCTGTATAAATGCTATAGTGGCACCTATACAGACAGCAAGAATACCGGTGGGTTCTTCCTTTTGCTGTTAAGAATGTTAGATACAATACTTAAAAGCAGCAAAATAAAAGAAAAGCTAACAAAATAAGGAACTATTTTGCTAGTTAGTACGTCAAAGAGAGTATAGTAGTGGTATACGAGTATAGGACCATAAGATTGTAGGTAGCGATTTGTAGTCTAGGTGAGCTTAGAGAAGTTATCAGGGTATCGATAGAGTTAAACTATCAGTAAACTATAAGTGTTTAGTTTGCTATAGCTGTGGTGACGACTGACTTGAGTTACCTAGTATGCTAAAGGTTATATTAATTAATATTCGTGTTTTGGGCTTTTTTATGGAGTTCACGAGTACCGCTCCTAGCATTTTAGAGGCTTATTTTTAAAGAGTTTGCAATAACCGCTCTTAGTGTGAAGGCTTTCAGTTTTAGAGTACACTAACCGCCCTATTTCTGATATTTGATAGACATACATAAATAGATATTATACGATATATGTAAATAAAAATATTTCTAAGTATTTTTTTCAAGTCAGGTATTTTTTTTTTTATTTAAATTTTTAGAGTTGCATTATCAAGTTTTAGATGCTAGATTAATTAGATTAACTTCAGAGAGAAGCTATAGTGGTAAATTATTTTTTAGTTTGTAGTTAGGATGTATAGTTTGTTATTTTGAAGTCCTTGACATGCCAAGAGCCTATATTTTTACCCTGCATGTCCGTAAGTTCGTATACTAGAGGTGATAGTTTTGTTTTAATAGTACATTTAATAAATTTCGGTGCTAGTTTCTTTGAGAACCGTTTGTCCTTGTCACTTTGATAATAAGTTTTTTTCCATATGATGTCACCTGCATTAAATTCAACGTTCTTACGGCGTAAGTTGTAAGGTCCTGAGTTTCTAGAATGTGATTTGATGAGAGAGCTTTGCACTTGATCGAAGATTTTCCTTAAGTTGCCTACATTTTCTGCGTATTCATCTCTAGGTGAGAATATTAATTTGTCTGTAAGATCAGGATCAACGTAATGAGAACCACATGTTACTAATTCTCTACCGAATACCAGGAATGATGGTGTATAGCCTGTAACCTCACTAACCGCTGTATTTAGTGCGAATTGTATTTTTGGTAGGTTTACATCCCAGACCCGGTGGTCGTCTTCGATAAATGTTGAGACAGCTATCATAATTGTTTTATTGTAGCGTTCTACCGAGTTGACCTGTGGGGTATACTTTGGGGTGTATCGAACATTAGGAACTTTATATTTCGAATATAGTTGCTGTAGTTTTTGACTTATGAATTGTTTTCCGTTATCCATTATGACAGTGGTAGGTACTCCGTGTACTAGAAAGACACGCTCCTCCATTATTTGTGTAATTACTTCTGCCGTTGCTCGGCGTATAGGAAATAACAGACAATATTTTGAGAAGCAACATGTTACTACTAGGATCATGGTGTTTTGCTTCGATGACATCGGAAGGGGACCAATGAGGTCCGTAGATATCATGGCAAAAGGACGGTTGCAGTTTTTAGGACGGCCCATAAAACCTAGAGTACTATGATTTGCATGTTTATGGGAGATACAATCGTCGCAGTTGTTTACAAAGTTTGTGATATCTTTTATCATAGCCGGCCAGAAATATTTTTGCATTATTCGTCTGTGGGTTTTGAAAATACCTAAGTGCGCCGCTTTAGGATCTGAATGGTTTTCTATTATGATGTCCCGCCTAGATTCGCTAGGAACGACCTCTTTCCATTCAAATTCCCGTATTAATGGGTTTAGGTCTTTTATGTATCGATATAATTTGTTGTTTGTTACCTTGTAATTGAGATAAGATGTAGGGGACACCTGACAGCCGTTGTAGATATTAAGATACCAAGGGTCTGATGTTACAGGAATAGCTTGGTCTGTGCTAGAGATAGCAGATACCGGATATGCACGCGATAAGAAATCTGGTACAATATTATCCTTGCCACGCCTGTGTTTTATTTCAAAGTTAAATGCTGAGAGTCGCACACCCCATCTGGCTAGTCTACCAGTTGGGTTATTCAGGTTTAGAAACCACTTGAGAGATGAATGATCAGTATATATTATGAATTTTAGTCCGTTATCTAAGTAACAACGCCAGTGTTCTATAGCTTGTAGAACAGCCAACGCTTCCCTTTCTGTAGTGCTGTAGTTACGCTCTTGGGCAGAGAGTGATTTACTCATATAGGCTATGACCTTCTCCTCTCCAGCGAGGAGTTGTGTGAGTACAGAACCGGTTCCAGTATCCGAAGCGTCAGTATGAAGTTGGAACGGCTGTGTATAGTCCGGACAAGACAAGACTGGTGATGAAATTAAGCAGTCCTTGAGTTTTTGAAAGGATATATTGGCTTCTTCCGTCCAAGTGAAGGGAGGTACCTTCTTGCCTTGTGAAGTCAATTTATTAAGAGGTGCTGCTAAGGAGCTGAAGTTTGGTATGAACCTACGGTACCAGGAAGCTGTGCCCAAGAATCTACGAACCTCCTTCTTATTCGTGGGGCAAGGGTAGTTTACAATAGATTCAACCTTTTCAGGGTCGGCATGTAGACCTTCTGAATCTACAATGTATCCGAGATATTTTAGTTTTTCCCTAAAAAATTTGCTTTTTCCAAAGTTTATGGTGAGACCTGCATTTTTTAGTTTATCGAGGACTTTGGTAAGTAGGGAGATATGCTGTTTATATGAGGGTGCTATGATAATAACGTCATCCACGAAGACGAATACCCTATTCTCGAAATCTGGCCCGTAGAACAATGAGTCAACCAGTCTCTGTTGAGTAGCTGGAGCATTTGTTAATCCGAAAGCCATTCGCTTAAATTGGAAAGTTCCTCGTGTCGGAATGTAGAACGCAGTCTTACAGCGGTCCTCTGGTCTAATCATAATTTGCCAAAAACTTTTGGATAAATCTATACTTGATAGGTATTTAGAGTCCCTTAGGTTATCTAAGATTTCTGTGATGTATGGTAGACTATAAGCATCTTTTTTTGTTACGGCATTAAGTTTCCTACTATCAAGACAGAAACGCATTTCACCGTTCTTTTTAGGGGTCAGTAGTACCGGAGAAGACCATGGGCTTTCACATAGTTCAACAACGTCGTCTGCTAGCATCTCATCTATTTGCTCACTAAGAATTTTTTGTTTTACAGGGGACATTCTATAGTACCTTTGTCGTATAGGAGTAACGTCTCCGGTGTCTATAGCATGGGTTATTAAAGTTGTTTTACCTAATCCTTTTTCCTCATATGAGATAGCACGAAATTGTGTAATTATAGCATCTGCGGTTATTTTTTGATCAGCGGAAAGATGGTCATATGAACTGAGATGTTTATCGTCAAGCTTAACGTTGGCTAGTTGCATTTCATCTGGGCGTTGTAGTACTATACTCTCAAGATATTTTGGAAACAATCCGAAAAGTTTCCAAAAACTTTTGACATGAAACTGCTGGCTTTGCAGTAGTTGTACGGGAGATACTACTACTACTATACTACTAATAGTGTACTAGGAAAAAAAACTCCCACATCACTACTGGTTGTGGTAAGCTGTTGTGTCATAGAGTATAAACTGTTATTTGATCACTTACTTTTCTTGTATTTACACAATACATCACAATACTAAGTTAAGTGGGGTCATCGTCATCATCATCGGCCAGAAGACATCCATTGCGGTTTCCCGCAATGATTTATAAGATAAATATGGCTGCGGAGGATGATGATGAAGTTAAAAAAACTCTCTCTGAGAGTAGGCCTCTGTTCCTGTGTCTCAGCAGTGGGAACATGATAGGCTGATAATGGCACTGATGATGAACCTCAAAAAGTAGGGTTATTTAGGATTTACCTTACTAGAGATGCAACTGTGAGGCTTTTATAAACTCCGTGCTTTATCGTCCACTTGGAGGTTTAATTAATTTTTCAATGTTTGTTTTGGCCTCCAGCAGACACACAGAATTACAAAGCTATCTTTTTAGGGATTTTAATATCATTGTGTTGGCACAGTGTGTCTGACGGAAAGCTTTTTGTTTGCGTTTTATTTTCATACCTATCTGCATTGTTAATTTTGTAAGTATGGGTTTTATTTTTTTACGTACTGTGCTCAATTTTTATTTAGATCCGTCTCTTTTGGGTGCTTAAATTAAAAATTTGACGGATGCATTCCTAAAAAAGCTAATATTAACATTTTAATTTTCTTTTTAACAAGTTAGTTAAATAAATAAGTAATACGTAACCCTAAGGTTACGTTGAGGTTACCCTAAGGCTTAGGGTTAAGTACTTAGGTATTTTAGTACGTTGAAAAATGTGTCAATAAAAGTATCTAACCTGGAATGCTTTGACAGCAAGCCAAGGCATTCCTTTGGTACTTTTGTGTCGGCAAAGTTTAGTGAATTTCATTAATGTTTGTAAATATGGTTTGGTTTTGTATCAAGTTGTAAATTTTCTTGTAAAATTGTTGATTACTCAAAGAAATTCAACTAGTTATAACTAGGCTAGGATAGATACCTTTGTGTAGAATGCCTATAACAGAATAATTGACTCGAAATTGTAGGTATTTAAACTTTTTGTGTCATGAAAGCACATACTAGTTGCATGAAAGTCATGAAGTCTAACCTTGCTGCATCTACAATTTGCTGCATATAAATGTATGATGTATGATGTCCATGAACCTAATGATGTCAATGTGGTCGATAAAAATAAAGTAGAGAAAAAAACTACAGATGTCAATTTGACAAAAGTCAATGTGACTGAAAAGATCTAAATCAACGAGAATACAATAGAAGATCTAAATTACTTAGAACAACGCGCTTTAAGGATTTAAAATTTTTGCAGTGCTGCACAAAAAGAATATAAATATTACGGCGCTGCAGGGAGAGGGTGGTTAACTAGACATTCAGGGAATTCCGGAAAAAAAAAAGAATTTATAAGTCTAATAATTATGTAAACATTATTGTAGTTCACTATTATTCAGTAATAAGCAAGCAAAAGTTAGATCTAAGCAAACAAGCTTTGTTTAAAAACACATTAAGAGTTGAGCTTTATTTTAACGGAATAAAAGGCGCCCTTCAGTGAACCCAAAGGTCATGTTACATCAATTAGAATATTCTAATAAACTTTAATAAACTGATAGCATACTATACAGGTAAATATTTTTATCTAGCATCTTTACTTTTGATGTACACAGATAACATAGATACACATTACACATGTATACATATTTTTTAAACCCTCGTAAATAATAATATTTATTTCTTGTAAACACAAATAGATATACATTATAAAATTGTGGCTCTGCCTTTTGCGTTAGTTAAAAACTGTGTTGCAAAAGGCAGCGTCTTCCAAGAGTACGAGTATGTTTTACAATTATTGATCTTACAAAAAAGTTACAAATTTTTTCTTGTTTTTAACTGTTCGTGCAGAGATATGTGTGTCTGCTCTGCGATACAGAACTCATCGTTAGAGTCAGTGTTCTCAGTATATGTGTGGTGTGTGTTTGTGTATGTGTGGTGTGTGTTTGTGCGTGTTTGTGCATGCGTGTGTGTGTTTGTGTGTGTTTTATTTTCTTTACATGTCAACCTTGATTCATTGTATTTTTCTAAAAACGCTTCGGTCTCGTCGTAGTTAAAATGTGATAACCACTCCTGAATTTTGCTCTTAAGTAGTAGTAAATGATGTGATAAATAATCTTTAAACATCTGAACAGATTTTCTTGAATCATACCTAAGAACTCTCTAGATCAAGTCTCGAGCAGCAGGAACTAAAATGTAGTAGGTCTAATCTTCAAAATTCTGCCATCCAAAATAAACGTCTTGCGACAAAATTCTACACTACCGCGATTCGCAGCGTTATAAATAAGTTCAGGGAGGGTTAACCAAACTCCGAAATGATGTGTGTCAGGCGAAACCAATCGCGGACGCGTGATCTAGGCTAAACATGATCAATATAAAGGCTAGGTGCACTCACTACACACAAGACCTGCAGGAACCCAAATAGTTGTTTCACAGGTAACACGTAAAATCTTCGTGAGTAATCACGTAAGTTTTCTCCATGACAACGTATGGAAGCCCAGCATTCGCAATACCGCAATCACGCCAGAGTGCTTTGAGCATTACTCGGAGGCAATTTAGTACAAAATACGCGTTTTTCACAGTTTTCCAAACAATGAAACCTCCGATAACGGAAACGCGTGGCAACAAAAAAAATCAAGAGCTTTATTCCTGTTTCTGAGATGATAACCAACCAAATACTGACAGTTATAAGTCAACGTCACGGGATGACTAACATACTTTGTTTCCTTCCGAGGGGCTTTGCACGTACCGCGCGTTTGTACAAGGTTGACACGGCCCCAAGGCGCGAGAACTCAAATTTGCTAATGGTCACAAATATGCCAACTTCAAAAAAAACAAAAAAACTAAAGTGATTCGGAGCTACGATGTTGTTAAACTACCTTTCTGTTTGCGTTGGGGTTTAAACGGCATTATTGTTCTACGTTAAATTAATTTGTCTCAGTTTCACGCGCTGCAATTTCCGTCACTGAGAAGTTGACAGAGTTCTTAAGGTTTTATTAATTTAAGTAACGCCTCATTGAAGGCCAAATCTCAGTGATTGTTTTTTCAATGATTTCTCTTGTAACATTTATTTCGCGTATCTCGGAAACAGCTCTAACGATTTGGATGAAATTTTGTATTTAGATAAGGTTTGCTTTTCAAGTATACATATTACATACATACAGTTAAAAAATATATATATAAAAAAAAAACAAGCGAAGCTCTGTCCCCCAGGTACTAAGAGTTATTTCACATAGAGTCCAAAATAAGTTCACTGTTCTTAACTTTAACCTATTGCATAAATAACAGCATACGAGCTACGTCTTTTACAAATTGGGACACATTTTTTTACCATGTTGCTCACAAGAGACTGTCTCAGGTAAGGTCAAGGTAGGTATATGTTCCTTTTGTGTCGCTGTGCATAACTTAAACATGAGACTGACAAATAGGGGTTGCTGGAAACTTTTGCTGCGCGAGGTGTGATCAACAACAAGTTTCGAACCGACCGACCCTGTAGCATAAAATGTATAACTGGCTGCGCACAAGGTTTTACCTGCAATCCTATAGGAACCTTACTTATTTTCCATCTAGGAAGTAGCCCAAGTGTAATATCGATGGGATTAATTAGCTGGATGACTAATAGCTAGCTACCGTTGTGGAGTAGATTGTTTACCTACCGTTACCTTACCATTGTGGATTCGTTTTTGATTTAGATTTATATGTTTATGAGAATAAACATAATTTAACTCTTTTGACGGTACCTACGTCATTTCAATTAGTTATCTCTACATAGTATAAAATAAAGTCGCTTTCCGCATCTGTCTGTCTGTATATCCGTTAACTCCTCTCAAACCACGCAACGGATTTTGATGCGGCGTTCACCATCAGTTAGATAATCTTTCACGGAAGGTTTATATATTATATACAACTTACACCCATGCAAGCCGGGGCGGGTTGCTAGTTTTCTTATAACATAAAAAAACCTGGCGTGTTTAATTTAGATAACCTAGCATAGGATCAGGGCGAGTGCGTCATTGGAGGCCTAATAATCAGTGGGTGAACGAGAGGTGAAAATAATGATGACGAAAATTAACCAGTGTGGGTATTCTTTATGGCGTAAATAACGATAAGTAAAATACTTAAATATTTGATGTGAGGCGGCCCTTCCTGTGCGGGCCGCGGTCGCCCACCGCACATTATTATTAGGAAAGTTTTTACCTTTCCCGCATCTCTCTGTAAACAGAGTGCGGCCGCCGGAAATTGAGTTTCCTTGCATTTCATTTCATGGACGGTGAGCGGGGGACGTCATTGTCAAATCGTAGTAGACCCTCGCCGACTTTGATGGACGTCTGGGATCGGTAATAAATATCTGGGACTGTTCCCGTTGGGAGGCAATATCGCCGATTGGACTCTTTGTGGTGGTTTCGTAAACGATTACAAACGATTCACGATTGACGCTACAATTTCAGGCGATAGTTGTACACATATCACTAAAAATATCTTTGTACGCCTAAAAAGCTAGAATAAGTACCTGTTATTCAATTTTTTATTCAATTTCTGGTTGACACTTAATAGTTTAATTAAAAATAGAGTCATAAGGAGAATCGTATTAAATCAATCTAGGTAGGTGGTACCTGTTTTAAATATATACGCTCTGTATAGGCTATATATATAGTAAATATAGAATTTTCGGTAAAAAAAGACAGTCAGACTACGTCAATCCAACTGGAGCTATCGTAGTTATATTAACCTTTTTGTTTGATATACTTGAATAATGTCCAAAAACATGTTGAAACACATTATAACGGGTTCCATTAAATTATAATGGACAAGTAGTAAACTTTCACGCTTCATAATTTAGAAATTAATTATGATATAGAATTAGAATTTTCTTTTTGCAATAGCGTTTGGAATTAACCAAATTTCAGAAATGTATCATTCGTACATAAAATTTAACAATCATCTCATCAATATTTTGAAAAGCAGAGAGAAACGGGGAGGAAGGGACTTTCGTATGTTTGGCGGGCCAAATTCTCAAAGGATTACAGACGACAAAAAAAGATGTAGAAACCTTACTTTCATTTCAAAAAACTTATTAATTAACAAAAAAAGATCTAGAAACCTTACTTTCATTTCAAAAGACTTATTAACAAATAAAGATGTAGAAACCTTACTTTCATTTCAAAAGACTTATTAACTATTATAAACGAGGGGTGCAGCGAAAACAAAATTTTATCCCAATTCCACATGTCGATTATAGCCTCAAGCCACTTTTATCAAAAACTTATATACTTTTAAAATAAGGATGTATACCAAAACTGTACTCGTAACTATGCAAAGGAAGGTTCTATAGAATCAGGGTGGTTGAGACGGATGGACAGCACACGACGCATGCCGGACGGAGAGAACGAACTTATAAGGGTTCTTTTTAGTACTACTGAACCCTAAAAAGTGGACCTTAGTCAGATTCAATGTGCTATAACAATAATAGCACAATTTTTTTATGTTTATCACTTAGTTTCACACTTACGCTAATTCGTTCCGTTGCAAATAAAATAACAGACTGGTTTGAAAGCAATTATTTCAATGGTTTTCGTTCGCAAAACAGTCAATTTCCAATAAATCTTGCCCAGGCTACTTACCTTTATCAAGATAAAGATCTATGGCTCTTATAGTTCTGCTATTATCAAAGCTGTCAAGCAAATAAATGAAAGTCAGAGAGCGCAACCGCAGGGCTCGTTGAAATGCGGTCCTCAGGTAACATGTATTCTCCATTTCTGGTTGACAGTTATTGACTGGACTGAGTTTATCCGAGTCATATCCGAGAAAGCCTTCATATTGCGTACTCTGGTTCGCTCTCGTATACTGTAGCGTTTGAATGGACAGACCCTCGAATTTATTAACATGGGCAACGATAAAGTACCTACTCCGAGAAAAAAAAACAAATTAATACGCTTTTTCATGTACAATTTCAATTCTTTCTATGTTCAAGAATGTAAATGAACAAAGTTCATTCGTATAAATTCTAACCTGTGATATATTAGTGGCCTTTTACTGAATTGTACCCTTCTAAATGAGACTCAATTTTTCGGAAACTTGGAAGGAAATCTTAATTTGAATGAATGTAAAACTGAACGTAATTATTCCGTTCTGTGAGTTTAGGAACAGTTAAAAGGAGTAGCAAATGGTTGGCGTGTTTAATCTTGTCAATTATCTAGCAAATTGGGATGAGAACTCTGAGTCCAGGATACGCCTTTACCACAGTAGATTTATAAGCTAAAGCAGTAGTTAAACTTCGACGTTTCCCTTAAATCAATGCCTGCTGTCGGTAACAGGGCTGGGACTGCTTTTCATTATTTTGAAGACTATTTCTACGCTGACGACGACACACACACGGCCAATCTCAATGACATGGAGCGTTCATCGTTTTGAGCGTACCGTGAAGTATCGTGGCTGGCGGGGAAGGGGCGGTCGTTTTGATTACGTCTCGATTCTGGCGTTTGTTTTAAGTCATACTACTGATTTAGCATATATTTCTACTGTGCCTTTACTAAGATTTTATTGGTGCTTTCAGTTCTCGCTGCTATATAAATTTTATTGTAATATGGACCCAGGTTGCGAAATATTTTAATGTTGAGACTTCGTGTGACGTCTTGCATATTCAGCCAATTCCAAGTTGAGCTGATTATAAAGTACCTAATTTGCATGTTGAGGTACTCGTTGGTAAGGCGTTGAACCTATGAGAATGCAGCTTGGTGTAGATAGCATCACGTGCAAAGACGTTAAACTTGAATATGATATTGAATAGAAATGTTTACTTACTTCTTGCAGATTGGAGTAAGCTTATTGTTTTCATTTCAATGGCATGGAATAGTAATGTGGCGGGTGGCAGTTCTTGGAAAATTACGTGAGTTCATTATTTTTTGACATGATTATTTGATAAATAATCTGGTTAAGACCCCTTTTTCCGACTTAGCAATTTTGGTCATTCTAGTTTATGTGTGTCTACTTCCATGATTAGCTTAAAATATAAAAATGGTTGCATTTCAAAATTTAATGATTTTTCTAGGAAACCCCAAAGACATACTGATATTAAGGATATTCCGCTCGATAGAAAAATGTATGACAGTAACACTGATATTTGCTTTACTTCCTGTTTTTTGGATTTATTCAAATATCTATTTATTAAATTATGTTTGCGATGTTTTAATATATAGATTTTATAATTATGGACGAAACTGCAAAGATACATATCACATTACAGATATACTTTTCGAAAAAATATGATTTTTTTTATCTAAAATAGAAGTAGCTAAATTGTGTGTAAGCGCCATGGCTTTGCTCCATTAAATGCGACTTTATGTTCAGTGTATTGTTTTATGTAATAAGCGTTGCTTGAAAGTTGAAAAACCTCGCCACAACGTACAACGTACTTAAGTACAATTATTTCTTTTATTTACTTAGGAACTGAATCTTACTATTTATGCCTTTAAAAAGCACTCTCGTTTGTCACTTATTTCAAATAACAAAATTGTACATTCTCTTATATTTTCATTAACTTAATATAGTTGTACTATTAATAATGATTTACTAAGAGGGCATAGTTTAGTAAGGTATTCACAAAAAGGTATTAAATCTGACTTAATGGAATTTATCAAATACCTGTTGTGTCGGTTAAATTTCAAATTATTGAGCTTTCAGATTGAAGTTTAAGTATAACAAAAGTAAGATCTTTCTATATCACTTTATGGTTTCGCTTTATTAAATATTTTACATACATATAGGTTCGTTTCACTATTTACTATTAAAAAAATCCGTGAAAAACTTCGGTTAGCATTAAAACAATTTTTTTCACAAGAAAGAGAGTTTGATTGAAGAATCAAACAAACTCTTCATTTTTATTATGTTAACACACATTTTATTTATATGACAGCATGCACTCCTGCAAAGCCATTCGCGCGCGCATTCACGACATGCCACCAAATGCGGTTAAAACGAATAGTTGGAGTAACCGGATTAATAATAAATTAAGCATAATTGAGTAATTCCCGTGTCATATAAAAATAAATGTTTTAAACTTTATATATTTTTTATTGTCTTTTATTTGTTTTTTTACTGTAGCACGTGTATTATCATTTTTAGGACAAAGCCATACTTAATTAAAAAGACATCCAGAAAAAACAAGTTTTTGTATTAATTTTAACCCCCCTTTTAATTTTTTTGTGTTGTTTTATTATTGTTTGTTGAAAAATCCGACATAGTAAACACAAATTTTGTGAAAATGTAAACCAGCTATTTATTACAGTTCTAAAGAAATAGCTCTATAAATGCCTCTAAAGAGCTATTTCTTGTTATGGCATTAAAAAAAACTACCGGAGAGACCGCAGCCTAAGTTCGTTTCGTTGACATCTTTTGGATACGGAACCCTAAAAAGTAATAAACAGTTATACGATTATTTACGGGATATTTACCGTGGTAAGGTTGTGGAAGGAGCTCCCGATATTTCGGCGCAGTTACATGCACCATGTTCACGGGTAGACTGAAGAATGCGGGCAGTTAACGAACAGTTCAAAATTAGGTGCAGACATAACGGACAAAACGATCTACCCTCTTTCTTAGTCTTATAACTGTAGCGAACAACCGTAATAGTTTAAAAAAAAAAAAAAAAGTGCTACCAAAATAGGAAAAGTTGTCATACCAGAGCAGGCCTGCGGTGGCAGCGGGAAGATGAGCGTGGTGGAAGACTTCCTCCTGGCGACGGCGCAGCCCAGGGACTGCGGTTTAAAACTGCGTAGCTGCTGCATGAAGTCACTGCACTCCATCAGCGCAACGTCCGCGAAGTGCAGGTCGCACAGGATTTGGTTCTTGAAACGACGCGCACGTTTCTAAACAACATTGTGAATGAGAAACGAGACATGGAGTTCTTAATAAACACGGCCAAGTGCGAGCTGGGCTCGCGCACTGTAGGTCCCGTAGCATACTTGTTATAAATACTGGGAACAAATCTAATATAGTTTTTAGTTTAGGTGTCTTCAAGTCGCAAGTCAATCAATTTCTGCTAGGCAAGCGTGCTCCAGCGCATCTTAGTTTAACATTAGACGAGGTGGCGATCAATAAAAAGCCTATTAAAAAAATTGTGATGAGATGTGCGAGGCGCCTGATGTTAAAACACGTAAGCATTTACGTAGCTACGTAAGCATATAAAAAAACACCCTATTGTATCCTATATGTATATTTCTTTATTTCAAAGAGTTCCATGAACGTTGTAAGATAACAATAACTGGCCAAGAGAGTGTCGAGACATGCATATGGTAGGGTATCGTAACAAAAGCCACATAATTGTAGTCATAGTTCAGAATTTATAAGGGTTCCTTGTTGGGCTACGGAACCCTCAAAAGTAGAGGTACCTCAGTGGACCTATATTTATTTTCACGTTATAATATATTTTTTTGTAGGTTGATAATTATAATTGACTGAGCGAAGCGGTCTCAGAGTCAAAGCTATAATAAACGGGAACCAATTGGCGTTAATATATTTGGTTGACAACTTGCGCAGGTGCGTTAATTTGATCTTCATAAAATTGTGTAGACAAGCAGTTCATTTCAATAAATCAAATCTAAATATGAGGAAAATAGTAGAGGGGTTACGAAGCTATGAGGCCGTGAGGTCACAACACTTTATTATTTAACCAGCTTTTTTTAGAATAACTGAAACTGAATGCTAGAATGATATTATCGTCTTTATAATGGACTTTGCACACGGATGTACAAATAACCAGAAGAACAGTAGATAACGAGAGAGAAAGCAGGAATAATGTATTTATTGAACTCAATGCCAGAAAGCTATAGCCATCTTTAATGGACCTTGCACACGGTAAGTATAAATAACCAGTAGAACAAGAGAAAAAGAAAGAGAAAGCAGGATGAATGTATTTATGAAACCCAATCCCAAAAAGCTATTGCCGTCTTTAATGGACCTTGCACACGGTAAGTACAAGTGATCTGCAGAACAATAGAGGAAGAGAGAGAAAGCAGGATGAATGTATGAAAATCAATGCCGGAAAGCTATTGCCGTCTTAAATGAACTTGCACACAGTAAGTACAAATAACCTGCCCAACTTAGAACAATAGAAGAATAGAGTGAAAGTAGGATGAATGTATTTAATAATCCATGCATTTTTTCTAGTTTTACAGGTTAAAATGAGTCAGGGAAAGGACCATTAGTGACAATCAAGGAAAGCTCTACATAATGATGTGAAACCATTCACGGTTATGAATACTCTTCAATCCAAGAAACCGACATCAAAATTAATAAGCGCTAGGACAAAATTATTTCTACTATTGAAGCTGGTTAAAAAACTAAAAGCTGGGGTTTTTTATGATACTGGGTGACGAGACGAGCGAAGTTGCTCACTTGATGGCTCTTCACGCTTGCCCATAACAGCACAACGCCATTAAGAATTTTGAACTACAACAGTTCAAAACCCTGGATGTCAATGCACTGCACTCGTCACCCCGAGATATAAGATGTCAAATCTCTGTGTGCCCTTCGACTAAAATAAAATGAATGGACGGGCCCTAACCATTGAACTTGATCAGTAAAAACGAGTCAAAACCGTCGGACATATACTTCAACACCTAATTATAAAAATGTACAGTATATTTGTTACAAAAAATAGATATCGGTTTTATTTGTGTATTTACACTTCGGTAAAGCATACGAATTCATAATTTTGTCAGATGTCGTTATCGCGTAACAATAGACTCGTGTTTCACTTCCTACGGCTAGAGACCGACTGAAACGAAGTGAGCGCTGGCGCTCATTTTGTAATCTTCAAAAATGCGCTTCTACTGGGCCCGTCCATTCATTTTATTTTAGTCGAAGTGTGTGCCCTGTAATTTCGCTGGAACATTGCCCGTCAATCCGGAACACAGAACTCATATATAGAACTCATTAGTTAAATTTTTGTTAGACCACCTCAAGAACTTCCTCTATTTAAATTAAAACTTTTGTAAATTGGTTCTCAAATGGTGGAGTAATCGGTGTACCTACATAAATTAAAAGAAAACGTACTGAATAGATATTCCCCTTCCTCTCAGTTAAATATAGAATTGCATGAATATGAAGTCATTTATAAAAGCTTCAATTATATGTTTTAAGTTATCTAAGCCTCATTACTTAAACAGTTTACCGATATAGCTTCTGAGTTGTTGTGAAAATGATTTATTTTCCTAAAATAGGTAATATTATTTAGTCAATCTTGGGCTAAATGATTGATTCTTATTATCTACGAGAACAAAGGGCGAAGTGTTGTTATTAACTCTCTGTTCAGTAATCCTTATTGAATTAGTTTTATGAACAAAGAAGGCATCTTATTACATTGTTTATTAGCTCAGTTAATGAACGCTTCAATGGTAGCTTGCATGTCTTTTGAAAATATTGATATTGAGTTAGGTACCGTTTTAGAGTTCTGTAGTACTTTAAGGAAGCCATAAAAGTTCGTAAGTAACAGTCTATTTGTTTACGCGATTTTAGAGTTAGTCCCATGGTAAAAGTCGTTCATAGTCAAAGAGTACATGACCTTTATTACCACTGTTCCATCCATATTACTAACTATGTAGGTATAGCAATACTTTTAAGACAACACTACATCATTTTAAAACATTAGTCGATCTGTTATCTAAATTAACACTTAACATTTAAAATAGACAAAGACATTTATATAGTAAATCCTAAAGTTTGTGTGTGAAAACTTTAGTAAAAATATAGATACGTGTAAAATAAACATAACAGTTTGCCCCATAAAATATACCGTCATTGCCGAAAGCAAGGACCTACAAACAGGATCGAGCTAACAAAGCCCGGCTAAGTTATTTATTAGCTGGTATTTAGGTAGGTATGTATACCCTACACGCGTGATCGGCAAATCCCCTGGCTAGCCAGTGCCGCGCCGACCGGGGAAAACAATGTGCTACGGCGAAATGAAAATATGGGAGGGAAATTGTTTATTAACATGGAAGCTATGCGCTAAGGGTTTAATTACACTGTTGAAATAATGAAGCGATGTAGGCTCATGGAAATTAGCTCTACCATGAGGCAGGTAGAGGAAAACAATTTAGGTTAAGCCCGTTGCAGACGATGCGCAGTAAGCTCGCGCGAGTACTACCCATGCATAGTGTGCAACGAGTTAAAACACTCTTTGCTTAGTGCCAGTGGCAGAAAAGTGCTTAGTAGTACTTTCTCTAGTGCTTGCGCAAGTGAAACGTAGCTTCCCCGTGCTACACCTTCCGCACCCTTTTCAATGTATTAAGCTGGTTAGGTAAATATGCGTGTTTATCTATAATCCGGGCAAATCTACTAAAGCTCGAAGTTTATCATCTTGTAGGCAGCTACGACAGATACATTCAAATGTATTAGACGTCACATATGTCATACCCATACACGATGTTCAAAACTTTACTGCGAGAAATCACGGGAGCATTATTATGAGACAAGTTGCTGCCGAGTTTTGCTAAAGGAAATTTTATTTCAAAACTTTGTCTTAGTAGATGAATATACCGGGAAAATGTAGCTTTGAAGAAAACTCCAAAGTCCTCATAAGACTTATTAACTGAGATACTTGACAGGTAAAAAAGCATGACCTGACAACACACATAAAAAAGTGAGTTCACGATGAAGGGACTGGGAAAACGAAGATGGATCAGGTGGCACCACTGATGAGACTGAAGACAAAAGAACACACCACAGAGCTCAAATATTGACATGACTATATCGGACCCAAAGGCAGCCTGATATGCCACCCAGTTCGCACTGCTAGGTACTTGCATCATCCAATTTCCATGGGGCAGTGTCCCTCAGAACCGTGACTCGGCAAGTACTAGTACGCCTACCGACGAACTCCCTACCCTTCCTCCAGTGAAGATAGCAAAACATTGCTAAACGACTAAAAACGTGAAAGATTATAAAGAGCGGCAAACATGCAGACGTGTATGTGTAGATATAGACATATCACCAGCACAACACTGGCGCTTGACAAAAGAAATATTGTCGTATGATATTGGCGACACACGACCGCTACATCACAGCCACCAGTGCACCACAAACAGTAGTACGAACGAAATGCCTTCACAGTGAGTTCTGATCACAGACAGAGATGTATCACAAATCTGTATTAGGTTAGATGCAGCGAGTTCACCTACTTTGCGTGTCTGTTTCCCGTCTTTAGTTGGATCAGTGTTCCAAATAAATTCGGTTCGGTTCGGTTCGCTATCACTTAGTATGAGAAAAACTCATACTAAGTGATAGCAATTGTAATGAATATTGATAAAAAAAACAGTGTAGAGTAGGGGATGTCCCCTAATGCATTTTTGTCTCTATTGTGTAAAGCTCCTTTCAGATACAGAATATCTTTGTACAGTTTGTAAACATATGTCCCGTTTCCCTCAGCACAAAGGATATTGTCCCCAGAGACTGATATTAGTATACGTGGTGACATCCAAGACAAGACAACAAGATCGTTTCTATAGACTGTTTGTAAACCGCTCTCCTAGGGCGAGCCTTGTTTAGATTTAGTGGTCAGAGAAGCGTAGGCACCACCGGATTTGCTATATTTTTCTCTACATCTAGCCTAACACAACCTACTAATTTTCACTGTACAAAATTCTAGCGATTATTTAATTTATCTTAGTATGCGTGAGTCTACATAATATTATAATGTACTAGCCGTCCGCCCCGGCTTCGCACGAGTGTAAGGCCGACGAGAGCGAGGCCGGAGGCCGAGCTACAAAATATAATATAGCCTATGTCACCCGGGGATAGTGTAGCTTCCCAACAGTGAAAGAATTTTTCAAATCGGTTCAGTAGTTTCGGAGCCTATTCATTACAAACATACAAAAATAGGTACAAATATTTCCTCTTTATAATATTAGTGTAGATGGAACAGAAGAACGCGATATAATTATTACGGGTGCCAATCAAATTGTAAAAGATACTATCCACTTAAATCATAAAGATAATGTTGTATCGTAATTGACTTGTATGGATATAATAATTTGGCTCAGCGCGGAATAAGTACTAAAAGTTCAAGTTGCTGAACTTGATGTTTTTGATAGTAGACAGTGCTCTTTATCAAAAATATACACGCTGAATATGCGTAAAATTCGATATACGACTGGTACTTATAAGAGCGATGCATTGCGCGCCGTGGTGATAGTACTGCGGTGTCTTTTCGCCGCTTTATCATTTATTGCGTTGAGAATAGGCACATACGAGTAATATAGTATTATCATTGAAAACAAACTATTCTTTAGACTTATATTCCTGCGGTGCAACGGGGCGTTTGTGTGTCAGTTCTTTCATATAACACTAGCTGCGCCCCGCGGTTTCACCTGCGTTATATACCCCTTATATCTTCAGCTCCTTACCATGAATGTCCCATAAAAATCAGTCCAGCCGTTTTGGAGTCCAAAAGGAACATACATTACTCACATACACATCGCCTTTCATTGATTGCGCAAATTGGTTAAGAGAAAGAGTGGGAAAATTTTGGACACAATTTATTTTTTCATAAATGCAAAGGAACATCTATAACCCATATCATATTATTCTTTTGTCATGTATAAATACATATAATAAAACTGTGGTTGTGTGTTTTCCTAAATCTCATTTGTTTTTGTCACCCTCTTCCAAAGTAAACATAGAAAGCCAATACTTTTATGTAGGTAAGTATGTCGTATATTGGGAGCCAGATTTATATTACACAATAACGTTCAAACTTTATTCGTTCGTACCTCTCCATATTAATATAAGACGGCACCAGGTTGAGACACGATCTTTTTAATGATGATTAAAAAAGTTTATTTATAACCTATGCTAAAACTTAATTTCACATTTTGTTATGCCTTGCTTCAGTGCAACGTTTATAAAAGCTGTCTGCTTTGGCTTGTTTGTCACCTGGAGTTGAAAATAAGTGAAATAACAAACTAATATTTTTGTTTACGAGGCGGGAATTTAATGCAGGCTTTTGAAGAGAAGTTCTTTTGAAAAAAGTTCTTTTCATCTTCCTTTTTGCATGGAGGTTTAAAAGCATACCTATAATGAAGTATGAAATATTAGATCTTTTTAGAATTTATAAAGTGCAGGAAAGTATAATATGATACGTGTGAAAAAGATTATTTTTGCACGGAAAAACATCGTGTATTTTTGTAGTTATACAAAGAAATTAGTTTTTGTTTCACATCATCATTGAAATTGTTAGTACCAATTAATCTACGATATACATTGGCTTCACATCATCAGCCAATTAACGTCCACTGTTGGACAAGGCCTCCCTCATAGAGAGGGGTGTTGCCATAATCCCCACGCTTGGCAGGCGGCTTGGGGATCGCAGTACGTTCACCGTGTACTATTAGGACGCTGCTGCCCATCCTCCGGTGGTTCTGGTCGCAGTTTTAGGACATACCCGGGCTATACATTTAGGGTTAGGGTATACATTGGCTTATTTGATCATAATTATACATTTTTGAAGGAAGCTTTAACCAATTTAAAGAAATTCGGAGGCTACGGGTGACTAATATTTGTTCTGACGAAAGCGGAATCTGATCTAAGTGAACCAAATCGATCGGAATGCTTGCGCCTACTTCTGGTCACTTTTTCTTTTCCCAAATGGTTCTCAGTTTAGTTTTTATATTGTAAATTGTATTGATTTTAAGTAGTTTTAGATTTTAGTTACGTTTCTCATCTTTTTTATTGTCTTGCAAATAAATACATCCACACTTAATATTATAAATGCGAAAGTAACTCTGTCTGTCTGTCTGTCTGTTTGCTACATAATCACAGCTAAACGGCTTAACCGATCGCGATAAAATTTTGGGAGATAATAGTATGTATCATGAGGACGGACATGGGCTATTTTTTTCTGAAGAAATCGCGGACGTAGTCACGGGTACTGCTAGTAACTCTTATAACTATAATTTGTTTCAACTATGCTTTAATTTATGCAAAATAAGATAAGTGTTAGAAAACGATGCCTAGTCATTGTCTGTTATGTTGGTATCTACAAATTAATAACAACCATGGAGGATTTGCCAAGGATCTTCAGCCATCAGGAAAGTTTGAACGATTTGATACCTGCTAAGGCTTTGTAAGCAGAATCGCTATCAGACATCGGCGATTATGTCAAGTGGACTGATCGAGATGAAGACTTACCTTTATAAACTCAAGTTGGGATTTTCCTTTCTGGGTAGTAATCAATTTTCAAAGGTCCTTTACCTTCTAGATTGTTTATTGAACGTAAATGTTGTTTTACCCAACGACGTAAAACAAAAGGAGAGTATTGTGTTTAACGTGTATGTATCTACATTCAATATGAACACCCGGATTTAGAAAAATAAAATTATTAATTTTAAAAAACTTTTTAATATTTTTCGTATTCTCCTTAGCAAACTCAACCCTTTCATTTGAAACTCATGTCATGATGGTATATAAGAAAATTTTGTCAGCCATATTGGGGCGTCCGCCTTATTGAATTTAGTGTGATGTCATTTTGTTTTTCGTACTTTTCTCAGCAAACCCTTACATTTTGATACACATATCATGGAGGTGCATAAAAAAGATAACTGGTCCGCCATATTGAATTTAGAATGACGTTGTTTAGCAAACCATGCATTTTATTTATCATCAAAACTAGACGTGTATGCAAATTTTAGATCAATCAGTTGAGGGTAACCCGATTTTTGTTTTGACTCATACTAAAAAGGCAAGTTAAATTAAAGCTTGTTATTAGGTGTTGATAGATTCCTCCTTCAGTTCATGGATACTGTCATTGCAGCACGTCATACCTACCTTTAAAACAAACAGTATTAAAGAGACGATTAAGCATAATATAGGCTCCAAATCTACCAGTGTCTTCCAAAATCTTCGACCAGTGTGTGGTGCCAGTGATGACATACGGCGGTGAAACGTAGTCTCTTACTATGAGCCTCATAAGAAAGCTCAAAGTCGCACAACGAGCTATGGAAAGGGCTATGAATTCGATTTCGAGATCGAATCAGAAATGAGGAGATCCGTAGACGAACGGATTAGCAAGTTGAAGTGGCAGTGGGCAGCACGCAGAACATTATGGCTGATGGGGTCGAAAGTTTCTCGAATGGAGACTACGGACCGGTAAGTACAGCGTAGGACGTCCACCCAGAAGATGGACAGACGACCTAAAAGAGACCACAGGGAAAAGCTGGATGCAGGCCGCTTCCAAGCGGCCCTTTTGAAGATCGATGATAGAGGCCTATGTCCAGCAGTGGACGTCCTATGGCTAAAATAATGATAATAATGATGAAATTCATAGACTGCTACTATGTATGTGACGTCATCTTGAATTCAAGATGGCCACTAACTCCTACACAGGTAAAGTAAACGTTAGAAGAAATTAGTGAGACATCCTTGGGGTTTAATCTTCAATCAAGTAGGTTTAATTAATCATTTTATAACCAGGTGCGTAATGTGATCTGCTTGAAATATGGTTATCGGATTTTTATTTTTGAATTTCATAAAAAAATTGAATTTCGACATTGAAATTTCTATGGATACTCTTACTTCGCCCACTAGAATACCTTTTCTTTAATGTAGCATAATTATTGTTCCGCACAAATTCATTTATTATTTAATTTGAAATAGCACTCAACTACAATTAGTTGAAAGCCGCCCTTTCAAATGAATACATAATGCATCTATTGAGCATGCCTTTGGCTATTCGATGGAATACAATGAATTGAAACTGGAATCAGTTCCGGATTTATTAGTTTTGACAGGTTTTTGTTGAAGATTCAAAACACGATACTCATACGGGGAACGAAAGGATATTTTTTGATTTCGGTAGTATAAGGTATCGTATCATCTTGTTTCCTTTGTTTGACACAAGTGTGCTTTGAAATGTTGTAAGTTTTGTAATTTACTACCTATATTACTATTAAAACATATGATAGTATATGAACAACAATTATTGAACTTTTTTTCTACCTAGAATACAACCATAAATTTCATACTCATAATAATATTACTCAGATACATACGTTCAATAAATTTGTAAATTAGTATTTGGGTAGTTTGTTAGGTCTTGAGTTCTTACAAAAATCCCGTAGAAAAAAGCACTTTCCGGTTTTCCCAAACTTTAAAAATTTTCCGGACAACTTATCAAATTTTGATTACCCTAAAAACTTTAAACGGACTATTACGAACATATAAAAAAAGTTTGCCATATCGGTCCTGTTGGGTTTTTGTGACAATGAAATTTAAAACAAAATATTTCAAATATAAGTAGGTACATTGTTGGTTAACTCGAAAGTTTGTGAGTGTGCGTCTATTTCTTCACATTTGCTCTTAACGAATCATATGCTAGGTATTTTCCTCCATATTCATAGACGTAAATAAAGGTACCTCGAATCCTCACCTCACCCTTAAATGGTGTTTTGTTTTTTTTTGTTGATAACATAAGGTGACTTTGCTAAGGTTTTCTCAATGAAGGATTTATACAGATCGGTGACAACATCAATGACGTTTGTCTCACTCTGTTCTCATCTGAGGTGGACTAGGATAGCGGATGAAACCGCGAAATGGAGCTAGTATAAAATTATTTATCGTACTTCAGTAGCTAAATTCAGATACTCGTATGATCATGTCTAATACATTCAACGTAAATAGACAGTTTATGTTGTAGGTACCTTACATCTGTGTTATACATACGTACGAGTATGTTTCACGTCACACAAATATATTAGTATACGTAACAACAAACAAACACACAGCAACATGCTACACATTAAATGTATCAAACACCAAAACCGCTATCCCACCGGATATTAGGCGCGCTATTCAGTACAAATATTTATTTTGGTACCGGAAGTGTTTCCTGGCTGATAATAATATTTAGCCAACCACGGTGAGCTTTTGTCAGCCTGCCAAGTAAGGGTGCGTATTTAAAGTGCTGGAGCGTTCGAATGAATTGAAAACGGACCTCATTTTTGTCTGAGCGCCTGCCCAAGCGCAAGATGAGTTGAGTTGAATGGGCAGCGGGACGGTGCTGACTGGCTACTCAACTCTACATCTATTGTTTATATACTGTTTTTTTTGGACCGACGACGTCGTCATTGATGCGGGCATCCAATGTATGGCAGGCTGTCGTACAATGTGACGTGCTAACTGAGATTTTAATCTTGTTTTTTACTTGATTGAATCAGGCGTTACTTTGCGGAAGTCCATTTTCAAAACTGTGTTGCAAAATATAACTCGATTAAATTAACTTCATCAACAAATATCTACCAGGAAAATTTATCACAAATTCCTTATTGTACTTGAAGCGATGTAGAAGCGGAATTACACTAGAAATTCACCAGATAAACAGTCTTGTTTTTTATATAAATTCGGATTAAAACCTCATGGCTGGCCGTCATTACAGACAGCTTGCGAACTAACCGTCACCATGCAAGACACAGTTAAGAAAACATGGCATAAAAGCGAGCCCTGTTCACATTAAAGTTTAGAGGTCTGCAAGCAAAACTGCTTGCGATCTCATCCTGCGTTCTTCCCATACTGCGCTTCTTAATAGGTATCGTTTAGCATTTTACGTCTCTGTTTCCCTCTGTTTCTCCTCAGAAGAAGATAAACATCGAATTAAAAGTAAGTTTGTTTAGGCGAAGCGGCCAGTTCGAAGTAGTCTGAGTTTTTAGGCCTCGCACATGGCTACGTGGTTGCTGTTATATGACAAACAAACGGTACCTATAATTAAACGTATTATCTGAGCAACGTTAGCATTCAATTGTAAAATATGTCAGTCATAAAAATAGTTAATATATGAATTACTTAATTAATTAATTGATTCGGTATAATTTCAAATATTGATATTAGTTAATATATACTAGAATAGCGGATGTTATATTTCAAAGGTACCGACCATTAACACGCGAAATCTGATATTCGTTATCATTATTTTGAAACAGATTTTGAGTTTATAGTATCTTAAAAGGTCACCAACGTAATTGTGTTGTATCTGGTGTTACAGGTATGCATAGGCCACGAGGCTACTCAATATCAGGCCACCTGCTTATTTTCCGCCTAAGGCATTTAGCAAATGTTATTTTACAAAAGTGATATGTGACTTTTTATGCCAGTCCAGTTTATTAATATAATATTTCTGTGAAACACTACTACGCGTTATTGGTCTAACGTTTCGATTAAGTATGACGTAAGTTTACCCAATAGTTTCTTTGTGTTTGTTTCAGTGAGGCTCGCGATTGATTCCTTTCTTGGCGGTAATAACTTCACGGCTTCCTGCCAGGCGCGGATTTTACAAGCGACATCGGAAGAATAATGGAGGAGAAAAGTATGGCAAAACTGAAACCGTCGCAGACGCGTTGTAATTTATTATGTGTATTTAGGTAAATAATAATAATAAATAAATAATAAATATCTGGGACATTATTTCATACGTGGTTATCTGACCCCAAACTAAGCAAAGCTTGTAATATGGCTGCCAGAGACTGATATACATACATATATATATTTTAATACATACTTAATTAAATATTAACACCCAGACATAGAACAAACACAAATGTTCATCACACAAATGTATGTCCTAGGTGGGAATCGAACCCACGCCCCCAAGCGCAGAAAGCAGGTTCACTACCAACTAAGCTAACGGGGCTGTCGAATACATACGTCTTTTTTTGTTTCACTAAATTGTACTAACTGATATTGTCCTGGGACGAGCTACACTAGCCACAGGTCTATATCTATGTATAGGTATGTGACCGCACAAGTCGTTCTGAGATGAATAAAGACTTTACTGTGTAATAAGTACCATTAGATGATTAAACTAATTGGTGTTAATAAAAAAAAATTTTTTTTTTCAATAAGCACTTTCATATTCTTCTCAGCAAACCTTTTCATTTGATACACAAATCATGATGGTAGATAATAACATTTTGTCTGCCATATTGGGGCTGGTACCATAGTAAATTTATCGTTTAGGACCAAAGTGCATGTGAAGGCAAATCCAACGGACCCAAACTCAACGGGGTTACGTCATTTCGTTTAGGAGTTCCTATGGCCAACTTCTGTCTCCATCATGACAGGGCGATGGTACCATAACCTTGCATTGTCATCGCACTTCATAAGTATGTCAAATTTCAGCTCAATCGTTGGAGGATAACTGGCCTAAAATTCATTTGCAAGATTCGTCCTACACATACCTACATAAGAACATACTACTAACATGGCAAGTTAAATAAAAGCTTGTAAAACATGCGTTCAATCCGCGAAAGTTTAAGTTACATTCTTATACGATTTGAAAGCTCACCTTGTAGAGCAATTTACCAACACCATCAGTGTTTTATTTATATTACACGGGAATTACTCACGCAAGATTAGGCCGGTTACTCCGACTATAGTTTCAACCGCTTTCGGCGATCTTTATCAAGGTGAATGCGCAGGCGCGGATGCGTCTCGTTTTGCACTGTGGGCCGCCGCGCGACGGCGGAGTAGCCTAATCTTACGTGAGTAATTCCCGTGTAATATAAATAAAATGTGTGAAAACCACGTCAGTTTTCATAATACCATCAGTGCTGTTTCACTGAAGCGTTTGAATACAAAATATTATTTTAAGTTCTCCATTGGGATATTTGGTCTGTCAGCAGCAGCCCGCCTTTGATTAATTCCGATCAATTCCACGGCGACAGCGACCTCGCTCTGCTTGTGTGCTTAATTTCATTGATTGTTTCTCCTTTCATTACGAGGAAGCCTTTAGGGCTATTCTATGGCCTGTTTAGTATTGATTATTATGAAAATAGGTCATAATATTTATGGCCTATTTTCAATTTTTATCATTTTTTATTTTCGTAATTTATGTACCAGAGAGGTTTTATTAAAGCAAGTATTATTGTACCAAAAGACAATTTGCATAAAAATTTACCTATATATTTATTTAAATATTAAGCCGTGTGTGTTTTTTTAAATCTCGCAATTACATATATTTTTATCTCTAAGATTTTATTGTATGTATAGATAATTATATAAAAAGGTTTCTGTTTATTATTTCTTATATATTCAAAATGGGCTATCGGACACGTGTTTGATTTTATTACATAACAAACGTAGTGAAAAAGTAATTAAATATATTACTTACAACTATTGAATAAATTATTTAAATCGTCTCATAAAGTTCTGAGATTTATGCATTTAAAGTTTTTGTTTGGATTAGGACGGGATGCTCTTTCCCTTTCCCACAAAGTGATTGTCAGTATGGAATTTGTCCTGAAGTGACATCATCTGTATGTATAGTGCGCTCTCTGTCTAGCAAAACTTTCAAATGCTTTTATGTTCCTTAATTTTTAACATATAATTTAAATTTCTTTTAAACAAAAAAATAGTCCGGTATCCTATATTATATTGACTCGCCGCGCTTGCGCCGCGTTACGACTGTTTTAAGCTCTGAACTTTGTTTAAAACTCTCTCTTACTCTAACTAAACTCTTAGGTCCTTACTTAAAAACGTTACTCAAGTTGATCTATTATCTATTATTTAGTTGATTTGAATGTTTTAAAATGCTCTCTCAACTTCTCGCTGACGGCAATCGTCACACGCGAAAACAAGACGGAGCATATTTAAGCGTATGTCCCCCTAAATTGAACCACTGATTAAAAATCCTTTTACATAATGAAGCGCACTTCATTGCACTACGTAAATTACTACTGTTTGTTAATGTTATGTCCCGAACCCAATTTCATTTTACCACCTCAAATTCAATCATCGGGCTGAACAAGGTCATTAGTTTGATGGCCCAGCCGATACCGAGCTATTCTATCGTTATCACCCAATAAAGGTGGGGTCTGTATCACCATTTAACTCTACAAACACCTTTTGTAATTTTAGCTTTAAGGTAACTAAAACACATAAATTATTTTCTATACATTTGAACTCATAATTGACAGCATATTCAGAAATACAATATTACATAATTGATATATTTTTAGACAAAAACAAATAACAGCTGACTTTTATTTTTTTATTCAGAAATAGGTTTTCGTTTGACCGCCACCTCGTCTGATGTTAATCGCGATGCGGTATACGATGGAGCATGCTTGCCCAGAAGAAAATTACTTCACGCAACGTTCAAAAATTTGGATTCATCCCCTAATTTTCCACTCTTAGTGGTGCAATAGGTGCTCGTGTTATTGTAGAAATATTCATGTTAATATTAACGTTCTTATTCATAGGCCGTTAATAAATTAAATGCTTCATCTCTTTTTCTTTCTCGAGATAGGTCCCGTTAGAAAAAGAGCACTACGAAGCTTGATTATTAGTGGTTTATGAATAAAACATATTTATAGAAAAAAATAAAGATAGGCAAGGGGAATTATTTTCCCACTTCTAGATCGTCTAGTTCTAATCAGTTGTTGTCTATACATTTCGTCAGCAACAGCAGAATATTTTTCGTGATTTCAGGGTTGGTCCCATGGAGTAAAAGTTGTTTATAATGATGTGTGCAATGACCTCTTTTCAACTTAGTACAGGGTATATGCGTAACCAGTATGTGTTGCCAGTACTGATGGGGAAGAAAACTTCTTGAGTGGACCACGAACCGGAAGACGCAGCGTAGGTAGGCCTCTCACAAGATGAACCGACGACATTGTGAGAGTTGCGGGCATCCAGTGGATGCAGGTGGCAGGATGTCTTTCAGTGTGGAGGTTAAAGGGCGAGGCCTATTTTCAGAAGTGGACGTCTTCTGGCTGATTATGATGATATACGTAACCCAAAGTATAATTTGACTCTTATATATCAGTCGTTAGTTTGTAGTTGAGGGTTAATCAGTATGAAAACTAAGTAATTTTAAGCATATAGGTATTATAGGTATAATTTTGTAGGTTTGCATCAAAAACCTTCAGAAAAATACGAGTCCAACAGTTTATACTTTAAGCTAAATCGCTTTAACTATTTATTCATATTTGGGGTTGCGTTGGATTAGACTACAAGTTATTGAGAATTTTGCATAAGTTAACAGATTTTAAATTAACTTTTAAAGTTAACAAAGTGCGCTGAAAGATACGCCAAATAGTTTTTAGGTACGTGCTCTCTGCTGATAAGCGAAACATCTTGGTCCAACATAAAATAGCTTTATATATTCTTGATTTTAGTATATACTTATTTTTGTATTGAACATAAAGTTCTGAGGCTCTTAAAGTTAAACATAGAATTCTAAATACATTAAATTCTATTCGAAGTTTCATAAAACAGTTAGACAGCAATTAAGCGAATTAACGAACTAAAGAATTCCATTTGAATAAAGCGAATTTGTTTTCAAAAACGAAAATCGAGCCTCACGGAATTTCATTTGTAACTGGATCAAATAAACTTGAAGTTAAGTTCCGAGACTATCATTTAACAAAAGGAAAGCAAGGTACTGACGATTAGGTACTTATACTTTACTTATTACTATTGCTCATTATTATAGCAATAGCTATTATTATAATATTATATAATAGCTTTTTGGTGGGTAGCGATCGTGAAATTACGTGACACAATTAGGTTCTCGTCAAAAATACTACAGTGCCTAAATACAAGGGTCTTTAACTAGTGTGTGTTATCATTGATGACTATGGTTCCGAGATGTGGTCCTTACCTGCTGGCATTTTGGTAAAACTCAGAGTCGCACAACAGGCAATGGAGAGAGCTATGCTCAAGTTTCTTTGCACGATAGAGCCCGGAACGAAGACGCATAGAACCAGAGTCACCGATATAACTGCTCAGATTCGTAAGTTGAAGTAGCAATGGGCAGGCCACCACTTGAAGAACCGATAACCTATGGGGCAAAAAAGATGGAGACCACGAACCGAAAGACGCAGCGTAGGTAGCCCTACCAGTAGGTAGAATGACTATCATCCTAAATTTGACAGACCAGCAAAAGATTCGCCATTGTCACGATTAAGTTAAGTTAATATGTAGTTGCCGAAGTACTTTATAATTATATTCCTAACAATGTTATCCATGAAGGATATCCAGGTGATATTATTATGGAAACTGAATACATATTTTCTTCTTAAACGGGAATTACTCACGTTAGATTAAGCCATATCCAGTTCAATCTAACAAATTCCGGTATAATGAAAAAAATAAGGTAAGATGATAAATATTTAAGTTTTTAAATTCTTACTAAGAAAAAAATTTAAAATAAAAACGGGATGGGCTATGAGCAGTCTGTTCAGTGCTTCAGATAATCGACTTGCACATCTCATCACTAGATCATAAATAAATCATATATAATGAAACAAACAGAACCTTCCATAAGGATTAAAAGGCACAATTACCTGATTCGGCCCGGTGAGATTCAGCCCACAGGAGTTGCATCGGAGACATTCCTCGTGGTAATGGTTGTTGTCGTAAAGCGGAGACGGTTCTGAAATACAGCAAAAAATGTTAGAAGTATTTCAGGAAAAGTTTTATGAACTCGAACGGTCATCACAAAAAAAACAACCTTTCAACATTGTTTTAGCGAGACCTAAACTTACTAAAACTGGTGCAGTCTATATAAACAGCAATAAAACAGACAGCCTTATATCTATTACTTAAATCTGTCAACAAAGGGCTTCAGAATTGTGTGCATTGTCTTAAATTCATAGACGTAGTAATCCTAAAGGTTTTATAGCATCCTTGCTTAAATTTATAATAGAGATTATGTCTGATTTTTGACACTTGCAAAAGTGATAAACGCGAATACATGTCATTGCCACCTACGACATAAAAATACGGGGATTTGCAGTATTTAATACTAAGTACAAGCTGTTTACAAGCTTTTTTTAATTTGCCTTGTTAGTATGTTCGTACGCATGAGACAAATCTTGCAACTGAATTTTAGACCAGTTATCCTCAATTGTTTTTTTTATGATACTGGGTGACGAGACGAGCGAAGTCGCTCGCTTGACGCTTGCCCATAACAGCTCAACGCCACCCAGAATTTGGAACTTCAACAGTTCAAAACCCTGGATGGCAATGCACTGCGCTCGTCACCCCGAGATATAAGATGTCAAATCTCTGTGTGCCCTGTAATAATACTAGCCCCGATTGATAGTTTTTTTTTTCACACATGGTCATCCGACCCCAAACTAAGCAAAGCTCCAGAGACTGATATACATACATATATATTTTAAATACATACTTAAATATATATTAACACCCAGACATAGAACAAACACAAATGTTCATCACACAAATGTTTGTCCTAGGTGGGAATCGAACCCACGCCCCCAAACGCAGAAGTCAGGTACACTACCAACTGAGCTAACGGGCTGTCTTTTTATTTTTTTATACCAGAATAATTACCGTCATTCTCGAACTATAAACAACGAGAGTGTAATGAATATTAAGAAGTTAATGAATTAATGTTATTTAAGTTACTGAAATAAAATTATAATACTTTACGAGAGTGTAACGTTTTTATCATCTATCTACATGGTATAAATTAAAATCGCTTTCTTATCTGTTTGTTTGTATATCCGTTAACTCTTCCTAAACCACGCAACGAATGATGCAGTTTTCACAATCATTTAGAAAAAAAAAACACGGTTGGTTTATATAAATGTATACATAATAAAACTTACTCCCGTGCGAAGCCGTGGCGGGTCGCTAGTAGTTTATAATTCGGTATGCTAAAAAAAATTTACCTATGCCAATTCCGAAACCATTTCGAGATTTTATGTTACAAACCCTTATTTTTCTACTCTGACCTTTTAAAATGATAAGATGCCATTTATTTTAACAAAAAACTATGAAATCATTTGACTTTCATTGACCTCTAAATGACGTCACGTTTTTGCATTTTATTATCTGTGCTTTTTAAGAATAAAAAAATATAATACATTTGACACACTGTTCGTCACACAGAAAATATTTTTCTTTCATATCTGTGGTTTTACAGTCTAGTTCTTTTCAGAGTTGCCAATATGGGGTGTTTTTCCCTAAGCGTAGGGAAAAATCATGAGGAAGGTTTTTTTCGGGGAAATAAATATCTGATTTAGAACGTTTTTACTGGAAGCACCTAGTTAATAGAATTAATTTTCACCACGTCAGATTAATTTGTTTTTATTATGGGTGCTACTCACAACGATATATAATGTTAAACATATTTTAATATGCCATTTGATGTATGATTAATAATTTATATTCAAACATGATGTCTCAACCTAAGATTAAAAAACACAGAACCTTAATAATCGAACAAATAAAATATTTAAATAAACGACATTTTAAGCTATCTGGTTACGTCACAATATCTCAATTTTCAAAAAAATATTTTAAAATAACTACTGAATAGAAAACAAAAATAATGAAATTAGTTTCTTAAAATAGCCTTATCTACGAAATAAAATATAAAAAAAAACTTTACATACCGAAGCTGTTGTCCGTAAGGCCCCAGTTCTGCATTCGCCCCGTAATCCTCTCTACTCCCGGACTCAGGAATAGTGAAGCTTTCTATCAGTGACAGGTTTTTTTTTAAATCGGTCAAGTAGTTTCGGAGTGTATCTTCTATAAACAAACTTAATAATCTCCTCGTTTTTTTTAAATATAAGTGTAGATTATTATTAAATAAGGTAATGTTACTATGAGGCCTTATAATGGGATAATAATTTGACTAAATTAAAAGCCTGACATGGGGTATTTTTTTTAGTAGATGGCAACTCTAGATGGACTTTTGTTTTGATTGAATAGAGACTTACGAATTAGTAGGTGTCACTGTCAAGTGTCAAAGTAAATTCTAGTGTCTTTTTTTTGACTCGCGTGCTTTTCTTGGCTCCTCAACGCAACTACATATTTGTGCAAAAAAGTGACGTCATAGGTTTCAAATTTTCAAAAAAATATTATAAAATAACTACTGAATATAAAACAAAAATATTGAAATTAGTTTCTTATAATGACCTAATCTACGAAATAAAAATATAAAAAAAATATCAAAAAAAAACTTTACATACCGAATTGTTACTATAGGACCCGGTAGGCAGACGTCCTGCCACAGACCTCGCTAGCAAAAACAAATGCCTCCTAAGAGCTCTCTCTTAGGGGGCATTTACCCACACTCTTGTGTCTAAGTGCTCGTTCATAGATCCTGGCTTAGCTCTTGCATGTGTGTATATTCATATAGACGAATATTGTGTATAATGATCTAATTTAAGCCATCATGAAAAAATATACACCTTTGTAAGTTGAACTTATTATAAACGTCGAAAAAGAAATAAGCAAACTTAAAACTCATAGAAATCCTAAACCTCAACGTAGAATAAAATAAGAAGCATGTATAGAAATTGGCAAATCGCTTATTCAAAAAGTAAAAGTTGAATTTTCACTTGGATTCTTGCCAAACTGAAGGCGAGAAGTGATTTGGAAAGTTGCCAAGAAGTTAAAAATTTCAAGTATTAGTTGTAGACGACCCCCGTTGAGAGTGACAAGTTGACAAGCACTTAAGTATTCTTGGTGGAACCACCAGCCAGGTCTGCAGTTACTTTAGGTCTGATGCATTATTGATAGATCGCTCGTCTTGCCGCAGCGATCTATGCTCTTGCGCTTGTTTTAAACTTTATTTTTATTTTGTACGAAGATGACAAGTTTTTGTTCCTTTGGGTGTGATTGTAAGCGAGTATAATGCAGGTGTATGATAGCTCAGTACTTAGCGCGTTCGAATTCCCATCCGAGAGGGGTGAGGAGCTTCAAATCCTAAGAATTAGTTTGAGTTCATCATGAGCAAACCATAGCATGGTGGCATCTAATTCAGTTATGGGCAATTTGGCAAGCCCTTGCCTTGCCACCAAGCAAACGATTCGCTCATTACGTCAGTCAGTTACATAAAAAAACACACTTAATCATATGTAAAAAAAAACACAGAAAAACATTAAAACATAATTATACCTACATTCTCACGTGCACAGTAATTGTTTTAGTAAAATACAGAATAAAATGATTAATTAAAAACTAGCTTTTAGGCATCCGCCATATTGAATTTAGTGTGATTTCATTTTATTCTTCGTATTATTTTCAGCAAACCCTTTCATTTGATATCGATATCATGGGGGTGCGTGCGTGCATAAAAATAACTGTTTCACCATCTTTGGGAGTTCGCCATATTGTATTCAGAATGACGTCACTTAGCTAACCATGCATTGTTTTAAACTATCACGGTTGTTCACGAAAGTTATATGATTATTTACGGGTTTTTTTTCGGGAGCTCCTTCCACAACCTTACCACGGTAAATATCCCGTAAATAATCATATAACTTTAGTAACCATGCATTGTCATCCAAACTAAACGTGTTTACAAAATTTCAGCTCAATCGGTTGGGGATAACTGTTTTAAAATTTAGTTGCAAGATTTGACCCATCTAACGAAATCTTGTAATTAGTAGGTATTATTTTTTATTGTTTCTGAGGTAAACTAAATAATGGAATTTAATTTCGTCAATCTAAGTACATGAAGGGTTTGTAAAAGCTCTTAGTCAAAATAACAAGGCAAATTAAATAAAAGCTTTTCATTACTTATTTTTTTTATTGTTTCTAAGGTAAGCTAAATAATGGAATTCAGTTTATTTAATGTCTATATAAATAGTTTGTAACAGCTTTTAGTTTATGGAGCGTAAAAAAAGATTACGTTTTACTTGAAATTTTAGAAGCTATCAACGTCTCTGGTTTAAGCTTCGCAACTATACGAACTGTGTTTAATTACAATAAATAATTTTGTATTTGTATTTTTTGTATTTTGTTTACAACTATAGTTATAATGATAAGTAACGGGATATTTACTGTGATATGGTTGTAGATGGAGCTCCCAATATTGCAGTTTTCCCGTGAATATGGTGTGAAATATTGGGAGCTTCATCCATAACCTTATCACGGTAAGTATCACATTATAAATGTGTATCATATAACTGTAGTGAACAACTGTGATAGTTTAAACCACAAAAAATTCTCACTTCAGTGGTTTAAACCAGTTTTATGTAAAAAAAAATGAAAGGCGATTTTGCCCTTCTCTAATTGTCATATCGATTTGAAACTTTGCAAATAGGTATATATATATGAGTTGGTGGCCAAACGTAGATCCATTCTATATACTTATATATAAAATACAAAAATATACGGACGACAGTATAATAATTTTGTTTCATCGAATTGATCTGGTGATGGAGCTAGGAGGAAGTATATATAGTGTATATATAGTGAAACTGTTCAATTTTTACTAGCTAGCCCCTCGATAGTTTAGTTCATTTGTTCAAGCGACTTCAAAAAGAGGGGGTTCTAATTTTTTTATAATTTTATTTATTTGTTACCTCTGAACTCCATTTATAAACTGATTTGGAAAATTATCTGAAAGGATATGTTTTCAAATTGGACCCACAGAAATTTCATCAAATTCCTATCAGTAGTTTGGTTTTTAAATCAAAAATCTGGAAAAATTGTTTACTTGGACGACATAATATTGTAGTCCAAGTAAACGACACTAAATTGCGTATTTTACTAATTTTAAAGTCAGTTTTTTTAAATAGGTTTTTTGTGTTCAAATCACGAGTGAATCGGTTTCTTCTAAGCAAGCGTGGTTCATCGTAGACAACATCACCAGGCGAGTTGGCGGTCAAACGCAAGCCTATTAATACATAAAAAGATAGGTAATTATCATGAGTCTCATTAACACTTGGTGACGAGGGTCTGATCATGAAGCTGGAAGGTGGATAGTGGATAAGTTAAACTATAATAATTAATTAGTAACTAAATCTATCTCAAACATTGTACTGTGAAATAACCAAAGTTGCTGTAGTAGGTATTAAAGGTAATTGAGGTAGGCATCCCTTGACACTTTAATGCTACACTGACGGGAATAACTTTCAAACTCGAATGCCCAAATCGGTAAACAGTTGATTGTGTTTCTTTATCAGAGTTGATAAATAGCTCAGAGCCCAGATAAAACTTGAGAAAGTTTGATGGCATACTTCAAGTCAATATTGGTTACGAATTCCAGTATAAATTGTTTACTTATCGGCCGACGAATATTGGTTTTGTCTTCGTAATTCAAACGTAAGAAGAAAATAAAAGGAGGGTCATTTAGTTAAGGACTTGTATCAACAATTTTCAGTAAAATAAAAACTTGTAAAAATATACTGAAATGGTCTGAAACGTGTATACGTGTACCCGATGATCTAAATAAATAATACTCGCAGTTTAAAAAGCTAAAAACACGCTTTTAAACCGCTAAGGCTGAAGATCCTGGTTAGGATAATGGGACAAAATATTTCAATTATTGCATTGTCATCGGTCCTTGATAAATGTGCAAAGATTCAAATCAATCCGACGTGTTGGTGTTGGAAGGGGTTAAAATCACGTTCAAAGATTCCGTTACATAGATACATACCAAGCTAATAAAAGCGTGTTAAAAAGAAGTGGTTTGTGGTTAACGTGTATGTATCCTAAACGCCTAATTTTGGGGTAATTGAAATGAAAGAGGTGTCGATGAGATTTATGTAGTTTTAAGGATGGTTTCTAGGTATGTGACATCAGATGGTGAAATGTTGATAAAGTGAAGGCGGAAAAAAATACTGCACCCTTTCAAGTGACGTATCATTGAATACCTATGTCTTTCAAAATATAAGTAAGGTTTGGTACATAATGTTTGGTCCAGGTGTAAACGTTTGCGAAATATGAACCGACAAAAATAACGTTTTCAGGTTAAAAAAATATAACTGACCAAAACAAGAAGTACTCGTAAGCTTGGTTAGCTTCTCAAGAAAACATGTATCATTTTTACACGCTTGCAACGTTTGTATGTTAGTTTGTTTAGGTCAAAATCTTGGAAGCTGAATTATCACTCACTCTTATCCTACATGCATTTTTATGGTACATTTTGATGTTAATTACCTAAATCGACTCCAGGATTAGCTTCAGATAAAGTAACTCTTCAACGGTTAACAGCACAGACACGAAATTTTGTGTATGCATTTTATTATAATAGCCGGTTTTAAGTTTTACATGACATGGTTCCTGCACTCATGGTTGGGTTCTGATTAGGGAACTCCGCAATGGTTACCAGCACAGACATTTTTTTTAATAAGAATTCAATTATGATAACCCATTATATATATCACCATGACACGGCTACTGCAATCAAGGTCGGCTCCTAACTAGGGAACTCCTCTACGGTTAACAGCACAGACATGAAATGTTGGACTTACGCATTATAAAAGCATATTTTTAACCGACTTCCAAAAAGGAAGAGGTTCTCAATTCGACTGTTTTTTTTTATGTTTGTTACCTCAGAACTGTGACTGGGTGTGAACAGATTTTGATTTGAATTTTTTTATTTGAAAACTGGTGCTTTCCGTGTGATCCAATTTGGTCCAGTTCTGACATTTTTATGAAGTCGGTTTTTTATATTGATAATTATTACAATATGTTTTTATTATTTATTTATGTACTAGCTGTTACCCGCGACTTCGTCTGCGTAGAACTACTACTTCGTGTAAATTTGTTTGGACTGAATAGGCTCTGAAACTATAATGAAACGATTCTAATGAAGCCGGCACATTGAATTATTGAGATTAACATAGGTAGACTTTTCCTGACCCTGATCCCTGACTTAACTTAGTTTAATACGTTTTTGTATACGACATTTTTTGTTTTTCCTTCTTTGGTCAAAACATGTAGGTTTTGTGGACTCGATACTCGTGAGCACGCCACATACAGTTGCCCATGGGAGAAACAGTTTTTTTCTAAATGAACACCAGCTACTTTGAGTGTCTGTCCTTGAGCTTTGTTTATCGTCATAGCGAATGCTGCTTTCAGGGGAAATTGTACTCTTTTGAATTGGAATGGCAAATCGGTAGGGATTATTGGAATACGGGGAATTAACACTTCTTCTCCCTTTGCTGTTCCTGTCATAATTATTGCTCTCACAATATTGCGTCCCAGGTGTGTAATTTGTAGACGTGTGCCATTACACATTCTTGGTGCGTCAAGATTTCGCATCAACAGGACCGGGACACCTACTTTTAGCCTCAACTTATGGGAAGGCACCCCCGATAATTCTAAGGAGTTAAGAAATTCTACAGGGAACGATGTCACTTGCTCAGTGTCCATGACATTGTCTACGGACAGATACTCAACAAAATCACCTTCCACATCATAAGTTTTTACAGAATAGTTGATTTTTATGACTCTTTTTATAAGAAACTAGCGGACCAGGCAGACGTCGTCCTGCCCGCTACCGGGTCCAATTGTATTTTAAAACCATCCAGAAACTCATTGCAATATATAAGTACTTACACACAAAATTTCGGTCCAGCCGTTTAAGAGGAGTTAGGTGACAAACACACGTACAGAATAATTATGTATATTAAAAAGATTATCTTGTTAACTTGAAGATATCTTCAAGTTAACAAGATAATCTTTTTAATATTGGTAAGTTATTAGCTTTCTACAACCTCAATCAACACGACCGACAACCCAATAATACTTATCATCGTTATTTAGACATTTTCCCAAAAATATTTTCGACAATAATGTCGAAAGTAATAAACAAAGACGTATATAGAATCGTAATTAATATCTACGTACAAGACTTACTAAAATGGGCGGTAAATAAGTACGTACTCTTATTTTATGGCTCAGGAAGTATATTCCGAGGGTAATAATATTACGGGCCATAATAATACTGTCCCTAAATTCTCCACGTTTATGGACAGTTACCGATCGAGGTAGGTAACAAGATACTTAAAATTTACGATGAATTATTAATTGAAATTGGAACAATTGAAATTTAAGTTGATACGCATCGTTGTATGCATTTGGTTGTGGAGAAATTATATTATTAATTGTTACTTTATTCATATAACATTAGGTACCATTTCAAATAAGTATTTTTACACGACTGTCCAAAACTGGTGTAGGTTTTATGTTATATATGCATGTGTTTTTATTAATTCTACCATTACTCCTGAATACCTGGACCGATTTTGACGCGAAAGGTACGTATATCAATGTTTAAATGTATCGCTATCAAAACAGATAGTCATGAAAGTGGATATAAATAACAAGTTTCAATTATAAATAAACCGACCAAGTGCAAGTCGGAAACGTGCTCTGATGATTCCGTATCACCAATAACTGGTTAACTGCTAAAGTACAAAAAAGTAATATAAAAATACAACATTCCATCAATAATTCAATAACCAGGCGGTCACCCATCCAAGTACCGACCGCGCCCGACGTTGCTTAACTTAGGTGATCGTATGAGAACCGGTGGTGAACAGAAATTTGTCACCGACTCACACTTGGACATTATTTATTGTTATATTTTAGAGTGTCTACCATAACCATGCCAAATTTTACGGTTGTACGTAATATAGGTACCATTTTTACATTAGAGCAAATAGAAAAATACGTAAAGAAATACGTTTGTTGTATATAGGCCCTCCTTAGGTTTTACTTTTTGACTTTATTGTAATTTTTTAGTTAATCCGCCGTAACATTACAAATTCTGTGAAAATTTTAACTGGCTTTTGTATTACGGTTCGAAAGGTACAGCCGTTAAAAGGTAGGACGGACAGACAGACAGCGTAGGCTTATTAACTTCAGTGAATTATTTTATTATGAATTTGCAAACGTAACTAAACTATCCAAACAAGAAAAATAAATAATGGGTATCAATAAAAAAAACAACTTTAAATTTTGTAAAATAAAACAATACACAAAAAAAGTTTCGTTTACTTGGATTGTTAGTAATTTTTTCAATTATTTTGATAAATTTTGTTAACTACTAAACCAATTTTAATTAAATTTATATTGGACCACCTCTGAAGTATGGCCTACCAAACAAAAAAGGAACCATCGAAATCAATTAATATCTAGCGGAGATATCAGTGAACATACATAAAAAAATACAGTGGAACATAGAATTTCTACTCCTTTTTTGGACTCTGTTAAAAATAGAGCGATTATTCTGAAACAAAAAGAAAACCATGCGTTTGTGATGTTGGTGCAGGTGATTTTAGTTTGGTTAGATTTTATATTAAAAATAACGCGACTTGCACTTGACCGTGTTCTACGAAATCCCGCTCTGAGTTTGTTTTCAACTATTTTGATAGTGCCAAATTTGCCGCACGCAAAAACACAAAATTTAAAACTAAATGTTAAAAAAAAGTACGAGAGAGTAAAAGGTTAAATTTTAACCATTTACCCTTTACCAAATGAGACACAAGGGTGATTGAAATACTTGCGATGAGAAAATATTTACCTACGCTAAAACACGATAACCTAAGTATCTTAAAAAAAATAAGAAAAAAATTACCATACAAAAAAATGGAAAAATAAATAAATTGCACTAAATTGTGTAATATATTGTAATTAAATAAATAAGAATATTTATTACCTACACTTACCATTGCGCCGAATATTAATAACTATTTATTTATCAAAAAACTTTAAAAAGTTCCTTAGTGATATATATAAAAACTAACTATATACAAGATATTTGTTTATCTCACTGCTAGATTTGGTGTTTTGCTTAACATTAAGTCACTACTTTATAGGTTAGAACGGTCTGCGAAGTAAATATTGTTATCTTTCAATGTCACACCCTACCACCAAACTGATAAGAAGCTTTTACTAATACGTGCAAAAATTCTCGTAGGTACTATTCACTTCACCGAGGAAAAGTCACATAAAAAATATTGTTCACATTTTTTTTTAAAGCAGTAAATTACAAAAATACTTTTAATACATTCAAAATACACGATTTTGTAAACTTTTTGGTTTGAATTAGAAAAATTAATATTCGTTGTAACGGCTTCTACATCGGGGTTATTTTTAATTATTTTTGTTGCAATATTAGGGGTGTCAAAGTATTGTTATTGAGGTTATTCGTTGTGTACGGCACGTCACTTTCGTTCGGTAAACATGGCAGCGATCGGCAACAGATGACAGGGCGCGGGCGAGCGAGCCTGCGCGCCGGGAGCTCGCTTCATCTCATTTTTGCAAGGACCGCGCGATCGCGCCGCCAGTTTCAAGTGTGGCAAAGCTGCCGGTTCCACAACCGATGCTCTCAGCGCTGATGGCGCCACTGTACACATCCCTAAATTTTCAGAAAATCCCTTCTTGCCCTAGTCTCGTCGATAAAGCAGTTCAACTGAAGCGAGACGGAAAAGCTACGGGTGAATCGATTGGCCGACGAAAAGGGGCGGAGATCGAGCACGTGGCTTTGCCTGTTATTACAGTGAATAGTGGCCGTATTGCAATTAAGTTTACGTTTGGAATTCGCTTCACGTTTTGGAAAAGCTCTTTGGTGCGTGTGAAGCCCTCTATAATGCAATTAGAATATAATGTAACACCATGATTATTCAAACTAATCAATTACAATTTATTTGTACGATTATTTGTGTCGTTGATAAGTAGGCCAAAATTAATATCACTGTCATCTCATCTTATTTCATTTTAGAATTATACCTACCATGTAATAGCTAGCGCCCCTCCATGAGTTAGTGTAGTTTTGTTTGCCTATCACTTAAAAATGATCTAGGATAACTTTAATACTTAGAGAATTTAGCCATGCATATTTTTAAATAAATTAGAATTGTTCTTACCGGTTTGCGTGCTAGAATCGAAGAATGTGCTCGTCGTCTCAACGGTCATGGTTCCTATGGTTCCGTCTAGTATCTGAGTGGAAGAGTCACGACGACCACGAGCTCGCATGCAGGCGTCGTCACTTTGAGAACTTTGCCGTCGGAAGTTGCGACATCTGATCATTTCCTCCGTGGTAGATTGTCTCCGGAAACCACGTGCTATTAAAATCTCCTCTGTTGTAGACTGCCTTCTGATCATAGTTCTTCCTTCTGGTGGTCGAGCACCCGGGCTGGGATCACGGCTTGAGCATGAACTAGATTCTGGGCTACGCGCGCGACCCATCCTCGCACACGACGCCTGCCTTCTCAGGCGACTACGCCGCCTCGCAGCTGATGGGCTTAACTCTCCACCTCCAGCCCTATCAGGACTCAATTGTGTGCGTTCGCGCCTTGGTCTTACAGCCGAATCTGGACTCAAAGAATCTCGCCTAGCTCTACCTTCATCGTCAGGCCCCAATGAAGGACCCGAGTCTCTACGCCTTGCGCCAGGAGGACCGTTTGGATCATCAAATGCTGTAGCTTGACGTTGCAGTCTGCCCAATCTACGCTCTGGACTAGCAGCAGCTCGGGAATCTCTTCTAGCACGACCGCATTGCGTCGTAGAGTCACGTCTTCCACCCAAATTAGGCGGGGAACGCCCGCTAGGTGTCACTTGAGTCCCTTGGGCAGATTGTGTGGTTGAAGACGAAGATGTTTGGACTGTTTGTGATGCATTGCCTGAACTAGGTATAGTTGGCGATGTAGGTGATGGGGTCACCGCTGAAGTAATGATAGTAGGCATAGGCATACTTGTATGTTGACATTCTCCGTCAGACCGGCTTGGCTCATGAATCGCTACGACTGTTACTGATGGCGTATGTGTAGACGGTCCAGGATCAGATGATGCATCAACAAACGAAGGTGCCGCTGGTGTTGGTGGAGAAGTGCGGCGTTTTCTATGTGTTGCCACTATTCGCGGAGGAGCCGCTATAGAATCTCGACGATGGCGATGCCCGTCTACGGAATCTCTACGCTCTTTTGGGTCTTCTCCGGATCCGCGCCTCTTGATGCGACGTTCTCTAGTGGGCATTATAGTGACGGAGTCTTTTCTGTCCCAGGTTGGAAAATCGGCTTGAAAGTCTTGTGGTACTTTGGAGTCCCGGCGCTTGGAGGGCATTGATTTTATTCCTGAATCAGCTGAGGAATCGCGTCTGCGCCGAGGCGGGGGTTCGTGTCTCGTCCAAGGTAGAGATCGGGCGAGATCTGCGAGAGTCTCTCGTCGTGAAAGCGGAGCCCTTTGGCGTCGCTGCTGCTGACTGCCACCGCCACCCCACTCCCGGAGTATGTCTGTGAGTTGAGCTAGCGAGGATCGGCGACGGCGAGCTCCACCTGGGAAAAAATATTCTAGTTAATCAATTATAGCTCCAAATATATTCACCAATCAGTTCAGTAGCTATTAAGCTTTATTATTGTTTACCTCTGGGCTGGTCTGAAACGTCGGTCTCTGGCGGTGAAAGGCAGGAAACCTGCGCTGCGGAATCCCTGCGACTGCCCAGCCTCTGCCTCAAGGTGTTTTCTTCTAGCGTGGATCTGGTCATTTCGTCCCAGCCATTTCCGCCAGCCCACACCAAGCCCACTTGGTGGGATAATATCGGGAGGTTGCAAACGAAACATATTGCTGTCATAGTCCTGTTGAAAAACAAACGAGTTTTAATAAAAGCACACACATTTGTCCAAATTGAGACCTAGTGACATGACAATGACTCAATCAACACACGCTTTGTTATTACGAAAATTTGTGTCGAGATACATAATTGCAGATTTTTGCAGCTTGTTTGGTACGCGACGCATGTAATCGTGGAGCAACATATCGTGGCTTTGTGCTCGCATCGCCGCCTTGATAAACGAACTACCGATATTAAATAACCACTCCCAGCTGTTGACATGTATTACACTATCTATTCAATTGATATTAGAAAGGTCATATTCGGTTGCACTATCACTGGGACGCTTCCTTTAATCAATGAAGCTATCCATATTGCCATTAACGGGAGTAGTAAAGGGATCGAATACGTTATATCAGTAGCGGTTAAATTGACACATTGCCTTACTGATAAGCATTGGCGTTTAATATGTTTATCGAGAGATAGGCGTGTGATTGTTATTACGGTGTTATTGTGTTGCGATGTTGTTTCAGAGCCTATCAGAGGTTACACGGATGAGCGGGTTCCACAGCACCACCTAGGGCGCCTCCGTTCTTACATTTTGTGAAGTGGAAACGGAATCTGAAATCGGTTTTACCAGTTTTGGTACCCGTAAACATAAACACATGGAACACAATGGATTGAACATTTCGTGATAAGAATCTGCTCGACGGTTGGTATCGATTCATTAATTCAATTTCTCGTGCTGATAATGCTGATTCTACCTACTTGTATTGCTTTTGCTATAGGTACTAGGTATGCGTGCTTTATAGTTTTTGAGTAACTACTCTCTCTAATAATTGTTTCTACATTAAATACTAGAATGAATTTGATTCTGTGCATCTGTCTTGTATTTTTAACTTTGTTTTGCATAATTATGTGCTGCTACAAACTAGGTAAGTAGGTACTAACTTAAAAAAAATATTACTCTAAGTGCATACAAGTCTCATAACCTGTTTAAGAAAGAAAGAGTACTAATGACTAGTTAGCACTGAGCTATATGATATTTTGTGTTCCTTATACAGGGTTATTGTTAATATTGACAACCTTTTGAGGATACATAATAACCAACAACTTTTTACTCTACGACGTTTATTAATTAATTTTTCTCTTAGAAAAAGAACGGTATATATTTTAGTAAGTAGTATTAGCACTATGCAGAGATGACAAAAATAAACCAATAGTAGGTACACGTCAACGACTCCTGGCCATTATAACGATTTTAAAAGCTTTAGCTATACAGACACAGAGGTTTAGACAGTACTACAAAAATAGAAAATTTCGTTGGAGCAAATTTGTGGAACATAAGTTGTCACATTTGATTTGATGTACAGAAGTCGCTCTTAAAGGTTGACTTTCGTGCATCGCGGCTGATGCAACAAGTTTTTTAAAATAAAATGTATGGCGCCACTTCCGAGGTCTGAGTCAGACGCATGCGACGACTGACGTCACCATACATTTTCAAATCGCATTAGCTATCCGCGCGCGTTAGACATATACGTCAGACGCACGCGGCTGCGATCGACCGCTTTTCATGGAAGTGAACCTTAAAAGAGGTTGTTAGTTTATTATCAATAACCCTGTATACCTATAGCAGTAAGTACTCAAAAAATTGCATAATAAGTATCTAAGGTTAAGAAGCGGTTGTAGGAGATTAGAAGTAAGCAGAAAAGCATGCCAAGTGAAATAATTGCCATTCATATTCGAGCATACGGAGCGACCAAATTATCTGAAGAGTTTAATGTTTATTTTCTGAACAATAGTGAAAAGTTTTCACGAAATATATACGCTGCTTTATTTAGATAACTCCACACATATTATGTTGGTTGCTTTGTATCAACGTGCTCTTCCCTCATGGTAAGATCCAACCAGGTAAGCCTTTCTCATGCAAATTTTTGGTCATGCATAGAGTTTCCCATGCTAGGATTCGAATCGGGGACCTGTAATGGCGCAGTCGAGGTGAGGGGGACTGTGGCATGTCGAAAGCCGGGTCATTGGGGTACAGAACGCTAACTGAAGGTAATGCCCACATATAATATCACATCAAACACTTTGTACATCTGAAACAATACATCAATGTTAGTTTTTGAAGTTGGAAAGAATAATAAAAAAAAAACGATCAAAAACCAAGACGAAGAAAATTATTGAAATCAGATAAGTCGAGAAGTGGCAGTTCTTTGTCTGTGTTATGCATACGGGTGAAGATAAAAAGAGCGGTTACATTATTTCAGAACCAAAAACGTCTTGAATAGAGTATTATCATTAAAGTTTACACAACCACCATTAAATTTTTTTTCAGACTGTGAGAACCTTATGTTAAAAAACTATGAACACCTAAAAAATTATTAAATGACCGCTTCATAACATTATAAACGGTTATGCTACTTATAACGCCACCTAGCTGCATTTTCTCACAACATTCTATGGATACTCCCTAAGTTTTTCACGTTGTTTCAGTAATTTCAACTGGTATGCCCAGATGGCACCTCTAATGCTGATCGGTAAGTAGCCTCAAGGAGGTTTCATTTGCCAACTAGTTCCTAAAACATTAACAAACAAAATTATAGATGGCACCTTTTTTCGCCTCGATACGTTCCCTCTCATATCAGAAAGTACGGTTTTCAAAAGGTTTTTCACAACAATGGAATCATTGTTCTTTAGAGAAAAGATTAATCACCTTACTTATAAACACCGACAATGTTTTCTAGAGTGTTAAACGTAGGTAATGCGTATTTTTTATTGATTTATCTATAAAAAGTATGTATTGTAGTTTATACTAGCGTAGCGTTACTTTGTGGGTTTAAACAAGCGGCACATTTAGTAACATTGAAATTGTTTCGTTTTTTTTTTACTTTATACGACTACAATCTGATTGGTACACTCACAGAACAAAAATTAGGGTACACTTTTAATTTCCTGGTATAAATAAGGTTGAATAGTCTATTCTATTATGTAATGTTCCTTTTGAAAACATTTTATGCCTGTTGAAATTGGTGTGATCAAAACTTTTTAAATAATAGGTTAAATAATTCTACTACTTAATACTACTACTACCGACCGATGGGCCAGGATCGTCACACAGTGGGTGCCTGATGGACGACGCAGTCAAGGAAGGCCTAGGAAACGTTGGCGTGACGATCTTGACTCATTCCGGAGAGGTGGCGGAGGACCGAGATTTGTGGAAGGAAATGGGGGAGACCTTTGCCCAACAGTGGGACAGTATAGGTTAAGAAAAAAAGGTAATACTAGATTTTGACGCCAACTACGAGGAAAAAATATGTCGCCTCATTTTATCTTTTTCCTAAATTGTGTATATTCTATTGTTAATGTATATTAATGGTGGATTATTATTTATTAAGTGTCAGTGAATGTGCTCGAGGGTGGAAAGTGATTTAATAGGGTTACTGTATTTTTATGTCCATACGAAAATGTTATTGGAGCCTCTAGTAAAGTTTCCACTACTTTACTGGGGCATAGGTACTTATGACAGTAAAATACGGAAGACGAGGCGGTATAGCCCTAAGGCTTCTTCAGCCTGCTCAGTAATGGAAGAAAAACAAAAATTCTAAATATATTCGTGGTTCGTGGGTATATTATACTTTGTAATCGAAAATGTAATAAGATTATGGGTTATAATAAGGTAGATAAGTAGTTGTTAGAAATACTTAGTTTAGTTCAGTGCTCGTTCGATATATAAAACTTCGTACTTCCCAACGAACTTTTTGGGTTTGGGTTGGCTAGTTGAAACTTTTTACAGATGGCGCTCGCGTAGCTATTGTAGTACCTTTTAATCATAGAGATACACTACCTATAGTCACAAACATGCCAAAAAGAAATCCGAACCAAAACTCGGTGCATGCGTACACATACGCCGACTTTTTGGTTAGTTGTAAGGCAACCGCGATCCGACTACAATGCCAGTGCTACGATGCCATAGCGGACAAGCGACGTTGAACACTATGCAAGCGACATAACGTCTAAATTTGAATAAATGTGGCATTGTGAACAATATTATTTGTCTATTTACAACGACGCTCGGACAATTTTTGACTATTTTCGCTTAGTGATTGTAACTCTATACGTATTGTATCTCGATGCTTTGAATGTATTATTTTGTTTATTTAGAAAAAGTCGTATGTCATGTGGCCAAAATTTTGCGTTACACGTCTTGTGCATTTAGGGTTACCATATCTCAGGATTTGTCCTGAGATTTCAGGATTTTTCGACTCTTCTCAGGATTCCGGCCGGATTTAGCAAATCTAGTGATAGCTCAGGATTTTCAATAAAACACAGGTTACATTTTAAAGATCTCTCTTATTAAACTACAAAAAATAATTTTCTTTTGGTAACGATTGAATAGATCAAATCAATACTTATTTATCGAAGTAAAACGAACTAAAAATAATCTTCTTTTGGTAACAATTGCAGTTAAAATAAATACTTATTTATCAAAGTGAAACAAACTAAAAATATTCTTCTTTTGGTAACAATTGCAGTTGCAGTTAAAATCAGTTGCAGTTAAAAGTAGAAAATCTCAGGACTTTTCCATGGAAATCAGGCCTTTTCTCCGGACTTTTGATTTTTTCATCTGGTAACCCTATGTGCATTTGTCAGTGTCAAAGTGTCAATTACTGTTTTTTTCAAGCTTTACTAAATATCGTCAAAAAATACATATTCACATCAGAGTCAAGCATAGTACCTAAGTCAAGGTCAAGTCCAAGTCATGCCCTAGTAAAGTGGTGAAGACTTACTAGAGGCTTCTTCTGTGGTGTTTTGGAAACATCACGATATTATACATGTTTCACTTTATAATATCACTAGCCAACAATAATCCACCAACACTGACATAGGTATTAAAATTTGCAAAATGAAGTGGCAATGGGCAGGCCACATCGCTCGAAGAACTGATAACCGATGGGGAAGAAAGATTCTTGAGTGGAGACCGCGAACCGGAAGACGCAGTGTAGGTATGCTTCCCACTAGAATATGGACCGATGACATCGTGAGAGTCGCGGGCATCCCAGTGGATGCGGATGGCGAACTGTCGTTCAGTGTAGAGGTCTAAAGGGGAGGCTAAATGGGGCAATATTTTCAGCAATGTTTCAGCAAAAGTTGATGCTGATGATAAACAATAAGTTAACTGCTAAAATTTTTGAAAAATTGACCTTTATTACACATTAAAACTCGAAATAACACAAGTTTAGGAAAATAATACAATGAGGCAACATGTTTTTTTCACGTTGATGCACTCACAAACGAAATTCCCTAACATATTTTCCTAAACGTAAACTTAATGTATTTTTTTAATCGATGATTAACACTCGAAAATACGGTAGGATCTTAGTAGTTTTTCGAAGGTGTTAATGCGTAATGAATGGTGGATTATTATTAAGTGTTTGTGGACATTCTCGAGTTTAGGCGTGTTTCGAATGAAATATATATATTTGTTAAAGCTCTATAGAAGCCTCTTGTAAAGTATCTACCGCTTTAGGTACTAGGGTATGACGTTGACTTGACCGTGACTTACTTTGCTTGACTCTGATTCTGACTATAAATAAATAAATATCTGAATATATATTTTTTTAAACACGGTCATCTGACCCCAAACTAAGCCAAGCTTGTAATATGGCAACCAGAGACTGATATACATACATATATATTTTTAAATACATACTTAAATAGATATTAACACCCAGACATAGAACAAACACAAATGTTCATCACACAAATGTTTGTCCTAGATGGGAATCGAATCCACGCCCCCAAGCGCAGAAAGTAGGTTCACTACCAACTGAGCCACCGAGGCTGTTGCTATGACTTGATTGATGAAATTTCAAATCAAACTTGATAATATTCTAGTCCTTGACACTGGCAAATGCACAAAAAGTGCGATGCCAAAATCATCACAGAGGAAAGAATTAAAAGCTAACAGCTATTCTAGCGCAATGAGCTTAGATTGTTGTACTTTGCAAGGCCCCATTCTGACAAATGAAATAATAAATAATCCCGTAAATAGAATATCTTTCTGTTAGAAGAATAAAGAGGAATAGTATATATTACTTGTATAATTATTCACGTGGAAACATTGAGATGTAACGTGGAAAACATAATATTATTTCAGTAAGTACGTACTTCACTTACAGTATTCTGCAGCAAATGAATAGGTATCAGAAGAGCTTTGCAATGGGAGTCTGTTTGTATTCTTAGTTGCGCTCTTGGGATTATTAGTGCTTGGTCTATTATTTAATGTGCAATTAATTCACATTAGGTATTTTAAGCCTCTCTAGTGAGAATGGCCGCAACTAGAAGTTAATATAAGAGGTGATTTGGTTGAAAATTAATTGGACTACCTACGGTTTCAGTTCAAAATCATCAAGTATTAATATCTATTTAAGTATGTATTAAAAAACAGATATAGATTAATGGGGCCTTGTATGGTACATTTTAATTGAAATGGTTTATCCGGATCGTTGCGCAGGATCCAATCCTGACGGTAGATACATTTTTAATCTATTTAATCCATTATTACTATACATAATTACTTACGAAAATGAAATAAAATAATTACTGTTGAAACTAATTCCTTTGAATAAGTATTACAGTAACTAACTGTAACTTTAGTGATTATGATAGAACCATCTAACATGGCACAATTCATAAAAACAAATTCGAGCAAACGATATAATTTATAGAAGAAAAATCGTTAGAATTTTTTAAATTATAATTGTGAATAAACGGGTATATGTCCCATTTAGATTGGTTTTTGATTGATGGAGTCCGGGAAAGTTTGAAATGAATTTCGGGACATAAAATGATGATGCCAAGCTTTTCATTTTATGTTTTGGTATATTATTGAATGAAACGACATTAATATTTACTTGGCTTAGGGATATAGTACGGAGAAGGTTTGAACATTCTATGATTTGATACACGGATAGTTATCAATTAAAAAACCGACTTCACAGAATTTGTAAAGTATGCAATTTCGGTTACTTGAATGATATAATACTGTTTTCTGAGTAACTGAAATTTCCAGAAAATTTGTTTTAAAAGTCAAACCACTAAACCGATTTTGATGCAATTTCTATGGGACAAATTTGAAAGTATATTCTTTAAATAATAAAAAAAAACTATTTAAGTGTTAAAGAGTTCAGCATACTTGGAATGTAAGTCTTGCAAATCTTGCTAAAAGTATAAATAAATTATTAAGTAGAACCAGGATAGTTGACCAATCAAAGTAAAGGTCTAGAGTCTACACTACGGGAACATATTGATTAGTATGACAACATTGAAATTTGTAACCAAGTAGTTTATGTAAAGTTTTTTTTTAGGTTTAAATATAAGCAAATTAGATCCAGGGGTTTTGTGCACATAAGGATCGCATGGTCACAGTTAAGGTTCAACAACTAGTTTTATTTTAAACACTGTTTTAAACTATCACGGTTGTTCACTAAAGTTATATGATTATTTACGGGATATTTACCGTGGTAAGGTTGTGGAAGGAGCTCCCGATATTTCGGCGCAGTTACATGCACCATGTTCACGGGAGCTCCTTACCACGGTAAATATCCCGTAAATAATCATATAACTTTAGTTTTATTTTGTTTCATTTCAGGATGACTAGTGGGATGACTTACTTTAGCTTTCTCATAGTTTTCCTGCATCACAATAAATGCAGAGTTATCAATGACACTCTCCTGCTTCTTTTCTATATATTCAGACTTCTTATAATTTTGTAATCGTATTTCCATGTCACCAATTTGTTCAATCAGAGTATTTTCTCTGTATGAGAGAGAATTTTAGATTAGTTCAATTTATATATCTATGCTATATTCTATATCTATGCTATATATCTAGAAAATGGCACAAATAATGGCATCTCATCTTTCTGGTAGGTACGCACACTAGGCTGGTGCGGTGGCTGAAACTGCAGAAGGCCTTAAAAGGCGCATATTTAGTAGCCTTGACAGTGCGTACATGCATGCATGCCTTTTGGGGTCGAAACTCGTGGGGGCCGGACGGAAAAAAATATTTTTTTAATAATTATGTTCTGGTCAAAGCTCTGATCATCCAAACAACCTTGTTTGTATGATCTGAGGGTCGAAGCATCATGTGTCCAACATGCTGGTTGATAGAAACTTTAATTGAACTATTTTAAATGTTTATTGGGACTTATAACAAAACATCCGCTCTTTTTGCCGGACTCAACCGCAGTTTTCAGTTGGCTCGTGACCACGGCCATTGTAACATGGTCGAGCAAAAGGTACCAATTTTATTACCTAAATGTAATAATGCCCGATAATTCCCGATAAACATATAAAACATGTAGATATCTTGCGCTACGCGTTAGTATAGTATTGTAATCTAACGCGGCACCTGGAATCGTTTTAGGAAACGATGCTTACGAGCAATGGTTTATTAGATTATTGTAGTTTAATATATGTATTTTTTTATTTACTTAAGTTTGTTATCACATCAATAATTTTTTTTTTTTGTAAAATTTACCATTTATTATTGTGAATCAACTAGTTAGGTACGGACAGTCTTTGTCTGTGCTAACTACTTACTTTCAAGAAGTCAAGGTCTTTGTAAACCTATAAATTATTATGCTGTCAAACTTGGCCAAGCCTGTGTTTCCGCGGGACAAAATCGATAGAAATAAAACGTTTTATGTCAGCTATGTTCTTTAATTGAAAACAAAGACGTTGAAACGAAGTGGCTATTTTGGACTGGAGTAATTAGACCGGCATTGCCCGCGAGCCATTGTCTCTCTATTTCAACCTTAATTGAAAATTGTAAGTTATAATGTTCAAATATTTGATGTACTCTAATGGACAATAGGAATTAAATACTAGCTTCAGAAATGATTCACTATATTCAACGGATCTTAGCTCGCCCGGCCGCGGTAACGGACGCGACTGAAGGATATTTGCATTGCTGGTTGCAAGCATCTTCGGCTGGAATAAACACCCAGCGCGCCAAATCGTCTTTAGGCGTCCTATCGCTCAAGGTCACTATGGCCGACAATATGCACAGATTGCATAGTTTAGTGCGAATATATTTGTTAGCTAGATTGCGTCCGTCAGCCGCGGTTTGGGGACGCGTCCGACACTTGGTTTGCAGCTTGAATTAAGTACAGACTACTGTCTAAGTGCTGTCCAAAGTTTTACTTTACTTTTAGTTTTATAGCGGGTACCTAAGAACACTTTACAAAATGCCTGCAGAGATACAATGTTATTGCAGATATAATTTCACCATTAAATTTTACCGCTATCTAATATCAGGTTGCTTCGTTAATCGGTGCTCCTCTGTGTTTGGTAAATAAGTCAAGTCAACCTGACTGAACATAATATTTTTGTTCCTGATTTAATTAATTCGATAATTATTATCATCACAGATTTGTACCTGTTTTGTTCGTATTCGTACCTATAATGAATTTTGCTTTTTTTTATAGTTGATTCGATGAAGCGGTAATGCATCATCTAAGAAACAGTTTTCAACATAATATAAATTATTTAGGATTTATGCGGGGTGAAAAAATAAGCATCGACCTTTAATAAAGATTAGAACATTAAAAAAAAAAGTTCTGGTCTTCTTTTTATAAATAAAGATAAATACCATTGTTCGCAAAAAGTTTGCATTCCGGAAAATCAAGGCAAATACCAAATACGCCAATGAGACGAACAATATTGAAGAATGGGTATTTCCTTTTATTAAGATCAAATTTCAAGGTTTCCGTTGTTCAGCAAAAAAACTCCAAAGCCCTTTTCGGGAGAATTCCGGTTACGGAATAAAATGAATAATGATCTGGGAATGTTTTTGTTCGAACTGGCAAGTCATTATTTCTAAACAATTCTTGCTGAGTAGGGACTGGTGGCGTAATGACGGCGCTCTTTACTTTACTAACCTGTTGTTTCTACTTCTATGGGTTTTGTAAATTGCTATTGTTTGGATAACATATTGTACATAACTACAACTACAGTATGAGAACAAGAATATGAGTGACAATCGTGGAATTGTAAATTTTTATTTCTTACTGTCATTTTTGTAAATTTTCGGTTGACATTAGTATGTATTTATGAATTATATATGTGATTAAATATTGTATTTCTGTCTGAACGCATAAGCATTGGTAATGCCACCAGCATGCTGGGTACGCTGCCAACTTATAGTGGGCTTGAGCATTTGGATTATTTGTAGACCTTCAACGGCCCATGGGTAGTCTGTTTTTGTAGTGTTAGCTTGTATTTTCTTTAGCTAATAATATAAATTAATTACCTTATAATTAAACACTCATGACTTACGTTAAAGTGTTTATGGATGCCTAATATTAAGTTAAAATAAATAACAATATTAAATAGTTAGCAATTAATTTTTATAGTACATAGTCATCATGATATATGTATACCATTTATACGTAAAAGCTAGAGCACATAACTGTTTTGATACCTATGCACCATACACATAAATACACATTACCTAATATCACAAACCTTAATTTAAAATTTAAGTATCTTCTTATCTTTATGTAAGTAAGACTTTATTTAGGTACCAGACCATATGAGCTTGTTGATTTTTAACCAACTACCGCATTGTTTAAAAGACATGTCTACACTAATATAAGGTCGGGGAAAAAGTTTCTTCGTATTTTTTAAACAAATTCAAGACATATTTTTTTCAAGTTTAATTACATTTAATTATAATATATATGTGCCATTTTGTTCGATAACTTGTTGCCATCTTGTAGGTAGTGACATGATCCCGTTGCTGTAGAATTTTTGGGACTTCTGATCAAAAAAATGCAACAAGTAGTTTTGACAGTCCTCTCTTGATGTTAATCTAACACTACCCAAAGAATTCTGAAGAGATCGAAACAGGTGGAAATCTGAGGGTGCAAGGTCAGGGCTATATGGTGGATGCATTAACACTTCCCAACCAAGCTCTCTAAATTTTTGCTGAGTGGCCAAAGATGTGTGCGGTCTGGCGTTATCATGATGAAAGACCACACTCTTTCTGTTGATCAATTCCGGCCGTTTTTTCTCAATTTCTTGTTTGAGTCTCATCTGCTGTTGGCAGTAGAGATCCGAATCGATGGTTTTGCCCGGCGGTAAAAGCTCATAATGAACGATGAACTGCCAATCCCACCATACACACAGCATCACCTTATTACGTGTTAATCCGGGTTTCGCTACAGTCTGTGGTGCTTCACTGCCCTTTGACCATGATCGTTTGCGCACATTCTTGTCGTAGGTGATCCATTTTTCATCACCAGTGATCAATCTTTTCAAAAACGGTTCGGTTTCGTTACGTTTCAATAGAGAGTCGCAAATGAGTACACGATTCATTTGGTTTCTTTCAGTGAGCTTGTGTGGCACCCAAATATCGAGTTTTTTTGTATACCCAGTTTTTTTCAAATGGGTCAAAACTGTTATGTGGTCAATCCCCAGTTCTTCAGCTACGTCGTAACTATTAATATGCCGATCTTGGTCCACTTTTTCAGAAATGGCATCTACTTTATCCGTAACAGGGCGACCAGAGCGAGCTGCATCTTTGACATCAAAATTCCCGGACTGAAAACGCTTGAACCAACATTGTGCTACTCTTGATGACACTGCATAAACGTCACAAATTTTTTTCGCGGCTTGTGTCGCAGTTTTCCCTTTTTTGTAATAAAATTTCACAATATATCGAATTTCTTCGTTAGATTCACTCATTTTATCAAACAAAAAAACAATTGAAAAATGGCGGGAAATTGCTTTTTACTTTTTGTATTCCTTTTTTAAAATGTCATATTTTTAATGGTATCAAAACCAGCCAGATACAAACAGTACAACGGATGAGATTTTTACTACAACCTTATACATACAAAATACGAAAAGACTTTTTCCCCGACCTATTATTATAAAGAGAAAAGATTTGTACCTATTTTTGTATGTTTGTATGTTTGTAATGAATAGGCTCCGAAACTACTGAACCGATTTGAAAATTCTTTCACTGTTGGGAAGCTACACTATCCCCGGGTGACATAGGCTATATTATATTTTGTAGCGAGGCCGAAGGCCGAGCTTACACTCGTGCGAAGCCGGGGCGGACGGCTAGTCATTTATATAAATAAAAATAACAATTTCAAAATAATCGTCAAATAATTTGAACTACTAAAGAACAAGAATTTCGCCATCAGCCTCGCTATTATGACTCGCTCCAGGAACACAAAATTTCATACAATTCGGTCCAGCCGTTGTTAAAGTAGCTTATGTGCTATTCCAGACTATAATCTATCTCTGGGCCAAATTTCATCCAGATCCGTTCAGCCGTTCTGGCGTGATTGAGTAATAAACGTCCATCCATCCAAACTTTCACATTTATAAGAAGTGGGATCTACGCCATCCGTCAAACTAAATTGGGAAATCCCTGACCAACATTTTGCGGACATAAGGTTCATTTAAGCAGCAATAGCATTTAATGTTATTAAGACTCGCAGTTGTTACAATTTACCGACGAAGATAAGTACAAAGAAAAACGACTTAACTTGTTTTACCGCGAAATCTCCGGCGGAGGTTGAAATCAATGGCCGAGATTTGAATATCTAATTTGAGTTAAAAAGGAAAAGATAATGATTACGAGGGTTGCTTAGTGAATGATAAATACAGCTAAACCCCATTTAAAAAGTAACCGTCTGTATTTTTTTTAGAAAAAGGTGAAAATGTAATTAGCGCCATTCTATTATTCTGAACTTTTCTTTTATAATAATTTAATTATACCGGTCAAACTCAAGCCTATTCCTAAATATAAAAAAAATAACCTATCATAGTGTGAGTTGACGGATGGACAGACAGATGGCGTAGGCTTAGCAATATGGTCCCGTTTTCTCCCTTTGGCTTTGGGTACGGAAACCCAAAAATATGAGCTAAGGACTAACCGAAAAAACCACACATAAGCGTTTCCCCAATTAAGACCCTGTTCGCAAGAGCTAAGGATGTACTAAAGACATCGTCTAAATCCCCGTAGCCCTCGTAAAGTCGGTTTTATTGGATAAAACCATATTTTATCTACGCTGCGATGCTTCACATGTCTCCCTACAAATTTTACGACCAGAAAACGTTGATATCAAAGTGGGGATCAGTTATGAGCAGTCTGGGAATTAAATGGAGGTAAATTGTAGCTGGTTACGTGTTATAAATCAGCATGTTGCTGTCCGTCATTTGTTTCAATTAAGACTAACATTAACTTTATTGGTCTTTTGTAAGGTGTAAACAAAATTATTTTTTATTTAAAAAGAGTTCATACAAAGGTCTCTGGAGATAAATCTCAAGGGCAATGACGATATTTTGGGTGACTTAACGATAATATTTGATAAAGTAGTTAGGTACATGTACCTATGTATTGATTAACAAATTTATTGAGAAATGTTAAGACAAGTACAAATTTTACGAACTGATTTTGACGGTACTTTCACATGCAAGTAGCTGATGCTATAAGGAGTAACTTAGGCTTTTTTAACCTGGAAATATGTACGGTTCCTGATCCACGATAGTTTCTAGTAAAAGTATCAACATAAACTCAAAACACTGTTTTAAGAGCACTGTTTTTGGGAGCTCCTTCCACAACCTTACCACGGTAAATATCCCGTAAATAATCATTATAACTTTATAAACTCAAAAGTCGTGTTACCATTAATTTGTGGCACAACTACCTATCTACACTATATATAATACTAGCTGTGCCCCGGGGTTTCACCCGCGTGGTGATGAAAATCGGTGAAGGGGTATGGAAAATAGATAGTAGCCGATTCTCAGACCTACTGAATACGCATATAAAATTTGGTAAAAAATGGTAAAGCCGTTTCGGAGGAGTACGGTAACTAACATTGTGACATGGAAATTTTATATATATACCTAGTGATGATGATGATGATGATTATAAAAAGGAAGGGTTTGTAATTTTGGATTTTTGTAACGAATCACTTAAAAACAACTGGACCGATTAAAAAAAAAAAAACACCATTAGAATGCTACATTGTCCTTGAGTAACATAGGCTATACTAATTGTTAGAATGGTAAAAAAAAAATAACTCCACCCATGTGAAGCCGGGAAGCGAGGCTAGTGTAAACATTTTTTTTTACAGGCCACGCTTGGTTAATATTTTTGATATCTTGCTTACTTCTTTCTAACTGATAGTTACGTTTTATCTACACTATCTACACTAATATTATAAAGAGGAAAGATTTGTACCTATTTTTGTATGTTTGTATGTTTGTAATGAATAGGCTCCGAAACTACTGAACCGATTTGAAAAATTCTTTCACTGTTGGGAAGCTACACTATCCCCGGGTGACATAGGCTATATTATATTTTGTAGCGAGGCCGAAGGCCGAGCTTACACTCGTGCGAAGCCGGGGCGGACGGCTAATATATATATATATATATGTAGATAGTTATGCCGTAAATGTATGGTTACATAATTTTTTAGGTTATGCTAAGTACATTTAATAGAAAGTTAATGATATGACATTATTTGAAAAATTATGAAATGTATAATTCAGGTATTTTGTACAATACCTAGGCAATGTATAGGATGCCTGGGGCGTCCAGGCAATGTATAAAACATTATGAATATTATTGTCAGTTACATACTCTACCTAGGTAATGTAGACAATTCCCAGGTATTGTACAGAATATCTGGCGGTCCACCGGCAATGTGTAAAGTAAATAGATTTTGGACTATATTTATCAACGTTATGTAAGTATCGTCATTCTGAAACCCCACGTGGTCCCCGAGTGGTGCTAATCAGGTGACAAATACTGGTGGTAGGTTTCGGCCGGGCCAGTGTCCACCCACTGGACACAGCCATATTATTGCAGGCGACTGTACTTGTATTATTTTTAATTCTGTGTTAGTAGTAAGTTTTCATTAAGTCCTACTTAGTAGTTGCAAGGTTGTTGTACGTTTTTCTTTGTTCGTTGGGAACTTTCTTAAACGATTTTGCACTAAGTATCCCACTAATTGAATTTTATGCAAATGGATTCAGGCTAATGACGATTGTATGGTAATAACTAATAGGGAGGGAGTTGCGAGCCATGCCGGTGGGTTTATTGTAACAGCCGGAATACAATATTACAATTCATTTTGGCTGGGCGTGGATTGATTGCGGTCATCTTTTGTTTTTATTGTTGTAGGTCACCTTGTGATGTTTAATTTTAGATTACTTTATTGGGAGTATCCATAGTAATTTGCATCTTATACCTACTAATTTAAAATAGTGATTTTGTATTTATATTCAGTATAACTATGTACTGTTCTGTACCTAATCAACGTAAAAGCATCGCCATTCAATCGCCAGCTTGTTGGATACGCTGCTAGGCCGTGGGTCGCCGACCCTATAAAAAGGACAGTGACCTTTTTTCTTTAGACCACTAGTACGGTCAAGTTGTAGAGGCCCAAGGCCAACAGCAAAAAGTCACATCATAAAAAAAATACTTTAGACCTGAAGTTTTACGATTAATCTATTTAGCAAAATGCAAATTATCTACTAAATACCTAATCTACGTAGTCTAAAATAAACAGTTGGACTTCTCAAAGACCATTTAAGGTCTAATTATGGTTATGTTTGTATTATGGTTGATTTATGTTCCTTCTTGTAAAACATTTGAACATTTTCTGAACAGTCATTTTGAATACATTAAGTTAGATAGGATTCCTAAATGTTATTTCAGATTGTACTAATATAATTTATGCTTCAAGTCAAAATGTATTCTGATTATATATGTTAGATAAACTTGCGTTTAAGTATTGGCTTTTCATAGAGGTGATTATCACGAGCAATTTCTCGTGGCGAAAATCACGCCATTACGTGCGGCAATAATTATGATGTACAAACTTCTAGACTAAACCAAACTGTGATAGCTATAAAACTGCCATCCTTTTCTCACATATAGAAATAAAAAGAAACAAATATAATTCTAGTCCTGTGTGTTGAATTTAGTGAATTGTACAGCCGAACTGACGCCAGGTCTTTTATTATGTTGTAGAGACAAATCTATTATCTTGTACTATGTTTTGTAGTAACCGAAGAAGATTTGTCCGTGAAAATAGCGCCTTAAGTAGAAGTGATGCATTATATATTTATACACACATTAAGGGCAGACATAGAGGCTCACAATAAAGATTATAACCATCAGGGACAAAAGGGCACAGTTACAAAAGTAAGACAGCTGGAGGAAACTTACATTTTGTCTAAAAAATATCACCGCGTTCCCTTCCCTCTTCAAGAGTATTGTCTGTAACAGCATCTGTAACAAATAATAAATATTTTTAATAAAAAAAAAATACTCCTAGGCGTTGGCTATATTGAATTTAGGTGAAGTAATTTTATTTTTCATATTATTCTCAGTAAAACCTTTTATATGATACCCATATTTATTATGGGAGTACATAAAAAAAATAACTGATCCACCATTATTTTTAAAACATTGGTTTGAAATTAAACAGACAAACACAAATATTAGTTTTTTAATACGCTCAGCTTTCGTATCACTATTATTAATCATTGCTGATAATCTCAATAATATCAACGGAATATCATTAAATAATGTTATTCCGTGATACTTATCTAGTTTCGTCGTAATTTTTGTTTGACATTATTGAAGCATAATATTATTCCGTGATACTCATCTGGTTTCGTCGTAATTTTTGTTTGATATCATTGAAGCAATGATTAACAATTCTCAGAGTATTCTGAGCACTCTTGAAAATTGAATTCAAGTTTCGGGGCCCAGTCAAGGACTTCTCACTGCTGGTGTCCATTTTTGAAGTAAGTGTTGACTAACAAAGTAAACTGCGAACCTTTATAATTGTAGATCCTTAGCGCAGCCCTGTAATTATGGGCCTTCAAGATTACATCGACTTTGTCCTTTTCGGGATTTCTCGCAAAAAAGGCGTACTTTAAGTCATTCTCCCTAATTGGTTTGTTAGCAGTTGAAACGAGTTCGGTACGGACTCCGAACTTGCCTTACTTTTGGCATAAAATTATAATTGCGTTTTGGGGAATTCTTAGATGGGTTTTTTTCTGGTAGCAACTCGAACTTGATCTATCATTTTTTAACGCATCGCATTTTCTGAACGAAAAAGCATCCCAACATGTTTCAACCTAAATAAGTCTCTTCCTTGTCTCAAGAAAATAAGTCTAGCCGAGTAGGCATGACAAGATAGTAAACAAGTAGTATAACTGGCCAAAAGCGTGTTGAGACACGCATGTGGTAGGGTTCCGTAACCAAAGCAAAGTTTTAGAAAAAGCTGTGCGATCTCAGCACAAGTGGAAGTGCAGTAAAAAAAAAAAAACATCCCCATTTCAAGGATACATACCCTTGAAATACAAAATTATATTTGTTTTATAATAAAAAAAATGCGATCTTATCTTGTACTACGGGAATTATAATAAGGGTACTCAGGAAAAACTGTAAGTGCTTTTTTTCTGCGGATTTTTGTATGAATTATTGGGCAGGAAAACATTTATATGGTCAACAAATTTTCAATAAAAAATATGGAAAAATGTGAGTGTGTTTGTTGGTTTGTCCGTTTGTTTGTCCTTTTATCACGCAGAAACAGAGCAACGGATCGACGTGACTTTTGCAAGATTATAGTTCCAGCATGATATAGATTAAAGTGCCAGAAAAGTGATACTAGGCTATTTTTTATCCCGGAAAATTTAACATTTCTGATTGCCAACGCGGGTGAAATCGTGGGGCCCGCTAGTCTGCAATAAAATCACGACACTCAACCCGATAATGCTTCAACGAAGACCCATCAGTTAACGTCCTGAAGCGACACTTAATAATTTACTACATGTGTTAAACTTTATAGATATCTAAAGAGAGGAGAGGTCGTCGTCGGTGTAAAAAAAGACAGACTTTTAGCTCCGAGCAAGTAACTATTAAAATTAAAATCCACTTTAGGAATATTTTTCGTTTGTCTGAGGAGTCCTGCTACCCTAGTCAACTATGATTTAGTATGCACCTATGTTTTATTAACTACTAGCTGTAACCGCGACTTCGTCCGCGATTTCTTCAGAAAAAAATAGCCTATGTCCGTCCTCATGATACATACCATTGCCTCGCAAATTTTTTTCGAGATCGGTTAAGCCGTTTAGCAGTGATCATGTAGCAAACAAACAGACAGACAGAGTTAATTTCGCATTTACAATATTAGTGTGCATATATTTTATCGTATTAAAAGTTAGTTAGACTCTTAGTTGACTCTCTGTTTCATTATAAGATATATTTTTTCAATCAAATGGCATTTGGCATCAATTTAAATGAAATTTGTTTAAAAGTATTGTGGACGAACGTAGGATATTTTTGTCTTGTAAAAATGGGATACTAAAAGAGGATAGTGCACAATACTTTGCGACGCCAAAATCCTTTTAGGAGAAAGAAATATAAGAAAAATCAATTTAAATGAATTTTCTTTAAAAAAAGTTATTTGAACGGACGTAGGATAGTTTTGTCTCGTAAAAAGGGGATACGAAAAGGATGATATGCACAAGATTTGCGACGCTAAAATCCTTTTAAGGAGGAAGAAAAAAAGAAGAATAAAACACAATAATGTCATCGACAGATGATTTTTTACCCACTTTGGCTGTAATTTATTTATTTATTTATTTATTCATCAACAGAATGCTTACAGTTAAACCAAAGCGCAAACTATTTAATTAACGTGATGTGCGTACATTGACGTAATATACCTAAAGGATTTAATTAGATACCTAAAAGCATCGATTTAAATATACGTACTCTAAAGGTATCGTCCATATGCATGTGCGTTACATTATTATATGCGCTGAAACGCAAAAGCTGAAATTATGTTTAAAAAAAATCTTAAATTCCAAATAACAAACTACCGTTCCAAAAATAACACGCTGTAACAGAGAAGCAGACCAACGCGATTTTTTGCATAGAGATAGTTGGAGGGCCGAAGAGTGTCATAGTATAATTTTACCACGATAAATTCACGGTTCTAGGAGGAATGTCCACCCGCAAGAAACAGGCAAATGAAAATCCCTAATGAAGTGTTTAACTGTTTTTGATATTATTAAAGCTACAGTACTGTTAAGATCAAAATGTATGTACCATGTATGGTTCAAGACATCAGGTTGTTATTACGGCACAGTTAGCCAAAGTAACGAGAAATGTTGGCCACGACATTCAATTTTGTACAAACAATGTGCGATACTTCTAGAACTGAATTCCCAACAATAACACATAATTAATAATAATCATCCATCATTATTGCATAGTCGAAAATATAAAAGTGTAGGCAAATAAGTAATAGAATGAGACGACATGTGCTCTTCACCATTGGAGCCAAAAACTAGAATAAATTGAGTAATTTTCTTGGTTCCTTTTTAGTTAACGACATATCCTTGATTATTTAAAACGCAAAAGTAGGTTATACAAAATATAACCCAAAACAAAACAAAAAAATATACGCGATGATGATGGGTTAAGCCCTTAAATCATGCAGTAACTCATCAGTGTAGGCTATTTCCAGGCAAATTAATCTTCTGATAAAAAAACTTTTTTCTGACAAATCATATTCATAAACTTCCTAATGGCGAGGTCTTGGGAATCAACACTTTGTATTAAGACTGAGTTGTATGTGGCTCAATACATTACAATAACAATTTATTGACACAATTCAATAAGGAAAAAAGATACACAAGGCTATGCTCAGTAGGTGCTCAGTGATTTAATCAAGGTAAAATGTTCAATGATTCTATTCGGTTGCTTTTCTCGTAGGTGCCGTTCAAACAGTTGCTAAATTTGTAAATAGAGTCTGTTCAGAAAGAGCAACCACAATCCAAGGCCACAGACGGCTTGGATTGTGGTTGAATAGAAAAATATTTCAATAAATAACACGCAAATTCACTCAACAAAACAACACGGTGATAGGAGAGCTCATGATAGCTGTTTGACATTTTTCAGATGGCAGAGGTGGATTGCCACTTAAATTTTGTTCTAGTTCTTAGTTGGTTTGTTAATTATTAACCGACTACTCAGTTCAGTTCGACGGCTTACTTGTTTCCTAAAAGATAATTCTAATTTGGGCCTTTTCAAGGCAAGGCTTCATCATCGACCACATCGTTGCTTACAAACAGGCGAGTTGGTGGTCAAACGAAGAAGTACTAGCGATAAAAAAGTCCGTTTTTATATTTTTATTTTGCACGCCTCTAATCCCGACAGTTTCAAACCAATTTATGCGAATATTTTTTTATTATGTACTTACCGGAAGCTCTTGAGGTGGTCCCACATTTTTTTATTAACTTTGTTTCATTAGCTTTTGAACCAGCTTCAATAAATTAATATTTTTTCTGGTATGCCATTACACAGGATAAACCTATTTTGAGTACCAAGGTCATCCTACCAGGATTGTCAATTAGGACTTTAAGTTGCATGCTTTATTAGGTGACTAAATAATGTTTATGGATGCTAAATAAATTATTCTATTCTGATTCTAATTTTGTTCTGGCGCCTGTTGATTTAGCAATATCAATAATTTTGTTTGAGTGTTTATTAATTTTGAAGTTGTCATTATAAATTGATGATATTAAATTCAGTAAGTTCGAAGAACCACAGTCACCAACATAGCTGCTCAGATCTGCAAGTTGAAGTGGCAATGGGCAAGCCACATCGCTCGAAGAACCGATAACAGATGGGGAAGAAAGATACTTGACTGGAGACCACGAACCGGAAGACGCAGAATAGATATGCCTCCCACTAGGATTCACTACATGGACCAACGACCTTCAGAGTGTAGTTATAAGAGGGACGCCTATGTTCAGCAGCGAACGTCTTCGGGCTGATGATGATGATAACGATGATGAAATTCATCAAATCATGGTTTTTTCTCATTATGTTATTCAGAATAGGAAACCCAAATGTGAACTCACCCACCCAAAGTGAGACTCATTGTGAATTCATCGCGACAGTGCTATTTATGTAGCCGAAACTCTGCAAACCGTGTCCTAAAAGCGGGTCCATTATTATACACATTACTGGGGCGGTTCAATGGTAGAGTTGTAGGAAGTGTCCGGCAATTTCACTGTGATTCATTTGTCCACTAGTCCTATGCCCGTTGCTCTATCCTTGTCATCAGTGTGCCATGCTGAATAACAATGTCGAGACGAAGAGTTTTTATAACATGTATTTGTAAGCCGAGCCCATGATTAGTAATAGAAATGATATAACTTTTTGTCGTGATTTAAACCCCCAAAGTAAATCATAATCGGGATAATTATTTTTCAAAAATATTAAATATTGGCTGCACCGCGCTGATTAGTCCTTATATCATCAGCAATCCGCAAGTTAAAGTCCAGTCAAAATCAGTCTAGAGTTTTCGGAGTCCATGGGGAACATACACCCATACATACACACAAAGACTTTCTATAACTAGACATTTAATGCAGGGTGAACATATTCAGACACTTCATCAGTTGACAAGACAGATTCGACACCAGTTACAATGTCCGGATAGCACTCGTTCCGGCCAAACTGAGTCTTGCGTTTCCGTCAGAAGTTAAATTGAAGCAGTCTACACGGAGCTGTCTGGTTCGCAGCGTGACACCTCCGCGCCGGAACAATTGAAATAGGCTTTCTAATTTCCGGGAAACTCCACGGATATGGAACCTTTTTCGATTTGCCTCACAATTTGCCGTGAAAAAGCTTGATAACTTTTTTACTTGATTGGGATATTTAATAGTTGAATTTTTGGTTAAAATGTATTTGACAAAGAATTTTTGATTACCAAGCCTTTATTTAAGAATAGTTTTTGGGATAGTATTTATAGATTTTAGTATTTTAGCTTAATTTTGATACTATTAACTTGATGCTTGAGTGCTGTGTTTTTCATCGAACATAAATTACCTCTCAAGTAGCTACTCCTAAGTCATAACTAAAACATAAGATAACTTGTGAACACAATATATATATATATATATATATATATATATATATATATATATACAACAAAATGTCTTTATATACAACGCCCCCGGCCGGTACCGCCGCAACCGCTGTCCCTGCATTTTAAGTCTCTAATATCTTCGAAAATATTAATTTAAATTACATCTGTAACGGCCATATTGATCTATATTTAATGCACAACGTATTTAAGGTACTTAATTGGATAAGGATTAATGCTGTATTGCTTAAAATCACTTCGTAAATAAGCCATTATTTCTCGTAAAAAGTAAAGGATAAAAAATGTTTATTGTGGGTTATCCCTAAGAGATAGACATATATCACTGTAAACTTTTTTGTAGACCTTTTTAAGGAGTACAATACTGTACTACATTATTTTGATCTATCTCGTAGTGTTAAGCCAGCGTTTGCAAAGTAAGCGCAGAAATGTGTTTATTTACGACATCACATTAGAAACCTCTAAAATTATCAGTGTTTCTCTACTATATTATGCATGTATTATACATATAAAGTTTTCTCTTACAATATCTATTTTAAAAAAACACATCAAAATCTGTTGCTTAGATTTAAAGATCTAACCATATAATAGGTAAAGACAGAGGGAAGCGACTTTGTTTTATACTATGTTGTGATAGTGATGTTTTATACTATGTAGTGATGATAGTGATAAAGAATATAATATATATAATTGACTGCCCCGGTGGCTCAGTTGGTAGTGAACCTAACTTCTGTGCTTGGGGGCGTGGGTTCGATTCCCATCTAGGACAAACATTTGTGTGATGAACATTTGTGTTTGTTCTATGTCTGGGCTTTAATATCTATTTAAGTATGTATTTAAAAATATATATGTATGTATATCAGTCTCTGGCAGCCATATAACAAGCTTTGCTTAGTTTGAGGTCAGATGACTATGTGTGCAATAATGTCCCAGATATTTATTTATTTATAATATGTAAATAAGGTGTAGATTTGTTCAATCTCCATATTCATAGTGCACCTAGAAAAGAGAATCTGAGAAATCAAAATTTTGTACCATTGGGGAGTTACCCACACTATGCAAGCAGATGTTTTCAGACTGATTAAGTAATAATTACCATGAACTTCAAGTTTATTTGTTTATTTATTTTTCACTACGTAGCCTATACCTACGGGGTACGTAGAAAAAGATTCTAATATTTTTTTAAGTAAAAAAAAAACCTCGTTTTTTTAGTTTCAATATCAAGTACTTACCTACTCTCCAGAAACATTGCAAGTATTAAAGTCGACATTTATTATTTAAATACAAAAGTCAGAGTAGTTCTATTCCATTCTCACCACAGGATACATTATTCATGCTTGAAATGAGCCGTTGAAGTCAAAATCAATATAAATGTCGAGACGTATATTCTCGACATTTATATTGATTTTGACTTTAATATTGCTCGCCGAGGCGCGAAGCTGGGTTGATTTGTAACTCGTATGTCTAGCACCCTATTAACTTTGATAATGAGAATAATACCTATGTAAGGTATTCATCTGCAGATCAGACAAACAAAGGGTATATGCCTTAGTACAAATTTCTTGTTCGTGTTCAAATATCTTCGTATTTATTTCATAATTTTTCAATAGGTATATCGCTTAATCGTTTAACGCTAAAGTACAAACACCTTACTATTTTTTTCACGCTCACTAAGAGACTTGAAACGATATGAATAAACTAACTTATACTACGTTACTAAGCTAAAGGAACTATGTTGCTTATGTTACAAATTAAACATTACATTTATTTCTTTTAATACTCCACATTAAAAAAAGAGCAGCAAGGTGTCTGCAGGCTCCGCCCCCTCTTACCATATCTCCCTTTGTTTGATCTGACCTTATTAAGATGTTTATTATATGTTACTAGCCAAGCCCCATGGTTTCACACCTATCATACGGGAGCCGTTTTTTTCCGGGATAAATCTCTCTTGTAATTCAGGGTATAAGTTATCTCCATACCAAATGTCATCCAAAAACCGTTTAGCAATTACAGAGTTGAGTTCGGACAAACATACACACTTACATATTTACATGCAAACTTTCACATTTATAATACTGGTGTTAATTTCTTAGGATCAATAGAAAGAAATTAAATTAATTAACAAAAAATATTCTTGTTTTGATTTATCACCTGATATAAAAATAAATAATCTGAAACAACTGTTTCCTTAGAAAATGGTTTAGTTTTAGTTCGTTATGATTCCAAATAATTATGTTTAAATTTCTTGTGTTGATAATTTAATCAATCTATCGTTTATAACGGATTTTATTTTTTTACGACCATCCATAAACACATGCCACGAAATACGACGTATATTATAAATTGGTAAACATGCACATCTAGCAAGTAAGTAAAAAAAATGTGGTAAAATAATAGGTTCCAAACTTTGCTATCCCAGGAACCGGGGTCTTAGATACTGCTTCGGTATCCCCTGCCCGTCGTAAGAGCCTACTAAAAGGGGGACTTTGGGCTCGTGGGTGATCAGATTTGGGGATCTGACCTCCCATATAGCAAGCCCAGGGAAGACAACGGCGCGGTATGGCCCACGCTGTTGTAAAAGAAAGGAACGAAAATGCTTTGAACATTTCCCGGGAGTGTTTCTTCAGGCTGCATGCGTAATATCGATGCGTTCCTTCCTATGGAGATCCCGGTGCCCTCCGTCTAGCACAGAAGGGGGGTTTTAGTGGGTGCAATCTCACATAGCCCGGCTACACTCCAATGCAGCTGGGTATCTTTTAAGGACACTAAAAATATATAAAAAAAAGGTACCGCACATTGTTGTCCTTGTTTATAAGTTCCCGATTGAGTAATAGAAACAAAACAGTCAATTAAACAAGAGCGTGTGTCCCAACATCTCATTGGAGCGAAAATTTTTCCTTAACGACCAGAGAACTTGGGCGAGCTTGAGGCACATTACACCCCGCCCGGACGAGTCTCTACTCGTCCGGGTGCGGAGGAACTCTTTTCGTACTATAAATAATTAACAATTTAATAAAAAACTACTTCAAAGTTAGTAAATACGCAATTCCGTTTGCTTGGATGACATATTTTTTCAGTTATTTTGATTGAAAAACCAAACTTTTAAACTGATTTCGATGAAATTTCTACGGGACCAATCTGAAAGTATATCCTTTTCTTTAATCCTAATTTAATTATTATAATAAATTTTATAAATGACGGAGTTCTGTGGTAACATAAAAAACATGTAACTGAATCGAGAACCCTCAACTTGTTTAATATAGGTTAAACATAAATCGCTTGAAAACTATTTCTGTACAAATTTCATGCGAAAACAAAATGTCATAATGATGAGTACAATGACCTCCTTTCGGCTTAGTACAGTCTATATGCCCTGTATATATAATAATAATAAAAAGATACAGCTAAACCATACCAGACGTACCTACATACAACAGAATCGCATTTTTAAAGTCAGGATTGTCCGGGTCCGGTCGGGATCCGGTGTAATGGGAATCAAGGTATAAAAGTAGGGAGCAATAATTATGTTAAGATTTGTGTCGATAGAAACGCTACGATTTCGGTTACATACCGTTTTGGGAAAGTTACAAAAGTTGGGCAGGTGACTTTGGTTGTGGCTATGAGTGAGTTTCGCGCGCGAAGTTTGATTGTGGTTAGTTTACGGGTGCTGAGTTTGTAGCTCAGAAACTTGGGAGAGACGAAATTGAATCGGATCAAAAGTTTTTTTTTTTTTAATTGTAACATTGTATATTGTTATTAAGTTTATTGATACTACAAAGATAATATATTGGCAATTTTTATGGCTATGAATCGTTTGACCAGGGTAAGATTTTGACGCCTCTGACGTTTTCTTTCCAAAACTTAGTACCTCATGCAACCACTCTGTTACCATCGTTTGCAATTTTAGTACAATGATGTTGGCATATGACGACGCGTATACGGCTACAGATAAAAAAGTTAAACATTCTATACATTCTATAGTGTACAACAACCTCCTTTCTGCTTTCACCACCTTTCACCTAATATAATATGTAACCATGTGTAACTGCTCTTATTGCTAATACTTTAGAAGCAATAATGATAAAGGCACGTCAAAACAAAGTACAAAATGAGTTATCTAATAAACGTAATCCGAGCTTCAGTTATGAAGGGATTTAATTTGTATTCATGCACGTTTCAACTTGTCAAGTGTCATGTCAGAACATGCCGGTAATTTAATATGGCAACTCGCGGATAGCGACACCATAGCTATATGCCACAGGCATATATTGTATATGTGATCAGTCATGGAATACGAGCCTAGATTGTAAGACAGCTCGTCGCCACCTAGAATGTTTGAAGCGTCTCTTAGCTCTTTGTAACATGACTAAGTGTCTATAGTGTTTTAAACTATTCGCAGAGTTTCGTAGCATGGTCGTATCATCTACGCCGTAGCTCTTCTAACGAGTGTTCGTAGCGTCTTGTAGCACGATCGTAGTGTCTCGTGGTAAGGGCGTAGAGCCTGTGCAAAAAGAGAAGCATCGTAGTTATTGAGGTCGCGTGTGTGCTTATTTTCCGTTTTTGTTGCATTGACAAAACTGCTCTGTCATAGCCAGAACGATTAAAAAAAAAACTTACCTTGGTAGGTACTCTCACATACCTACATGCCGACAAAATTTAGGTCATCTTTATACCACGACGGTTCTCTTTTTGCACAGACTAGAGTTTTTTAGCACGGTGGCACAGAATATTATAGTAGTACAAGTACAGAAGATTCACTCCAAAATTACAATTAAATTTATAAACTCTAGTTGCGTCACGATAAAGTAAATTTTAGCATATACATAATGCTAAACTTAACTAAACTTTACGCTCAAAGCGTGCGTGCAGGCTTAAATTTATCTTATTACTGAGTGCTGAAACGATCTGTCACTTTCGCTAAGTTAGGTGGAAAAAAAGTTATTTGTTTAGTAATATTTTTTTACAAAAAACTTTTATATAAAAGCAAGCCATTTTGGAATTATTACAATATTGGGTAGTGCTATATTTTGTTGTCATCAGAACAAATGGTTTTTTAACATTTCGGCAAAGCAATATTGATTGCTTACCATCAGGCGGCCTTTAGTTTCGAATTTACTTAAAAATATCGGTTTGGAGGAACTGGTTCTAATTCAGCTTGCAAGATTTGACCTTATCATACTAACATTCCAAGTGAAATAAAAGCTTGTAAAACTGACATCATGGGAAGTGGGTGATAAGTGATATTCATTAAAATAGTTTCATCCCCTAATTTTCCACCCTTATAGTTAAATTGTTGAGGTTTACAATCGCTGACGTAACACGTAACATACCACACAAAAAATCAGTCGAATCGAGAATCTCTATTTTGAAGTCGGATGGAAAGGCTCATGGCTATACATTCTATATATATGAGATTCGCCACATAAATACGAGAAAATATATTTGAGCGAAGCATGCCTATTGTATGTTCTTAGAGTAAAATTAATTAAAAATGTACGGGTCCATTAAAATGTAAAAGACTTTGATAATGGCAGAAATCTGCAGTTTTGTTTTATCTAAATAAAGAACAATAATTACCGGACATAAATTTAAAGCACTCAGGGGACTCTTGACATTAATTTCATTCCGCCTTTTACCGTGGAGCCCGCAAAATGGTACTCCTTAATGATGTTCTAATATTTATGGATTTTGGAGTAATAAGGACATCAAGAATAAATATGATTATGAAGCAGGAGGAAACAAAAGAAGGTAGCCAAATTACTCTAAAATCTTCTACAGATCAAAAACAGGGACAGAAACAGTTTGAAGGGCAACCCAAACGTTTTGTAATGCATCCTTGTACGAACCAAAAGACACCAGATATGAGCGAGGCCTCGCACACAAGCTACTCCTTTACTGTGTCGGTAGTGTGTAGTGGATTACACAATTATTGTATTAATTATATTAACACGCGTTGGATCTGTGCTGATGAAAAGCTTAATTGTCTACGAAAACCTTATACACAAAAATCTGCGATAGGTTCATCTATGAAAGTCGTAAGAAACAAGAGTACACAGGACTATAATAGTAAATCGTTCTTCTTTCGAACAAGCTTCAAACAATGTGCCGCGATAAAGTCTAAGAATTTCTACAAAGTCATCAACAAATTTAGCTGAAGAAAAAATATTGACGCCTGGACGGAGCTTGCTTGAATACAAACTGAGTGATCACGAATTGGCGCGAGCTTAGCCTACTATGCTGTGATTGGTTGTAAGTCTCTGTAAGCTGTATATTGATGGACGTGGCGGCTTATTTTGCGTGCCTCAGTTTTTGTGTTCTCAGAGCGGCGCCAGCGTCCATCGTGAAGTTTACAAATTTCAAAGTCACTGAATAATTTTGTGCAAACTTTTCCCTAACGTCACTCAGCTCTACGAAGACTATTCATCATTCGCAAATTATCCAAGTACAGTGTCACTGGCCCTTTTCCAGCCGATGTCTTATTCCTTTAGCTGGACGATAAATCAGAGGGATAAAGACAATAATTTGGATGTACCGGCAATATTCGAGACCAATTTGTAAGGCACACCTGAGACCTCGCGATTGATCGCGGTTACTTGAGCCCGCCGAAACTCGAAGCCGTGTTTTTTTATTGGTGGAGTTAGTTAAAGCTTTCCTGCCAACTGAGTTAACAAAACGGGGAACAGGGTTACACAAAACGGTGTTACTGAGCCAAAAATAGGTCATTGTACTCATTATTATGAACAATTTTTGCTATAGAACCGCTACACTTAAATATAATAATAATAAACTTTATTTCCATCTAAGCTTTAAAAAATGGAAGTTTAAAATCTAAGTTATAGTTTAAAGTGGTTAAGGCTAAGAATAATGCGTATTTTTTTTAGATCGGGGCCCCAAACTAGGCAACAAACCCTGTGTCTTGGGTACTCAGTGGATCCAGTTAAACATAGTGAGTATTTCGTGCACAGCTCGTACAAATCGTACATGTTAAAAGAACATAGGACTGAATTAATAGGTTAGTAGTTTACAATACAACATGAGATTCTGTGGCAAGTCAACGTATGCTTGAGGCTATGTAGGGGAGGAGGATGGGGGTGCTATTGTGGTAGATTATTGGCGAAGCATCGCACAGCTTACGTGGAGAAAGTGCATAAGGCTTAGTAACTATGATGAGTGTTTGATGCTGCGGGAAATGTGTTTTAGGATGGCGGAAACTATTGTTCTATACTATCCCAAAGACAAACGCAGATTTAGTTTGACAAGTCTTTCTGTCGCACACACATTACACTAATGTTATAAATGCGAAAATCATCTCTGAACTCCTTAATGGCTTTGTATCCAATTAGGTATGGTACCTCCATACAACATTTTCAAAAAGCTGAGTCCATAGTGTTAATTGTTCAAATGCTCGTTGATTTTGCAAATGAGGGTTAGAAAATAAACCAATATTAGAATTTTCTTACTGCATGAATAAAGCAACAGGCACTACCATTATTATTACGTAGTATATAAACGTATCTCGTGTAACCAGTATGCTGATTGAATATTAATTAGCTATGGGCTATTGGTCTCAGTGGTCAGTTTTCAACAAAGGCTTGCTCACAACATATTATGGCAATGTATTAAGGCCGAAACCACACTAGCAGAGGCGCTTGCTCAATGTTTAGATCTCCGAAGTGAGAATTTTTTACTCTTCTCTTCTGTGGTTTAGATTCACAACTGTAATGATAATGATAATGATAACTTTATTCATAATAATAATTACATGTCAACAGTTAAAAAATAAAATAAAAAAATCATAAGAAATATTAATATTCAAAATCAATAATATAAAAATGTCATTCTAATAATCGTAATAGGCATTAGTTACTTACTCCAGTTTTGTATGAGTGCCTACTAAGTACTCGACCATTGTTAAAAAAAAACTAAAACATTCGGATGTTGTTCTAAGTCAGTTTTGGTCTAATAACGTACTTCAGCATGGTAAATTGATTCTTGTAACATGCCTAAAACTTTTATTGGTATTTTACAGATTGCTGAATTTGTTTTTTGACATCGCCAGTTTATTTATGATAGGTAGTAAAACAATGTAACCCACTTTGTATCAATCACATAATAGGCGTACAAAATGCAGATGGACGTTTTATTATTAGTACCTTCATTTTTGTATTTTTTTAAAATCTAAACTCTATTGATCTCTCAGTTTGCATTCCGGTCAAACGATCATTTAAGTCATTTTAATTCATACGGACTAGATTTTCTCTCTTGCGCCTAATCAATTATGTATATAATAATATATAAGGAGCATTGCATAAACATCAATAAATGCCATTTCCCTATGAAAATATTTATCGTCTAAGATCTAAGCTTTAAGCAAGCCACCTGCTAGTCCGGTTTACCTACATAAGTATCGAGTCATAGGGATTTACACAAAAGAATATTGGCCTATCTGAAGAGGTACAAAAGTAATATGGATACTTACTAATAATATATTTCAACGGTGATTTATCTGAAACAAGAAGAAAATCATAATGTCAATACATTAGTTGTGATATTACTTGTAGAAAAGTCTATACTTAAAAGGCAATAAAAAAATGGCCATTAGTTTTTTTTATTGCTCTCGCTGAGAGAAGGCATGGCAGATGTGTTCCAGCAGTGGAAATATAATAGGCTGATAATAAAATATAATACACACAAAAATGCAGTTGAATTATGAACCCCCTTTTGAAGTCAGTTGACAAAACAACAATCTTATTTTTTTTAAAGATAGGCTTGCGCTTGGCCGCCAACTCGCCTGATGTGAAGCGATAATGCGGCCTACGATGGAGCACGCTTGCCTAGAAGTAACCGATTCACTTTTGACTTGAAAACATCCAGATTGTAACTATCGGGGAACACCCATTCAGGCAGCGCATTCCACATACTAGCAGTTAGCACAATAAATGTGGAATCAAAGCGCTTCGTACGGGTTTTCGGAATGTCAACCATAAAGCGGTGTCGAACAATCACCATCACAGAGTTGATACGTCTCTTTATCAATGGTGATCGTATTCAAATAGATCATAAGAGGATATCGATTTAATCATCCCATTCACGATGTTTGAAAAGAACACATTGAATTCTCCATTCACCTGGCGACTAATTAGCGAAGAGCTGCCGCAGACCGCTATAAAGCTAATGGCTGCCATTTGATATGCTGTTAAATATGTCGATACGTACTAAACTTGTGTGTGCGCGATGTATTGATTTAGTTCAATTTTCACAGTATTTGGGCTCTATCGGTCTTTCTACATGGCATCTTTGAGTGTTATTTGTTCAGAGCTCTAATAAGTAGGCGTGTGACTATTATAATGTGTAATGATCTATACAAATTTACGTTCAATTATCTCGCTTGATGATAAGATAACGGGTAGCCAACCATAAAACACGCAGATCTAGAAGACATTTATTCACTTCAAACGTGGAGATGCCTAGGTTGTAGTTCCTACTAGGGATGCTACCGAGGTTTGATTCCGATTCCGAAAAGTCGGAACTTCCGATTGATATTACACTTCTGATTCCGACTTCGGCTTCGACATTTTTGAATCGGAGATACAAATAGATTGGGCGAAGATAAACCTGCCAAGCGTTTGTTTATTAAAGATAATTTCCTACTTTTATGTCACTTTTTTATGTCATAGGTGGCGAACAAGTAGACGGGTCGTCTGATGGTAAACGATCACCGTCGGCTATGCATACCTGCAACACCAAGGGCATCACAGGTACGTTGCCGACCCATAAAAACTCTTAGTAACATCCCTTCATTTGATTTAATTTACTACTTGTACCATATAAATTTAATGGCACTAGTGGTAAATTCTGACTTCGGTTCCGATAAAACCACCTCCATAGCATCCCTAGACTTCTTACGAAGCGAGAAAAATTACGCATAATTATTCCGCTTCATCAAAACTCGCGTGAGGATCCATTATAAACAATGCAAAACGGCTTACATTTACGGAACGTGAGTGTAAGATATTTGTTATAGTTTAGCATTATTCCGCACACATTTTTTAATGTCTACATTACACTCAGCAAAGACTCGCTTTCCATCTAGTGAGTTGGTAGTCAAACGTAGACCTATTCTGTGAGTGAAGGACGAGTATTCGCTACGTAAACATTCGTGTTTTTTCGTGTAATCGTGTAACCTATACACAAAATGAAGTCGAATTAATACCTCCTTTATTTTTGAAGTCGTTTTAAACGCAAAAATATGGATAAACATCAATAGCATCGCATTACCTCTCATCGTACCTGAGATAGTTTCGAGTTGAGTTACCGCAGTCATTTGCTTACCCTTCCAATTTACTAAGAAGCTTTTACATTTATTAGGTTCGTCTACGAACTTTTGCAGTACGCATCTCAGTTTCAATATCATTTAAGTAAATGAAATCAATTTATACCAATAAAATTAATTTGCTCCTATATTGAGTTGGACTTTAAAAAGTGCTCCTTCATACTTGCGGACAATAAGTACTTGCAAAATATTCTTTGGAAGCAGTTTTGTTCCGCTAATAACAATAAAAACAACGCAGGGACAGCTTTCTGGCGAGCCGTTAGTGAGTGGCGACAGTGTACCTCGATTCTATGATGATAAATGAGACTCCGGCCCCTGACTTGTCTTAACTGCAAGGAAGATGGAAACTGCAAGACCTAAGAATCTAAGCTCCAAGGTGGAAATGTTACAGGGCATAGGGCCGAGTAGCGTTTAGTGAGATGTTGCCCTCCTGGCACCAATATAAGGTAGCATTTATAGGGGGCCCATTTAGTGGGTGGCAAGTCATCAGGCTAGGACAAAGTAGTGTGAGATAGCGGCAAATTATCGCTTTAAGGTAATTTAAAATGCATTTCAAACAATTTTCATTTCATATTTTGTTATCTCTGTATTGTCTGCCCATGTACTATTGTGGTGCAACCATGTACTATTCTTTAAGCGTTCAGCGTTGCAAGTGACAATGAGAACTGAACAAAACCGTTATCTCGCTGCTCTTTGATGATAGCGCTACTGAAAGAGCTCCCGTTTGCCCTAAGCAAACTGTATAACAGAGTTACATGAGCTGTTTACCTAAGTACCTGCTAAATAAGCGCTAGTATGTTTATATTTGATTTTGATTAGTTTTAGATATTCATGAGTTTTTCTATCGGCTGAATATTTGGGTTCGACATATTTCATACTATAACTGTGCCACACGGTTTTTAGCGCTCTTTAGCGCCCTTTAGCGTCACCACGATCTTTAGCGCTGAAAACTTTTTCAGGATGAATAGTTTTATTGATTGCTCACATTACGTACGCATTTTTGCATTTAATAAGTGGTTTAGCGTTATGCATTATTTGGTATTAAGTAAACATTTTTAATTTTTTCAATAATTTTGTTTACATCAAATGTATATACTTAACCTACTGGTAATTCAAAAAATAAATAAAATAAGAAGTATAGTATACAGGCTAGGTGGTGGTCAATCGCAATCCTATATTTAATTTTTAAATAAAAATAATCATCAAAAGTTCATATTAAATCAATATATGTCATTTTTTTAATAATTTGTAAGCGTGTATAATATTCTTTCACGGCATTTAAGCATAAGTATAAAGAGATAGACTTATTTTAGGCACAAGCCGCAATTCCAAAATGTTAACAAATCTACCAGGACTTTGTTATAATGTCAATGGTCTTAATTTTGACAAGCTATTGAACGAAAGCGTTTTGTTGCTTTGAGTGACGAAGCCGTATTTCTACTTTCATTACCGAGTTATTTATTACCTTTCAAGTTGTCCATCTTAGCTGACGTCATTAAATGAGTTGACTTCAGTTATTTAATAATGGAACTTAAAATATTATTTCACTTATTTGTCTTGAAAAACAAAACAGCCTTTAATTAGCCTTTAGTAGTGGTTGGACTCTTTTGCAGGGGTCCGCCTGGGGAAGTTCAACCGCCAAGCAGTAGTGTGCAAACACTACTGTGACTGTCCGGATTGAAGCGCAATGTTTCCAGCGAAATTACAGGGCACACAGGGATTTGAAATCTTATATCTCGGGGTGACGAGCGCAGTGCATTGTCATCCAGGGTTTTGAACTGTCGAAGTTCAAAATTCTGAGTGGCGTTGAGCTGTTATGGGCAAGCGTGAAGAGCCATCAGGCGAGCGACTTCGCTCGTCTCGTCACTCAGTATCATTAAAAAAAACCTCAACAAAAAAGCTTTGAAATATTTAGTTTTACTTTGAGGTATAAAAGAGCACTGTTAAACACTACAAGAGAGACATATGCAAACTCATGCCCAGATCTCTACATTGCTTACTGATTTATACAAAATTTGGTATTCATTCTACTATACTCGGTTCAAGTTTTTTATTCTGACAGCTACAAAAACCTGGGCAAGAACAATTTTTGCAAATATTTTAATAAATATATACTCAATATTTCACTGAAATATATCGGCTACCAGCTAGAATCTTACATTTTAAAACCTAGAAAATAGATCAGAATTAACGTTTTTTTTCGGCTTTTTTCATTAATTGCAGTTGTTAGAGTTAAGGTCGTTAGAATTAAGTTGTTAGAGTTGTTAGAGTTAAGGAGTTAAGTTGCTAGGTCCGAGTATGATGTACAAAAATTATAATTTACAAGAACCAATATATAAAAGCATATTAAGTTAGTCCTCTGCTTGCTTTGACAAACTCAATAATTATTATTTTAGAGTTACAGTACACAGGTTAAAATAATTCAAAAATTTAAACTTAACAAAACAGGCATAAATACAGTAAAGCGTCCAAACTTATAAATAGCTTTACTTTCGGCCGATAAATCAGTGAAATACAAAGGGGTAAAATAAGTCAATCCCAAGTGATGAATTTGAATAATAAAGGTTGGTTTTACGAAGGGTTTGGGACACAAATATCTGCGCATAATCGAGCACTTTGTGGTCATAATGCTCTCATTCACACAGTACTCAATCTTCAGAATTACTGGACATAACGATATTAAACATTTAATATCTCAGGGTGACTGGCGTCTGTGTATTGGAGAAGGGGTTTGAAGTTCTAAACTCTACGTAGGTGGAGTTGAACTGTTATGGCAAAACGTGAACACTATCCGGCAAAACACATACTTGTCTCGTAAAAAATGTTAATAAAAAATTAAAAAATATCAATATAAAAAACCAACTTCATAAAAATGTCAGATCTGGACCTAATAGGCCACACGGGAAGCACCAAATTTCAAATAACAAAAGAATCATCAAAATCGGTTCACCCAGTAGAAAGTTCTGAGGTAACAAACAAAGAGTACTTTTTAATATAGGAAAGTAACAAACATAAAATTGAAATAAAAACTTTTAGGCGTCCGCCATATTGAATTTCATCTGACGTCATTTAATTTTTAGTGTTCTTAGCAAACCCTTTCATCTTTGGCAGTGCAGAGCTTGATTTTTTTTAAATAATAGGCTTGCATTTGAACGCCACCTGATGTTATGATGCGGTCTACGATAGAGCACGCTTGCTTAGAAGAAAACGAACAAACACCTTACATACAAAAAAATTGGTTTAGCTGGTTGGGAGCTAATATATCGATGCCACAGACAGACAAACGTTAAACTTATAACACCCATCTGTTTGTGTCGGGGGTTAAAAACACAAAACAGTTGGTTATCTATAAACCTTTGAATTCCTAATTTGTCTCAAAGGGATAACGTTGATACAAAAATAACCTTCCAAGCTTAATCACTGAAATACAGCTAGGTACTTTGTAGACACTGCTGAAAATTGAATTCTCGTTTGCACGGGATCCCACGGCACTCGGACACTCTACTGGATTATAAGGGTGATAAAGAGGTGCGACAAATATTTGCTGTTGCCTGCTGATAAATCAAAACACACTTTTGAATAATGGACCCGGTTCCCGAGGGGAAGATTTGTGCCATGAAATCTATCTGTTTGCAAATGACCTTTGTTTAGATTAAACCTCAGATCAAACAAACAAGCGAGATATGACTTAGTAAAACTATCGTTCGTATTGAAAATTTTCATATTTTTTTCACTATACCTGTAAAAACTGGAAGTACGGCTCATTATTTATTTTTCACGCACACTATGAAACTTGGAGCGACACCAATATGAACTAATGAATAATCCAAACTCTACATGAAAAAAAGTGCGACAAGGTTGTCTGCTGGGGCATCATCATCATCATTCGCCTATACTAGTCCATTGCTAGACATAGGCCTCTCCCAAGGTAAACTTCGGGAGAGCTATACCCAGCAGCCTATATGTTAGCTGCTGATGAAGACCCAATATTCTACAATTAAAAACAGATAGATAGACTGCTGACACAGCTTAATTCTAGCACGTATTCAATATGCATCCACGGCTACACAATATTCCATTATGAGCCCTAAGCTGAACCATCGATCGGCCTTCGGTACGACAATGCCGAGACTTCCTATTCATTCTGTAGTCTTCCTAGATCAATATAAATAGAGTCTCAATCTGTGATGTTGCAAAATAAACTCCTGTTTCCCGTGTCATATAGCGACGAATGCGTTACATTAGATCGTTTCCCATTAGCTGAATGGAAAGTCCATTAAGTAATTGCAATAACCAAGCAATAATACTGTTAATCTTCGAAAAACTATACATTGATCGAAGCTGTTAATTTAAAATGCTAATATTTACATAGTGCAAGCATAGAGAAAACAATAGAGTCGTATATTTTGTTTGTGGTACAAATTTGGGTATTTTACCGTTCCGAAACCGCTGTTTAATTTCAAAGTGTATAACTTAATTTTTTTCGTTAACATCGCATCGGCGCGCAATAAGAAATCGTACATTATACTATAATTAACTTTACTTAAGAAAGGTGAAGTGTTTGTCTCTCGAGCTCTACTCGAAAATTATAAATTAACTCTAAATTAACACAAATGTTATTTATTATCCCGGGAAGGTTATTCCCGGAAAAGTTTAAGCCGGGAAGATTATTCCAGGTATATTAATCCCGGGAAGGATTTTTCTCACCGGGAAACTTTATCCTGGTAATGTTTATACCAAGAAGGGATTTTCCCCGGGAAGGTGTATAATTTGGGAAGGTTAACCCCGTGAAGGATTATCCTGAGTATATTTATCCCGGGATGCTTTTATTCCCCAGGACTGTTTATCCCGGGAAGGTGATCGCGGGTATAATTATCGCGGAAAAGTTTATCCCGGGAAGTATTTTTTCCATCGGGATACTTAACCCCGGGAATGTTTATCCCAGGAAAGTAAATCTAGGGAAGGTTTATTCCGGGAAGGTTTTATTCCCCGAAAAACCTTATAAATTCCAGATAATATGAAAAGTTCTTGCAGGATAGCAGGTAAAACTGAGAGACTCCGCTAGTGTGGCTGTAGTTCATAGTTAATTTATTCATATCAGAAAGATACATGTCGCATCTATAAGCAGACAGAGACACCCACGCCGGTGAAGTATTCATTGTTTTGTTTTATTCATATTCTAAAAATACGTAGTACTATATCCCGTTTAAAATGTGGGTTACACGTCGGGGGTGAACGGTAAAAGGTGCAGGAACGCATTGACCTGTAGCTGATTTCACGGTGTTTGGAGTAACGGGTGGGGTACGCAGCGCTACACGTACATCAAAGGAAACAATTTCGGGACACACTGTACAAAAATTTGTAGAACCTTTGTCAATGAAACAATCGAAATCCATAGTGACACAATATCAGCTGTTCCCACTCCTGGAACATAGACCTTCTCGCAGATGGGCTTTAATCCACAATGCTGGCCCAGTGCACGTTGGTGACTGTGAATTTTTGAGGTTCTGAGACATATTGATTTCAACGTGTTTGAGCGGTTTTTTGAATTGATAATTTTATCGATAGAAATTATTAGAAAGCTACACTATTACTGATTGACATAGGCTAGCCTACGACCCCACAACTTGAGGACAATTGTAATAGTTCAAATCGTGGGCGAATCCTAAGAAATATAACAAGAGCTATTGAGTAAGAGCTAGTCATAATAACCAGAAAAAAAAGTCTGTCATAGGACTGCCCGTAAGTGAAAACTTAAGCAGTAATTCACCTATTGTACAAGAGATCAAGAAACACGCTGTTTTAAAATACACGGTACAACGTGACGATAACGCGAGTTCCATGATTTTTGCTCACCCAAAAGTGCTCAACGCACCTAAAGAAGTTTTCACTTCAATAAAAAGATAAGTTGATAACATTGTAAGCTGAAATTGAAAACGTTCACCGATCGCAGAGTCAGTGTTACACGATGTTTCGATCTACATCAGTTGTTGACAGTATAAGAGCGGGCAATATCGCTGGCAACGTGCGGCGTCCTAAGTACACTTGCCGATGGAAATTTGGTTAAATGTGTGCGAACTACCCACGCTTTTTTATTTATTGACTGCTGAATATAGGTGTTGGCATTATTACTAAGTAGCTGGTAAAACTGAAAACAGGAGTCTATGGAGGCAGTTGGAGGAGGCCTATATCTATAATAGACAAACAGACAAAAATTATAATTAATTTAAATAATAAAAAAAAAAGATGGAAAATATTGTAATTAAATTAATACTATTGTTTTTAAACTTAAGAAATAATTAATCAAATGAAATAATAATTGTGCATGTAAAAATTTAAGTATTTGTCTGAATAAATGCTCTTTTTATTTTATTTTTATTTAAAAAACTAATCTAAAAAACAACAAATACTAATAATTATGACAAACTAAGGTAGGTATAGTTTACCACTTTAAATACACTAAATTTGATTATTATAAAGGTTAAGGTACATACTTATATTACACTTGTGTCATGTTTTTGAGTTTCCTCTTGTAGATGATGTGCAGTTATAATTTTTTTAAGATTACAGCTAAAATTTTTAATATTCTGCAGGTTCCTCGTCGGTGGTGGGATATTATTCCAGCATTTACTAGCAGCATACCGGTAACTGCCTCTGAAGGTGGCTGAGCTTTTGCTCTGCGTGGAGAGAACTGGTGCACATAGACGGGCGGGACTTTTGGGACCTATGACTAGACATCCAAGTCAATTTCTCGTAGAGATAAGAAGGCTGTTTATATTTTAAAACACCAAACAGCAAACATGCTAAGTGGAGTTTGCGTCGGTGCTTCATTTTAAGTATGGAATGTTTGTTGAGATATGGAGTCACATGAGCTCTTGAAAAGGGGTCATTGTATCCACCACTCTTTACAAATTTACTATCGACCCTGAAATCGCGAAATATATCAGCTGTTCCATATATTTCGTTGCGTGTGAATGACATTTTTCTATAAACTTAGTACAACCGTTCCCTGTAACCTTGTATGTGTCCCTTGTTTATCTTTCACATCTAACTTCTATAAAAATGTTATTTATGAAAATAAACCACTTGATATGCTTCCTACTCTGAAGTTTATTTTGATTTCTATATTCTAATATTATTTTTAGCTTCTATACATATAACGGCCTAACAAAGGACTACCCACAGCGCTCTCGATACCCACACAATAAACAAGATATTTTTATTTCAAAAAATGGTTTTATTTTTAATTCATAGTATCCACATAAGTAATTTGACTTCTGTGATTCCGATGCTAGGGAAACAAAGCTGCTCGCAACTTCTATTTCGCTCGCCCATTTCACTTTTAATCATCATCATCATCGGCCAGAAGACATTCACTGCTGAACATAGGCCTCCCCTTAGACCTCCATAGTAAACGACAGCTCGCCATACGCATCCACTGGATGCCCGCGACTCTCACAATGTCGTCGGGTTTTTTTTCTAATGTGACTTTTTGCTGTTGGCCTTGCGGACACTACAGCTTGACCGGACTATTTGGTGAACGCAGAAGGCGTTGGGGGTCTTCGGTTTATCTAGCGGGAGGCCTATATACCTATGTTGCGTCTTTCGATTCTTGGTCTCCACTCAAAAACCTTTCTTCCCCATCAATTGTCGGTTCTTCGAGCTATGAGGCCTGCTCATTGCCACTTTAACTTGCAAATTATAATAGCTATGTCAGTGACTCTAGTTCTTTGGCGAATATCCACGTTCCGGATTCTATCGCGCAAAGAACTCACTTATAATACATAAAGATGAACAATGAATTTCCTTCCCTAAAATCTGAGCTAACGAATAAAGAAAATGTGGCCTTTGACCACCTGTCAAATGCACCCAGCGTGTGGCTTGCGTAGGTCGCCCATTGCCATATAAATCTCGTTTATAATTACTTTGCTATTTTCTCATTGTTTTATTACGAGTATACAGGCGTATTCAACGTTTTTGAAAATCTGTAAAATAAAAATAATTAAATAAACATTTCCTTTTCTCTTGTTCCTCGAAAGAAACTTGTGGGCCAATTCGGATGCCTCATAAATAAACATAACAATGTTATTCAGATGAGAAAGTATTTTGTTGTTCTTGCAAATATATTTATTATGCTATAATACCCTAAGCCTTATAGAAAGTTCGAGAAAACCCCAGACAGATGGGACGAGAAAATATTTTTATACGTCTCAAGTTTTTGAAATCACTCAAATATGTAACATAATGACGGTAGGTTCAGGCTTGTTACTTCCAATTCTCTGAATATACATAGTTAACAAGTCCATGAAAGTTCTATTCTTTGAAGATCTACTTTCTTAAAAACTTAGTATAAGAAACAATGCCTATCAATGACCAATCGTCCGAATGACGTGATAAAATAGGTACATAACTTTTTCCAGGTAAATTCTTTGAAAAGGTATGCTTTACGAGAGAAGCTAAATGGTGCAAGCATTCCTGTGAATCTCATAAAACGCTCAAACAATTCCTTCTAAATATTTTGTTTGTTAAACAAGGGTCCGGGAATTTTTGAATGAACTATGTGCTCTGAATAACTGTGCAGCGTATTCCTGGAACTAAATAGAGCCTAGTGCTGGAGCGGACTACCTAATTGATAAAGACTTCAGTTTGCAATGTATAATATCTAAAATAAATATTTGAGTTTTTTTTATCATCACACTAATATTTGAAACGCGAAAGTTTGTGAAAGTGTGTGTCCGTGTGTGCGTTTATTCCCACTCAATTCCGTTAAATGTATGTTACTTTCGTTAACAACACTGAAGATAGTTTCATACTATCATATTTAGTACTGATATTATTAATGCGAAAGTGTTTGTTGATTTGTTTGTCCTTTCTTCACGCAGCAACGTAGCAATAGATCGACGCGATTTTTTTTCAAGGACCTGAGACTGACATAGGCTTCTTATCTAATACCTATTTAGGAAATAATGTCCTGAGAGAATTTCCACACAAGTGAAACCGCAGGGTAGAGCTAGTATTAAATAAAATCCTCAGTTTATTTGGCTTATTAAAAAACGGCTTATTCACTATTGACTAACGTTTCTTCTCTTCGATTGTCAATTCAAAATGATAGACATTAGACAGCAAAATTATTACATGTAATTGAATATATCTGTGACCATACAATTAAAATACTGAAACTACACTTGAATTAATATGTTCTTTTTGGGCAACGATTTCTCTTTGGATAATAAAAACACTGAATATAAAATGAAATTTGCTCGACGCTGTTTCAATATTGATTTTTATACTGGCTTACGTTGTCAAGATGAATCTATCCAATTTTAGCTCTTTGATGTCCGTCCCAGCGTAAATTAAAATTGCAAACCGAGTTACAAGAAAACGTCCTAAGATTTATTTAGTGTTTACAACATGCAAATAAGTTATAAGTATCTACACTTGTTATATTGTTATAGGTCTTAGTGTTATAGGTTTTAGTATATAGAGTGTGTAGCTCTTAGTGTATAGAGTGGGTCTTAGTTAGTCACTATTTAGTAGGTATAGAATAAATTATAATGACGAAAATTCACACTAACTCATTAAAATAGGACTTTAGGTGTAATACTATGGTTTTACGCGTTTTCACTTGGTAATGATATGGCAATCAATGTTATGGTCTAAGGCAAATGGCTATGTATAAAGTCTGACTGATATTATAAAGAGGAAAGATTTTATTGTTTGTTTGTTTGCACTGAATAGGCTCCGAAACTACAGAACCGATTTGAAAAATTCTTTCACTGTTGGGAAGCTATACTATCCCCGGGTGACATAGGCTATATTATATTTTGTAGCGAGGCCGAAGACCGAGCTAACACCCATGCGAAGCCGGGGCGGATGGCTAGTCTTTTATAAAGTCCCAGTTTTGGAACGTAGACGTACAGTGTTGTGTACTCGGACCATGTAGCAATGAAACGAGAGAAATGGAAGAGATCTTTGCCCAGCAGTGTAATATAATGGATTAATATAAATTAAAAAAATACTAATATACCTATTCATCGGATGAACATAAATCCAAATTATTTTTTGCGTATCGAAATAATTGTATTTACCTGTATCGCAAGTGGGTTGTCTTAATAAAATGTGTCAGTATACAAACCAGCAACCACTAAAACATTAATTCGTTTGAACGCTCACCCTCTGATCGGCTATTTCATTAACATATTCCCGTGAGCCTCCTTATAAGCGATTTGTCGAGTCTAGGGTCTAATGGAAAGGTAGAAGAAGCTTTTAACAAACCTTAGGAAAGGGACTATATGTCGATTTTGATGACGTGAATATTGTTTCACGCTTATTGTACTACCTTTTGAGCGATTGCTTTTGGAAAATTAAATAATTATTTTAGCTTATTTGACTCGTTACTACCATCTAATGAGCCTCCTATCTATCTCCTGACTCCATTATTAATCATCATCATCATCATCAGCCTGAAGACGTCCACTGCTGAACATAGGCCTCCCCCTTTAACCTCCACACTGAACGACATCCTGCCATCTGCATCCACTGGATGCCCGCGACTCTCACAATGTCGTCGGTCCATCTAGTGGGAGGCCTACCTACGCTGCGTCTTCCGGTTCGCAGTCTACACTCAAGAACTTTTCTTCCCCATCGGTTATCAGTTCTTCGAGCGATGTGGCCTGCCCATTGCCACTTCAACTTGCAGATTTTAATAGCTATGTCGGTGACTCTGGTTCTTTGGCGAATATCTACGTTTCGGATTTTATCGCGCAAAGAAACTCCGAGCATAGCTCTCTCCCTTGCATTATTAATCATAATACGATAATTTGATACCTTGCAACTAATCTGTAGTTGCAAGGTCCCAAATTATCGTATTCATTACAAAAACTTCAAAACTTTGAAAGCGATACAACAATAAGAAGTAAGTTCTACTCAGCTTTCCAATATGTGTATAAAGCTAGGAAACTGATTTTTTTATTGGTAGTTCCACATATTATTACAGAAATCCTAAATCAAAACTGCAATACTCAATAGATTTCGAGTTTTATTTTATTTCATAATTATCCCTCACAAAAAAAAAACACTTGAAAATCGCTATTCGTACGTCAACTACACGACTTTGGCAGCAGATTGACATTGACAGGGGCAGTAATTACGTAACAGTAATTACGTCATTTTTGCCCATTTGACTATAAGAATGACATTCTGTTGAATTATTTGCTGTTGATTTCTTCTATGGCAGCTATTTCGTTGGACTATTACAAGTCCGACTCCTAAATACACCTAAATAGAACTCGGTAGGTTCAGTATGTTGACAGTTACCATCCAACAAAACCACAATTTTGACCAGCCAAGCAACGCCGAACGAACGTAGCGAGTGAGTCTGGCTTGTGCACACTACTATTTCAAGTCCAACTACTAATAGAGCTCGGTAGGTTCGTTAGGTTAGCACTCTTCCCCAACTCAACCCTTATACTAATAACACATATTGGAAAGCCCTTCTCAAGGCTCAATTGGCTGTTAATAAGTTAGGTATTCTGTCAAACGTGCCACGGTACTTTTTTTTAATTGCTAAATAGGCTTGCGCTTGGCCACCAATTCGCCTGATGTTAATAATGATGTACTTCAAGTTGGCCTGTACCAAGCAAAAGTTCGGTCGTGAATGGAACTGCGCGACACCGCTTTATTGTTGATATTACAAAATCTCGTACGAAGCGCTTTAATTCTACTTTTATTGTGCGAACTGCTAGTCTGGGAATGCGCTGCCTGAATAGATGTTCACCGATAGTTACTCTTCAAATAGCGTGTGAAACGGTATTTTCTAGGCATACATGCTCAATCATAGACCCTCGCTTAATAAAAGGTTATGTAGCGGCAGTGCAGTGCAGCCTATTAATTAATAATAATGAAAAATCTAGTATTTGTAAGCGGGTTAAAATTCAGTATTTTCTTGGATCCAAATGTATTTAAAATGCCTGCTAACCGATCCAATTCCTTAAATCTTGAAAAATGCGAAAGAAATAACAACAATATTTAGTATTCGAACCAACAAACATGAAAGTACAAGTATATCAAATAACATAACTGTTGTAACTAAGCCCAGAGTTTGCCTTTCAAATCTTCGTATTGAATACGCTGTACCCGGGTATAAGTTTTTGAATACACTCGCCTCTAGGGTAACAATGGCCGGAGCTCCTGGCTATGAATTATAACTTAGAGTACGAAAACAAATTATGAAATGCACAGCCTTAAATAATTTAGAGCCTACGGAGGCCGACCCTCGTCATTGAAATCTTACATGCAGAATTAGGCTCACACAGGGAATGTGTAAAGAAGGTGGCCGAGTGGACACGCAAAAGCTAGGGTCAGTCGCCATCTGATGTTGGGGTTAATAAATTATGTCGTTACCCCAAACTAAGATAAAACAGTTGCGAATCGGGTAACTGTTTAACTCCAACATTTATTTTTCTAAACAAAAACCCCGGCAATTCTATTTGCAGCACGGAAAGAAACTCTTCTTTTATCTATTTAAGTGTAGGTTAATTTAAGACGTGAAGTGAAAATAGGCAGTGATAGCAAGGAACCTTTTTTGCTAACAGCAAGCTGTAATGAATCAAAAAATATTCAATCAATCAATTTTAACTGAAATCAACGGGCGCGTCTCTACGCTACGCCAACATTTTGCAGGTACGAAATGACATTTTAATGTAGTTATTTTTATCACCATTTACGAAAGATACTTTAGAGGCTCAGCCATGACGTTACCTACTAAAATGAAAGTGTATCATTTAACATGACATAGAGTATTCTCGAGGTTTCTCCAGACTGATAGTAGGGTGGCACGACCGGAAAAACGTGTCATTTTCTTTTACATTGACAAGGGTGACTTTTCTCAGCGCTTTGAAATCAGTGTTATTCTTTGTAGTGCTTTTAGACATTTGTGTGTGTCAATCTTAATAGATAATTTTTTTTTATTTGAAAACTATTTTAGATTAAAAAAAAATCTAAGATTATTTTATTAGGTACTTAGGTATGAACTAATGAAGGAGCAATCTTTTTCAGTATACTCCAATCTTTATGAAAAAAAAAAAACATTTTGGAGGCATTTATGATGACGTCTCATAAACTGAAACTACGCAAAATGTCTATCAACACCTCATATTATCAAAATTGCCAACAGGATTTAGGCTAGGTGAAACAAAAGAATACATATTCTACACGCTAACTACGTTACTAACTACATCTGCAAACTCTGTTGTTTGCGTTATTCGTGAATAAAATATGCACATAATAGGTAAAACAACGAACAGGTATATTCCCGTGGCGTCGAAATTGAATTTAGTACAGCGTTGAAATACTAAATGGAAATACATAACGAGTTTGTAGACTTCTTCATTTGAAAGCTTAAATATATGAATGAAGCGCCAAACATGTTAGTAAATAAATAAGTAGATAAAGTGTTGGTAATTTTAATTGTAAATTCAAGTTTTAGACTGTTATTAAGGTTGACTGTTAAGATCGGCAGATCTTAGAAAAATCTTCAGATTTCAGAGAACAACGATTTTCCTAGTCCCGGATTACTTATCCTGTTTGAATAACAATTTTTGGAAAAAAGAAAAAAGTTATTATATTTTTTTTATTTTAGGTTTAATTTTTTATGCATAATCTCATGCACAATCTTTTTTAATAGTCCACTGCTGGCTTAACGCAATAAAATAATTAATTAAAAATAAACTATTTAAAAACAAGCATTTAGGCGTTACGTATACTATAGATACATATTGAATTTAGTGTGACGTCTTTTTATTTGTCGTATTTTTCGTATAGTATTCTTCTCAACAAACACTTTTATTTGATACCGAAATCACCCTTTTATTATATAAATAAATAAATATCTGGGACATTATTGCACACATGATCATCTGACCCCAAACTAAGCAAAGCTTGTAATATGGCAGCCAGAGGCTGATATACATACATGTCATACATATATATTTTTAAATACATACTTAAATAGATATTAACACCCAGACATAGAACAAACACAAATGTACATGACACAAATGTTTGTCCTAGGTGGGAATCGAACCCACGCCCCCAAGCGCAGAAAGTAGGTTCACTACCAACTGAGCCACCTGGGCAGTCAACCGACGATATATTCTTATATAATTATCATAATCATACTCGTTAATATCTTATGTAATAATATTTGTAACATCATCCTAGACTCAAAGATTCCCATCTAGACCGCTAGAACTCTACCTAGACCGCCCTAGTAGACGCTGGTTCTCGAAATACAGTGAAAACTAGTTTGAGACCCAGAGGCTTCATCATACTGTTACTATTAGTTTAAATAAATGATTGATTGATTGATCATGGGGGTGCATAAAATTTACTAATCTGCTATCTACCTCAACCGGCCTGTGTAGGTTTAGATATAGGTTAACTAGGTAGGTGACCACACTATAAATAATTGGGCTCGCTCGTGTGTGGACATATTTTCGGATCTGATCACCCCATTTAATCGAGCCCAGGGAAAACAACAGAGCGGTGTGGCCCGCGCCGTTCTAGAGGAAAGGAGCGGAAATGTTCTGAGCATTTCCCGTTTAAGCTCACTGTATTTGTAATATAAATCCGTCCAATAAAGTTATTTGAAACAGTTCGTTCAGGTTTTAAATTACATGGCAGGGAATGTTCGTAATTAACATCGTATCAGTGCAAAACAAAGCAATGGCGCATACATTTAACTTTGCTGCTGAGTTTCCAATCACTAATTGGTTTGTAAGCTCATTTCAATCCAAATATTCCACCAGATTTTGAAGCAAAAGCCGTCTCAGTGCAACCAACTTATCAGGAGAATTGAGTGGGAGCGCCACCATCGTATTTTATGAAGAAAGTCCCGTCGACAATGTTAGCTTCCTGATTTGGCCATTTTCAAATAAGTTGGGCACTTCCTACAATGTATTTGAATGAAAATTACATTTATCTGTTAAGCTATATAATATTCTGACAGGTCATGACTATTTAGACAGGCAATTGACAGTTATTTGACATACAATGAAGAGGGTCTTTAGAAATCTGTGAAGTGATGTTGAGTAATATTGTTACTGGCATACGGATATTATTCGTGCGATTTAGCCACGATTTAGCAACACATCAGAAAAGTGGTAGGGTTGGAAACTGTAAAGATAAGCAAGCTTAGTTTGCAAGTATTTTTTTTTTTAATCCTTCAAAAACAAATATTTCGAGAGTGAGAGTTTTTATTTATTTTGCCGTCGTACCTCTAATGACTCTGGGTTTTCTGACAGCTCTAGGAACATAGTTCTGCAACCATCGAAAGATGGCGCTATGGCAAATAAATTGGTATATGGGATATGACTAAATTTTTTTTCGCATTTGTTCAATGGAACCTGAAATACAAGGAAAAGAAGACGTTTTATAACACGGCTAGGTAAAGCACACTAAACATATGTACCTACTAATTTATGCAGTGTTTTGGAAAAACCAACAAACAACAACCACAAAATATTATTATACTACGAAAAGCATCCCAGACAATGTCAGACAGACAGATATATATCGTTAGTCTACGAGAATTAGCAAGTTTTATTTATTGACCATTTTTCGTCTGTGGTTTTACAAAATCTTCATATCCATCGTCTTGTCCATCGTGTCTTGTCAACGCCATTCGCATTTTTATGAGCTTTTTGGAAAACCTACCATTATTGTAAATTAATCATATTTTAAAATTGTTGAATGAAGGCTTGTTAATAATAAGAATACAAAGTCATAATCGATCTGAAGCGTGATACGTCGCGGTCACGTATTTTTAAAATATATGATAAAAGTGGTTGGTGAAGCGCCAATGCATATACATGCAATTTCCTAATGTAGAAAGTGTTTAATTAGATTTGATTTAAACAAACCGCGCTTCTCTGAGTTGTTGATAAATAACACAAACCTGTCTGCTTTGTCAATGAATCCGTCGAAGTTCCGCATCGAATCACGAGAGATGGCGTTGGCTGTTCTTAGCCGTGTTATAAAACGACGACTAACCAGGACTTCCATTGGTCGAATATGACGTGATCGGCGGATAGACATACACCACCCGTACTCAGGTCTCGCAACGCAATATATCAGATGGTGGAATCTTGCACTTGTGAAAAAGTTTTTTTTCATCGCTCTCGCTCAAATTATAAAAATTAGTGAAGGTGCCGGCCGGCTAACCTGGTTGTACGCGAAATAAAGATCCTGCTGCAGAGGAGATCTGCCAGCTGCTCTCAGGATGACAGGGATGGAAGCGGTCATTTGCAGGTCAGTGCAGGTTCTAGTGATTTCTTATTGACACTCAGGAATTGTAGTCACTCCAGCTTCGTGAGCAATCACATCAGGAAGGGCTATTTACACGCCCCTCCAGTGGTAAAGACTTTTAAATAAGTTGATTCTATGGAGTTTTGGAAACAGCACTAAAAGACTCCGAACATGTAATTGAATACTTATTAATAATTGAATACTTATTAATAATAATCTACCTATCGAAAGGAAATAAGTTTTGGATCTCAACTAAAATAACAAACTGAACATCTAGATTTATAATAAAAAGAAAAGAAACAAGCGATTACAAATGATAACTTATAGTCAATATAGTATTGACTACAAGTTAGTTAATATGACGCAAGGAACGTCACTATACGCGAAAGTGTCTTACCAATAGTATGACATTGTCTCACGTCACTCTCAACGTCATAAATACGGAACTTGATGGACCTGATTTCTGTGACAGCAGTCCCAGTACTCAAGCTATATTTTACGAAGTAATTTGGCGTCAACTTGAGATAATACGTCGCCTCCTTGTATTTTTTTTTTAATTTTCGATTGGTGCTTTAAGCGATAAGGCCGCCTGTTAAAAGCCTAGATAATTACTTTAGTTTATAATGTTATCCTGTTTTTGTGGTTTTTAATAAAGAGTTATTGTTTTGTATTGTCAATGTATATTTATGTTGGATTGTTATTTATTAAGTATTTGTAAACGTGCTCGAGTGTGTAAGTCTTAAAACGAGGTAAAACGTGTTATTTTCGTGATGTTTCCAAAATTCCATAGAAGTCTCCACTACTTTTCTCATGACTTTGAATTGCCTTTGACTTATGTATTTTACTTGACTCTGACTGAAAATTAAACTTGGAAATATTTCAATACTTGATACAGGCAAATAAATACACAAGATTTGCGACGCTAAAATCCTCTCAAAAAGAAAGAAATAAAATGTGCAAGCGCATCTGTAATAAGTTTCTACAGGTCAACTCCATAATGAATGAATCTAAAAAAAATGTTCTTGGAATGTGCACGTCTTTGGAAACAATCGTAACTTAATTCAAATATCGAATCTAACTTGGCGCACGGGATATCCGTAGATTATTGAAAAATGATACGCGAGCTTTTCCGGAAATGGTCTCGAATGCGACAGAATTTCATGCAAATCTCTTGGAGCAAAATATGAAACTTTAAATCGAAAAGTGTTTATAAAACCCGGCCGTTACATCATTTAGATTCTTATTTCACTAAAATGTCTATTTTAGTTTATTTTCAGGCACAAGCAAACTAAGTATCACAATAACAAAGCTTTAAAAAGGTAACTTTTAAGTCTAGTCTTTTTCCGGTGACGATCAGTTTTTGGAGGTTGTTACCAGGCTTACGGGCTATGTGGCCGAAGAACTCAAAAACTCTCCAAAGGCACGTGTTGGAAAGCCTTGGCTTATGGAGTTCGAGTTCTTTGAGAACCGATTGGTTGGTTCTATGCGCAGTCCATGGGATACAAAGCATTTTTCTCCAGCACTACATTTCAAAGGCGTCTATGCCCTGTCGGTCTTTAGCTTTAAGAGTCCATGTTGAGACATGGACCCGTATAAAAACATAGGGAAAACTAGGGTGTTGACGAGAGTCATTTTAGTGTTATTGCTGATACTACGATCCTTCCATATCCTATCGAGCTGAGACATGGCATGTTTGGCCATCCCAATACGTTTTCGAACTTCAGCCTCACAAGAACCGCTATTGCTAATACTAGAGCCCAGGTAAATGAAGTGATCAAGATATTCCAAATTAGGTGTCCCACTGAGCTCTAGCTTAGAGGCGCGATCCACTACCATGACTTTGTTCTTAGACCGATTTATGGCCTGTCCCATCTCCATGCTAAATTGCTCCATTTTATTCAGGAGGTTGCACATCTCGGTTTCATCGGCTGCGAAAAGAATTGTGTTATCGGCGTAGCGTAGGTTTTTTATTTTTGTGCCGTTGATTGTTATTCCACCGTTCCACTCTTCGCAGGTCTGGCGTATAATGTGCTCGCCATAGATGTTAAATAAGATAGGGGACATGATGCATCCCTGACGAACTCCCTTTCCAAATGAAAAGGATTTCGATCTCGCCTTGTCGATCCTCACTGCCCCCTGGCTATTCAAATATAGGCCCTGAAGCAATCTTGTCAAACAAATAAACAAACGATCAAACTCATTAATAAACTCAAACGCTCATCTGTTTTCCTTAGGCTCTGAAACTTTGCCGTCACAAATTAAGTAGTTGTTCGCCCTGAATTGAGACTTCACGACTACTATATCGTCACAACCTCTCAACCCATTTTGCCCATATTTGAACTTAAAAATTGTATTAGAATGAACTAGTTGCCTACAAAATTATATTACGATTGGAGATACGGTACACACAGGGCCGGATTTAGGGGAGGGCAACCAATGCTACAGCCCCGGGGCCTCCACAAAAGAGGGACCTCCACAATAGAAATTTCGGAAAAAAGTCAGTCATTCGACTGCACGTCAGAAGTGAAAACTTAAGAAGTAATCCACCTATTCTACAAGAGATGACGCTGTTTTAAAATACAGAGTACAGCGTGACGATAAGCGTGTTTCATGATTTTTGTTTACCCAAAAAGTACTCAACGCGCGTAAAGAAGTTTTCACTTGAAAAATTGTAAATTTTATTAGGAAAATAATTAGGGTCCTGGGGGGTCCCTTCACTCTTTTGTTGCCTCTAAATCCGACAGTATACACAAGATAATGTCGAACAAATACACACGTATATAATCTGATGACCTTACACTCATACGCTTATCTTATTCCTTTAGACTCTGAAACACCCGCGTCAAGTATAAACCAGTTGTTTGCCCAGAACTGAAACCTCCCAATCCCTGTATCATCACAACTCCACCACCGATTTTGTTCATATTTGAACTTCGAAATTGTATTAGAATGAACGCAAGTAACGTACGTTTCGTGAAGAAATTTACTGAAACGCAAATACGTCCCATTAGAATCTAAGACCTTTCTTCGCTTGTTCAATTACGAAATGGAATGTGAAATAGAAACGTGAACACAGTTAACTACATGCACTTGACCCAATCGCAACTGCATTAGCAATCTATAACAGGATCATGTTACCCTGACCCAGCACTTTTGTCCCACTACCCTTGTCCCGCATTCGGGCGCAACCGCACTAGAATTCCTACTCGACGAAAATATTACATGTTTACCACACCCAGATATTGTATGTGGAACACATTAGAAGATAAAGTTGCACGGAATGGTTACCAACAAAAACCGAAACTAAGCCGAAAGGAGGTCGTTATAATCATTATTAAATGTAGCTTTTCCTGTAGGCTACCGGAGTGATTAATTTTTATTGTCTTTAAAAAAAGCGCGGCATAAATAGAGCCAATTTAACAAAACTAAATTAAAATGACTTCAAAATTATGGAAGACTAGCTGCGCCCCGCGGTTTCACTCGCGTGGTGATGAAAATCGGTGATGATGATGATGATGAAAAGTAGCCTATGTGTTTATCCAGCACATAAGCAATGTATATTCCAAATTTCATCCAAATCCATCCAGCCGTTTCTGCGTTATTGAGTAACAAACATCCATCCATCCATCCAAACTTTCACAAATATGATATTAGTGAGATGAGTTAAAATAGCATTTTAATGTCTTGCAAGACAGAGAGCGCATATACTTGTATAAATTTTATCATTTCACATACTACATACTAACATTCACTTTGCGGGATAGGGACAGGCCATAATTTCCTATTCCGACCAAAACCTTTCAACGCTTGTTACTCAGAACTTTACAAGCCGATTTAATAAAAAAAAATGTTAACAGATAACATTTGATAATGTTTTTTAATATGTGTTTCTTTTTACAAATCAAACACCTGTCCGATTTGATCAACTTTGTAATCGCAAAAAAAAAATACGTTTATGAGTGTAAATGACATATTTCTATGGAGCAACTGTTTTGTTATTTTGATTTCAGGGTTGGTACCAATAATTCATAATGATGAATACAATGATCTCCTTTCGAATTAGTACCACCATTTCGTGTAATCCAAATGGTAAGATTGGTATTAATTTCATCTTCATCTTCAGTATCATCATCAGGTGTCATCTCCAGGCTATCAAAATGCTATTTAAACTTTCGACACAGCTGATCGAAAAAAGATCTTGTGCTCAGGTTAAACCGTTCGGAGATTGGAGCCGTGAGGCACGTCTTCTTCCCGTCTTCGTGCTTCTACGGTCACTCCCTTTGTATTTTACCATGTTGAATTAGCTGCAAGAGTTCTTATTAATTGTGTGTTTGTATGAATACAAAGTTTAAATTATTACAATACAGCTTACACTTACGTTATTTTTCGGTCCGGTTTTTGGTCGAGACGATCGATCTGTAATATAAACATAACGTCTCGAAACGACCGATGGATGTGTAACGATGGTCTCCGGGAGCGCGCATATTCCCCGATGAAGAAGCTTTATTGGTTCCGAAGCTGGTCGATCGTCACGGTAAACATAATAACATCATGGGTGTGTCCATTTTGTAATAACATAAAATGATTACTCACGGGAGTTTTGATGATGTGAATACAAAGTTTATTTTCTAAAACTCTGTTTTAAACTATCACGGTTATTCACTACATTTATATGTTTTTTTTTTATTTGTCTTCCCGTGAACATGGTGCATGTAATTGCGCCGAAATATCGGGAGCTCCTTCCACAACCTTACCACGGTAAATATCCCGTCAGTGATCATGTAAATGTAAAGTATATATATATTTATGCCATAGGTGGAAAACAAGCAGACGGGCCGCCTGATGGTAAGTAGTCACCGTCGCCTATGGATACTTGTAACACCAGAGGCATCACAAATACGTTACCGACCCTTTAAGACTCTATTTTGTCGCTTACTCGTTTATTCTGTCGCAAAGACACGTATATCGTCCTAATGAAGTGCAGCCTTACCCTTCCCTACCTCGCTTTTCCTGTCCCAGTTTACTTCAACGTTTAACCATGAACTATACACAGACTACACAGAGTAGATCATTTAACCTACAGAGTATCGGTAGTCTAATTGTTATTACTCCCACTACGTTCAGTAAACAGTATGGATTCGTTGTTTTAAACAAGTGTTATAATATACGAGGCGTATTTCTAGATAACGGATATATTCAACGATATCATTGTACTCATCGTTATAAACTTTTATTTTGGGATCAAACCTGATATCATCATCATAACATGGTGGTAGGGTTACCACCATGCTATGGTGTCCACTTCAGTATCATGATTATTGTTGGAATTTGAGCCCACGCCTGCAACTTTGAAGTTGACCGAGTCGAGCCAACCACTGTCCGACGATAACCACAAATTTTTGTATTGGATTCCAGTAAAAGAAAAAAAAAAAGGTTTTTGTGACAATTTGCCAAAATTATACTAGTAATAAAAATGCTAAACTGTGTTTGTTGCAGTTATATGATTATTTACGGGATATTTACCGTGGTAAGGTTGTGTGGGGAGGTTGTGGTTGTGTTTGTTTGTTCCTATTTTACGAAGCAAAGTAATTTTATACAAAGAAAATAGTTGAAAGGCTGAAGTATTGGAATTAATAAATAACTTTGACTTTGGATACTTTTTTTCTGAAAAACTGTACGGTTCCAGACGGAATATCCACGTGGGTGAAACCACGGTTGCAGCTAGGAGATTATAGATAATGGAGTAGCAGAAATACAATAGTAGTAAGTACAGGTACCAGAGGCTCTATTTTTGAATAGCTTGTATGATATTTCGCACGAAAATATGCGAAATCATGCAATATGACTGGCATTCGAACGAAATCCCTCCCAAAAGACGCATTTCTTAAATAATTATATCCATCGTTAACGCAACGAAAGGTTTCAACTATTCAAATTCGCTTTTCATCAATAGAAAATCTTTCATTTCGCGTGACTTTTTCGTCCGAAATCACACGACCGTTTTAAAAATCAAGCCCTTAATCCTTACTACAATGATCCTGTATTGTGTCAGTGGTCTACAAACAACGTTGCCCGTGACTTTGATACGCAAATATTGGACCTGTGGCTTATTGATGTAGCTTTGTGGAGTTTTGTTGGAGGTCTTTCGGTTATTTATTTAGTTCCTATAGATATTAGGTATCAAGTCTGATCTAATGCTCCGATGGAACTAAGGTACATAGATATTAGTAATGGATATAAAACATGCAACCTGCTTTCAAATAAAATAAAAAATCGGAGAAGTGCGAGTAAGAGTCAAGTCCTATCTCCAGGCACCTCAAAAGTTCAAAGACATTCTCCAACATGCAGTGGGCCAGCTTGGTGGATCGGGGTCCATTCTCTCTCTGAGAGAAGGCCTGTGTCCCAGAAGTGAATATGACATACTGACAATGATTTTCATGTTTATGTTTGACAAAATAACTCTAGCATTTTGTGGTAACTGTAACTGAAGCACTATTGGACTGGCATGTTGATAAAAAACAATTTTTCTATATTATAAAAAAAAAAAACAATTTTACGGTAGAGCTGCACGATATTCACATTTAAAAATAATATTTATTATCCCATCACAGTAAATTGGTTTCAAAAACGGCCCCGGGCGTGTAGCTTAATAATATTTTCGATAACCACAGAGCTTTATTTGAATAGATACTACAAGCATGTTAAGTTGTATCAAAACCCAGCGAAGCGAATTTTTTGTACCTGTTATTAACATCTGATTCACATCTTTATTAACAGAACTAAATACGTCCAAGAGCATGCCAAGGCATTGTTGGAAAGCCTCGTGGTGCTAGCTGCTATGACGTTACGAGAAGCATTTAGTGGTAGTTTAACTGTATCTGCACGGCCAACTTTTGAAGAACTTGTACAGTTTACTATTGGGCAATTACCAGCTATGTGCTACTGCCACGAAGACAGAGATCAAACTGAATTATGCGGCATGATTGTTAGAGAATTGACCCAACTTAAGACAGGCATACAAAGTACGGCGAACTCGTGATGTCTATCCTGTTGTAGGTCTGTGCCGATAACCGTGTCAGGTTCAGGTACGGCTTTTATCCTTGATAGTAATAAGCAATACCAGTACCTAGAGCTTAAAGTATCGAGTACCAGTATACCAGTACCAAGTATTCAATTAGTAAACCTAGACTTTTAGTATCCGCTCATAATTCAATACCTACTCTGTGAACGCTGTGTCTAATATTGGGCCAGTTGGTAGCAGCCCCGTTGGCCCAGTTGGTAGTGAACCTGCCTTCTGCGCTTGGGGGCGCCCAGGTGTGGATTCGATTCCCACATAGAACAAAGTCATGTGATGAACATTTATCTTTGTTCTATATCTGGGTGTTAATATCTACTTAAGTATGAATTTAAAAAATATATATATAATATATCAAGCTTTGCTTAATTTGGAGTCAGATGACCGTGTGTGCAAAAATGTCCCGAATATTTATTAATATATAATTTTATTTTAATTTGGTTTTTACACAGATTGTTGGTAACATTATCACAAATTATTAGCAATCTATGTTTATGTAAGCGAAATATCACTCACTATCAGACTGACTCATAACCAAATTACGAAAACTACTTGTTTTACGAAGCTGAAATTATGAGGTGGATTGTTGAAGATTTTGTGAAAGGGTTTAATTAAGGGGGCAGTCGGGAGTTGAAAGTTTATATTATGAAAGTCTACGAGTGCAAAATCACGCGCAACAGAACATAGTATAACTATATACTTGCTTAGGGGAAAATAGCTAACTTTAGGATCACTACACCTAGCCTAGGTCTCGTCTGAGTCTGTATTGCAGTATTTTCAGGGTTCTTTCTAGCCCTTTGACCTTTATTTGACTAGTATCGAGACTGATTAGTACCAACTACCAAATATGTATCTGGTAAATGGTATACAGGGTAACAAGGACAATATTATAGCCCCTTATTATAAACATGGAGTAAGATTGGAATAGATACGCCAAGTTTTGTCTTTTTCTCTCTTTCAAATTTTGAACTCGACCGAAAAAGACGGAGTTACTAGGCTAAGGCTATTCTACATTTATGAATGAAAGGGGTATAAGTGTACTAAGGCCAAATAAACTCATTGTCTTTATCATTGTGAATAACTTTCAGTATAGAAAAAAATCCTTTAATCGTGCAAATATCATTTATTACTCATCAAAACATTTATTTGAGTGTGAATCATATTTTTTAATGTAGCATTTTTTTGCTATTTCAGTGTTGATGATCCCGTAATTAACGTAGTTCATAAGAAATAGTGCAATGAGGTCCTTTTGGCTTGGCACAGAGGCTGCTGATACTAATTTCTAGGGATGACGTCATCGATTTCATCATTGTCAAGAATCTAAATAAAAAAGTAGAAATAACATATTGGTGGATAAAACCAAGATAAAACACAATACATGACTGACCTGTCACCTTGATTGAACATTCTTATTTAAACGTCAACGCGAACTCCACGTCACAGGTGCTAAAACAGTTGCTAATGATTTCGAATGACAGAGGTTTTGTTTATATGGGTGCAAGTGGCAACAACAAATTTCTTACAAAAATGTCTTGCCAGCCGTTCTAATTTAAACAAAAAAAAAAAACTTTTCTGTGACTACAGTATATATATAAGCTACAGCAGTAGGTTGACTTTAAGCAAACGCTCGAATCGAGTGAAGTGCTCAAACGAGCACTCCTGCCTGCTACAAGACTTCACGGTACGGTCAAAGTGATAGTCGCGCGCGCCGCGTCATTGGGTTTTGGCAGTTGTGTGTGTTATCAGCATAGAAGCAGCGGACAAAATAATGACCATTTTCTTAAACCGATAGTGGCTACCCTAGCTGACCAACAGTAGGAATTGAATTCAAGGACACGTGCGAGTCTAACTACTGCTTTAGCTAATATAATTATCTACTGTGACATGACTTGGTTCAAAGCGTTCCAAGGGGCGTAAATTTTGCTTCCGAAAAGACCCTACAACAACCTTTCCAACCTATTGATTCCAAACTCCTAAGTATGTATATCGAAAATTCCAGAAGTTTCCCTTGTAATCAAAATTTAACACTCCGAAAAAGTTCGTGGCAAACATCAATTCCTGCGAAGCGGTTTGAATCTGCAACGGTTTCTGGGCATGAATAAAATATCAATTCATGGAATAGAAATATACAGTCGAAGTTGAAATACTAAATTAAAATTTTTCAATAGGCAGTCCTCACATTATACTGCTATCTATTGATCGAGTTTGCACAGATTGACGAAAAACGAGAGTGGAAATCATGGTGCTTGATCATAACCTGAAATATAATAGGTCGGGGAAAAAGTCTTTTCGTATTTTGTATGTATAAGGTTGTAGTAAAAATCTCATCCGTTGTACTGTTTGTATCTGGCTGGTTTTGATACCATTAAAAATATGACATTTTAAAAAAGGAATACAAAAAGTAAAAAGCAATTTCCCGCCATTTTTCAATTGTTTTTTTGTTTGATAAAATGAGTGAATCTAACGAAGAAATTCGATATATTGTGAAATTTTATTACAAAAAAGGGAAAACTGCGACACAAGCCGCGAAAAAAATTTGTGACGTTTATGGACCTAATACAGTGTCATCAAGAGTAGCACAATGTTGGTTCAAGCGTTTTCAGTCCGGGAATTTTGATGTCAAAGATGCAGCTCGCTCTGGTCGCCCTGTTACGGATAAAGTAGATGCCATTTCTGAAAAAGTGGACCAAGATCGGCATATAGTTACGACGTAGCTGAAGAACTGGGGATTGACCACAAAACCGTTTTGACCCATTTGAAAAAAACTGGGTATACAAAAAAACTCGATATTTGGGTGCCACACAAGCTCACTGAAAGAAACCAAATGAATCGTGTACTCATTTGCGACTCTCTATTGAAACGTAACGAAACCGAACCGTTTTTGAAAAGATTGATCACTGGTGATGAAAAATGGATCACCTACGACAAGAATGTGCGCAAACGATCATGGTCAAAGGGCAGTGAAGCACCACAGACTGTAGCGAAACCCGGATTAACACGTAATAAGGTGATGCTGTGTGTATGGTGGGATTGGCAGGGCATCGTTCATTATGAGCTTTTACCGCCGGGCAAAACCATCGATTCGGATCTCTACTGCCAACAGCAGATGAGACTCAAACAAGAAATTGAGAAAAAACGGCCGGAATTGATCAACAGAAAGAGTGTGGGGTTTCATCATGATAACGCCAGACCGCACACATCTTTGGCCACTCAGCAAAAATTTAGAGAGCTTGGTTGGGAAGTGTTAATGCATCCACCATATAGCCCTGACCTTGCACCCTCAGATTTCCACCTGTTTCGATCTCTTCAGAATTCTTTGGGTAGTGTTAGATTAACATCAAGAGAGGACTGTCAAAACTACTTGTTGAATTTTTTTTTATACGAAGTCCCAAAAATTCTACAGCAACGGGATCATGTCACTACCTACAAGATGGCAACAAGTTATCGAACAAAATGGCACATATATATTATAATTAAATGTAATTAAACTTGAAAAAAATATGTCTTGAATTTGTTTAAAAAATACGAAGAAACTTATTCCCCGACCTTATATTATTGTTACCTTGAAGTTTGTGGTATACGTTTTTAGTTGCTAGGAGTAGTGATAACACGTGGAGTAAGGTTTTGACAGTGATGGCTGAGCCAAGGTACGAGCAGCGTTTATCGTCCAGCTGCAAGATGGATCGATGATATCACCATCATCGGTCGAGCTTGGACTTGATTAGCATAAGACCGAGGCAGAAAGCATAGAGGCATAGCATAGAGGCCTAACCCAGCAGTGTGATAAGAAAGGCTGTGGATGATAGATTTCTCATTTGCTGTGATTTTATTATACATCGTGACGAGTATTTGCCGTCCAAATTAATTGGCTATTTATTGTATTTAGCTTTCAGCGACCACCAATTTATTCCTCGATATTTTTCTTCACAAATAGTAGCAAAAATAGTCTCCGTTGTAGTTTCCTATTTACCTCAGTTCAAATTTGTTAGTTTTTAAGAAAACTAATTTGATGTTAAAAGGGCGCTTCGAATCGATAAGAAGGAAAACATTATTTGAAGTCGGTAAAATATATTTTTCTTTTGATGTGGACGTCGTACGTACGTGCAAGACTATAATTGTGAGATGGAAACTACAAATAGATGCCCTGTTTCATATTAATCCACTGAAAAAATCCATCAAAGGATATTATTCTCTTTTTTCCCCTGATTTATATCGTAAAGTGAATAGACAAGAAAACAATTTTTTGTACACGAATATAAATAGTAATAAAATCTACTATTCCGATTGGAAGATACGTGTTGTCATCAGGCTTTATGAAGACTGAATGAACGTTCTCGCTTTGAGTGACCTCAGGTACCATGAAGTGGAAATTAGAGCTTCTACAAAATTGTAGACGTGCTACGTCGTAGAGGCGTAGCTTACACTGTAGCAAGTTTATAATATTAATATTCATGATATTCATATTAATATTTATTATTATGTTATAAGTTTATATTATTATTATAGGATGACTACTAAGACTCGATATTTGAACTTTTTTATACTTGACATAACGTCTAACTACAGCTATATCACCAGCACAACCTTCAGACGCTCTTTGAACATTGGGGTGAAAACACCGGTCACGATTACCCAACTAATTAGGCAGACTATCATACTACTCCTTGAGATTTTGTCATAGTTATACATAGATTTATGAAATATCTGTATTGTGTGTGTGTGTCTTAGGAATGCCCGAGTATGCGTTACCTCTGTAAGGAATTCCGCCACTAAATCACGCGCCAATTCGACCGTGACAAATAAATCTACGCATTCTGTTCGTGCGCTTATTTGACCCTGGTTATGTGCGATAGATACTTACCGATTTTGCCCATAGTTAAACTTATATATGATTCCACCGTCCTTTTATGTTTCGGCTAGGTGTGTAGTTAACACAACTACCCACCTATCCATAAAAATTGTATTGAAATGAACTACTTGCCTACAAGTACATATTGTACTTTTGTACAATATGTACATATATACAAACATTTATGGTTATTTTTATATGTTTGTATAATTATTGGGACATTCGAGACCTTTCTTTGCTTGGTGAATAAAAACTAGTACTTGACGTAAAATATCTTACGTTATTTTCAGTCTTTCGATTCAATTTGAAAAGATATTTGAAAAGTTGCTTTGAGAAAAGGGTACACTGTCGGCCATTTGCAAAACTTTTTGCCCAAGTTTTTTGGGGCCTCCGTGATCTCCGATAAAACACGGTTAAGAAAACCATTGTTACTTTCAGTTCGATCAGTCCGGCATGGGTGACCATGAATGGCATATTTTTGCAACCCGACCATCAGTCGCATGACACGTTAAACCAGAGATTTCCAAACAATTTTTAAACTCTAGACCACCTTCTGTTTTTGTAGACGCCCTAATTTTGCATTAGCTTGTCCAGGTTTTATTTTGAAGTGTTTTAAAGGGGTGGTAAAGCTCAGAGGGGTCACAAGCACTCATTTTTGTAGTTGTTTCTTATACTAACATTGCTACGCTGGTACTGCCTTGCGGTCAATTAATCAAAATTTTGTGAGTTCACTGATCACTTGATTTATGAAAATAGGACTTTTGTGGAACTCCAATTAACTACATTTTATATTTTTCCGCCGCAATATATCGCTTGAAGGTTGAAAATCGACCCTTGGGGAGTCAATTTATACAATCACATTTGATTGTCCTAGAATATCAAACGTTACATTTTAGCGTTAAGTCATTCCCAAATTGGTATAAATTGACTCCCTAAGGGTCGATTTTCAACCTTCAAGCGATATATAGCGGCGGAAAAATATAAGATGTAGTTAATTGGAGTTCCTTAAAAGTGAATCTTATTTTCATAAATCAAGTGAGCAGTGTACTTACAACATTTTGATTAATTGACCGCAAGGCAGTACCAGTGTAGCAATGTTAGTAAAACAAATGACTACAAAAATTAGTGTTTGTGACCCCTCTGAGCTTTACCACCCATTTGATGACAATGACACCTACAGTTTCACGAGGCAACAGTCCAACAGTCGATTATATGCCACTACCGGTCACTCATGACTGGACTGTCCGTTGCATCAGGAAAGATTTTCTCCATTAATATGAAATGTCCTAAATTACATAATCATAATGCGACTCATGATTAAAATGCTGCTTCTTAGGCTCAACGCATATAATCATAGCCATTCATCGCGGTAATGCCACTTGCATGCTAGGTAGGCTGCTAGGTAGTGGACTTAGATTATTTCTAGACCTTCAACAATCTATGGGCGATCCAACTGTTGTTTTTCTAGGCTAAGTATTCTCGGTCCAAAAATTAGCAGCTGCAATTACATTGTAAAAATCTGAATGATAACCACAAATTCTGATCATATTCGCTACGAGTAGGTTATTGAACGTAAGACTGTACCAGGTACCCAATATAAAATATTAAAAGAATATGTTATTATTGTACAATCTTATTGCAACTCTCAGAGAAATAAATACTTCGACCAAGTTTAGTTTAGGTAGTATGAGTGCCTTTATTAACTTAAAATACTAGCTAAAACTAACACTAAATAAACAGTTAGACTGTCCATAGACCGTTGAAGGTCTAAGGTAGTATGTAGTTTGTATTTTGTTTGTTTAATAAAGGCTATTGTCCGCAAAAATATGTTACCTCGTTATGCAAACCTGTAGCACTCATAGCTAACCTCAGTAGAAAAAGTAACATTACCTGTACATTTCTGCTGATGTACGCCGTAAAATCTGGAACAAAAGAGGTAAAAAATTAGCAAAAATAATACAATAATCGTCCGCTGTGAATGCTTCCATTTTCCCATTCATTCTCGCAATTAAATTGTTCGTATTTGACCAACACGTGCCTGACGTAATTCCGTTAAGCTCTGCGACACACCTGCGCAAACTACGTGACTGAAATAAAAACGCAACATTGAAGAATGGAAACTCAAGCTAGTAATGATTTCTTAGGGGTTTGAGATTGTTACAAATTGAAATTAAATCCTTTTAATTCCGTGAAAAAAAAAACACGTTTATTTTACTTTATTTAAATTTTTGACGTTTAAAACACTTTGCAGTGTCCGTGGTCGCAGACTAGATGATAAATGTGTAAAGAAATATTAGGAAATTATTTACAAGTACCGCCAATCATTTTTAGTCAATAATTCCCTATGTACGCGGTGTACATAGCTATGTACTAGTCACTCGCGGTGTCCAGAGGTCTTGCAGTTCTTCGCCGGGATTGAGATTTTATTAATGTGATGAGACTGGTTCCCATGCAGATGGAACTTGCCAACCATTCTCTCTACTATAATTTGAATTTGTTTTGTTGTTATTTGTAAGTTTGGTGCATAATATTTTTAGATTTTCTGTTTTTGTTGATGTGTGTTTTGCTCTAGTTAGTATTCAATGCAATTTCGCGGTCACATTCTGAGTGTGATTTTCTCTTCCTTGAATGTGTTCCTTGTGATGTTTTTTTTTTAATTTAGTAGGCGATTTTATGCGTTTTTAATAAAGATATTATAAGTATAGTAGTAGTATTCGATTAAGTGTGAGCTAAGTAGGGTCATAATGATAAATGACACTATGGTAAAAATGATGATCCTTGCTTAAAACCGGCGGTTCTGAAGTTATGAAAGACTGTGAGACTAAAATTATTTTGTTTATTTTTATTGATACTAGATATAAAAATCTTTGCAGTCGTGCTGATCGCCCAGGTGTGTGCGTAATATTAACAAAACACCGCTTACCCAGAACTGGAGGATTTTTGTTAGGGGCATATTGCAAAAGTCCTCTAATTAAACTCTGGCCCGCGTCCGCGGTGGCTTAACGTAATTTTATGAAAAAGTCAATCAAAGGCTGGCATTTTGCTATTCATTTACTCTAACTCATATCTGATAGATAATGAAGAAAATTTACATACACGTTTCCCTGATTAAAAGTGTCAATATTACCTATTTTTTAGTTCGGACTATGCACGCGTTTGACCACAATCTTACCTGCTGAAAAAAGATGTGGTCGAAGATGTAGCACGCTGATTTAACCTGGTCGGAAGGACAGGAGCAGGTAAGGAGCTCCACACCTTTGCTGTTCTGTTCATTATTATTTATTGGAAACGCTTAGTTCGTTTGAATGAACTTTTCATCAAAAGAAAGTGTTACCCTGAAATAAAAAAATCACTAAAATAAAACATTAAAAACCTAGGAACCTGTTATTTTAATTTGCACAGCTTCTCAAAAGGGACATAAACTACTAGGAACTTTCATTTCTGGTGCGCAGAATAGTTTCTACATATAAAGTAGCTGTAATTTGTTTTGATTTGTGTAGTAGGTATCTCTATTTTTATCAAGTTCTACTTCAGTGCAGACGTTTCGATCATATTTTATATCACCGGTAACTTTTTTCAAGGAGAGCGTGGTTTGCTTGCTGACGCTTGCTTAAGCAAAATTATGTGGCAATACTACAAGCAATTATTTATAACAAGTAATTTTATTTAACTTGTCTTGAGTGTGGGTTAAATCTTGCAACAGAATTTTAAAACAGTTATCCTCAACCAATTGAGCTGAATTTTTTTATACATGTTTAGTCTAGGTGACAATGCATGGTTAGATAAATGACGTCATTCTAAATCCAATATGGCGGACCACCAAGAAGGCGGACCAGTGGGGTGCATATTTTATGCACCCCATGATATAGGAATCAAATAAAAGAGTTTTCTGGGAAGAATACGAAAAAATAAAATGACACATTAAATTCAGTATGCCGGACGCCTCAAGATGGCGGACTAAAGTCATAAAAGATGACAGTTTACTTAAACGTCAATACATTAAAAAAAAAACTTTTAATTTTCTTATCTACCATTATGATAATATATATCAAATGAAAGCTGAGCTGAGAAGAATAAAAAAATCTATTGAAAAAGCTTGTTTTTATAAAGTTTTTTTTTTTTATAATTAATATTTTTATTTTTCGAAATAAAATCCTTGAATCTAATAAAGTTGCAATTTTTACATCTTTTTACTAGTTGTTCTCCCCAATTTGAGACGTCGTGACCACTATCTTCGCATCTTCTCCACCGGGTTTGCTTTTAAAATGTTGAATGTTGTTGTTGAATTTTAATATTGTTTTTGATTGAACTACTTGACTACAATAATTTTAAATAGATCGTTACGAAAATTATTGGCGAACAAATTTACAAATTCATAAACATGATGCAAATGCCAATCTGTTCTCGTAGACTCTGAGGTCTTCGCTTAATATTCAAAATAAACGAACTACTCATGCTTAAAGCATTTATATTTATTTAGATGTATGATGCCTTATTGTCTTCATATCGTAACCTTTTATCATCCAGTAAGAAAACCGCGAAACAAGTTTGTAAAAACCGACCACACAGACCCACGTCAGAAGTATTGTTATTTGCCTTAGGGAAAATTCTGTATCCCACGGCAAACTTCCATTGATCTTCAGCGAGGGCCTTCTTATTGTTGCGTGAACCGGGAAGGTGGCTTGTTTTGGGAACAATGATGGACTGAACAGCACTTTCTGACCCCTTTTATGATTCAAGGGAGTGCGCCAGCAAACAGTCGGCATAGTAATAGCACCAACCACAAGCTACTCTCTGTTTTTGTCTTTTATTAAGTTTAAGTTTATTCTTGATATCTATACTTCTCTTTAACTAGTAATTATATATGTTTGTTTGTTCCTCTTTCAAGCAATAACTTTTTGCATAGAGATACTTTTTATTCCGCTAAATAATACGATTCATGTGGGAATGCCAATGCGGGAGAACCGTGGGGCGCAGAACGTATTAAATATGCGGACAGTGTATCCCAACCCTTACTCCTGTCCTGTCCTTTTTCTTTAAGTATACAAACATTGAAGTACACGGACTGATGTAATTCCATGTTTTTCTTAGATATCTTTTTCCAGTTGAAGTTGAAGTTGAAGTTAGTTTATACCGTAGGTACACAATGGTGCGCAGAAGGTTTTACAAGTACTATTATATATAACTAGCTATATATAACCCGGCAAACGTTGTTTTGCCTTCTAAATTAATAAAAACAAAAAAAAATCGGCAAAAAATAATAATTGATAGTAGCCGATTCTCAGACCTACTGAATACGCATATAAAATTTGGTAAAAATCGGTAAAGCCGTTTCGGAGGAGTACAGTAACTAACATTGTGACATGGAAATTTTATATAATATATATAGTGATGATGATGATGATGATGATGATCATATATTTTTTATGAACAAATACCTAATATTTTAGTTTAAAAATTAAAAATCATGCTTATATGGAATACCTACACGCGTGCGCACACGGCCTAAGCATTATCGCTTCCAGGGCCTAACTGAAAGTGGAACTGTGGACGAACTTAACAATGGACTGGTGGAAACTCTCCAAGCAGTGAGGTTCAAGTTCTTTAAGACCCCACGCCAAAAAAGACCTCAGATGCTCTCAAACGAAACCATTAGGTTATTGAAGACCGGACTGAGATGAGACTGCAATCTTCAGCTGATATGTCGGAATATGGCAAACTTAATAGACGGATCTCGAAATCGGTGCGACACGATCTGCGTTCCTATAATACAAGATGTATTAAGGACGCAATTGAGTGGAACCAAGGCACGAAAGTGTTCGCAAAGAATTCGTTTATTGGGAAAAGCCAAATGACAAAGCTGAAGATCGAGGATGGCAGTACCATTTCGTCAAAGCCGGAGATTCTGAGAGAGCTCGAGAGGTTTTACGGACAGTTGCACACCTCAACACGACAGCCCATTGTCAGTACAGCTCAGGACAAGAGAGCTAAACTGACCCGACACTACACTGAGGACATCCCAGACATCAGCTTGTACGAGATTGAAATGGCTCTGAAACAGCTTAAGAACAACGAGGCGCCGGGTGATGACGGAATCACGACAGAACTACTGAGAGCGGGTGGAAAACCGGTACTTTTAGTCCTCCAGAAGTTGTTTAATTCCGTCATACTCGAAGGTACTACGCCTGAAGCATGGCACAGGAGTGTGGTGGTGCTCTTCTTCAAAAAAGGTGACAACACCTTATTGAAGAATTATAGACCCATCTCACTTCTGAGCCATGTGTACAAGTTGTTCTCCAGGGTCATTACGAACCGTCTCGAAAACAGGTTTGATGACTTCCAGCCTCCCGAACAAGCCGGTTTCCGTAAAGGCTGGAGCACCATAGACCACATACAGACGCTCCGCCAGATTATACAGAAGACTGAGGAGTATAATCGGCCATTATGTCTAGCGTTTGTGGACTATGAAAAAGCCTTCGATTCATTTGAGACCTGGGCAGTATTGCAGTCCCTCCAGCGTTGTCATATCGATTATAGGTATATCGAAGTGCTGAAGTGTTTGTATAGAAAAACCACCATGTCGATCCGATTACAGGACGAGAGCACGGAGCCAATCCAATTGCAGAAAGGCGTGAGACAAGGAGATGTTATCTCTCCAAAACTGTTCACGAACGCATTGGAGGACGTTTTCAAGCCTTTGGACTGGAACGGATTGGGCATCAACATTAATGGCGAATACATCACTCACCTTCGTTTTGCCGATGATATAGTTATCATGGCAGAGTCACTGGAGGACCTCAATATAATGCTCAGCGACCTCAGTAGCCTTTCCCAACAGGTGGGTCTTAAAATGAACATGGATAAGACAAAAATCATGTCCAATGTCCATGTTGTACCCGTGCCGGTCAATGTTGGGAACGATACTCTCGAAGTTGTTGACCATTACACCTATCTTGGATCTGTCGAATTATGATTTTTGTCGTATCGATTTATAGTAATATTTATTTCTAGTATATAGGGTGTAGGGGCTGAAAAAAGGCAAGTTCAGGAGGTACTTAAAAGAAATGGCTATGGTGTGACTAAACGCGGTCGGGCAAGACGCAAATGCCACAAGAGAAGGACTGACGTCGAGCGGCAACCGGCTTTCATGCCTTACGTTAAAGGAGTAACGGATAAGGTAGGGAGCTTGCTGAAAGAGTACTCCATCAAAACAGTGTATACCCCCTTATCAAAGTTGGCGAGACACGTGAGGTCGCCGAAAGACGTTATTCCTTTTCAGACCCCTGGTGTGTACAAGGTTGATTGTAGCTGCGGTAGTTCCTACATAGGTCAAACAAAGCGTACCATAGCAGAAAGGATCAAAGAACATATCGCAGCCGTCAAAAATCGCCAGACACAGAAGTCGGCTATAGCAGAACATTTGCTTGAGTCGGGGTCCGGTCACTGGATCGAGCTCCACGACCCGAAGGTCCTCTCCACTGAACGGCATTATTTTTCAAGAATGGTTCGTGAAGCGGTTGAAATCAGAAAACATCGCAATTTCAACCGGGAGGATGGATTTAAGTTAGCGGCGTCGTGGAATCCCATAGTAAGCAAATGTACAAACCGCGGTGTAGGTACTAGGACTTTTACCGATACAGTCAGTGTTGTGTGTCGTAGTGACAACCCTGCAATTTTTCAAGATCAAGATCAAGTGAGGGTAGGAGAACAAAATATCCGCTCTTCTCGCCGGACTCACCCGCAGTTTTCAGTCAGCTCGTGACCACGGCCATTGTAACATGGTCGAAACGTCGAGCGAAAGGTATCTATTTTTACCTATATTTAATAGTGCGCGATAAGTCCCGATAAATATGAAAACATGTGTTCGAATCGCGAAAGTTTAAAAATTACTAGTATATAAAAATTCTGAAAACAATACAATAATTTGGTACCATCGAAATGATCTTATGATGGAGGCTGCAGATGCATGTTGTCTTCACCTGTAATTATTGTGACATTTAGTTATATTTTTGTGTGGTCGGTGGACTTAAATAAATAAATATAAACAAATAAATAAATGGATAATGGAGCACTTCAATGGTGAATCACTCTAATAGAGCCATCTAGCGGGAAAAACGCTGACCATCATGTCTCATGAGCCGAGTGGTGCGGTGTCGTCCCCTTTTACTGTCTGTCCTCACCTCCCCGTGTGCGCACATCATCATCATCATCAGCCAGAAGACGTCCACTGCTGAACATAGGCCTCCCCCTTTAACCTCCACACTGAACGACATCCTGCCATCTGCATCCACTGGATGCCCGCGACTCTCACAATGTCGTCGGTCCATCTAGTGGGAGGCCTACCTACGCTGCGTCTTCCGGTTCGCGGTCTCCACTCAAGAACCTTTCTTCCCCATCGGTTATCAGTTCTTCGAGCGATGTGGCCTGCCCATTGCCACTTCAACTTGCAGATTTTAATAGCTATGTCGGTGACCCTGGTTCTTTGGCGAATATATATGTTCCGAATTTTATCGCGTAAAGAAACTCCGAGCATAGCTCTCTCCATTGCCCGTTGTGTGACTCTGAGTTTTTCCAAAAGACCAACAGTTAAGGACCACGTCTCAGTACCATATGTCATCACTGGCAACACACAAAAAGTAATCTATGTCTATTTTACTTTTTTTTACTTGGCTTGTTTGCGTCAAATTCAGCTGAAATTTTACATTCACGTGTAATTTGGATGACAATGTACGAGTATAGTTAGTTACGTGACGTCATTCCCAAAAATGAATGAACAGTAATTTTTATGCACTACATGATATTATGGAAATCAAATGAAAGGGATTTATGAACGAAACACGATTAAGGATATTTCGCTCCATAGAAAAAAATATATGAAAGGAACTTTTCTCCCATTATTTTTTTGGATTCATTCAAATATGTACCTATTTACTAAATGATGTCTACAGTATCTTAATATACAGATTTCATAATTAAGGAGAGAACCGTAAAGGTCAATTTTACAGTACAGATATACCTTTCGTAAAATATGTGAAAACCTCAAAAATAGAAGTAGCGAAACGCACGACTGTGTGTAAGCGCCATGGATTTGCTCCACTAAATGCAACTTTAATACAATAATTTTAAGCCTTATGGTCATCTGTAGTAACAAGCGTTGCTTAAAAGTGGTAAAACTAAGCCGCTAACAAACCGCTCTAGCTAGGTACTTAACTTCCAGTATAATGTGGTGAATAGTTTGCGCAACAAAATTCACGTACCTATCAAATAGTACCACATTGCTGGAGCTTCTCAATTAATGGCAACACATAGTTTAGTACCGTAGGAGTATTATATTCTCTTGGGTTTGGTATAGAAGAGATAGTTTATATTAAATTGTTTTACGTAGCGAGTGTGTTTTAAGTAACTCTCTGATTATAGTTATATTCTTGACTAAACTTAGATAGATCGTCAAACGCAAAGATTTTGTACGGTTTGGACTGTTGGACGGTAGCTAATAATGCAGTTTCCTTTTTTTCCAGAATTTTTTGATTTGTGAGTATTTTGGCGTCGCACTCTTGTGCATTTGTCTGTGTCAAGTATTATAATACTTTATCAAGTTAGATGAAATGTGGTCAAACAAGTCAGTCATAGTCAGAATCAAGCAAAGTAAGTCACAGTGAAGTCTAAGTCACGCTCCAGTAAAGTGGTAGAGGTTTTACTAGAAGCTTCAATGGAAAATCACGAAAACACGTTTTACCTCGTTATATTACACGAGAACCAATATAACAATTTTTACAACAACAAACCGCACCTGACAATACAGACAGATAGACATTCACCTTGAAAAAGATCGCCGAATGCGGTTGAAACTATAGTCGTAGTAACAGACTTTATCTTACGTGAGTAATGCCGGCGTAATATAAATAAAAATCAAAGACTCATTCAGACTAAGCTTCTTAGTCTGAATTTTAGAAATCATAGAACATTGACGCAAAGCTGCTAGTCTTTCGGTCTTTTATCGGATACATTTCGGAGAGAGTGAATCGGATCTGCATAATCTAATTCCTTTCTGGCCACTTCTCTATCGGACTGCCAGTATGAGCACGAAAATGCGACTCCGTTTCATGGTTGATATTCCGAGAACCCGTACAAAGCGCTTTGATTCCACTTTTATCGCGCGAACTGCTACTTTGTGGAATGTCCTGCTTGAATGGGTGTTCCCCAATAGTTGCAACCTGTCTTTAAATCGTGACTGAATCGGTATCTTCTGGGCAAGCGTGCTCTATCGTAGACCGCATCATCGCTTAACATCAGGCGAGGTGGTGGCCAAGCTCAAACTTGTTGTCTAATGATTAATAATTAAAAAATGCTAAAGTTCAATAAATGGGATTTATCCCCTAATTTTCCACTCTTAGAGGTGGAGTATTTTCTTCAAGTTTACGTAACATGCTCGTACACACAAAAATATACTTAGACGAATTGAAACTCCTTTTTTGGAAATCGGTTGTGGTGGCTAAAATAAAGCCAACATTCGTAAGTAATCACGACCCTACGACCTAAGATCAACCCCGTATTCAAGTACCAAAATCATTTGCCTTTCTCCATACTATTTAATCTACCGCAAAAGAAAATTCAAACACGATTCTAATTGAAACTTCAATTAAGAAAGCAGTGTCTCAAATTATATCAGAATTTAATTAACAGCTAATCCTAAAGGTGTAACACATTGTGGCAGAGAAGGACCAATTTACTTAGATCCCCAGAGCTCTCTAATCGGATCTTACATTCCTTGTTAATTTTAAGGTTGGGGGGAATATGAAAGGTCTTTAATAATGGCGATTACGTTGCCATCTGATTTATCGCACAGCCATAACGCTAACCACCTGGGCTGACAACTTTTATGAACCATTATTTCAGAAAGTAGCAAACCGAATTTACGATTTTTATATATCATAAAAATTTATTTAATTGATAATAATACTTTTATAAGGTGCAATTTGATAGACCATTGAGTAATAAAATGCGTCTAGAATGCATAAATGGTATCAAAAACATTTATGAAGTCGAACCCATACTGGCAAAGTTTGCATAGAGCTTAGAGCCTAGGGAAGATACTTGGCTTTATTTTTATTATTACTGTCTCCTGTACGATAGCGGTTGATAGAGTGGCGCTATATTAGTATTATAAAAGAATCAAGTTTGTATTTAAGTGTATATTTGTCCGCACTCGACTTGGTAACTTATTATTGAATAAATTATTATCTTATTTGACGTACCTATTACCTACATAATAATATTATTAAAATATAATTTTATATACATTGTTGTAGAAAAGTGTACTGGAGTAGTTGGACTTGTAACCATGGAGTTATTAACAAAGTATTGTATTAATAACATTTTGTATGGACGTAGATAATATCCTGGATTAAGTCGAAAGGCTAACCCGAAAATATAATTTGTTTCACATTTTTCCACTGCAAAGTTAAGTTTCAAAATCATCAGCTTTTTACTATCCACTTCTGGACACATATGCCTCTCTTGCACGCCACTGAGCTCAGACTGCAGTTCTCTACATACAGTGTTTCCCAGCTGTTTTATTGTCTCCTGTGGCTTTGTGCATGTTGTTGCTACCGTACCTGGCCGTACTAGTCTTACATTACGTTTGATTTAGCGTTAATCCGGTCAAATTAGACCAAAAAATAAGAGTAAAGCTACCTAAATTCCCACCAAGCTGAAAATCAGTTTTTAGTTGTTTAAAATATGATTATAAATGAAATTTAAAAGTTCCCCTGTTTTTTTTCAAGGTCCAAAGGTAAAAAAAATGAGTTTTTTCGCGATTTTCACCAAGACGGTAAGTTTTATCATAAAAATACTTTTGTCAAAAATTGTATCATAAAATTATCTACAAACAATGTTTCAATACTTTTTTTTCTACGAGCCACCGTTTTCGATATATAACTTGTAATTGTAAATAATTAATATAAATTGTAACTATCATTAAGTCACGTATTAGGGTTGTGGGAATGCCCATCATGCCCACAACGGTGGATCCGCGCCTGCTCTCTCCATAGCTCGCAAAGCTACTTTAAGCTTGTGGACCACCTTAACCGTGATTACCCATGTCTCGGCATCGTAAGTCATAATGGGTAGGACACTGAATAAAGACTTTTGTTAAAGTTAAATTTGTTCAATAAATAAAAATAAAAAAAACACTTGGCCGGTTTTTGTTTAACAGTAGTTTACGTTCTTAGTTTTTTAGTTAGCTTGAATTTTGTTTTCCTCACAAAAACTCAAGCCCATTACGAAAAAACTTATAAGTTAACTTACCAGTTTCTAGGTTAAGCAAGCTACCCGCCTGTGCCCGACCTTAGTTAATATTCAGTAACTAAAAGTTAATATTCAACTTAGTTAATATTCAGTGAATAAAAAAAAAGTGTTACCCATAGATACTACTTAGAAATACAATTAGCAAACAGAACTATCTCTAAGTATTATATAGAAGAATAACCGTTCATTTACTTGAAAACATTCCTGTCTAAATATTTTATTTCAATAAAATATCAAAGGCATGTAAAACACGCAGAACTATTCTTTGTTATAGAGCCACCGTCTGCGAACTCTCTATTTAATAAATGTTTCGATAAAATTTCGAAGAATAAAATGATTAAAGTTTTTGCTTTGTTCAGCATAACTTTGAAGGTAAGTCATTTTACGAGGAAATATCAAATTCATCGCGTACCTACACTTGCATGTATTGTAAAGTTACTCAAAGGAGGTAGGTATTGGTAAGTTTCTGTAAATATTGAGTAAAAGTTTATCTGCGCTGCAAGTTAATAAAATGTTTGGTGGACTCTATAAACTTATATATAGTCCTCCTCATCGATTTCGATGACGGCGACCCTTAATCATTTCTTCCTAATAAAGCTTTCCTATCATGAGCCCTAATGTGGCTCGCTAGGCCAAACTTAGTCTTAAAGACCCGATCGCAAGCTGTGCAGTAGAGTTGGCCAGAAGAATTAAAGGTGTAGTTATAGGAGGGCTTGTCTTTCTTTTAGAATTTGGCGTTTATGGTCTAGATTTTCGAGACGGTTTTCTTCAAACGCTTTAACCTTTTTATTAATTGTATTTCGCCATGAGGATCTATGTGTTGCAAGCTCCTCCCAGCTTCCAGGGTCTATGCCGCAGGCGTTGAGATGTCTCTTAAGGACGTCTTTATATCAAATATGCTGGCCTCCTTGCTTATGCTTGCCATCTGCCAAAACAGAATAGAAGACAGCCTTTGGCAAGCGATGATCTTCCATACGCAGTACGTGCCCACACCATCTAAGTTGGCGCTTCATAAGCAAAGCTTCCATGCCGAGCATTTCGGAGCGCCGCAGGACGTCGGTGTTAGGTACTCGGTCCTGCCACTTTATTTTCATGATTGATCTTAGACACCTCTGATGAAATGTGTCAAGTTTTTTAAGGTCTGTTTTGTAAAGGCACCATGCTTCAGCACCGTACAAAAGCACTGACAGAACCAGCGCCTTGTATACATCAAGCTTGGTCTTCAGCTTCAAATCATGGGACCTTCAAACACGATCATTTAGACGACCGAAAGCAGCAGCAGCTTTAGCAATGCGCGACGGAATCTCCGATGCGAGGGTATTATCTGACCTAATATTGCTACCAAGGTATTTGTAATGACCTACCTCCTCCAGAGGCTTGCCACCGAGATTAAGAGTAGAACCATCAGCATTAAATCCTCTCGGAGGTTGTTTTAAGACTTCAGTCTCGCTATAAACATATAAGCAAGTACATTAGAGGCTAGCAACAGAAGCATTTATGGACGATATGAAAATGAGGGTCATGGTGTAGCCGAGCCAGCGTACGTGAGTCCATAAATGCGTAAAAAATAATAGTTGCGGTCAAGGCTTGTATAGTACTTTTCTACTAAGTAAAATAAGTAGTGCCTGTAGAATATTTTATTTGAAAATACTTGTTTATTTGATCGAGAGAAAATACATTTGTTGAATGTATAATTTTAAATCTTAAACCTGGATTTCAGGAGGCGTCAAAATATTTTCCCCACACTCATATTCTTCACTGGAACTAATTTTAATAAAAAAAATAACCAGAATCAATGTTGAATAACAGTCTTGTGCAATTTCAATACAAATTCTCGACTGTATGAAACGGGTGCGAAATCAAAGTTCTACGTTTTCTAAACTACTCTGACGTATATATTATATCTACGCTTTTTTCTATATACGTATAAGCTCGTCACACTTCATTATAGGCCTCGCATCCATTACATAATAAATAAAAACGATGACCCTCTTTAAACCTCTTTAGTGTTAGTAGATAGATATATTCTCTTTGGATGAACAAAAATAATATTTCACGCCCCAATATGTTAATTTGTTTCTTTTTTTTTTACACAGCTTTTAATTTGCAAACTAGTTCTATATAAAAAAAAAACTTTGCTAAGGTACCTTTTTGGTTGCCATATTTCGGACTAAAAAGTATTAATAGTTTTATGATACCAATTTACTCTGCCTGCTAAACACAACAGTGGATTTGGATTTTGATACTAACTTTTCCGGTCACTCCTTGTGTAAATTTGGCCAGTAAAGCAATTTCGATTTATCTCGAAGAAGATTGTTAAAATAATGACCGACATTCCAAGCATATTTGAGAAAAAAAAATATTTTCAACTGCTGAAGTTTATTTATTTATTTTATGATCCAAGATCCAATATTGTATTATTTTCATTACCTTAACTTGAGAATACGCTCTTCGCCAACGAGTTTCAAGAATAAACTCCTGCAATAACTCCTCTACCTTGCGTGGGCTCGAGTGTACTTATATTAAGAAAGCATTATGATGTTCCACGTAATGAATCTTACTCAAATAATTTCTCATGAGCCTTCGTCAGTCATAAACAAGGTCTATTTTAGATAGACAACAAACAAGCCTCAATAATATTTGAGTTTCAGCCACTAATTCCCGCCCTTGCCGTAACCGTCTCCGTTTCACAAACAATTTGAACTTCCGTAGCACTATGCCAACACAAATACATGGTGACATACTCTAGTTGACACCGTACGGTGGCACTTCACGGAAATTTCTCCCCTATACCTGTATATTATGGCTTTTATTAGCGTGAGTGTTCTTAGCAGTAGGTGTACATGAAAGTGTCGACTATCAGCACAAGTGGAACTATAGACAAATGTTAGTGTAGGCGCCAACTGGTACGGCGTAAGTAACGCCCTTTACCCTTCCGCGAGTAATAAACAGAGGTTTATGAAGGGAACAGTAATTATTGCGATGTTAACAACTAATAAAATTCGCGTAAACTTGATTTGTTTGGGAAATCACTGTTTATCAAACAAACGATTTGTATGTTTCCATTAACACGCGTCTTATTTGCCATTTTTGTCATAGCAAATTCTTTAGCATAGCAAATCTGTCAAAAATGGTTGTTGAGAAAAATCTGCATAGAGTATGTTTAGCTGAGGTTCTATGGCATCTGTCAAGTTTGACGGTTGATAGAATTACAGAAAAGAGAAGTAAATAAAATTACATTTAAACAATTTTTTTCTTCTTTTCTATGGATAGAATAGAGGCGATTTTACTCATTATTTACCGATAGTGCACACGAATTTCTGAATTAAACGAATTAATTAAGTTAAATTTCATCAAGATAGCTTAAGCCGCGAGTGGTAGTCGCGAAATGGTAACAAACAGATAGGCACTTTGCTACTTTGGCATTAACAATTTAGAAAAAATTATTGGCTTTTACTAGTCTCACTATATATTACCACTCGGTGCAAGTTTTAGCTCTAACACCGGCAATAGATTATAATATATATTATTAATTTTTAAAAACAAGCTATTTCGTATTCTTCTCACCTTGCATTATGTTACATACCCATATCATGATGGTCGATAAGAACATTTTGTCTGCCATCTTGGACCGTCCGCCATATTGACTTTATCATCTAGAACTAAAGTGCTTGGGAAGACAAATCCAACGAACTCAAACTCGATGGGGATACATTGTTTCGTTTAGGAGTTCTTGTGGCCACCTTCTGTCTACATCATCAAACCAGCTCGATAGTACCATAACATTACATTGACATCAAACTCACATACCTATGCCAAATCAGCTCAATCGGTTGAGGATAACTGGTCTAAATTCAGTTGCAAGATTTGTTCCACACATGTCTACATTACATATGTAGGTACATACCATCGACAAAAGCTAGTACCATCCATCCTTGGTACATACTAACTAAAAGAACAATTTGAATAAAAGCTTTACAAACGATAAATATTGACAAAACGAAAAACTTTTGCACATAACAAAACAAATCTAGCGCTTATTAAAAAAATAATATTTTTTTGCTTGTAGCCGATACGTTTTGACCATCTACCCGCAATCTTTCCGTCTTGCCGTGAACATGGTGCATGTAATTGCGCCGAAATATCGAAAATTCCAACCACAATGCAGTCCACTCCACTTTATCACGGTAAATTTCCAGTTCATAATGATATAACTGCAAATAATTATGTATTTTACTTGTATAAATACATACAAATGTCAACCTTGTACCCGTAGACTCAAAGGCCCCCGCTTCGTTCAGTTAATAATATAATTAAGTGGTTATATCATTCAGCTAATGTTGTTTGGCATTAGTCGTGTCGTTAACTGGACTCCCGCTGTCAGCTCTTAAAAGGATTTGCGGTACTACCCTGCTGCGATTCGGTGTATTGCCTCCGAGTGGATTTCAGATGTCGACCTATTATAAGTGTTGTGTTACAGTTTTTCTTATCGCACCTACCCAAATGTAACTGGTATACATACACATAAAAAAGTATAGTTATAGCTAGTAGTAACCTTATAAATAAACACCAACACCATGTGAACCTATAGCTGTAATCACTATTGTATTAACTGTTTTTGCTCTAATAAAGATTTAAAAAAAACATACGCATAGACACACTTACACACGGTAACACACACACACGTGTTCATCTAGCGAGCCCAACTCGATTGACGTTGGCGCCGATGTCTCATACACATACCTACATACGCCAGACTCCTTTTCACACATAGAGAAACAAGCACACACTTATTTTTTTTTTGTATTCTGTAATGTAAGTTATTCATTAATTTTGTTTATTTGAAAACAAACAGCTTTAGCAACGTCAATAAAAATATGAACAAACAAGCCTTAAAAGTTTTCACAAGTAAAAGAGAGATACAGTCCAGTTCCGCGAATTTTGAAATCTATCTATTTATACATATAATACAAACGTAGAGATAAAAAAACTGTAATTGCGAGATATATAAAAAAACTCACTGGGCGTCTTAAAATAAGCAGCTGAACACCTTAAGACAGCTATTAGAATTTTTGTTTGTTTGTTTGTGCACGCATATCTCCTAAACCACTGGACGGATATAAATGTGGTTTTCACGAATATGCTTAGCTATGACCAGATTGAAGTATAGGTATAGGATTGAAGTATACGCATGGACCGCATTAAGGGAGGAAAAAAGAGTTGAAAGTTTATATGAAAATCTACGCATATGAAGTCACGGGCATTAGTAACAAATAAAATGGCTTTCAAACAGTATAAATAAAAAAAAAGGGTGAAGTACTCATATTTTAATGATACCTATTGATATTATTGTGTTTTAGAGAACATCTTAGTCTCAATCCCTGGGGGAAGGGCACTGCACGCTGTTACACAGTCTTCGAGTCTAGTTCAATGGCAGTCAGTGTACTTGTTTTATTGTGTAAAAAAACACTAGCCAAAAAAGATGTAACTTTTTGTACAATGTATAAAATATGTAATAAATTATTTCACTTCATTTATTTCTCTTCACGGGTCTAGCCCGGACATTTGGTGGGCATTGGTGGGGCCGAAGCCAACACCAAGAGGCCCTTTTGAATATAAAATACATGCAACTATGAAATATGTATAAAAAGGAATATGAAACTATTGTACAGTATAGGATTAAAAAAGACTGGGCTATTGAGGTGAACAACTTGTGGATGGAATAACAGATCTATAGAATGAGAAACGGCACCTGCCTTATCCTGTCTCATCTCAAAATATAATAAATTATTATTATTAGTTAAGCGTATAGTTGCTTTGGTATAATACTGTTAAACTCTTGCACATATCACCCTATTCAGATAGCGTATTCCACAGACTAGGACAATGCATGCAATGAAAGCGGAATCAAAGCGCTTCGGGTTTGGGTTTCGCTTATGGGTTTTTCGGAGTTTCAACCATCAAGCGGTGTTGATTTTTCGTGAGCACTTTTGCAGTCTAGTAAGGAACTCAAATTATGTGTGATTTAGTTTCACCTTGGTCAATTTTTTTTCGTCGTCTCTGCACGAATAGCATGTTTCTGGATCGTACATGACATATGGTCATACATATAGGTAAGGTTGTGCCAGAAAAACGTTCCCATATTATATTGTCTCTAATTTCATACACATGGTGCGTTAATTTTCCAGACCATTGAATATAGCGCGCTAATCTGTTTTACGATCATGGATAAATTCGGAAGCATATGCAAAGTGAATATTTTATTATTGATAGCCTAATTTGATTCAAAATCAATTGTTTTTGGGTTTAAGAGGACAGTGTAATTTATTTATTCATTTCGTTTTTCTTGTATGACCAAACGCATGGTCATGCGTTCAAGCAGAGGAAAGTCTTAATTTTATCTGGAAATAGTACTCCTAATTAGCCAATAAACTTCATTAGAACACATGGTACGGTATTCCAAATAACATTTAATCACAAACAAGGTTTGACTTATTACATAGCATGTTTGAAATAGACCTGGCCACACTAACTTTGTAGTATAGTATGCCTTTTTTAATGCTCAAAATGCCAGAAGCATTTCGGCTCTTTCCCTCTTAAATGGCGCGGGCCAAACCGCGCCATTGCACAGAATACAGCCATTGTCTTACCTGGGCGCGCTTGAATGGGTGATCTGGATTGTTATAATAACCTTACACTGATTTTTATATTGCTCTCTCATCAGCTGAGAGAGTGAGACAAAGCTCAATGTAAGGTTATTATAAGAATGTTTTTGAGATTATGGTAGCCCATCATATCCCACAATCGTAGTCTCATTTACGACTGACAAAAAGAATCGGCAAATTTTACTCGCAATGCGCATGCTAGGCTAGCAAGTCTAGTTTCTAATCGTTATAGCACCTTCGTTTTAAACGAATTAGATTGAAAGTACATGTAAGTTTAGCATGAGTGTACTTGTATTTTTTTGAATTGAAAACTTAGCCGCTTTGAGCGATTTTTGGCGAGGGGAAAACTTATGGGTTCGCGTAACCTCTTGTTGCTCCAAACTGAGTTTTAAGTTTTCACTTCTGTTGGCTGTCCCCATGACTGCCTATTTTTCAATATCTGAAACGCTTCCAAACGCGTCTCAATTTTTTTGTTAATGTAGGTAATTAGTAATAGTAATTTAATGTAAGGTTGGCCAGTTTTAAAATAATTAGATTTTAAAATAGTTTTTTTAACTTTCAATCAAATTTTAAACCCAAAATTGTATTCTAAAGAAGAGCCATTACAAGGAACCCAAACAAAACAGCAAAAAGAAAAACATCCCAACGATGATTGAAAATGTAACAATAGAGAGCCTCCATTCCGGCTGCGTTTGTTGTATAAATTAAAATATACAGGACGGTGACTAAGCAGAAATCGATGTAAGCTTCTACCCGAAAACAGTAATATGATTTCCCGAGACTGGTAGAAATAATCTTTATGGGTTGCCATTTTTCTGCCGCAGTTTTACGCCCTTTGCACTTCTGGGGAAAATTATTTTGACGTCGTTTTTTGTGTACAATTTCTGTGTGAGATAACGCGTTATCATAATTATTAATATCATAGATCATAATTATTATTTCAAGAGCCAATATCAACTAAACTTATCACATAAAAAATGCTACAAAATATGCACTATGCAGTTAGAAAAAATGTTGCCACAACTTTTAAGATAAAATATTAGGTAATTAGGTTTTACAATCTAAAGTTTATCAATTGTCAAAATGTCGAAGAAACAAACAAACTTTTATGCGATGTCCCAACTAATGCAATAACAACGTACTAACACACCAGAAATTAATAAAATAAGTACGTAGTTACCCAAAAAAACAAAACAAAACTTTGACAAGTAATCAAGGTAAAAAAACTCACCAATCTGCGTTTATCATTCGTTAAGTGTTAAGTTTCAACGAAAAAGTAACTTGTTTAAATCTCAGAGGTGCCTGTTCAGCTAAAACAATGAAATCATGATTAACTTTTTTATAAAGACTGAAAATGTTGGAATATTCTTTTCTACAACTTTTTTATTTATTATCTCGCTTTCTTGGCTGTTTGTTTGCTTGGTAGTATTTTTTTTTCTTACTTTCCAAACCTAATTTTAAAATGGTTTTTTAACTAACTTTCCAATAAGTAAGAGACTTAGATCAGAACTGGATGACAACGAATATAAAATGTGGTACCTATGTAACAAAAATTATTTGAATTATAGTATTTTTTAGACGGAATGAAAAAGGCTACAAACGTGTTAAAGAAGTTGAAATATAGATAATACATGCCAGTTTTTAAAACATTGTAATTCCTATATTCAAAACAGCAGCATAATAATATGAAAAACTTTTCCCAGAACTCAACAATGACAAGGTGAATAACATGGAACGTTAGAAAAGAAAATGCTTTCTTGATTTTAGTCTCATTCATGGTATAGTTTTGTCTTAAATAGGTGGCGATAGGAATAGTCCTACTTTATAACTTCACTTTTAGTAATCTTGAAAATATCTTTGAGCTAGGCATTAAATTCTGAATATAATGGGCATGTTGGAACTCTTAAGCAGATCGCTTGCAACGGATTAGCGAATCACACTGACTGGGCTATGATGCCCTTCAGTAACCTCTTAAGTACATATTATAACAAGCGGTGCTTAGGTCGACAATTTGGAGATTAACGTAGTAATAGCACGTCAAAGCGAATGTTCAAACAATGTCAACGCTCAAATCGTTGTTATTTTTTGTTTTTCCATTGTTAATTGCAAATTGGTCTGATGTTTAATATTATGACAGGCAACTACGAGTAATGAAAGCTCTACTTACTGCAGTATCTGGTGACTCCGTCTGCAGGGACTATATTAATGTTCACGCAAACGAAGCTGCGGGTACAAATAGTACATAATATACACAATAAAAGAGTATATACGAGTAGGTATAATAAACCCTTTTAATATTGAAATACACTTGCCAACTGACTGATTGGCTCTTCACTAAATCTGAAAATCTAACTAGATACTTGAACAACAAGCTGAAAGGCAGGTACAGGTCCGCTAAGAAAGAATTTTGCAAAGGGGCCGGATTAAGGGCGAAAAAGTGTTGAAACTTTATATGAAAATCTACACGTTCGAAGTCGCGGGCATTGGCTAGTTTCTAATTAAATTATGAATATACAATGATGTCGATTCTGTTGTACCATTCTCTAAACTGAACTAAATTTGACAGCACATTGATACGTCAAAGTTTGACGTACAAAGTTGAACGAAGTGAAACGTCACTTGTATCAACTGGCTCTTAGTTGCTTGACGTTTGACAGTCAAACGCAAGAAGCCCAGTATTTCCACTTTCAGTGTTTAATTTTAAACGTATAAAATATATGATATTACATTTTAGGGGTAGCTCTGGTACATGTGAAATGTCTTTTTGTACTAATATGGCATTACTAAATCACATCAAAGCTCTAATTAAAACAAAATAACTTTTTATAGCAACGATACCTGGGAAAAAATCGTGGGGTGTAATAAGTACCTATATGAAAAGTTAAAGCAACAAGTCGTATAACAATGATTAAAAGTTAAGCAACTTAATTATAATTAAGCCAAGTTACATAACATTTAGTTCATGAACTACATGTGTAATTAAGATAAACCGATTAAAATTATGACGTGAACAACTGAAGTGAAACTATTCCTTTGTGAAATTAAGCTAGTTCAAATTAAAGGGCGCGGGTGTTTGCTCTACCTTCAGTATTTACCTTAATAGTTCAACATACGTTTGAGTTCATTATACCTACTTCTACAGTTATATTTATATAGGGTACAGACTTTTGCGATTGTTAAAAGAGGTAATTACATAGACTATTATTCATAACTGCTTTGTAACTCAATCTACGGTCTAAAATGATGGTCTGTCACCTTGCCGCTGATGAGGAAAGTCACGCGAAAAAGTAAGACATTTTTGTAGCTTGTCGAGCATTCATGCATAAAAAGGTTATTCTTTAATAGTCTTTTTTTTACTAGAAACTTTCGTTTATTTATTTTATCACCTAACATTAAATAACATAAATATTTTCATAAATATAATATACTAAAGTAGCTAAATAAATACCTGACTAAATTAAATCTAAATTAAACTTGGAACTTTAAAACAGGGGTATAATATAATACCTTGCAACATACCTCACGAGTACTTTAATAATCACAATGATATCTAATTTTGCCAGACAAATAAATAGTGCAAGAATTTGCATAGGCTATGAAACTATTATGTTCTAAACACTGTCAAATTTATATGTTGTATTGATGAAAATGGTCTCCTTTTAAATTATTTTAGACTAGCTGTTGCCCGCGACCCGCGATTTCATACTCGTATACTTTCATGTTAATTTTCAACTCTCTTCTGCTCACCTTAATTTGACCCTTTCTCAAAATCCTTTTTCAGCCGACCTTTACACCCCATATATGTAAAGAATATGCCAAATTTCAGCTTCGTTGGTTGAGTAGTTTTTGAACTTACGCGATGAGTCATGTGTGAGTGGTATTTCACTTTTATATATATATTTTACCGGGACCACAATTTTGGTTAACATACTTTTTTATAAAATCCTGTCTTGTTGTGATGTGGTCAATAATCACAAATTTGAAGTTTTACAGAAGATCTGTTTTTATTATTACATAAGTTTGCGTTTGGCCCCACTTCATCTCATGGTAAGCAAATATGAAGATTAAGATGAACGTGCTTAATCTTTTTTTAGGGTTCCGTAGCCCGACATGGAACCCTTATAAATTCGTTCTGTCTGTCCGTCTGTCCATCTGTCCGTCTGTCCGTCTGTCCGTCTGTCCGTCTGTCCGTCTGTCCGTCTGTCCGTCTGTCCATCTGTCCGTTTGTCCGTCCGTCCGAATTTTTTTTAACCTTCTAACTTCTATAATTATTAAGATAAGTGCATGAAACTTTGCATAATGACAGTTGTTATATAGATCTCAATTTTAAACGTATAAAAATATATGATATTAAATTTTAGGGGTGGCTCTGGTACATGTGAAATGGGGATGTTTTTTTTTCACTACACCTATTTATGTGGGGTATCGTTTAAAAGGTCTTTTAAAATGAAGTAAGGTTTGATACATCACTTTTTTATAAAGTCTATAGTTTGCGAAATATGGCCCGCCAAAGTGGCAAAAAGTTGGTCAAGCATTTCTAAAATATAAAACATAGAAACTTGAATCTTACAATACAAATAGGTCATATTTAAAACCTTCATTCAAAATTATTTTGAATATTATCTGATGATTAATTTTTGAGTAACAGCGATAAAACTGTAATAAATTCAAAGATTTCTAGCTCATAGGTCATTGACCATTTTGTAAAATGGTCTTACCAAATAATGTTTCTCAATCAGTTTTCTCTAAGTTTATACCATAAAAAGTATATGCTATGTCGAGATGGTACATCTCTGAAATTTGGCCAAGTCTACAGAGCTTCGTTCGTTCGATTTTTTTCTATAACTAACAAATTCTGAACTATGACTATAACTAAATGGCTTTGGTTACGGAACCCTACCATATGCGTATCTCGACACGCTCTTGGCCCGTTATTTAAACATCAATACCCTGTTTGCCCCCTTAAAAAAGAGTAGTCTTGGAACGGATAATCAATCTTTTGTCTTTTTCGATCGAGTTCAAAATTTGAAAGGAGAAAAAGAAAAAACACGGCGTAACTATTCCAAGAATATTCCACGTTTATTATTAAGGGGGCAAGATTCTAGGTTTTAGAGAAAAACAGCAACGGTTCCACTGTGATGTGGGTGGTGATGTGCGTACAATAAGAGTCCTTAAATTACTTCGTACATAGTAGATAGTTTGGACTACAAATAAAAACTCTTTCCGAGTCAAGTAGTTCTATAGCAGAATGGAGATAATGGAATAAAGTCGTAAAGTTCGTAGCTACAATCACCAAAATAGAAGCGATCGAACACCGATTCACAAACTACTCGACGTCTACGCTCTAAACTTTGCGGTCTACTCTAAACTAGACTTCATAGACACAACTTCCGTATTTATAAATTGAAATATCCATTGTGTTGAAGATTCATAGGAGAAAAATATTACAAACACGAGTATTCTCATGTAAGTATGTGAGATGCGAGTATTCCCCAGCGCAAACATTCTTACCGGTTGCAGAGCCGAGAACCGAAGCGAGACAAATAAAAAGATTTAAAACCGCGAAGGGATTCCTCACACCGTATCTCGCAAATATTTTGATACTTCCTGAGTTTCATTCCATGTCGTTGGATCTTGAGGGTGACACTGACTATTGTAATATCGTATTGATTCATACATAACTGAATGTTGTCAATATAAATAAAATAAATAAATAAAATAAATAATAAATATTTCGATATAAATGTAAGTACATTTAGTAACTTATTTGCTTGAACAACTACAATTAACTATTCAATACGTACATATAAACCAAACATAAAACTTAAAAACCAAACTAATTGGACATCTTTTATACTTCCTTATAGGCAACGAAGGCCTATAGATAGTTCAAATAATCTCGAATTTCAGGCAACATGCACAAAATGCTGGTAGAGTTGTCTCGTTGCATTGCGAGGTTAATTTTATGTCCAAAATAGATTAGGTAAGTACACTGATATACATTATATGCTATCCTAGACCAGATACTTTTACGATTAAATTTTTTAAACAATTGTCTTCCTATATCTATGAAAACCTAATTATTCTTTTTTTACGACAAAAAAGGCGATAACAGTGCTTTACGGCATCATACGGCGTTCATTATATGGCTAAATGTATTTTTTTTACATACTGAATAAGTAAAAAGCACATGAAAGAGTCTTCCCGTGAACATGGTGCATGTAACTGCACCGAAATATCGGGAGCTCCTTCCACAAACTTACCACGGTAAATATCCCGTAAATAAACATATAACTGTAGTGAACAACCGTGATAGTTTAAAACAGTGTTTTAAAAAGCATATTTAAAACCAAACAGAGCCATGATATCATTTCGTAGATCGCAATCCATGTAAGATTACCGGGGATGGGCCGATTTGAGTTTAATTGTTTATCAATGCATCAACGCATCAACTATGCATCAATGCATCAATTCATCAACTAAAAAACCCGACGACATTTTTTTTATCACATCCTTTTCAATAATACATCATCTGAGAGTGTGCCACCAAATATATTTTTATCCCCACTTTACAAGTCGCCATTTTGTATTTATGATGACGTCACCTACCTAATGTCAATATCCACCTTTTTTTATTTGCGACGTCGGGTAATAAAAATACAAGTATAGTACTTTCTTATTGGCTTTACAAGCTAGCTAAACCGTTACGCCGTATCTATCCTAACAATTTTCCGAAGAAAATACCTATTTGGCGAAATTGGTTGTATTGGCTTCGGTATCTCAAATCCTGCTTATAATCCCCCCCGAATCCTTAGCTGCGTCTCGGCAATTCCTTTATCAATAGGGAGCGACTTGTAAACACGTGGGATTGGGTCTTTGCATAAGCAGCTGTGACAACGTTCTTCCAATTTCTTTTATTGCCTGTATTGTCATGTGTGAAGGTATTTAAGAGCGCTATCACGCTGAATTTTCGGAGGTTAAATTGATATTTTTTATTTATTTATTTGTTGGCTCGAAACTGGCTATCTCCACTGCGTTTACGGTGGCCAGTTTCAGTTTCTTGGACTTCTATTAAGTGACGAAATGAACACTTTGCTCGCTGGATTAAAAGGCAGTTTATAGTAGATAGCATAGTAGGTATACAGTTTCTTTGACGAATCTCGAATGTATTTCCATTTTAAAGTTGTATTTAGAGTGCAATAATGATTTAGGGATCAATTATTTATGTTTTACTTAACAGAAATATGTCAATTTAACATAACCTGATAAAAAAATAAGTAAAATCCCAAAAAAAAGTTAAACCTGTAACTTACAGAACTTTGTTACTGATACTTATTTAACATAACCTAACTTGAAACAAAAATGAATTCATTCTGAAACTATGAGATCTGAAATCTTATGAGATTCGTAAAAGAAACAGTTTTGAAGATGAATTTCCGCAAAGTAACGCCTGATTCATAAGTCATAAGTAATTTATTGGTAAAATGGCAATTTACAAGTCAATAGAATTTCTCTTAAGAGAGAAAATATAAAATAATTATTGAATATTAATATAAAAATATATTAATTAATTAATTACCTACATTATAAAATAAAATACTAAAACAAAAAAAAAATGATAAAACGTCAAAGAATTTGTAAAAATTAAGTTACATTCTTATGTCAAGTTTATAAAATTCCTTGAAATTGTAAAAAGATTGCTCGATGAGCCATTTTTTTAACCTATTTTTGTAGGACTGCATACTCGTGGCAGCCGTAATTTCATCAGGCAATTGGTTATAAACCGTCGGATCCATGACGTGCGTCAACTTGGAGGACTTCTCGAGAGAGCGTGGCACGGCCAACAGTTTGTGCCTGTTGCGGGTGTGGCACCCATTTCCCATTCAATCAACTATCATAGTAGATACTCCAAAAATCCGAACGAAACGCTTTGATTCAATTCTAATTGTTTGTTTGTGTCGCAGTAGAATACGTTACCTTAGTTGTGGAGGTGGTCCCCGATATATACAATCTGGGTGTCTTCAAATAGCGTGTGAATCGGTTTCTAGCTTACCGAGTGAATATAGGCAAGTGTACTCTTGCCACCATAGACGGCATCATCGCTTAAAATCAGGCAAGATGACGGCCAAACTCAAGCCTGTTATCTTATTAAAATAATTGGCCAAGAGCGTGTCGAGACTCCACCACCACCGGAGGATGGGCAGCAGCGTCCTAATAGTACATGGTGAACGTACTGTGACCCCCAAGCTGCCTACCAAGCGTCCGGATTATGGCAAAACCCCTCTCTATGAGGGAGGCTTTTGTCCAACAGTGGACGTTAATTGGCTGATGATGTGTGTGTGTGTGTGTGTGTCGAGACTCGATACACACATATGGTCCCTACCATATTCAGTTTTTATGAGCCAAAGTCATATAATTGTTGAGGTTAGTAAAATCATAGTTCAGAAATTGTTGGTCACACAAAAATTCGAAAGAATGAAGCTCTGTAGAACCAAATTTCAGAGGTGCATCATACCAACATACTTTTTATGGTTTAGTCAAAAAGAGAACTAGGTATTAAGAAATATTCTTTGTTCAGAAAGTTGTACGAAGAGGTCAATGAGCAAGAACGTCTTAAATTTATTGCAGTTTTTTCGCTATAACTCAAAAAGTTATAATAAAAATAAAAATATTTAAAATAATTTTGAATGAAAGTTTTTAATAATTACGACCCATCAGCATGGCAAAATACAAGTTTTTATCTCTAATAGTTTAGAAATGCAGGGACCAACTTTATGCCACTTTGGCGGGCCATATTTCACAAAATATAAACTTGATAAAAAAGTGATGTATAAAATTTTCCCTTCATTTGAAAAGACTAATTTAACGATACCGTATACAAAGGGAGACAGTGAAAAAATATCCTCCATCGATTTCCAAAAGGACCGGTTGGAAGCAGCCTGCATCAATCTGCAACGAAAAATTATAAAAAAAAAAAAAAAAAACTTGACCCCACCTTGTATGCCAAAGGTTAAACTGTAATTGAGCAAAGTTGCACTTGCTTCAATATTATACTTATAGAAGTTAAAAGGTTCTAAAAAAATTTGACGGACGGTCAGACGGACAGACCGAACTTATAATGGTTCTTTGTCGGGCTACGCAACCCTAAAAAGCGTCATGCTGTCCCGTAACTTCCATCCCTGGTCAAATATTCATGTCGCTATCTTGTACTTATTATGACGTTACTTATTCGGTAGCCATGCCTACATCTGCCTGAATATATAGACACTTCATTTGGAATTTAGACTATAGGTGGGAACAGGCAATGAAGCTTGCATACATACATATACGCGTTTTTACGCTACTACTCTTTTAGTTTTGCTGTTGTTTGACAAAAATAAATGCTAAAATGTAAAATAAATATCTAGAAATATCCATTGTGATAGCAAAGAAAATATTTTTAATATTCTTAAGTATGTAGACCTTTTTACGTCAAAGATTTACGAAACCCAGCCCATAGGGGTTTCGCTCGGTAACATTAAGTTTAATGCCCTAGACAACATATTAAAGTACTTGTAACAAAATACACTTTCAAAACTGCTTTGAAAGTGATAAGACAATACTTAAGTTCAAGAACATCCCATGTACGTTCTTGAACTTCGAACTTTATCCAAATTTAAACAGTTTATTTAATACAAGGGTTGGCACAACCTTAACGCGATAATATTAATCCGTTGCGTTGCGTTAAGTTTGTGCCGCCGCCTTACACTAGGCTCTAGGCCCACGTCATGGGAACCTCAGTGATCAATCACTAAGGTTTCCATGACATTAAATTTTTTGTAGTTATTTATTTTATCCTCTTTGGATGTCTTTAAGTTACATTTAAACATAATTTTAACCAGTGTGTGTTGTTAATGATAACATTTGTTACTGAGATGTGGTCCTTAACTGCTGGCCTTTTGGAAAAACTCAGAGTCACACAGAGGGCAATGGAGCTATGCTAGGAGTTTCTTTGCGCGACAGAATTTGGAACGTGGGTATTCGCCAAAGAACCAGATTCACTGATATAGCTATTAAAATTCACAAGTTGAAGTGCAATGGGTAGGCCTCATCGCAAAAAGAACCGATAACCGATGGGGAAGAAAGGTTCTTGAGTAGAGACCACAAACCGAAACACGCCGTCAGTATCCTTCCCACTACATGGATCGAAGATGTCGTGAGAGTCAGGGGAACCAGTGGATGCAGATGGCAGGCCTATACGTTCATTGTCGCCTATGTTTAGCAGTGGACGACTGGCTGATGATGATGATGATTATGATGGAGTTCTATTTATAAAGTCACCTAGTAACATTTACTAAAACTACACAAATATATTGTCACTTCATTTATCGAAATCGGATAAGGCATTTGAATGAAATGATGGGAACTTGCAAGTACACAAATGTAACATATGTTTTGCCTTTGCGTCGGAATAAAAGTAACAAATAATATACTTTAATAACCAAATAAAAGTTAATCAAGTTGTTTCAATGTTGCGACATATTTTTACAAAAATCCGCAAGTCCGTAAAAGAAGCCAAAAATTAAGAAATAATAAAGACATTTTCGTACCAAAAGCCGAGCCCGAAATAAGAACGTTTTTCATCTAAAACTTGTAAGGTTCCTATTACATTGCCCGCGGGAGATCGAGCCGTTTTTAATTAATGACAAATAGAATGAAAGGTGACAGCGACATTTGGCTTTTTGAAGATCCTTGGCTAAACTGAGAAGCTACAGCGTAAAGCCGAGTGCCCATCCAAGTAACTTGATAAGTGATCTGGCACGTAACTTGCCACTCGTTTCAGAATTCAAAGCAAATGCAAGGCGCAGCGCCCATTTGTGTGGCGTGGCGTGGCATGCGGTGTGCTACTCTCGTGCTACTAATGACGCATTGAAGTGGCATATGTTCTTTTTAACATTTTCTGTCAACATTATTATAAATATAAGTTATGTATTAATATGTCGTTCTAGTTATGTATGGTTTTAATTGGAATTTAGGTTTAAAATATTATATATATGCTGATATATATGTGTAATAACTTAAACTAAACTATCTCAATAAAATAAAATAAACTTATTTTTTTAAATCCTGACTTGAAAACTTCTTGTTCATGTAACTTCATGCAAAACAGAAGTTTTGGCGAGGAATATGACTGGTATAGGAGCGCATCCTAGTGTATATTTTAAGATGCGTTCTCACTAGGTAGTTAAGCGGTATTTAAACCTTTAGTTTAGATTTTGGTGTAGATTCAGGAACGTTTCTTGTGACTAAATTGGTTTTATGCGGATGAAATTGTGTATTACACTAATGGCTTAACTTGATTTCGTAAATCTTTTTACTATTTCGTTTCTTTTTCATTTTACTAAATTTCTAAGACATTGAAAGAAAATCTTATTAAAAAATTAATTAAAAAAACACAAAAGTTGAATCAAAATTCTACAGGCACTTGGAATGTTTATAATTTGTAGTAAAGCAAGAGCATCTTCAACCTCATCGAACAACATTTTGTCGTAGACTGAATTTTGTGTGATGTCATGTTACATAGGTTAGTGCAGGCTATGTCACGTCAGATCATCGTCAGAGTCATGATACGAGCCACGTCAGAGTCACGTAAGATGATGGGCGCTGCACCTAAACCAGACATATTTGTACAAACACATATTTTATAATAAAGGACTGAAAAAGGGAATGAAAATCAGTAGGAGCCTGCGTTTTAAAATTCTATGAAATGACGTAAATTTTAAATTTTCTATTTGAACCAAGTAAATGCTTTGATTACCAAAGCAGAAGGTAAAGTAAAAACAAACAGGTGAAACTCATTCCTTTTTAGAATGCATGAAAGAGTATATCTACAGAGGCAAAAGCACTGGCAAAGTTTTTTCCTTTATCGCTATGCAACGGTGTAATAGAAATTCCACCCTCCTTCTGAGATAAATCCATAAAACCATTGATAAATATTAAGAAAACGAAAACTGTCATAAATAAATAACTGGCCAAGAGCGTGTCGAGACACGCATACAGTCCCTACATACGTTCTGTTTTTCCATAGCCAAAGTCATATAATTGTGGTCACAATCATAATTCAGAAATTGTTGATCACAGAAAAATTCGAAAGAACGAAGCTCTGTGAACTTACCAAATTTCAGAGGTGCATCATACTTGAGAGACGTTCTTTGTTCAGACAATTTTACGAAAAAGACAATGATCTTTAAGCTAGAACGTATTGAATTTGTTACAGTTTTTTCGCTATAACTCAAAAAATTATAATCTCAATAATTTAAATGAAGGTTTAAAAATAATTTCAATAATTTAAATGAAGGTTTTTAATACGGCTTATTAGCATGGTAAATTACAAGTTTCTGTCTAACTACATTATAATATTTAAACCAACTTTTTGCTACTTTGGCGGGCCATATTTCACAAAATATACACTTGATAAAAAGTGATGAATCAAACCTTACCTTCATTTTTATTTTCAAATACTGTTTTTTTTATATTTTAGAATACCAATTCAACGACATACCGCACATGAGAGGTTGAAGCGGAAAAAAAAACATCCCCATTTCACATGTACCATAGCCAACCCTAAAAGTCATTTTTTTATACTTGTACAATTGAGATCTATATCAAAACCGTAATTTTGCAGTTTCATGCATTTATTTAAATAAATATAGAAATTAGAAGGTTCTAAAAAATTTGGACGGAGGGACGGACAGAAAGAACTTATAAGGGTTCCTAGTAGGACTACGGAACCCTAAAAATTAGAGTCCATGCTTTAACAGTGACTTGTTTGATGATAATTTAGCAAAATCTTAAAAATATTTAAATACCGGCACAAGACATGCGACGTTTCCTGTTATGAGGAAAAAAATGGTCATAATTACTACAAATTTTGTGAGACCCTGCAGGCTGTACTTAGGGTGGTGTTGCCATCTGCAGCTCTCTCACTCGCGTTTACTTTAACATTATTGAAGATAATAAAATATCCTAGTGCGAATTTACAAAATGTGATAACATCATGTTTTGCTGTCTATCATAACATTGCAAACAAATAAATTTTAAATATGATACATTTTAATTACATAAATTTTGTACAGGGGTAATTATTGCTTGTTACCATTGTAACGTTCGTCAAATGTAAAATTCACACGGTATTTATGTGAATATATTCACATTTATCTACACTAATATTATAAAGAGGAAAGATTTATACCTATTTTTGTATGTTTGTATGTTTGTAATGAATAGGCTCAAAAAGTACTGGGCCGATTGAAAAAATTCTTTCACCAATAGAATGCTACATTCTTCCAATTTGACATAGGCTATATAATATTTTGTAGCGAGGCCGAAGGCCGAGCTTACACCCGTGCGAAGCCGGGGCGAGCGGCTAGTCTTAATATATAATAATTCTTCTGTACGAGTGTTTGTCACCTAACTCCTCCTAAACAGCTGGACCGATTTGGATGAAATTTTGTATCTAAATTTAAATGGACCTGGATGGTTTGAAACACAATTGGACCCGGTTGGGCAGGACGACGTCTGCTGGGTCCGCTAATTCACATATATATTCAATCAATTGAAGATCGGTGACTTTTTGGTTTTGTTACTATCGCATATAATTATATTCAGTGATTTTATATCTTCAATAATGTGAAAATGTGCGAGCTATAGAATTATGGACAGAAAGAGCTGCCTTCAAACGTTTTGTTTGTTACAATTCCATGAGTAAATTTATTACTTGTTTGTTCATATTGGGTACTTCATAATTCTGAAAAATCAGGATTGAATTTGCGTTGATTTGAATGCATATTGTCCGTTTATATTTGTAGAATATTGGCAAAGAGTGCGATGATTCTAAACAAATTGGAGTTAACCCGAAGATACATCAGAGAAGTAATTGTCCGTGCCATCAAAACATTCTATCTCGTTTTTAACAGAATGGGATTATTTTTTATTATTGAACCCATCTGTAAAACAATTACTTTTTATATTGGATTCGATGCCATGGGCTTCAAATGGAATTTTATTCATTTTACATATTTGTACGAGTTTTGTACGAGTATAAGCTGATATGAAATGGGGCAGCATTTCACTTTCGAATAACATGTGCTGTATTAGAAATAAAAACAATAGGTACTTTTTGAAACAAAAACTAAAAAAAAAAAAAAACTGGGACATTATTGCACACATGGTCATCTGACCCCAAACTAAGAAAGCTTGTAATATGGCTGCCAGAGACTGATATACATACATATATATTTTTTTATACATACTTAAATAGAAACTACTATGGAACTACTACTACTTTACTATGGAATACTCCTTGTTTTTTTCGAGCGTATTTTTTTTTTGATTCGATTCTGTAAAGACTAGACTCAATCTAGCATCAATAGTCTTTCTGTAGTAGCTTTACCTAGTCTGTATGTCTAGCATTAATATTTATAATATTATGTACTACGTACAATGTACATATAACAAATTGGCTACATTGACTCTAAGGAACTATTTCAAGGACGTGTATAAATGTGTAAGATATAAAGTTAAATACTATTGGAATAAAACGATATTCAGACATAGCAAAACACCAATATAAATGTACTGAATTTCGTTCTAATTAAAAAAAAAACGATAACACTGAAGTAGTTTTTTATTTATTTATGTTGAGTTTACTTCACGTTAGTTGTGTTAAAATACAAGTGCAATACGATTCTTCCATACCCATCGTTGTAACACCTTATCTTAAACCTCCACCTAGTTTTACAGTTCCTCTAGCAGCCCTCACTGACTCGAGAATTAGCAGAAAGCAATACAGAACTTTGTTTTTTTCCAGTTTGTTTCTTTTCTTTTAGCGCCCGTCACTTCTTCTAAGTCTGGCATAGATATGTGTTTTATTACCTTTTTTCATTGCTTTATTCAGAATTAAATATATTAATAAGGTTTTTTCAACTCAACTTCAACTCTTAATTTATGGCTATTGTGAAGCGCTCGACGAGTCAACACGTCCTGAGGATGCCTCGTTAAGAGGCGAAACACGTGTCGACAAAGTGCACTAAGGAAACGGGTACAATTTATTACTTTTTAAATTCAATTAAAATACATGTAATTTCAATTAATATATATTTTATGTTTCAGAATTAATACATTTTTGTTTTCAGATTTAGTATTATCATATTTCATGTGTCAGATTTAATTAATTTATGTTTCAGATTACTTTAATAATTTTATAATTAAAAATAATTCAGAATTAATTAATTTATGTTTCAGGTTACGTTAATTTTCAATTTATGTAATTAATATTTTATATCAGGTTAGGCAAAATTAAACTTAATAAAATTAACATTATCAACAAATATTATCACAAATTCCTTATTGTACTTGAAGCGTAGAAGCGGAATTACACTAGAAATTCATCATTAAAACAGTTTTGAAAATGGACTTCCGCAAAGTAACGCCTGATTCAATCAACTAGAAATAACTTAGTTTTAATAGGTTTTATTATTGTCAGTCAGTGACGTTGACAGCCGAGACCTCCGCGAGTAATAGTGTTCCGTGGCCGAGACAGAATCTGATTCTGCAATAACAAGTTAAAAAATTGTCCAGGAATAATAACTGATAGTACTTATAAAAAATATAAATACAATCACAAGATTATTTTTCTCTAGCAAACAGAAAGTAATACACGAGCAATCTAATAACTCAATTTCTATTCGTTAAAGTCAATAATTGTGTACGAAAACACTTCGCAAATGTCAATACGTTGTCCAATTACCTTATAATAGTACCTCTCTCGGGTTTATTTTTTTCAGTGCCCTTCTGAAAGCGGCTAACACAGCTCTCGTGATCCTTCACACATCGCTCGTTCCCTCGCGAAAAAGAAAGGCCTGAGTCACGTATGACATTAGGGCAAAAAACGCGTTTAGATCTTGCTAACCTTGTTATTCCGCTGGGCTTTGGACTGATATGCAAGAATACTAGAAAAGGCTACCTTTTCGTTCTAGTTGTCATAAAACATGAATTATAAATGTTTACAGTCTACAGTGCTTTCAGTAACTTGTGACGCTTGATCGTAATAATGGTCCAACAAGAAAGCAATAGACAACATTGTTATAAGAACTGTAAACTGCCCTAAATAGAGTTATGCGTTATAAATTAAGATAAACCACGGGAATAATAAACTCCGAAGTTAATTTGAGAGCATAAAATAGCTATAAAACTCTCTATGTATAGCTTTTTGTTATGGTTGTCATAAAATTAAGAGTTAATTAGCTGAATCCTGCTGTTTTAACCGTGATTTTCCAGTTTTTCCGCATTTCTGGAAGGAAAAGTACCCGATGTCGATCCTCGTGATGCACACTATCTTCCTACCATATTTCGTTAAGATCGGCTTAGCTGTTTAGTCATGAAAAGCAAGCCACAGACAGAGAGAAATATAAACTTTCGCTTTAATAATATTAAGACTACGATTAGAAATGGTTTCATCTATTATGTATTATAATTCTGATCTATTTTCACCAACGTATGATGCTCTGTTGTAATTGTAATCTATCGTGGACATTAAAATCAAATTTTGGCATGGCAAAATCTCTCGAGTGGCAATTCTCAAGTGGCACATCTAAGACCGTAAGTTTGTAAAGCTAAAGGTCGCGAAATCAGTGCGCGATCAACAATCGCTCCCAGATAAACGAGCGCCATAAAAGTCGGGTTGAGACGGATGACCGGATTCCACTTTTACGGCGATATTATCGTACCGCTTAGACCGGCTTCCTATCGATTGGCACGACGACGGCGCGGGCGAATGTCGCTATCTGTTGCTTCACTTACGTCTACATTTGAACACACCTAAGCGACTTGCAGAGCTTCAAATTGTTAATACAAATATTTTATTATTAACACCACGGTAGAATGTACAAAATGTGGATTATTATAAATTCAAAAGTTTTCATCATCATCAGCCAGAAGACCTGCCATCTGCGTCCACTAGATGCCCGCGACTCTAACAATGTCGTCGGTGCATCTAGTGGGAGGCCAACCTACGCTGCATCTTTCGGTTCGTGGTCTCCACTCAAGTGGTCTTCCCCATCGGTTATCGGTTCTTTGAACGATGTGTGTCCAATTTAGGCAAAGAGGTCGCCCGAAGAATTCGACTTGGATGGGCAGCGTTTGGGAAATTACGTGACATCTTCTCGTCAAAGATGTCCAGTCAAAAAAAAAAAAAAAAATACTATGACCACAGTCGTACCATAGTACCTAAAGACTTTGGGTCTTTGATAAGAGTGTGTTGCCAGTGATGATTACATATGGTACTGAAACGTGGTACTTAACTGTTGTACACCTTTTGGAAAAACTCAGTCACACAACGGGCAATGAAGAGAGCTATGTAAATTTTTGTAAAAATGGCCGAACACCGAGTGCCGTATTGCCGTACTATTGCCGTGTAAAAGCGGCCGTGGAACAGTCAGGTCTATTCCAATTGTGCTAGGTTCAAAATGCTCATGTACCTCATTTACTAGAGTTTAGAACAGTCGACTGGAGCGCCACGGAACACACACACACACACACACACACACATCATCAGCCAATTAACGTTCACTGTTGGACAAGGCCTCCCTCATAGAGAGGGGTGTTGCCATAATCCCCACACTTAGCAGGCGGCTTGGGGATCGAACCACGATCGAACGCGGTTTCTTAAACCTATCCTAAAACTTAAACAGTTTTTTTTTTCACAGCCACTTGTTCACCACGATGCTGACTCGACTCTGCTGTGAGCGTGATGCTTTTCCTTACCGTAGTTGGGCAAAAACGTCGCGTGCGTGCAGTCGACTACAAGCTCAAGTATGTCCAGCATTTGCAGTTATTGAGACAGTTACGGGTATTTTCGTATTTTATCTCCCAGTATCCCGCCAGTATTTGTTTTATTTGCGCGTTCATTGAATTGTTATTATTGTTAGTGCGGTATTAAATTAATGCGACACAAATAGTTGGTTAAGATTCAACTAGGATTAGTTTTGACAGCCCCGTTAGCTCAGTTGGTAGTGAACCTACCTTCTGCGCTTGGGGGCGTGGGTTCGATTCCCACTAGGGCAAACATTTATGTGATGAACATTTGTGTTTGTTCTATGTCCGGGTGATAATATCTATTTAAGTATGTATTTAAAAATATATATGTACGTATTGTACGTATATCAGTCTCTGGCAGCCATATTACGAGCTTTGCTCAGTTTGGGGTCAGATGGCCGTGTGTGCAAAAATGTCCCACATGTTTATTATAGATTTATTTAATAAAAAAATAAAAAAAACATTTTCAAATCACGTTTGTCATAAAGCAAAGCAGTCATAGAATAGTGTCTGGAACAGATAGCGTTTATGTTCGGAAAAGATAGCACGCAGAAGAGTGAGAGAGAGAGAGAGAGAGAGCAGCTATTGGTGATGATGATGATGAATGGTTGATGTTGATAATTAAGATTACCATAGATTTTTTAAATATAACTTTAATAACTATACAGCACGTTTAAAGGTAAGAGGTCACTTATAGCGATAAGGCCGCCAGTTATTACACAATTTTTAAGGCCACTCTCAGTGGCTAGAGTTATCTCTCTCGCAAATTTCCAACATTATAAAATACCACATTCCGCTAAGTAAGAATAAAGAAAATCAAATTGGACATTATTTCAAGAAAAATATCGCTAACGCGTAATTTTTATGTTGGTATGTGTTATTTTAGCGGAAAAGGTCGAATAAAATCTTTATTCTGTGTTGTTTTTCAGTTTGTCTCGAATGATCGATATATTGGTAGTTTCAAGGCACTTTCGTTTCGTATACCACACGAACTCCTTGCACGTGCAAGTCTCAATGTTGCCAGTTTTACGTTGGGGTATCAGTATAACATTGTATAAGCGTTACGTGCTATTTCTTCGTAAATACTTTGAAACATTCTGTTAAAATCAAAACGTTCGTAGGAGCCGTAAATTTTTCGGGATAAAAGAGTATCAGCTATTTCCGTACCAAATGTCACCCAAATCTGTTAAGCCGTTACGGAATTGAGTGCGGACAAACACACTAAATAAAAAACTAAGCAAAGCTTGTAATATGGCTGCCAGAGACTGATATACATACATATATATTTTTAAATACATACTTGAATAGATATTAACACCCAGGTACGTCAGTAAATTAGATATTTTAGATACGTATAAGTTCACGTATACCTACACGGAACGAGGGTACTGAACCGAATAGAGATCACTGTGCACACTCTCCTCTTGAACAAATTGGGGCAACCCTGAAATCGCAAAAAAGGTGGTGCCGTATATTTTGTTTAGTGTCAAAGACGTTTTTACTATTTTTTTTGCTATTTCAGGGTTAGTTCTATAGTAAACGTTGTTTATAATGATGACTACAATGATATCCTCAAAAATTCCTGTCTAACTGATCACCCAGTATATTAAACACATTGCACCTTACTCAAAACCACTGTAAGCTCTACGATTCTAACGTGCAACACGTTGCTTTGTTTTATGGCTAGGAGCTTCAACAGTTGGGCTATCTAGGTTGTAGGTATACCTAAGTACATAACCTCGAACGGATTTGATGGTACACTCTGAGAGATTGTACGGGTAAAGTAATTATGTGAAGTAATCTTACCGTTCCTTTGACGGTATTGTTGTCTGTCTCGCGAACTGGAATTTGCACGACAATGAAGTAGAATGTAGGTACAAGGTTTCTGTTGATGGATTGGTAAATTAATAATAAGAGGAACGGGCTAGATTTATAAGGTTACGGTCCTATTAGGAATCGGGCTTTTTTATTTCATTATATTAGTGTACGATTCAACGCTTTTTTTTAACATGTGGCATATTTAATTGGATAATAAGTATTATTAAGTTACACAATATTTGACTATAGTGTTGTTTATCATTTACATTACAGGTAATGACCTCAGACAGGGTGAAATGCACAGACATTCGTAGAAATACAAAATAAAAGATGCAGACAAACTGGTGTGCCGAAAAATGGGGATGGGCGGGGCACACGTCCAGACTTCGGGACAACCGCTGGAGTGAGAAGGTGCTCTTCTGGTACCCACGAGACGCGCGCCGCCCGCAAGGGCGCCCGCGCCGACGCTGGTCAGATAACATCACAGTCATCGCTGGTCAATTGGAAGCGATAGACAAGAGTGAAACCGAATGGGGAAGCCTATGTCCAAAAATGAACAACTCAATAACTTAAATACAAAAAAAATATATCTACAAGATCGAATACCAAGGAGGTTGTATCACTTTCATTGACAGCTTTCTCGGTTCACGTGCAATTCCAAATGTATATAATGACTGGACTAATATTATAAGGAGTAACTTAGGCTACTTTCCATCGTCATCATAATCACCATTTTTCACCACCACGCGGGTGATACCGCGGAGCGCAGCTAGTAATCTATATAAATAAATATGAAATGCCGTCGCTAATTGTATCACTTGGGAATGGCTGGACAGATTTGGCAATTTTCGTAATAGTCCAAATTAGGAAAATTCTCAAATGCAGGAAAAACTGAACGTCCTTTTTTCTATGGGATTGATGAATAAAAATACAATTACCAGCTGAAGATTGCGAAACAGACTCCTCAATAGCAACGCGCTCAAGACAAAGCTCTGGATGATCACTTAATTAATGGCTCGTCACTTGTTTGCCACTTATTTTATAAAAAATGCAAAGAGGTTGAATCAGTTTGAGTTATTACCATCTCGGGAGCATAACAAAAAAAAAACACAAATCGATCACAAACAATAATTTTTTACGTCTTTTGTTGTGTTTTTTTTTAAAACTAACATTGTGAGTTTTAGGGTTCCGTAGCCCGACAAGGAACCCTTATAAATTTGTTCTGTCCTTCCGTCTGTCTGTCTGTCTGTCCGTCCGTCCGAATTTTTTCAAACCTTCAAACTTCTATCATTATTTTTATACAGTGATAGACATAGTAATAGTAGTATAGTATATTGCATTTTAGGGAAACTTACAGCCTAATAGTATATAACTAAAAAAAAAAAATTAGGTGACTGGGCCAATTACAAGTTTCCGCTTCCGTTTGACATAGTTACTTAGTTGATTTCACATACAACTTCTTGGATTAAGTTATTTTATTACGGCAAATAGAGTGATTCATTGTGTGGTTTTATTGTGGTATGCAAGGTGTGATGCGTTGTCGAGTATGTAGTTAGGTACTTATAATTACTTATATACCGCACTTTCCTGGAAAATAATGTGTAATCACCGTTGCATGTAGTTGAAACTATATTAAAATGGAAGTAACTATCCGTATACTAGGTTATACGGAACGGTGGTCCTAAGCCAAAAGGAGGTCATTGTATTGTTCATTATGAACAACTTTTGCGATTGGCATACCATGAAATCGCGAAAATAAATAGTACAACTACTATAGAAAAAAATCTTTGTGCGATTTGTTTTGTAGCTTTCAAATGTCAGAAATTTTTGTCAGGCAAGATTTCAGATTTGCCTCATATTAAACGTTGCTGGGCAATGGAGAGAGCTATGGTCGGAGTTTCTTTGAGCGATAGAATCCAGAACGTAAATATTCGCCAATTAACCAGAGGTACCAACATAGCTATTAAAATTTGCAATTTGATGTGGTGGGCAGGCCACATCGCTCGAAGAACCGATAACAAGAAAAGTTTTTGAGTGAAGACCGGAGGCCACGAACCGGAAGACGCTGCGTAGGTTGGCCTCCCACTACATGGACTGACGACATTGTAAGATTTGCGGACGTAGATGGCAGGCTGTCGTTCAGTGTGGAGGTTAAAGAGGGAGGCATATGTTCAGCAGTGGACGTCTTTTGGCTAATGATGATGATGATGAAACGTTGCTCATAATGAGTAGAAGAAAGTCCTCATATGATGATAAATACTTATGGTTTAGTACCACTGTTCCGTGTAACCTTGAATAGGAAAATTCCGGTAAATAAAAAAAATATATAGTATTCTTTAAAAAAGTAGGTATAATTATTTTGAATAATAAAAGTAATGAAACCCATATTCCATCTTGAAATCTTTTTTTCAGGATAGTGAATAAATAAGGCAGAGAAGACACGCTAGTATATTACTAGTAAAGTAAAAACACAGACCCTCTTGGCATTAAGATGGAAGTACAAAGAGAGGAAAAAGGCCAGGTCGAAGGCAATAAAGTAAAGATGATGATAAAAGATGGGCAAATAAAAAGTTTCATTTGTTTTTGTGACAAATTATGGGACATTCACACTAGGTTTCAGTAAATTAGATAAAACATGCGAAATTAACGTTGTTGTGAGTTTCACAAAGGATTCTGTGTATGTTTATTTAGGTATTTTGTGCGGCCAAATGTCAATGGTTCACTTTAATAACAAATATGTTTTGGTACTCGTAGAAGGATAATTCTAGCGGACCATTTATTTTTAGCACTGAAAAATGTACACTAGTCTTCTACAAGTAAAGAGAAGATGGGGTGTGGTGTTATGAATGTATTACTTTAAAACAGAGCAATAAGTGGAACTTGGCACTTGGTTCACGTATGGTATATTGCTAGTATAAATAACTAAGTAACAAACTGTGACAGCGTTCGTTTCGACGGCGGTGCTGTTAGTCTCAAGCTTTGGTAAATAAGAAGGGTCTATCGATGGCCTAACCCATCATGGTAAAGAGAAAACCGGTTGAGAAGTCCACAAAGAAGTAAACTGGAACACATCAGACGTCAGCCTGTATGGATTAAAGCAAGAAAATATCTTGGAAAGACAGACCTCCTCAGCCTTGAGCATCGGCGAAAAGTTGCTAGTCTATCAGTTTTTTATCGGATACTTTTCGGAGAGTGCGCATCGGATCGGCATGTTCTAAGTCCCACCTCCCCATTCTATCGGCATTGCCAGAGCAGAGAAATCGACACCGCTATATGGTTGATATTCCAAAAACCCGTACGAACCGCTTTGATTCCACTTTTATTATGCGAACTGCTAGTCTGTGGAATGCGCTGCCGGAATGGGTGTTTCCCGATAGTTACAATCTGGGTGTCTTCAAATCTCGAGTGAATCGGTTTCTTATGGGCAAGCGTGCTCCATTGTAGACCGCATCATCGCTTAACATCAGGCGAGTTGGCGGTCAAACGCAAGCCTATTACAGAATTTTAAAAAAAGACCAGAGACAGAGGAAAAGGGAAGATCGTTGAAGAAGCCAAGATCCACTGAGGATTATAGTAGCGAAAGAAGAAGTAGAGATAATTAAGGTACATTATTAGCAGACCGGTAGATATCTTGAGTAAAATGTGGCAAAGTAAAATACACGTTTAATGCATACATTACATGAAAGCCTCTCGTCTCGTCTCTTCTCCCTTTGTGTCTACGCGCTATCTATTACTCTATTTTGTTACTGTACTTATGGATTTGGATATGGATGGTGACTGTACTTGGCTGGATTAGTAGAGGTTTAATTATTACGTAGGTACCTAAAAATCCCAACAACACAGTAAACAAATTAAATAAATTACAGTAACAATGAAATGATACGTAAATATTTATAAACAAGAACCGCTACAATCAAAATCCAATAGCAATTACGAATTGATTGAATCGTCCCAGTTTAGGGAAAATCCGATTTTTATTCTGGTTTTTAACGAATTGTCAGGTTAATAGCTTCCATTAATTGGTGCTCTACAAATGAAAGTTTTTTTTTTGCTAATAAAGTGTCACATTACGTTGTTGAATCAAAGTTTTAACTTTTTGTTGATTATTTTAACATGAGCTTGGTTATATCTTGGTACAAGTACTACCTTTTCATACTATTGTTCTTGAAATTTCTTCACACTTCTTTTGCTTAATTATTTTAATTTGGAATTATTTATTGGCAAGAATTATTTTGATACAGTTACACTTAACATTCATCATCACACTGTGAAAGTTTGGATGGATGGATGGATGGATGTTTGTTACTCAATCACGCGGAAACGGCTGGATGGATTTGGATGAAATGTAGAATATTCATTGATTATGTCCTGGTTTAACACATAAGCTACTTTTTATCATCATCATCACCGATTTTCATCACCACACGGGCCAAACCGCGGGGCGTAGCTAGTCATCCATAACGATTCTTATATCACTGATGGATATAGGCCTCTCTCTTGCTATGCCATCTGTCTCGGTCCTGTACTAATCTAGTTTGCGCCTAACGTGTCCCTAACCAGCTCCAATTGAGTTTCATTACCACGATTCCTACGTCTCAAAGCTTTGTTCTTCACCGAACTTTGGTATTATGCAATCGGCCTTGGAATTTGATGCCTAGCATGGATCTTTTCATGACTCTCCCATATTATATTCGTAAGTCATGACCTTACGTGTCACAGTAACTAACGCGTCAATAGCACTGGGAAAATCTGTGTGATTTTGAATGAGCATTTGTATTGTTACTTTCTTTATTCGTACAAGTTAGGCTTAAAATAAATACATTCAATAATATTATCATTATACTAGCCGTTCATCCCGGTTTTGCATGGGTGAAAGCTCGGCCTTCGGCTTCGCTACTAAATAATTATGCATAGTGTAGCTTCCCAACAGTGTTAGAATTTTTAAAATCGGTTCAGTAGTTTCTGAGTTATTTCATTACAAACATCCAAAAATACAAATCTTTCTTATTTATAATATAAGTATAGATTTAGAAATGCTGAAAGGTGCGAGTATACTTCTATCGCATGATATAATGTAATGGACTAGAGCTGGTACATTGTAGCTATTTGAGTACAGCTTACTCAATTAATCGTCAGATGATACGGTAAAATGTTGAAAGAAAATGTTCAAACTCAACTTAAATGTTAATGTAGTCGTCATTATTTGTCGTGTTATGTTCGAAAGAAAGTGGCATTATACTTAACACTCCTCATGTGCATATACTCAGGCATTTTCTACGGATGGTGACTGAGTAGGAAATTTATTATTTCTTCATCATCATATCATCCTATATGTGCCTAAAAGTGTGTGTGGAGGGGGGGGGGGGGGGGGAGGTGAGGAATAATACATACAGCACACCACAACCCCTGTGTTGTGCACATTATTTCTTACTCAGTCATTTTTGATTTAGAAGTTCCAGAAATATGTTTGTATAAATTTTTAAGTCATTGTATTTTTTATTTCTTATCTAACAATAGTTTATTTGTTCTAATACAATGGAATAGTTGTCCAGATGTTTATGAATTAGAAACATACACAGTTTTGCCACCCGCAGTGGCAGGCATCACGTATACATGACCACTAAGCTGGTAGAATTTGCTACCGGTCTGACTACTTATTATTCCCTAATACAAAAACTGACCTCAAATAATAAGACGATCACCGAAAACATTTGAAAGTCTTGTTAGACAGAGAACCCACTATACTCACACATGACGTCACTTGTAACTAATACTAATACTGACACTCACTTTACGGGAAAGGGGCAGAGCATACTTTTTTAATCCGACCAAAATCTTTAAACACTTGTCTCAGAATGTTGTAAGTTATTCAGTATACTTATTAAATTTAATTTAATTTTTCACTAAGCCTGTTATTTTTAACAAATCGAACACCAGTATTCATTCGCATATTTATTCGTAGGACTGCTCAGGCTTCAGAGCTATTTTTCTCTATTTTATAAATCGGTTTCTATGACGTAAGGTACGTATGTGCTTTATCGTAGACCGATTAGATGGCCTTAGCCAAAATAAAAAATTTGACTGGAACACTGCTCTGAAACATTTCCAGTATTATTTCTAAAGATAATGCCTAACATGATTTATTTTGAATTTCCAATAAATAAATAAAATGTTGTGTGATAGAGAACGGAAAACGGGCTTTTAAGTTTGGCTTTCAAAAACCTGTAAGAGGTTTAACTATAATAATATACCTAAGAGAAAATTATTGAGGAGCCATCTTTAGAGAGCGTATAGGATTTACCACAAACGGTAAAAGCTGTACTTAATCGGGAATCGACCCCTCGGGTCCGTCCACACGTGACCAGGATGGTAATCTCAGGGCTTTTTCTGAATCCAAACAGATTTGTACAAAGCACTCAAATGTTTGAAAACATTATAAAATGTTTAGTATTCGTGTATGCTTTGATATATGTATAACATGTGGATAATTTGTAGGGAGAAAGAACAGTATTTTTATTACCTTGTCTATGGTATTGATGAAACAAATTCCTGGACGGAAAGGATCTACCTCATTTACTGAGACAGACTAGCGACCAACGATAAAAAAAACGATATGACAATATATGCTTAATAATATGAGCTATTCAAAGGACACTGTCGGGGAATGAAATTTTTTTGTCTGTAAATTCTAACATAACCTTTTTTTCGTTCGCTTTTTAGTGAAAAACATATTCTATTTTCGGGGTAAAAACAAAATATCATATCCATAGCATCAGTTTAAATATTGCAAATTCATTCTGTAGTTTTAGTATTCACTCGTGATGCGCGGTCATGATACAGACAGACACAAAAAAAAAACAATAAGAAAAAATAAAAACTGGTTTGCCTTGTGTATCGATAATAATGTTTCATTCAATCTAGATTTTTAAAATATTATTCAACGTACATATTTTGATACAATAGATAGATGATGTCAATGATGATGAAGTAATAATATAGTATCGAGTGATCGTGTCATCGTCAAATTATAAAGACGTATTATTCAAACTAAGCAAAGTAACACGGACATAGCTAAATATTGTTGTTATACATTATGTTATGACAAACAGCTGTCCAGACGCCTCGTCGATGTGACGGGTGATCAAAGAGCTGGTGCTTTCCTTGGCCAAAGAATAAGTTTGGCCATTGAACGTGGTAATGTTGCTAGCTTTTTAGGTACCCTACCCGAAGACAGTGACCTTAATGCAGTTTTTTATCTATAGTTTATAGTTTAATTTAGATTTAATTTAGTTAGGTATTTATTTAACTACTTTAGTATATTTCGTTTATGTGAGTTTTCTGTTTTTTAGGTTGTGCAAAATAAAGAAGTATGTTATGACCTATCTAGAATATGAAGCCTAATCAAGACAAATGCACTAAGATTACTTGGTAGTGATGCCCTCGAACAACGTAATAATGGCATGAAAATTAGTTTTATTCATCTTGCGTATATTTTCTCAAAATTACGTAGTATAAAAAACATGTCTCTCAAAAATATAATTATGATAACAAAAAAAAAAAAAACGAACGAAGATGAAGCGATACGCGTAAGATGATTTACTATGAGTGAACTAAAATTGCTTAGAACGCTCGTTAATTATGATAACAAGGTAAAGATGCAAATTTGAGCAGCAATGAAATGCATGGTTAAATTAATCATCACTTGAGGCGAGCAACTTAAGGTGACTGCGACAAAGATTTAGTAAAATAATTACATCAGGAACTAAATGTTAAATCAAGTTTATTCACTAAATATAAATTTGGCAAAAACCAATTCTACGTCTAAGTATGATCCGTTTATTTAATTAATGTACATAAATCTTATATACATAATTTTGAATTTGAATTTGTTTATTTAATATGCATGTTTACTCAAATTTAGCCTCGTGAGCATCCTTCTCCACGCTTGCGTAGTTCATCGTGCTGGTGACGGTTGCCGCGGCATGATCTGCAGATCCAGAAAGTGCTATCCTCCGCTAAGAAAGGATTACGAATGGTGGTGTCGATGCTATCAACAAGGTTTCTTCCTTCGAAGAACGACGCTTGGAGACGGTATGTGTCGGGGCGATTAGAATCGGCCACATAACTCATGTTCACTATCCATAGGACGAAACGATCCCCGCCTTGATTGAGGAACCTACGCACTTCACACTCCGTTCCGTACCAGTCAGTGGTGATGGATTGATACCCAGCGTTGCGGTTGACGCGTGCATTCTGCGGGGAAAGGTTATACCATTCTGCAGGGCCTGAGAACTGGGACCCTACGAGATGCCCTCGCTCATCTCCGGGGGCTCTGGCTTGAACGAAGTAGTCGTTCAAATATCCCGAGCTAGGGAAATTTATTCGTTCTCCATTGTTGATGTGATTTGGTCGAATAACCGCTCGAAGATGAGTGACTCGCTCGTGATCTCCTTGTCCGTAACTTGTTTGGATTAATTTGATTGGCATGTTAGGATCGTTCATCGTTATCTCTCGTGCGGTCACAGTGCCAACAACTAACGTGAATAAACAATAGTAAATAGACGCCATCTTAAAGCACAACCGTTTACTGCGGAGGATAGCAATACTATTAATTATTTATTTTCTTTTACTTCTCTTATATAATTATCTTTTCTTGAATAGAGTCATCCCAACGAGGAAAAAAACAAACATTATTCCGGTTTTCCTCGTTTTTTCCAACGTGCAAATACATAGCATGTGAACTTATTTGATAACATTGTACAATAATTTTATTGTCCTTGATCCATCATTCTGTCTCAGTGTATGTTGGTGAATGTCACATGTCATGTTATTGAACTTTTGAGATTCTCGGATATACCAGTTTCCTTACAATGTTTATCTGCATAGTGCAATAAATAAAATAAATAACAAATTATGGCTTGGGCCATTAAAATTATTTGACATGAACTAGTTTCTTTCATTAAAGAAAGCTCTACTACGATATTTTTGGCGGATCATACTTCGCATGCGGAACTAACAATGATGTACCACCTCATTTGTTTTTTTTTGGATTTGTGTTTTTATTTCTTAGCAGCTTAGAACGACTGGATGGATTTAAATGATTTTGGCGCTAATAACCTGAATTACCAAATCAAATACATACTTTGACGGATTTTTACATTAAAATTTGTGTAGTTAATTTTATTTTTATTTTAAATTTTTGTGTGCTTATTGAGGGTTTCTAAATTTTATAAATTTTGATTGACTTAATTCACATAATATTGAATTAATAATTTATTAAAATTTATTTTTTATTGTAATTTTTTTATGTGTGACTCGTTACACGCCTTGGGGTAGCTGTAAGTGTGACGAGTATTTGTCTATAAATAAATAAATACTCGTAAAATATCTAGTTTTAAACATAAAAGCTAGTTAATCATACATGATTTTTGGCACAAATTGTTAGCGTGTTTTCTTTTAATTTCAGTTTGCTCAACCTAGGTACGTATTCGTATTGTAATATTTTAAATGGTATTATAACGTCCATGCCAACGGGTCAAAGGCACGTCAAAAACTTGTATTTTTTTTCCTCTTGAAAGGATTTTGGTGTTGCACGTCTTGTATTGAGATTTTTAAGCTTTATTAAATATCTGCAAACAAGTCACAGTCAGAGTTGAACAAAGTAAGCCACGGTCAAGTCTAAGTGAAGTGGCTACTGTGGAGTTATGGAAAAATTTGAACAACCTGCCGGCTTCCTTATTTCTTGAGAGATACAATCTGGGCCTTTTCAATGCAATAGTGAATAGGTATCTTCTAAATCTGCGTATTTCATCTTCGACAACATCGTCGCTCGCCAACAGGCGAGTCGGTGGTCAAATGCGATAAAAAAAACACGAAAATTATGTTTCATTATAATGATATCCTACACTTGAGTGCGTTCACAAACACTATAAACAATAATCCATCATTATTAGCTACACATTTAAATAACATAATTTCATGAAAATTTTTATGATCCTTGAAAACATTATAAAATGTTTCATATGGGTGTATGACTATATAACTAGCTGGGCCCCGCTGTTTTACCCGCATTATAAACGGGATAAAAGTAACCCAAGTTACTCCTTATATAATCTGCTATATACCAGTGGAGAAATTTATGCGGTAATAACCTGAATTATCCTATAACATACTCGTAAATAAAAATCTAGTTAAGTTTAACTAGATTTAACTTTCCGTCCTCCATTTTTCCTGAGATCCACAATCTAGGCATCTTCAAGGCTAGAGTGAATAGATTTCTTCTAGATCAACGTGTTCCATCCTCGGCCACACCGTCGCTTACCATCAGGCGAGTTGGTGGGCAAACGTAGATCTATAAATATAATATAAAAAATAATTTTCCTTTTTGCTCTACCTAGGTGTTGTTCATTTTACATAGTATTTGAGGCCTTGAATTATTATCATATCATAATGGCATACATAATAGCATAATTATATAATAGCAATTTTCCTAAAAACCATTTTGGATGGAACGGTAAAACGAAAAAGCAGTCCAGGCATACCAAGAAGAAAAATAATAAGAGACAAAGAGAAGACGATAGGAAGAATATTCTGGAAGAGATCGTGTTGTAACATTAGTAATTTTAAGTTGTTTTTGTTCTATATACGTAATTTCGGGTGTGAAAAATAAAATGTGTGTTATAGTGTTTATCTAAGAAAAATATTTGGAGGCTAAATCTAGAAAAATGTGTCAAGGAAGGCTTATGGCAAAGCATCGGGAAGGCTACAAACTAATCCGTCGAAAAAAGAATGTATATCAAATAAGAAGGTTATCCTTTAATTACCAGCCTTTTTATGGTACAGAGTGACAAAACTAGCAATGTCGCTTTCCTGATAGTAAGCGTCACTTTTGTCCATAACGGTTTGGTGCATAAATGCAACTGGATTTTAAAAAGCCGGAAGGAAGAGAAGACTGCTTGGTAGTTCAATAACTGGTAAAACTGTGGTACTTCAATACAAAAGTTTTTTTTACAACTCACCTTATGCTAGGTGACATTGCGGTTGAAGTACACAACACAACCTATACAGTTAAACACGTAGTAGCTCTAAAACCGCCTATCTTGTCAGCAATCAGTAAAAGAGATTACGAATTCTTTTGGTGGAAAAACGTTTGATGACATTTTGTAAGAACTCACCCTATTATATGAGCTCCGACTTTCGATATTAAACGATATTTTTACCAGGAAAAATTAACTTTTGGTCTGATAGGAGGATTGAAGATTTCATTGCTCCATGGCAAATCAATATTAATATACAAGTTTAAACTATAGGCTTCAAACTAAGCATGCTGAAACGGTTTCAGTCAAAAATGCTACGAATGCGAATACCGTTTCCTGGAATATCATAAATTTGAACAAGGAACTGGAAAAAAATTACGCCCGAACTTATCGCAAACGACTGTAGAGTCACACAAAATATGATCTAACAAATATTATGTTATATAATGATAAGAAAGCATCTTTACTACAAGATCTAAAAAATAAATTAATGGGGTGGATGTCAATGGGTGCATCCCACTTACATCCAGCTTATTGTCTATAAAAGATAGGTTGTTGTACAAAGCGATAATAAAAAATATAGCTCTTAGGAAAACTTTGAAAATTCGTTTCTTCGTCAGATGATTCATGAATCGCACAGTATTTCATATTATGAGACTGTGACGCACATTGTGGTTATGTTTACAGTACCTATGAAGTTACACGTAGAAATACCGTTCATCACACTAATATCATATTATGTGAAAGTTTGGATGAATGGATGTTTGTTACTCAATCACGCAGAAACGGCTGGATGGATTTGAATGAAATTTAGAATATACATTGCTTATGTCCTGAATTAACACAAAGGCTACTTTTCATTATCATCATCGTCAGTGATTTTCATCACCACGCGGATGAAACCGCGGGGCGCAGTTAGTAAATTATAAAAGAACTAAGTTAATAATCTTACTAAAAACCGAACCATTATTTACGACGCTAGAAATAGCATTTAAATAAGCAACACTGATTACGTAACTAAGTATAATTGGTTAAGTCACCAAAAAAGTTAATAAATACAATGAAATATTAATATTTTTTACCTTGGGTACAAAATTATCTTGACCCGTTATCTTACTGGTATTTATTGTGTGTTTCAAAACAAAATATTCGTTTTGGGAAAACCATGAAGTAATCAACGACCGAGACGAGATTTGACGTTAGGTCAGACTAATACAAGATTGCTATATCAATACGTACCTAAAACAACATTCGATAATGACAGACAAAGATAATTATAGTATCCCATATGCCAAATTTACAAGGAAATAACAGGTCATTCTACAAGTATACCTATGCTGCGTGTGATAATAGGCATGATGACTAATATTTTTTTACCTCATAAAAAAGCTGATCATCAATAGAGCCTATCAACGAAAACAAAATTTAAATTAGGTTAAAAATAAATAAGTTATAAGCATTTTAATTTCATGCTAGACAGCGAGCAAAATATACTGAGCTATGACGTCAAGCCACAGGTGCGGCATACAAATGCTATACTAACACACACTTTGCAAGAAAGGGATGGAGCATCCCCTCTCTATCCCCACTTAAAACGTTAAACGCTCATATCTCGGAGATTAATCAACCGATTCAATTTATTTTTTCATTATGTGTAATTATTTAGTTATATTAATCGCTAAGCCTGTTATTTATAATAAATTAAACATCAGGCCACATGCCTATTATGCTCAAACATGGCCCATCCTATAAGAAGACACTTACAGCTTTAGTGATATATCAAAAAGTTATTAAAAACCAATCGCTTTTGCTAGAGTTTTGAATACGTTATTGTAGTTTTAGCCGATGCTACATTAAAAATTATATCACAATGAAATAAAATTATTTTTAAATTCTCACTTTCCAAAAGAAAGAAAGAAAGAAATATTTAATTTGTAAATGAAGATGAATGAAATCGGTAAAGCCGTTCTCAAGCTATAGCGTGACAAGGAGAAATCATTTCATTTCATTTTTATATACATATATACTAGCCGCCCGCCCCGGCTTCGCGCTGGTGTAAGCTCGGCTTTCGGCCTCGCTAGAAAATATAATATACCCTATGTCATCCGGGGATAGTGGAGCTTCCCAACAGTGAAATAATTTTTAAAATAAGTGCAGTAGTTTTTGAGTTATTTCGTTACAAACATCCCATATTTCAAAAATACAAATTTTCCTTTTTATAATATTAATATAGATAGAGATTGTATTGACTCTATCACAAAACGAAGTCGCGTGGGTACCTACAGCTAGTTGTTTAATTAAGGATGCACTCTAAAATGTCGAGTAAACGTTTATTCATTTATTTATAACTACACCATAATTTATATTCTAACTTAACTAAATATATTACATTCTCTTTTGAGGAACTACAGCATGTATTCTTACATTTAAATAAAGTTAAATTAACAATTACAAAATATCTAAATAAAAGTGTCAAAGTGTCGGATTGGCTATTTTGGCCATAATGATGAATGAAATTAATTATGATTTTTTATTTGTATTATTAATTATGTTGGATATTCATTAATAAATCCTTTATATTTTTGGAGCAGGCGAGTTTGTCCTATATCACAATTCTACTGTATAATAAGCAGTGCGAATGCAGTTACGGGCTTACGTGAATATCTAAATAATATTGAGGATATATAAACATTTTATTTAGCAAATTATATATACTAAAAGAATGGCGAGTAAAAACTACACAATAGCGTCATAAACAAGCTCCAAGAAAAAAATTGAAGCAGTACTATTAGATTGTTGAATAAATGCATCATAAAATTATCAAGTGTACGTTTATAAACAATGTGGCTTTAGCTGAAAAAATATTTAAAATTTTAAAATAATTTTACACCATAATTTGGTACATAAGATGTTAGTCAACATTTATTTATTCGATCTTTAGCCAAATAACATAACACTCAGAAAAAAGAATTAGAATAATAAGCTACATTTATTTCAAATTCGACAGTTTTCTAGTTAAATTGCGGTGTAGCCGAGGATGAAGACTTCGATCTAGATGTAACCCATTCTTCACTCTAGGGTTGAAGATGCCTTAGGTTGAACTTGCGTACAAACCCGCAATAAACATCAAACCTCCTGCAATGAAAGTCTCAATTTTAGTCGAGAGATTATCGGACTTGTCTTCGGTTTTTTCTTTTTCACATTCGTGTTCTGAAGGGTCCAGCAGTGGGTTTGCTCCACGTCTATGTCGACTTGCACGGCACACTCTGCAGATATAGAAAGTGCTGTCCTCCCTCAATAATGGATTATGAATAGTGGTGTCAATGGCATCAACAATACTTTGGTCTATGAAGAAGTTCACACGGAGACGGTATGTGTTGGGGCGATTGGAATCGCCTGAGTAGTCCATGTTCACTTCCCACGTCACGTGCCGATCACCGCCTCGTTCGAGGAACCTTCGCACTTCACACTCTGCTCCGTACCAATCAGTGGTGATAGACATGAAGCCTGCATTGCGATTGACGCGCATGTTCTGTGGCGACAGATTAAACCATACTGAAGCTCCTGAGAACTGGGATGCTACGAGATGTCCACGCTCGTCTCCTTCGGCCCTGGCTGCTAGGAAATAGTCATTTAAAAGTCCATGACTTGGGAAATTGATTCTTGATCCGTTGTTTATGTGATGTGGGAAAATATGAGCTCGAATGTAAATGACGCGCTCGTGGTCCCCATGTCCGTAATTTGTATATACATGGGTGATTGGTGGATATTCTTCAATACGGTACTGCGCTGCGGTCACAGTGCCAATAGTTATAGCGAATAAACAGCAGGAAATAGACCACATCTTGAATGTCTGAATGCTGAGAAGTATAGTAACACTATGAGTAATGGGTTCAACTCGTTCCCTTTTTTATATCTTTTAGAGTTATCGCACTATACAAGGAAAATAGTTTATCTTTACATAAACAACCCAGGAACATTCGACCGCCGAATGTTGTATTGAGGCGCCGCGTGGCAACGCCATTGTATTGGCGCATCGCAATGCCCCGCTTTTATGTGTTGCTTTTGTTGCATCTGCTGTTTTTAAACTGAAATTTGAAAACATTTAGACGGAAATAACAGTACTTACATGACGAAATATATACGTGTGCAAAAAACACTTATTTTTAAATAAAAGGTGGCACGTATTGTCTCGTATGCGATAACCACGGCTTATTGACACCTTGAACTTGCAATAAATGTACACATAAAAAATACGAAACAAATTGAGAACTTTACCTTTTTTTTTAAGTCGTTTAAATATGTTGTTAAAAACCGGGCTTGATGTATTTAGTTGATCTCTACCTTCAATCCACCGTGCAGCATTTTTTTTCATTTGGACTATTAGTTAGTTAGTGTCCAGTTCCACTGATTGTGATAAGTCCTTGCAAACACTTGCCATAAGACTTTTGGTTGGAGGTAAATTTGACAACACATGTAGAGAGCATTTTCGAGAATTAAGAATATTAATTTCATTATCCGTACACATTTTAGATGTACTTAATTATGCTCAAAAAATATACATGGATGTAAAATAAAACTAGTGATGAGTAAGCGTGCCATACGAAATAATAGACTATTAAAGAAAACATAAAAAAAAGAAAACAATTATTATGGATCAATCTTTGTTTAATAATATAAAGTCTATTAAGAATATGATGTCAAGATGCTTTTATTAGACAGGTTAATTTATACGATCAAAGTTTTTTTTTATTTTGACTATAGCCATTTAGAGCCTGTAATAGTTTGAACATACCTTGATACATTTTTATTTTATTATGTGAAAAATTAAGTTTTTTGTTGCAATGACAATAAAACTTAGCATTTAAACAAAACAAAAAAATTGACACATGTTTCAGTATTTTCAGAAAAGCATTCCCTATGAGGATGAAATGGGGTGATAATATAATTGTATGGAAATATATATATATGTTTTTGATGCTATGACAATCAAACTTTGCATTTATACGAAAAAAATAAATAATGAACGCCTGTTTCAGCATTTTCAGAAAATCATCCCCTATGAGGGTGAAATGGTCATTTACACCAACCAAGGTTGCAAACAGCAATTTTTTTGAGCCATAATTTGGCTATAATAGTGAAACATTGTACACATAAGCAATCCCAATTAACAAGTAAAGAATCGTGGTATCAAAGCACATACATATATTTATACATTTATAAACACTGGTAGTTGAATTTTTAAATTCACTGAATCTATCTGATCTACCATACCATAAATTTATCTTGCGGACGGGTACAACGACATTCTAGCTGACAAATTTGTAACCCCCAGAACATTTAAATGGCACTAGGCTTCGAGTCTACCGGAACACTAGCTATTAGCCATATGATTCTATGCTCTTTTGTAATGTCATTAAAACTCAAAATATATGTCTAAATGTTTTTGTATTGTCTTTTTTTTCATAACAAGTTTTTCATAACGTTATCCGTTCCATCGTAGTTGAAAATACACCCCTAAATACTCTACAAATAGGCTAATTATGAGAATTTACGTAGTAGGTATTACTGAATTTCATTTAAAGTCAAATATTGATTTTGCATCAGCTTGTTTTCTAAAGTTAAAGCAGGTTTAGTTCAAGCTCCTGCAAGCAGACCTCTAAGCATAACAGATTATCCGAACATCAAGTTATGAGTTTTGTTTGAGTTTATTTTCAAAGCAGAAATTCAACGTAGAAACCTGGTTTGTAGCCTTGTCTTTCTTATAAGTAGATGTCTATCTACTTTATCTACCTAAAATATCAAGTTAAATAAGCACATAATTTTACCTAAATAGAATCAATATCTACTAGAAATGTAGATAATAAAATTGTACTTTGTAGTGTTGCCATACTAAGGTTGGTTGGTATTTTTTAATAGGGTAGATGACTGATGTTAATATCGTTGAAACCAATAGCTTTGATGAAGATTTAAATAAATATAATATGTTTAAAGAAAAAATAATTTAAATCGGTTATTAATGTTCTGATATATAAGCGTTTAAAGTTTTTGGTAGAGAAAACTCTGGCCCTTTCCCACAAAACAAAAAATGACGTCACGCCTCTGTGCGCCATACTTGTCAGAATATAATTTATATGGCGTACAGAGAAGTGACGTCATAATTTGTTGTTTCGCGCTCTCTGTCTAGCATGATATTAAAATGCTTATAAATTGCTTATTTTTGATCAGATTTTAAGTTTGTTTTCATTAATCAGCTATATTTTAAAAGAAAAAAAAAAATGTCATTTAGCCTGTTGTCCATAACATTTTACAAGTTTACTGAGATAAATAGCTAGGTATACAAGAAATGGTGGTACTAAGCCAAAAGGAGATCACTGTACTCATCGTTATAAACAAACTTTAATATAGGACCAATAGCGACGATCACGACTTCACGGCTTATGATGGCCCTCGAGCCACCCCACCGCCCCATAACTTACACTACATTTTTTTTAAATTCGTTCCTCATGTGAGATTTTTGGCGTTGCACGTTTTGTGCGTTTGCCAGTGTCACGTATTGAAATGTTATCACTTCAAACAAGTCATAATCAGACTCAAGCAAATAAGTCCTTGTCAAGTCAAAGTCATGCCCTAATGAAGTCATGGAGGCTTTTTGAGAGGCTTCTATTTGATGCCTAGTTTTTGGAAGTGATTACATTATTATTATTCTTTTATAGGTTTAACATGCCGTAAATTGCGTGCTTTTCAAAGCAAGAGTGAATAGGTATCTTCTAAGTCTGCGTGCTTCATCTTCGACCACATCGTCGCTGACCAACAGGCGAGTTGGTGGTCAAACGCAGACTTAATCGCGATATATTTTTTTAATTGAATCCGATGCAGAACAAGTACCTTGTGAAAATAGCCTTTCTTTCATTTTCAAAACCCTACACATAATTTTACCCGATTACGTGGTTTGTAAAATAACTATTTAGACGTCCATCGTTCAATAGTATAAGATAAAATGAAAAAAAAAGAGTCATTAGTAATTATGACCAGCAATTGAATTGTGGCAGCAGTAACACAAGTTTTACCTAGTACAGCTGCTAACGATACGGACTCGGTCCCACAGGGCATAGGTCCACAGAGGGCGCTGAAACGACGCCCGGTCGAATAGTACCGAGCGGGTGCTCGCCCCTCAAATTTCCTGGGGCAGAGTTCCCCCAGAGCCCAGCTACAGCAAGAAAAGTCCAAATTTTGAAGCTGATTCCCACCTCTCCAACTGGAGAGAGGAAGGACCCTTGACCGACAGGACTATTTAAATGTAATGTAATTGTGTTTTTAAATTTATTAAAATAAGGTAGGTAAATCAAATGTTTTGTAAGTTTTCGGTAATAAATCTATTTGTAATTGTATTCTCATTACTTACTACAAATACGGGCGAAAACACATACCTACACGTTATAAAAAATGTCCTGTTTTTGGCTTCGGGTTAACAGGTAAAAACGTCTAGTTTTCGTGTCAGCGTTGGAAACACGCAAAAAAGCCTCTTGCTCTACGTGCGATGATTTTAAGCGACAAGTCATCGGAGAGAGATTCAATCTACAATTCAATCGCACATTTCATTTGGCATTAGGGTGCGGCGAAAGATGGGCCACGCCAGAGCCGTGACTAAAATTCTAAACAACGAAAGCGTGCAAACGACCAAAGCATACCTACTGGAACGTGAGCTTTTGTGCTCTAAATTGCTGTGTTATAATAAATTGTGTGTAATGGTAATGACATAGTTTCGTCCTCGGGAAGGTGTTATAACGCAGCTGAGCGTTTAGTTAATGTGCTGTCACTTTGTGTCGACTAATGGACACCGAATTTCTGTGACACCTCACATGGTGACTGGAGGCGTCGAAATTGGACACTGTTTTCGTATATCTCACACCGTACCTACTATGTATCTAATGCATCTGTTTAACATCATTAACAAAGGTTTTGAGAGCAGCGAGACATGGTTGAATAGAAAATCTGTACTTTCGACCATTGAGCAAAATATAAAGAGAGGGTGGGTGATCCAAAGAGTACCTACGTTCCAAGTCCTAGAAAGATTAGTACTTGAAACATTTGCCGTTTGTGGTAATTTCAACTACGTCGCGTTTTAGCGTATCTAAAAGTGCTAATATAATAAATTTGCTGTTGCTTGATGATTTCTACGTGTAGAGTAGACTTTCAAAATATAATATGTCTAATCTCCATTTACCCCTTCATTTGGCTTTTTCACAAAATATTTTTAAGCGGAACTCTGTATTCCATTAGTAATCAACTTACAAATCTCAGAATTGTCGATCAAGTAATTTTCGACATAACATGACGAAACACGTTTTAAACTATCATGGTTGTTCACTATAGTTATAGTAATATCATTATTTATGGGATATTTACCGTGGTCAGGTTGTGGAGCTCCCAATATTTCGGCGCAGTCACATGCACCATGTTTACGGGAAGACTGACCACAATCAACCTGGCTACGTTAAATATTCCGTCAATAATAATCATTATAACTATAAGAAGATGAGTTAGTTAGTGCATGTCAGTAAAAAATGCAAGAATGAAAAATTTGTGCTGTCTGTGGAAATGCCAACTAAGTACGTCACATCGTAGCATACCTAAACTTGATTTTATAATAAACTTGCTGTTGATCGGGAATTCTTCCACGTAAACTTTCATAAATAATCTTCCGACCTCCAAAGTATTTCTCTTTTATAAATATAGAGTCCTATCCTCCTCCTTTTTCCTATTTATGTTTGCTCCCACACACTTCATTCATAACGGAATCTCTTAAACTACTTGACCTAAGAAGCTGAAATTTAGCAAGTAGATACCTTTTGAAGTGTAGAGATCCGCTAAGAAATAATTTTACGGAAAGGCCAAATAAAGGGGAGCTAAAGGGGGTCCAATGTTTATATTATGAAAGTCTATGCATACGATGTCGCGGGCAACGGCTAATATATTATAAAACAGTCGATATCGGTTAGTAGTAGTAGATTAGTACTTAGTAGTCAGTCAATTAGTGAAGAGTTATTGCCATTTGTGATTTTGAAATAGCAAATTCTAAGAACGCCTTGCTCTGGTATTATTTTTAGGCTCCAATCATAAATTCAAAGTTCGCAAAAATGTAGAAGAGGGGAAGTACTTATGACAACACTCAAACTTCGGAACATCAGAGAAAAAGAAACCTTTGAAACAGCTTGAACTTAAATTGACAGCAATTCATCCAGTTTATTATGGCCAACTTCGGTGTAGAAATATTTACGGAAATTTAGATTACACTTTTCACGTTGGCGAATATAATCCGTTATAAGGTCAACTCCTTACCTGTTATGTATCCTGGATTTCTTAACCAAATAAAATAAGGTAGGCACTAAATACCTACCTACGTTAAATACCATTCACCGCTCGGAGCTATTAAAGAACGCACGTACGCTCGGTTGCTACACTTTCAGTGATTGTCAAACTTTCGCCAAAATGTTCGCGTGTGCTAGCTGTGGAACACAACACTCGGATGGAACGGTCTGCAGCGTCTGTAAGAAGCGTTACGACTTCCAATGCTCAGGAGTTACCGAAGCGGGCTACCGCAAACTCGGCGACAGGAAGAACTCCTGGAGGTGCCCCAAATGCAAAGCTAACCTATCTCCGTCCTCGGCTGCAACGTCGCCGACTCCAAATCAGTTGGATAAAATACAAGGACAACTGAATAGTGTTATGTTCCAATTAAAACCGCTGACCTCCTTGGTGGAAGATATCAAGATAATAAAGGAAGAGATAACCAGTATGAAGGAATCACTGGAGATGGCCTACCAGCTCATTGGCGATCATTCAGAAAAAGTCAAAGCCTTGGAGTCTCGAGTGATCACGGCCGAAAAAACAGCGCAGGAAGTTCCTGCCTTAAAAACTGAAATCAACAGACTCAATCGAGATCTACAAGAAAGAGACCAATGGGCAAGAGCAAACAACGTAGAGATAAGAGGCATTCCTCAGAAAAAAACTGAGAATCTGTACGAGATCGCTGAAAAAATAGGGCAGATTTGCGATTTTCAAATAAAAAAAGAAGAAATTAATTACATCGCGCGCATACCAACACGCGTGCCTAACACCGAGAAATCAATAGTGATCGCTTTCAACAGCCGTTATACTAAGGAAGAACTTGTAGCAGCTTCACGTAGGAGCAAGAAACTTGATCTGGCTAATCTTGGCTTTGGTACTGCAGGCAACTTCTACGTGAACGATCATTTGACGCAACGCAACAAGACTCTTTTGAGTAAAGCAAGAGAGTTAGCAAAGGAGAAGAACTTCCAGTATATATGGGTCAAGCATTGTAAGATAATGGCCAGAAAATCAGATACTTCCCCAATATTTTTTATCAAATGCGAAAACGATCTCACAAAAATTACTTAACTTACCCAACTAAAATATTTGCTCAACCATATAAATCAATGCTCGACAGTTTGGGAAACACAAGTAAAGTCAGTGTGTATTGTTTACCTTTTCGCTGCTCAAGTGTCGTCGGGATAGTCAACCGGTTATCGCCCGTGAGTATGCACCAGTTCATACGATTAGCGCTCAGACATAAATACGCTTGCGGTTCTTTAAAGTCTATTATAGCTTGTACAGACCATAGCTGCGTGCGCTTGAATTGGCTTGCAGAGTCTGACATAATTTTAATTTCTACCTTATATTTGAATTTTTTAAAGTTAAATTATAATTTGACCTGTTTTGTTATACAATTATCGGTTGTAAACATTAACATTAGTTGTATTTGTCGTATTAATGCACTTCTACTGGAGCTAATTGGGATGTTAATCTATCATATTTTTCTACACGCTGTTAGCACTGTAAACTTCTACGGCACGTTATGCTACTATTATTATACTCTGATTCACTTAAGCTACTTATCCTTGGCTGTTAATAATAGCGTCTAATAGCTTTAATGTTTACTATCAGAATACTCGAGGGCTACGCACAAAAACACACTTATTTAAAAAGAATTTACAGCTTAATTCTTACGATGTCATCTCATTGACGGAAACATGGCTGCTTGGCGGCATTAATGATTGTGAACTATTTGATAACAGATATGTTATTTGGCGAAGGGACAGAAATTATATTGCTACGCGCGAAAAATATGGTGGGGGGGTACTATTGGCTGTAAAACGCGGGTTTACTGCTGAAGAGCGCCCGGAGTGGCGCTCTTCAGCAGAAGACTTGTGGGTCACCGTCACACACAAGAACAAAAACAGCGTCACTTCTAAAATACATTTTTGTACCATTTATCTATGTAGTGAAAAACTTGGTAATTCTTTCAATTCACAACTTAATAATTTTACAACTAGTTTATCATCAATAATTAACTCTTGTCCGAATGATAAATTTGTCATAATGGGAGATTTTAACCTAAGTAATATACAATGGTCACCTAACTGTCACGACCTTCCAGAATATTCAGGTGTTACAGGTGAAACACAATCATATTTTTTTGATACCGTATTAGAATGTAACCTTACGCAATATAACTTATGTTATAACAACAACAACAGGATCTTAGATTTAGTACTATGTAATACTTACCTCGGAGTTTCCTCTTGTGATGACCCCTTAGTGCCTGAAGACTCCCACCATAAATCTTTAAACTTAATTCTAAATTTGGTGAATATTGAGCCCTTAAAAGTAAACAAAAGACATAAATATATGTATGAATTAGGAGACTACGATAATATTAGATTAATTTTAGGTGATATAAACTGGGATGACTATTTGCTAGGTATCCCTATAGAAGAGGCTGTAGATTATTTCTACGGATGCTTAAATGACACTATAATTAAACACGTTCCTCGTAAGCTTTCATCCCCCACTAGCTTCCCATCATGGTACAGCGCATCATTGAAAAAGGTCCTCAAAGAAAAATTCAAATTTCTACAGAAATACAACACATATGGCAATACATCTGATTATGATACCTTCTCTTTGCTCCGGAAGAGGGCAAAACTGTTAGAAGACCAATGCTATAAAACTTATATTGAAAGATGCGAAGAATCAATAATAAAGAACCCTAAACTATTCTGGTCATTTGTTAAATCTACAAAAAACAATTCAAATACGTTACCCTCCTCTCTTTCATACGAAGGCCAATCAGCGGACACAGGAGAAGAAGTCTGTCGTCTTTTTTCGGCTTACTTTCAATCAACGTTTCTTCCATCCTCTACCAGCCAAAACGCTCAGAGTGGGACTGGCTCAGGCTTTTCAATAAATGAAATAGAAATAATACCTGATACGCTTAATCAATTGCTTAGATCACTAGACCTCACAAAGGGAGCAGGACCTGATCAAATACCTCCATTATTTATAACAAAATGTGCAGATGTTTTAACAAAACCTCTTACATTACTATTTAAACGCTCATTAGCGGAAGGTATCGTTCCCCAAATCTGGAAGTCTGCTTTTATCACCCCCATACACAAAAATGGCAGTAGAAACGATATCAAGAATTATAGGCCAATCTCTAAATTATGTATATTTGCTAAAGTTCTTGAACGGTTAGTTCACACCCAAGTCTACAACAGTTTATCAACTTCATTTATCCCCCAACAGCATGGATTCATTAGAAATCGCTCCACTACCTCTAATCTATTATCATTCGTTAATTACACAACCTCCAGCATGGATTCGGGAGGTCAAGTGGACTCCATTTTTACAGATTACAGCAAAGCGTTCGATCGAATAGATCACACTTTGTTGCTTCAAAAGCTTTTCTCGGCCGGAATCCATGGCAACTTGTACAGGTGGTTTACCTCATACATAGAAAACAGATCTCAAGCTGTAGTTCTTAACGGATATTCGTCAGAATGGAATTATGTACCTTCTGGGGTGCCCCAAGGCTCCTTGTTGGCTCCTTTGTTGTTTAATTTATTTATTAACGATATAGCCGCCTGTTTCCAACATTCGGAATTCTTGCTGTACGCAGATGATATGAAAATCTTTAAACAAATTTGTGATATTGGTGATTGTCATCTGTTACAGCAGGACCTATGTAGGTTTGAAGAATACTGTCACCTCAATAAACTAGACCTGAATGTTGCGAAATGTTATGCCATTACTTTCACTCGTAAAGCTAAAGCTATTGAATTTAAATACTTACTTAAAAGTCATCCACTTAAAATTGTACATGAGATACGCGATCTTGGCGTAATTCACGACTCTAAGCTCGCATACGATAAACACATTGATAATATAGCTAATAGGGCCAACAAGTCCATCGGATTTATCAAAAGATCCTGTTCCCAATTTTCAAGTATCAAAGTTATCAAAACGCTTTATTATACATATGTTCGTAGCATACTCGAGTATTGCTCACAAATTTGGAACCCTCAGTATAATATATACATTAACAGACTAGAATCTATCCAACGTAGGTTCGTTAGATATCTTCAGTACAAGTGCAAAAAATACGACAATGATTATGAGATGAGATGCAGAAGACATCACATGTTACCACTTCATGAGAGACGCAAAATAGCTGATATTTTATTTTTAACAAAAAATAGCTCAAAGTCATGTTGACTCTCCACATCTCCTCTCTAACATAAATCTAAACGTCCCTAGAATATCTGCAAGACATCCTAAATGTCTACATATCCCCTATAGTGCGACTAATTACAGGCAAAACTCCTTCTTCTTAAGAGCATCCAACTCCATAAACACACTGGAAGACTTTCCTGACTTTGACTTGTTTAATACATCCTCGAATTCAATCAGACAAAATATTAGTAAAAGGTGGTTTGGTGTGTCTCCCCAACTGTCTTGTGTCCCGTAATGTTAAAAAGTATATCTTTATTTGTTGTTTTCTTGGTTTATTGTTTATTTTTATGTGTTAAAATTGCATAACGACATACGTGCAATATATTAATATATTTTCTCCGTCTCCATGCACAATTTATTTCAATATGCGGAAACTGCTAAATGGTGTTTAATTATCTAATATATAAGTAATCTAGTTATTTATCACTGTATGTTTTCCAAATAAAATAAAATAAAAATAAAATAAAATACCTACGTTATGTAGAGTCACATCATTCTATGCTGCTCTCCTATCACGCTCACATGGAAACTTTGTGTAAGTGCGTATATTTGTTACGGATTTGTCATTCAAATCCGTAACAGCTAAATTGATTCGGATGACATTTGGTATGGAGATAAGCTTAAACTCTAGATTAACACACAAGTTTTTCAAACTAAAACCTTTAACAATTTCTGTGGATTTGGGATAGCGAGTGAATTCACGGAGCGCTGCCAGCAAAGTAGTAGCTATACCTAGTCTGTGGCTGCCAGTCATCAAATAAAGCAATAATCTCGGGGGTTTTAGTTCTACTAACATAGCAATGTCTTGTTCTACTGTGGAATAGAACAAAATCAAACCACTCAGTAAAAAGTTATGCGTGCCTTACTTAAAAATATATACATAAATATATAAAATACATTTCGGAGAGTATGCATCAGATCTGCATGATCTAATTCCCTCCTCCCCATTTTTCTATCGGACTGCCAGAGTGGGCACGAAAAATCGACACCGCTTCATGGTTGATACGAAGCGCTTTGATTCCACTTTTATTATACCAACTGCTAGTCTGTGGAATGCGCTGCCGGAATGGGTGTTCCCCGATGGTTACAATCTGTGTGTCTTCAAATCTCGAGTGAATCGGTTTCTTCTGGGCAAGCGTGCTCCATCGTAGACCGCATCGCGATTAACATCAGGCGAGTTGGCGGTCAAAGGCAAGCTCATTTCTAAATAAAAAAATTATTCGTGTCAATAAGGGAGCCTCAATTTTAGTCCGTTAAAATGGTTTACAATTTATCACAGTTATCATAATTAAAATTAAGTGCCTGTTTGCTCAATAGGATCTGTATCGTGAATGAGTTATATACCTCTCTAGTCGTTCCCACTCTGGAAAAGTACGTTTTTATGTAATCCGTGGTCTGAGTGTCACTTGATAGTTGATAGATAACGCTCTCGATTTTTATACCCGTTAGAAAATATCATTTTATTCATTTAACTAGGGACGACAGGGCTTTTCAGGGTAACGAGCGCAGTGCATTGCCGTCCAGGGTTTTTCTGAGTGGCGTTGAGCTTTTGTGGGCAAGCGTGAAGAGCTATCAGGCGAGCTATTTCGCTCGTCTCGTCACTCAGTATCATTATAAAAAAATAGACCTTCATTTAAAGAACAATTGCGCCAAAAATATATATTTAAATATGAGCTCAATGTATATCAGGTAATATAAATTATTTTAACACAATCATGGCGCAACTGACTTGTGTCTAGTTCTCGATGCATTTATAGTTTTATATCCATAATATGATTTGATAATATATGTACCAAAGAGTCAAATAAATAAAATTATGTAAAAGACAGTTTAATTGGCTCATAGTTGACAGAGATTGTAAATATCAAAAACCTGAGTTAAAAACTGCACACGGGCTGCCTAAAATGTGAAGAAAACGTTGTCATGGTCTGATGATCTGAGGTGTCCTGAGTCCATACCATCAGTTAGTCACACGGGGGCACAGATTCTGGCCAGAGCTATATCTTGCGCATATTTTTAACATTAAAAAAAAGCTGAGTTTGAATAGAAAACAATTAGACATTAATTTTAGAATAACATTGCAGATGTTTTAGAGTAATTTGTGTATTGATAACTAGCTGCGCCCCGCGGTGTCACCTGCGTGGTGATAAAAAATTGTGATGATTAGGATGAAAAGTACATTACGACATATATTCCACCAAATATATATAAAAAAAATTATAAAAATCGGTCGAACAGTTTCGGAGGAGAGCAACCACAAACACCGTGACACGAGATTTTTACATATAAATTATAGATTATGTTTAGGGGAAGAAATCTATCCGCCATAGTAGTTGCATGGCGCTTCTACGCAAAGACATTAAGCCTACTTTGGAACGTAATATTTAATTAATTTTGTAAAACATTTTATTTTTTATTGAAACCGAAAATACGATAGACGAATAGACGATAGGTTATCCTAAAATAACTTACGAAATAAAAATACAAAAAACTAAGCGAAGGCTTTGTTCCACATATTTGAGGTTAATTGAATTTTAGCGCTTCTTGTTAACAGTAATAGTGTATATTACATTGGAAATATCGCTTTCGATAAACTGCCTATCGGCGTTTATCTCTAATGAGCAGTATTTTATTCACCATAATTGATTGTTTTATTATTATTGCTGTTGGAAACAGTATCGCCATGATTGGTATTGTTTGCTTTTTGGCTATTCGATATCATAATATTATTTGTTAGTATTTATTTGCTACTTACTACTTCTTGTTTATTTTCGACGTCATAATAATATCATAATATTTGAATTTACTTATCATATTAAGATTAACGCGACGCGTGACCAAAATGCTGGCGTGTATCTGGCTCAACGTATAAGCATTGCCATTCAACGTGGTAATGCCGCCAGCATGCTGGGTACGCTGCCAACTGATAGTGGGTTTGAGCATTTGGATTGTCTTTAGATCTTCAACGGTCTATGGACAGTCTAACTGTTTATTTAGTGTTAGTTTTAGCTAGTATTTTGTTTATTTAATAAAGGCACTTGCCTTATCATATACATTTATGTACCTGCCACCGTTCGTACTTTTAATACGCTTTTTTACCTTGGTATGTATCTATGTAAAAACGGAATCTTTGAACGTGGTTTTAACCCCTTTCAAAACGTCGGACTGATTTGAAACTTTGCACACTTATAAAGGACTAAGGAAATTGCAATAATTTAAATAGTTTGTCCCATTATCCTCAGGATCTTCAGGATTAGTGATTTTAAAGCGTGTTTTTAAGTTTTTTTAAACTACGAGAATTATTAATCATATACCTAACTCGAGCCGCGCTAAGTGCAGTCAATTGCAAATAATGAAAAAAAAAACTCTCTTATATCAGGGGTTTTCTAATGTTTTCAATTTATACCTACTTGTTAATATGTTATAAATAAATCATAAATATACATTAAATACGAGTATATTGTTTAGAAATTTTATTAACTACCTGTCAGGCGTTTATTAGCGCGAATCGGTTTGTGTTTGAAAAATTATATACTAACTAGCGACCCGCCCCGGTTTCACACGGTTGTAAGCTCGGCCTTTGGCCTTGCTACTATGACCCGCTTTGGTGCATTTCATTCTATAGCGCAACAATTATGAACACCGTGTTTCAAAGTAAGTAACTTACGACAAAAACTTTTAATACATGCTTAGTACAATTGCGTTGGAAGATCATTTCTTCCCTTAATAATAATTCAATGACTTGAATGGAGCTAGTACGTATATTTAAAGTCGGCAAGCGACCTTACGTACGTAGTTACGTACCGTACGATCGTAACCGCAAGACGAGTCACAGAGTCTGACGCTACTTGAATCGCTGTCGTCTCGTGTACGAACGATTTGAGAGGCGGGGGATTCGCTCTCCGTAACATTTTTATTTCAGCTGAAAAAACCGGGTGACTCTTTAAATACAAAAGATTCGTTTGGGATCAATATACATCAAGTAAATTAGAGTTCGAATGATGCAGTGGTCGGTCCAGCGTTTTACAGCTTATATCAACGTTCCTATCTACTTGTACTGTTGTTATTCGACCTTTGTTTAATATTTTTAGACTGGGAGAAAGGTATTATGGTGTATGGTGTATTTATTATATATTCAGGGTTACAACGAAGAGTGGTACTATAGGTCAAAAGCAGGTTATTGTACTTTTCATTACGATTTTTTTACGATGGAACCTCTTATGAAATCACAGTATTTATATTACTACTCAACGATTGTTGTATTAGTACAAGACCTTTACGCGATTTTCCTAGTTTCCTGAGAGATATAATTTGGCCCTTTTCAAGGTCAGAGTAAATAAGTATCTTCTAAGTCCACGTGCTTCATTTTGGACCACATCGTCATAATATTATGGATCCTTGTCATCACTTATCAACAGCAAGGATCCATCTTCCATGTCAACAGGTAAGTTGGTGGACAAAGACTTCACTACTTACCTAAGGACCATATTATATCTTTGAGGCCTCACTTAAAAACGTTACTTAAGTTGATCTATGTTTTAAAATGCTCTCTCAACTTCTCGCTGACGGCAATCGTCACACGCGAAAACAAGACGGAGCATATTTAAGCGTATGTCAACTTGAGTAACGTTTTTAAGTAAGGCCCTTGTTGTATGTTAAGTTGTTGTTACAAAATAAATATTTCTTTTTTTCTTTCTTTCTTTCAATGTGAACTTATTCGCGATTAAAAAAACTGTAATGATTTTCAAACTACTGAGTAAGTAAAAAAATAGTTTTAAAAATCATAAGACTTATTATAAATTATTGTATTATTTTTAGTAGTAGAACGCGTTTTCTTTAGCTAAAACTAGACTTTACTGGATGCCTTTGTTACTACTAGATCCCCCGGGAAACAAACTCGACAAAATGTCATCCACACGAAATATAATGGATCAGCTGGTTTTTCGCGATTTTAAGGTTGGTCTCAATCCCATAGTAAGTTAAGAAAAGGTTGTTCATAATAATGAGATAAAGTTACTTTGTAACCGTGTAAAATAAGGAATTAGTAAAAAAAAAAATTGACGACTGGTTTGGCTCAGTGGTAGCGTTTCTGCCTCATAAGGAAGGTCCTGCGTTCGATTTCCGGCCAGATGTTTGAATGATGAATTTAAATATCGGCTTTCGGAAATTCAACATCAAAGCGGATATTTAAATTGTCCTTGTCTTTGTGACAACGGGCAATGGAGAGAGCTATGCTCGGAGTTTATTTGCGCGATAGAATCCAAAACGTCGATATTCACCAAAGAACCAGAGTCACCAACATACAATTTGCAAGTTAAAGTGGCAATGGGCAGGCCACATCGCTCGAAGAACCTATAACCGATGGGGAATAAAGTTCTTGAGTGGAGACCACGAACCGGAAGACGCAGCGTAGATATGCCTCCCACTAGATGAACCGACGACATCGTGAGAGTCGCTGGCATCCAGTGGATGCAGATGTCAGGGTGTCGTTCAGTGTGGAGGTTAAAGGGAGAGGCCTATGTTCAGCAGTGGACGTCTTCTGGCTGATGATGATGTCTTTGCGAGTGTTTCATGGCATCTCCGACACAAGGAATACGAGCGGGAGCTTTGGAGTGTGAAAAATTATTACGTATTATAAACGTTATTAAGTATTATTTATAATAAATGTACATCCTACAATTTAGAATGCCTAGCTTAGGACTAGGAAGGCCTTTCTAGTTTCCAAAATATTAATTGCTATTTGCCCAATGAACTAGTAACTACGGGATCTCTTTGAAACTAATACGTGCAAACCCAATTCAGTGGCCTGCCCTAAACAGACCTACGTCTTGAATTGGATATTATATTCGGTTATTGTTGCGGTCGGTAGAGTAACAGGAGAAGGTAAACAGTAATCAAACTTTGCTGTATATACCAATTAATCTTTTATCATTCATTCGTAAAATAAGATATTCGCGACAGCTTGTGTGTACTGAAGAAAGACTGATTTTATATAATTAATGAATTATATATCTTTGATTACTCGTATTAAACCGCCAAGGCACTTGAAGTCGAATAGAGCGTGTATAGCGCGGACTGGTAGAGTACTCTGGCAATCAGTTAATTAAGACCTGGCTTGACATCGTATCAGCGTATGAGATGACATCAATGATTTTATAGAATTCACCTCTGTTTGTTTAGTAAAATAAAAATTGAAAACTAAAACCAGACTACGAATAAGCAAAGAAACCTAAACAAGAAAAGAAATTATAATTATTCTAAATTCAAAAAAGCACGGTCCAAACGTAGGTAGGTTATATTTTTTCAGATTTTCAAAATGTTTTTGCCGTAGTCTGATGCAAAAAAAAACGTATCTAATAGGTCGGGGAAAAAGTCTTTTCGTATTTTGTATGTATAAAGATGTAGTAAAATCTCATCGGTTGTACTGTTTGTATCTGGCTGGTTTTGATATCATTAAAAATATGACATTTTAAAAAAGGAATACATAAAGTAATAAGCAATTTCCCGCCATATTTCAATTGTTTTTTTGTTTGATAAAATGAGTGAATCTGACGAAGAAATTCGATATATTTTGAAGTTTTATTACAAAAAAGGGAAAAATGCGACACAAGCCGCGAATAAAATTTGTGACGTTTATGGATCTAATGCAGTGTCATCAAGAGTAGCACAATGTTGGTTCAAGCGTTTTCAGTCCGGGAATTTTGATGTCAAAGATGCAGCTCGCTCTGGTCGCCCTGTTACGGATAAAGTCGATGCCATTTCTGAAAAAGTGGAGCAAGATCGGCATATTAGTAGTTACGACGTAGCTGAAGAACTGGGGATCGACCACAAAACAGTTTTGACCCATTTGAAAAAGTCTGGGTATAAAAAAATACTCGATATTTGGGTGCCACACGAGCTCACTGAAAGAAACCAAATGAATCGTGTGCTGCATATAAGGTCGGGGAAAAAGTTTCTTCGTATTTTTTAAACAAATTCAAGACATATTTTTTTCAAGTTTAATTACATTTAATTATAATATATATGTGCCATTTTGTTCGATAACTTGTTGCCATCTTGTAGGTAGTGACATGATCCCGTTGCTGTAGAATTTTTGGGACTTCTGATCAAAAAAATGCAACAAGTAGTTTTGACAGTCCTCTCTTGATGTTAATCTAACACTACCCAAAGAATTCTGAAGAGATCGAAACAGGTGGAAATCTGAGGGTGCAAGGTCTGGGCTATATGGTGGATGCATTAACACTTCCCAACCAAGCTCTCTAAATTTTTGCTGAGTGGCCAAAGATGTGTGCGGTCTGGCGTTATCATGATGAAAGACCACACTCTTTCTGTTGATCAATTCCGGCCGTTTTTTCTCAATTTCTTGTTTGAGTCTCATCTGCTGTTGGCAATAGAGATCCGAATCGATGGTTTTGCCCGGCGGTAAAAGCTCATAATGAACGATGCCCTGCCAATCCCACCATACACACAACATCACCTTATTACGTGTTAATCCGGGTTTCGCTACAGTCTGTGGTGCTTCACTGCCCTTTGAGCATGATCTTTTGCGCACATTCTTGTCGTAGGTGATCCATTTTTCATCACCAGTGATCAATCTTTTCAAAAACGGTTCGGTTTCGTTACGTTTCAATAGAGAATCGCAAATGAGTACGCGACTCATTTGGTTTCTTTCAGTGAGCTCGTGTGGCACCCAAATATCGAGTTTTTTGTATACCCAGTTTTTTTCAAATGGGTCAAAACTGTTTTGTGGTCAATCCCCAGTTCTTCAGCTACGTCGTAACTACTAATATGCCGATCTTGGTCCACTTTTTCAGAAATGGCATCGACTTTATCCGTAACAGGGCGACCAGAGCGAGCTGCATCTTTGACATCAAAATTCCCGGACTGAAAACGCTTGAACCAACATTGTGCTACTCTTGATGACACTGCATTAGGTCCATAAACGTCACAAATTTTATTCGCGGCTTGTGTCGCATTTTTGCCTTTTTTGTTATAAAATTTCACAATATATCGAATTTGTTCGTTAGATTCACTCATTTTATCGAACAAAAAAACAATTGAAAAATGGCGGGAAATTGCTTTTTACGTTTTGTATTCCTTTTTTAAAATGTCATCTTTTTAATGGTATCAAAACCAGCCAGATACAAACAGTACAACGGATAAGATTTTTACTACAACTTTATACATACAAAATACGAAAAGACTTTTTCCCCGACCTATTATATTTGAGAAGCTATTGGCTCCCGTCACACAGTCTCTGACTAGTTCGAAAGCCTCTGGGATCAATACCATAACCTAACATAAATTATGCCTGAATAAATGATTTGATTTATTGTATTTTGTAGTGGTACGGAACCCTCAGTCTGCGAGCCTGACTCGCACTTGGCTGGTTTTTTTTTTTTTTTCAATCTTTAAAATTGTTGGAAACGTGCGAAATAGCTTTCGCTGTTTAGCGCAGCCTACATAGTTAGAATCAAAGATATAATATTATATACTTACATAATCTTTGGTTAGACTGGTTTTGATATACTTATAATTTGGAAGTTTTTGAACGTTGACCCGTTTTATTCATGATTTATCTCTGAATGTGAATGATTTTTGTCTGTGTAACAGCGGATGTTTTCATATCACGGTCGGTCCCATATTTAATGTTGTTAATTTCATTATGATGAGTATAAGTGACCTCCTTTTGGCTTTGTACCAACGTTCCGTCTAACCCTGTATATTTACAATGGAATTTCTAATCCTATAACGGGAAAACGGGAAGTTATTTTAGTCAGTGATTGAATCTACATATAGTTGCATGTAGGTATATTACGTAGTAAATGATAACGCTACAAAATTGTCCCTGACTTGTTCATTTTCATGGCAGTATTTTGCTGTAGTAGACAACTGTATATTAAACAAAAATGAATTTAATATTACGTGATATTTTGGTGATTTTGGTAAGTAATCTATTTATAAGTGTGATTTTACAAGCTAGGTGTTTTGTGTAGTCAAAGACGGCAAACAGACCTAGAATACCAGTGTTGTGTACAACCAGCAAGATGCTGAGTAGAGCCAGGTTTTGTAACATTAATGTATCTACAGTAATTTTTTTAAATCACAAAATAAGCGTTTCTGGGGCTCAGCTCTTGGAACTCTCGTATGATTTCGCACGAATATTTAATGCATAAATGAAATATTTTTTCTAGTGATAGAAAGCAAATTCCAATGGTTTATACCAATTGTTCCTTTAGCGAGTGATATTATTATGAAAAAAATGCATTTTTTTTGTGCTAAGCTTCTAGGCTTGAGCATAGGCGCAAAGTTGCTATTCTATCGGTTTTTTTTCGGATACATTTTGGACAGTGTGCATCTGATCTGCATGATTTAATTCCCTCCTGCCCTTTTTTCTATCGGACTGCCAGAGCGGGCACGAAACATCGACACCGCTTTATGGTTGACATTCTGAAAACCCGTACGAAGCGCTTTGATTCCACTTTTATTGTGCGAACTGCTAGTCTGTGGAATGCACTGCCTGAATGGGTGTTCCCCGATAGTTACAATCTGGGTGTCTTCAATTCAAGAGTGAATCGATTTCTTCTAGGCAAGCGTGATGCACCGTAGGCCGCATCATCGCTTAACATCAGGCGAGTTGGCGGCCAAGCGCAAGCCTATTCTGCAATAAAAAAAAAGTGATTTCGATCGAAAGTCAGTACTTTCGTATGATTTCGTATTCGCAGCGATTTAAAAATTGAGTCCCTGCATTTCTGCATGGAAACTGGGGTCTTGACAAGATTCTCACGCTACTTTTTCCTTTTCTTTCCTTTTTTTTATTTCATTTCTTTATTCTCAAGCGAGGCTGTCAGAACAGAAGCTGAAGCTTGTCGATAGTCATTTTTTTACAATCTTTTATTTAATTTGCAATATTTTGTTAGTTTGTTTAGGTCAAATCTCGCAAGCTGAATGATAATCAGTTTTGCTGCAATTATGCATACATCTTTAGTTCTGGTGACAATACAATATGCAATACCCAATATTGCAAGATTTTTTTAATCGCTGTCAAAATTCAAAATTAAAACTTTTAGATAAAAATTAAAACCATCATTTACATAAAAGCTTGGGATTGGCAGATTTTTTGGTGTGGTTGATGAGTGATCTCAATAACAAGTATAAATTGATTTTTGTTCAAACTCCCATTAAAAGTCTGAAACTCCGATTAAGTCACCTTTCGAACAAAATAAAAAAACATAAAACCTATAGTCTGAATAACCGGCTTAATCGTACGTGAGTAATTTTCGTTTTAATTTTTTGGCTACCCTCATATCTTGTACGTGCATACATATTTCAAGCTGCAAAGAGGTTGAATTACGTTTTTAGACTAAATAAAGGCGAATGTATAGAGGTTGTTAGAATTTACAGAGAAAAAAAAAATGCTTTTCCAGATGGTGCTCAGTGAGTGGCTTATAGGCACAAGTAACAGACACCTGGAAATGATATCTTTTAAAGTTTACTTGCTAGTTATCGTTTTGATGAAGTGTTATTACCCCAAAATATTAAAATATATTTTCGTTCGCTTGTGTTATTCTGTATTCTTTAAACTTTTATATATACTCACGTATGTTAGTCTCTGTTACGTCTCGGCCACAGTAAAATTATGCTGCCTGCTGTGCCTTCCCCTACAGCAATGTCGATATAGATATTTAAATTAAGTAATGCATTTATATCTATTTATTACATAAAAGCGAAATACTCTTACTTATCATGACGCTGATTCTCTGAAACCCAAGGTGAAACCATTTTCTGAACCAATCTAAATTTGACAGTTATAACATTGTTTGCTTCTCACGATTTTTGAATAACAAATGACGCAGATAATCAATCCCGCAGAAGCTAAAAAGAAGAGTTCAAGTTGACGTATAGATAATTTGAGTCCTGTCAGAAACAACAGAATCTAGAGCTATCAAACTTGGTTCACGCGTTCACTAATTTATTTGCTAACAGTTTTTTTTTCTAACAGCTGCATATTAATATGATATTGTAAAAATCATAATGAATATCACCTATTCTGACCACTTTCGCTAGGTTTTTGAACGTAAAACCTTAGAAGTTACCCGATAAAAATAAATGTTTTACTCAGCTTTTTACATTATTATTGCAGCTGTCAGATCAAGCTAAAATGCTTGGACCGAGTTAAGGTTAATTTTTTATGATACCGAGTGACGAGACGATCGAAGTCGCTCGCCTGATGGCCCTTCACGCTTGCCCATAACAGCTCAACGCCACTCAGAATTTTGAACTTAAACAGTTCAAAACCATGGATGGCAATGCACTGCGCTCGTCACCCCGAGATATGAGATGTTAAATCTCTGTGTACCCTGTAATTTCGCTGGAAACATTGCCCTTCAATCCGGAACACATAGTGTTTGCATACTAAAGCTTGGCGGTTGAATAACTGGCAAAGGTGTGGTACTTCCCCAAGCGGACCCCTGCAAAAGAGTCCTACCAGTACAATAAACCCCACTACAAAGTGGGGTCGAACAACTATATTTGATTGCTAATCACCTACATCTATACATTTATAATTTATAACTGCACTGTTTTGTTTCAGGCACTTTGTAATATTTCCGTTAATGCCATATCATGTAATATTACACTCAATGAGGAAACCCCGGGAGGAAGGTACGTTATAAAGTTATTATTACTTACTTAAACAATTATAATATTAACGTTTCGGCGAAGAGCCTTATTAGCAAGCATGGACCAATACCTGTTCCATCCAGAGCTCTTTCACGCACACTAAAAATATTTGAAGAAATAAAATTCACTGAGATAATATTCCAAAACCCTGAATTCCAAACCTAGTGGTATTCTCTTTGCTTGTGACCTTATACTTAAACATTTTAGACTACGTTTCATTTTAATATCATTTAGCATAAATATGTTTTTGTAATTCCTTTGCTAGATATAAAACAAGTAAATTCGGTCCAAGAATTTATGTAAAAAAAAAATAAGGTTCTCAATTCAATCCGTATTTTTTTCATACATTACTGAAGTACCTTGTATTGTTGTGTGTTCGGGAACCTCCTACAAACATACGTTCAAAAACCTAGCGAAAGTTATCAGAATTCGTGGTTTTCATTCAACTTTTTACAATCTTATTGCAGCTATCAGTGCAAATAAATGCTTGGACCGACTATTTAAAATATTATTGTTTACCAAAAACTTATCTATACCTAAGCCGATTCCCACACGGTCAGTATGACGGATGTTTTTTTACCGAAACGCATACAGAAAAACCCAATATTGTTAATTTTGTCGGAGAAGATCAGCAAAATATAAATACATATTATACACATAATACTTAAAGATTAATATAATATGTACCTATTATACGAAGAAGGTTAGCGAAATGATGAATTGAGCTGGAGATGATATAGATATGTCTCCTTTGGCAAAAAAAGATGAACTTTTCTTTAAAAATATCAAATATCAATCAATCGTATTACTTATATTATTTTTTCAAATAAAATGTACGGTGTAACTGTGGCGGAAGCTGGACTCTCAAAATGATGAATGAGTGAATCATAATTATGTTATCAACTTGATGATAGTCATACATAATAGTCTCTCACACGATACGTCTACAACTATGTATTAATTCGTGTTGGAATAGTGTTACAAAAATCAATCTGTTTCACTCCAACCTGTAGATAATTAGGTATTTCTCTTTCATACATATTATTTACAGTAAACTTAACAGTGCCCTTATTGTTCATAATATTCTTCTAGCTTAGAAGGTTTAGTTATAACGTTAGTTGTTGTAACTCCGCGCTAGAGCACATACACACCTCTCCTACAAATATTAACGATAATAATGAAAAGTATTTAAAATCGTTAAACTACATTTTTCATAGGCTTCCCAATTCCAACAATTCGTTTGCATACTTTTTTCTAGAATTTAATAGTATGTATGTTTTGTTTCAGATATAAATTAAACATTGGCAGCATTTGTAAATGCATGGGGTAAGTGTGCTTACTCGTACTAAAATTGAATAGTATAAAAACAAGTATTTTAATAACTCCTTTTTTTATCCAGATATGATTCGTCAACTGAAAGGAAGGATTCCGTAAGTTTCACAAGTTCTTTTTTGAGTACTTACAAAATAATATATTTCGTAATAAAGTATCTATACGTAATAGGTAGATATATAGGGTAGTGGTGTGACGTGCGTTGGTAAGTCCGTTGGACGTACGTCGTTGTGTCATACGCACGTAGTGTTCTTACGACTAAGATGCAAATCGTGCGTATGACGGAGGTACGATTCGTACGGCGGCCGGGAAGCCCTCGGCTATGATGTATTAATTCGGCTAGAGGTCGGACGTCACAACACTCACCACTAATGAAAGGCAGAAGGTGAATGAGGTGTTAAACACAAGAAAGCGGCGAGAATAACAAAATATATTATCAGCGGCGAGAATAACAAAATATATTATCACTGTTTCGCACTCGATATCCGAGTCGTGACTGGTGGTGCCATGCGCGGCCGCTGGTGCAGGCGTTGTCACCGCGTCAACCGGTTTTGCTGGTTGAGTGGGGGGGGGAGCGCCTGCATTAGCGGTGCGCGTACTGTTATTTATATTATTCCAATATGTGGGTTGCCCACATCACTCCCCTCCAGAGGCCATGCCTATGGCCGATAATAGTTAGGAAATCGTACTTGACGTCCAGAACGTGTGATTTTAATGGCTGGTGCCAGAGAAGGTGATATTTGGGGTGTCGCTGGTTGTGAAGTGGTGTCGTGGGTACTGTGTGACAATATATAAGCCGGTTTCACTCGGTCTACCGATACTCTCACATCCTTGCCCTTGACTTTAATAGTATAAACCTTGTCACCTCTCTGTATTATTTCATAAGGTCCTGTATACGCTGGTTGTAGCGCGCCTCTCAATGCATCTTCTCTAAGAAAAATATGAGAGCATGATGAGAGGTCTTTATAAATGAATACGTTGTTGTTAGTGTGGTGCGATGTCGGAACTGGTTTTAAGTTGTTGGCGAATGCTCTGATACGTGCAGAAAAATCCGTGATATCAGTCGTGCATTTGCCAACTTTATGTCCGAAGAATTCGCCTGGCAAGCGCAATGGCTCCCCGTATACCAATTCGGCTGAAGATGCTTGTAGATCTTCTTTAAAAGAACTTCTTATGCCGAGTAGTACTAAGGGTAACGCCTCTGTCCAAGTGCTGTCAGCGTGGCACATAATGGCGGTTTTTAGCTGACGGTGGAACCGTTCCACCAGGCCGTTGCACTGTGGATGATACGCTGTAGTTTTACGGTGTCTAAACCCGATAAATGTTGACAGTTCACTGAACAAAGCAGACGTAAACTGGGCACCTCGATCCGTTACAATGTCTGTAGGACAGCCATAACGTGCTATCCAGTTTAACAGAAGTGCTTTGGCCACAGATTCTGCTGTGATATCAGCTATTGGGACAACTTCAGCCCATCGCGTAAAGCGATCGACCGCTGTCAGGCAATAGCGATATCCACAAGATGATGGTAATGGGCCCACAAGGTCTATGTGTACGTATTTGAATCGTGCTGTAGGTAAATCGAGGGTGCCTAAAGGCGTTGATACGTGTCGATTTACCTTAGTGCGCTGACATGACAAACACGACCTAGACCATTCGCGGCAGTCTTTCCGCATCTGTGGCCAAACGTAGCGTTCAGCAATGAGTTTAACACTTGCGTTTGCGCCGGGATGGCTTAACGAATGGAAACTGTCAAAAATTGGTTTACGTAGAGGTTGAGGTACGTATGGCCTGGCAATCGTTGTGCTGACATCGCAGTACAGTTGTAAGCGACTACCAGGTAAGCTCAACTTTTTGAGATGAAGAGAAGAGACCTGTTTAAGTAGGTTCTCTAGTTCAGGATCGGTATCTTGCGCTTTGGCAAGAGCTTCCATATCTACAGGTTTCGACAGTTCTTCTATTCTGGAAAGTGCATCTGAAACGACATTATCCTTTCCAGCAATATACTGGATATCTGTCGAGAACTGTGATATGAAGTCCAAGTGCCTGTATTGCCGAGGAGAACACTTGCTTTTCCTCTCGTGAAACGCATAGCAAAGGGGCTTATGGTCCGTATAAATGGTGAAAATGGTAGCCTCGAGCCAATGGCGGAAATATTTGATACTCTCATAAATTGCATGGAGCTCGCGATCGTATGGAGAATATTTTTGCTGTGTTGAGCTCAACTTACGCGAGAAAAACGCCAAAGGTTGCCAATCACCATCGTGCAACTGTTGCAACACTCCGCCAATTGCGAGATCGGATGCATCAGTTACTAAGCCTAACTTTGCGTTCGAGTTTGGATGTGCTAGCATTGCAGCTTTGCAAAGACTTTCTTTGCAAGCGTTAAATGCTTGAAGTGCATCCCCATTTATGTCAACAGGTTGAGATGCCTTAATGGAGCCCGTCAGTAAAGCGTTCAAAGGAGCCTGGATTGGGGCAGCTTGTGGGATAAATCTCCTATAAAAATTAAGCATGCCCAGAAATCTCCTAAGTTGCTTTGCCGTTTTAGGGACGGGGAACTCTTTTATGGCTTGCACCTTGTTTTTCAAAGGTTCTGTTCCATCTTGTGAGATGCGGTAGCCTAAAAATGTGACTTCTGCTGCTCCAAAAACGCACTTTCCGGTGTTTATGAGCATCCCGTAGTCCTTCATCCGCGTGAAGAGCTGGCGGAGGTGCTGCTCATGCTGGGTCTCGTTCTCGGAGAAGACTAAAAAGTCATCTAAGTAGCAGTAGCAGAAGTCAAGACCGCGAGTCATCTCATCAACAAACCTTTGAAAAGTTTGGCCTGCGTTTCTCAGACCAAAAGTCATAAATGCAAATTCGAAGAGGCCAAATGGTGTTGTGATAGCCGTCTTCGGAATGTCATGTTGAGCGACAGGTATCTGGTTATAGGCCTTAACGAGGTCTATTGTAGAAAAGACCTTGGAACCAGATAGACTGTAAGCAAAGTCATGGATGTGCCTGATCGGATATTTATCAGGAATTGTCCTGGCGTTCAACATTCGGTAGTCACCACAAGGACGCCAGCTATTGTCCTTTTTTGGTGCCAAATGCAAAGGGGACGCCCATGGACTTTCCGATGGGCGGGCGGTGCCAGTTGCTAACATCGCATCGAATTCCGATTTGGCAATTTTGAGTTTGTCAGGGGCGAGACGTCGAGGTGCGGATGATACTGGAGGTCCGTGTGTGGTGCGTATGTGGTGAACAGTGTTGTGTTTGGGTGTGCGTAGAGTGCCTGCTGGCCGTGTAATTTCTGGAAATTCAGAAAGCAAATGGTGGTACCGAGAAGTACCAGTCACGACTTTTACACTCGAAATTACGCTATCCGATACAGCAATGGAAGCTACAGCTGACAAATTTGTAACACCGTCTAATAAACGCCTATTACGAACATCTACAATAAGGTTAAAATGCGAGAGAAAGTCTACTCCTACAATGGCTTTTGTAACGTCCGCAACAATAAAGCTCCACACAAAATCACGACGCAGTCCAAAGTTGAGGTTGAGTTCAACATATCCGTACGTTTCGATCTTCGTCCCGTTCGCTGCACACAACTGGTAATCAGTATTAGCACGCCGTTGTTGGAGCGCAGATCGGGGAAAGACGCATAAGTCACTTCCGGTATCCACCAAAAATTGGGTTTTCGATCTACGGTCTGTCACAAAAAGGCGACCAGTGGTGCTAGGGCAATCATCCGTCGCCATTATTGACTGCCCTGGTCGTTTCCCGACTTGTAATCGCAAGGCTTAACACATTTTCTTGCCTCGTTCCCGAACCTACTGTGGTAGTAGCAGAGCGGGAACTTTCTGTAGCTCGACTGTGATCTCCTGGAAGGTGTGCGGCTACGTTGATGTTTATCCTGCCGGAAACGTTGGCGGGAACGGTCGTTGACTACTGCCGTGAGGGCACTGACCTGCCTTGTAAGTTCGGCTATTTGTTTGGCCATGGTCTCCATGAGAGGCATAGGTGCTGAACTCGTCGACGCCACTGCCACTTGTGGTGACGCTGGGGCTATGTCATGGACCCTATCAGCTAGTTCAGCAAGTTCTGCGAGGGTGAGGCTCACCTGGGACGCGATGATCGCCTGTAGATTGCCAGGCAGCCGACTGGTCCAAATGGTTCTCAAGAAGTCGTCGGGAATAGCGTGGCCAGCTAAATGTTGCAGGTGGCGCAAAAATTGGGATGGCTTTCGGTCGCCTAGTTCTTCCGACTGTATAAGTTGCTTCACTTTACGCTCTTTTGAAATAGATAGGCGTTTAATCAGCTCTTCTTTTAATCTGTCGTATTTTCCAGTTGCCGGTGGATCGATGATGAGGTCTTCCACTTCCACAGAGTACTGCCGGTCCAACTGTGACAGCACGTAGTGAAACTTTGTTGTATCGTCAGTTATACGTGCCATACAGAATTGCGCCTCGATTTGTGAAAACCATATCTGTGGCTTTTCCGGCCAGAATGGCGGTATTCTAATTCCCACGCGAAATAGTTCAGGTGACATACCTTCATCGTTGTCCTGGTCCGTACTCATTTTGTGTTCTGCAGGGGTCACCAGTATAGGGTAGTGGTGTGACGTGCGTTGGTAAGTCCGTTGGACGTACGTCGTTGTGTCATACGCACGTAGTGTTCTTACGACTAAGATGCAAATCGTGCGTATGACGGAGGTACGATTCGTACGGCGGCCGGGAAGCCCTCGGCTATGATGTATTAATTCGGCTAGAGGTCGGACGTCACAACACTCACCACTAATGAAAGGCAGAAGGTGAATGAGGTGTTAAACACAAGAAAGCGGCGAGAATAACAAAATATATTATCAGCGGCGAGAATAACAAAATATATTATCACTGTTTCGCACTCGATATCCGAGTCGTGACTGGTGGTGCCATGCGCGGCCGCTGGTGCAGGCGTTGTCACCGCGTCAACCGGTTTTGCTGGTTGAGTGGGGGGGGGAGCGCCTGCATTAGCGGTGCGCGTACTGTTATTTATATTATTCCAATATGTGGGTTGCCCACAGATACTTACTTGTATGTCAATTAGGGATCCGTTCAGGCTAGAAGATCTAGAGTTCACCACAAACATTTGCAGGTTTTTAATTACATATTTAATTTTCAAACTTAAAATTAAAATAAAAACCGGTAATAACTGTTGTATTTAAGAACTTTCCAAAGCCGGTGTTGGATAAAAAAATCCAATAAATTGCGTTGTTATTTGAAATCGTATTGTAATTATTAGCGCTATCACGTTTTCGTTTCGTAAGCCAGTGTTGCATAAAAATGCAAGTAAAAGTAAATTTATATGATGACTTGGCGGCAAAACGCAAACCTATTGAATATAAAAAAATAAGTATGCGAAGAATTGCGTTTCTATTTGAAATCTTAGTAGTATTTATTAGCATTATCACGTCTTCCCCAAGTCGGGAGCGTTCCTTACACCCGGTATAATAACCCCCGTTTCATTATCAAAAATTTAAACCTCTTTTATTTTTATTTATACCTTATGCAATTTATGTCAAATATTTATTTTTATTACTTACGATACTAGTCGACCGTCCCGGCTTCGCACGGGTGTAAGCTCGGCCTTCGGCCTCGCTACAAAATAAAATATAATATAGCCTATGTCACCCGGGGATAGTGTAGCTTCCCAAAAGTGAAATAATTTTTCAAATCGCTTCAGTAGTTTAGAAATGCAGGGAGGGGGACCAACTTTTTGCCACTTTGGCGGACTATATTTCGCAAAGTATATAGACATAGACATAGACATAGACATAGACATAGACATAGACATAGACATAGACATAGACATAGACATAGACATAGACATAGACATAGACATAGACATCATTTATTTGTGGCAAAAAAATACAATAGTAATGGTAAAGAGACATTTAAATTTAAACTAATCTTAACTAAAGCTTATTATATTAGCTTATATAGACTTTATAAAAAAGTGATGTATGAAACCTTAAATTCATTTTAAAAGACCTTATCAACGATACCCCATAATTTTCTATTAACCAAACCAGTGAAAAGTAAAAACATATTTTTTTTTATTGTTAACTAATCCATATTCTGGACTGAATTTTTTTAGGCAACCCATTTGCAATATATTTTTTGACATATTTAATTGAATATAAAATACTTTTCATCCATTAACCAGCTCGGTGAAGGTCGTACTATGGCGGGATCTTAGACTAATAGATATGGCTCCAGTAGTAAGTATGACTAATTTACGCATTTCAAAGTTATGCCAAAAAAAATTGGATGAATATTTTTGGCCATCTTACAGGTTTGAGGGTTATAAATATTACATCGTATCAATAAAAACTATAGCAATATAATATGATTATGACTACGCGAAAAAATAATAAGCCAAACAGTTTATACTAATGTAAATTAGGAATCCAAAAATTATGCAAATCATGAGGTTCCCGTGTAAGTCACCCCTGTCAAGAAATGCAGACTTTTTCAGTATATATAATCAACGTCTTAAACTTAGAAAAAAAAAGTTTAACTGAAGTTGAAACAGTAACTGTACCCTTAGTACAAGATTTGACAGTTTTCGAAAACTTTTTTCGTTTCCGTATTGTCCCATACATTTTAGTAAAGCGCCTCTAGCGAACCGCGGATGAACTAAAATCGGTAGTAATCGGCAGTATAGGTTGCTTCACTCAAATACGAAAAATAGTTTCGAATAGCTTTCAGCCCAGCAATGTATGCATCAAAACGAAAACGAAAAAAGTTTTCGAAAACTATCAAATCTTGTACTAAGTGTACTGATTATGATTGTAATGTCTAAGTTTATCAGATATGTTATGATTATTTATGATATAACAAATATCATCACCACTATGATCATTATGTATTATTTTTTTACTTAAAAAACTTATCTTTAATGCTTTCATTTTCAGCCTGACAGCGATTTAAGGGTAACCGTCAGGGACGGGTAAGAATTGATCACTTGTTTTTTAGTACGTTTAGTTTTATTCTAATCAACTTTATAGTCCTAGAAGATAAACGAACAGGTTTCTGTGTTAAACGCAATTATCGATGGTATTTTTAGCGGCTTATAATTATTACGCAAATGGTACACCTGACCAAAAAGGATGTACCAAACCTCATTCCTATTTTAAAAGACTTTCATATGTTTTTATTGTATACTTTGTTAATAAGACTCGAGATGGTTGTCAAATTTTAATTAATTCCATTCCATCTTTATTTGTGTGTGAGCTAGACGCCATCTTGTATCTATGATGACGTCACGTACCCAGTGTCCAAACAATATCCTCCTTTTTGCTTTGCATCATCGGATAAAAATACACGTAGTTTGTGTGAAAGAAATACTAACACACTAACACGATGTGCATTCGAAATTATCATTGAAAATTCAGCTGATTGTCTCACAATTTAGGGCTTTTATTAATGTCAGGTTCAGGTCAAGTCAAATGAAAAGTATGAAAAAAAAAACATGTTTTTTTTCGGAATATCCAAACAGAAGGATTATTTTTCTCAAAACAGGTGGATCAGAATTCAAAGCCTCCTTACTCAAGTGTGATAGTGGAATTATCCTAACCAAATTATTCAAACTATATCGCTATTGGTTCATATACATCACTTCCCATACAAATTTGCCCAGGCTTCTTGACTACTACTATAAATATGTTTACGGTTTTTTAAAATTCGTTGTTTACTTTCAGGTCATTCAATTTAGAACACCCTGATAAAATATGCCTATCCGAAGGGTGAGTAACATTATCATTAAAAAAATTAAACCAACTACTTTACCTGCAATTACTGTGTATTGTCTGTAAAATTTCGTCAATATTTAACAAAAATCTTTTTTTAGGTTTTCTAAAACTATGAGCACAAAAACGACAAACCCAACAGAAAGTACTTCTTCACCTTCTGATACTATAAGCACTGAAACGACAACGCCAACAGAAAGTACTTCTTCACCTTCTGATACTATAAGCACTAAAACGACAAAGCCAACAGAAAGTACTTCTTCATCTTCTGATACTGCAAGCACTGAAACGACAAAGCCAACAGAAAGTACTTCTTCACCTTCTGATACTTCAAGCACTGAAACGACAAAGCCAACAGAAAGTACTTCTTCACCTTCTGATACTTCAAGCACTGAAACGACAAAGCCAACAGAAAGTACTTCTTCACCTTCTGATACTATAATCACTGAAACAACAAAGCCAACAGAAACTACTTCTTTACCTTCTGATACTTCAAGCACTGAAACGACAAAGCCAACAGAACCTACTCCTTCGCCTTCTGATACTTCAAGCACTGAAACGACAAAGCCAACAGAAAGTACTTTTTCATTTTCTGATACTATAATCACTGAAACAACAAAGCCAACAGAAACTACTTCTTTACCTTCTGATACTTCAAGCACTGAAACGACAAAGCCAACAGAACCTACTCCTTCGCCTTCTGATACTTCAAGCACTGAAACGACAAAGCCAACAGAAAGTACTTCTTCACCTTCTGATACTTCAAGCACTGAAACGACAAAGCCAGCAGAAAGTACTTCTTCACCTTCTGATACTATAATCACTGAAACGACAAAGCCAACAGAAACTACTCCTTCACCTTCTGATACTTCAAGTACTGAAACGACAAAGCCAACAGAAAGTACTTCTTCACCTTCTGATACTATAATCACTGAAACGACAAAGCCAACAGAAACTACTCCTTCACCTTCTGATACTTCAAGCACTGAAACGACAAAGCCAACAGAAAGTACTTCTTCACCTTCTGATACTATAATCACTGAAACGACAACGCCAACAGAAACTACTCCTTCACCTTCTGATACTTCAAGCACTGAAACGACAAAGCCAACAGAAAGTACTTCTTTATTTTCAGATGCTGGATCTCCCTCTAAGCTTAACAGGTATAGTAATTCTACTATTAACCATGTTTTTTTATGGCAATGTTCCTTTATTTACCAAGCAAAAACTAACTTATAGAGGCATGGTGACGTCGTGGGGGTCGCGAAGCCTCGGTAAAAGAAAAAGGAAAACAAAGTAAAAAAAATATTTTTACGAAAACAAATTAATTAATGAGTAATTATAAAAATAAAATGGTTGTACGTATTTGATATTTGTAATATAATAAAATACAGATTATAAACTGGGCAATGTAGGGGGCCCTGAATTTTAATCATACTAAGGGGGTCGCGTCGTGAAAAAGTTTGAAAAACACTGGTCTATTTGAACCAAGGACGATATATAGAAAATCATCCTTGATTTGAACGAAATTAAACTGCAGCTATTAATGTCATAAAATGTGCGACGTGATAACTTACACGTATGAAGAATATTAAAATATATTTTTCATGCCTTTTTTACAGTAATCCTGAGAGAAAAGACAACATAAAGACGGCTGGAAATTCAGTGGTGTTATTACTGTTGTCATCTTTGATGGCTGGATGTCTTATTGCTTGGGGCTCGAAAATTCTTTACAACCGATACAGATCCAAAGAGTACAGTAAGTAGTGTTCTTTGTTAAAATATTTTGAGAGTTCTGTAGACCAAAAGAAACCCAAATACAAAGTGAAAAAATTCGTGCAGTTGTCGCACTCTTACGTGCGCTTATCGGCCAAAATGAGCTTTTATCAACAAACAATTTTTGATTAGACTATTTTTATTGTCTCCAAAAAAAGCTGATCATAAATAAAGCCAATCACATAGAGAAACTTGCTTTGCGGGAAAAGGACCAAACATACCTCCCTCATCCGTCCAAAAAAACTAAACGCTTATATTTCAGAACTTTATTAGGCGATTTAGATAATTTCTTCAAAATTCGTTTCACATTTAATTGCATATTTCTCTAAGCCTATTATTTAAATAAAACAACGCTTAATATTTGCCTATTGTCTGTAACATTTATATAGTTAACCATCAAACTAAACGTAATATATTATTACAGCACTGCCTCCGGACCAAGAAATGGAATCACGACCAAATAATGTCAACGCAAATGAAACAAGAATCGATTTATGATTAATTTAATTTATATAAAAATATTTATATATTTAAATATATAGTTTTAATTAGAATCTCTAACCTACATATTAGAATACTAGATTACATAATCTTAAATTATCACTTATTTACTATTGCGCTATCACAAAACATAATTATTATTAATTAATAGTGCTGTTGCCCGCGACTTCATACGCGTAGATTCTCATATAAACTTTCAACCCTTTTATCCTCCCTCACAAAATAACATAGCCTTAGTTATCTAAATTCTCTGCCTGTACTTCATGCTGGTCATAGCTAAGCATATTCGTGAAAACCGAATTTAAAATCCCTCCAGTGGATTAAGAGATGTGCGTTGTACACGCAAACAATAAACATACAAACAGACAAAAATTCTAAAAATTGTCTTAACGTAGCTGCTTATTTTAAGACGCCCTGTGTGGTATTTTTGAGATCTCGCAATTACAGATTTTTTTACTCAACGTTTTTATAATATGTATATATATAAAGGTTAAAAAGTTTGTAGGTATACAATATGTGCGGGAGGATACGTGTGTGTGTACATTCCACATAGAAATAAAATAAACTGGTTTGTTTCCCACTCAACTCTACCGGCTGAACTGTAAATGATAATTTTTAATTGCCGATAAGATTAAGCTGCATGCAACAGTATGTAGATGTAGTAAAATAATTAAAATCTCGTAAAAATGCATATAAAATAAAACGAAAAATATGCCTGTAAGTTAGCAGACAAAACTGCGGGACGCTGCTAGTAGGTAACTGCTGCCGGTAGGTACTCAAAACAATTAAAATATTTTAATTAGTTTGTATTATGATTAATTATGAATTATTAAGTCAGTGGCACCGTTATCCATCAAAGCCTCAGCTCTGACAAACAAGTAAGTGCCTTAGTACAAATATTATTCTAGTTTAAAATTATCTCCGTGTTTAATTTACAACTAAAAAAAATTGTAAGTACGCCACACATACTCATTTTTTACGCACACAAAGAAAATTGCAGCGGCAAAATGAACGAACTAATAATCTTAATGCAAAAAAATTACAGCTGCAGGGTGAGTTCGACTAAAAGCATCAGTTTTTAGTAAATCAAGAGTTGGCCTAAAAGCTGATGCTTTTAGGCCAACTCTTGATTTAGGCTTGATACGATCGCACCCGCCACGCCAGCTTACCACATCTCCGCTGTTTGTCTGATCTGAGTTCAAAGCAAAATGAACGAGTCTTTCCATTTTTAACCGACTTCCAAAAAGGAGGAGGTTCTTAATTCGACAGTTATTTATTTAATTTATTTTTTATGTTTGTTGTCAGAACTTTCGACTGGATGAACCGATTTTGATGATTCTTTTTTTATTTTAAAACTGGTGCTGCCCGTGTAGTCCCATTTCAATTTGATCCGCTTTTGGGACTTGGTTTTGGTACATTTTTATGAAGTCGATTTTTTATATTCACTGTTAATTATTATCGCGTGAAATTTATAAAAACAAGTAAATTAAAATGTGAAAAAACCCCCGACATATAATATGTCCCATAGGAGTCTTGGCCACATTGCTGCAACGGTACATTGCCTGCTCTATCTTTTGTCCAAGACCTACGGATCAATTCTATAAAACCTGGTTTCAAATGAAGAAAACCGCATTCAAAGCGGTTCAGCGTTTCGGAGGAAAATGTCAATATACTTGCATACAATATTTATATACACGCTAACGCACAACCTGCTTTTCCAATAGGGTGGTACCACAAACAGTTTTTTTTAAATCTTACATTGTATTTCGTCTTACTCTCCCATTAGACAAGAAATCGAGACAAAGCTGAGATTAATATGTAATTTTATGAGGTTGTGTTGTTGTTTTACGCCGCCAATTCTTCAGTCCGTGTGTAAATGAGAGAGATTAAAAAGAGATGCCTACGTGAAGTAAAGTTAAATAACAAGTTTGCATTTTTTTTTTAATCCCCGATAAAAGAGCTGATAATCTTCAAATATGGCTAAACAGAATTTTATTGAATCAAGTCACCTTCCGAAAGACAGGTTTAAAACATAGTTCGGCAGTAACCACTCAAATATTATTTTAGTAACCACGTAGCCTTGTATTCGCTCATATTAATTAGTTTTAGTGTAATTGTTTATTAGTGAATAAAGATTTATTATTATTATTCACTAAATTCTCGGGTCTAGCCCGGACATTTGGTGGGCATTGGTGGAGCCGAAGCCAACACCAAGAGGCCCTTTTGAATATAAAATACATGCAACTATGAAATATGTATAAAAAGGAATATGAAACTATGGTACAGTATAGGATTAAAAAGACTGGGCTATTGAGGTGAACAACTTGTGGATGGAATAACAGATCTATAGAATGAGAAACGGCACCTGCTTTATCCTGTCTCATCTGAAAATATATTTAGGCAGGTGATGACTTGCCACCCACTGAATGGGCCACCCATAAAAGCTGCCGTATCTTGGCACCGGAGGGGCAACATCAGCGTGGGTGGCTTAGGGTGTAGACAGGTAAGCTGCACTTTCACTAAGAGCTACTCGCGACGTTATGCCCTTTAACACTTCCACCCTGGAGCTTAGGTTCTTAGCTCTTGCGATTTCCACCCCTGGACGGCCGGTTAAGGCAAGCCAGGGGTCGGGGGTCTCATTTAGCCCCATGGAATCATTATTATTTATTATTATTACCTTTCAAACAAAAAATACTAAATTAAAATCGGTTCAGCCGGTTGGGGATACGACGCCACAGACAGACACAGATACACACGTTAAATTATAACACCTCTCTTTTTGCGTCTGGGGATTAAAAAAAACCTATTTATTCCTTGAAAATAATGAGAAAGTCTAATATAAAAACTGTAAGTAGTTACCTACATATGAAGAGCTTTTAAAAAACCCATAATGAAATGGCCATTTTAAAGTTAACATTAGCAAAATACATCTATTTAATGTGTACCTACTAACATGCCATATCAGTGTAAGTGCTCGAATATTTTCCTTATATAAAATAAAAATGAAAAATTCAACACGCTAATGATATTTTATAGGAGGAAAATGTATACCGATATTACAATTTATTTATTTATAAAGTTAAATGATTATTTACGGGATATTTACCGTGGTAAGGTTGTGGAAGGTTTATTTATTTATGCACTTAATTAATGACCAATGACGATAACATGGCGGGCTAAATTATCTTTGCAAGTTACGGGTTTTAATAACCATTTTACAATATTGTTCAGTTCTCCCGGATACAATAAAATAAAATAAATTAAACCCGATCTTTATAAAGACCTACTGAAGTCCGTGGTAAGTGTTCAGCAGGTTCTAGCATGCGCACCGCGATAAAATCTAGCCGTCACTTTGTCGAGCGAGAACGCAACAAGGTGCCTATGGTTTCATATAGGTACGCCTGTCTCGCTATGACACGATAATAAGACTCGACAAAAAATTGTCGCGGTGCGCATGCTAGCCCGGCGCATATAAGTATGTAAGTATATCTAAGTAAAAAAATAAATAAATACTAACTAAAGGTGATCGTCGCATGCGGCGCAGTCAACGGTATTCATACTATCTACTGACTATTTATTAGTAGTAGTAAGTATTTAATAGTGGTTAGTTTGTGTTTTTTAGTAGCTAGTTTTTGTTAGTTTGACTATTTGTTAGTGTACAGCTTAGGCTGTGACACAATATACAAAAAAAATAAACCGTTTCAGGTGTAACATAAAAAAGACAGATGAACCTCCACAAAAATCAAACCCGATCTTTACAAGGACCTAACGAATCCATGTTCAGGGCATTTAATAAGTAGGTATGTAGTAATAATGAGACTATGAGTAGGAAATAGTGGTAAAATATTACCTAAAGGTAATTGTAACCACGTCTTACGCGCCGCGATCAACGGAATTGATATTAATATTGACTACTAACTAAATAAATCGTCACAGATTAGCTAGTAGTTACTGAGACCTATATCAAAAATATTTATTATTTTTACAAAATATCATTTCTGTATATTATTGTGTTATTGGTACAGTTTATAGGTATACCTACCTACGTGTATGGTATTTATACTCGTAAGCTCGCACAGAACGGGTTACACGGAACGGTGCTACCATAAGCCGAATGATAGTCATACATATTATTGAGTGTCATCATCATCATCATCATCAGCCATAAGACGTCCACTGCTGAACATAGGCCTCCCCCTTTAACTTCCACACACTTCAACCTTTATTGAGTGTGAATGATATACTTATATTATTTCTATTTGTTCAGATATTCTTTCTGACGTAGTCTGGTAAAAATTAGAAAAATTGTAAACACGAATCGCGAAACCCTGCTGGTTTTGCTAGGAATATTTTTTATTGACAGAATTTCTGATCCAAATTAAGTAACGAAGCGATGTTCGAATCCGTAGGTACCAGAAATCCGGTGTGATCGCACTTAATCTTGTTTCGAGGGAGGTAAACGTTGCCAATAAAATTATCTTTTCGGTCGAAAATCAATACTAGCTAAGGTTACGGCGAAGCAAATATTCCCGCCATATCTGTGGTATCTATATATAGATAAATTGTTTAGAGTTTGTTACGTCAAATTTTCCGAATGAATCTTGATGGGAGTCTCTAATCAACGGAAGTCTGCAAAAACTGGCGTAAGTCGGCGGGAGTCGGCAGAAGTCGGTGGGTGTCGGCAGAAACCGCCAAGTATCGACAGAAGTCTGTGGGATTCAGCTGAAGTCGGCGGTTGCCGGCAGGAGTTGGTGAGTCATTCAGCGGCCAGAAACCGCAACTTTGAAGGCGTTGTCCTGTCCGTTGTTTTGAGTCTGCCATGTGTGTTGTGGCATACAATTCTATGTGTTTTATTTTGATCATCTCTTGCACAATCTGGTACGCATTAATTCACTTTTTCTTGGCAGTATATCAAGAATCACGACTTGCCGCCCGATTGGTGGCTTTCCCGCTCCGTGATATGACGTATGATAATATGATGAGTATCTCCTGCGTTTAAGGGAAAAGCTTTGTTATTTAGACATTGCGGCTTTCTTTTGTAGTTCACTGTTATGATACATGCAAGACACGAATGAGCTGCGAGCGTATTCTCAGACAATAGATATCATTTCTGTCACCTTTCACTCTCATTAAGGTGACCATGAAAGTGACGCGGAGAGAGACTATGTCGGTTGTTCTACAATCGGCCTGCAGATGCTAAATTCAGAATTTTGCCTAATAAGGATCCTTGCACAATCAGATAACGTTTAGATTGTAGAAAAGATATTTAGAGAAGGGAAACATTTACACTACAATCTGGTACGCGTTGTACATAGAACATTTATGTAGGTAGACGTATTCTAGAAAGCTTTCTAAATATGTGTTTACCTTGTGTGGCTCTGTGTAATATATTCTTCATGTAATATCCTTTCTGTGGTGTCAATATAGTGTCGGTGTATTGTATAAATGGTAGTCAATCCAGTGTTTCCACTTTTAAGGATTTTACTCTATTTCAGGGGAAAATTATAAAAAGTGTGTTTTAGGGCGATCTTATTACAGGGATTTGGGGAACTTTGGGGTAAAATTGAACCCGAGATAGTAATTCTATTCTATAATACAATCATTCGAAATATCAAGAACTAAAAAACCTTATACGACTAAAATAATTACATAAAATAGAGTCCCAAAGCCTTCCTTCCTATAAACAAATCTAGGAAGCAAACGATTGCTTTGGGCCATTTTAAAAGCAGTCAAAGATCCTAAAACTTATGCTCTTAAACAATGATTATATTTCTTAATTTTATGGTAATAAAAACGTGTAAAATAATGTTGTTTTCTTTATTTGAATTCAGAACACTATACTATTTTTAAATTATGTTTTTTTTTTTTTAGTAGGGCAACACTAAAGTCGTATATACTTGGAGACACGTGATTTAAACGTAAACGTCGTCCGCTGGCCATTACAGTTTACGAGCAATAATACGAAAAAAGAGTACCTATCGCACTCGTCGGTGAAGCGAACCGTGTAAGTTTCAGAGTCGTATAGGGCAATACAATACAATTTGGGCTCTCAGTATACTCTCGAGACGCTAAACCAATAATATTTTATTTTATTTATTTACTCCATATATTTGTAATGGAAGGTGAAGATTTAATCAATCTTATTCCTGTGGAAGTAACGGTGGATCCAGATGGCAGGCTGTCGTTCAGTGTAGAGTCCTAATGGAGCGGCCTATGTTCAGCAGTGACCGTCTTCTGGCTGATGATGATGATGTTGAACGGTTGATGATCATGAGCACTCGATCTTGCTTCGCTCAGCTCTTGATAAGTACTGGCCTGATTGAAGCTATATACTTAGAACAAGTTCAGCAGAAAAAAAATACATGAAAATAAAATAATATTAATATCAAGTAATTTTTTTAAGACTTTTTTTGCCCCTAATTTAGTTCCTAGTCGCCATCTTGAATTTGTGATCACGTCACCTATCCAGTAATCATATTCTTGGGACGTACACAGACCTATTTATAAAAAATAAAATACACATATCACAAAATTTAAAGGTTGCGTCATTACATAAAAATAAAAAGTTTAAAAAATGATAATAAATATTCAAAGATTTCAAAGCGTCGAGATACGCTGTAATAAAAACTTCTAAATAAAAATCGAGTAAGTGCAAAAAGCGATAGAATGAAAAATTCACAGAGTTCACATTCTATAATGAAGCAGAGAAACACGAAACACGTAACTTTACTTATCGAACATTATTTTAACATATACCTACCTCGTGAGTGTGGAAAAAGAATGGAGGTGTCTTTTGTACAGTCAAAGAAAACATTAGGTATCTCGTCACATGTATACTCTGTGTGTGATGTCTTTCAAAACAATGTCGTGAACTCATAAAACAGCCTTCGAGCTGTCATACGAATTATTACGTATCACATTTTATTTTTTTACTACAGCAATATGATATGACTGCTTTAAATAAAATCAAAACATCGTTTAAAAAAAAAGAAGTAACTATTAAACTTTTGCGATTTGGACCGATTTGAAAACAGTGTTTTAATAGTTTATCTGGATTTAAAATACTGCGTAATAAATCCCGATAAAGATTTAATATATAACATATAAATGCCTACTTAGGTATAATCTGGGACATTATTGCACACACGGTCATCTGACCCCAAACTAAGCATAGCTTGTAATATGGCTGCCAGAGACTGATATAATGCTATTTAAAAAGAAATTTAGACTTAACAGCCCTTTTGAATAACCCCATAATAAAGCTACTTGGAAATGCCGTAGGATCCAGCTCATTCCACATATTGCAGGGAGAACCTTAGACAAACCAAATATTTTACAAAAACTTGAAATTATCGATAACTTGAAAATTCTCTTCTACGTAAAACTGGTTAATAGACAAGATGTCTGGATCCAAAACATAAAAGTGGGTGAAATGATACCAGATCAAATACAGCCGAGCCTCAATAATCTAATGTAACAGGGTGTGTTCTAAAACCGGAGCATGACACAAATGACCTTTTCTCATGCATGGCTCATTATGTGTGTAACAATAGAAGGGTTCGCGGATGATCCGTGAAGAAAAATTGCTGAACGAACCCGGGATAATGGGACATGGGACGTGAGGATTGGTTATTGTTGATCGTCTGCTAGAAACGTACTTATTCATGTCTGTAAAACTTTGTTATATTGTAACCATTCATGTGCGCATGGTTACGGTGGTAGCCAAATAGATGGGGAGTTTTGCGTTCGATAACAATGGAAGCCAGCAACCGGGTTTTTCGTTTTGAATCGTGTGTTATGTTTTAATGTAAAATTTTCGTATCGATATGAAACTTTGCATGTCGATATATATAAGGTCGGGGAAAAAGTTTCTTCGTATTTTATAAACAAATTCAAGACATATTTTTTTCAAGTTTAATTACATTTAATTATAATATATATGTACCATTTTGTTCGATAACTTGTTGCCATCTTTTAGGTAGTGACATGACCCCGTTGCTGTAGAAATTTTGGGAATTCTGATCAATAAAATGCAACAAGTAGTTTTGACAGTCCTCTCTTGATGTTAATCTAACACTACCCAAAGAATTCTGAAGAGATCGAAACAGGTGGAAATCTGAGGGTGCAAGGTCAGGGCTATGTGGTGGATGCATTAACACTTCCTAACCAAGCTCTCTAAATTTTTGCTGAGTGGCCAAAGATGTGTGCGGTCTGGCGTTATCATGATGAAAGACCACACTCTTTATGTTGATCAATTCCGGCCGTTTTTTCTCAATTTCTTGTTTGAGTCTCATCTGCTGTTGGCAGTAGAGATCCGAATCGATGGTTTTGCCCGGCGGTAAATGCTCATAATGAACGATGCCCTTCCAATCCCATCATACACACAGCATCACCTTATTACGTGTTAATCTGGGTTTCGCTACAGTCTGTGGTGCGTCACTGCCCTTTGACCATGATCGTTTGCGCACATTCTTGTCGTAGGTGATCCATTTTGCATCACCAGTGATCAATCTTTTCAAAAACGGTTCGGTTTCTTTACGTTTCAATAGAGAATCGCAAATGAGTACACGATTCATTTGGTTTCTTTCAGTGAGCTGGTGTGGCACCCAAATATCGAGTTTTTTTGTATACCCAGTTATTTTCAAATGGGTCAAAACTGTTTTGTGGTCAATCAACAGGTCTTCAGCTACGTCGTAACTACTAATATGCCGATCTTGGTCCACTTTTTCAGAAATGGCATCGACTTTATCCGTAACAGGGCGACCAGAGCGAGCTGCATCTTTGACATCAAAATTCCTGGACTGAAAATGCTTGAACCAACATTGTGCTACTCTTGATGACACTGCATTAGGTCCATAAATGTCACAAATTTTATTCGCGGCTTGTGTCGCATTTTTCAGTTTTTTGTAATAAAATTTCACAATATATCGAATTTCTTCGTTAGATTCACTCATTTTATCGAACAAAAAAACAATTGAAAAATGGCGGGAAATTGCTTTTTACTTTTTGTATTCCTCTTTTCAAATGTCATATTTTTAATGGTATCAAAACCAGCCAGATACAAACAGTACAACCGATGAGATTTTTACTACAACTTCATACATACAAAATACGAAAAGACTTTTTCCCCGACCTATTATATTCGTATACCAATGCAATAATTGGGCAAACAGTACCTACCAAATCTATATTTTGGTTATAAATAGTTGATAATATAATGGAATATGTAATTTTAGAAACATGGTTGGTGAAAATTTTAACTTCTATAGAATAGTTAGCCGAAATACGCCATATAAAACACGTTTTTAGTTTTTTCTCCGAATGTAGAAGTTCTTGAACTTTCGTATTCAATTTGAATTCAATTAATTTTTCGTATTCTAATGGTCATTTATGTAATTTCATTTAATGTAATGTAATTTAAATTAAAATGGTTCTTGAGTGTGTAATATTGACTGCCCCGGTGGCTCAGTTGGTAGTGAACTTAACTTCTGTGCTTGGGGGCGTGGGTTCGATTCCCATCTAGGACAAACATTTGTGTGATGAACATTTGTGTTTGTTCTATGTCTGGGTGTTAATATCTATTTAAGTATGTATTTAAAAATATATATGTACGTATATCAGTCTCTGGCAGCCATATTACAAGCTTTGCTTAGTTTGGGGTCAGATGACCATGTGTGCAATAATGTCCCAGATATTTATTATTGAGTTTTATCATATTTTGTCGACTACGTTATTTAGTTCTGAGGCGGGCGTTGACTCGTGCGTATCTCGCGTAGATCGCATAAGATTTGTAATTGTTTCGCGCTGGAGTAAAACTGGAATTTGAGCTGACGACGCGGTATTGAGTAACGACTCTTAGTACTAGCCTAGAGTCTAGTATAGACCACCTAATTGACGGCGTATTTTTATTTCTTGTATGTACGTACATATTTAAATGCGCAATGTATTTGTCTGTATTTATGTGTATTTTTAAGTGAATATCCATGCAAAGTTTGAGAAAAATATTGTGCAAGCGTTGGCGATAACTTGGTATATGGAACCACGTGTGCTGGCGCACGGCGGGGCTCGCGGGCACAGTTAGTTCATGATATATATAATACTAGCTGCGCCCCGCGGTTTCACCTGCGTGGTGATGAAAATCGGTGATGATGATGAAAAAAATTGCCTATGTCCGTCCTCGTGATACATACTATTACCTCGCAAAATTTTATCGAGATCGGTTAAGCCGTTTAGCTGTGATTATGTAGCAAACAGACAGAGTTACTTTCGCATTTATAATATTAGTATGGATTTTAAACTGAAAGCGACTCCAGTTGAAAATTACCATAATGAGCCAACAAGAACAAATGTCTAGTATTTAGCATTGCCGAGTGAGAAATCACGGAAAAAACGAGATCGAGAAGAGCATTTTATTTGATTAGGTACTATCTTTCTTACCCAAAATAAAGTATTTGTATTTAAAATTATCGCGTTGAGACCCAACTAGTCCAGTCTTATTTATGTGTTGTATTTTATGTAGTTTCATTATTTATTACATACTTTTTGATTGTTTAATAGAACAATTATTGGCAAACTAGCGACGAGCCATGACGGGCCGCAGCCTATAGACGCTTACCATACCCAGGGCATTGTCAGTGCGTTGCCTACTTTTGAGAACGTTTGAAACCTAAATATATTTCGGAAGAAAAACCGAAGGTCTTTAGGAAATTAGTCATTCCACGACTTTCAGGTACGTGGCAGAAACAATTGATTCAATCGAACAGTGCGTGACTTCCACGTATCTACGTACCACGTTCCACGTTCTACGGTCCACGTACGTATAATATATAGATAACATTTTCTGGCGATGGCAGCCGGTATATGGTGGTAAAACTAGGATGGAGGCATGAGGACAAACAATGTAACAGAGCATTCCACGTTATATTATCTGTAGAATAAGCCGAGCGAAACAACGTCCCGGTGCAAGCTGAGCAGCTCTAACTTGTCGGATAGTTTCGGGTCATTGACAAATCTAACGGCTTTACTCTGCAAAGAGTTAAGAGGATCGAGCTGGTACTTCGGTGCACCACTCTAAAGATGGAGCAGCAGAGAAAGTACTCCATGCGCGGCCGAATATGTGCTGTTCCGTCGTGAACCACTTGACTTTATTGAGTACACCGATTTTCCTGATCGTTAGTCCAACCTTGCTCTTGAAATGACTCCTAAACTAGACCTAGCTCAAAATGTTGATGTTCATCGACAAGGTGAGAGGAATGCCTAAGCTTCTTTTTTGACTTAAAGGTATCTATCTAGTCAGGTACCTATGTAATTTTTGTTGTGAACATTAAAGAGATCTATTAATTTATCATGAACGTATTCTAGATTACTAGCATGTATGGGGTAAACCTTTGCCCAGCATTGGAACTGCAATATAAACTCATAACAGCAAAATCGAACGACAACTCTTTTTCGTCAAAGATTAAAAATTAATTGCTTTCTGTGGCTCGTCTAAAATCCCGGCCCAATCGTTGAATTCCAAGAATGCCAGCGCTGATATGAGGCCTACGGGGTAATTAAATTCTAACTGGATTCATCCGAGGCGTACCCTCGACATTTTCTAAATATTTCTTCCATCTCTATTTGCTAAGCGAGCGTGCATAAATGATATTTCATTTCTGTGTTTTTCAATTATTTCTTACACATCGGCCATTTTACTAAAATATTTATGGAAATAACAACATTAGGTACCTAAGTATGTACGATTTAGGAAAAGGCATAGGTACTTCTAGCTACATCTACGATGAAAAGTTGAAAACGAAATGCCGAATTGGGTTGGTCGTTAATAAACTAGCTTTTTAGGACTCCGTACCCAAAGGGTAAAACAGGACCCTATTACTATTTACGTCTGTCTGTCCGTCTGTCACCAAGCTGTATCTCATGAACTGTGATAGTTAAACAGTTGAAATTTACACAGATGATGTATTTCTGTTGCCGCTATAAAAACAAATACAAAAAAAAAATACAGAATAAAATAAATATTTAAGGGGGCTCCCATACAATAAACGTGTTTTTTGCCGTTTTTGTAGATAATGTACGGAACCCTTCGTGTGCGAGTCCAGCTCGCACTTGGCCGTTTTTATTTTTTTATTTTAGCAAGGTACCTTTTTACAGATACCATAGATGGTGGTCTAGCCTCAGATCAGTCAAACAAGAGAGATATGCATTAGTACAATTGTGGTTCGTGTTGAAATGTCTCCGTGTTTTTTTTTCTATATACCACTAAACCAAAACTGTGAGCACGGCTCACTCATTTTTTTTTCCACGTACACTAAACTTGTAGCGACACCAATGAACTATAACTTGCAAAAAAGGTCAGCAAGGTCGTCTGCTGGGTGAGTTCGACTATAACATCAGTTTGATTTAGGCCTGAAGCGTTCACACCCACTACGCTGCCTTACCATATCTCCCTTGTTTGCTTGGCCCATCATCATCATCATCAGCCAGAAGACGTCCACTGCTGAACATAGGCCTCCCCCTTTAACCTCCACACTGAACGACATCCTGCCATCTGCATCCACTGGATGCCCGCGACTCTCACAATGTCGTCGGTCCATCTAGTGGGAGGCCTACCTACGCTGCGTCTTCCGGTTCGCGGTCTCTACTCAAGAACCTTTCTTCCCCATCGGTTATCAGTTCTTCGAGCGATGTGGCCTGCCCATTGCCACTTCAACTTGCAGATTTTAATAGCTATGTCGGTGACCCTGGTTCCTTGGCGAATATCTATGTTCCGAATTTTATCGCGTAAAGAAACTCCGAGCATAGCTCTCTCCATTGCCCGTTGTGTGACTCTGAGTTTTTCCAAAAGACCAACAGTTAAGGACCACGTCTCAGTACCATATGTCATCACTGGCAACACACACTGGTCAAAGAACTTTGTCTTTAGGCACTGTGGTATCTTGGACGAGAAGACACTTGTTGCTTGGCCCAGCTTATACCTTTTTTTTTGTATTTGGGAAATGTCATAATGACATAATTATTATCAACGGTACAAGCCACAGATAAAGAGACTTATAAAGCGTACAAGGCCGTCTGTCAAATACTATGTAGCCTTTGGAGCCGTTTACAGGTCCCTAGTACATTAAAATAGTGTACAACCCTGCAATTTGCCGTCCTGTCAAAAATATATCTGTTTCGTTCTGGCTTGGTTCTGGTAACAACATTTTTGGCATTTGAGTAAAGAATGTAACATGTTTAATTTGTTGATGCTAAATTAGCACTACTGCCATGCTTCAGTCCTTTTTCTTAGGTACTCGTACAATCCATGCTAGCGACAATGACAGTTGACAACCTCATTGCAAAAATCAGCAGTTGTTAAGGCCTAATTTTTAAAACGTTCTGGTAATAGTCATAGTTTTGGCTCCAAATTGAAAAAAAACTTGCCTTAATCTATTATTTTCCAAAACTTGAGTGTATATTATGTGTAATAACGGCGAACAATCGTTTTGAAGTGTTCATGAACGTGGGCGGGTGATATAATGAGGTGAACTGAAACATGGTCTTTTCGTGTTGTTCCCAAAACTCCACAGAAGCTTTTTGTAAATTCTACACCACTTTACTAGGGCACGACTTGGACTTGACTGTGACTTACTTTGTTTGATTCTGACTGTGACTATGACTTGTTATACGATATTTAAAACTTGAAAATATTTTAGTACTTGAAACTGGCAAATGCACAAGATGTGCGACACCATAAACTCTTCTAACAATAAAAAAATATGCTATTTTTGATTTTGACCTATTGATCAACGTCAAACATTTTCCCGCCTTTTCGCCGACATCTCTGCGGCTGTAAAATAGTGTTATACCTACTTACAATAATAATTATGATTACTTTATCAAATACAAAGATAGTGGTTATTTCGTCATTGGTTAAATAGGTACTAAGTATCATTTACTTTACAATGTAACTCAGTAATCAGTAAAAACTAGTACCTATATCCTACAAAGAACTTACACATTCAAATACAATCATCGCAATTTGCAAATAACCAATGTCGAAGCGGAAATCCGATGCGGAAATCTGGTAAAAAAATACATAAAAACAGTGCCATACCTACTAGAATTAGTTCGATGTTCAGATAAAGTTATGTTGTGAACTGAGCTTACCTATTCACGACGCTACCTTGGTCTCAATTCCGTCTATGTCCATGCGAAACACGATCTTGGATCCCAATAGAAACAACTGACCGGGTAAAATGTTAGTTAAATCACAGAAGAAATAATAGTACAAGGTAAGCAGTCTCACTGGTCTCACATCAGATAAACAAGGGAGATATACCTTAGTACAATAATTCGTATGAAAATATCTCCGTGTTTCACTCCTTTTTAGGGTTCCGTACCCAAAAGGTAAAACGGGACCCTATTACTAAAGCTCCGCTGTCCGTCTGTTACCAGGATGTATCTCATGAACCGTGATAGTTAGACAGTAGAAATTTTCACAGATGATGTATTTCTGTTGCCGCTATAACAACAAATACTAAAAAACAGAATAAGTTCTTATACAACAAACGTGATTTTTTTGCTCGTTTTTGCTCGATATTGATAACGGCAACAGGTAGACGCTTGAAATATACACATAATATTTAGTTATAAATTCACTTTGAAAATAAATAATTAAATTAAATAAAACTAATATTTGAGGGGGGCTCCCATACAAAAAACGATTTTTTTTTTGGCATTTTCATAGATAATGGTACGGAAGCATTCGTGCGCGAGTCCGACTCGCACTTGGCCAGTTTTTCGCTTTACCGCTAAACTACCAACTTATCGCAAAAACTGTAAGTACGGCACAAGTTAAGGCCCTCATTACCTACTCTTAGCAATTTTGGTCATTCTAGCTTGTCTACTTCCACCATAGAAACTTAAAATTATAAAAATTGTGTTATATCAAAATTTAATGTTTATATAGAAAACAGTAAAGACTGGGACGCGGTTAAAGCTTTCAAGGCTTTTCTGTGTTAGTTTCACAAGATGATGCCATTTTTATTTTCTATGTAATTATGTAGTAACCGCTATTCAAATCGCCACTCTGATAAGCTTTCATTTGGGTGGTATTGCCGAGGATAGAATACGTCAACAATGACAACAATGATGATGATGGTTACAATCCGGGTGTCTTCAAATCTCGAGTGAATCGGTTTCTTCTGGGCAAGCGTGCTTCATCGTAGACAGCATCGCGCTTAACATCAGGCGAGTTGGCGTTCAAACGCAAGCCTATTTCTGAATAAATATATATATATATACTACGCCTAAACCTTTACAAATAAGTACCAGTAAAACAATTAATAATTTTACGAGCAAGCATCTGTTCATTTTGGTAACATAATCAAAGACATAAATAAATATTTAGATGTTATCTACCCACCTATGTTAAAGCTCAGCAAGAAGATCATATTGGGGGAAGGACATCCACATCACAAGTTTTTTTCTTTCTTAATGATGTACTTTCCCTCACCTCTTTTCATTGAAATATGTGTGTTATAGTTAAGAATGGTAGAGCAACAGACTTTTAGAACTATCTTAAAATCGATAACTACCTTACAAAACTAGCAGCAGCAAAGAAATAATTATTTTCGATATTTATTACTAACTGAGACTGTTATTGCTAAATATCTAAACCCGAGTCAAAGTTAGGTATAGCGAGTACACGCCTTCCTCAGCAAACGTGCATCATTGAATACCTAATTGTTATTAATGATGCCTATGAAAGGAAACTTAATGATAAGGTGCGGGCACCGTGGGAGAACGGTTTTTTGGTGAATTGAGATTGATTGAGAACGCTTTGAAATGAATGAATCGAATCTCAGTACCTATTGGATTTTGATAAGTGTAGCTTCAGGTTTTTTGACATTGTGCGTCTTACCAGTGATACCTACCTAATAAATAACAAATCGTATTTAATCGAGTAACAAGCACAAGTTCGGTCGTGCATGGACTAGTACTGCTCTTACCTTTGGGATGGATCAGCTAAGCACCAGCTCGGGGCGTAGGAGTCAATTGAGAAGCGTGCCAAGAGCCTCATCAGCAACGAAGCCCTAGTTCAGACTAAGCTTCTTACGTATATTATCATTTTAAATCGCCTAGCAAAATAATGATCAATATAAAAATCCGACTTCATAATAATTTCAGAACTGGACCAAATTAAAATGGGACCTCACGGGAAGCACCAGCTTTCAAATAAAGAAAGAATCATCTCAAAATTGGTTCACCCAGTCGAAAGTTCTGAGGTAACAAACATTTAAAAAATAACAGTGGAATTGAGAAGCTCCTCCTTTTTGGAATTCGGTTAAAAACTACAAAATACGCTTAGCTAATGAACTGTTTCAATATCTAAAGTTATATGATTATTTACGGGATATTTACCGTGGTAAGGTTGTGGAAGGAGCTTCCGATATTTCGGCGCAGTTACATGCACCATGAGTGAGTGAGTGAGTGAGTGTGTTTTGTCGAGACTTAGGTTCGAGTTTGAGTTCCAGTGATAACTGTAGCAAAAGACTAAGAAAGAGGGTAGATCGTTTTGTCTGTACCTAACTTTGAACTTTTTCACCAACCACCCGCATTCTTCAGTCTTCCCGTGAACATGGTGCATGTAACTGCGCCGAAATATCGGGAGCTCCTTCCACAACCTTACCACGGTAAATATCCCGTAAATAATCATATAACTTTAGTGAACAACCGTGATAGTCTAAAACAGTGTTTCAATATCTACTCAGACTCTCGTCACAAAAATGAAATGTATGGGACATGTTAAAACAAACTAGATGAGATGGTTTCACTATACAGGGTTAGGCATATGCCTTGTACTAAACCGAAAGGAGGTCACGAGGACGTTGTACTCAATCATCATTATGAATGTTTTATGCTACTAGAAAAAAACATCAGCCGTTACTTTGACAACACTATTTTGTTACTTTGCGGAAGTAACAATACGAAGCGCTTTGATTCCACTTTTAATGTGCGAACTGCTAGTCTGTGGAATGCACTGCCTGAATGGGTGTTCCCCGATAGTTACAATCTAGGTGTCTTCAAGTCAAGAGTGAATCGGTTTCTTCTAGGCAAGCGTGATCCACCGTAGGCCGCATCATCGCTTAACATCAGGCGAGTAGGCGGCCAAGGGCAAGCCTATTCTGCAAAAAAAATAAAAAATAAAAAAGTACATCCATAAAACTGTCAGATTTTAATAATTTTATAATAATTGTTATTATTAATTTTATAGTAACAGATTAATTTCAAATTAGTTTCAGGTATGTTTTTTTCTGTTATTTTGTTTGTTAAATGATTTTTGTTTCAGGTTAGGTTGAATAATAATCATACACAAATTTCTGTTAAGAAAAACATAAATTTTATTTATCCCTATCTCTATATTGTAAGTAATTAATACGACATTAAAGTGGAAATTCACTAGAGATTTGTCAAAGAAAACGGTTTTATTATATGCTAAACTTTGATTTCAATCGAGATAGGTACAACAGGAAAGTCTGACAGATATCAACAGGAAAATATGTACCAACCTGTGATAAAAACACCAACTACACACATACAACAAACAAAACCACAAACATACCGTTTGTGGTTTATGTTGTCGCTTTATTTTACTTTTATTTCCTTGTATTTATTTTCTTTTAAGAGGATTGTGGCGTCCCAGGTCAGACAGGTCGACATTTGGCAGCCTCAAATTATCAAGTGTTAGTACCAATATATTGTTTCGTAGACGAACTAAAGTCACCGACATAGCCCACCGGATTAGCAAGTTGAAGTGGCAGTGGGCAGGCCACATAGCACGCAGAACAGATGGCTGATGGGGCCGAAAGGTTCTCGACTGGAGACTGTGGACCGGTAAGTGCAGCGTAGGACGTCCACCCACAAGATGGACAGACGACATAAAAGAGACCGCAGGAAAACGCTGGATGCAGGCCGCTTCCAACCGGTCCCTTGGGAAATCGATGGGGGACCAGCCACCAGCAGTGGACGTCCTATGGCTGATATGATGACGATGATGATTATTATGTATTTCGCTGAGGTATCATGTTCTTAGTTATACTTATAGTAAAAACGTACCTATAGATTAAAAAATCTGTAATTGCGATCGATCAATGGGCCAGGATCGTCACACAGTGGGTGCCTGATGGACGACGCAGTCAAGGAAGGCCTAGGAAACGTTGGCGTGGCGATCTTGACTCATTCCGGAGAGGTTGGCAAGAGGTGGCGGAGGACCGAGATTTATGGAAGGAAATGGGGGAGACCTTTGCCCAACAGTGTGACAGTATAGGTTAAGAAAAAAAAATGCGTGATATAAAAACAACACAGGGCGTCTTAAAATAAGCAACTTAACACGTTATGGCAGTTTTTAGAATTTTTGTCTGTTTGTCCACACACATCTCCTAAACCACTTGACGGATTTAAATCCGGTTTTCAAGAATATGCTTAGCTATGACCAGATTGAAGTAGGCTATGTTATTTTGCGCAAGGAAGGATTGATTGTTACAAAATGTACTAAGTCGCGGGCAACATCACTAGTCTACACTAATATTATAAAGAGGAAAGATTTGTACCTATTTTTGTATGTTTGTATGTTTGTAATGAATAGGCTCCGAAACTACTGAACCGATTTGAAAAATTCTTTCACTGTTGGGAAGCTACACTATCCCCGGGTGACATAGGCTATATTATATTTTGTAGCGAGGCCGAAGGCCGAGCTTACACTCGTGCGAAGCCGGGGCGGACGGCTAGTCTATTATATATCTAACCTTGGGTACTGACGGGATTCCGGCGACGCAAGCCTAACTTAGCGCAGGGTTCCGTTGGTTCTCAAAACCGGATATTATTTCAATACCTAAGTTTACATGACTTGGATATTGAAATACTAACCTAGTATACCCACCATAATATATAAATCATACTATCCTGAGGCTTCAACAAACATTGTTCTTAGCGTAAAGTTAATATAACCCAATATCGCATATAAATTCAATAACAGTTTATTGTAAGTACATGACAAATACATTGGTATTTCTTTGAGTAGAAGTGATTTTCGATACTAATGCAGTTCTAAGAATGTATAGAAATGCAGGAGTAAACAATTAATAAATCACTTGGTGATTACTTTAAGCCACGACTCTGCATGTCTATTCTGCAAGCTAAGTGAACGTTTATTTTTCTTGTCGTTTACTATAGAGAAATGTCAATGTTGAGTGACATGTGACCCTTGACTGACCCTTACCCTTATAATTCAATGTTTTGACATTGATCTGTAGAAAGAGTCAAGAAAAAATCACATTCACTTAGCTTATCACTTCACTTGCGCGTTCACTTAGCTTGCTGAATAGCCCGGCAGATGTTTGAGGTTAAAAAAAAATTAGAACGGGAAAATGCAAAATGAATTACACGAAAATGCGGGTAACTGTAGTTGGGTGCGGTTGTTGTAGGTAACTGCTCACTAATTTGGCAACGAATTTTTTTTTTTAACGGCGCCTCTATAAGAAAAGTTACCGTTGAAGGTTTAGAGACAATACTAATTAACAGTTGGTATTGTATGTACCAGCCTACTGGTGATTTTACCACGCTGTAAAAAAATCAAATTGACAAGAAATCAATTCCATTTTTAACCGAATTTCAAAAAGGAGGAGGTTCTCAATTCGTTTTTTTTTTTTAATGTTTGTTACTTTCGACCTGGGTCAACTGATTTTAATGATTCTTTTTTTATTTAAAAGCTGGTGCTTCCCGTGTGGTCCCATTTCAATTTGATCCAGTTTTGTCATTTTTATGAAATCAGTTTTTTAATTGATTATTATTCTAGTCACCAGACAGTCACTAGACGTTTGAACTCTGAATTGAGTACAAAATACAATCACGTGAGATATACATACGAACGCTTACATTTCTATCTATCAAGCTCCATTTTACGAGTCTGCATCTTTTATGGAAACAGTCTTTTCGCGGTTCAACACATCATTATTTGTTTACGTGATGCTCCTTTTTAATATATTGTATGAAATGAATGTATATGCACGGATATACGATACGTCAACGTAGGAAAGTCAAGAAAGTAAAGTTGGAAAGTACCAAACTCTCGCATTAGAACTGGACACTCAGTATATACGACTTTTATACTTAAATAGGATCCGTAATACAGTGAAACCCTCTCCACACCTACTACCACGCTAAGAGTGTACTAGTACACTCTAAGCTTATAACCCTGTATCAAACAACAAACAAACAAACAAAGTAATTTATTTTGACAAATTCAGTTTTACATACTGTGTTGTTCCATAGGGTCCTGAACTAGTCTGGGACTGTGTGTCGGGTGCCAGTGGCTTCTCTTATATATCACCCTCATATATTACTTATTATACTTACGCCAAAGCAAACAATTAAACAATATATAATATGTAAACTCAGTATACAGTTAATTTGTAAAAAGATTCCCATTTTATTTGAAAAGGGTATGTGATAAATCGCGCAGTAGGTAATAGGCCGCAATTTAGGCATAAATAAGTCGAACCAAAGTCTAACCTTGCAATATATACAGTTCTGGCCCTAATACAATGGCCGTAAAAAAATTAAATATTGCCAAACAAATTAAAAAAATATAAAAAGAAGTAAGTTTCAAAAATCGTTACTGAGATACTTTTTACATAACAATATCCAGATTACATTAATACTTGCAAAAATTAAAATCGATACGAGAATTAGACGAGACGGTGACGAGTTGGTGGCCAAACGTAGACCTATTATATATTTTAAAGAAAGTTACAAGTAAAGTTAATATAAAGTGTGTACAAATAGTGAACTAGCTCTACAGAGTCACATGGCAGACCAATATATTTGACGGTAACGTAAGGAAAGGTCCTTCATAATGTTCGACGTTGAGCCTCATTAATCGAGGGACTGATGGCTAAGGATCGCTTGATGGCAACATTCACTCGGAAGGACCGAAGATTGATAGTCATGAAACTCGTTCAAACAAAATTATGAGCTTCCGTAGCGTAGATATTTAGTTGTTTTACGGGGAGTGGTGGGGTCCAATCTTGTGGAACTCCTTGCACTCGGTGCGTATTATAGTACCTACTGGCGCACTTCATCCATCATATTTGACGTTCGTCCACTGCTGGACGTAGGCCTTTCCTAAAGAACGCCACAAGGCATAATCTTCTGCTTTTTTCATTCACTTGTCACCCGCTTTTTGCTGGTCTTCGCTTCTACGTTCGTAGAGTAGAGTATCCTACTCTACGAACTCTATTTCTTCGATTGAAACTAGAAACGAAGCTTCGGTTTCGTGCACGGCAGAATGAGGTAAAAATTAAACGAATTTCGTTTCAAAAAAACATTATATATTATTATATTCATATTATACAACAATCAACAACAAAATACACTTCCTTTGTTCAATTATTGTATAAAACTTTTATGCAAATGTATCAGAAATGATATCGGTACGGGCATACAAACTTTGTTGTAAAAGCCCCGCCGGGTACCTGTTTAATTTTAAATAAATGTTTGTTACGGAATCCTTTGAGCTCGTTTTAAATTTCCTACGGACTTAGATAATATTAGAGAATTACTAATGCTCTGTACAGTATCAAGTTCAGTAAGGTCTTTGAAGATTTATTTTAATCTCCGTTTGAGATTTGTAAGTAAAGTTAAGGTAAATAGCAAAGATATTTAAAAACTATGGATTTTGGGTCAGAATAGACCAATAGTAGACTAAAACCATACTAACTATTAAAGTTATGTGTGTAATTTAATTAAGTGCATATTTGTTAAAGCTAAATTAGACATTTCAAAGATAAACTTCAAATAAGTTTATTGGAATCTCTATTTAAAAACAAAAAAAAATTATAAACATGTACCTGAAACGTTCGTGCTTCAATAAAAGAGTTTATCTGCTTATCCTAGTGGATTATTATATCAACACTTTAAATTAAAAGTCCCTTTAATAATAATAATTAGATTTAATGGGTTGTTTGGTCCCTCAGAGACAGGGACTTATCTTCTGATGCTGAGGATGATTATGACGCTCGTAGACTGGAAGGTTCTGGCGCGGAGGAGCGTCCTGGCTTGAGCCCAGTTTTTTCTTAATCCTACACTGTACAATAGTTTCATAATTACAATTCACACATCCCATAATTATATTTTATACTCAACTGGGCGTCTTGGTGTTGGCTTCGGCCCCACCAATGCCTCTCAAATGTCCGGACTAGACCCGTGGGTTAATTGAAATAAATAATAATGCATACAACGTGTAAAAAAAAGTGTGGTAATGCTGAAGGGTACTTACTCTACATTATGAACAACTTTTATTGGGACAAAACCTGAAATATAAAGAAAAAAATAGCCCCATAGATCGTTGGCGGTTTTGGTTATTCCTTTTTGTCTTGATTATTTCACAGTTAATCCACCGTAACTTTACATATTGTGTAAATAGGTATGTAAACTGGCTATCTATTACGGTTCGAATGATACAGCCGTTAAAAGGTAGGACGGACATATGGACAGACGGACAGACAGAATGATAACGCAGGCTTAGAAATAAGGTCCCGTTTACACTCTTTGGGTACGGAACCGTAAAAAGCTCTGCACGGGCTCTTAAATCAATTTATATAGCTCCAAGACTACCCCACGGTTGTCGATCCTTTCTCCCTGTTACTACATCCCTGTCCGTTTTGACAGCTGGTATTGTCGTATACTTTGATCAGTCACGTAGACAATTACGCAGTGGTACACTGGATAATCTTTCGCCGTCCTTCGGGACCAATTTAGTTCGTCGATGCGTAGATATATTGGAAACCAATACCGGCCTATGTCTATACACTATATCTCAGAGTAAATAGATTTACACTGTTATGCCTGAAAAGAAACTACCAACACACGAGCTACATAATAAAATAAAATAAAAACTTGAATGCCTACAAACAATAACCCACAAATTTTCTATCACTCTAATGGCTAATTTAGTAAACTACCTAATTTTAATTCAGTTTCCTTTCGCGTCAGATAGAGGCGCTGTTAAATTTTTCATACATTTGCTATCGTTTTCGTAACATTAACTTTTTCGCAACTGCTCGTACTAACCCCAGTTTATTATAAAGTACTTAGTGTTATTTTATTTTTAGAATCTGCTCAAAAAGTTTTTCGAAGATGTTCATCACCATTTACACTAATATAAATTTAAACGTGAAAAAAAAACGTGTTTCTTCATCGTATTATTTTCTTAATCTTGTGTATTTTAGTGTTAATGGATAATTGGAGGATTATTATTTATTGAAGTGCTCGAGTGTTAATGACCGCCGTCACCTTAAAAAAATCTCACTTCAGTGGTCACTACAAACATTTTGTATTAGAAAGATAACTTATAAGTATTGTTAAAAAAATGTTCAGATAAAAAAATCAGTTCTGTTTTAATTTATGTCTCATACAGTAGCCGTACTAGGTATACATATGTATTTTTTATTAGTTTTACAATAGCTTATGCCACGGGATAATGCATGGATTCTAAAGACACCACTCACATCAAAATCGGTTTAGGCGTTTAGGAGATAAAGATATTTATTATTTCTCTATCTATATACCTAAATTTGGAAAATAAAAGTAGATTTGGACTCAGGTACTGGTGTACCTTGGGAGAGGCCTATGTCATACACCGCCTATGTGGCGCCTATGTGGTGCGTGAGCTGCGTCTGTTGGTGCCACGTGATTACATGCGTGGCTGTGACGCCGAGCCATCAGGGCCGTGCCGCATCCGTCGTCTGCTGGAGCCGCCTCCGGGGCTGCACACTGTACGCGCTTATAATGCGCCCACACCGAGATTCATTCAACTTATGAATTGCATACTCTCTCAGCAACCTAATCAGGATATTTTTTTTTGACAAGATGGGTAAATTCAGGTCTGTTGTCCTTTCCCATTTAAGCTGCAGCATGTAATGGTTTGGATTTTCTGTTAATTATATGTTTATTTTAAATTAAGAATAAAGAATACAATAGACTAATTTAGGTTGATGAAGATAACTTCTCTCACTTATAAATGTTAAAAGGTTTTCTACAACATGAAGATTACTAGTATACTAGCTGTCGCTTTGTACGAGAAGATTTTCATTATAATCTTCCCTCTTTGATTCGACCCTTTCGCAAAATCCTTCACATCACTACGCAAAACATGATTTATACTGCCTGCAGCGAGAAGATGACATGAGAATAGTGCAGTATTTTCTTAATAAACTCATTCAAATGATTTGAACAACCAGAAAAAATAATAATAAACTTTAACTCAGTATCAACATAAAAAATTATCAAAACTTCACAAGTACCTACTTAACTGAAAAATGTTAAATTTACGAGATATTAAAATATCAACATCAAAGTGCTCCGCAAAGTCGAGGCAGACGTGAAATGCCAGTAAAGACCCGGGTAGTTTGAAACGTAAATAAGTTTAAGTTAATAAGCAACCACAGGATCTGTTTACAAAATTGTTACAGGACGAGAGCTCTGCTCCTCTAGCGACTTTGTTTACTTAGTTGATTTTGTATAAATAAAATATAACTTATTTCACATTTGAAAAATCGAATGTAATGAAAATAAGGCGCATAACGCCCTTATAGAGCGTCATAGCTCGTAAAACTTTCCAGATTTGTAAGCCAAATAAAGCAAAACGAGATACAAACTGACTAATATTACTTTTACACCTATTGTGCATGCGTTTTTGAATTTGTGCAAATAAATTAACAAAATTTTCCGACTTCCATAGAGAAGGAGGTACTATGTTCGTCTGCATATTTTTTTTATATTTAATTTTTTAAACACTACTTTATGTTTTTAAGGCCCATAAGGCCTAGCATCGAACTACACATAATTGATTTGAATTAAATTTCTACAGGGTTAGACGGAACGATGATACTAAGCTAAAAAGAGGTTATTGTACTCAAAATTAGAGCTTTGCCTAAAATTACGAAAAAAAATAGCTGTTCCATGAAAACACATCATTTACATTCAACAAAATCAATGAAATAGCACGTATTTTTTTGCAATATTATGACTTGGTCCGTACAACTTGTTCATAATGGTGAGCACAATGACCTCCTTATAGCTTAGTACCACCATTTCGTGTAACCCTGTAGAAAGCTGTTGGGCCATAAAAACAGACTTGACATTTTCTCTATCTGCTTATCAGAATAATGGTTGAATTTAAATAAAGGAAGAATATTTTGTACTCAAAAGTCTGTTAGTTATTTAAACTAGCTTTACTCCACGGATACCACTTTAATTTTCCACATCGTTAGTAACTAAAATTATTATGTGTAAATTCATAGTACAATACGCACCCTGCTGCGAACACATTTTCCGAGTTCTACAATTCAGAGTTTCATAGAGTACCGACGTCTATACACCACACTTACCGTTAGGTCGTTATCAAGCTTAGTGAACCTATGTCTGGACCAAGTCCTCACCAGGTGGTGCAATTTTGGTGACATAACGAGAAAAAAACCATTCAAATCTGTCTTAATTTCTACGCGCTAGCTAAAATATGATCTACGTAGTCAATTGCTACGGCGTAGCTAACCTAATGGAAAAAATCTACGTAGTGAACGGCTACAGCGTTGCATACCTTATGAAATTGTTTCAAAAACTCAATTAAAGTTTAAAAGCGGAGAGTTTAATCAGCCTGAGGGCAGAAATCCTTGCTTTTGACAGTTTTAATTAATTCTTACCTACTCAGGAACTATTACGGAATAATTAATAGTAAAACGATTTTAGGTGTTGTTCCATTGTGTTCAGAGTTAGTGTAATTTTCACCTGCAAAGCTATGTTTATATACTCGTATGTATACATATATAGTTACCTGTTTATCTTATATTCTATGAACTAACTATCCATATAATAAACAAGCAGCATACTGGCTTATGGACGAGACTTCATTTTGCTTTTGGGCAGTTATTAATAACAGGACTTCACTTAGAGACAGAGAGAGGGAGAATGACATTGGGCCCTAAACCACCATGCTGGCCCAGTGCATGTTGGTGCAATTTGTAACTGTTTAAATGTATAAGGCATCGTAGTTCCTAAACGGATGTACCAGTTTTGATTTAGTAATTTTTTTAATTGAAAAGTGACTTGGTTGATAGTGTTTAAAAAAATAAACGATTCAAAAAAATCAGTTAAGCGTTCAGTTATGTAAATGTTATATGTTTGATTGCTCTTTTGTCAGGGGATTTTTGTTGTGTTTAAAAAAAAAGTTTTGCTTGATACAAGTATCGTTCTATGACCATGAAAAGCTAAAAATAATTGTGTATCTATATCATTATATTTAATTTACGTCGCTTTTTAAAGCTATGTAAATTAAAACTGTTTCATGTGAAACTTTAATTTTTAATAATTAACACCAAATTTTTATGCGCATTTAGGTTTCTAATCTCAGGTATTAATATTTATTGTTCAATTCTGACTTTTTATATAAATCTTATTTTTTTACATAAAAATAACCATAAATATTTGATCCGTGAATTAAAATAGTATTATGTATGTATAACAATCTATGCAAATATATGGTCGAAGTCAATTTTAACCTACTTCTTATATTATCGTATCTATTTGTCACTTTTCAAGTTTAACCCTAGAATACTATTGTAAAATTATTACTGCTTAATACTAATGATCGCCTGAGAGGCTACTTTTTTAAAAAACACGATATATTCTAATATCCCCTTTATTAAATTTTGATAAAATCAAAACCAAATTAACTGAAATCTTCTATCCTTTAAAATAGAAACAAAAAAGACGTGTGGCACTCGGCGCCTGCCGCGGTAAAGCTAATTGCATAGCATTTTTTATCAACTTATGCAATTATAATTATTTATTTACTTGTAACAAATAAAATTATGTAGGTTTTACAACTTTATGTATGTCGTTCTTTTATCAAACATAATTTACAACGCCATCTAGCGGTGAGATGAGTGAGTGACTGGGGGCGTTAGGTTATTTTCGTTAAGTACGGAATTTCTGGATTCGGTCTCCACGCTCAAGGCCCGCGATAGAAGCTATGCAATAGCTTAAAAATAACTGAATTTATCATTAATTCAGACTCTGAATAAGGCTTACATATTATACTAGCTTCACTAAATTTGGTAACGAAGTCATTTGGATATTTTTTTTTATAAAAAATGGCTATTTCACATCTTTGCTCTCATAGAAACTAAAATATAATATATCAACTTACAAAACATAACTAAAAACAGTTAAAATGTATAATATTTTTTGCTTCAGAATAAATACAAATCAGTATTTTTTTTTATTACGGCGTAGCCGTTTCGATACCATTGATCCAGACAAAAGTTTTTTTATAACATTTTGTGCAGTAATATACTTTCATACGTCTTTTTTTTTGGCACGGCAGTAGCTGCACATAAATATTTTGTTTCCATTTACTATGCCTTCTTCCCTATATACCTTCTTCGCTAGCATTTACTGTAAAAATTTCCGTATTTCCATTGAAAACCTCTTGTATAGTGTCCTATACTCATTTTTGAATTTTTGGTCTCTCATTCACGTTGAGAGACATCTACGCAATAAAAAATACATTTATATTATATATCTTTTAAGTTAAAACCATAGTAAAAAGAATAGGAATAAGAATACATAAAATTAGGAACAGTAAAAAACTTACCTTTAATACTAATGATGGCCTCCCAGGCGACCCAATTGTTTAAATTTCGATAATGGTAAATGCCTGCGAGATGTACTCTTCCCTCCCGACCCGTCACAGGCCACACCGAGTTGGCATGAAAGCACAACTCTATACGTTCCCGAAATTTCGAATTATCGGGAAAAAACTGCTTGCGCGCGGCCTCACAGGCGATGATTAGTATTCTAGGGTTAAGTAACCCTTGTACAATACCTACCATAATTAAGTACATTTGTACTGATCGAATGTGTGTCATTTATTATAGGTACGACACCCGGTTCAATCCTCGACCCTTTGACTCATGTAGTACTTAAATAAATTATGTGTTTTGATGTAATCGCTCAAAAACAGTGAAAGATTGAAATGGACAAAATAAGGAAGTGGACAAAGTTGACCGGAGGGAAGAAAAACGTTAGGAAACCGGTATGTCTAAGAACCTTAAAAGTTCAAAGACACTAGATTCTCTAGTGGTTGTGTCGTATAAGATGAAATTCCTCAAAAGAACGCCGTATATATTTTTTAATAGAAAACGTTTTTATAATTTACCACGTAATTAATTCAAAAGGAAATTTCTTCGTAGCTTGACTACCTTGAAATTAAGATATTTTCATCTTAGTTTTTACTGTTATTAAATGTTTTAGATGAAAAGTCTAGGCACAAGTATGGAGCTAGAATTTTAGGCACATTAGTAGGTACAATAACTGACTGATTGTGTTATTTACAATTTAATTTATTTATTTATTTATTTATTTATTCATCAACAGAATGCTTACAGTTAAAACCAAAGCGCAAACTATTTAAATAACAAATATTATGTATTCTACTTAATTACCTACTAAGAAATAACCCTAAATATGAGGAAATTATATTAATATTGTCATAAAAAATGTCAACATGCTGGAATTCTCGCGCAAATGCGTTGAGTAGCGCCACAGCCCGCCGCGTGAGCGCGTTGTTGGCGTGGTGCGTCCGCGGCACGGAGCACGCGAGCATCTGATGCCGGCGGCGGGTTCCACAGCGCAGATAGTTGTCAGGCACAAACAACCCAATACTGCTCAGAGTTTGTGGACTGTTCACTTTACTGCGCAGTATTAGTATGTAGTGAGTGACCAGCTGCTGCTTCCGCCTAAGCTCCAATGTATCGAGCCCTATCATCGCAGATACAAATAACGATGGATACAGATATGGATAATACCCGTATCTCCGCTTGTATACGTATCGAGCGAATTTCCGCTGGAGCCGTTCCACCATCAAAGTATATTTGGCCTCCCTCGGATCCCAAATCATGGCACTGAACTCTAATTTGCTGCGAACGAAGGCGTTATACAGCACCATAGCAATTCTAACATCCGAAAACTGGGATGCCATACGCATTATAAACCCAAGAGTTTTATTTGCCGTTTTACAGATAGAAATAATATGTTCACGGAAGTCAAGACGGGAGTCCAAGGTAACTCCCAGGTCCCGAATGGAATTTACTCTCTCCAGTGCTGAGCCTTCTAGAGTGTATGGCGAGGTTAAAGGTACATGTAACCTAGAGAAGGTCATTGTTTTGCATTTGGCAACATTAAAAGAAAGTTTATTTAAACGGCTCCACGTCTCCACAGACTCTATATCCTGTTGCAAGTCTGTACAGTCTGATACTTGATCCACTGCGTTATAAATTTTCAAGTCGTCAGCAAACATCAAACATTGAGCTGTGTTCAGTACTTTAGGAAGGTCATCGACCACAAACGAGAACAGGCTTGGCCCAAGAGTGCTGCCCTGGCTGACGCCTGATCTTGTGTAAAATTCATTTGATCTATGCGTATGTAGTTGCACATATTGTCTGCGATCTTTTAAGTAGCTGGCAAAAAAAATTAAGAGCTTCGGAGATGCACCCAACCTTGACAGCTTCATTAGCAGTATATCATTATCTACCACATCAAATGCACGCCTAGCATCAAGGAACACAGCATCGACCTGTCTGCCGGCATCCATGTGTGCAGAGACATAGTCCACGAAGGCGATGTGGTTCGTGGTTGTCGAGCGGGCGGTACGAAAACCATGCTGCGCGTCACTCAGATTGACCTGGAGCTGACGTGATAGATGTCGGTTGATGATAAACTCAAACACTTTATTAAAAACTCCTAGTACAGCAATCGGCCTAAACGTAGCAACATCTATCGATGAAGCCACTTTGGGTACTGGAGTTACTCTGGAGATTTTCCATCTATCAGGATAGCAACTAGTGCTGAGGGAAAGATTATAAAGATGTAGGAGCGGTATCTCTAACGAAGAAGAACAGTCCTTTACCAGAAACGGTGGTATGGAATCTGGTCCAGCTGCTGAAGATGGCTTTAGACGGAGAATAGCCCGTCGGATATCAGCTACAGTGACGCTATCCACGCTCACGAGACGAGAGTCCACCTCATCAGAGTGCGCGGCTGCCTCAGCATCCAGCACCGGGATGCTAGGTAGAAATACGGAGCTGAAATATGCGGCAAAAGCATCTACTGCTTTTTGCCCTGTCACGATTTCTCCATTATGCGTATATTCATTTAACTGGTTCCTTTCTCTACGTTTATTTCTAATATGTGTCCAAAATTGCGTGGGATCCCGATTTATATTTGACTCTATCACACTAATATGGCTCTTGTACGCTTCTTCTATTAATTCTTTAATGTGGGATCTGTAGTACTTAAATACTTCATAATTGAAATGTAAACCTAATTGTTTGTATTTACAGAAATGAAAATATTTTATTTTTAACTTATTAATGATGTCAGATGTGAACCACGGTGGATATTGGCGTAGTTGCGCATTAGGGCGCGCTTTCTTTAAGGGCACATGGTTGCTAATAACATCATTTAACTTTGCATAGTAAAGCTCTATAGCCAGGTTAACATCCTGCTGAAGGAGCAAGTCAGACCAGTCAATAGCAGCTACATTACTATATAGCGCGTGAAAATCTCCTTTGCGAAAATTCCAATCAGGAGCATAACCAACATTATTATGAGAAGAAGTAGTAGCGATAGAGTAATCTGATCCACGTAAGAACGACAGCGTTATCTTGAGAGGAGGGTGGTAAGCGTCCACCGGCACCAAAGGCTCAACGTCCTCAGTCACAGACACGCAACAAGTATTTATGGTAGCTAACACGAGATCCAGCATGCCTCCATAACAATTGAAAATAATATTTGACTCTTCTAATTTACAAAATTCTACCAACATATCATATTGCAACTTAACATTAGCACTACACGAGTTTAGATTAAAATCTCCGACTACAATAATATCTAGAGCTGTCGAGTATTTACACACCATGTTTTCAATACAGCTTAAAACATTTAAATATTGCATATCATTGTAATTCGGAGGTAAATATACAACACAAACTAAGAATTTAATATTTTTACACACAATTTTGGCCACTAGCATTTCTTTATCATCAGTCAATCCGTCCACATCAGTTACCTGCTTTACTGAAAAATTATCACGCACAGCCAAAAGAACTCCACCCCACCCTACATCGCCAGCGCGGTCCTTTCGTAGCACTACGTATCCTGGAGGAAACAATTCACCATCGTAAATGGAACTCTTCAGAAACGTCTCAGTGAGTGCAATGATATCGGAACAACTTGCCGAGACACCATTGTAGAACGTTGCAGTTTTACTCCTAAGGCCGCGCACGTTCTGATAATATAGATGTACGTTCTTTTTAGATTTGCGTTTTCCTACTTTCTCTACCTTCCGGCCGAAAGGACTGCTTCCAAGGCTTAATGCAGATATCTTCAGCCCAGTTAACAGGAGTCATTATGACGTCAGCCAGCTTAGAGGGGACATCCAATTTAAATGATGCGTAATTTCCTCTTGCTTTCAGAGCTACCACTCCGTAGGTACTGTTCGCACAGATAGTGTTCAGGTGATCTTGAACTTGCTCTACGGTAGTGCCAACCTTCAAGTAATAGAGATGTAGGTGCCTGCGGCGCTCCGCTGCCTCCAGCTTGGTAGCACCCGCAGCCGCTGCACCCCGCGTGACGCCTGTCGGACCACTGCGAGGACGTCTCTTCGCTGCATCAGTCCACTGAGTGTTAGCAATGGTAGACTGGAAGACCGCTGGAAGACCAGAGCTGGACTCATTGGCAACTGGAACAAAGGCTAATGCGCTCGGTACAGCTTGGGAAGGTGTTTCATCATTTATAGGCGCAGGGTGCGGCAAAGATTGAATAACGGTTACATCATTAGTTTCGGATGTATTTTCCTTCTCCCCTTTGAACACTCTCAATTGACTCTCCAGTTCACTAACTCTATCAGTGAGGGTAGAAATTATCTTGTACAATGGCAGAGACACCTGCTCAGTGACCACCTTTGAGATCAGCATTGACACGCGCTCATCCAAAATGCGCTCGAATTCATCGCGAATAACTGTACGCAAATTCTCCAGATAATAGGTATCTTCCATGTATGAGCGGTCCACCTCTCGGCGGTCAGCGCCGTAGGTGCCGCGCACCATATTTACTGTACCCGTTTGATCAGTGTCACTATCACTGGACACGGGACTTATCCGATGAGGGCTTATTTGCTGGTTTACTTTACCTCGCATACCGGAACTGTGCGCAGCGCCTACCGGAGTGTTAACGTTTCCAGTTTTAGGCTGCTTACTCACACATCCGGGGCACTTCCATGCACTTCTCTTTTCACCTGTGAGGGTGCCAAAGAAGCGCGTCTCGGATACATTCGCGCATTCCAAGTCATACACACCTGCACAGATACTGCAGGTCAGAAAACAGCGCGAGTCTACAGCGCTGCGACAACCAGCGCAAACGAGTACCTTAGACGCCATCCCCGCTGTTACGTCACAGTATACACCACAGTACTGCAGGCGGCCGCGTTTGCAGCCACAGAATACACAGTAGTACTGCAGAGAAACCACGTTTAGCACGGCACAGATCCAAACAAATTCCAACAAGCAACACAGTCGACACAGTGCACGTCGGCGACTATCGAAACACCGTCACATCGAGATTTACTTTGCAAAATACGTTTCACCGAGAGTAATATTTAATTATCCAATATCACTACTCTAGCACTTGCACAGTATTTGATTGATTTTAGCACTCCAAGTAAGCTAGGCGCAGCTATTAACATTTATCACAAATTTTCAATATGAGCAAAACAAAACGTCGACTAACCTCCAATACAGCCAAATAGTTCCCCAATAGTTAATAAATTAATAAAGTTTTACAGTCGTAGCTCCCTACTAGAGCTCCTTGTGTATGGTTTGATATGGACAACTAACACCCAGACCCGAGCAGATATTCAACTTCATCATTGAAACATCTACTCGGTGGGGAATCAAACCTGGGACTTAGGCTCATGAGGTAGACTTGCTACCATCGAGTCAAACTACATCTGGAACTAGTAGATTTTATGCCCCTGAAATACATACATTTGCCTATTCTAAACTCGGTAATATCCGTAGTGTTTCCGTCGTCCGGCGTTTTTTAATTTTTTTATTCAGTAACTTGCGTTTGACCGCCAACTCGCCTGATGTTAAGCGCGATGCAGTCTACGATGGAGCACGCTTGCCTAGAAGAAAACGATTCACTCGAGAATAGAAGACACCCAGATTGTAACCTTTGGGGTACACTTATTTCGTCAGTGCGTTCCACAGACTAGCAGTTCGCACAATAAAAGTGGAATCAAAGCGATTCGTATGGGTTTTCTGAATTTCAACCATGAAGCGGTGTTGTTTTTTTGTGCCCGCTCTGGCAGTCCGATAGAAAAATGGGGATGGGATTTCCATGTAAAAAACCGACAACGGTATTTCACTTTAACTAATTTTGTTCATCATTACAAACTTATGAAAAAAATTACTTGTGTTGTCTGTGGATAGTGCCCGATCTAGCTTGTGCGTTTTACAATCTGGCAGCACCCGGTTCGATCCTCGGCCTTGCACCAATGAATTATTTAGTACTTAAATAACTTGTGTGCAGTTTCAATGATGTCACTCTTACAGCGATGAAGGTAACCATCGTGAGGAAACCGGTATGTCCAAGAACCTCAAAGTTTTCTTAGTGACCTCATTCACCAACTACACTGGGCCAGCATAGTGGATTAGGGCCCATCCTCTCTTTCTCAGAGAAGGCCTGTGTCCCAGCAGTGGGAATACAATGGTGATATTTGATAACATGTCGCTATCTTGTATTTATGACCCTTAATCCCTCAATCTACAGCTAATTGATCAAAATCGACTAAAGGTTTTGAATGAAAGTGAGAACACACATCGCACCTTTAATAATAAACCGAATTAAATAAAAAATCACGATTTTTGGGAAATTGCATTCAAAGTTTTACAAGTTTGGAGCCACCTATGTTATGGTAGAAATTAAAAAATGTGGGCACTCTACAGAAATGTAAATGTATTTAGAGTATTGTCAGTAGAATATCCTTTTATAAAACATTTATAAATAACAGATATTATTTATCCTTTTTAAAATACAAAGGTTTAAAAAAACATTACCGACTTACACCTTTTCTTGATAAAAAAAATACAGGCTAGTATTTGACTTGCTACATGACACAAAACATATTAATACAGTTTATTATTGAAAAAAAATATGTTTTATTTTTTACTTTCAGATTTAATGCAGTTTATTACAAAAAAATATGTATCTAAATCTTATACTATAAGAGATAATGCAGTTTATTACTAAAAATAAATATCAAAATATTAAGACTATCAGAGATAGTGCAGTTTATTATTAAGAAAGAATCATTGCATGTTATGCATTTAGGTTTAATTCTATTTCTATTAGCGAACACTCGTCTCACTCTGATCACTGATTCGTCTCGTTTAGTGAATTTTGATTGGACCGCCCGGTTAATCAAAAAGAGACGGACGGTACTCTATCTCGCTTGTATGGCTCCGAATGGAACGCCTGTTGGACTGTTCCTGTTCTTTTCACGTAATTGATTCGTTTTATGGTAGAATCTCCTCAACCCCATTTTTTGAGTTAATTCAGTTTATTATTAAAGGTGCGAAATACATATTCACTGAACTAAAATACTCTCCTTTGGTTTCTCTGTTATTTGGTCAAAATTATTTATATAATTAGGGCTTAATCAGAAATATGAAACATGGCGTTGCGTCATAAATAATATTTTACTATGCACAACTTCAAAAAACAGAAAATTAACTACTTTATCTACCACTAAAGCCAGCCTAAGTTTGCCCATGTCGGTATAAATATCAAATGCAGCAAAAAGTTAAGGGCATGTCGTAAACAAATCGTTAATATTATGCATTTTCCTAGTACCTAGTTAGAAAAAAGCAATATCCGAAGCCATATATTGCAACTGGATAACTCAAGTTTTTGCATCACATTTACAAATACAATTCCATGGTAAAAGTCCTCAGATCATACAAACTAAGGAGATATACCGTAGTACAATATTATCGGTATCGGGAGCTCACCCCATTTTCAAAAATCTTTCAGTACGCCTGGTTAACGCGACGCGTGACCAAAATGCTGGCGTGTACCTGGGGCTCAACGTATAAGCATTGCAATTCAACGTGGTAATGCCGCCAGCATGCTGGGTACGCTGCCAACTGATAGTGGATTTGAGCATTTGGATTGTCTTTAGACCTTCAACGGTCTATGGATAGTCTAACTGTTTATTAAAGGCCTTACTTAAAAACGTTACTCAAGTTGATCTATGCTTTAAAATGCTCTCTCAACTTCTCGCTGACGGCAATCGTTACAAGCGATAACGAGACGGAGCTTATTTAAGCGTATGTCAACTTGAGTAACGTTTTTAAGTAAGGCCCTTTAATGTTCGTGCTTACCTTGTAGGTATTTAGTTACGTTAATAAAGGCACTTGCCCGTTTAAAAAAGATATTATCGTTCGTATTCAAATGTCTCTGTGTTACACAGACTTTTTTAGAGTTCCGTAGCCCTACAAGGAACCCTTATAAATTCATTCTGAAACCCCCCCCCTGCATTTCTAAACTATAAGTCATAGAAACTTTTAAACATTATCTGATTGTATCTTTTTGAGTAACAGCGATAAAACTGTACTAATAAATTTAAGGCGTTATAGCTCAAAGGTGAATGTTTCTCAATCAGTTTTCTCTATTGTTAAACCATAAAAAGTATATGCTATGTTAGGACTTCTCTGAAATTTGGCTAAGTCCACAGAGCTTCGTTCGTTCGAATTTTTCTATAACTATCAATATCTGAACTATGACTACAATTATATAGCTTTGGTTACGGAACCCTACAATATGCTTGTCTCGACACTCATTTGGCCAGTTATTTTACTATAGAGCTAAACTACTTAACGCAATAACTGTATGTACGGGCGGCAAGGTCGTCTGCAGGGTGAGTTCGACTACAGACATTAAGCATTAGGCCTGATTTAGGCTAATAAGGCTAGGTAATGCGTTCGTACCCCCTACGCCACCTTGCCATAACTCTCTTGTTAGTCTAATCTGAGATAGTAGGCCATCTGTTTTATAATTATCTATTTGCAAGATAGTTCGATTTCTACACAAATCGCTCAAGGTATGTCAATATTAGTTTTATCACGCGTGTTTTAATCGCGTATGTAAAGTTAAGCAAATTTTTCATACGACTGAGCAACGGGACAAGTAACGTCACTTGCCTTAAAGCAGCACGCTTATAAATTGCAATGCCATTCAAAATTTTAAAAAAGTTTATATCATGAATGTATATCCATAAAAAATCGCGTCGATGATTCAAATGTGTTAGCTTACACGAAATCATGCCGCAACGGGCTTAATTTCGCTTGAAATAAGAATGCCCTTCAATCATCAGCTATGACAACCATTTACACTTAGAATAAGACTAGTCTAGACTAGTCTTTACTTTCTAATCTCCTGTATAAATTCTGCTTATCAATGCAAAAACAAAAACACGATCACAAGACCAACGGTGATTCTCCAAATTTGGTGATTTCTAAAGCACTGGCAAATGCATAAGACGTTAAATGCCAAAATTCCCTCAGGAGGAAAGAAAAAAAAAACAACCGAACATTACGGGTATGATCATAGATTTAGGATAATTTTAGGGCAGCCAAATAGGCGTAGCATTGGCGTAGCACTGCTACAAAAAAAAGTAGGTAGAGTGGAACTATATCTATCACAAATCTACCTCTCCGTAGGAGTATTACATTCTCTTGGGATCTACCACACATCTAGGTAATATCCAAGAATATTATGAATACTAGGAGTAGGTACATTTATAGCCACTGAAAGTCATTTTCCTATACATCCATTGTAGAGCAGTGTGCCATCACGAGCGCTTTCGTATGCAAATCTTTTGAATTATGGTGTTCCTTACACATCTATAATATATACATAGAAGAGTACGCGTGAGAGACCCTCCATTTTTTTGTGACAGTCCTTGGAAAAACGAAGAAAACATCGTTAAGCTTTTAGAGCTTTAGTTTTAATAAAAATTTAGTGCCGCGGTAATCAATTTGCTTCGTAAAGCAAAAAAGTTCAAATAATTTTGCCGTGAATACAGCTCTTTTATAATTTTATTCATGGTTACACCCAAGCAGAAATATGGATGGAAATTGTTTCAAACATAGTTTCATCTATAAGCTTGGCGCAATAAATATTGTCCTGTCACCCACCACAATCACAAAGGCTTATTTCTTTCCCTGCATAAATTTCCATTTTCATTCAAATTTTTAGGCTGAAAAGACCTTCGGACGAAACATTCTCGAGGACCATTAAAATCATGTTACGATTTGTGCGTGACCACACATAATAAGGGCTGAAAATTACTGTTTTCTAAATTAACACGATTTTTACGTGAAAAACCCGATGTCGAACGATTTGAAGTTCCTCGATCTCCATTATGCTAATATTAGTTAGTAATGTAGCCAGGGAGGTCGCTCATTTATGTGTGTAATACAACTAGATGAGACAAGAATCTCATGCCAAGCGTCAACTTGTACCTGTTGAATGTATCTTTGCCTTTCCATCGAATGCGTAGGTGAAAATACATTTTACCCGAAATGGACCGATTTTTTCCGTAGCAGCACCGTTGGTTCATATTAAAATATGAAGTACCCATCGTAATTTAGTACAAAATACCTTGACACAGAGTAAAGCAACTCGACTAAAGTAGATTACTTTTATGTAATGAATATTGACAGGGCCTTAAATTAATTGACTAAAGCACTTACCTGTGGTCGGGAACGCAACGCAGCTGACGAAGCCAGGACAACAATTTACGCGGCGATATAATTATTTTGATCGGAACAAGATACAAACATCTAAGCAAGTAGTCAACAGTTAACACGAATAAGTTTTAACAACAGTTCTAAATATTTAAAAAGTTACAACAAGTTGGTATCGCGCCGCGACATCATGTCGTCCGTAACAATAATAACACTGAGAGGAAGACCGAACGCTCGTTAGAGAAGGCAGAGAGGAAGCGAAGAGTAGGCATCACAGGTAAAAGCTTATAAGAGAATGGAAAATAAAAAACGAGGGTAGGAAGACAAGTAACACGCGCGACACAACTGGGTAAGAAAAAGTCTGAGAGACTCAACAAGTGGTTCGCGGGTTCGGGCGGCGCAGGTCTACTGGAGGACCTCGCGGCGGGAAAGCTCGCCCGCCTGTGTCCCGAGAGCTAGGGCGCCCGCTCGGGCAGGGCGGCTGCGCATGTGTGCGGGGCCCTCCCGCACAGCCTTCATTGTTGCAACCTCCACGGTGTGCGAAATCTGTATCCCAGCGTCTGCCTTTGTCCGCAATACTTGCGTCTGTGTGCGTACTGACGCGCCTACGGGTCTGGAGAACAGGTGAGCCCCGGGACTCCCGAGCCCGACTCTACCACAGAATAATGGTAGTAACTACCGCGGTTGCTGCTGTTTATGAGGTTGCACAGTATGCTCGATTGAGGCGCTAGGGTTGTGTAGGGTACTTAGAGCTAATTCTGGATGCGTCGACAGCGATCAATAAGTACTTAGTCTCTTATTAACAAACATTTTTTATAAATTTGGTCTGGTTTTTTAATGATAGGTGTCGTGCTTAACGCATGGCTAACCCACCCAGTTGCTATAAACTCGCGTGTCACAGTTTGTGATCCTCACGTCGATTTTTCTGTGGATTTTTGGCACTGGTTTGGTGGCTGTACGTACCTTCTATCTATGCTGGTTTACAGTAAAATGGCTCGGTGAGCACAAACTACCTGCGTGCTACATTAGCGGACGTGTACGCTCGCGGTTTCTAAAGGAACGAATATGCATACCTACGACGTTATATCGTTAAGGTGCTTAGGTAATTTAATTTGTTCGTGTGGTAACTGAACTGTTCTTGAGGTTATGAAAGAGGGTCAAGGCCATTCTCTTTTACCATAGGGGATACTTGTACTCAAGGCAAATGGTATTCAGGTACGTACCTAGAGTACCTACCTAATTATGTAGAGGTGCTTAACTTAAGGAAGGTACTTTACTACCTTAAGTACCTGTACTTTTTTTTGATTCTGTATCAAGTTAAAACTAAAAAGAAACGCGTGTAAGGTGAGATTTCGTTGTCTGTCCGTTTGTCTGTCTGTATAAGTAACTCTCTTGTTTGTTTTATAAGGATATTGGTACATACATTAAATAGTTACATTATAATACTAAAATAACGAGTAATGTGTGCTTTACTCCCCTATAATAATATACGCCCATGCCGGTAGTCAAGAGCCTGCTAAGTTTCCCATACTTTACCTAGCTTGAAGCTTATTTTTATTCAGCTATGTTTAGGTACTCCTACCTACCCAACTATCATGAATATATAGTTTTCGCTACGATCAGCGAATAACTTCATATTATAATTTACTTGGTTGGTATAATTAAAACATGTTAATTACATTGTTACGTGTAGGTGGATAGGATAGGGCGTTTGGTTGTTAGTAGGACTTTTAAATGTTAAACACTGTTTTAAACTATCACGGTTGTTCACTAAAATGAACAACGTGTATGTGTTCAAAATACTATACGCAGTGATACAGTGAGTGTGTTTTGTCGAGACTTAGGTTCGAGTTCGAGTTCCAGTGATAACCGTAGCAAAAGACTAAGAAAGAGGGTAGATCGTTTTGGCTGTACCTAACTTTGAACTTTTTCACCAACCACCCGCATTCTTCAGTCTTCCCGTGAACATGGTGCATGTAACTGCGCCGAAATATCGGGAGCTCCTTCCACAACCTTACCGCGGTAAATATCCCGTAAATAATCATTTAACTTTTAAATGTTGTTTTTGTTTCGGTAAGGACTTTGGTTATTTATTGATTTTTACACGAAATTAATGTTTATATTGAAGTGTTGTTCCACACTGGATGTATAATTTATACGTTATATATAAAATGATCCTTTTAAAAAACTGACTACATAAAATTACATAATAAAAAAAAACAGTTAATATGCCACAAAAAAATATGTTTTATACATGGAAGTCGGGTGGGAACTATTATTAAACTAATCGGCCTTACTTATAAACTTTACTTAAGTTATTTATTTAACTTGCAATTTTAGATTTCATGACGCTTTAAATCTTAAGTGCACAACACTTGCCCCACATGACTCTACCTTTTTAAGGAAGGCTTACCTACGCTGCGTCTACCAGTTCATCGGTTCTTTGAGTGATGTGAACAGAAATTTGTCACCGACTCACACTTGGCCATTATTATATTAAAAGTTGTTTTACTTAAGACTTTAGAAGTAGGTACTATAATCATGGCAATTTTGACGCTTGTACCTATACGTATGTACTACCATCGACAAAAGATAGATCCATCCATCCTTGGTACTACCTACCTGTTACAGTTTTTACATTACAGCAAATACAAAAATATACGTTTTGAAAAAACGTTTGTACCTACTTATGGTACTTAGTATGGTTTTTACTTTTTAACACGCTTTTATTAGCTTAGTATGTACGTAATACGTATATACGTAAAGGAATCTTTGAGAAGATGAGTTTCAACTACTTTAAAACGTCTAATTAAATTGAAATTTTGTACACTTAACAAGGACCGATGAAAATGCAATATTTTAAATAGTTTGTCCCATTAAAGCGTGTTTTTTTAAATAAAATTATTATTTAATTATTGACTCTAACAAGCCCATACAACAAACCCCATAGAACAAACTTTTTTTTAACGTATCTACCTACCTAGGTACCTACTTTTTTGTATTTGCTCTGGTGTACAAACGGTAATAGGTAGGTATACGTACTTACAAGAATTAAACTTGGAATTATTATAGTACCTACATAAATAGGTACTATAAAGTAAACAACAAATAATAAATACAAATAAGTAATTTGGATGGGTGACCACCTGCGCATGGTATTGTCTTTTTGCACTACTTTTTGTATTTTGTGTTGGTACGGAACCCTCAGTGCGCGAGCCCGACTCGCACTTGGCTGTTTTATTTTTTGTATGTATTTTTTTAGTTTTATATTTATGACTTAGCGCCATCTAGCTATATTATAGTAAACTACAAACTTAACGGTCAGTGTTTAGCTGTCAGAAATAGTACCTACAGCACAGACATTTAATACAGAACAGACTGAACATGTTTTTTACAACTACATTCGCAAAAACAGTTATGTTTGCATCTCTCTCGATTACACAAAAATCATATATTCGTATCTCGTTTTGTCGTAACGTTGCAACATAATAGAAAAAAATGAGCATGTGGTACGATGTTCCAAGTTGCCATTTTGGTAAGCATCAATATTCTGACAGAAGGCTGACAGCGAAAACCACGGCTTGCAAAAATTACCTAAAATAAAAGTTATTTTTACATATTTGGTTAAAAAGATATGAAAATACTATGGTGAAGTGCAGTGTCCTCATGTGTTTTAATTCATCTCATAAGATGCCACCCGGTATAACGTTTCACACGTAAGTTTCGTGTGTTATAATAGAGATTATTTTGAATTGCTATTTTTTCTTGTTATTTTTCATAAACTTTACAATTTGAAGGCTTGGGAAGATTGTGTTTCTTTCAATTTCATATATGTACAAGTTTGGTGGGTGTAATAAAAGTTAATAAGTAGTTTTCTTTAAAAAAATATTGATTCGATCATTGTTTGGCGTTTGAGGTACTTAGACATTGTCCAGGGAACGTATTCAGTAGCCAAGAGAATGTAATACTCCTTTCAGTAGTATAATTAAAATAGTATAAGTTATTTTCTTTAAAAATTCATTGTATCGATCATTGTTTTACGTTTACGGTATTTAGACATTGTCCAGGGAATTTATTTCCGAATCAGAATTCGTATTTCAGAAGTATAATTAAAATAGATGATTCAGCTTGATGTGATTATGATGACATGAACCTTTTTCATTAATTACTAGCTGCTTTTCTTAAGTAATGTAAATAAAGTACCTACCTACCTATTGTGGTTCATGTCATATATATACGTAGTGATCTAGATAGTGTAATTAAAGGGTTATTTAGACATATGTCAAGTAACAAACATTTTTATTACTTTTTAGATTTTCCCAAGGATGAAGAGTTGAGAAACGCATGGTTGAAGAATTTGAATCTAGAAAATTGGCAGCCCAGTGCGACAAGTTTGTTGTGCTCAAAGCATTTAGAGGCACATTTGTTCGACCGGACTGGTTTCCGTACAATCCTTAGAGAGTACGAGGTGTAATGCTTATTGGAACAACAGTTTTCAATGAACAGTCGCTATCACTATCATGAATCTCAAGTTGTACTAACTACATTATGATAACTTGCATGTAATAATTTTCAGAGCGATAACATACCAAGTTAAAAGAAAGCCACAAAAAGAGGTGTTACTGGCAAAAATGTTCTGCGGGAGCTGCAGAATACCTCATTTCCATCAAATTCAGATCCTGCAACCACATGACACATCTGGTAAATTGTTTTATACAAAAATAAATGATTTGACTTGGTCTGGTGTGTTTGAATATTAATACCCAATGGGAACATCCATAAATTCCATCACATAAAGAGGAGGGGAGGAGGGGTTGACGAAGTGTGACTGACAAGGGGTAGGGAGGGGTCGTAAATTTTGTGACGTTACTTTTCAGATACAATCTAATAGTATCTGTTAGCACTATTATAAAAGAATGTCCTTGAGTCCGGCCCGCGTTTTGCAAATGTTTGCGTGTAATGTATATGTAGTGTATTTTGCATCAATATTTTTGTGGCTTGTTGGTTCTGCTTGGTATTATATGTCTGTGACCTACAGGTTGATTAGACATCAACTTCAGATTATTTTAACCTGTTTTTGAATAAGTTTCGGAAGGTCTTAGAAAAATGTCTTCCAAAGTCCCCACCTCTAGGGCGGCGTCGTACGTACCCCCTCTCCCAGACCATGGTTTGTTGTGGTTATTTCTATTTCAAAAACTACGAGAGGAAAAATTCAGTAAAAAAATAATAACTTTGATAAGTCATCTATAAAACGGTTTTTAATTCACCTTTCATTCATTTTCATTTTTAAAACTTATAGTTTTAGAACTATTATGTCAAAAAAATACTTACAATGGTAATGATAAAAAAACACATTGCTCTTGTTCTACTCATTTTACATGAAAACCTTCGACCAAAATAAAATGAATGGACGGGCCCTAACCATTGAACTTGATCAGTAAAAACGAGTCAAAATCGTCGGACATATACTTCAACACCTAATTATAAAAATGTACAGTATATTTGTTACAAAAAATAGATATCGGCATGGATTTAAATGTAGATACTACGTAATTCGTTGGATATTGGTTTTATTTGTGTATTTACCTACACTTCGGTAAAGCATACGAATTCATAATTTTGTCAGATGTTTAGTTTTCGCGTAACTATAGACTCGTGTTTCACTTCCTACGGCTAGAGACTGATTGAAACGAAGTGAGCGCTGGCGCTCATTTTGTAATCTTCAAAAATGCGCTTCTACTGGGCCCGTCCATTCATTTTATTTTGGTCGAAGATGACAACTACCAATGCTGTGATAAAATTAATGGTCATGACTCTACAAAACAAGATGACATTTATTGTTGTAGAAGCATTCGTTTCCGAGCACCGACGCTTAGCGTACCTATGTAATATAATTTTAAGAATGTTTTTGAGGTTTTAGTGGCTCCCCACGATATGAATACAAATACAATTCATTTATTCGGGCATAATTTATGGTAGGTCATAGTATTGATCCTAAAAGTTCCCGAACTAGTCAATGGACTTTAGTTAGAGATTGTGTGAGATAATAAATATCAATTAAATAAAAATTGTGTTCACTACTCTATGATAATTCTGATATAGAGTAAACACTACGTTCGGCATGTACACGATGACTATCCATGGGGCAATGTCCGTACATTAGAATACATTTTGAGTACCTACATCGCACGCGGAAAACGTGGAGAAACATGTCGCCTCATTGTATTATTTTCTTAAACTTGTGTAATTTCAAGTTTTTGTAAGTAATAATGGTGGATAATCGTATTCGTGTTGATTCCAAAACTCCGTAAAAGAAGAGACTCTAATAGTCTCCACTACTTACATTACTGAGGCAATATGTGGCAATACTATGACAGTAAAATAGACGAGAATGGCTTTAATGGCTGTAGCCTGCTCTGAATTGGGCGAAAAACACAAAAAAGTATTTTGTCATTGTCTATCTGATAGTGCTGTCATCTGTCATCTCTCACGTTTCGGTGTTGCCAGATCTCCCAGTATTACGGGACTTTCCCGGTTTTAGCCAAAGTCTCCCAATTTGCCAATTAACTACTTTATACACTCTTTTTTTTGCATGCTTTTTGGTGTCCTAGAGTCCATAATTATAGAAAAGTGCGTTATAGGAAACGCAAAAGTGGTCTTCCATTACTGTGTAATGTATTAAAGTCGTAATAACATACCACACGCAACGTAAAAAACCACAGTATATTATAATGAATGTTTATTAGCAAAGTTGTTTCCTTTTTTAGTTTTATAGAATGTAAATACATGTCGGCGTGCATGACGTATTGTGAGAGCAAATAATGATGACTTGAATTGTCTTTTTAATTTAATTTTTATTAATTTATAACTGTATAATTGTTTTATTATTACCTATTGACATTAATTATTGATTTATAAAATTATTGTTTTATGCTATTTTGAGACATATGTACGATATTAATTGGTCTTGTTTGTAATTTTTAATTAATGTAATTGGCTTTTAGCCGTTTTAATAAATAAATAAATAATCATAACGGTGTAAATAAACACAGGGCGATGTATAAGCCTGATTTAGCGCATTATATGCTAAAAAATATTAACCTTTTATATGCATTCCCATTTTTTACTCTATCTTCCGTAGTTTCGTCCGTCTGTCCATCTAGTACTTTTTAATACAATACTATCAAAAGTTTTACGATATGATAATAAATTTTGCTAAATAATAGGTAGTCTCCCGATTTTTTGCATTAAATTGTCTTCGTACACCTCCCAGTTTTTCCTTGGTACACCTCCCGTTTTATGAAAATTAGACCTGGCAACACCTTACGGTAGTTTATTCATTATTGAGTAATGTAGCCGCGGCTAGTTTGCCGCATCGTCAGTCAGACACTTTACAATTTTATTATTTTGAATTTTTTAAATCATATTGTTTGTGTGAGTTATACAATTAAAATACAATGTTTGTACGCGTGTGGTAAATACATAAAGAAGACGGCCGATTAGGGTGCTGCTGGATTCCACTAAATACTCAGTAAAATGCGTTTTGCCAACATCAAGAAGCAGTACATCGCATTGGCAATGTTCTTATTTCTTGTACTGTTTTTATTTAACGGTAGGCCTGCATTTCAGTGTCAGTTCCATCAGGAGTCTACTGTTTCCTTACATTTACCTACTATATACGGCATAACTCCGACTTATACGCGGTTGGCTCAGAAAGCGGATCTCACAAGGTTTGTTATAAAATATAGTTTTACCTAAATCAATCGTTGAAAGCTCTATGCCCTTGATTCTTGGTTCATCTTACCTTCTTTGCTGCGCTAATGAGTTTGGCAATGGATCTCGGTACACAAGCAATTAATTGTTTGTATAATGAATAGTTTGCCAATGTGCGGATCTGTCATCTATGCTGATGTATTAATAAATGTAAAGCTTTGAGCTTTCAATACTAATTAAAACCGGCCAAGTGCGAGTTGCACTCGTGCACTGAGGGTTCAGTACCACCCCAAAAAATATAATTATCAACAACAAAAACTGACCTAAAAATTTATAAAATATGCAGGTTCGATTCAGTGAAAGATATAATAAGGTTGTCCAAGTAATCGAGTATGTTGCCTAACTTGGTAATTAACATTAATTTATCACCGACTCGCACTTGACCATTATTTATTATATGTTGTTATAATGTACTCTACATGATTATAGCTACATGATAAAGCCAAGTTTGACAGTTGTACGTATTACCATTTTTACATTGAAGCAAATACAAAAATAAGTTAAAAAATATGTTTTGTTGTATTGGGATCCCCCAGGTCCTGTTTACACCCTTTTGGTACGGTACCCTAAAAATATGTAAAAGTTTGTGATTATAATTTACATAAAAGGTTTCAATCGCATCACACTACTATGATAAATTTGAAAGTTTGTGTTTGCATCCATGTGTATTTTCAAGTTTAGATACATCTGTATGTATATCAGTCTCTGGCAGCCATATTACAAGCTTTGCTTAGTTTGGGGTCAGATGACCATGTGTGCAATAATGTCCCAGTCCCAGATATCTCTAAAATTTGGCAAGTCAAAACGGCTTCGTTCATAATTTTTTATACATATTTTTTTCAACTATGACTTCAATTATATGGCTTTTGTTACCGAACCCTACCATATGCGTGGCTCGACACACATATGGTAGTAGGAAACCCTTTTAATGGATGATTTAGCAAAAGTTGAAAAAAACAACTAATTTTAAAAATAGCTTATGGTTTACTGTCCGAATTATAAAAAACCTAAGCAGATCATTTACCTGAAGTGAGATCGAGAAATGACTCTGCGAGCAGGTTGCCCATCTGATATCAGCGCCAGTGATTCTTAGAGCAGGCCGTTCCGACTGATAATGAGGGATAGCAGTGATTGCAAGCAGTGTGTTAATAGTTAATAGTGAGTGCCGGAAGTGACTGTGAGCAAGTTGTCCGCCTCCACACAATGGATGCTACTTTATTAAATTTCTTTTGAAACAATAGTGAAGTTTGATCGTTCATTTGTACCATTTGCGAAATATATCTCCATAAATAAAGCTGACAAGTTTTTTATTCAAATTATCTCAGTAAATAACGTACATGCTATGTATACACAACTCTGCCAGGCAGATATCTGCTCCTATTACAACATTTTATTATTGAGTAGGAACACAACATTTTTAGGTATAACATTTATATATAATTATTATAATTTCTTTTTAAGGCAAGTGCCTTTACTAACTAAATACATGCTAACACTAACACTACTAAAATAGGTTAACATTAAGTGACTTGTTTGTGAATGCTGTCTAAATTTATGTATCTAAAATACAGTTAAATAGTTAATGCTTAATGTCGCAGGTTGTCACAAACTCTGATGCTTGTAAAGAATTTCCACTGGATTGTCGTTGAAGACTCGGAGTCCAAGACCAAGCTGGTAGAGAATCTTCTAAAGGAATCTATGCTCAAGTACACACATCTTAATGTCAAGACTAATAAGGCAAAACATTCCACAGTAAGTTTTACTTTTTACCTGACTAGCGCAATGCCAAACACAGTTATGTGGCATTGGCCCAAAACCCTGCCATATGCATGTCTTGGCCACATATATGTATACCATTTGCGAAATATGATCTGCAAAAAATAATGTTGTCAAGTTATTACTTAATAAGAAGTATAAATTACAACCACCATCAAAAGAGACTGCGGGGAAATGCTGGGTGCATGCTGCTTTCAACTGGCCCTTTTGGAGGCCCTTGGAGGAGGCCTATGTCCAGCAGTGGACGTCCTATAGCTAAGATGATGATGATAAAATATAAAAAAAATCCTCGTCAAAAGTGCTGGTGATCTTCACACGGCTGACCAAATATTCTTTAATCATAGCTAAAACACTCTCGATCAAGTTTCAAACCAAAAAACCGAATTAAAATCGGTTCAGCCACAGACAGACATAGATATGTTACCGGCAATCTGTATAATTCAGGCATTCTATACAATGCCTATGCAATGTATAGAATGCCTGCTGGTCCACCGGCAATGTGTAAAATAAATAGATTTTGGTCTATATTTATCTGAGGGATGAGCATGGAGGCTTGCTTGCCGCATCCCTTGCCAGTCCGGTCAGCACATACATTAATAGCATTAGTGTATGTGCTCTCAGGGCTGCAACTTCACTTTAACCAAAACTGGTGGAAGGACTTCATCTGAAGTCCGCCTAGCTCGCTACCACCCTCCTGTGTAAGTGTACCGCTAAATGTCGGTGTTTTTGCGTAGACGTGTTCCGGTACCAGTGCAGGAGTGCCAGTCCCTCCCCTTCATATAGCATGTTCTCTCTATCCTGAGACCACGTGGGTGCAAAAGTTTAGTCGCTGTCTTCAGTCGTGACAGTGTGGCGTGGGGGCCAGGGAGACCCGGTGAAACGGTTGTCCGCTGGTCGCCCGCGGGATAGTACAGGGACCCGAACCCGGGGATTACATGTATACTCCACCCCGGGAGGCTGTCCCACCATCTGGCGCATAATCCTGTGGATGTGCTGCCGTGCCGGAGTAGGAGACTGAAGTGGATCCCGGCAGTTGCCTCCCAGGGGGGAGACCTCGGGCCCTTCCGTCCCCCACGCCAGTCGATCACTTTAGTGCACCCGGTGACCCAACATACACACCTACACTGTCGCTCGAGAGAGCCTAGCATGCTGTACTTCTCCTACTCTTACCCAACACAACCCAATGGCCCCAAAAATAAAAATGCGCCTGGGTCACCAGCTTCCTAGCTGATCGGAGTACTAAGGTCGTTGTCGACGGTTCCTGCTCTGACAGCATGTCTATCAACGCTGGCGTCTGCGCGCAGGGTTCTGTGTTATCGCCAACGCTCTTTATTCTCCACATCAATGACATGTTGCTTTCGAGCAATATGCATTGTTATGCAGACGATAGCACGGGCGATGCACTTGCGCATTCGGCATTGTATATAATGCCTATGCAAAGTATAGAATAAAAAATATTTCATACATTGCCTGAACGTTTTAGGCATTCTATACATTGCCTAGGCATTGTATAGAATTCCGGATTATACAGATTGCCGGTAACAGATACACACATTAAACTTATAACCTAACCTCTTCGGAGTTGGGGGTAAAAAAATAGTATCAAGCTAAAATTTTAGTTGTTGAAAAGGACCAAAGTACAATTTGCGAGAAAGATAGCGACGCGTCATTATTCTGGGTCATATTTCCCCAAGTTGTATGTATGGTTAGCATTCAACAAGAGCAGGTGCAACTCAAATCAAGTTAAATCATTTATTTGCAGTTTATAGACATCAATGTGTGCGTATTCAGAACATCTATATACAACAGCACTTGGTATTGTGTATGTACAATTTTTACACCCAATGTGTCTAATGTATGTTTATTCTTTTAATTAATAACTTTAATGAACTGTAGTAATAAAATACAACTCAAATAATTACGTAATTAATAACATTTGATGATATTTTTTTTTACTAAAATCCTCGTGTTATAAGCCTCGAGTAATAGCATTATTATCTAAGGTTATAACCACCACATACTTAACTTACCTATCCAATGTGTTTTTCCCATTTTCTTCATTTAATCTCTACTTAATCGTAGTACTAATTTTTAGGGGCAATAATATATGAGCAAGGTGTAAAACTAATTAAATCTCAGTCCTAAAATAGTGCCACTCAAAAGTCTACCTACATCCCATCTACACTGGCTTCACAAATTTTTCTTCATTGCATCTCTACTATTAGTCCAGCCACCTGGTGTCCCCGAAGAAAGCCCGAAGTGCATATGAGTCATCAGCATATGAGCGGCCGTTTCATCTGCCTCTTTACAACCTCTGCACATATGATTATCTGTAACCCCAATCGTAAAAACGTGTTTATTTAGAAATCACTGTCCGCTAAATACTCCGACGATCCGAAAGTTTATCACGTTTAAGGTCAAGGAGTCGTTTAATTCCAGGAAGGCCTCCCTTGACTGACAGCAGTCCTCGCTACTTGCCCAGTTTGTAGTCCTATAGTGCGACTCCAGGGAATCAATGTCATGGGCATTCTAAGAGTTATTTACCCTTTATGCCTTGTTAGTAACCATCAAGTTGAAAATGTATCGCTAAGCCTCTAGCGTTGTGTTCCGAGACCCTTATTTGAGAGTTACAGTTCCCTTTCCAGGCCTAGGTGAAATGCCCAGCTTGTCAACGAACCCTGGCCTTCTTTATCTAACCCCCCATCTGACCATGTACTTACAACCGTAGCGCAGAGCCGATTCTGGAACATCTGTATCTAATTAGGTAGAGTTGACAAAACATACTAAATAGCAGTCCTATTTTGAAATACTTTCCTTATGCATTAGTAGCGTTCTGTAACTAAGGGAGGACGCTAATTGACTAAGAGCCTTCAAGGAAGTATAGTCAAATCAGTATATTTTGTCACAAGGCATTTCTCTATGATACACATTTTTGTACATGCGTAGAGTCAAAATAATGACTACATTCAGTATCTATTGTTATCTAAAGATGTTTTTTTTTTTAAAGTAAGTATGTTTCTGGTTTAACTATAGTAAGTAGCGAAGGCGAATAACAGTCATGGAAATGTGAGCCTTGTGTAGTGTAATAATATACAGCTGAATTTCAAATGACAAGCTTTAAACGATGACTCCCCTTGACGCACTTATCATTTAAGACGTCTTTCTTATACGTTAACTTGCGCTGTCCCATTCCTAAGCAACGGTCTATTCTATGTAAATAAAAAAGCCACTATCAAGTCAAAAGTCATGTCCCACTATAGTAGTAGAGAATACTACTAGTTTTATTGAATTTTGAAAGACACGTTTCACCTCATTTTGTCCCTTACCCATACTCGGGCACATACACAAACATTTTTCAATAATTGAATAATGTAACAAATCACAATTGACATTTAAATTTCTGCTGTACCACACATAATATTAACAGTAAATTCAATGCTTTTCTTTAGCATTTCCCTTTACTCTTCTACAGTGTCGTCCCTAAGTTCATAGAGTTGGTGTGACTTTGTATCGTAACTGTGTGATAATTTTAGGCAAGCGGGGTGGAACAACGGAATGCTGCCTTAAATTGGCTTCGAGATCATCTCAGCCAGGTGGAAGACAAAGAAGGCCTCGTCTATTTCATGGACGACGATAACACGTACTCGTTGAAGGTGTTCGATGAGGTAAGACTCAATACAAAACTTAATACACGGTGTTGTGTAAGTCTTCTCCGAACCGCGAGGGGAATAAAGATGTCGCAGTAAACATATTAACTAACGAAAGTTTAAAACTTTTGCAATTTGAACACATGTTTTAATTGCCTATCACGGCTTATCGTGGTTATTTCGTGACCACGTTCATTGCAACATTTTTGAAACGTCCAGCGATATTTATGTTACCTAATTAATATTAATGCGCGTGAAGTTCCGATAGGCAATAGACGTTTGATTTGTTAAAAATAACAGGCTTAGTAAAAGATAAAAATAAAATGCAACATTTATACTGAAGAAATACTTTAAATCAGCTAATAAAGTACATAAAAGGTCATAAACTCTACGTCGTAAGTTGCGTGTGCACTTTACGGTTTGGTCGCAATGCGAGACTTGTTCGGCATTTGAAAACGATACGAAACCTACTTTATCTGTCTCTCTTACTCTTATAACATATCTAATGAGAGAGACCATATCGTTTGCGTGTGCGAATGACATTGATACTATCTCGATTGCGCTATACTCATAGTTCCAGCCCAGGAAGCCATATTATTCTTAGAGCCGTAACAGACACGTCAACATGGCTGACGTCAACCACCTCAACCAACGAGAGTTTTTTCTCGAGGGAAAATATATATATTTATTTATTTAAGTACACCTACACTGTGTACATCAATTCGATCAAACAGTTAAACACAAACAAAAATATAACTAAATGTCACAATAATTACAGGTGAAGACAGCATGCATTAATAATGAGCGAAAAACAAAATAATTAAGTATTCTCACTCTTTCTCTCCCGTTGGACAGACGGCGGTTCGTCAGCCAAGTTCGATAAGTCTGTTACGGTTTTTATCGCATTCTTATTTCAATATTACAATGTTCAGATTCTTGTTTTTTCTACAATAGACAGCAAGATTCGTCAATAGTCTAATGCGCGATAACCACAAGAAAACTTTTATTTAAAACTGGTTTTTTACTACTATTACGAGTCCATAACCTGCTAGGTATAAATTATATCTGTGATCATTCTGGTTAAATATTGTATGTAATTTGTCTTATCTAATTCACAATAGACTTAATAATTCATCTATGTTTAAAATATTGCAGATACCAAGGTAAGCTTTTTTTTTGTATAGTCATAGTAGTAGGTATTGTTAGAGAATAAACTTATGCCAAAATTAGTATTGAAGCAAAGATATGTAAAAAATTGGTTCTACAGAAACCATGGTGTTTTCCTACAGCTGAATGATAAAATTATCACAGCTTCCACTACATAATAATAAAATGATCGCACCAGCGCCAGTTCTCGAGAATGGTCGTGCTTTGCTCTACTTACGCATTGCGGACAGGACTATTGTCGCCAATAAGCCTGATATCGTGGTGGTACACCGGTCCTAGCGCCGGGCAGTGCTCGTCTACATCACCATCCCGCTTGACGAGAACCTTGTGAAGGCTGAGACGGACAAACTCGGCAAGTACCTTGACTTGGCTCACAAGGTCATCGCCATATGCGATGTTGATTCGACGATCATTGTTCCGATAGTTGTATCGGTAAACGGCCTTATAGCGAAGAGCCTCGACCTACACGAAGAAGCTCTCGCTAGACGGTTGGGTCAAGGGTCAGATGCAGAAGGCGGTCATCCTGGACACGGCCCGCATTGTCAGAAGGTTCCTCACTCTGCATCCCCCACCTGTAGTTTGGGCCCTGCCCCGCTACCGGCGGCACCTAGTTTTTAAGTTTTTTTGTATTTGTTATTTTTATATATTTTTTTTGTATAATTAATGTAAATACTTAAAAACTAAGTAATCAAATAAATGTCTTGAGTAATCCCATCAATCAGTTCACAAATGGCGGAGCAATCGGTGTAAATAATAGGTCGGGGAAAAAGTCTTTTCGTATTTTGTATGTATAAAGTTGTAGTAAAAATCTCATCGGTTGTACTGTTTGTATCTGGCTGGTTTTGATACCATTAAAAATATGATATTTTAAAAAAGGAATACAAAAAGTAAAAAGCAATTTCCCGCCATTTTTCAATTGTTTTTTTGTTTGATAAAATGAGTGAATCTAACGAAGAAATTCGATATATTGTGAAATTTTATTACAAAAAAGGGAAAAATGCGACACAAGCCGCGAATAAAATTTGTGACGTTTATGGACCTAATGCAGTGTCATCAAGAGTAGCACAATGTTGGTTCAAGCGTTTTCAGTCCGGGAATTTTGATGTCAAAGATGCAGCTCGCTCTGGTCGCCCTGTTACGGATAAAGTAGATGCTATTTCTGAAAAAGTGGACCAAGATCGGCATATTAGTAGTTACGACGTAGCTGAAGAACTGGGGATTGACCACAAAACAGTTTTGACCCATTTGAAAAAAACTGGGTATACAAAAAAACTCGATATTTGGGTGCCACACAAGCTCACTGAAAGAAACCAAATGAATCGTGTACTCATTTGCGACTCTCTATTGAAACCGAACCGTTTTTGAAAAGATTGATCACTGGTGATGAAAAATGCATCACCTACGACAAGAATGTGCGCAAACGATCATGGTCAAAGGGCAGTGAAGCACCACAGACTGTAGCGAAACCCGGATTAACACGTAATAAGGTGATGCTGTGTGTATGGTGGGATTGGCAGGGCATCGTTCATTATGAGCTTTTACCGCCGGGCAAAACCATCGATTCGGATCTCTACTGCCAACAGCAGATGAGACTCAAACAAGAAATTGAGAAAAAACGGCCGGAATTGATCAACAGAAAGAGTGTGGTCTTTCATCATGATAACGCCAGACCGCTCACATCTTTGGCCACTCAGCAAAAATTTAGAGAGCTTGGTTGGGAAGTGTTAATGCATCCACCATATAGCCCTGACCTTGCACCCTCAGATTTCCACCTGTTTCGATCTCTTCAGAATTCTTTGGGTAGTGTTAGATTAACATCAAGAGAGGACTGTCAAAACTACTTGTTGCATTTTTTTGATCAGAAGTCCCAAAAATTCTACAGCAACGGGATCATGTCACTACCTACAAGATGGCAACAAGTTATCGAACAAAATGGCACATATATATTATAATTAAATGTAATTAAACTTGAAAAAAATATGTCTTGAATTTGTTTAAAAAATACGAAGAAACTTTTTCCCCGACCTTATACATACTTTAAAAAATATGGATTTGAATTTAATTGACAACCCTTCGGGGCCTTACGGCTACCTGTTTTAAGCGATTCTGTTTAGGTGATGCGAAAAGTTGCGCGACTGCAAATCGTATCTGGGCGTGTTAAAAATCACGTTCACGTGATTTCCCGCACTGCAGTGTTTCAGCGCTGTTTCGAGCCCGCGTTAAGAGATTACCGTAAAGGCCGAAGTCGATTAAAAACCGGTTTTTTATGATACTGAGTGACGAGACGAGCGAAGTCGCTCGCCTGATGGCTATTCACGCTTGCCCATAACAGCTCAACGCTACGTAGAATTTTGAACTTCACCAGTTCAATACCCTGGATGGCAATGCACTGAGCTCGTTATCCCGAGATATAAGATGTCAAATCTCTGTGTGCCCTGTAATTTCGCTGGAAACATTGCTCTTCAATCCGGAACACAGTAGTGTTTGCACACTACTGCTTCGCGGTTGAATAACTGGCATCTGGTTTTTTATCGTTTGACGCTTACGTTATATAGTTCTGAGGCGGGTGCCGACATGTGCTTATCTATTCCTGCTTGCGTAGATCACATACCTAAAGTCCCTGTTACGCGCAGGGGCAAAATTAGAATTTGAGCTGACGACGTGATATCGAGTATTGGCTCTTAAGTAGAAAAAAATAGAAGACTGCTTTAAACTTTCGTGGTTGTTTACTACATTTGCAATCACCACGATTTTCTGGGATCCGTTTCTGATATTTTGGCGCAATTCTATGCACCATGTTCATCGACAGACGCGCCCGTTAAGTAGATGTACGAAAACTTATTAGTTTCTAAAGAATACTCGGGACTTTTGTTAAGTATAGACTGGATGCCTAGCCCTGATGCCAGTTTGCAGCCCGCCTGAAAGCCTTCGATTAAAATCCATGCGAAGACTGACCGCAACGTCTGTTTTTGAACGTCAACTAGGCCTTACATTTCGTATCTTTTCTGGCGTTCGCTTTAACGTAACTAGGGGAAACAGGGCTCCATGAAACCCGGCCTAAAGTTCATGAAAGCGTAAGCCACTAACAGAAAAGTTTGTACTAATAAGGCCGCAGCTTAATTCAGCTACGCAACAGTTATCCGGAGCCTAGCCAGATCGTCCGTTACCTTACTTCGGTGGTCTGTAAAACCCAGCAAGTTGAACTATGGCACGAGCGCTACGAGTTTCTAATCATGTTACAATGTTTCGAATAAATTCTACGAAACATGACACATCCGCGGTTATTGTTGCTTTTAACAACTGTTGATATAAACATTACATTCCTGATGCGTGATTTTGTGTAGAATCTAGACTTATATTTATTTTTATCATAAAACATATACATTTAATCACACATAATAAATCTAAACAAAAGTAGAATAACAATTAAATTGTACCAATCAGAAGTTTAGCTGCTACTTGTCATAAGCTCAGATCAGACAAACTAGGGAGATATGCCTCAGTACAATTATATTGTTCGAGTTCAAATGTCACTAAATAAAAACACTACATCGCTAAGTAATCAGCGCTCACTTTGAATAGTTCACTTAATACAAATTTGACACTGAAAGTTGTAGTGACGTGAACCTAATGATATATTATTAGTCCCTGTTTATGTTAACACTTCATTGCACTTTTTTGATGCGTCGTAACACTGAAATTAATTTACACAATAGTTTCGCATTAAAAAATGCACGCCTCGGTGGAGTGTCACAGTTTTTTTTTTCCTTTTCTTTAAGTCCCGAATGTCAATATAAAACAGCTGTTATAACACTATTATTAGTTTAAGCGATAACGAATTCTTTGTTTTAGAATTAATTCATTTTTGTTTCAGGTTAGGGTCAATTAGTATCCATAACAAAGTTTTGTAAGTTACAACTTTAACAAAAGTTTATATAAAGCTAAAAAAATATTTCAGCTCAGATACAATCTTACAGTGTCGGACAGACAGATATATATATATATATTGTCTGTCTACGCTATGAGAACAAGCAAGTTTTTTTATTGAGCTTTCTTTGTCTGTGGTTTTGCAAAACTTCATACTAATGTATCATCAAAGCCATCTGCCACATTAAAACGTTATTTTTTTTATTGTCTTTTGGTAAACTTCCCATATTTTTTTTATATTACGACGCATCTTGTTCTTGCGCTTATGAAGCTGTGCGCTTCGAATTCAGTGTTTTATATTAATAATTATGATTTTGCTGTTTATACCTGCTGCAGACGTCAGACTTAAAAATCTTACTATACTATATTTGACAGCCCCGTTAGCTTAGTTGGTAGTGAACCTGCCAACCTGCCTTCTGCGCTTGATGGCGTGGGTTCTATTCCCACCTAGGACAAACATTTGTGTGATGAACATTTGTTTGTTCTATATCTGGGTGTTAATATCTATTTTAGTATATATTTAAAAATATATATGTATATATATCAGTCTGTGGCAGCCATATTACAAACTTTGCTTAGTTTGGGGTCAGACGACCATGTATTCAATAATGTCCCAGATATTTATTTATTGTATGTATTATTTTATGACCTTATGTTATGTTACTGTTTCTATGTACGATGTTGGTATAAGTATGTAAGTAATAATACGAACTTTTCATAAGTAAGGTATGTATTTCCCAATGACGATATAACCACGTATTTTCCCTATCGTGTAATCGGAAATATTAAATAACGTCCCATTAGTTCGAGTGCTTCAGAACTTCGCGCTTCGAAGTCGGTTTTTTATATTGATGATAATTATTTAGCTGTTTAGTGTTTACTACCTACTGCAGATCTGAAAAAACTGAAAAAAATACCATACTTTTATTATTATGGCTTTCGTGTATTACCTTGTTAATGTGCCTTATCTTTGATTGTAATCAGACCAATAATAAAATCTATATTTATGTAATTATAATAGAGCCATGAGCCAATTCATTACATCACGTAGTCACGAAAACTACTTGACCTATGCAGCTTAAAATTAGCAGGTAAATTCCACATGGAATAGGAAGGAATTTTGCAAAGGAGACAAATGGGGATTGAAAGTATATATGAAACTTTATGCTTAACCGCGGACAACTGTTCGCTTATGAATTTTATTTATATTAAACGGGAATTACTCACGTAAGATCAGGCCGGTTACTCCGACTATAGTTTCAACCGCATTCGACGGTCTTTATCAAGGTGAATGCGCGCGCGCGGCTGCGTCTCGTTTTGTTCGTTTATGATAAATTACAATAACCAATGAACAATGTAGAATGAGCTACCTTCCGCGGTGTTTCCGAGAAGCTACAACATGGGGTTCTTCAAAAGGCGTGTTAATACGAGTATAGTCTTAAAGGGTCGGCAATGTATTTGGGATGCCTGTTGTGTTACAAGTATCCATGGGCGACGGCGTCTGCTTACCATCAGGCGACCCGTCTGCTTGTTTGCCACCTATGATATAAAAAAAACTTTATTCCAGTAAGTACAAAAGTATTATTTTGTCCATTCTTAATCTGATTCGTTTCTCATGACACCGGGACATTTGTTTATTCAATTACTTAGTATTCAAAATCAATACGCGTAATGTCGCTTGCCTCTATTTGTATTCAAAATCATAACTGATTTCATGCTTAGCTCATTATCATCTCACTTGTATCTGGATCTGGAGTCGCCTATGGTCTATATAGGTGACTAGCTGCGCCCCGCGGTTTCACCCGCGTGGTGATGAAAATCGATGATGATGATGATGAAAAGTAGCATGTGTGTTAATCCGGGACATAAGCAATGTATATTTCAAATTTCATCCAAATCTATCGAGCCCGTTCTGCGTGATTGAGTAACAAACATCCATCCATCCAAACTTTCACTTTTATGATATCCGCGGTTTCACCCGCGTGGTGATGAAAATCGGTGATGATGGTGATGATAAAAAGTAGCCTATGTGTTAATCCAGGACATAAGCAATGTATATTCCAAATTTCATCCAAATCCATCCAGCTGTTTCTGCGTGATTGAGTAACAAACATCCATCCATACATCCATCCAAACTTTCACATATATGATACTAGCTGCGCCCCGCGGTTTCACCCGTGTGGTGATGAAAATCGGTTATGATGATAAAAACTAGCCTATGTGTTAATCCAGGACATAAGCAATGTATATTCCAAATCCATCCAGCCGTTTCTGCGTTATTGAGTAACAAACATACATCCATCCATCCAAACTTTCACATATGATATTAGTGGGATTAGTATGATTATATTCACAGGTGATCAAAGAGGAAAAGACCGAACCGCTCAGTAATTTACGCGTGGTCATACATTAAAAAAAAAAAACGCGTTGACCTGAGAATCTCCTTTTTTTCGTCAGTTAAAATATATTTCTTGTAAAGAAAATTGATGAGCTAACAATAATACAAGCTTTAGTAATAAATCTCTGCCTCAATCAAATTCAAACACATTTATCTAATAGCCAGCATGTTTGACGTAACTTAAAGAACCTTGTTTAAATATGTAACTAAAATGTCTCTTTGCCTATAAAGGAAGTGTAGTTCACTTTTATTGCGATACGGTGTGTCGGGATCGTTGACCTGGGCCTCAGCGTCTTATCTTACCCCAGTGACCTAGCCAGCCGACGTATTCCTTCTATTAGGGAAACTATACCTACTAAGTGCGGCTTCGGTAACTAGGTTGGTCTTTCCCACAAGAAAGATTTTTGTTTAATTTAAATTAGAACGGCTGTCAAGGCGCTTTTGTAAGAAATTTGTTGTAGCCACTTGCACCCATATGAACCCAACGTCACAGTTGCTAACTGTGCTGTGTTAGCAACTGTGACGCGGAGTTCGACACGTTGACATAAATAAGAATGTTCAATCACATATCTGTCACAATACCTGGCGACAGAGTTTCCTTCTCATTTCCGTTCTATTGACTTCTCTTTTCTGTGGTCTTTTCAAACTTATTATTCATTAAACAGCTTTCGCCTGTATTTTTTTGTGTTCTTATGTAACGTGATATCTTCGCTCCATCTTATTTTTCAAATCGGTTTATAAATGACGGACTTCTAAGGTAACAAACATAAAGAAAAAAAGAATTCAAAATCTCCTTTTTTAAGTCGGTTAATCAGGTCATTCATAGTCGATAAATTGTCCGGAACAGCAAATTTTTATGGCGATGTCAAGATTGGTCAAATTGTAAAAGTTGTTTATGTTACAGATGAGTAAACTCTTGTTTAACCCTGTATAGTTTGAACCGTTGAACTGCGAAATACTTCGGTCGTTTATATTTAGATGGTTATAAAATGCGAGTGTTATCAATCGTGCACGTTATCTTTAAATATATATAAGTGAAATACGATTCATTACATTGACTGACTGACTCATTGCGAAATCTCGAAATGACCTACGAACGAAGCTGAAATTGGGCAGGTACTTTCTGAGAGATGTAGACATTAGCTAAGAAAAGATTTTGCGAAAGGGCCGAACATCATCATCATCTTATTATGGAAACTGACGTGGTTTTCACACATTGTTTTCGCGCATTCACCTTGATAAAGACCGCCGTATGCGGTTGAAACTATAGTCTGAGTATCCGGCCTAATCTTACGTGGGGTAATTCCCGTGTAATATAAATAAAAACATCATCAGCCAGAAGACGTCCATTGCTGAAAATAGGCTTCCCCCTTTAACCTCCACACTGAATGCCAGCCTGCCATCTGCATCCAGTGGATGGCCGCGCTCTCACGATGCCGTTGGTCCATCTAGTGGAGGCCTACTTACGCTGCGTCTTCCGGTTCGTGGTCTCCACACAAGAAACTTTCTTCCCCATCGGTTGTCGGTTCTTCGAGAGATGAGGCCTACCCATTGCCACTTAAGTTTGCAAATTTTAATAGCTATGTCGGTGACTCTGGTTCTTTGGCGAATATCCACACTGTAGATTCTATCGCGGAAAGAAATTCCGAGTATAACTCTCTCCATTGCCCTTTGTGTGACTCTGAGTTTTTCCAAAAGGCCAACAGTGGCAAAAAGGGCCGAGCAAATGGATAAACAGTTTTTAAAAGCCTACGCGTGCAAAGTCGTGGGCAACAGTTACTTATAAAACAACTTGCCACGTTTCAGATGCGGAAAGTGAAGAAAGTGGGCGTGTGGCCAGTAGGCATAGTTGGCGGCATGCGTGTTGAAATGCCGCTCGTGACGGACGGCAAAGTGACCGGCTACAATGCCGTCTGGAAGCCGTTCCGGCCGTTCCCGATAGACATGGCGGGATTCGCGATCAATGCCACCCTGTTCCTCGAACATCCTGAGGCACAATTCTCGAGGAAAGTGCAGTCTGGTTTCCAGGTTCGTACCCAATTACTACTTGCTTACGATTGACTATTCAACATAGCTATATAAAAGTACATCAGTCATATTCATCCCAATGTAAAAAAAAAAAATTATTCTACTTAAACTATTTTCGTTCTATTTTAATGAAACTTTGGTATGTAGGTACCTACTCATATTAAAATAGCCAATGTTTCGTTAACGATTAACTTTTCTTGAAAAATCCAATTTAGAAAAAGATCTAACACTTATTATATTTTAACACGCTCTTATTAGCTTGGTAACAGAATGTTTGAACGTGATTTACACCCCTTTCAAAACTTTTTTTTATGATACTGACGAGACGAACGAAGTCGCTCGCCTGATGGCTCTTCATGCCCATAATAGCTTTTAACATAACAGAATTTTGAACTTTAACAGTTCAAAACCCTGGATGGCAATGCACTGCGCTCGTCACCCCGAGATACAAGATGTGAAATCTCTGTGTGCCCTGTAATTTCGCTGAAAACATTGCCCTTCAATCCGGAACACAGTAGTGTTTGCAAACTACTGCTTGGCAGTTAAATAACTGGAAAAAGTGTGGTACTTCCCCAGGCGGACCCCTGCAAAAGAGTCCTACCACTACAATCGAATTGATTTGAAACTTTGCAGACTTATCAAGTACCGATGGCAATGCAATAATTTAAATAGTTTGTCCCATAATCCTTACCAGGATCTTCAGGGTTAGCGATTTTAAAGCGTGTTTTTCGCGCTTGACTGCCACGTCGCCTGATGTTAAGTGATGATGCGGATGATGGACTAGTATTATGAAAATGACTTGTCCGAGACCCTGTTAAAAGGCTCTTCCTGTCTGCGGTGAACACAGTGCAGTGTCTGAATATTGAAATTAACACTTGTAACGGTTTTTTTTTCGGATTATTCAGAAGAAATCGCAAAAACTTAAAAAACATTATTGGGTGTGAGTTTTCAAAAAATTACCAAACCATGTATTGCTATCTATCATAACATAGGTACTTACCTGTAAAATATATTTTTTTTTTGTTTTAAAGTCGGTACAGATATGTATTTACACAGCTTAAATAACATTGTAAAATGCTGAATAATTACCGACTTCAAAATTAGTAAATACGCAGTTTCGTTTACTTGGATGACATACTTTTTCAGTTATTTTGATTTAAACCAAACTACTAAATGATTTTGATGATGACGAATTTATATGGGACCTCTGAAGTATGGCTTACCTAAGGAATCATCAAAATCAATTCATAATTGGCGGAGAAAACGGTGAACATCAGTAGAACCTCCTCCTTTTTTGAAGTCAGTTAAAAAAAAATCTTATAATATTTCACTGAAGTATATTGCGTACCTGCTACATTCTTACGTTCAAAAACCTATCGAAAGTAATTAGAATGCGTGAATATATGAAAAACGTAATAAGTGACTGCCCCGGTGGCTCAGTTGGTAGTGAACCTACTTTCTGCGCTTGGGGGCGTGGGTTCGATTCCCATCTAGGACAAACATTTGTGTGATGAACATTTGTGTTTGTTCTATGTCTGGGTGTTAATATCTATTTAAGTATGTATTTAAAAATATATATGTATGTATGTCTCTGGCAGCCATATTTCAAGCTTTGCTTAGTTTGGGGTCAGATGACCGTGTGTGCAAAAATATCCCAGTGCCTATAAAATTTGAGTGTTGCCCTTTATTATATTATCAGATCCTGACTTGGTGACAATGGGACCAAATTGGAAGTATACTCTACCAAACAAAAGTTTTCTTTTTTTAAATTAGTCAACAGTTGGCGGAGATGTCGGTGAACTTACATAGGAAAAAAAAAACAGTGGAACATAGAACCTCCACCTTTTTTGAAGTCTGTTAAAAAAGCAGCTACCAGAGCAAATACCTGACGATTCACGAGTTTAACATCTTTTAATTTGACTGACTAAAATTGTAACAAGCTATAATCGGTTCTCACCATTTTACTCCGGTAACTTAAAATGTGTTAAAACGGAAATTTCTTTATTTGGTAGTAATGTTATGAAAAAACAGCAAGAATAGTTCACTTTGAAAATCACACATTCAGTGATTTTATATCTTCAATAATGTGATAATGTGCGATCAAACACCCTTCTTTAAGAAGGAGGCCCTTTGTCCAGTAGTGGATATTTAATGGCTGCTGATGTGTGCGATCAAAGCGATTTGCCTCCTCTAGCAAAACAAAACGCCTTACCTTTGTCTATATTGTTTTTTTTTTGATCTTTTTATTTTTGAGATAATGTATACTACTTATATTTGTAATATGTTTTTTGTTTGTATTTTAAACTGCATTATCGCAAAATAAAAATTCCAGTATTTCTGTAATATATTTCCACAGCATTACAATGCATTTCTTCGAGTGTTCAAATCTAGGGTTATTAAGTTATTACTAGGCAAACGTGCTTCGACCGCATCATCGCTTTCCATCAGGCGAGATTGCGGTCAAACTTTAGCGTAGTCGAAATTAAAAAAATAACCGGCCAAGTGCGAGTCGGGCTCGCGCACGGAGGGTTCCGTACCATTATCTATAAAAACGGCAAAAAATAACGTTTGTTGTATGGGACGTAGGGCTCATGATTTCTGGAGCTTTTCAATTTCTCGGGTCTCGAGAATTCTCGAGGCTAATTTCTCGAGGTTTCTCGGGTAGCCGAGAAATTTACATTTACGTACGTTTTCTCAAATTATTTGGTTCCAATAACGTCAACAAATTCAGTGGTTTTCCTCTCAAATAAAAGTATCAAATTAATTATAAAACTTATATTGATTATAAATTTGTAAACAAAAATTGCTTCTATGAAAAAAAAAAAATAACATGAAAGAAAACCATAATATCTTAAATTCAGGTAGAAAATAAATGTAAATTATAATCAAATTACAATCACAGCACCATTTATGGCATGTTAATTAGAATAAAAACATATGAAAACTTTGCAAGATCAATGAAACATCTCACGCTGAGGAGCTGAACATACAGACAGACAGATAAATAACAATTAGGTCAGCTTACTCTGTCTGATGAAATATGCCTTTAGAAAAACTAAAGCATTTATAGCTTTATCATACAGCCGGTTTCTTATTGTATTAACTACTAGCTGTACCCGCAACTTCGTCCGCGATTTCTTCAGAAAAAAATAGCCTATGTCCGTCCTAATGATACATACTATTACCTCGCAAAAATTTATCGAGATCGGTTAAGCCGTTTAGCCGTGATTATGTAGCACACAGACAGAGTTACTTTCGCATTTATAATATTAGTGTGATAGTGTGATATTTCCTGAAATTGAAAACACTCTTTCATTTTCAGTTGAAGTAGGCTTAACTGAAAGCAATGCTTTGTACATTGATTCTAAATTTGGTGACATCTTCCCAGTTTGTTCAAAGTACAAGTTGCGCCGCCACGCAACACAACAAACGGCGATTAAATTTATATATAGGACCAAGGATTAATTAATTGATTGGACATAGGTACATGATTTCTCGAGTTCTCGACTTTTCTCGAGCTTGATTTCTCGTCGTCTTCGTCGTGAAATCGTTGGGCTTTGTTCCCGGGAAATCAAGCTCGAGAAAAGTTGAGAACTCGAGAAATCATGTACCTATGTCCTATCAATTAATGAATGAACCCTAATGGGAGCCCCCTTAAATAGTTATTTTATTCTGTTTTTTAGTATTTGTTGTTATAGCGGCAACAGAATTACAGCCTGTTTATGAGATATAGCCTGGTGACAGACGGACAGCGTAGCCTTAATAGGGTCCGTTTTATGGAACCCTAAAAACTATTAACCTTAATTGAGAACTCAATAAATCCATTTGTGCCACAAAATTGGTATGATCAAAAAGCTCTGCTATTGTGTTCAATGACAGCGTTTCTGTGCCAAACGCCAATTGCGAACGCAGTCCGAAATAGGCCGAATTAAAATTTACCGTTGTCGTGACGTCATATACCTCACGATATTATTATATACTAGCCGTCCGCCCCGGCTTCGCACGAGTGTAAGCTCGGCCTTCGGCCTCGCTACAAAATATAATATAGCCTATGTCACCCGGGGATAGTGTAGCTTCCCAACAGTGAAAGAATTTTTCAAATCGGTTCAGTAGTTTCGGAGCCTATTCATTACAAACATACAAAAATAGGTACAAATCTTTCCTCTTTATAATATTAGTGTAGATTATGCGATGATCCTTGAACTACAACTACGTTGGTTTGCTAGCTCTTTCCGACCTATCGGTCATACATGTTAAGCTTTGATTATATATGGTACGTACGAGCGAGTATAGAAAATAAAATCTGCCAAAAACTGAAGGGGGCGAGGTAAACACGTATTGCACATACTGACATATTCTTTAATAGTTCTACAAATGCACACTTCAATATTAAACGGCACACAACTGCAAACGAGACAAAAAAATGTCATCAAATGGACGACCAAGGGGAGTGTTAGTGCTAAAGGGCAAACTGTTGTATAACATTTCCAATTATTTTTTGCTGAGATATTAGGGGTCATCCATAACCCAATAGGGGGTAGTCCATAAGGGGGTTGTCATTCAGTGTGGAGGTTAAAGGAGGAGGCCTATGTTCAGCAATGGACGTCTTATCGCTGATGATGATCCATAAATTACAATACATTTTAATGATTTTTGGAGCCCGACTTTGACGGAGTTTAATATTAAATTCTTTGCCCGAAAATGCAGGAAAATTTAAATTTCATGGGTAAAATCGCAACGCGTAGTTAATCGTATCATACAAAAGATGTGTAAGTATGTGTAATAGGAAATCGATAATTATAACAGTAAAATAATACAATCTATAACTACAATAGCTCCGAAAAAAGCATTAAAACCAACGCAGTGTTTGTTATCAGTACATCGCTTATTATTATCAGTTAAATGTACACCTTGTTTTGGTATTAATGGCCTAATAAAACTGTTTTAATTTTATAATTGAAACAAATAATGAATGCATCAAAGTATTGTCCATAACTAAATTTAAAAATAAACTAAAAGCCTGGTTGCTTTACTTTCTGCAACGGTGCTCGATAGTTTGTGGTCGATTAACTCTGTAGTAGGTTTAATGTTATGAAGGTGATACGTTTCACGTATGGCGGTAAATTAAAATTTCAAACAGTTTTTTTGTTCTTGTAGCTAGGCCGGGTAATTATTGTAAACGATCTTTGCGAAAATTGATTATTATTCTTTACAAACTGACGTAAAGCTATTCATCTCTAATGCACATTATTACATACATTTGTCAATAAACACATTTTTGGTGTTTCAAAAGGTTTATTGGCAAATGTAAGTAATATGGTGAGTTACTGATTAATAGCTGTGCATGATAATGTAAAAACAATGAACAATTTTCGCAAACACTGTGCCATTTCACAATATTTACCCAGCCTAGCTACGCAACAAAAAACTGTTTGAAATTTGAATTTTCCGCTAAACGTGAAACGTTCCACATAATGTTAAAAATTTAATAATCCTCGTTTTCAAATCTCGAGTGAATCGTCATGCTCCATCGTAGACCGCATCACTGCTTAACATCAGGCGAGTTACCGGTCAAACGCAAGCCTATCACTGAATAAAAAAAAACGAATAAGTTATTCCTCTAATTTCAGGAAAGCGAGATCCTAAAATACTTCACCAAGATGGAAGAGCTCGAAGCTTTAGCAGACAACTGTACCAAAGTGTATGTATGGCACACACGTACTCAGAAACCTGCCATACTCAATCCTAAGAAGCTCAAACATCCACCAGTACCCGACAATCATATTGAGGTTTGATTCGACATCAACATCTTCGGTCGTGTCAGTAAAGAAGCCCCTCGTGGATTTTTAACGTGCCTCAAACTGTCTGAGAAGAAAGTAATTGTCGATTCTTTGTCGTGCGTAAAAGAGATAACGCTATGACTGTGTTTGCGTCTATTTCATTATCGCACGATAAAAATTGTCGACCTTTTTTGTCACCGTCACACTTATTCGGATTGACGTGAGTTCGACGGAGACAGAAATAATACCGCATCGGATGCACATAGCTTGTTATTTCGGTCCGAGCGCTTATTAATTTTGAAGCCGGCATTTTATGATTTTATTTTATTATCCTGCTAGTAACTTTTTTTTACATTTTTTTTTAATTCAAGTTTTATTTTCTTGTCCTGATAGTAGTTTTTCTTATCTTTTTTTCAATAAATGGTCTTACTTTTAAGGTTGACTGCCGTGCATCGCGACCGATCGCAGCCGCGCTTGGCTTATGCGACAATACTTGCACTATGAAAATGTATGGCGCTGCTCCCGAGGTTTTTGACAGACGAGCGCTGCTGACGACAGTCGTCATACATTTTCATAGTGCGAGTTTTGTCGCATCAGCCGCGTGCGGTTGCGATCGGTCTCGATGCGAAGTCTACCTTCACTATGTAAAACTAGTTAGCGCAAAATAATATAAAAAATAAACTTACTCTTCGAAGTTTGCAAGATCAAAATTGTGTGGAAATTTGATGTTGAGTTAACGCTCTTCTTGTCCGCGGTTGTCTCGCTCGCACATTATAATATTATTGAAGATGTAAAATCACTGAGTGTAATTTTCGAAACGTGGCTCAATCTTATTTTTCTGTCTAACATACCAAATAAAAATAAAAAACGTATGTAATATGTTTTAATTTGACAAATAACAACTACAATGTTTCCTTGTTACTATTTTACGCTTTAATGTGATAATGTGTACGAGAAAACTACGGATGGGAAGCCTCCTTAATCTAAATCTTAATTTACCTAATTAAAATCTACTCAAATAAATTAAGAACAAAAACTTAGTAAGTACTATAAAGTGTTCCATAAACTCAGTATTATTAAACTTTTACCTACTTATAACTTGTGTAACTTGACATGTATAATTTTAATAGTTTAAAATGTTGTACGGTAGTTTAGTACGGGATGAGATAAAGCGACCAAATTATAAAGGTGGTGGTAAATGAAGGAACTAATAAAGTTCTAGGGGTAGCTATCCTTTTATTCGGGTAATATAGTGGTAGCAATCTTTCACTAATAGATAATTTGGTCGTACTGGATGCCTTCTGTATTTTGTGGGCACGTTTACAATAATTAAGTCATTACCCATTTAATTTTCATTTTTTTAACGGTATTAATAAAAATTATCGGTTATTCGATCATCTTATTTTTGGTACGCTTTGTACGAGAAGTTTAGCTTTGTACTTGGCTGACGAACCGCCGTCTGACCAACGGGAGAGAAAGAGAAAAATTTCTATTTTTTTCGTTGGTCAGAAGGCGGTTCGCCAGCTAAGTTGACCAGTCTGTTAGCTACTTAAGATGTCGATGGAGTCACGTGGTAGTGTCTCTGCTTCGGCTCTGCCAATGGGATTTCCCCGAGATAAACTTTACAGATGGCGGTAGGATTGCTTGTAAATTGTCTTACGTCTTGTAATATCTTCACTTGTAAGCAACGAACTATTTAAATAACTCTTAGAAGACGATTTAACCTACCTACTTCTAATTATTGTCGTATCGATTTTAAAATTTGCAAGTACATAATGTATGTTATCCGGATTACGATAATGTATAAAAATAATACGTTTTAATATATTTTTTTGTGCTTATTGAACGTGGAAAAAAAATATATCTTAATCACGCAATATTAAATTTACATACTTACATGTTATATATTATAACATAATTAACTAATAATATAATTAACTTGACATAATTTTTTTATAACCGGGCAACACCCGTGATTATAAATACTCACGAGTGTATACGGCATCAGTGGGGCCAAAGCTAACACTGAGAGGCCTTTTTGTATATAAAAATGAATTTACGGGATTGGGATGATGTTGGTGAATGGACATGATGCTATGGGCTTAGAAATATACTGGGCTATCGAGGAGAACAACTTGTGGATGAGAAAACAGATCTATAGGATGAGAAACAGCACCTGCCTTGTACTGTCTCATCTCAAAATACATTTAGGCAGGTGTCATCACCACAAAATGGGCCCCCCATAAATGCTGCTGTATTTTAGTGCCGTTGGGCAACATTGGCGTGGACGGCTTAGGGCATCGAGAAGTGTGCCCTTTCACTAAAGGTAAGACGAGACTATATAAAAAAAATGTTATTTCGTACTGTCAAACTGATCTGATGATGGAGCCACGAGGTGGAACTCTTCAATGGCTATAAACCCCTCGTGATTAGGCTCTTTTGGTTGGTTTTTGTTTTGTAATAAATCAATAATACGAAGCAAACTATCCTAGTGCCATTCCCAGTGCCCTGTTTTTCTTTTCTGTGGCATTTTTATTATATAATTTTTTACTATACAGGGTTACGGGTAATCTGTTAGCAACTTCTTAAGGGCGGTTTCGATACGTCATAACAAACAACTTTTGTTCTACGACTTACCAAAATCCGCGGAATAAAGTCAGCTGTTTCATTTTTTTTTTCGAAAACGAATGTATTTTTTCGCGAATTTCGAATAGTCGTACAAAAGTTGTTTGTCATGTAGTTGTTTTTGCCCTAAAGAATATGCTAACAGATTACCAGTAGGTAACCCTGTATATATTTATATTTTATATCAAATTTTATTATTATTTAATGTATACAATGTCTGTCTAGTTTAATGCTAGTCTATTTTTATTTCTTTATATATAAAGTGATCAATTTTTTATAATATTTTATTGTAATTTAAACGATGCGATCAATTTTAAACAATTAAATTATTTATTAAGTAGACAAAATTATAGTTATATAACCTTTTTTATAACATCACGTGACTTTCTGCGATTTTTTTTGTTTTTTTTTTGTTTAGCAATATGTAAGATAATATAACCACTTGTTTGCGCATGAGTCATAATTTGCTTGTGTTTTGTAAGCCACGTCAGTCGCGGGGGGAGGTCGTATGGCGTTTGTGATTGGAGAAAACAAAAGTCATTCACTCAACTCGCACCTAGGATTGGCCCACTAGAAAAAGATCATGCTGAAAATTCATCACGGCGGTGTAAAGAATGAGCTGTCAACTGGTTATATCGTCGTTGGTTTGAACTATTATTTGAATTTTACTTTAGATAGACAATAATGTTATAATAATACAGCTACTTACATAAATATTAAGCCTTACATAACAGTATGAACTAGTGGTAGCTAGGATCGAAATTAATATTATAATCTTAACAACTGATACATACCCCAGTAAAGTTTTTTTATGTACGTAGAAAATTAATTATATTTTATTATTATAAATCTGCTGCCTCTTATATATAATAATGTGACATTATAAAAATCATATAGACCTCTCTATATGATTTTTATTTGAAGTCGTAAAATTTTATGATAAAAAAGTAGTAAATTAAATATGCTAGTAAAATAAAAATGATAATATATTAGTAAAGGGGACTCTTACCGCTCACAGTTTTCTCGCTAGAACATTTTCACATAATTATTCCGACTTCCAAGAAGGATGAGGTTCTCAATTCGACTATTTTTTAAATGTTTGTTACCTCAGTACTTTCGACTGGGTGAACCGATTTGTATGATTATTTTTTTCATTTGAAAGCTGGTGCTTCCTGTGTGGTCCCATTTCAATTTGGACCAGTTATGAAATTTTTATGAATTCGGTTTTTCTATATTGATAATTATTTTAACTTAAGGTTCGCTTGTAAAAGGCGACCCTTAATTTAGTTACAATCTTGCCTATGTTAGGCTAATAAGTAATTTAAGTCTAACGTTACCTTGTAAGTGTCTTTTTGAAAACTAAGAATGTGTTTAATAACACGTTTCTTATTGTCTCTATTAAGGGACAACAGGGGAGGGATTTTATCTGGGTGTCTTTAAATCTCGAGTGAATCGGTTTCTTCTGGGCAAGCGTGCTCCATCGTAGACCGCATCGCGCTTAACATCAGGCGAGTTAGCGGTCAAACGCAAGCCTATTTCTGAATAAAAATAAGAAGAAAAAAGGGTAAGACACTTTATTCGCGTATTCTTTAGAAGTAGCATTACACTACTTAACACTGACACTTTATTTATCACTACACTTACTCGTACGATTTTGTCCTTTGTAGTTTTCTAACTATAATACATGTATGGTACAGAAAAACGAATCAATATTCCTTTTAATATCTTTGAATTTGGCGAAGCAAAATGGTTACTAGTGAAATTTCGTTTATTTATCTACAACATGGGGTTCTTCAAAAGGCGAGTTAATAGTCTTAAAGGGTCGGCAACGTATTTCTGATGCCTCTGGTGTTACAAGTATCCATAGGCGACGGTGACTGCTTACCATCAGGCGGCCCGTCTGCTTGTTTGCCATGGCATAAAAAAATACATTTTACTTCGTCAAAATTCCTTAGTAATGTGAAAATTTGCGAGCAGGACAACTATACACGGCAAGAGCCCCCTCAAGTATATGCTTTAAGTAATAATTATGGAATGTGAAGGGCATATTATGACATGCAATTAGCTCAATTATTTTCTTAAAGGTAATTTCTTGAAGGTAAATGCAGAAATCTCCAAAAGTGCACTGGTGTTTTCGTATTAACGGAAACGTGTAGTTTCAATATTGTCCCACAATAATAAAATATGCTCAACAATAATTTTTGAATTTTTAGTTCTCAAACCTGAGCTTGAGAACAATTACAGGCAAAAATTGTCTAACACCTGACAATAAGGATGGCAACTGTCAAAATAGTATAGTAACAATCAGGGCCCTGATTTCGTAACTAAAACACGCACGTAACACGGCGTGTTAAGTTAACCTCTGAAAATTTAGCTTCTATTCTTTAGGAAATAAAGGCCAACTTTTTGAGGTTAACTTAACGCGCCGCGTTACGAGCGTGTTTGTAGTTATGGAATCTGGGCCCTGGGTGTCTTCAAATCGCGAGTGAATCGGTTTTTTCTAAGCAAGCGTGCTCCATCTAGGTAAGTTGTGGAAAAAGCTCCCGATATTTCGGCGCAGTTGCATGCACCATGTTCACGGGAAGACTGATCTATCGGGAGCTCATTCCGCAACTTTACCACAGTAAATATCCCGAAAATAATCATATAAATGTATGATATGATAACCATGATAATTTAAAAGAAAAATACTAATGTTAGTAAATGGCCGATAGTTATTTTATAAGGATTTTTTTTATTTAGAAAATGTCTTAATTGCCAAGCAAAAGTACAAACTATGTTAGCGCATTTTTTTAGTCAATTAATAGGCTTGCCTTTGTCCGCCTACTTGCCTGATGTTAAGCGTGGATGCGGTCTATGATGGAGCACACTTACGCAGAAGAGAGTGAAGAGACCGATTCAGTTTAACATGTTTGTGTATTTTCGGAAGATGCCTGTCTGGTCAGGTACAAAAATTGCCAAAAAAATCTATCCATGTGTAAAAAAAAACTATTTGACTACAAATTACACAAAAGTTCAATGGTAAAAAGTCAAATTAAGTAAAAAGTACAGTTCAAAGAAAACAGTATTTTTTTTCTAATTTGGCTTACATAATTAAAAACATTTTTTTACTATCTGATTTATTCAAAATATTTAATTTTGAAGCCCATTTATTAAATGAAGGACTGAGTGTTTTGTATGTTTATAAATTGATAAATAATGCTTAGAAAATTATCATCGAATCTAGCTCTCAGAAATTGTATGGTAGGTTAGTTTAAACTAAAATATAGCTTTAGTACTAACGCATAATAATTATTGTTAGTCTCGTTTACAGTAACTGACTATTTGACTCGGAGATTGAGATTTAAAATAGGTAATAGCTATGCCGTTCAACCACTATTCCTCATTTCTGTTGGAATTTATAATCCGTGCGGGTAGAATGGCAGTAGATTTGCCTTGGCTATGGATAGCTAATCTGTATGTGTTTTGTCGTTGGATTTTGTTTAGTATAGAGTCCGGTAAGAATTAGTGGATGGCCTTGTGGCATGCTGCTTGTCGTTGCATGCCACATTAGCATGCCACACGATGTAATACCAGCTTTATAAAATTATTAAATCAACAAATCTTTGATCGAATCTCAGTTGATGTAAACTTAAAATAAAGTGCTCAACTCTTCATATCGGTCTAATCATGATTCCTTTTAGCGTATAGCAATCAATTAATTTGTACTTATTTATAATTTCGTATTGTATTTATGTAGATAAATTATTTATTGTTCGATTTAGTCATTTAATGGAACACAACATTCTTCGTAATGTCCCTGAAGACACGCGAAATTGATACAATGTTGTGTTACATTGAAATAAAACTGTGATTTTAATACTCGCTCAATACCCCCTAGTACAAGATTTGATAGTTTTCGAAAACTTTTTTCGTTGTGTTCAATGCATTTCTGGGCTGAAAGCTATTCCAAACCTTTTTTCGTATTTGAGTGAAGCAACCTATACTACCGATTACTACCGATTTTAGTTCCTCCGCGCTTCCGCTAGAAGCGCTTTGCTACAATGTATGGAACAATACGAACACGAAAAAAGTTCGAAAATTATCAAATCTTGTACCAAGGATACTGATTGCTATGCTACGTGAAAGTAAAGACCGCTGTAGACGATGCGCAGTAAACTCGCACGAGTGCTGCGCGTCATCTGGGGCGAGCTGCGGTATTTTTGCTTATAACGAGACTACAAAGCATCTTTTAACTGCCAATGGTACTAAGCAGAAAGTGTTATGACTCGTTGCAGGCGGTGCGCGGTACTGGCGCGAGTACTGCGCATCGTTTGCAACGGGCATTACTCGTGAAATCCGGCGCCGATAAATAAACGAAAGATGCGCAAAACTTAGCCTCAGCCTTTTTGCTCTCGTTTGGAGAATTTTCCCTGAATCCACAGTAGCTATAGCTTTCAGCGAGTAATTTAAAGAAAGCCTTGAAATAAGTTCAGACAGACAATTGTTAAACTGTCTTTTTCATGAACACAGCTTTATCGATTCTGTATAATATTGTGAAGGCATGCTGTTGAAACCCAGGTTCAATGTAATTTATTTGCAAGTCTTTACTGCGCGTTTCAGCTTTACCAAGCAAACATAGTACAGTAAAAAGTTAGAACGTTGTGTTGTAGAATAAGTTGCATAGGACGCAAGTAATACATTTCCAAAAATCTGCTCATTAAATTACCAAGTACACAAGATATAGAAAGTTCCCGAAAACTAAGACTGGTGATAGTGCCGGTAACTAACGGCCTTACTTAAAAACGTTACTCAAGTTGATCTATGTGTTAAAGTGCTCTCTCAACTTCTCGCTGACGGCAATCGTCACACGCGAAAATGAGACGGAGCATATTTAGGCGTATTTCAACTTGAGTTACGTTTTTAAGTAAGGCCTTTAGTGATAGGATAACACAAAAAACGCGTTTTTGTTAAATTTCGCAATAAAAAAAGAAATAAAAGAAAACACAATAATTGTTTTTCATATTTTATGCAACAACACCATTTGGGGGAATAAATACCTATCATACTGTTTTTTGCAGAATTTTTATTAGATTTTTTAGAGTTCGCAATGTAATGCAAATAAAATATCGCCAGACAGCTCGTCTGACGCTAGAGGTCAACGAACGACGTCTGCACGCACACACAGTCAGCGCCGTGCGTTATTGTACCTACGCGGTGCATTGACCCCTAGTTTTGTACGCTTTACATTGCTAGTTGGCAAAATATTAAGCAACAAGAATAAGGCAAATTAATATTGGTATTCGATTTTATTTACTTTAGATAGTAACATAATAGCGTTTCGGCTTCGGGAGCCATTGTCTTACAATCGGTACTTTTTAAGCTCTTCACTTTGTCGAATTGGAATAGTCTGCAGAATTAATCTACTTCATATAACAATAATTTTAATCTTACAATGATATTTATATAGTATCTGTGCATAGAAAAAATATATGTGGGCTTCTCCCTAGCATTTTCTGATTGAAAAAAAATCTAAGGCCTAAAAGTATACGCCCATTGGAGTTCTAAATGTGGAGTACAGACTTGCAAGTCAGCTTCTGCAAGCAATTATATTCGGCCCTGGGGCCTTACGGTTACCTGTTTTAAGCGATTCTGTTTGGGTGCTTGCGAAAAGTTGCGCGAACGCTAACCGTATCTCGGCGCGTTAAGGTTCGCGTTCGCGTGATTTTGCAAACTGCGCGAATTCACGCCGCGGTTAGAGTTAAGGGTAGGGCCCTTGGACATTTTGACATGTATGTACACATTTGAGTTTGTAATATTTGAAACGAAAATGTTCGCAAGATCACTTTATTTATTGCTAAACTATCCAGTGATTAGTGCTTAGAAATGAATAACTAGGTAAGAATACTCTTTTGTGATGGATTTAGATTTCTATATAATTTTGTAAATAATTCATATAGATTTATTACATGAAAATAAATACTTCCAAAGATTTTTGCGTTTTACTTAGAGAAAGCCGATTTCTGTTCTCTCTCGCTTTCACTTTGAACATTTTAATGATGTAAAACGAATACTAAAATAAATGTTTTTACAACATTTGTTTTACTGTAGGTAAGTATGGCAAAAAATATAGAAACTAAAACTTTTTTCTTTTGACAATATGGTAGAAAATGTGTCAGTGGAAGAATTTCATTCAATCATATCACGAAATAGGGAAGTAGGATTATCTTCCTCGGATCTACCTACGTACTACAGGGTTGGTAGTATTTAGAATTATTTGCGATAGTGGCGCCCCCATTAATTACATTTTTTGCCAAGCAGCAAAAATGTATTGCTATGTTAAATATTCATTGTGGTATGAAATACCGCGTAATACGTCAAAGGGTTTCTATGAAGTTACCTCATAAAAAAAACTATAGGAACGATTTACACCGACTAATATTTTAACTAAAATACTCCAATACGAGCGCATTGCAGTAGAAATTTGAATAGTCCTTTAATATTTAAGCTAAGTAAGAATATGAAAAGGAAAGCAATATACGAAAGGTATAAACTTTTAAATCAAATTTTTGTCATCAGATTTCTTGTAATGCAAATTTTTACTTTAGTCCATTCGAAGTTTAGAGTGGCAAGTTTATATTCTGTGCAGGGTGTGGTGTGAATGTTGAGGGGTGAATAAGAATTAAATAAGGGTTGTTACAGCGAAAGAGGCCTGTCTTTAGTCCCATTGGGTATTGTGTAACTTTATGAGAAAACACTTGCTTATTTTTCCATGAACCCTTAATTTCAGGGCGGCAGCACACCGTGTCTTTCTATTTTACCAAAAACTTCTTCAGCAAATAAAACGTGATTGTCGCACTCTCACTGAATGGTGTGTCTCATAACAGCCTGATTGGCGTGAAATGATCGTTGCGGCATACCGCATACCCCGTCAATCAGGAAGCACTATTGAAATAAAGGTGTTCGGTAAGCTTTCAGTGTATACCGAGCGTGCCGATACCGTACCACTGCTGCACCGACAAGACAAGTCAGGAGCCTTACGCCCAACTCTAAACGCGGGCACAAATAGGTGCAGTTTGCAAAATCACGCGAACGCGAACCTTAACGCGCCGAGATACGGTTTGCGGTCGCCTGATTTTGCAAACTGCACCTATTAAAAGCGACTTGGATTTTGTGGTCATACGTCATAGAACTGGTACCTACTGGCGGATTTTCGACTTGGGGACGGTTCTATCAAGCCAAGCCTGAGAAGTGCACTGATCAGTTACCAGCATACTAATAGTTTCCTCACGCTTCTATTACTTATATACCAAAGACTTAAAGCTCTCAGGAGGTTGGGTAATTTTTTACACTAAACTTTTCATACATAATTTGGTAGTAAATTAGTAGGTAAATATTGAAAATACGTACCCACCGACTGACGAGAGACGCCGCAGGAACGATGGTTTTCTTTCAGAGGCAAAGTACCTCCGTAGGTATATTGAAAATACAAATTTCTTAAATCATTACATATTTGAAGAACTACAAAAATACTTAAGTAGGTACTTAGGTATATATACGTTACGTCTTTTATGTTACAAACTGCACTCGTCATCCTGGCATATTATTACCTAATGTTAGATCTCTTTATGTCCAGTAATATCACTGGCAAGATTGCCCTTCAATCCAAAACACAGTAATGTTTGAACACTACTGCTTGTCAGTTGAATAACTGGCAAAGATGTGCTGCTTCCCTAGGCGGACTGCAAAAGCTACCACTACCATGTACCATAAGTACTTAAAGTGCGACCGATGAAAGAATGAGTGTGACAGAGGCCATAACATTGTAAAAAGCGGAACGATAACAGTCAATTCTACAGTTACGCTTTTTGATCGTAAGATTGTAGGTGGTACCCAATTTACTACAGTTAAATAATAATAGAAAATTATTTCATAAGATTTTTAACAGACTTCCAAAAAGGAGGAGGTTCTCAATTCAACTGTATTTTTTATGTTTGTTACCTCAGAACTTTCGACTGGGAGAACCAATTTTGATGATTCTTTTTTATTCGAAAGCTGGTGCTTCCCGTGTGGTCCCATTTCAATTTGGTCCAGTTCTGATATTTTGATGAAGTCGCTTTTTTATATTGATAATTATTACAATGTTATTTGCAGCTGTCAGACGCATTCTCTCAACGGCTGCACTGTAATGCATACCTACCTACAATTGCTACTGAAAGTTAGGTAATAGCATGTCCTGTCTTGTCGCTAGAGCCAATCTCCACGTAGGTACCTAATCGCAAGCACTCGGCCTCGCGATATTGCATAAGTTTTAAGAGCTCGCCCGCAATTTCTTTCAAAAATTCGGGCAACCTCTCATAAACTTTTGTAATTTCCTAAAGAAAAGTACGAAGGTAGTCGCAAGTTTCATTACTTTGTAGCTTGGTAATGTGAGTAGTTTGTATCGGTGTCACAGGCTACCTATTTGCTTTGTTCAGATATCTATCCACCTAGATTTGGTAGATACAGATACCGCAATAGGTGTTTGTGACAAGGTGTAAGTCAAGGTCTAAAGACAATCCAAATGCTCAAGCCCAGTATCAGTTGGCGGGGTATCCAGTATACAGGCGGCATTACCACTCTGAATGGCAATATAATGCGTTGAGCCAGAAACACGCCTATCGGTCACGCGTCGCGTTAACCAGCCGCTCTGAAAGATTTTTGAAAATGAGGTGAGCTCCCGGTCCCCAAAGGCTCAATGTCCCGACCCCAAACGCTTCAACTGCTGATGTAGCCACTGCTGACTGCTAACCTTAGCATAATTTGTGCCGCTTGTGCTCCTCTGCCGAATTGGCAGCCGCACGAGCCCACACGTAAAATATTTTAATAATAGATGAAATTCATCCACATATCATGGATCGGTGGAAATCGCACACTGTGTAAATGCGACATTTTTTGCCTCACACCTGCAATTTGTGGAATGAGTTCATCCCGCGGCATTTCCGAGTAACTACAATATGGGGGTTCTTCAAAAGGGCTCTTAATAGAGTCTTTAAGGGTGGGCAACGTATCTGTGATGCCCCTTATTTTGCAGTCCATTGGCGACGGTGTTCACTTACCATCAGGCGGCTCGTCAGCTTGTTTGCCACCTATGGCATAAAAACTGATATTTACAACCTAAAACTATTACTGCTTATTGAATATCATAATAATGTACCTATATATTTTAAATAAAATAACAAATCACAAAAAGCGGTAATTGAATAAAAAGCAGTTTCAACTTCAGGACGGAAAATAAGCTGATCAAATTTTTCAGGCTTTTTGTCCCTTAGATAAATTAAATTTCCACTCCTACTATCTACGTCATTTAATGCACCGGCCAAGCTTAAGACTTGCCTGGGTATTACGTGTAGCAATCAAGACGTTTTACTGCTGCAATCCGAAATCTAAAATGCATTCCGTAACTTCATAATGGTGCAACCAACACTCCGGCGGCGTAGCGTTCATTAGTTTCTAGAATTTAACCATTACATTTATGTTTAAGTATGTGCCTTTACCTACTAGGAAACAAAGTTCTTTAACATCAAATAAAGTTATACCAAGGCACATACTACTACTGGGGCTATTAGGGATATTGCTCGCCTGTCTTGTTATGTACCTAAAAAAATAAAATTATATTTTCTTTTCTTTTCTAGGCATTGTTCAGAAGGAATGAAGTGGAAAGGGAGTTTCTGGAAAAGTTTCCCTAGCACCTAACATCCACACTAATATCAATCACACTTCACACTATCACACTATAATATTATAAATGCGAAAGTAACTCTGTTTGCTACATAATCACGGCTAAACGGCTTAACCGATTTTTGCGAGGTAATAGTATGTACCATGAGGACGGACATGGGCTATTTTTTTCTGAAGAAATCGCGGACGAAGTCGCGGTTACAGCTAGTTACTTATAAATAGTTTGTGCTAGCACCAGAAGTGTAGAGATAGTGTGATTGTGGGTGAGTAGTGTGTGTAGTGTATTAGTAGGTAGTAGTGGAAGGAGTACCTATAGGTAGTTGTAAGGAAATGTGTTTTAAGGCTTTTGACCGCCATCTAGCATGATGTTAAACAATTATGCGGCCTACGAATTCATTATAGGTATTCATCATAAATCCTAAAATAATTGCTAAGAGCTATGCACACCTACACAGCCCTCAGCAATTATTATTATTTCGTATATTTTGTTTGACATTGTAACTACCCACACAGTATGTTTTTTATGCAACTGTGTGGCGACAAAGCGTCACGTTTGCCCTTAACAAATCAGTGCACCCAGGACTTAAAGCTTGGACAGTTCGAACCTCTTAACTTTGGCATCTAAATATTTTTCTGATAGTTCAGCTATCAGAAAAATATAATATGTTCAGCTCGAAGGACCAAAATTATTAAGACTTCCATTTAACAAACAGAAAAACACGACAATTTAAATACTATTTATGTTCAGGATCACATCTAAAAGGGCACTTTATCAAACTAGGTACTTATCTATGTACTAATTGCCATTACTACCTCATGCATAAGTATTTAGTAAACTGTTTAGCAAGACTGCGGATAGGATAATTGGCTCGGAGAAGTTTCCGCGCAGCGCGCGAGGAAATGGCAGTTTAATCGCATGTAAGATGATGGCACGAGACGCGAGACGATTAGCGTGCTGATTATCTGTAAATAGTTTTGTAGGTATTACTTAGCTAAATACTAAAATGTGTACATACCATAGATTTAGGATATTTTTTTTAGGTCTATGGTACTTACTCATACACATACAGGTACGCATGACATTTCCTGCGTCGCAATTCAACTACAGAACATCTCGACATAGTCAAAAAGCTCCCATATTGTGTATAGCTGGAAACACCACACAGTCCAGTAAAAAAGATATTACCTTGTGTATCGGAAATGTGGTGAATGTGGATAGGTGCGTAGGTATAGGTAGGTACTGCTACTGATGATTCTTAAACAGTTCAGTTCAGATGATACCTAGGAAAATAATAAGACTAGAGTTAATAAACAATAAAATAACCTTCATTGTGCGAATCGCTAGACAGTAGAATGCTTTATCTAAATATTTTATGATGTTCCTTGATAGTTACAATCTGGGTGTCTTCACTTCAAGTCACAATTTCGGTTTCTTCTAGGCAAGTTGCGCGCCGCGGATCAGTCATGTTATATCCTGGATAAAAGACGTTTCAGAGTATTTATAGGGAACATACATTCCCTTTTTATAGTATAATAATTATGTAGATAGATTATTAAGTATTACGAGTATAAGGAACTTCTGACTAAGCGAATCGGAAATCATGTAGCACAATTTTGCAATTCATCGAGTAAGCAGTTTTATGAGTGATAAACGAATGATTTTTTAACTTCAAAATATTGAAAACGAGCGAAAGAGATAGCTCAGGTCATTGAGTGCAGCTCTTTTAATTTTCAGGTTTTTATTTTCTGTTGCCACACCTTTTTGATGTCGGGTTTTCTGGATCTACTGGTTGGTAATCATACCAACCAGCAGATCAAATAAAATATGTAAAAAAACGCACTGATCGCAGTTCGTAAACCAAACTCCAATCTCCTCTAAATTTCAAATTCCGTCACGAAATCATTTAAATGTGGCATCGAAATCCGATATCGATGCATTAGTATGCATCTCACAACATCGCGTGGATTGTGGCGGCCACCCCTTAATCATATCTCTTGTCCTGCCAATATGCGCACAATTCATTCGTTAGTGATTGAAATACGTGGTTGCAGATTTAATTGAGGTTTTCGGGGTGTTTAGATAAGGTATTTGGTCTTAATTACAAAGTTGATTCCGCCTTTTTAACCGACTTCGAAAAAGACGGAGGTTCTATGTTCCACTGTTAATTTATTTTTATGTATGTTCACCGACATCTCCGTCAACTGTTGGCCGATTCCAAATTGTTTTATTTTTTTTGGTAGGGTATACTTCCAATTTGGTCCCATTGTCACGAAAGTCAGGATCTGATGATGGGATCTCAAGGAAAATTTAGGGCAACAATTTTTACGTTTTTCATATTATTTTCTAAAGCTGTTCAAGTATTTGCGTCTAATAATCATTATCTCATATGGATGAGCTGATGATGAAGGGTACAATTCAACGGTTAGGAGTTGAAAGAAAATTCTTTCAAAATAATACGTACATATGGACCGATAGCTGTAATCTTTCAGGCTATTAGAACCGACTTCATAAAAGGCAGAGGCAGGTCTGTGTTAAGTCGGTTTTTGATGTGAACTATACTTGTTGAGGATATGGATATAATTATGCCATGTTTTATGGAGTTTTGGAAACAACACGAAAATACATGTTATACCCCGTTATATTACTTCCCTCGTTACTTCACTTGGTTATGTTGAAGTGGCAATGAGCAGGCCACATCGCTCGAAGAACTGATAACCGATGGGGAAGAAAGGTTCTTGAGTGGAGACCGCGAACCGGAAGACGCAGCGTAGGTAGGCCTTCCACCAGATGGACCGACGACATTGTGAGAGTCGCGGGCATCCAGTGGATGCAGATGGCAGGATGTCGTTCAGTGTGGAGGTTAAAGGGGGAAGCCTATGTTCAGCAGTGGACGTCTTCTGGCTGATGATGATGATTACTTCCCCATGTTCAAACATGTTCACAAACAATGAACAATAATCGGTCATTATTACGCGCGGTCTCACAAGTCTTCCAATGTACGGTATCCCAGGCCGAACTGAAGTAAAATTTCCTGGAAAATCGCCCATCCTCACACGTGGTTGCTGCATTACCTTCGAGTTTTATTGTGCTGGCGTTATCAGAAGTGGTAATGTTGTCGTCAAAAATAAAATCAGTAAAAACCATCGATTTGAAAATCCACCGCGGTCGTATATACGTTAATACTTACGTATGTTTTTTAATATGTGTACCTTCCCCGCCTTCCTTTCCCTTATTCTTTTAATATGTGTGGAGTAAACATATATACACTTCGCGTTCACTTCACCAGCATATGATATACATCCTCGAGGCTTCCACATACAGGTATTATTATTTCACATATTATGGTGTCGGATTTTATGTCGGATTTTACTAGCCTCATCAGAAAATTAAACTTAATAGTATAAGCCCGGAACGGAGCCACTGAGCCATAATTATCCAGTCTCTTTATACCACGGTTAGTATATAGACCACGGTGTTTTAGGTTTTTGCAGCAAATTAATATACCAAAATCCTTTTTCACGTGAAATTGTGTCTTTTAAAAGACACAATTTTACAGTTTCAATTTTTCAAAAATCTCATACCGGTAATTGCACAGTAGGTATTTACGAATTTTCCGGCTCCATGTAAATTTTTACCCTGTAGACTCTCCCTCTTTTGCGTGTTTATCTTCTTCCTATTTACCTACTTCAAGTTTGTACTTTAAGAACACTGCTTAACCCACAATTATAATTTAATTACTGATTCCTAACACATGCTGCCGTGTAATCAGCACTGATTTACTAAAGCGCCCGACCGAAATTCAGCGGATTTAGAGCATCATAGTGCAAAACCACGCGTTCGCGAGTGCTCGGAAATTTAATAAACAGACCGACGAATGGTAAATTAATTTATATGCTAATGCACGCACTGAAAATGTTGACTAATCGAATCGGAAATCATGTAGCACAATATTGAAACTACTACTGCAGTAGCAACCAACCAACCAACTTGCCTACCAACTTGGTCCCAGCTACTACCAACTTTTAGCCAACATGATCACCAACAACCAAGCCTAAGGCTTGGTTACACCATAGTAGTATAGTTAACGGGCAAGTTGGTTGCGAAACCTAGTTCTATACAAGGTTACGCGGAAAGAGTGTACTAAGCCCAAAGGGGTCCGTTGTATTCACATGACGAACAACTATTACAATGGGATCATGGGACCAAAACTGATATCGGGAAAACGAACTAAAAATTTACAAAAATAAACAAACAAAAAATGCGAAAAAAAAAACTTAATTACATTTTGAATTTAGCAAAAAACTAAGCTGCTCCCAGCGTTACTTATAATTTTGAGACTGCGTAAATGTGTTGCCATTTAGAGCATAATTTTAATGTTTTTGTTTTTACATGGAACTAAAAAAGGACGATTTTTATAAGTCATGGAACTAAAGATGTTAGGTTTATGGCGTAAAAGTTAGCCGTTCGAAATTAGACGTTTTTGGTAGATGAAAACTAAGATCCATGGAGCAACGCAGGATCACCTATTTGATGGCGAATAAAGAAAGAAATGTTCAAGGTACATTTTCGTCCTACCTATATGAACCAACGTAATCATGCACTTATCCTTAAAGCCAATTCCCCGATCAATCCCGCGTTTAATTCAATCTTCGGTCAACATGTCGGGGGTATGTCGCGGCGAACTTCGTGCTAATCAATCAAAGTCTAATAGAGCTTCTACACTTTGGAAAAGTGTGGAAGACTGAATAGTGTTGGTTGGGTTATCGGGTATAATATTACGCTGGGACAGTTTCAATGGGGCTTATAGAATTTGTTCTTTAGCTAAACTTAACAGGTTTTTTTAATACATTGTAATTCACAACTCTTTATAGCTTCACTGGGTTCCTACCCAGGTAGGCAAGGCTTCTTTCTTGAATTGCCATCTATCTTGGTCTTGCGCTAACTGAGCTCAGGTACGGATCCACGATACATGTTAGTACTTTTTTCATAATTACTAACCTTTTTTTCTTTGAGCATCCTGTGTTTCTATTAATATGTACACACTTGGTGATATTCAAGAGATTTGGTGCTCGATTTATCTTAAAAAAGATTTTCTACATAATGATCACATTTCCAAGCATATTTGAGAAATTTTCTACATGAATGCAATGCGTACCGGTATCTTCATTATTATGTTTAACATCGTAAAGAAATAATGAAGACGCCGCTTTACTTTGTATTATGTTATCTGTGCTACTGTTAGTAGAACAGCTAGTATTTCTACCATACAATACGTGTGACTTGCAGGTACATAAAGATTGCATGAAATATGCAGTCGTAGTACGAAATGCAAACTCAGAGAAGTAATTTAAACAAATATTATTTCACCATGTGTTTCATCTCTGGATTTAGCTCAAAGGATCGTCTAGCCCTGGCTCTGACATCAGAAAATAATGCCGTAGGTTAAACACACGTAGGAAAACGTTGGCTACTTAAAAAGCACTCTTCAGCTTTGTTATTCTATGATTAAAGTGGCAGAGTAGGTACATTTTGTGTTGGTTCATATTAATTTTATGTCTTTGGTTTCTTACTTTTGCAATTTTTCTAGCTATGATTAGTTTGGGTTCAGATGACCGTGTGTGCAAAAATGTACCGAATTTATTCCCGAAATCAGGAAGTACATTTTGGATCATCAGTTGTTGAAAAATCTCTCGCTTTCTGCACTTTTTTTTAGATCCAAATTGAGGAAGAAAAAGCCCTTAATGGATATCTCCGGCCTCCGGGGGGAAAAAAGCAAGGTTGTTATGTGGCACTCTCCGCCAGAAGAGCTTCCTACCCACTAAAAACCCTGGAGTGTTTCTGCTGAACGCTGGGACTCTTTCACACTTGTCCGCAGCCCCGGCGGCGCTGGTCTGTTTCTCCACACTCAACGTATCAACTTTACTTTCATGACTTAATAATACGCCCTTTTTTGTTCCATACAAAAAATATTTATAATAATCGGGGCTCTAAATGTCAATCATTTTAGCAGTCTGATATGAGCAGTAACGAGGGCGCCGCGCGAAACTTAGAGTAAGCTAGTATCTACAAAATACAAAACAATAAATAATGTCAACACAAACGACACACAAACACACACACACACACAAAGAGAGGATGATGGGTCCTAATCACAGAGAAGAGAAGGGTAAAAAAAACTCACTTCTCAGTGGTCCTAATCCACCATGCGGGCCCAGTGCATGTTGGTGAATGTCTAAATAATTATGTCTCTTAACTTTTTGAGGTTCTTAAACACGATACGATAAGATTACACCTCCCTTTATTGATTTTTAGCTACAGTATCGAAAACTACACATAATTTATTTAAGTTAATGATGTTACATCCCTAAAATCTCGGCGAACTCTCCATAAAACCTAGTACGTACTCTTATAATGCTTACCCCATTTTTATCTGCTAACATTATTTAGCCTGAGTGGCTGCCTTATGTCACTATTATGTTAGAAATGAAAGGATTTCCGAGGAAACCTAATTTCATCCCAAAAGGAAATTATGATGAATGTAGCGACTCATCTTTGTCAGGGAAACTGACTGATAATAAAAAAGTAAAATACGTAAGTTACATCCGTTTTAGTCTACCCGAGTTTTGGAGTTATAGCAGTTCAATCAGACAGCTGTTATAACCTTTCATATTCATAACCTAAGGCTTGGTCGCACTAGTCTAGTCAACAAGTTCAAAAACGTGTTAAATAGAAATAAAGCTCCTAAAAATATGTGCCATAGCTCATTCGATTCGGAATGACGTCTAGAAAAATGTTTTTTTAAGGGTATATTAGCACATAAAAAATTGCAATTGTTATTAACAAAATAAGATAAAAAAAAGGTCTTTAGTTTTTCGTTAATAACTTTTAAAATAATGATATTTAAGGAATTTTGAAAAAAGATCCTGAAAGAGGAGGAAATTTCCAATAAAAAAATCGTAACTCCCGGAACTCTATCTATATTATTTATAAATTTTTTTAACGCTGGAAGTAGGGCTCCGCTAGGGCGTTACGGCATAGGCGCGCCGTCTAAAAAACCGGTATAAAACTAAAATATTTTTTTTTTAAATATTAAATAACAATTTAAAAATTTGAATAAATTATAGTGTAATCTAGACACTTGAACGAAAAAAACGTCGGTGAAAAAAAATTTTTTGGACGATTGTTCAAAAAGTTACACCATGTTTTTAGCACATGCGACGTCCACCCCCAGACGGCCGGTTAAGGCAAGCCAGGGGCCCGTGGAATCGGGGTACACGGTGTCGCTACGAAGCCGCCTCTACCCTACGTTATTATTATTAATTTCAGATTTTTTTGCTACTACCGCATATATCAAAGTTTATCGACACATAATATTTGCTAATAATATATCGCTAAGCATTCAATACCAAATAAATAAATAAATATCTGGGACATTATTGCACACATGGTCATCTGTTCCCAAACTAAGCAAAGCTTGTAATATGGCAGCCAGAAACTGATATACATACATATATATTTTTAAATACATACTTAAATAGATATTAACACCCAGACATAGAACAAACACAAATGTTCATCACACAAATGTTTGTCCTAGATGGGAATCGAACCGACACCCCCAAGCGCAGGAAGTAGGTTCACTACCAACTGAGCCACCGGGGCAGTCTACAAATGAAAAATGTCTGTAAATGAATTGCTGCTCTACGTGAAGTAACTACACTTTACGGAAATGCGTCTGCAGGTGATAATTTCAGACTTGTGCAAGCTTAATCAAAGCTGGTCGTTACATAGAGAATCGACTATTCAAGTACGGATCCCCTGAAATCAAATTCCAAAGGCGCAGGAATCCCAGGATGTATGGGCGAGCACGTCCGCTAAGCCATTAGTGAGTTGGCGCGAGCGCAGGACTAATGCGTGTTACGTGAGCTGGCCGACGCGCTGTACCACCACCGAACAAATTACAATGTTCTTGAGAGCCAGTGAAGTTATTGCTAGTATTGTGAATTTTTCTTGCATTCTAGGCATATTATATTTAGCTTGAACATTAATTTGACTGCCCTCGTGGCTTAGTTGGTAGTGAACCTACCTTCTGCGCTTGGGGGCGAGGATTCAATTCCCACCTAGGACAAACATTCATGTGATGAATATTTGTTTTTGTTCTATGTCTGTTTGGTGTTAATATATATTTAAGCATTTATTTAAAAATATATAATGTATAGTATATTAGTCTATGGCAGCCATATTACAAGCTTTGCTTAGTTTGGGGTCAGATAACCGTGGGTGCAATAAATGTCCCATTATTTATTTATTGTTTTATTCTAGTTTAAATCTTTTTTGTTATTATTATTGAAGAACTAGCTGACCTATTGAAATTTCAATAAACAAATCAACACAGTGATATTTACTTGTTTATTGTCAGTTGAACTGTGAGTTGTGGTCTTGAGATTACTAGAAATCTTCACATACTAGAGGGGGCTCTAGTTCGCCAAAGAAACCTAAAAATCCACCAATACCTACGCATTTTTATGACGTATCTTCAATGTACTTTCGTGTTTCACATTTACATACCTAAATCAAAACTACAATACTTACCATAATAGAATAAACTCCAAAGTTACATTTGAAAGAACACAATTGAATTTAAAGGCTGACTGCATTTAAAGCGAGTTCATTTGCCTGTTCGAATAAAGCGAGAAAGAAATGTTGGATTTAAATATTTTAGAATGAATCTACCGTGTCTTTAATAATCTGAAAGTACAGTTTTAATATAGATTTCCATTTCTAAATGAGTAGTAAATCCACATCCACACTATCCACACTAATATTATAAATGCGAAAGTAACTGTCTGTTTGCTACATAATCACGGCTAAACGGCTTAACCGATCTTGATAAAAATTTGCGAGGTAATAGTATGTATCATGAGGACGGATATAGCCAATTTTTTTCTGAAGAAATCGTGGATGAAGTTGCGGGTACAGCTAGTGTTAAATATATTATACCTACTTAACTTACGAGTATATAGCTATGCACTGCAGTTTAACCCGCTAATCCACAGGAATAAAGAACTTTTCCGAAAAAAGAAGTAGTTTACGTATTGAAATGTTGTTGACAATCCAAAGAAATTAACTATTATAATATATTGGAACTATTTGAACCTGCACCATATTTAGCTTTACGTCCCTAGCGCTTTTATACCTAAGTTACGGTTGGTTTCCCGTCGGTCTCCAAATTCTTAAACAACCATTCGTTAGCAAGAATTTGCAGAGACAGATCAGGCTTTTGGAGGCCAACAAGACCATACAGTACCTGAAACTTTTTGTTTCGTGGTTCATTGTTCTTTATTAAAATTATCTTTCAAATAGGTTTTGAAACCTCTTTTATAAGGTGCCATTTTCAAACAAGTATTTGTCAATGTCAAACAAGTATTTTGTCAATTGTCTTTATTAAAATTATCTTTTAAATAGGTTTTGAAACCTCTTTTATAAGGTGCCATTTTCAAACAAGTATTTGTCAATGTTTTAAATAACTTTCCAATCATGGAATATGAAAAAGTCTGTTTTCAGCAAAAAAAAATCTTGTAAAATACTTGCTTCCTTAAGTTTTGATAGGTAGTAGGTACCAAAGGTCTTTATAGTTTGTAACATAAATCAATATGAAACCCTTTTCATATTCACAACAGAATGATTTATGATAAGGACTTCAGATGTCATGAAAGCTTTTAACGTACCTAAAACGACGTAGATCCTTAAAAGCTGGAGAAGAAAGTTACCTAACCTCCGTCGTTATTGTAAGTTTTTCAATTATAGTATACAAGGTTACGTAGAAAGGGTGTAGTCGAAAGCCGAATGGGTCCATTATACTCATCATTATGAACAATTTTTACTATGGGACCAACCCTGAAATCGCCAAAAAATATATCAGCTGGTCCATACATTTTGTCGAGTGTCATTGACCGTTTTCGAAAGAACAGCTGATTATTTAAAGATTCCAGATTTGGTCTCATAGTAACAGTTGTTCATCATCGCTTAACATCAGATGATTTGGCGGTCAAACGCAAGCCTATATATACAAAAAAACACGATTTAAATATTAGTAAAAAAATATAATTGATTAATAGTAGTTAATTGATAATTTTAAAAAGCTCTACTATAAAATGACTAGGTATAACAGTGATTGGTAGCCCTGGTGCGGGGGCATTAGCCCTTAGATAGATAGAATACGGCAAAGGTACCCCCTGCCTGTAGTAAGAGCCTACTAAAAGGGGGCCTATGGGTTCGGGATGGTCAAAGTTGGGGCTCTGACCATCCACGTAAGCGTGCCCAGGGAGAGGACGTTGTGTGACCAACGTTGTCGCGAGTTGAGGGACTGAAACAACACGCAGCTGTCTCGGGAGGAGCCATAGCGCAGTGCTGAGGGCTCCGGTGCGTTCCTCTGGAGATCCCAGAGCCCTCTTGTCAAGCACTAAGGCTGGTCACCGGGGGGGTTTTAGTGGGTATAATCCCACATAACCTGGCTGCACCCCAATGCAGCCGGGTATCTTTGGAAGATTTCCCCCTCGAAAACAAAAAAATACAAAAAAAAGGTATAACAGTGATCCATTTGAAGATTCAAACCCAGTACATTACAAAAGAAATTTCTTATAACCTTTGCAGTCTTGGCTCGTACCGGATATTGCAAGTCATGTGGTACGGATATTGCTTCAGACATACCTACATCAGTTTGCTTGAGAAAAATTACGTAAAGCGTTAATCTTACAAAACGTATATATTCATAATTATTTAGCCGGACCACCCACTAGATCCCATCACCATCGCTTTAGTTTCTCGCCAGTCGCGTTCAGTACCTATACACCTAGCCAAAGCCTAACATTAATAACAAAAAAACTATTTTTGATCGAAAACGAATATGGTTCCGATAGTGTTTGTGATAAGAGTAGTTGAGACTTTAATTAGTTGTTTAGCATAAAACGACACCCCGGATACAAGTGCATAATATAGAGGAGGAATTTGGCATCCCTTGTTTAAAAATAATAATTTTAAGAAGTGGAAGGTTCGTCGCGAATCAAACAAAAACGACATTCGCACATTCTACTTGTGTCTCGATTTTAAGGTACAAAAACAAACAACCTTATACTATGGGACCATAGTATAAGTTTGTTAAATGTAGAGTATAATGACCTCCTTTATTTGGGATCACCGTTCCGCGTAACCCTGTATATCCAAGCAACGCACTCTAACGTAATCGTTTTAACCAAACATCCTTCTCAGAGATAATGTTTATTTATTCCTACTGTATCAAGATGAAAGGAGAGGTGGCGTGAATAAATCACTCATTTTTAATTAAAACGTGCAAGTAGAATCGAATAAGTAAAGCACCAAGACGCTGCATAGTATCAACCTTTTACTCTGCCGACATTTCAGTGAAACGCCACTGAAGACGCCCCTAAACTTCGGTCCTTTGAAAACCTGCCGTTATTTTAGTTTTAATACGATTGTTTTCCAAGAAAATAACTTATTAATAAAAATAAAGTGAACTATGTAAAGTAAGCATCCGACAATTCAATGTCAGGAAGATGACGATAGATGGGAGATGGAAGAGCGATGTAGAATTCATTTCTAGAAAGGTTTGCCATAGTGGCTATGCCATAATCACCTTGCGCTGCTCCAAGGTCTGTACGCTTAGTATTTGATAGGTACTATGGGTAAAAAGAAACTTTAGTTCAATGCTTCTTCATTGTCAGTACTTTGACACAGAGACTCTGAAGGGGACGACTTGTACAGTAAATAAGTCGTTTAAATGTACAATGGTTAGACCAGCGGGGACACGAGAGTTGGCGCAACACAGTCTGCACAGAAGCTCCACACTCGCACTGTGGTCTGTCCTTATATTTCCACTTAGCCAGGTTGTCCCTGCAGTTTGCTGTAGGAGTTGGAGTGTCCCTTAAGTGTCAGTGTCCCTGGTTGTCCTGGGCCCAGATGATTTTATGACTTTCATGTGGGCCACGGGAGGCGGCTTCCTACTGGGAGTAAGACTAAATAAAAGCATAACTACGAATACGTAGGTAGGTAATGCGATACACTTGCGCTTTAAGTTAACACTTTTCTCCTTTAACTCTTTCCTCTATTGGCCTATGCAGGAGATGGTTTAAATAATTTATGCGTAGTCGACGAGAGCGGTAATTAGAGGCAGCTCTGTTTTGCACTAAGTGATTTAGTGAAAAAATCAAGGCAATTATACGTGAACGGGTATTTTTATAGTTTTAGAGAAATTTAAGTGTAATAGAGGATTTCCACGGGTCGATTTCCACCGCTCAACTAGGCCGAACAGCGAAAATATATTGTGTAAAAAAATCAAGGTTAGTGACTCTTGCTTTGTAGTGTTTTGCCGTATACTGATATACCAAGTGCCTTTAATAACCAAACAAAATACAAGCGTAAAATCAAGTACTTGGCTTATCATACAAAAACAGTTAAACTGTCCATATACCGTCGAAAGCCTAAAGAACAGCTCAATCTTATTTCACCAGTTCATTCTTTCTTTTCTTTTTTAGGGTTGCATTTGACCGCCAACTGCCAGCTGCATTATCCATGCTGAATGGCAATGATTATGCGTTGAATAATTGCTATAATTATCTATTAGTAGAAGTGTTGATGCTCTCTAGTGTTTCCGATAACTAGTCAAGCATAACTTTTAATTCCCCTAACCTTTGTTTCATGGAACATTCCCATTATAGCCACCTGTGAGGCCATTCAGCTAGCGAGCCTATAAATTCGACGAATGGACTTGCTCGTGGGAACCGCCAGTTGCGACCAAGCGCGTTTTACAGATTTTTTGTAGTAATAGCCAGTGATAAAATTTGGTCATAACAATGCTAGTACTTTTTAATGGATTTTTGTGGTGATTTGTTTATTTAATAAGCTGGAATTCGTACTAGATGAGGTGAATTTTGTTTAGGATGACAAGGAAGTTGGGATGAGATTGGTGTGTACCATCCTAGCAGTGAAGTACTTATATTATGGTTAATTAATATTTTTAATTTTAACCCATACGTTAAGTCTATACATTTGACGACCGGCAACAGGAATCCAACCTGCGCATCTTGGTTTACCAAGGCTTATTGGTTAGAGCGCGCGGGACGTAAATCTGGATGGCGCAGGTTCGAAGCCCACCAGTCGTAAAATTTTTGAATTGTTTATATCATTTAAATAGTAAATTCTAAAGTGTGGAATAACACTTTAATTTAAACTTTTATAGCTATTTTAATTTAACCAGTGACGCGTTCAGGGATAAGTGATATTTCATATTTGTTTATTATGTTTGTACATTAATTATGAGGTTAATTAACGGTGTGGTTGTTGATGGTGGAAACACGCTTATCGTGATTACGAAATGGTTCTCAAGTGATGCTGTCACATATGAGAAGTTTTTGACTGAATGTGTACGTAGTTCATCAAAATGAGCCAGAAGACGTCCCATAAAAACAATTCATAACAAAATGTTAGATCTTGCGAGTAATAGCAAACATCATTCTGTTAAATACATCGAGAGATATCACAAATTTTCAATATCACGCGCGCCTGGTTCGCTTCTCCAACATTTAATATCACAGGTGTGTTTTCAGACAGTTCAAGTCACGAGCGCAAACGATTACCAAGTGTAAGTACCAAATAATTTGTACCTACTTTGAAATATAAGTAACAGGCAGATGCGAGTACGTGATGACGAACCAAATTGTGCACCTTTTGCTTATAAGTAGTTATTTTTTACTAAGATCATCGTTTTGGCCACCAACTCACCTGATAGTAAGTGACGATGTGGCGGAAGGCAAACCCAATTTTTTAATTTATTGGTTAATAGGCTTGCGTTTAACTGGCACCTAACCTGATGATAGGAGATGATGTGGTCTACGAAATCGAATGCTCGCCTACAAAAAAACAATTCACTTGCAACTGGAAGACACCCAGATTATCACATTGACCTAGAAGAATTCTATCAAATCAGGCCTTGAACTGCGATAATCAGCCTAAAAATAAACTGATTATATGAGGATAATTGTTATGATACTGTCGTAAAATGAGAAAAATAAGCTTATAACTTTGTGACGCAACACGCTATAGGCTCTTGATGACAGATATTGACATGGTAGCTAATCGAGAAAGTCATTTGTAATTTGAATCTTTGCACTAAGCTTCCATCGCCTTAAAAAAGCCGAGCCCGTTGAAAGCTCAAAGCTTGCGTTTCATGATTACCTATTCCCTTCTTACAAAGTATTAATTTTAGATAGCAGGTGCGTCCCTGCTGAATCGAATTCATTACTCGAAAGTAATTCCTATTGACAGGTAAAATGGGTGAAATAGAATCTCGAGTTCTCAATAATGTAATCCATCAAAATTATCCTTAAAGTATCCTCATAATATTAAGTCATTAACCGATCTTTTAGTAGAGTTTTGGTAGAGTCTATTTTCCATTAAGTTAAAAAAAATTTCTTTCGTTCTTGATTTAAACTAGGATACGTTTAAAAATTTCGGCCGAACCTGATGAGTAATTCCATTATAGTAGAGGAGACGTGGAAGATCGACCTCTCTACCCTTAGTACAAGATTTGATAGTTTGTTCCATACATTTCAGCAAAGCGCCTCTAGCGGAAACGCGGAAGAACTAAAATCGGTAGTAATCGGCAGTATAGGTTGCTTCACTCGAATACGAAAGAAGGTTTCGAATAGCTTTTAGCCCAGCAATGTATGGAATAAAACGAAAACGAAAAAAGTTTTCGAAAACTATCAAATCTTGTACTAAGGGTACTGATAACTAGATGAGATGTATTTTTTATCAAATATAATTTACAAACAAATATGCCTATAATAACTTTCCTATCAAAAAGTGTTCATAGCAAGTTTTTAGCTTGGCTTTCTATTCAGGCTTAATTAGATAAATCACTGTTTTATACTATCACGGTAAATATCCCGTAAATAATCTTATAACTGTCATAACAAGACACTATAAAAAAATAAACACTCTTATAGTATTAACGTTTATTTACATACAAGATTTGTCTTTGGCACAATAGATGACTTAAATATAAAAATAAATCGTAAAAGAAACATAAATAACAATGTACTCAATAGTTACAATTTCAGTATTCCAGAAAGTAAATATTAAGGTAAAAGTGCCATTTTGCTTACCACTTTATTATAGGTTTTTTAAGGGGTTAATTAAAGGGTTTTAAATAATTAAACAAATATTTTAAAATTTATACTAGCATAAGTCAAATAACTTAAAAATATAAACTTGAACATTCTATATAATATAAAGAACAGAAACATTTGAAATAAGTAAATAAGAATAAAGTATATTTTACTCAGATTTTATTTTTATGATATTTCTTTCTGACAAAGAAAGTATCATCAAACATCCATTTTTTTGGCATGCTGGCGAACAAAGGTGAAAATCTATATTTTGATTATTATTTGATGACTCAGAAAGTTAAACATTTTTAGTTGCGGTAGTGAAATACTAAACAACACTGACAAATACACAAAACGGTGGACGCCAAAATCCTACAAGGAGAAAAAACAATTGACGGCATTATTAATATAAAGTCTTGGTAAATATGGAAAGAAAAAAAAACCTATTCCATCTGAATTGCACTTTTCGCCTACAAAATATTTGTACATAAAACATATTTTCAATTCAAGAGTCCCAAATATGGAGTGCGGACTTGCAAAGAGCCCTTGATCTATAAAAGTTCAATCGCATCACATCTAAACGGCGGAATGTTTCCCGGTAACAACCCCGGTGTTCTTATTGTACTGGAACTCTTTGTGGCCGTTGTTACGCACGCTGTCGGCGCGCTCTTCCGACTCACCGTTCGGGAGGAGGCCCTTTTTGTCCCTGGAATCAATGTGGCCTAAATACCGCATGACTTTTTTTTTACTATATTATAAATGCAGGATATTATTGGAAAATGGGGAATGCTTGTCATGGTTATCTTCTTTCAAAGATCTTTTGAAACAACGTTATAATTAATGGAAAGGTGTATTTGTTCTTGTGTCAAGCATCAATAAAAAAATGAATTCAGGCCAGGTAAAAATATCTTAGGATGGAGGTGATTTTTTTGTTGCATAGGGATAGTTACGAGAGTATGAGAGTATCATAGGATACTTTTTATACCGAAAAAGTTTACAGTTCCAGAGGGATTGTCAACGCGAGTGAAACTACGCCCAAGCGGGTCTGGTGTCCTTAGATACCAGTATTAAAAACTAATATATTTAATGAGCATACTAGACTGTATTGGGTACAAGTTTGTTTCTCACTTACTCATCATCACATCAGCCAAAAGACTGCTGAACATAGACCTCCCCCTTTAACCTCCACACTGAACGACACCCTGCCATCTGCATCCACTGAATTCCCGCGACTCTCACGATGTCATCGGTCCATCTAGTGCGAGGCCTACCTACGCTGCGTCTTCCAGTTCGTGGTTAGTGAATAATATCTGACCACGAATGGGGACCATCATACCACCAAATAATACCAATAGAGGATAGGAGGGATAGTAATATAATAAATCTTACCGAGAATTTACAGCGCTTTCTTTTCTCTTGTTGTCTTTTTTGAAGCAGCATGTAGCGATGATGCCTTGCCGCCTCCACACTAGGAGTAGTACGTCGAGTAGTAGTAGGCACAGTACTACTATGACTATTGAGATGCCTATGACGGCTCCTCCTGACAACTGTGTTGTTGGAGAGTTCAATGTGGGTGCTGAAAAAAGAACATGTACTTATTAATAACTGTCTTTGATGAAATTTATCAATGATCCTACGCATTCAGAGATATTTAACACAGTCAAATGACAATATAATATCTATTTTTAGGGCATTAAGCATCACCAGACAACAAAAGCATTTATTTATGGACGAAAGTGAAACTATGGGTTGAAGTCTAGCGTTTGGTCCATTGATACGTTCACTGAAATAGAGTCTTAAAGGGTCGGCAATGCATTTGTAATGCTTTTGGTGTTACAAGGTTCCAAAGACGACGGTGATTGCTGACAACCAGGCAGCCCGTCTGCTTGTCTGCCACCTATGGCATTATAAAAAAGGCAAAAGGATAAGTAAAAGATCTACCTTTTACCCAACCAAAATAATACCAACTTCGTTACAAATTCAGAGAGAATTACTTTGTTATTGTGTCACTTAAAACTCTGTGTAATTATTCGTTATTCTCTTGTATACCTGATTTACCGTCCAAGTAAATTGGATTACAGTCACAACATTAACGAGAAATGTAGAAAACTTATTCTTTTGTGCAAAACACGGACTGGAACATATCGTTAGTTTGCTTTTACACGTGCAAAATTGTTGGGTGTTTGTCTTTTTGACAAATAACATGTTCACTAATTAATCCCGAAATAAAAATTATTAATTCATTAAAATTAAATTAAAATTTTTTAGACAATTTTTACGTGTAGGGTGTCTTTAAAGTCATATTCATCTTTATCAAATAGCAGTGTTCAGAGTAACACTTCCGTTTTGAAAAAGGTCGGGATCTGCAGGTTTAGTGAGGATTCATAAGATTTACTCACAATAAAAAAAAAAAACTTAGTTACCTTTTAATACGATACAAAATATAAAGAGTCACGCACGTTTCACGTCATCTGCTGTCATGCGACGCGTCTCTTTGTTTGTATCGTATTAAAAAGACACTAAGGTTGAAATATCTTTAAAGAAGAACACCCGTGTCTGTCTGTGCCTGACACTTTCGTTTGAGATTAAAAAGTCCAACATAAGATTCGCAGCAGCTGTGACCACACTTCTAGTAAAGATTCATACAATTTTGATAGCCCGGCTCGATGTGCTGTGGTTCAATTTGTTCAATTTATATGCACCTTTAAATTAGTTAGTTTCTTAATATTTCAAGTTCCATACCTGGTACCACAATAGATACATTAGCCGCCACAGAATCACCCACAGCGTTGTGAGCAACGAGCTCCAAAAAGTAGGTAGTGTTGAATTCTAAGTCCACTAGTTCTAGTTCTGTAGTCCCCGATATCCGCTTGGTCTCGCATGACTCTTCGTCTTCTTCCTGTAATTATAAAAGATACTTCATCAAATCAAATCATTTATTTATCAGAACATAGTAATTACTCATACATACAAAGCATCATGTCCTTGCCAGATTCAGCGTAAAAATGCGAGCAAAAATATATTAGTTTTGTTCAAAGTTATAAAATTATACATTTGTCATTATCCCCTGCCGCAAACAGACGGTTGTGTTTTAAGTTTAATTATAAGTTATAACAACAAGGTGCAAGCTGCCTCCATACCAATTTCATTGAAATCCTTTCAGCTGTTACGGAATCATGAATGGACAAACATGAACACTTTAACACAAGTTATCACAATAAGCTATCGTACTGATTTTTTATTGTCTTATAAATAACTAACTATAAATAGAGCCAAACACCAAAAACAAAATAGAAATGAGTTCAAAATTAAGGAAGAATTTTAATAACTTGCTAGACAGATAGCGCACTTTATATTTTTTTACTCTGTAATGGGCTTGCGTTTGACCGCGATGATGCGGTCTACGGTGGAGCACGCTTGCCCAGGAGAAACCGATTCACTCGAGATTTGAAGACACCCAGATTGTAACTATCGGGGAACACCCATTCCGGCAGCGCGTTCCACAGACTAGCAGTTCGCACAATAAAAGTGGAATCAAAGCGCTTCGTACGGGTTTACTATAATTACGAATGACGTCACACGTACATAATTACGCCATACAATCTCTATACTGACATTTACCTTGCGGGAAAGGAACAGAGCATCCTCCGTTTATATCTCAGAACGCTAATACCTCAGAACTTTATTAGCCAATTTGAATAGTTTTTTCATGAAGTGTATTAATTACATTTAATTATATTGTTCACTAAGCCTTTTATTTTTAATAAATCAAATTCCTGTCTGATATTATAATACATATTAGTCTGATTTTTATTTTCCTTCTCGTGTTTCAGCCATGTATTCTTCCAAGAACCATAAATAAATCTCTAAAAACAATATCCGAAAAACTCGCAAAATAGACAATATACAATATTTATTTATAGCAAAAATCCACACACACTTAATAAATCACCTCTTCAGTTATTTATAACAATGGGAAGATAATTAGAAAAAACGAAACAACAGTATACAGGATATGAAAATCTTTGTTATTTGAAGAACAATAATTGGTTTCATCTCATAACTGGGAAAAGTGTATCAGTCTATAAGTATATTAGTTGTTTTAAACTATCACGGTTGTTCAATAAAGTTATATGATTATTTACGGGATATTTACCGTGGTAAGGTTGTGGAAGGAGCTCCCGATATTTCGGCGCAGTTACATGCACCATGTTCATGTCTTCCCGTGTCCGTGTCTTCCACAACCTTACCACGGTAAATATCCCGTAAATAATCATATAACTTTATATTAGTTGTGTTGTAGATAGCCGAAATGCCAAAGAAATAAATATCATATTGAGATACAACCATTTTTTCATTAATTTAGAAGCCTACCTACCTTAAAGTCAAGCCAAATGAGTCATATTTGTCATCTTAACAATTTCTAATATTACAACATTTGTAAAAGCCCTATAGTAATTGACCATCAGAGAGATAGCAAATAATACATTGATAGAATCATGTTAAAACGCTGCCTGGATGATGATTATAAAGAGTTACCGAGCAGTATCGCAGAGTATAGTAGTCTATAGGCTCTCCGTTGTCATCCGGTGCTCTCCAGTTCAACACGTGACTGTTCCTCGCCAATGTTATGGGTTCTTTTTCCCATACTGGCGGTTCAGGAACAGATCTGTATAAAATCAATAAATCTTTATTTTTCCTAAGAGAAATAAAGTTTTTAGATGCAATCAATGCAGTGGCAATCAATCTAACGGACCACCTGATGGTAAGTGATTACCGTTGTCTATGGATACCTGTAACACCAGAGGCGTCAAAGATACATTACCGACCTTTAAAGCCTCTATTAACAGTCTTTTTAAAGCACCCCATGTTATAGTTACTCGGAAATGCTGCAAGAGATAGCTCATTAAAGATATTGAAGGTGTGAGGCAAAAAAGATTGCGTAAAACGCATAGTGTGCAATTTCCACAGATATATGATACGTGGAGAGCTTTTAGGTCAAGGTGGCTGGTGCGACTAGAGTAGTCTACTAGCTTGTAGATTGGAAGAGGACAGATGTTATGCCACCTTGGACGGCATGACCAATTAATGAAAACCCTCATGGCATAGAAGAAGTAATAGAAAAAAAGGATTGGGTAGACTACGGAGAGCATTTTTATACCAATAAAACAGAAGGTAAACGTCATGCGGTATAGGAAGGTTATAACGCTGGTGGAAGACCGTGAAACTTGGAAGGCCTTGTCGCTCTTAAAAATGACATATGACAGATTTTTTTCAAACCAAACAAGTCGCAAAGTTGCTGGGGCATAACATATTATGTTGGGGTATTATTAAGATAATTTTCAAATTTAGCCCTGTTCATTTAGCACATATTTAACCAGTTATTGATCAGTGTCAACTCACTTATCAAGTGTAATAAATTCGATAAAATCACTCCACGTTCCCGCACCAACATCATTCACAGCTGCAAACCGCACTAAATACGTAGTATTTGGTTTCAGTTTATCTAACTTGAATGGTCTACCGATAGCCCAAGTCCTGTTTATATGAATGTCTGTAATGTTGTAATTCTTTTCTTCATCATAAGTGGCGGTGAAACCGATGACTTCAGGCCCGTCGACATGATCAGGACCATCCATATGAAAGGTTATTGATGTTGCTGTTGGGTCTTCAAAAGATATCTGAAAAGTAAAAATTCCTGGGTCAGACTTAATTGACTTATTTTCTTTCGATTGTTAAAAACAGTTGGTCTTTAACATCAACGGATAAACATTGCACTTCAGCGTGGTAGTGCTGCCAGAATCCTGGGTATGCTGCCAACTTGTACTGAGCTAACTGCATTTGGATCACTTTCAGACTACCATCAGCAAATAAGTAAATAAGTAAATTGGTTAATTCAATCGTTTTTATGTAGTAGCACAAGTTAGGTAGTGTAGTTATATTGAGTGTTGTTCTGTCTTCAAAATTTTAATAGACCAACAGTAAAAAAATATCATCAATATGATGATCAAAAGTATTTTTTTGTGTATTCTAGGATAACTTAAAAAAACATGTATATACTAACTATAAGACTAATTATAAGATTACGCTTATAGATCGATATTAAATTTGTAATCATCACTATTATCATCGGTCAGAAGCCGTCTACTGCTGAACATAGTTTTTTGCCCCTTAGAACGCCACAATGAATGACAGCCAACCACCTGCATCCACAAATACCCGTGAATCTCAAGATGTCGTCGGTCCATCTAGTACTACCTACGCTGCATCTTCCAGATCGTACTCTCCACTTAAGAACCTTCATCCATTCATCCATTCTTTGTCTCTATTGTCCGCTGTGCAACTCTGACTTTTTTCAAAAGGCCAGCAGTTAAGTCATCATTTGCAACACATATTGGTTAAAGACCCTTGTCTTTAGGCAAATTTCGAATATTGGTAAGTATACAAATGTATTATTACTTAAAATTATCTAAAACGCTTTACGATTATAGAGCTATTGACCGTTTTAATCACACCTCAAAAAATCTGGCTTTATAGTTTAATAGGACACCATAGCAAGTCATAGCATTATTGCTTTGGAGGTTACGAGCACATGATTGTGATTATATGCGTTTAGGGCCTCTTTCATCATCTCAAAGTAAAGTCACAAGAACAAACTAGACTCTACTTTTTGTTATGAAATAGATGTACTTACATTTTTGACACTTCCAGGTCTAAATCCTTCTACCAATGTAATGCGTTTAGTGGCTTCACCATATAAATTACTAGCAGTACATTCGTAATTACCATACGCTGTTTCATTATCAATGGTTAGTGTAAAGTAAGGCTCAGGCATGTTATTTAGCGTTGATAACAGTTTTTTGTTTATTTCAACTTCTTCTTCAGTTAGTATGTTGTTATCCTGAAATCTGGAAAAAGAAAAATCCTTAAGCAATACTAACTCCTACCATATATTAATATACAACGTGTAACAAAAAGGTGTGGTAATTCTGAAGGGTATGTACGAGTATGTACTCATCATTAATGAACAACTTTTACTATGGGAAAACTGATTTTCTGATGAATCTTTAGTGTAATTCCGCTTCTACGTAGCTTCAAATACAATAGAGATTTGGGATAAATTTTACTCGATAGATATTCATATTCGCTTCAAATATAACCAACCTTTTTGTTACACAGTGTATATTAAATGGTTATAGTTACATTGAGCCCAATTTTAATTTTATGATCATATCAGATAAATATTTATAAACTAGCTGACATCGTACACGTAGTGAAGAGTAGCGATCGGACGGTTAGACAGACAGACAGAACGAAATTTGCTGAGATCGGGTTTTGCAGGAAAATTGCGATAAGAAATTCAAACAGACTTACGTTCCTTAGGAACGGCGTTTTTTATTTGTTAAAGCAACCAGACCCTTACCCGTAGATTTACTTACTGCATTTACTTTCCGCCAGTTAACCCTATCCGATTTTCTCTAAATCCTGTAAAACGAATTGTTATTTAATTCTCACCTCCAAGTAACATTTACTGGTGGATTGCTGTCCGGGTCGCAGTTTAAATTGATAGTCTTGCCTTCCCAGCCCCAAATGATTACTTTTTGTGTGTCAAAATATGGGCGATGTAGCACAGTCAAATACATAAAGGCTTCTACTGAATCCACTGTAATAATATAAAAATAAGATACAACATAATCATAGTGATTCAATATTAGGATATTTTTCAATGCGCGCCTCTATGAGTCTTTTCCTTCGTGAACTTAAAATTTAAATAAATAGAAACGTATATAGTAGATTAATATAACATTATCTTTAAGGCAAAATTTCCTAAGTTTCTCCTTCATTGACGTGCTCTTTCCTCTGCCGCACTGTAGCTTACCATCAGGTGACTTGGTGACATACGTAGATCTATTCTCACTAAATACTTATTACTTGATATAACGAATAGACATAAAAGAAAAGAAAAAAACCTTCGTTAGTGGCGTTACAAATGTATATTCCTTCTTTTGAGCGATCGATAATCATAACATCCATGTTTGGCCAGTATTCATAATCTTCTAGTGTCATTTCGTTTCTGCAAAAGGATAAAAAAGTGCTTAATATTATTTTCCCGGTCCATATTCTATTAGTATATACCGACATACTCACGACTCGTCAGTCAAGTATCTGCCTCTGGAAGTGATAGAAATGCTTGGTTCAGATTTACCAGTGGCATTGCAAATTATTGGTATCATAGAGCCTTCAACAGCTGTTATGTTTGGGAAGTTTGTTATAGTAGGTGGAACTAAAACCTGTCAATGAAAAAAAATACAATTTGTACAGCATAATTAAAAAGGTAGTGGTGACACTATATGCTGTAGAACCACATATTGTTTGAAATACTGAAACAACACGTAATGTGAAACATAAAACACTCACCGTAAAATATTTAAGCTTTCGGATATTAGTTAAAATAAATAATCAAAACATCTCCAACCGCAAAAAAGACCAATTTTTTAAATCCTAATTTTTTTCAGTCATATGAACTAGATGTCTCAATATACTTAAACCTTACCACGTTGTAAGTTATATTTCTTTTTGTAACTTACGTACCTCCACGGAGATATTCATTTCAGAAGTACCAGCCAAGTTGTACGCATAGCATGTGTACACTCCACTGTCTTCCGGTTTTATTTGATCGAAAATTATAGTGTTTATTTCCTGATGCCATGATGTATTCGATTTTAGATCACCCTAAAAATATAAATAAGTTTTTAATTAAAAAAATTATATACGAAATACCATTTTATGCGGAAATCTTAAGTCACTTATTTTTTGAGGCCAAGACACATTTGATAGCCGCTGCATCAAAATTGATTTTGGTAAATATTTATTTACTTACCACATCTGATGTTTTGTTCCAAAAGTATTCAGGGTGTGGCATGCCATCTGCTATACATTCTATCGTTAAATTCGTACCAGCTATCACCGTTGTAGGATTGTAGTTTTCAGGGTTTGCTTTTATACGCTTTATTTCGGGCTCTGTCATTACCTAAAAGTTAAATTCATACATAGCATTTTCATGAATCCTATCTCTACTAAATAAAAGTTACTCTAAATGGTTTACCTCAACTGAAATATATTTATCTACTTCTTCGTTAGTAGCAATCACTAGAGCCCTACATGTATAATTTCCAGTATCATTTTTTGTAACATTGTGTATAATAAGTCTATCATTTTCCACTGAGTATTTCTCATCGTTTGATATCTGTAACACATAAATAATGTCAAAATACAAGGTAAAAGGTTAGCATTATTTGGAATTTACTAAAGGAAATCTTCAATGACTTACTTCGACTGGCTCTTTCTGTTCATTTTCTTTTTGCCATTTTATAATCACGGTAGTGTCGCTCTTTGGTTGACATATAATCGAAGATGTTTTTCCATGAATCAAATGCTGGTTTTTTGGTGTTTCAATAAAGTATAATGGATCTAAAATATATATAGACATAATCGTGACTCGAAAGAAGGTCATACTAATATTTTGTTTGTATTATAATGTTATCATCGTCTGTTTTATTCTTACCATATGCAGCGATCGTGTGGCTCTGAGTATATGTTTTGCCGTTTATTAGAGTCACGCACTTGTAAGTACCAGACATCGTCTTTGTGATTTTTGGGATGTGAAGATTGAGGCTATCGCCCTGTTCTTCCGTGAACATATTTGGACTTGTACCTGGTCTTGTGAAAAAAATTACTTTAGGAGTTTGAGTGATAAATTGCCTACTGAAAAAATAATCTATACAAGTGCTTTCTTTTATTGAAAATATAAATTTACATCAGTATTTTCTAGAAATGCCCATAAGTTCTCTTAATTTCATTCCCCAACCATATATCTCATATGGTCTAGAAATTCTCCACTTTTTCAAAAGGTCTACATGAAAATCTTTTATTATATTATACTTTCAGTCTAGCCTAATTTTTGAAGCTAGTATACTTAAATAGCTTTATTAATGTTAATTCCAGCGGGCGTATCTATTAATACCACTATTACATTTAATGAACATTGACAAGTATTTATTGCATACCTCAAGAGCAGTGGAATGGGCTCATCATTATTATCAAGCCACCGTAGATTGTTTATCGTGTAGCCATCTTCAATGCACTGGCATTCCTGGTAAAACACGCCGCCGGTTGTGATGCTGGTGCTTTGGTGTTCGTTATTACGAAAACACGCCTCGCTTCCTGCAATAGAAAAATATATATTGTTAAATGTGGTAATAGATACAAGTTTCTTAACAAAAGAATAAAAACCTGACAACGATATTTTTGTCAGATATTATTTCGCAACTGGTATACTAAACGACATGAGGTATGCAATGTTTTTTTTCGGTAACACTTTAATTTTTGACATCTTGCATTTATTATGACGTCACCTACTCAGCGACCATCCACACAAATCTATCGACGCCTTATTTATCAAAATCAGATGAAGCGTTTATGCTGTAGGTGGGAACATTTATAAAATAAATACAATTATACCACCTATACATTGGGTAACTATAATACACCTTTTAACATTTCGTTATCGGGTAAAAATAAAGTTTGTCATAGATAATAACCAAACTCGAACGATGTTTCTACATATCGGAAAGTATTTTTTGTCTGTTCCCAAGCTTGTATTTTTAGTAAGAGTCAAGGTAAGGTCAGTCTTCCCGTGAACGCGGTGCAAGCACAAATATCGGGAGCTGTATTCACAACCTTACTACGGTAAATATCCTATAAATAAATAATTTAAACTTAGTGATCAACCGTGATAGTTTAAAACAGTGATTTGTATTTTTAGAAGCTTTCTATTAAAATCTACTTACTAACTTTTAAGAACATTACTAATAAGAATATTCTGTATTTTCTCACTTAAGTGAAATGTAAATATTTCTTAGACAAAATAAATGTTTACTGAAACTGTAGATGCAGCTGCATTATATTTAATTCTCTTTTGTCTACCTTGCTTTTGTTTCCCTGTTAAATAAAATAAGGCATCTGTATCATCGGTCTAGCTCAACTCGTCATGAGACGAGTTGGCGGTTAAATTTAGTATTAATCCCGATACACAAAAATGTCTCATACTTTACTAAACTGATGACTGATCTACGACTTATTTAGTACCTAATGAAATAAATTATGTGCATTTGCGATGCCATCGCTCAAAAACGGTAAAGGAAAAGATCGTAAGGAAACCGGTATGTCCAAGAAAAAATTTAAAGATATAATATGAAATTCACCAAAATGCACTGGGACAGCATGGTGGGTTAGGGCCCATCCTCTCTCTCTCTCTCTCTCTCTGAGAGAAGGCCTGTGTCCCAGCACTGGGAGCATAATAGGCTAATAATAATGATGATAACTGTAGTAAACTTAACCTAAACAAAATTTTCATAATAAGTAAATTTTAAATATCCTGAGATATTTTTATTGATTTCACGATCTTGTAATACCGTTGAAGCCTAAAAAAGTTACTCCATGTGAATCTTATTTAAGTTTGGTAGAGAGGCTTTGCCGTAAAATTTTCTTAGCTCCTTACCTAATATTTTGCTTATTCAACTTTATGTTGGTCCATTTACTGAATTTTCTAAGTTTTTCGTTTATGTGAGCCATTCTCAACTTTAGCCAAGATATCACACGGACGTACAAGTTTTGATTATTAGAATATTTTTCATCTCAAAACAATGATACCTACTAATATTATAAATGCGAACTAGTGTTTGTTAATTTATTTTTCTTGCCGAGCAAGGAACGGAACGACGTGATTGTTTGCGTAGGTAGGCGTGTGTGACCAACGTTGTCGAGAGTGAAGGGACTGAGACAACACGCAGTTGTCTTGGGAGGAGCCATAGCGCAGTGCTGAGGGCTCCGGTGAGGGCTCCGTTCTTCTGGAGATCCCAGAGCCCTCTTGTCAAGCACTAAGGCTGGTCACCGGGGGGGTTTTAGTGGGTACGATCCCACATAACCTGGCTGCACCCCAATGCAGCCGGGTATCTTTGGAAGATTTCCCCCTCGGAAACAAAAAAAAAAAGGTAGGCGGAAGGCTGGAGAGTGACATAGGTATGCTACTTTTTATAGGGAAAAAGTATAGTTCCAGATGAATCGCGAGTGAAACTGTGAGATGCAGCTGTTAGATAATATTTCTACTAAAAGCCTATACGTAACATATGCTCGTAGATGGATCAAAAGTACGAAATTCATATCATTTTATTCATAAACGCTCAATAAGCTTAATATGTTGTATGAATAATATCTCACTTTCATAAAATACACTTCTTATTTGCATAACAATGTGAACTTAATTGATGCAAACGTAATATTTGAAGTATAACCTATTAATTGTTTTTACCTCACCAGCTATAAGTTTATAAAAGTGTTAAGCTTGAAAACGTTAAATACGTTTTCAAGCTTCAGTTGTACTACTTCTTTGTACCTCTAGGACTTAATTAACACTAGAGATGTCCAATCTATAAAAAAATAAAATAAAATGTTTTATGTGAAGTAAAGATATTTTAAAAACTAGAAAAATCTAGAACTTCTTATTTGCGAGAAGTATCGGGCATGCATAAGATGGACTCGGACAATGTAATCAATACGTTATTATTGAATAGTTTATTTCCTCTGTCAACATTCAAATTTTACTCAGCCATAATGAGTGTTATTTTTTTCCTATATAAAATTATTTATAACATTCATTGGCAGTACCTATATATTAGAAAATTTACATTTCATTCCCCAAAAAACCCGATCCAATATATTCCACCGCCGTTGATACATTCCCTATAGACGGGTAACGGAATGAAATTGACAGAGTAGCTAAAAATTGCGCACGACTGCCTAGGGCTTGTCTTGGTAATCAAAATTGAAGGGTAATTTTTAAGAGAGAAGGCACCTATTTGTAATTCTACAAAACCCTTTCGCTCAGACTGTCTCGTCCCACTGCCGAGCAAATGCCCTAAAAAACAAAACTTTAAGCTTTAAAAACTCTTCTAATATTTGCTTAGAACCAGGAGGACTGGCGTAAAAACTAAGGCAAGAGGCTCCGTGCCGATGGTGTTAATTATAAAAAACCTATTATTTCATATATGTTTTACCCATACCTTTATTTGCGTTCTGAACAAAACATTATCGTTTATCATTCAGGGATAGAGTAGGTTTCTATCAAGAATGTTTTTTGTAATTTGATCATTTGTAGAGGTTATTAAACAAACAATACGAATCTACAAACTACCTGGTTCTTAGTAATATTAGTTTTGATATCGGAACATAAAATGTGTAAAACATACTTCTAATGTTTTAAATAATACATTAAGGTGAAACGTTTCACTTTGACGGGATATTCAAATTTCAAACAGTTTTTTTTGTTCTTGTAGCTAGGCCGAGTAATTATTGTAAACGATAATGATGTTCGCGAAAATTGATTATTATTCTTTACAAAGTCGCGTAAAGTTATTTATCTCCAATGCACATTATAACATACATGTGTTAATAAACAAATTTATGCTGTTTCAAACGGTTTATTGCCAAATGTAAGTAATATGGTGAGTAACTGATTAATAGCTGTACATGATAATGTAAAGAACGACCAACTATTTTCGCGAACACTATGCCATTTCACAATAATTACCCAGCCTAGATACAAGGACAAAAAAAACTGATTGTAATTTGATTTTCCCGCCAAAGTGAAACGTTTCACCTTAAGCAATATTGTATCGTTGTAAGTACTGTTTTTTTCTCAGTATACGCAGTCACTGTTTACATATTCTTCAAAGTATTATTGACCCTATAAACTTTCATGATTCCTAGAAAAGGTTAACCGATCCATCAAGAGGCCAAGCGATGGACGACATCAAAGGATAGAGTTGATTGAGCTACTGTAAACGTAACATAGAAAGGCACATGGAATGTCTACCAGTGTTACTCAGACCTTCTAGGTAACACTGCCAAGCGGGTAGAATATAGATTAAATCTTTTCTGTACGATGTTTGTTTGTAGATACATATTTAAGTTAAAGGCACTGAGGAGATACTTACTACGTTTGTTAGAGGATTACACGCAACATAATGCTGGGATCTGATCTCGTGTTCTATATTCTACATTATTATTATCAAATAACTAAAAATATCTATGGTAGATTTTATTTTATTGTAGCGCCATCAATGCAGGCCGCTTCCAACCGGCCCTTGTGGAAATCGATGGGGGAAGCCTATATCTAGCAGTGGCCGTTCTATGACTGAAATGATGATAATGTAGCGCCCGCAAAACTTATTTGTTTAAACAAATCGCAATGAATTTTTTGAGGTAATATTAAATAAGTAGGGTCTCTGGTTTTTAACGCTTTAAGTGGGATGTCAAATGTGTGTTATGTGTGCACCAGTTGGTGCACGAGGATTTATGGTGTAGTTTTGGCGCTATCATTTTATTATTTATCTAAACTTGTGTATTTTCGAGTGTTAATATAAGGTTGGGGAAAAAGTTTCTTCGTATTTTATAAACAAATTCAAGACATATTTTTTTCAAGTTTAATTACATTTAATTATAACATATATGTGCCATTTTGTTCGATAACTTGTTGCCATCTTGTAGGTAGTGACATGATCCCGTTGCTGTAGAAATTTTGGGACTTCTGATCAAAAAAATGCAACAAGTAGTTTTGACAGTCCTCTCTTGATGTTAATCTAACACTACCCAAAGAATTCTGAAGATATCGAAACAGGTGGAAATCTGAGGGTGCAAGGTCAGGGCTATATGGTGGATGCATTAACACTTCCCAACCAAGCTCTCAAAATTTTTGCTGAGTGGCCAAAGATGTGTGCGGTCTGGCGTTATCATGATGAAAGACCACACTCTTTCTATTGATCAATTCCGGCCGTTTTTTCTAAATTTCTTGTTTGAGTCTCATCTGCTGTTGGCAGTAGAGATCCAAATCGATGGTTTTGCCCGGCGGTAAAAGCTCATAATGAACGATGCCCTGCCAATCTCACCATACACACAGCATCACCTTATTACGTGTTAATCCGGGTTTCGCTACAGTCTGTGGTGCTTCACGGCCCTTTGACCATGATCGTTTGCGCACATTCTTGTCGTAGGTGATCCGTTTTTCATCACCAGTGATCAATCTTTTCAAAAACGGTTCGGTTTCGTTACGTTTCAATAGAGAATCGCAAATGAGTACACGATTCATTTGGTTTCTTTCAGTGAGCTCGTGTGGCACCCAAATATCGAGTTTTTTTGTATACCCAGTTTTTTTCAAATGGGTCAAAACTGTTTTGTGGTCAATCCCCAGTTCTTCAGCTACGTCGTAACTACTAATATGCCGATCTTGGTCCACTTTTTCAGAAATGGCATCGACTTTATCCTTAACAGGGCGACCAGAGCGAGCTGCATCTTTGACATCAAAATTCCTGGACTGAAAACGCTTGAACCAACATTGTGCTACTCTTGATGACACTGCATTAGGTTCATAAACGTCACAAATTTTATTCGCGGCTTGTGTCGCATTTTTCCCTTTTTTGTAATAAAATTTCACAATATATCGAATTTCTTCGTTAGATTCACTCATTTTATCGAACAAGAAAACAAATGAAAAATGGCGGGAAATTGCTTTTTACATTTTGTATTCCTTTTTTAAAATGTCATATTTTTAATGGTATCAGAACCAGCCAGATACAAACAGTACAACCGATGAGATTTTACTACAACTTTATACATACAAAATACGAAAAGACTTTTTCCCCGACCTATTATGTAATAATGGTGGATTGTTATATATGAAATGTGCGTGAACGTGATCGAGTGTAGGCAAGTGATATAATAAGGTGGAACATGTATTTTCGTTAGTTTTCTTGTTTCCAAAACTCCGTAATAGCATGCTGTATGTAGTAACGTCTCCACCACTTTACTAGGGCATGGCTTGGACTTTACCGTGACTTACTTTGCTTGACTATAACTGTGAAGATAAAATCATGTAAATATTTCTATGACAAACGTATAAGACGTGCTACGATGAAATCTTCGAAAAAAAAGTGAATAAAAGTATTCTGTCCTCTTCCTCTCCTTGAGTCCTATTCCTCATGTCTGAGGGTCGGGACTATCTCCTTCTCATGATATTTTGCCTTCGACTTCTATCTTCAGCGACATGTTAGGTATGTTGTGAATCTGATCGAAACAAACGTATTGAGCGGCGACTTTGTAAACTTGTTATATTTTCTCTCTTGTATTTTGTATCCAACACAAAAGACATAAAATTATGCTTAAAAAGAAAAATTAAGTTTAATTCAAAAAGTTAAATGTAACTGAATACGGGCAATGGAAGGCACATTTCATCCAGTTTGTGTAATCAGATTTAACCCTTGAAACTCGACACGAGTGCAGAGATGCAAACAATCTGGTCACAGATTAGTCGGCACTTGACATCATTGTCTATTTTAGGACAAGATGACGGTTTGGTATATTTTTTACGAGAAATAAACTGGACGAATGACACCGGCTGCTCTTTGTGGTGAAACGCCATAATTCATGGTAAGAACTATTTAGTGAGTGGAATGCGAGGCCGTAACAATTAAAAGTTGGGTTGATGCGAACATGTGGGGAAAAAGTACCTAAGCTGTTATGATACATTTATGTCTGAAGTTTCAGGGTCGTGTTTTATGTAGGTACAATTTAATTGAACACACTTCCCAATTAACAACGGTTGCATCCTATATAATTTATAAAACAAAGAAAACTGAACCAAAATAACAGTAAAAACAGTTTGTATACAAAGGTTTTAACTTGTCCTGAAAACTCATTTAACAGCTATTGTTCGAAAAAGAAGTACTTTATTAAGTACTTTCGGGTTTCTATAAAAAGAACTTCCGATATCCAAGTAATTTTTTCGTGAAGAGGAAAACAAATAACACTGCATATCGTAAACCCATAAAAAGCCATTCGCACCCTCTAAATTATCAGTTCGTTAGCGGAAAAGCATCGGAAGTACCGCAATTCTCAACGATTTAATGTTATTACTCCCTAGTGGAAGAATTAGCACATGGAAAACATCTACGAGGGAAGCCTTTCAAATTTCATTTTTATCTTGCATCGATTTCGCCAGTCGGTATCGACGCAATGAACGTAAAATTATGGTACATTACTGCGCGGTAGGAAATAAAACATTTATGAACGAATGAGAAAATCTGGGCCGAGGTGCAACTGAGGTCCAAATACGTGGTTAAAATGAATTTTCTGGAACATGGTAATTAATTTATATATTATATGAAAAACCAAGGAATTTATATAAATTCCTTGTGAAAAACACACTTCGGCGAAAATATGACTTATGGTATTGTACCTTAAACGTGCGGCGTATTTTTGCTCTTCTAATAAACAGGGTTATGTGAAAGGTGCATCCAGTGGATGCAGATGGCAGGTTGTCGTTCAGTGTGCAGGTTAAAGGGGGAGGCCTATGTTCAGCAGTGGACGTCTTATGGCTGATGATGATGATGATGTGAAAAAGGTTGTACTAAGCTATAGCCGTAGTCATAGACCGTATATTCGCTTTCAGGCGATTTGGCGGTCAAGCGCAAGCCTATTACCCAATAAAACAAGGTTTAAATAAATAAAAATAAAACACATTTAATTTTTATATTGGGGGCTAGCCGGTATTGTCACCAGAACTAAAAGTGTATGCAAAATTTCAGCAAAATTGGTTAGGAGAAACTGGTTCTAATTAAGCATCTAAGGTTTGTCCTAAACCAACTTTTATTTCTTTATTTTACTTGCAATGTTTAGTAAAATAAATAATAATGATAAAAAATACTTATTAAAAACAAATAAATTGATGAATATTGAATTTAGTGTGATGTCATTTTATTTTTCTTCTCAGTAAACCCTTTCATTTGATACCTCTATATCATGAGGGTGCATAAATAACTGATCCGCCATCTTTGGGAATCCGCCATATTAGATTTAGAATGACGTCACTTAGCTAACCATGCATTGTCATCAAAACTAAACGTGTATGCAAAATTTCAGCTCATTCGGTCGAGGGATAATTATTATTGTTTTAAAATTCAATTGCAAGCTTTGACCCAAACTAAAAGGCAAATTAAATAAAAATTTGTAAAAAACGCATCTGTTACCTCCTGCTGCAGCGATGTTTACTGTTTTGAAACACACACCAATCAATAAGTACATCTTGATTGTATATTCCACGTCAATCTCATCTGTTTAAAAAACTCTATTTCCAACAAAATGAGGCAACATAAATAATATTGAACTGAAGGCGTAAAAATGCTAAACTGATGGATTTATTCCAGTTTGCTAACAAACAGACGATGGGAAAATTATTCCTAGTATAAATTATGTTTTGGTGGTAGAGCTATATATACGAATGAATTATAAATATATTTGTAAGTTATAATACCTTATTTATTTATTTTATTTATTTATTTATATTAAGAGCCTATATATACAATATTAAAATTTTAGTAATCGATATTTTATATTTTTGGAAGTACATGTTTTTTTTTTGTTTTTTTTTTTTGTAGATTAATAATAATAAGTGTTGAAATTCTATTGGCCGGTATCTTTAAATTAACGTTGCAAATGTTTAAAGCAATTTTTATGTTAATATGTTTTATTTTCAACGAAAAATTTAAGTTTTGGAGTTGTTTTCCATTCCTTCACCATCCGATAAACTAACAACGCGAAAATAGCTTTAAATCATTCGCAATATTATTCTATTAATCGTTTTTTTTTAAAACACTGATATGTATTTCTTAAAAAAAAAAGTGGGAGTTTTGGCCGTAGAGCGTGCTTTTAAAGAAGTAAAAAAATATTTTAACACATTTTACACTTGAGTTTGATTTAAAATGAACATTTAAGAATTAAATGCACGTAAAATTCAAATACCCAAGTACATAAATTACGAGTATTTAGTACTTATTACAAGTAAGTAGGTATTTATTTGTATTTGTACACTAAAGTACAATACATGTAGTAAGTACTAGCTGGTACTTACTTAATCATGACTTTGAAACCTGGTTAGGAAAATACAAAATCTTTAACTGTCTTATTTTCCTGAAGAAAAAGTAAAAAAAAAAAAACTTTTTATGCACAAATGTTCGATAAGCAAATTATAAAATATAGCTGTTTTATAAAATGATCTGACAACTTTCCACTGAAATGTAAGATGTGAAAGCGAGACAATTTCCTCTTTAATATAAATAAAACATGAAAAAAACAAAAAAAAAAAATAATGTGGTCCGTTATATTTCCATTTATTTATTCTCTCAAGATTGATAAAATATTACCGTTTATGAAAAAAAAAAAACACATCAGTCGTAGGACTGCACGTCTGAAGTGAAACCTTAAGTAGTAATTCACCTATTGTACAAGAGATGGCGCTGTTTTAAAATACACGGTACAGCGTGACGGTGACGCGAGTTCCATGATTTTTGTTTACCCAATAAGTGCTCGCGCCTAAAGAAGTTCTCACTTAAAAAAACTCATTTCTATCGGAACCAGCATAAGATGTGATCGACCAACCCTATCCTTGTGAGTTTGAATTTTCATCAGCTGAAGTATTTTAGGGAAAGTGTCGGCTGTGATTCATGGATCCACGACCAAACCCACTGGACCTTGTAACAAGATTTTAGGTCACGTTCTTGATAAGATTGCTGCAAAAAGATGTTACAACAAGCAGTATTTTTTCCGGAAAAAAAGGTATAAGAAGTTTCTTTCTTTACACTTTTTCAAGCCAAATTTAGCTGTGGGATTTTTTTCAATAGGGTTAGCTGATAGAATCTTTTTACAAATGTTGCTTGCATTGCTAACATATCTCTTTTTTAAAACTTTTTTGTATTTGGGAAATGTTGTTTTTTGGTAATTATGACGTTTCACTACATTCACATGAAGTAGTCAAACATCATAATTACTAAATTTTCAAGATCTTGACATCTTTGGCTTATATGACAATTTCTTTTCTTTTTTCTATGATATGGTATGTCAATGTAGACTCAAATTATTGTTCTTATTTTTATATAGGGAATATATTAAAACGTCTGTTATAAAGTCTGTTATATGAGTGCTACCAAACTTCACAGGATCCCTCCTCAGGCTGGGCATATTTGAAGATTGCCAGAAAATTTTAATAAAATTGCCGAGCCGTTTTGGAGTCCAAAGGGAACATGCATGCATACATAATTATATACACACATTGCTTTTTATACATACATAAATATATATTTAATGAAAAGTAGTTATTAAAAAAAATATATGAAAATATTGCAGGCGATTGTATGTACCGTACCATGTAACTCTATAACCTATGTACCTACTGTAGATACTTTTCAAGCAGTAAGCTATTAAATCATCGTAGCTTGACCCGTTCAAGATAAAAGCAAGACGTGATTGAACTTCAGTAAAATAATAACAGGTTATTTCCTCAATAGGCCTTACCATCTTCAGAGTTAAATAGCAGTTACATATTGTCGTAACATCAGCGTCGCGTGTTCCATCGCTCGTTCAATTAAGCCCTATTAGTTCGCCATTACGCCTGTTTGTAAAACATATTTCGTCATTCAACATGGCGTTTGTAACAACTTTGCTGGGAAAACTAGATGACGAATAGCTTCATTTGGGCCTTAATTTATCTGTACTGCTTCAGTGTTGATATTTTATAGGAAGGCGGAAGAGGTGTAAAAACATGCAAAATAGTTTTTTTTAACTCTTCCGGATTGGATGGCGGCATGGCGGAAGATATCGAAAAAAGCTCGAAAAAAAAAAGTTTTTTTTTTCGTTGTATTCCGCCTAAATAAAATATGATCCTTCTATTGTTGTGAGTGTAAGTAGAACATGTTGTAAAATCACAGATATAAATCTGTGTGTAAAATTAGCTTTTTTGTGATGACAGCCATGACAGCCGCTACTAATGTCAGAATATTTCCGACCTAAAGCTCTGACAATAAGGCTAGCCACTAAGCCTGTATGAATTAAGAATTCACTTTAAAATAGTACCTAACTATTAACTTGTAATATATTTCATTGTACATATCACTATCAGTTAATATTTTGGTGAAATATGTCACTGCATAATATTCGCGCCTATGATATTGAGTGCAGAGCCATGTTAATCAGCGTCAATCTAAATAAACAAGAATAGCAAACACGTCAGTTTGGCGTTGAATTGTATGTGCACAAATTATTTTGTGGATTAATTATTGTGTAGCAAACCCATAGTTTTCAATTGGTAAAGCTATTTGTGGTAAGTAGTGAATATAGTGTACGACCTCATCACTGTTAAGGCTGGATTGAAAAGCTCAAGACGTTTGGCTTTTTTTGCTAAGCAAAATGTAATTTTTCGTCTGAAAAAAGTGATTAGCCTTTTTACTTAGTACTAGAACCTTCTTGTAGGTGAAGCTATGTGGGACACGTAGTGACTTTAATGAAACTTAGAGCAGCAAAATGGCCTCATATCTGTTAAAGCTGGATTGAAAAGCTCAAGATTTGCCTCTTATGCTTTAAAAATGTTATTTTTTGTCTGAAAAAATTAATTAACGTTTTCACTAAGTACTTAAACTTTCTAGTATTACATTCTGTTTTCTTTGGAATGAATACTGAAAAATAATGGTAAATTACAAAAAGCTAAATAAATACTTAAATATTCGGGACATTTTTTGCATGCACTGTCATCTGACCCCAAACAAAGCAAAGCTTGTACTACGGTTGCCAGAGACTGATATGCATTTTTTGTAGTGGTAGAACTCTTTTGCAGAGTCCGCCTGGGGAAGTACCACACCTTTACCCGTTATTCAACCACCAAGCAGTAGTGTGCAAACATTACTGTGTTCGGGATTGAAGGGCAATGTTTCCAGCGAAATTACAGGGCACACAGATATTTGACATCTTATATCTCGGGATAACGAGCGCAGTGCATTGCCATCCAGGGTTTTGAACTGTTGAAGTTCAAAGTTCTGAGTGGCGTTGAGTTGTTATGGGTAAGTGTGAAGAGCCATCAGGCGAACGACTTCGCTCGTCTCGTCACTATGTATCATTAAAAAAAAATGCATACATTACCTATATATGTATTTGTGTCATCATCAGCCAGTAAGTCCACTGATGAACAAAAGCTTACCTCTTTTTTTGAAGTTATTTAAATATCGGTTCACAATTGGCGATGATATCGCATACACACAAAAAATACACTCCGATTGAGTATCTGAATTCTACTAGAACTTGGCTTTCATAGTTTGGTAAGTACTACTTGTTTTTAGCTATTGTCGAGTTGCTGAAAATAGAAATGACCTGAAAGAGGCCGTTGCCTATTTTTGGACGGCTGCTGTTTGATCATAAACGTTTTAATAGGCTAAACGCGATTTGGAAATGCAATGAATTAACCTGCTTTGCAGCATTTGATCAAGTATTGGTATAAACATTAACATTGTATTAATAACATAGGGACCTCTATCTCTCTGTCTCTTATCTACCTTTTATATGACTAAACTAACGATCTAACACTATTGATAAGATACCTAAAATATAATGTTCAGAGATATACGATTAAAACAAGTATAAATGGTTGCCTGGAAGAGATCGCTTTTAGCGATAAGGCCGTTACTTGTGGCATTAGCTTGTAAGTGTTTTCTATCTGTTTGTAACTTTTATTTCTGGTGTACACAATAAAGAGTTTCTATCTATCTAAATTGTTTTACCCCCTATAAAAGAACTGATAAACTTCAAACAGCACAAGAGATATACTTGAATCGTAGCTAAGAACACCCTTGACCAAGTCACCTTTCAAACAAAAACGAACTATATCAAAATCGGTTCAGCCGTTTGGGAGCTACGATGCCACAGACAGACACAGATACAAACATGAAACTTATGACACCCCTCTGTTTGCGTCGGGGGTTAAAAAAACTTAGTTCAAGGTGACTCGATAGATGGGAATGTAATCGCAACTGTTTATCACAATTTACAACTCGTCAGAAAATTTGGGCATCCTATGACATTACGAAGGAAGTGCGCCACCGTACTAGTCGCAGTCTAGGACAGCTTAATCGGGTTGTTTGTTTCAGTGTGTGTATATTCTGTGGCGTGTATCTGTGGCAAAAATGCCACAATGCCTAAAGACCAGGAGCCTGTGTGTGTTGCTAGTGATGACATGTTATAGGATTGAGACGTGGTCCTTAACCTGCTGGTCTTTAAGAAAAAAACAAAGTTGCAGAGAGATGGAGAGAGAGAGAGATATGCTATGCGAGCTATTCTTGAGTGGAGACACTGGAGACTACGAACCGAAAGACGCAGCGTTGGTAGGCCTCCCACTAGGTGGACCGGTGACATCGTGAGAGTCACGGGCATACAGTGGATGCAGATGGTAGGATTTCGTTCAGTGTGGAAATCTAAGGAGGAAGCCTGAATGTTCAGCAGTGGACCTCTTCGGGATGATGTTGATTATATTATGTGGATACTTTTCAACCCAGAAAGATGAAAGACTGAGATATTGTCGGTAAATCTGTAAGATACAGCTTCCACCATAGGTTTATTCATTCCATGTACATAATAACTGTCACACCATTCTTCTAAACTTAAAACGCCATCCTTCTAAAAATAACTATGTAGTCCTGCCTGTATCTTGTCCCAAATTTGCACTAAGATCTAAAACCTCGTGGAACCTCTGGGAAAATAAAATTCCCAGTAGTCCAGTTAACAGAAAATTTGAGGAAAATTACCTTTAGCCACTTCGGAGGCAATACTCTAATTGTTGCGTTTGGGTAAGAAAAGGTCACCGTGTCTGGCTCCAGTCTTAAGTTCCTTTAAAGCTTGCATAATATTTCCTTTTTAACAAGTTCATTTTACTCTATTCAAAATCCACTAACAGCATAGTAACAGGACATACTTACTTAAGTATTATATGAATAAACATCTTCGTTCTCAGTAATGTCTGTCTGTCAGAAACACTTATTATACCTTATTATCCAATTGAACACATTTGGTGGCTTGTATCTTCGTCTGGTTCTCTAATAAGAGTAAATCAGGAGTAAAAACGTGTTTATTTGTTTAAGATTATTTTTAGTTGTCTTTTGCGATTCAAGCAGAAAAAATGTGCGTGATGAATCTCAAGCCAGAGCAAAAAGATCTGGATCCTTAATTGTCTTTGTAATTTCAATTTTATTACGCAGACTATTAGGGTCTTAGCGAGTGGCAAAAACTAAATTATCTATCAAAATGACATCATGTTTAAGTAATCGCCGTTTGATTGAATTGGATGTAATTGCGCATTCGTTGATTAATGTTTTTTTTTTCAGTATAACAATTTATTACTTGTGCACTAGCCGCTAGAATAATTATTTGCTGATTATTCGGAATAAAACTTCATAATCATGTTATAATAATGTATTATATGGGTGTGTATGTGTGTGTGTGTGCGTTGAAATAAAAACGTTATACTCAAATTAGCTGTTTTTGTGTTTTTTTTTTATACACATACACACAATACCTTACTCTAAACGCATATATTCCGTGACGAGTAAAAATTTGCGAGTGCTACGTTTTATACAAAAAATTCTCTCTTCTGTGGTTTTATACACAAAACTAGGTGTTGCCCGCGACTTTGTACGCGTAGATTTTCATTTAGAACGGGTGTAACGTTTAACAAACCTTCTAAATCACCAAAATGTATTCGATAAAAACCGATAGACTAGCAACTTTACGCCGATGATCAAGACTGAGTAACTTAGTTTTGGTCTTAATCTTTCTTTTCACCAAAATTAATAAAGGTTATTTTTGGAAGTTTCTTTTACTAAGTATAATTAATAAACTGCTAAAAGACACGTTTTTCAACAGTTTTGCAACTTCACTACCTATGTTATATACTTAATAGGGAGAATTATGTGCTTAACTTTTACCAAACGACAAATTCGTGCGAATTCAAAACTAACACGAAAATAGGGTTGTCAAAACTTCGTAACTCGCTGCTCCGCTCTACGCAACTCAATTTCGACGTGTCCATCAAACAGGAAGCTGAAAGGAAACTAGATGAAATTTGCAATGGAACCGGTAAAGTATAATTTTGTTTTGGTTAAAATGAATCCTGTGTGCATTTATCCTCCGGCAGCATGTTACCTACCTACCAGGTAAAGCGTGATATTGAATAACGCCTAAATATTACAATGTGGTCATAATTATTGCAAATAATGTTTTAAATCTTTTTGTAGTCTCATGCGTCTCAGGTCAGTGCCAAAAATCAGCGCTGCAGAGAAATCTGTATGTAGCATTATAGCTATCAGCTAAGCACTGCTCTTTTTAGGGTTCCGTATCCGTACCCAAAGAGTAAAAACGGACCCTATTACTGAGCCTACGCTATCTGTCTGTCCGTCCGTCCGTACTGTCTACCTTTAAACGGCTGTATCTTTGGAACCATAATAGATAGCTAGTTGAAATTTTCACAGAATATGTATTGTAATGTTACGGTGGATCAACTAAAAAAGTGTAAAAGTAATGACAAAGTGGGGATCCACATACCACAAACGTATTTAATTTTACGTATTTTTGTAATTGCTCTACTGTAAAAACGGTTACAAGCGTCAAACTTGACATGATTATAGTACACACTCTAAAGTAGGTATAACAACAAATAATAAATAATGGCCAAGTGTGAGACGGTGAGAAATTTCTGTTCATTACCAAGTTATAACTGGTAATTTCGTTACTTGTACGACCTTATCATTTCTTCACCGAATCAAAAAGCTACATTTTATAAATTATGAAGTCGGATTTTTGTTAATTAACTATTGTATTTTGTGGTGGTACGGAACCCTCAGTGCGCGAGTCCGACTCGCACTTGGCCGGTTTATTTGTCGCACTGGACACTACAGCAACAACTGAACATGCATCATATTTTTTTTTTCATTGTATTTCTCTGTTTTGAAATTTTAAAATGGGGTAAAATGTAATTATTTAATAATCTCTACAAATACTTATTTTTATCAAAACCTTTTAAACGCTGAGCTGAGCTTATTTATAAACAGTTTTAATTCTATAATGTCAATAAGTAAAACGTATATTTGATTCCTCATTACACCAACTGGGCCACATCCTTTGATTAAGATACTAAAGTATTTTTCTAGATCTTAAGATAATTACGACGTGCTTGACTACGCTGCACTAACTAAAATAATTTAAGTTAATAATTGGTCCCTACTTCCACACCACATTAAATCACATAACGCGCCAATAACATGCCGTAAACGTGTTATAACGAACAGTAACCACGGTTACAAAACTAAACAAAAAACGCATCTTTTGGTCAAAAGCTACATTCTTTTGACACATGTAACGCGCTGGCTTCCACCTGGTTTCTTCCACGTTATTTTATCATAACGAGTATTTTCCGAACATTATCGCGTTAACAAACTTGACATTGCAGATGACGTAACGCGGCCTTGTTACGAATTCATATTGTGGTCAAATAGAGACTAAGGGGACAGATTTTTCAATTCGTTTTCATGTACCTAATAACGTCACGCGTTTATGGGAAGGAATCCCATGCTCGCATGAGATTCTTTAAAAAAAGAAAAATAAAGCAACAGAGAATAAAGCTAACCTCCAGTTTGCAGCTACCTCGGGAGCGTAGAAACAGCGCTGAAACAGCGCAGTGCGGAAAATCACGCGCACCTGAATCTTAACGCACCGAGATACGGTTTACGGACGCGCAACTTTTCGCATCACCTAAACAAAATCATTTAAAACAGGTAATATCCGTAAGACCCCTGAATACGAAACGCTGACAAACACGACACGAATGGCAGTAAACATTTACCTACTTACTTCTAGATGTCAAGATAAAAGAAGGGCCGACCAAAAATATGGTGGCCAAAAATATGAAGCACAGGCAGCAGGATGCAGCATAGACGCAATTGGGAAGGGACCTAAGAAAACTGATTAATCAAAGACACTCCTATACCTAGTTTCAAGTATCTAACAACACTGTACTAAACAAAATAATTTAAGCCTGTAACTGTACACGGAACGCGCATGGATGGCCTGGACGTCAATTCAATGCGTTCGCTTATTGAGCTCGTTAAACACAACGTGATGATACCAATTCCTAAAATTATGTTCGCCTATCATTTGTGTTAGTGGCGGGATGACTATGTGGGATGCATTTTGGACATACATTATTTTGTTATGGTATTTAACGGGATATTCATTCAGACCAAATTATTATTTATTTATTTTTTAGGCAAAATTTGTTTCGGTGCTTTATTTTTATTAGCTTATGCGGTGTTTGTATTGCAAGAAAAGTATACATATATATAAGTATGCACGTCAGAAATGAAAACTTAAGTAGTAGTTCACCTATTCTTCAAGAGATGGCGCTGTTTTAAAATACACGGTACTGTGTATTATGTATTCTGTCACAGCGTGACGATGGCGCGAGTTCCATGATTTTTTTTCACCAAAAAAGTGCTCAACGCGCCTAAAGAACTTTTCATTTAAAAAATAAATATAAAATAAATAAATAAATATCTGGGACATTATTGCACACATGGTCATTTGACCCCAAACTAAGCAAAGCTTGTAATATGGCTGCCAGAGACTGATATACATACATATATATTTTTAAATACATACTTAAATAGATATTAACACCCAGACATAGAACAAACACAAATGTTCATCACACAAATGTTTGTCCTAGATGGGAATCGAACCCACGCCCCCAAGTACAGAAAGTAGGATCACTACCAACTGAGCCACCGAGGCAGTCAAAATATAACTATATCACGTTTTTAAATTAGGTATTTATGTTGGTACAACACTTAAATACTTGGATTAACTAGCAAGCCCTATAATCTCTACTCACGCAATGCATATTGGCATAAAACCTTACAAATGCATACGTTGCCACCTACATGTATTACCTGTCTCTCTGATTAAAGCTAGATGTTTATCACTGTTTTAAACTATCACGGTTGTTCACTAAAGTTATATGATTATATACGGGATATTTACCGTGGTAAGGTAAATATCCCGTATATGTTCACGGGAAGACTGCATGGTGCATGTAACTGCGCCGAAATATCGGGAGCTCCTTCTACAACCTGACCACGGTAAATATCCCGTAAATAACTCTAGATGTTTATGTTTATTTTCCAATGGCCGAGTAATGTACACCATATTCAAGATGTAATTATCGAATCATTATTAACCGAGTAAATCGAAGATCTCAGAGTTTACGGGAACGGTGCGGTGGCGATTGTATGTAAGTATGTTAGCGTGTTTGTATGTTTTAAATTTTTAATTTTATATTCGTTTGTTCATCCTAGCTTAGTGTTTTGAAGACTAACAAGTATCTCGTTCAATTAGTTATATGAAAAAATATAATTATATACAAGGTTACGCATATACCTTGTACTAATCCGAGAGGCAATCATTGTGTGCAAAACGGTAATTGACACTCGACAAAATGGATAAAACAGCTGTTTTTTTTCGTGATTTCAGGGTTGATCCCATAGTAAAAGTTGTTCATAATGATGAGTACGATGACCTATTAGTTATTTGTATCCACTAGCTATAGCTCCATAACCATAAGACTCCATAAAAAGCCAAGGCTTTCCAACATGTGCCTTTGGAGAGTTTTTGAGTTCTTCGGCCACATAGCCCGTAAGCCTGGTGACAACCTCAAAAACTGATAGTCACCGGAAAAATAGAGGGTAACAGACCGAGAGAAAGGAGGCCAATGCGTTGGACAGATCCAATCCGCACCACCCTCAACATCAACAATGCCGAAGCGGTTCATGCTGCTGAATGTCGGAGCAAATGGTGGAACATCGTAAGGCAGAAGTCGATGCCGTGATGGGTCACGACCCTCAGCATTGAGGAATCGACGCAAGGAGGAGGGAGCTATAGCTTGGCAAGACATGAAATTTACGAGCTGTCACCATAAGTGACGGATGGTACTCCATAGTCCATAGTCCATAAATACTACGTAATCTTATTACGACGAAGAATGTGGGCGTTGTAAGATTTACGTTACCCTAATTGGTAAAGGAAGTCGACGAAACAAATATTTGGATAAAATAGGGCACTTACTATATTAAAATTGATGAAAGAGTCCGAAAAAAAACATAACTAAGTCTAGAAGAAGACGCGTTCCTGCTGCAATTATATAAGTAGCTATAACAGGAAAATATATTAAAAAAAAAAAAAAAAAAAAGTATGCTTAAGGTATCAAAATCAGCGCTTAATTTTCACAAAACTTGGAACCGTCAAAACTTTCAAGGTATAATTTTTAGTTAAATTTGTATGCTACTAATTTTTAACCGACTTCAAAAAAAGGGGACGGTTCTACGTTTCACCGTATTTTTTTATGTATGTTCACCGATATCTCCGCCAACTGTTGACCGATTAAAAAATATATTCTTTTGTTCGGTAGGGTAAACTTGCAATTTGGTCCTATTGTCACCAAGTTAGGATCTAATGATGGGATCCCAAGGAAATCGAGGACAACCCTCAAATTTTATAGGCACTAGTTACGTTTTTCATATATTTTTGAAGTCGGTTTTTAATGTGATCCACTTGTAAATAATCAAATTAATGCCGTTAACTAAAATTCAATATTAACAACATTTCCCATAAAAAATCACTTAGTCCTTAGTTTATGTGAAACTAGAAATTGATCATCGAATTTTGAATTTTCTATAAATTTTAACTACAAATGTAACAAAAAAAAATTATTAAAAAAAATGCGGGTCTTAGTTGATTGATAATCAAACGCTGCAATGCCCTTAACTACTTAACTAGACAATTAGTAAAATGTAAGTAGCTATTTCACAAAAAAAAAAGCTCAAGTCCGATCGTGTGTGGAATACTGCTTGTCATCTTTGGGACAGTTGAGCCAAATACCAGCTCGAAGCTCTTTTAAGGTATCTTCTAAGTCTGCGTGTATCATCTTCGACCACATCGTCGCTTACCAACAGGTGAGTTGGTGGTCAAACGTGACTTATTCGCAATAAAAAACTAATAACAATGAACGATTGAACAATTTTTTTTCATCTTCAATAATTTGACAATGAACAAAATGACGATTTAATAAAATCGATGACGTGTAACTTGACTTCGAAATTTTCGAAATTCGTAAAATAATGTTTATGACAAGGTATTTGACGATGCATATTACACCCATAGCTAGTAAATATTAAGATAATTTCTTTGCATAAAACACGAGTAAATCTTAGACACATCTAAAAACGCATGCACAATATAGGTCTTAAAACAATATTAGTCACTTTTACCATGATTTGCCTATTAAGCATACAAATCCAGAGAGATGGCATAGCATGTTGCCGGCTTCTTCACTCATCACTGTTAACTAATGCGAACACAAAATACAAACAAGATCCATCGATTGTCAGTGGTGTCCATTCTGCGGTACCTATAACCATTAACTGTACTAAACTAAATTTGACAGCTCTAAAATTACTGCCATCTTTCTCTCACAATATAGGGGAATAAAATAATTATCAATATAAAAAACTGACTTTATAAAAACGACAGAACTGGATCAAATTGAAATAGGCACACGGGAAGCACCAGCTTTCAAAGAAAAAAAGGAATCCACAAAATCGGTTCTCCCAGTCGAAAGTTCTGAGATAAGAAACATAAAAATAAATTAAAAAATAGTCAAATTGAGAACCTCCTCCTTTTTGGAAGTCGATTGAAAAGAAAAGAAAATTTTAGTCCTCTCAGATTAGTGCAGTAAATGGTATGACAGAATAGACGCCACTTTCACAGCTAACAGAATCCTCATGGTTACTTTAATATGAATAGGTATACAAAGAGTTTATGGATGCCGCCATCGATGTTTAAAGTGGACAATATTTCCTGTTCTTACCATAGCTACTTAAGGTTTGGTCACACCAGTTTGCTTACGGTGATAGAACTCGCAGCGAGTATTCGATTCGTGTGACCGAAGCTTTAGAATCTTTAGATACTGTTTTTAATATAAATGCTGAGCATTGGCATTATTTTGGTGCTATTATAAGGCACCATATACCAATATACATATTTTATGCCATACGTGGCAAACAAACAGACGGGCCGCCTGGTGGAAAGCGATCACCGTCACCTATGCATACCTGCATCACCTTGGGCATCACAGATACGTTGCTATTAGCAGCCTTTTTGAAGAACCCCATATTATAGCTACTCGGAAATGCCGCAGGAAGAAGCTCTTTCCACAAATTGGAGGTGCGAGGCAAAAAGAACAAGTAAAACGCACATTATGCGACTTCCACCGATCTATTGAACTTTGTAGCGGTTGCGGCTGGTGCGATGATAAAACCATCCTATGCCCCGCAATTTGCTTCTTAGACATGGGTGTTGATGAGTTGTAATTATAGGTTTATTGCTAAAGCTGACCCAGCAGATGTTGTTATGTTCAAATTTCAATAAATTTGTTTCTTATACAAAAATCCCATATTTTTTCCGAATTTGTTTCCGTTTTTCCAACTAATAACATTTTTATCCACTAAAAAACTCAAATAGTTTTTTTTCTTTGCCCTCGCGACTGCTGGTTACATTTTATAATAAGGGAAGGAACTGTGAAGGTATATTTCATAGCTATACTTTTCGATAATCATGAGAAAACCCTCAAAAATAGAAGTAGCGAAACGCACGATTGTGTGTAAGAGTCATGGTTTTACCACAGAGTAGGTAATTCTGTGGTTTTACTCCACTAAATATGGCTATCATCATCATCAGCCAGAAGATGTCCACTGCTGAACATAGGCCTCCCCCTTAGCCTCCATACTGAACGAAATCCTGTCATCTGCATCCACTAGATGCCCGCGACTCTCACAATGTCGTCGGTCCATCTAGGGGTAGGCCTACCTACGCTGCGTCTTCCGGTTCGTAATCTCCACTCTAGGACCATTTTTCCCCATCGGTTATCGGTTCTTCGAGCAAAGTGGCCTGCCCATTGCCACTTCAACTTGCAAATTTTAAATACGACTATAATACAATATATTAAGCGTTATGTATGGTCATCTATAATAGTAAGAAAGTCGGTAAAAAAGTATTGCTTAAAAGTAGAAAGACCTCGCCTTAACTCTTGCTATATTACTTACTTGATTAATTTTAAAATGCTCAATTGGTTTGAGAATCTCTGATCTTGCTGCCTTTGTCTATATTGACTATAGTACTACGATTTATTGGCACTATTGGCAGTGACATTTCAATAAAGTGTGATGCTGCAAAATTGTTTCAGCCTTGACAATAATAAATAATTATTACTAGGTATAACTAGCGGGTTCTTGACGCCTGCCATGCCTACTAGCTTGGCGTTTAGCTTTAGAAAGTCCTAATTTGTTTTACTACTTTTTAGTAACCAGCCCCATTGTTAGTTTGTTCGGAGCCACCTGAAGGCTCCTGATATAACCAAGGAAGATAAACTAGTTTATCTTCCTTGATATAACTTATTAATATGTACTACTTACCTATTAATTTTATAATATTTTAACCCCCGACGCAAAAATAAGGGTGTTACAAGTTTAACGTGTGTTTATGTATATTGTGTGTCTGTCTGGCATCGCAGGTCCCAAATGACTGAATTTTTTATTTGAATATGATCCAAGAAAAATTCAGCAGTTTGAAGATTATTAGCTCTTATAACACGGGTTTAAAATAATATTTATACTTGGTAATAATTCTGTTTCCATCCTTATATTATGTTCATGACAATAATGTAATGCTAGTTATATAATCACGAGAATGCTGTTAATTGAAGAAAACAATGAAACGAAACACGAGTTTATAAATACTTCACACCATGTCCCGAATGTTACAATCTGGGTGTCTTCAGATCACGAGTGAATCGCTTTCTTCTAGGCAAGCATGCTCCATCGTAAACCGCATAGTAGCTTAACATCAGGCTAGTTAGCGGTCAAATGCAAGCCTATTCCTAATTTTTTTTTTAAATAATGTCTTTAATTAAGTTTGTCGTTTGTGTCGTTTAATGGTGTATAAAACCTCAAATATTACATTTGAGGTTTTATCAAAACGAAAGCCATCCATGCCCCAAAATTGGCAAAAAATAAAAATTAATTATATTTTTTAGATCTTCGTGCGTAAATGCGGTTTACACAACAAGCTTGAAAAAATATTCAATTAAATTAATCAATATTACAATTCATTTAAAATATTACACAACAAAATGAACAAGCATTTCATCGGGTTTGAGCCATTTCACAACAACTTACACTGGTTAAATGTAAATAATCAGGTGAATTCAGTTCAGTGCCTAATCAATAGTCGAAAATACACACTACAAACGTTTAATTATTAAAAAGGTGACTCTGGTGAAATGTTGTTTAATTTAGTTAATTTTTTAAGTGCGTTACAAAGTAAAATTAAACTCGCCTCGTAAACTGAAAACTGTAAATATAATAAAATAAAACTTACCATGAAATACTACCGCAACAAACACCACAAGAATAAAATTCCGCTCCGAAGACATTTTTAAAAATAGAACGTTTTCTTTTTTCACAATAATAAACCTATGTCAAGGCTGACACATCCTACTTTCGCGCCTTTATTCAGAATTTTTTTCTTCTGTTCCGCGGCTTCTGTAGTTATGTTTTGTGCGTGTTCGAACGACCGATGTCGGAATGAACTGACGTTTGACTTGTGCCTCAGGCTGACACTTGAATATGGGACGCAGCATAAACATCACGCTTATTTTTAGAGCGCTTGAACTGTTGTCCTATGGAATGTCATTTATGGTGTAAAGCATCCAACTTCTTGATAGAGTTAAATGAGGGAGACACCATCGTATTTTTTAAACAATATTGCCAGCCATACTTTAATTAATTTAAGTTCTCTCATTTAGTCACCCGTACGATCAAGTTAGTCATTGTACTTAAATGAGGGTAATAAAAGAGATAGGTAATAATTAAGTTGTGTTCTGTCTTTTCAAGCAATAAGTAAAATACATGTCAGATTGTAAGTGTGGATATGTTAAACGCCTACCAGACCTTACCTTAGACAGATCACAATAGGTTGTATTTAAGTCATATCATAATAAAATTATAGGACAGTGCATGCTTTTGTTTGCTTTACATACTTACAAAAGTTTGGAATGGTAAATAACTACTGAAATACGTACTAAACTCAGCCAAAGCAATTTTTAACAGCCATTGGAATTCATTGCAGCTGTCAGAGCAAATAAATGCTTGGACTGAATTAAGCAACAATAGGTATCAGTGTACCTACGAACTTTCTTTTTAGAAATGTATAATAATCAAACCAATGGGGAAGAAAATTTGTTGAGTGGAGAACACGAACTGGAAGACGCAGCGTAGGTAGACCTCCCACTAGATGGACCGACATTGTGAGAGACGCGGGCATCCAGTGGGTACAGATGGCAGGCTGTCGATCAGTGTGGAGGTTAAAGGGGGAGGTCTATGTTCAGCAGTGGACGTCTTGTGGCTGATGATGATGTAACAATCAAAACCCTTTCTTTATACAGCAACGTTATTTATCCCTTATCATAACATTTATCAATTTAATCGTTATCTCGGCTTAACGAGATGTTATTATGTTTTTTTTTTGCTTCGTAACAACCCCTTATTCAGAATATTATTACAGGACTGAACGTATTTGAAAATCCCGGTTATTTCGTTGAGTTCTTAATTTTTTATAAAAATGTATTTTAGTTGGATAATGCTCGTGAATTTATATGTTTTAGTGATGTAATTTTTAACTAACCTGGGGCCTTACGCGGGCTCGAGTTAATGCTAACGGATCTCTGAAGCACAAGCTGCAGCTTAGTTTAGGGATCCGAAGATCATATTTGTTTGTGACATACTTGATATTTTATAATCCAATTTGTTATTCCAATGTTTTTGAAACTCTTTCGCCAAATAAATGATTTATGATTATGATTATGAATGCTGAACAGCGCAGTTCGGAATATCGCGCGGAAGTATACCTTAACGCGCTGAAGTACGGTATACGGTTGGGCAACGTTTCTCATCACCTAAACAGAATGACTTAAAACAAGTAGGCGTAAGGCCCCTGAAAGAACTTAAAGTTTTTTGCTGTCAAATGTTATGTTATGGCAAATTTCATGTAAGTTGTGTGTTTACAAAAAAAACTAGATTTGCTGTTATAATGTAGACTAAGAATTCCTTTCACTAAAGGACTTATAAATAGTTTTATAAGTCTTCAGTCTAATTTTAATTTGACTTTTAAAGTGCTTTTTAGATATAATACTTTCTTTTTAGAGCTTAATTTTATCTAATGGGTACTTTTTCACACTTTTGATATCCATGTTTTTATGTAGGTACTTAAGTAACCGAGTTTCTTTGGTAAAATTATTAATGTTTTTCGTACATTTTGACATTTCATTTGACATCTCAGAAGGTACTTTTTAATATATACAGCATTTTATGAAAATATATATTTCTACCGCTTAGGAAATAGAATACCGAAAAATTGCTATAAGACTTCACTCCTCATATTTTTATTTTCTTAGTAAAAATGAACAAGTAATGAGTTCAACCCTCCGCACTTAAATAAATCGCGTCTTGTTACTGAAAAGAAAAGCATTAAGGGTGGTTTTTTGGTAAAGGGGTTGGAAGTGGTAACTTTGCTTAATCATCCGTTTTCTTTTGTAAAATGGATTAAAAGAAAGGATTAAATTTTACTAGGGCTCGTTTGTGAGACAAAATAGGCATTATTAGTTGTATGCTATTCAAAGGAAAAACAAGAAACTAGGCATAGTATTGTAAAATTATTAGAATTTTAATCTCTATGACGCGTCGTAATTAATTTTCCGAGAGTCCCGGTGAAGTCAAGAACCATAATACCAAACTTGTCCAGCGTTAACACAACAGTCCTGTCATTTAAATACTTTTTAAATTCTGTTTTCAATAGCAAAATAACAAGAAATAGTACCTACTTCATCATTATCAGACTATCATATTACCTCTGCTAGAGACACATGCCTTCTCTCTGAGGGAGAAAATGGGCTCTAATCCACCATGCTGGCCCAGTGCATGTTGGTGAATATCATATGTCTTTGAACTTCTGAGGTTCTTGGACATACCGGTGGTTTCTTAAAGATGTTTCCCTTCAACGTTGATTAAGAGATTGTAGAGCGCACGTGCTATCGCCCGGCCACCATCGTTCATTTATAGAAATCATATTTGATTACTTGTCCGCGTCCCCAATACCGTCATGACCATGGTTAATAAACGGTTTCCATAGCAATATTTATTTATAACCGGACGAAATGTGCTTAAAATAAAACACTTAAGGAAAAGTGAGCTGCTTTCAATCAACGACCCCATTAGCGAAGGATTACGAAAACAAAGGCCTTAATTGATACCTATAATCTTAAAACAAAAGCCAAGGCAATAAGGCCCAAACGTAGGGTAAACGTGGAAGTAAACGGTATATCTCCGGATTGCAACAACCTTTCGGCGAAAACAATTTTCCCGTTCATGGGACCGTTTTGACCACTTCCTTTGTAAGACTGACTAGAAAAGAAGAGATGGATAACTCTATCTAAGCGAGGAATGGTTGAATACGGAACGTCCGCGGTGAGAGAAACATTGCTCTCTGACTGGACACGCTAAGTCAAATATTGAAGAAAAGTTACATTTCACAATAATATTAATTACTTATTATCGGCCACAACATCGCTTTCCATCAGGCAAGTTGGTGGCCAAATGTAGACGTAGGTATTCTATGTTACTTTTTTGTCAATTTTTGCACAATATGTTTTTAACCACACCTTGCATTACGCCATGCGGTTTAATTTTTAAAGAGGTCATACGGTAGAGAGTTTTTACAGATGGCGCTAAAGCTTAAACTTTTTATAAGGTTTTTTTTGGATTTGAAAAATATCATAATGATCAAATCCAAGGGTAAAACTAGTTAAAGCTAGAACGCCACTTTGACATCTCAACCACATTGTTAATTTATAATGACAGCTGTCCACTTTCACTTGTACGGTGCCATATGCATGAGCAAGACTTTACTACTTAGACGCTTAGTGGATCTCGCTCGCGTCTTATCTTGCGAAATATTGATTGCGTTTTTGGCCATGGCAAAAGGAATCGTTGTTTCTTGGAAGGGTGTCAGCGAAAATTTACTGCAATGCAGCCAGCCTAGCGCACACGCCGGTATAAAAAAACACCCTTTTTATCCGAGCCATAAACATAGGACAAAGGTAAATATGCATATTGAATACGTCTGTCTTTTTATCGCAGCTTCTGTGGTAGTAAACAAGACACGAGTGGTGATATTCGCTGCCAATTTGGAGTTAAACATCTGTGACTTCATAATCTGTGCCTCTAATTTCGGGTAAGCGCTTGGGGCAAACGTTACCTGGAACGTTTGTTGTCTGCGGTGATATTACGTGATTGTTTTGTGTGCCTAATCACTTTACCCTCGCGTTTGCTCAGGTGGAGGGGAAATAAACTCAGAGCAAAATGGGTTTCGGGAAGATGGAAATGCGTATGTTCAGCAAATATAGTAACTCAGCAGATAGAGAAAGAAAAGGAATACATTTTTGTCTAAATATGCGGGTCTATCTGTCGCATCTAACGCATCAGACGCATCAGACGTATCGGATCGCACCGAATTCATAGTACCTACTTACTACCCTGTGGCAATTTATCACAGTTAAGTAGCTTAGTATAATTGGTAGAATCCGGTCCATCCGATGCATACACAGCGGAAAAGTGGATTCGTAACTTAAATTAATACTTTTCAGCCATCCCTTACCTACCTAGTACCTTGTATTCATTTAAAATGTCGGATCACTTAAAATTAATAAAAAAACTTTCATAGTCACAAATAATTCATAATCTTAATTAAATTATTTGTCAACTTGTACAATGCACATTAGACTCTGTAGAGAGACGCGCCGTTCGGCTCATTAATAACGAAGCGCTGCGCTGGTTAAAAAGAAGATGTCGCACAGCCTGCGGCATAGGCGGAGGGTAGCTTGTCTGTCAATTTTCTATCGCCTTCATCATGGAGAATGTGCACAAGAGCTGTTCAGGCTGATCCCGTCATCCAATTTCCGCCATAGATCATCGAGGCGGTCATTCCATCCTTACATCGTGAACTTTGGTAAAGTCCGTACGCAGCGTTTTCAAAAATTTTTCTTAATTCGAACTGTACAGGAAAGTAATGCGCTTCCTACCTCGGTGTTCCCTATAAATTACAACCTGGGTCTCTTCAAGACAAGAGTGAATAGGCACCTCATGGGCAAGCGTGCCCCATCTTAGACCGCATCGTCGCTTACCATCAGGTGAGTTGTGGTCAAACGCTAGCCCATTTCAACATAAAAAAAAAAAGAAAAAAACTCATAATTACTGAATGATCTTTAACATCAACGATTTAAACAATCGGCTGTAAAATCAAAACTCTTTTATATTTCTATATACTCTCTACCTCTACTTCATTTAAACAAAAAGGTTTTTATTCTATACGCAGTAAGTACTATACATATTTGAATAAGCTGAAAGAAAAATGGCCCGCATTCCAAACGTATTAACGGGGAGGCGTTTAACAAAGGCAATCAAATTATTATACCCCAAATTATAATAGCCATTTCACCTTACTACCCGATATAACTTCCGGAACCAATTCTCTCTCTAATTAAATTTAAAATCGTCCCACTGGCCAATTACAGAACTAATATCCTATAGTTGACATCTGTGCCGAGCTAACCTCTTCGGACCCGTTAACACAACCTGACCTGACTCACAGGACTGCTGTTTGGATTTTGCATAACTTTTGTAGTTATTGAGATTATATTGTGTTTGACCTTTTTTTTACAAAAAATTGGCTTGCGTTTGACCGCCAACTCGCTTGATGTTAAGCGATGATGCGGTCTACGATGGAGCACGCTTGCCTAGAAGAAACCGATTCACTCGTGATTTGAAGACACCCAGATTGTAACTACCGGGGAACACCCATTCAGGTAGCGCATTCCACAGACTAGCAGTTACGTACGTACGTTCATACGGGTTTTCGGAATATCAAGCACTAGCCGTCCGCCCCGGCTTCGCACGAGTGTAAGCTCGGCCTTCGGCCTCGCTACAAAATATAATATAGCCTATGTCACCCGGGGATAGTGTAGCTTCCCAACAGTGAAAGAATTTTTCAAATCGGTTCAGTAGTTTCGGAGCCTATTCATTACAAACATACAAACATACAAAAATAGGTACAAATCTTTCCTCTTTATAATATTAGTGTAGATAAAGCGGTGTCGATTTTTCGTGCCCGCAGTGCCCGTAGTGGGCTTGAACATTTGGATTGTCTTTAGACATTCAACGGTCTATAGTCTAACGGTTTTTGTAATGTTAGTTAGCTTTTTCAGTTAGTAAAGGCACTTGCCAGTTAATGAAACAAAATTAGTCATATTATTGGAGTTGGTTAAACTACTGAACCAAAGTTGATGAAATTTTTGTGAGACCACTTCTAGAGTTTCTACATAATATAAAAAGGATTACATAAATAAACTCTTAAATGACGTAGTAACCAGCGCATTATGCCTGCCGGTTTCCTTGTTTCCTGAGAGATATAATCTGGGCCTTTTCTAGGCAAGAGTGAATAGGTTAGTGATTAGTGAGTTAGTGAATCTTCTAAATCTGCGTGCTTCATCTTTGACCACAACGTGGCTTACCAACAGGCGAGTTGGTGGTCAAACGTGGACTTATTCGCAATAAAAATAAATAAAAATACCGAAGTCGGTAATAGGTGAAGTCTTCTTTTTTTTGGTACTGATGTTAATAAGTTTCATAATGGCAATAAAACGTTTAGTCCTTGTATTTTTGTCATTTTTTGAAACAGTTTCTCAACATCAAATCAAAAAGTATTCGTTGTATTTTTGGAACATGGACAAGTTCGTCGAGCGAAAGCGTGCGATATTACTTGTTTGTATGTCACTCCGTTAATAGAAAGGAGACCGACAACGACTACAATGAAGCCCTGGAAACTTTTAGTGCTCTTGAAGGTATGAGTAGAAAGTTTGTAGAGATAACTATCGTGACGAAGTAGAGTGTTTACTTGACGTTCAGGAGCACTTAGACATTTTAAGCATATGAAAAAAGGAAATGTTTTGTTTTCTTCTAATTTAATAAAGAGCTTTTTCACATATGCGGACATGCCGCTCTAATTATAATAATTAACATTTTATTTATATTACACCACAATTACTCACTTAAGATTAAACCGGTTACTATGACTATAGTTTTAACTGCATACGGCGGTCTTTTTCAAGGTGAATGCGCGCGCGCAGCTGCATCTCGCTTTGCACTGCGGGCTGCCGCGCGACGCGCACTTGCAACATATTTCTAACATATTTTTTATTTATTCCATAGGTGGCAAACAAGCAGAAGGGCCGCCTGGTGGTAAGTGATCACCTTCGCCTATGGATACCTGTAACACCAGGGGCATCACAGATACGTTGCCGACCTTAGACTCTACTGGGTGGTACTGGGTGTCGGGAATACTCCAGCACACGGAGCTCACCACGTCGCCATAGTATTTAATTTTGAAATACATTTCTACAAAAGTTCGAATATCCGAATCACGATAATGATATACAGTAACTTGTCTTCTTCCTTATTTACCAGCAATTGCTGGTAAGTATTATTTGCAACATAAATAACTCTAGCAACATGCTGTGCAATTTCTCGGCTCTGCTGGCTAAGTTAAAGTTAAAAGTGTTGCAAATGTTGCAATACTATTGTTTACGCTCGTGAAACTGCCGAAAGTTGGCGCGAGTTCGAACAGCGGTGCTTTATGTGCCTTCTTGTTGCTAGTTGAGAAAACCATTTCAGTAGATAAGGATATTTTTGAACAGATTTTCAGCTTGACCTGCCTATACAAGATTATATTCGTTCTTTTTTAATATGCAAGTATTTGAGAATATCAATTGTACTTGATCGCCATCTCTACAATGATACGGTCGATGGGGCACGCTTGTCTAGAAGAAACCGATTAACTCGCGTCTTGAAAACACCCAGATTTACGTTGTGATTGAGTTTTTTTAGAAAGTTTTAAATTGTTTGCGACATATTCAATTTAAATTATTGTATTGTAATATAAACGATATAATAATCTACACTAATATTATAAAGAGGAAAGATTTGTACCTATTTTTGTATGTTTGTAATGAATAGGCTCCGAAACTACTGAACCGATTTGAAAAATTCTTTCACTGTTGGGAAGCTACACTATTCCCGGGTGACATAGGCTATATTATATTTTGTAGCGAGGCCGAAGGCCGAGTTTACACTCGTGCGAAGCCGGGGCGGACGGCTAGTATGATATATAATATGATTAATAGGTTAATTATTACTACACGAAATCGAAAGGGACACAATTAATAAGAAATTTGATCTAAAAAGTTTAGAGCTAATAAATTTTTGGATTAGTGTATTTCTACTTGAAATGCTTTCAGTGTTGTGATTTTGAGTTCTGAATTTCAAAATTCCATGGTAAATGCCTCAGAAGAAGGACTAAAATTATTCTTAGGTAAACGCGTTCAATAAGTAGCTAAAAACCAAACACTTGGGATTAAAATACAAGTTAAATAACTACTTAAAAGTTGATATGTTCAGACATGTTCTAGGTCTGAACATATCAACTTTTACTTCTACGTTTTACATTTCATTTTCGATTCGACGTCGGAATAGAATTTTCGTAGCTGCCCCGGGCGAGGGTAGCATGTTCTCGCTCAAGTATTGAGTTGAATATTTCAATTTTTCTCTACACGCTGCAGGAGATAAAATAACAATGTGTTGATTTAAATGGGTATTGTTTAAAAATAAAGGAAACAGTATAGAAACTATAGAATAGAAACTGACGTGGTTTTCACACATTTTATTTATAATACACGGGAATTACTCACGTAAGATTAGGCCGGTTACTCCGACTATAGTTTCAATCGCATTCGGCGATCTTTATCAAGGTGAATGCGCGCGCGCGGTGCAAAGCGAGACGCAGCCACGCGCGCGCATTCCATGATTTGTATAGAGAGTTGGCCAAACGTTTGGTGGAGGCGACTACATTGGGCAAAAAAATTGTATTGCCATTCAACGTGGCAATGCTGCCAGCATCCTGGCCACTTTTCCCTCCACCGAGGGGCTTTTAGATAAATCCTTTTTTATGATTTTTATTTGTGTATAGGGTATAACCAGGAGAGATGGACCAGCGGGTGAGACGGACCATCTCAATTTCTACCAAACTACTAAATTTATTTAAGCTTGCAACACTGACGCGTACTGGTCAACCTGTTTGCTGCTTGATAAAAGCGCGTTTGTTTTGTTTTTGATTGTTCAATTAATAAAATACGGATTTAAAAGTTTTGGGAGCGTGATTTTTTTGTGCATGGGTGTTTAAAGCAAGGGTAAGTATGAGATATTGTGTTTGTAAAATAAGAATCGATGTTTTGTGGTTACTATGTTCATGAAATGATAACCTAACCTTAAAATATTTTGTTTATTTTTTGTGATTATTGTATATCGAAGCGGTCCGTCTCTCCTAACGATTTAGGAGAGATGGACCACGTTATGTAGGGTAAGATGGACCAATAATATAGTACGTTTTGTTTGTTAATTTTAATTATTTAAGGCTTTTATTGTAATTTTTTCTTGTTAAATTTAAATTTAATCAAGTTATTCTCTTTTTCTAGGTAATATGCCGCTTACTTATCAGCGTAAAAGTGGTGTATGTCGAGGGGAATGGTCTGAGAAGGAACTAAAAGATGCGTTTGAGGCTGTTTCCAATGGAATGGGTGTCAACGAAGCCGCCAAAACATTTGGTATACCCAAAACAACTTTTAAACGAAGACTTGCTACAAAAAATTTGACAAAAATTGATGTTCTCGGTCCAAGTGGTATACTGCTGCCGGAAAACGAGAAAAAAAAACATAAACAAAAAATAAACGTTTAAATGTAAATTTAAACGTTTATTTCATTGTTTAAGACATATTTTTTTTTTTTTGTTAGGTCCATCTCTCCTTGTTTACTGGTCCAACTCACCCATACAGTATGGGGGAGATGGACCGAGGGTAGTTTAAAAAAAATCAAAAATTGTTTGTCTAAAGAAGCTATGATTGTGCCATATAACAATAATATATGTTCAGTATTAATAGCTAGTTAGTTTAACACCAGAATGTATATTAGTTGTTAAGAAATAAAAAAGTTATCAAACTTAGAAAAAATGTGGTCCATCTCTCCTGGTTTTACCCTATAGGTAGGTATAGATTAATTATTTTAAGTTTGTTTGTTTGTTTGTTTTAGTTGATATTTAAGTTTATGTTAATTTTCTGTTTTTTAAGTTGTGCATAATGAATAAAAGTTTTCGAGATGAGTGTTCTTTGCTTTGTTTTGTAACTGTCAGTTCACGCCGCTGACTTCTTAGTTATGTATGGGCAAATAATTTTTTCTTAAATACTTTATGTTATTTAAAAAGTATAAAGCAAATAGACACAATATTTATGAAATCCAGTGGAAATATTTTTTACAGAAATTGCAAAAAAACACGCAAACAATATCACTTAATAACACAAAAAGCCACAAAATTTCCAAAAAGATCTTTTGTCCCCATTCATAGGCAATGATTGATTTACGTGTAAGTGCGTCAGAAAAATGAGGAGGGCCATTCATTTCCCTACGGCGGTGGCCGTGGCTTGTAACATAGAATAGCTTTTAGGTGCTTTCAAAGCTGGTCAGATAGCCTCGCACCGCGGTCGGATGACGGATGCCTCAGGGGTATTCAGAATTTGGTACTGTCACTGTGACAGTCTGTTGCTATAAAGACTGCTTTGCACTTGATTTTTTCACCGACGACGCTACGACAAAACGAAAACCAACTTATATTGCATGCTGCGATAACATTTTTATTTTTTACTGTTTTAGATGAGGTTTTTAATTTGAAAGCAGGTTTCATCGCGGTGGTTCTTAGATAAATTTTATTAAAATCTGTCTAGCAGTTTAAAAGTTAGGAACTCTTTTTCGAATTGGATAGATAGATCTCGGCCTCGATTCGACTTTCGAATTGTTGGTGGGTTTTAGTTCAAATTTAAACTTCACTAAATATCATTAGGTACGATAAAATGTGCAATTCTAAGTTCTAGACGACAAACTTAACCTCTTAAAAACTAATCCTAACCTTGGTGAAACGATTATTGTGAAACGCCTAAAATTGATAGAATAAAAAATAAACATATAACACAACTTCCGCAGTTGATCATAAATTACAAGCTTTTGTTCAACTTGCCCTGTTGGCATTCTTATGTTTAAATTCGGTTACAATGCAACATCGATCTGGTCTGATGATGGATACAAAGACGCAATAGTGAATACTTGTATATAATTACCCCCATCCACTGTTTAATCAGATATTGATGGCAATAAAACTTTCTGACATCTGCGTCAAGTTAAAATCTGCCGTTGAAAAAGAATCCGATAAATGGAACCCATAGTATGCAAGGGGCATTAGTTCCTGTAGGTGAGGCTTGCAATGGGGTTGATTCCATGTTGTTTTTGTCTGACAGGTTTTAATATTTTTGCATATTGGGTGATGTTTTAATTAAAGCTTGCAAATACTTGCATCATTCTATTAAATTGAAAGTATTTTATCTACGGATTCCTCGTTGAAATTAAAATGTGATAAAGTATTCAAAACTTGTATTTGCAGTTAAATTATTATTAACGGGATAATTACCGTGATAAGGTTGTAGATGGAGCTCTCGATATTTCAGCACAGTGAATCGGTTTGTTCTAGTCAAGTGTACTCCATCGTAGACCGCATCATCTTTTAACATCAGGAGAGTTAGCGATCAAACGATTGCCTATTATTAAATATCATATAATGTATAAATAATTAAATTAATTATCAATTTAAAAACCGTCTTCAAAATTAGTTAAAATACGCAATTCGTTGACTTGAAAGACATATTTTTTTCCAGTCATTTGATTTAAAAACCAAAACCACTGAACTGATTTTGGTGATATTTGTCTCGGACCAATCTGAAAGTATATCCTTTCAAATCAAAAATAATACAACTCTCTTTTTTGAAGTCGGTTAAAAATGTTGCACGGGGAGACACATCCGTGAACAATCGTGATCTGCTATTTGGCCAAATCGAAACAAAACGCAAAACGCTAATTGTAAATTTACTAGGTAGCACTGAACGCTGAACGATTAAGCTGGTAGTACGAACCCTGAACTCAAGGAAAAAAAAATGGAGTTTCATGACAAAATTTCATTTGCACACAACGAAATGTCTGGTACAGGTGATGTATTGATTACATCTTCAGGGTTGATTCTATAGTAAAAATGGTTCATAATTATGAAAACACTGACCTTCTATCGGGTAAGCACCACTGTTCCGTGTAACTCTGTAGAGATATAGAAACTTTCTAGTTTCTAGCATAACTAGAAGTTATGAACAGCACATAAAATAACCTCTACGTTTGTCTGTTTTGACAGCATTAAAATTTACTATATTGAAGTGTTTAAATCTGGGGTTAGTAAGTTATTACTAGGCAAACATGCTTCATTTTCGACAGCATTATCGCTCTCAACTATTATAATTTCTGTCAATGTAAAAAAAGATTTTTTTGATAAGTAGTCAAAGACACTCGTTTCTCAAACAAAAGCTTTTAGTCTTCAAACATTTCCTTTTAACAATTGCTTACTCCAAAGCGGAAAGTTTTTAAGCCACAAGAATCGCAACTATTGTCTTTTCCCCCTTATATCCAACATGTTAGCTTCACTAGGGGACAGTCGGCACAGATGGTCCACCAATATTACGGGGAGTTTCGCCAGTAAATCGGTAATCAATATGTACCTTATGGTTGCTCAATTGTTAGGTGATACACGTAGCAAGTTAATAAAAGTGCATGCAAGTACTGAAAAGTCAATGACACCATTTTCTACATTCTATATCTACGTACGGTAGTTTTTTTTTTTTTAATGATACTTGGTGACTAGACGAGCGAAGTCGCTCGCCTGATCTTCACGCTTGCCCATAACAGCTCAACGCCACTCAGAATTTTGAACTTCAACAGTTCAAAACCCTGGATGACAATGCACTGAGCTCGTCAGTCCGAGATATAAGATGTCAAATCTCTGTGTGCCCTATAATTTTATATAAACCTTCGACCAAAATAAAATGAATGGACGCGCCCAGTAGAAGCGCATTTTTGAAGATTACAAAATGAGCGCCAGCTCTCACTTCGTTTCAGTCGGTCTCTAGCCGTAGGAAGTGAAACACGAGTGTATTGTTACGCGATAACGAAACATCTGACAAAATTATGAATTCGTATGCTTTACCGAAGTTTAAATACACAAATAAAACCGATATCTATTTTTTGTAACAAATATAATGTACATTTTTATAATTAGGTGTTGAAGTATATGTCCGACGGTTTTGACTCGTTTTTACTGATCAAGTTCAATGGTTAGGGCCCGTCCATTCATTTTATTTTGGTCGAAGATATAAACTATATACCTCTATTTAGTAGCACCTTGGTCGGTAATTTATTTTTAATGATATACGGGAATTAAGTAGGATTAAGTCGGTTTATCCAACTATAGTTTCAACCGCAGCTGGTTTGCACATAAGCATATCAAGACTGAGCCGCTCACACGCGCACTCTCCTTAAAAAAGGCCGCTAAATGCGGTTGAAACTAATAGTCGAAGTAACTGGATTAATCTTGCGTGAGTAATTACCGTATAATATCAACATATTGTGTGAAAACCACGTCTGTTTCCATCATAAAATTGATAAAATTTGCCTTAAAATACTTGTGTGCATCATATGGACGAATATTTTTGTACCAAAAAATATAGATCAGCTGGAAAATATGAGACATGATCTTTATAATTGGCTATTGGATAGTTGTTTGATAGGTTGGATATTAAGCTTGGTGAAAAATATAACTATGTAATAGTGTACTGAAGAAATTTTTAACCCTCTGAAATATACCGCGCTTAAAGTTTGCGATTGGATTAGGACGGGATGCTTTGTCTATTTCTCGCAAAGTAAGAGTCAGCATGGAGTTTGTATGGCGTACTTACCAGTGACGTCATATGAAAGCATAGAGCGTTCTCTGTCTAGCAAGATATTAAAGTGCATACATCTACATCTACACTAATATTATAAAGAGGAAAGATTTGTACAAATTTTTGTATGTTTGTAATGAATAGGCTCCGAAACTACTGAACCGATTTGAAAATTTATTTCACTGTTGGGAAGCTACACTATCCCCGGGTGACATAGGCTATATTATATTTTGTAGCGAGGACGAAGGCCGAGCTTACACCCGTGCGAAGCCGGGACGGTAGGCTAGTCTTGCATAATTTTGAACAAATTTAAATTGTGTTATCAGTGATCGGCCCCATTTATGGCCAGCTTTTATTTATTTATAAGATAATAAAAAAATATTGCCATAAGTTTAGAATGGTTAGAAAAATACATAGATATTACTTAACTAAATATTTAAGTAAATTTTAGCCGACGGAAAAAAGAGGAGATTCTCTAGTCAACGAACATACTTTTTTCATATATTTTTCAAGTAGAGTTTCTTTGTGCATTTTAATTTCACAGTTCATTACTCGTATTTTGTAGGGAAGTGTAATGGCTTGGGTGGTATACAGTATACTCAGTAAGGGAAATACATCAATCTAAAAAAATGTGTAGAGTCAAAATATTATCAGTTCACAACACATTGTTCAATTTACGATGATGGACGTCGTCACTTGTGACACAAAATATATAATTTTCTATGATTAGCGAACTTTTTCAGTGGGAGTGTACACTGTACAACACTAGTGTTCACTTTTGGCACACTGTTTTGGATTTTCGCTAGTGTAGAACTTTGTAAACTTGTTGGAAAAGTAACTTTGTGATTTCGTGTGTGAATTATCTGAGTGTGTGGTGGATTAGTACTTATTTATTAAGTGTTCGTGAACGTGCTAGTGTGTGCAAGTTATATTGCTTCAGAAACATGTATTTTTGTGTAGTTTCCAAAACTCAATAGAAGCATCTAGTAAAGTCTCCATTACTTTACTAATTGTTAATTGTCATTACATATACTAATACTTAGATGCCTTGGACTTGACCGTGACTAACTTTGTTTGTTTCACTGACTTGTTTGACGATATTTGATAAAACTTGAAAATATTTCAATATGTCGAGTACTGGCAAATGCATAAGACGTGCAAAGCCAAAATCCTCCTAAGAGAAAAGATAAATAATTATCAATATATAAAAATCGACTTCATAAAAATGTCAGAACTGGACCAAATTTACCAATTGAAGCACACAGGAAGAACCAGCTTTCAAATAAAAAAAGAATCATCAAAATCGGTTCACCCAGTCGAAAGTTCTGAGGAAACAAACATAAAAAAACAGTCGAATTAAGAACCTCCTCCTTTTTGGAAGTCGGTTAAAAAGTTTATTTCGATGGTAAACGCAGCACCATTCAGAATTTTGAAACAAATTACATAACGCAGTATTGATCTGCGCTCGTCACCCTGAGATGTTAGCTAGTGCTCTTACTGCTTGATTTGTCTGAATAATGCCCCTTATCTGCAAAACATTGTCGGAGAGTCATCGCGGAAGATGCCCATAAATCTTCCAGATGGCTCTGATTAATAGGAACTTTGTTAATGATTGTTGCGTAACGATTTCTAGGATCAATCTGTCCTTTTGCTTCGTTATGGATACAGTGATTATTTACCACAGTGTAGGCATAGGTACAATTTTCTTGTTATTACAATTGTCACTACATTTTAGTAGTAGCGAATAGTTATACATACCAACTACAAGTACCTAGTATACAAATACAAGTATACAAATTCAGAGAAAACAGTAAAACAAACGAGCGTTTTGAAAAAAAAACGTCGGACAATTTAGAATGAAACGCTGCATCGCGATGCGAAGTCTTCTTAATACTCTTATATTCTTTACTTGTAAGTGAATATTTAAACAAATGTTAGAAGTCAATTTTAACCTACTTCTCATGTCGTTTAAAATCGAAGTGGGAGAGTAGAACTCTTCAATAGCTAAGTGTTTGTTTTTTTCGTTTTTTCTCCTTCAAGGGTTGCCATGCAAACGCACATGTCATGCTCGTTCAAAAAAACGCGATTGCTTTCCTTAAAAAAAAACACAAGTGGCAACCATTGGCATGGGCGGTTTGGCGAATTCAATTTGTACGAGTATATTAAAACCTTTTCATTGCATTGATACTCGCAATATTTATTCCAATATAATCGTGACCGGATTTTCTACGCATCGGATAATGTTTCCCAATGAAAACAGTAGAAGCCCAAAGCCCATAAAGGGCACCTTTCAGTTTTCCCTACCCTATTTTGAAAGAATCAGTCGATCGTTAAGAACCTGTAAGTAGATTAGGCAGGTTACTTACCTATTTCTTTTGACGGGAGGGATCAAAGTGGGTCACTTAACTCGAACATGCTTATGTAAACCATATCCTACCTAAATATGAGCCTGTTTAAATAGATACCTCGTTCAGCGGGCCTCTTCTCAGGCTATAGATATATTATCTGTCACTGTTACTCTCATCGACTTGGCTATGAGATTGAAAGGAAGAAAATATTACTTGTTTTTCATGAATCAGGTACTGCTATCCATCTATGTTTTTCTCGGAGTTCATAAAAGAGGATGAAAAAGAAAAAAGTCCATGAAATTATAGAAAGAGTCTAACAAGCCTTCGACCAAAATAAAATGAATGGACGGGCCCAGTAGAAGAGCATTTTTGAAGATTACAAAATGAGCGCCAGCTCTCATTTTGTTTCAGTCGGTCTCTAACCGTAGGAAGTGAAACACGACTCTATTGTTACGCGATAACGAAACATCTGACAAAATTATGAATTCGTATGCTTTACCGAAGTGTAAATACAAAAATAAAACCGATATCTATTTTTTGTAACATATATACAGTACATTTTTATAATCAGGTGTTGAAGTATATGTCCGACGGTTTTGACTCGTTTTTACTGATCAAGTTCAATGGTTAGGGCCCGTCCATTCTTTTATTTTGGTCGAAGTAACAAGCTACGCATTTTGTGTTTCTTTTTAGTTTTTTTCGTTTACTAACAACTTCATTTTATATTTTTTGCATTTTATTTTTACAACTCTAAACCATTGCATTTTGGTCACGCGTCTCCTTAACCAGGCGATCCAACTGTATATTTTAATCGTAACCTCAACCGTCAAGCAGTAGTGTGCAAACACTACTGTGTTCCGAATTGAAGGGCAATGTTTCCAGCGAAATTACAGGGCACACAGAGATTTGACATCTTATATCTCGGGGTGACGGGCGTAGTGCATTGCCATCCAGGAATTTGAACTGTTGAAGTTCAAAACTCTGAGTGGCGTTGAGCTATTATGGGCAAAAGTGAAGAGCTATCAGGCGAGTGACTTAGCTCATCTCGTCACCCAGTATAATAAAAAAAAATGTGGATAAGAATAATAAGATAAGGAGGTATCTAAATCTGGCTGCGACCACTCATAGATACGGTGTCTAAGTCTGCTGATCAGCAATGCATGATAATAATAGTAAATGCACGTGCATTTCTAGTTATAGAAAGTAAAGTTATTCTAATTGTGTAGAAACAATATCATTTAAGCCATGATTGATGACAGCAATTAGCAGTTAGCGTCACAGTCTCCAGTCCACTAGCAATTGACAGCACTGTTGTTATTGGTAATTGATCGACTTTTAATCACGCTCCAATTATTTGTGATAATAGCTGATAATTATGTCATACTTATTAGTGATATTGCTGAAAAGCTTTCATTTATTGAATTTGATATTTGGTTTCACTTTATAGACATTACTTCTGCATTTAATATATCTTCAATAAACAATCAAAACATTCAGGGTAACGAGGATTGATTTTCTAAAACTATCCTTTCGTTCCCCCCACCCCCCTGGTATTTTAATGTAATTTTTCTTTAATAGAGTGTCTAAAGTATACAAAAAGCCTGTACCCAGAAGTCTTCTTTTAGACACAAATTGCCTGTGCCAGAGGACCCCGCTCTACCATCTCTACAACAAATTTAGGCTCCTACTTTAAATCACTTTTTTCATTAAGGTACGAATTTCCCGTCATCCGCATTTTACTGGAATAAAAACTATGATGCATACTGTCTCTTGCCTTCAATTGAGTTATAAAAATTTAGCAAGCAGATAGAGAGAGAGAGAGAGAGAGAACTACTTTCCCGTAGCTGATGCCGGTAGAGTTACTTCCAGGCTTCACGGTCTTCTATCAACGTTTTCAGCTCCTTGTAAAATATAGCATGAGGCTTGGATTTTACTTGGTCTAAGTAGGTATATAGTTGTTTGCCCTGAACAGAGTAACCCCGTGACCTCTATAAATTGACAACCCTCTAACCAATTTTGCTCATCTTCACCTATTATTATATTTACTACTTACGCGTATTATTTATTTGCGTGAAATTGTATTTGTTTTGTGCTTAGTGAATTATTTACCTACAATTTTACTGACGATCATATCAACGGTACTGTAGTCACGATGTCGTCGGTCCATGTATAGTGGGAGGCCTACCTACTACTACACTTAGTATTCCGGTTTGTGTTTTCCACTCAAAAACCTTTCTTCCCCATTGATTGTCGGTTCTTCGAGCGATGTGGCCTGCCTATTGCCACCTGAATTTGAAAATCTGTGACTCTGGTTCTTCGGTGAATATCCTCATTCCGAACAAATACATACAAACTCACAAACATACACACAAACGCAGATCTGTTCTTGTAGACTCAAACACTTTCATTTGGCTCGGTTAATTATTTCATTTACATCTAAGATGCAAGGTTGTCCTAGTCTATCGGTTTTTATCGGATATATTTTGGAGAGTGTGCATCAGTTCTCTATGATCTGATTCCCACCTGCCCATATTTGTATCGGATATCCAGGGCGGGCACGAAAAGGCACCGTTTCTGAAAACCCGTACGAAGCTTAGATCCTACTTTTATTGTGCGAACAGCTTAGTAAGAGGAATGCACGGTTGCCTGGAAGAGATCGATTTAAGCGATAAGGCCGCCTGTTAAATGCCTAGATAATTACTGTAATGTATAATGTTAATGTTATCCTTGTTTTGTGGTTTTTAATAAAGAGTTATTGTATAATATTGTATTGTAATGCACTGCCTGAATACGTGTTCCCTGATAGTTACAAGTTGGGTGTCTTCAAGTTGGCTGTGAATCGGTTTCTTCTAGGCAAGCATGCTCTATCGTTGACTGCTTCATCGCTGAATATCAGGTGAGATGGAAGTAAAAGACAAGCCTATTATTAAAATAAAACAAATATATTTTTATGTCCAAAGTGACCAAACATCTTTCCTCCTCTTTATTAACTTACGCATTTCTTATAACAAAAACATATATATAGATAACTCTTTATATTAATACATTAATGCTGAAACAATACATACAATAATAATATACATACATAAATAAATAAATAAAAAAAGCTTGTAATATAGAATGATGAGACGTGTTAGTGTGATTTGAATACAAATACAGAGTAAAAGGGAAAATGCTATCTGGCTCTGGTTGTGCTTATTCGCAAGCACCTGTAAAACCTTTGTAAAATAATTCTTATCAGGTCTCGTTTGAAATCGTTTAAACGGGTCTAATCCTATAATCCTAGGCTACGTGATGACCCCCAAATGGTCAGCGAAGGCCTAACAACGGTCCAAGGGATTACTTAACCCTGCGTTTTGTTTCGTCGGCCCATAATTTAGGGTCACAAACGTGTTTAAGTACTGATAGAACGAGATTTATGTCGGATACAGCTTTTAGTGTGAAAGGTTCTCGAGGTTTACCTTTGTATTTCTACAATGTAAAATCAAACAAGCATACATACATACATCATCAGCCAATTAACGTCCACTGTTGGACAAGGCCTCCCTCATAGAGAGGGGTGTTGGCATAATCCCCACGCTTGGCAGGCGGCTTGGGGATCGCAGTACATTCACCGTGTACTATTAGGACATACCCGGGTCAAACAGGCTAAACTCTATCACCTTTATGGAATATTTTTACGATGTACGGTACACGTATGTTGCATTATTGTTATGAGAACGTTTTATGACCGATATTTATGCAGGGTTACGCGGAAAAGATGTACTTAACCGAAAAGAGTCTATATAACAACTATACATTATGAACAACTTTTACAACTGGCCCAACCCTGGAATCACGAAAAAAAACTGCTACTTGAAACATTTTGCCGAGTGTGAATGTCCGTTTTCTATAGAACTGTTTTTTTTTAAGTTGTTTCCATAACAAACGTTGTTCATAATGATGGGTATTTTGAACCCCTTTCGGCTTAGTGTACCCTTTCCGCGTAACCCTGCATGTGTGATGCGTTATTTATGTATTATTTATTTAACTCACGGTTCGATTTTAAATGTCAGAACTCTACGTTGAAAAGTCGAGGGCGTAAAGTTGGAAGCAAAGTTGCTTTGTGAAACAGATCTGTGAACCCTGATCCCAAAATCAATGTTCCTCTAATATTTTATGCAAATGCTTCAGGTAGATAATCCTGAAGGCTTTATCAGCCATTACGGTGTCCTCACGTTTGAGACGGGATTATGGCTCTACGCACAAGTTTGATTAGGATAGGTTCTCGTAAGTTTTTTTTTTATTTATTTAAGTATTATGACCTGCCAGCAATGTTATCATTGTAATTGTTTAGAAATTCAAGGGTAGGGGAAACTAATTTTTGCCACTCTGGCGAGCTATATTTCACAAACAATACGCTTGATAAAAAGTGATATATCAAACTCTACCTTCATTTCAAAAGCAATACCGAACAATAGGAGATGCAGTGAAAAAAAAACATCCCCATTTCATGTACCAGAGCCATCCCTAATTTGCATATTTTTCATACTCGTATACATTTATCTATATTAATATTGTAATTATGAAAAGATTCAGGCACTTATTTTATTAACTATAGAAGTTAGAATTCAAACAAGTCAGTCAAGCAAAGTAAGTCACCGTCAAGTCTAATTCATGCCCTAGTAAAATGGTGGAGGCTCTTTTTTGGATTTTTTAAAACAACACGAAAAGATATGACGTTTCACTGTGTTATACCACCTACCACTCAAGAACGTAAACGAACACTTAATATATAATAATCCACCATTATCTATATCTATCTATATCTATATCTATATCTATCTATCTATCTATCTATCTATCTATCTTCTATACATATAATAAAAACGTAGAGATAAAAAAATCTGTAATTGCGAGATAACAAAAAAAAAAACACACAGGTCGTCTTAAAATAAGCAGCTGAACACGATAGGACAGTTTTTAGAATTTTTGTCTGTTTGTTTGTTTGTTTGTTTGTTTGTCCGCGCACATCTCCTAAACCACTGGACGGATTTAAATGCGGTTTTCACGAATATGCTTAGAAATTACCAGCTTAAAACATAGGCTACCTTATATCATTTATTTTAATTCTTTATTTTTACATAAACGAAAATAAAAATCAATGATTTATTTCTTCGTTACACGAAACGTAATATGAGGATCGTCACATAGCCTCAAGCAAGGAGATCCAAAGTAAAGAGAATGTTATTGACATAGCCATGAAAATTTTGAAACTGTCAACTGTCATTCGGTTAATCAGTTTAAATTTAAAAAAGGTTCCTTAACCTTCTTAGATGAATGAACGTGTAGATCAAGCATGTTATAGGCCTTACAACCTCTTTGGTGGTTCATTCCAGTGCATGGAGTAGGAGTATTACATTCTCTTGGTTTTATTCTATGTTAGCATTTAAAACACAAAATATACCGCATCCTATTTTAATTCAGTCCCGCGAATAGAAATATTCAAAAAAGGCCCTTTGTACATGAAAATAAACCTATACAACAAAATTCCGGACGCAATAAATAAAGAAAGAAATAATAACATTTTTCCAGAACCAACTTCGTAAGTTTCTAACCCAAAAATATTATTAGGAGATAAAAGATTTATTCGACGACAAATTTTAGAAAATAATAATTAGAAAATAAATATCGATATATAAATAGTTAAGAAAGTAGCGTCATAAGTTTTGTATCATCTCATATATAATTAAGTAACCTATCACACTAAGTATGTTTTTTTTGTTTTGTAAAATTACTTCACCCTAGGTTAAGTTTGAATAGTATATATATATTTATGTAATAGATTTAACTATACTTAAATTTATATGTTTATGTCTGTGGTCTGGTTTTGTGAACAGCCACTACATAAGTCATTGCTGCACCCTTTATGCAGGGTATATAAACTTAGCTTTTAGAAGAATACAGTGTATATTTGCAATAAGAATATAGAAATAATTTTATTTTACTGTGATATTTTAACAGATAAATAGAGTAGTTCCATTTCACGGCTTTTTAATCAAGGTATACATACAAATGCACGCGAAATAAGAAATAACTAGCCAAGAGCGTGTTAAGACAAGCATTATGTCAGGGTTCCGTGGCCAGCGAAACTGGACAGTCAAATTTCAGAGATGTATATCATCCCGACATGACATGATATATTTTTAATGGTTTAGACAAAAAGAAAATTTCAAAACATGCTCCGCACTGTGGTCACATTATCTTTTTGATTTGAAAACTGTTGACGGTGTTATTTATTACTTTTATGCTTCTATCAATACTTCACACAGGGCGACTTAAAATAAGCAGCTGAACATGTTAAGGCAGTTTTTAGAATTTTTGTTTGTTTGTTCACGCACATCTCCTACACCCCTGGAAGAAAATGCGGACGGATTTAAATGCGGTTTTCACGAATATGCTTAGCTATGACCAGATTGAAGTATAGGCTATGTTATTTTGCGCAAGGTCGGATTAAGGGAAGAAAAAAGGATTGAAGGTTTATATGAAAATCTACGCGTACGAAGTCGCGGGCAAAAAAGCTAGTTACACAATAAAACTCGAAAATACAGAAGTTTAGGAAAATATTTCAATGAGGCGAGATGTTTATGAGCAAATTTTGTCTTTACTAGTTCTGTTTACGTAATAAGGTCTAATTTAATCGTAACTTCTAATCAGAGAGTAAAACTTTTGCCGAAAGTAACGTGCCTAAACCTGGCGAAATTAGGGCAGTGTAAAAAATTCACGAGGCGTTATGCGGTACTTAAGTCAAAGTGTGGATCCAGCACCTTTCCCGTAAATCCGTCTAAATAGCTACCTAAGTATTTATTGGGATACAGCTACAAAATATAAATAAAACAGTAACTCATCTTTGTAAAGTAAGAATGTTATTTCAAATAAATACAGGCTTCAAAAAAGTGCAACCGACTTGAGAACCCCTCCGTCAAGTCGGTTGCCTTTTTTATGTTTGTTACCTTAGAATGCCGTAATTTCTAAACCGATTTGGAAAATTCTTTTTTTAATTGAATTTCATTAAAAATCGGTTGAGTAGTATGGTTTTCAAATCGAAATAACTAGAACATTTGCTTACTTGGATGATAATATTGTCATGCAAGTAAACTAAATTGCGTATTTTAGGGGTGGGTCCAGTTGATGTAAAAGCCTAGTAGATACTAATTTTGAAGTCGGTTTTTTAATTGATCATAATTTAACTACATTTTATCTTCGCATATTAATCAGGACATAGGCCTCTTCCGAAGCAGACAATTTGCACGATCTTCGGCTTTTTTTTCCATTCACTGCCTGTTGCATAATTTTTAATTTTACATTCGAACTTAATTTTTATTTGCTAACTAAACAATCGAAGTGCAGGTTCTAGAGTCTATGGAAACCACCGAAGTGAGAATTTTCAACCCTTCATTTTTCTGTAATGGAAACAGAGCGACGTTTGTATGTACCTGTTTTTTTCAACGACGTCTTGCACGCACACCGACGATCCGGTCTTCATGATATTTTGTTACGTAGCTCATTTCAATTCAACTTTAATTAAACCAATTATATGAAAACAACTTAAAATCACCAAATCAAAACAAGTACCAGCTAGCACTAAAATATAAAAGTCCGAAAGGTTCTCGAGTGGAGACCACGGACCGGTAAGCGCAGCGTAGGACGTCCACCCACAAGATGGACAGACGACCTAAAAGAGGCCGCAGGAAGACCACTTAAATATATAATAAACTACTAGTACAGATAAAACACATAGAAAATGAGAATAAATTTGTCAAAACTCTTAAAAACATCTAATCGCAAAAAAAAAACTCTAGATATAACGATGAATTGAATTTGACATAACTACTTAATTATTATTGTCATGAAATTTTTGTTCGTATTTCTATTTTTTTATTGAATACATTATTATTTTAATTTGATGTAGGTAAATACTTACATAATAATATTATTAAGATATAATTTTTATATACATTGTTGTAGAAGTTTAACTTGAACTATGAATTTAGTAATAAAGTATTGTATTTGTACATCTAAAATACCTAAAAGAAACCGCAGGAAAACGTTGGATGCAGGCCGCTTCCAACCGGTCCTTTTGGAAATCGATGGGGGAGGCCTATGTCCAGCAGTGGACGTCCTACGGCTGAAATCATACCCAAGATGCTGGCCGGAATGCCGCTTTGAATTGCAATACTAATACGTTGCAATACTAATAAGGCGCAAGATATCGGCCAGCATGTTTGTTCACAAGTTGCTTCGACAAGACAAAACAGTTGATCAATCTTAAAAAATATTTTTAGCACTCGGCCCCCACGGGCCTAAAATTTCGAACCCTTCAAAAAGCTCATAGAAGATATACCCCCCTACCTATCTAGGCTACTATATTTGCGCCTTTTGAGGCCTTCTACAGATTCAGCCGCCACACCAGTCTTCTTTTGCATTCTGGGAAGATGAAACGGTGAAAAGATATCACGAAAGAATCAAGGTTACCACAACATACTACTTTTCCGATAGAATTATGAGCCAATTAAAATATAAGACGAAGATATAGAGGTCGAGATTTCAGAGTTTAGGGCAAACAGCTTGTTAGAAACATAAATAAAAAAGATAGTGAAATAGCAGAAAAATTTACAGGAAACATGAAACTTTTCTTACTTATACGTATTGTAGGTTAGTACAGTTCAAACTGTATTTAAGTAATTTGGATCGCATCGTTAATTCAGCAAGTGATTAAAGGATTGGCGATGTAGGTACGTTGCTAGTTGCCTAATTACTTTTGGTACCTTACAGCGTTCTTGAGTAAATGATCTAATTTCGAAATGGTTTAAATCTTATATGGTAATTTATTAATCAAACTTCCTATAGCTAACTATAGGAACTCGCTACGCACTCCACCACAAAATATACAATTGAAAATGAGTGCGTAATATAGATGCTACGAAAAAGCGCACAGGTTTAGGTTATTATATATCTAGTGTAATTTCTAAGGTTCCGTACATGAAAACAAAAAACGGAACATTTGAAAGATCAGTTGGTTTTTTGGCTGTCTGGTTGCCTGTCCATGTGTTCTTTTTCTCGGGAACACGTATAGTAGTATCAAGTTTAATTTAATATCAAATATTAAGGTCCATGCGGTCTCTTGGAGATGTATAAAATTCAAGGTTCTAAGGCAACGCAATCAACAGGTAGATACGTATTTTGATGCATTTTAATAAGTTAAAATATTATATCTACTTGTAACAACGACATTGTGAGAGTTGCGGGCATCCAGTGGATGCAGATCGCAGGCTGCAGTTCATTAAGGAGTTCAACGGAGGCCTTAGAATACTAAGGGGGAGGCCTATGATCAGCAGTGGATGTGGATGTAATATCTATTTAAGTATGTATCTAAAAATATATATGTACGTATATCAGTATCTGGCAGCCATATTACAACTACCTACAAACTTTGCTTAGTTTGGGGTCAGATGACCGTGTGTGCAAAAATATTCCGAATACTAATTTTATTTATCAAATCCATCCTTGCCATTGTTCTAGCTATTAAATATTACTATTTAGCTACTTTTAGTGGCTCTCGTTTGCTTTTGTCACAACTTGTTGAAATTAGAATCACAACGGCAGAAACTTGTAAAACTTGGAACGACTTCCGGTGCCAACTGTATGCAAACTGGGGCATCATTATTGTGCTTAACACTTGCCACAGAGGGTGCTTCCGGTGTCTAGTTGCCAACTTAACAACACAAACGCGTCGAAAATCTACTTCCGGGCGGAAAAGTTAAGCGCGGGAAAGTTGGAAAGAAGGTCTTAATGCGGAAATTTTAAAGAACAGCTTGGAATCTGCAATAACATTATGACAACAAATGGATCACGTTAAAATCCGACTTCAAAAATATATGAAACACGTAATAAGTGCCTACAAAATTTGTGGGTTGCCCTCCATTTCCCTGGGATCCTATCATCAGATACTGACTTGGTGACAATGGGATCAAATTGGATGTATACCCTACCAAACAAAAGAAAAAAAAAATGGTCAACAGTTGGCGGAGAAATCGGTGAACATACATTTTAAAAAAGTAAAGTGGCACATAGAACCGTCTTTTTTGAAGTCGGTTAAAAATGCATTGTTGTAATGTGAAATCCATCACATCACATTACAGACTAACACAGCATACCATATCCTCAGGTAGCTGCTTAAATAATTATGGGTGCTTTAATAATTATTTTAACAGCAAATAATTATAATTGCTTGCAAACTAGGCTTTTACCCTCCGTATAGTACAAAAAGATTATACTTGCCCCCTTTTCCTTTGATTTTAATTTTTACGTCATAGCCTTGATTATTAGAAACTATTGGGATAACAATAAAGGTATAGTTCTGGCAGATCGAAGTTGTGTCAAAATTTGATACAAAGTTGCAACCTTAATATTCAGTAAGTTTTTTTTTTTTTTTTGTTGTAGAATAGGCTTGCGCTTGGCCGCCAACTCGCCTGATGTTAAGCGACGATGCGGCCTACGGTGGATCACGCTTGCCTAGAAGAAACCGATTCACTCGTGACTTGAAGACACCCAGATTGTATCTATCGGGGAACTCCCATTCAGGCAGTGCATTCCACAAACTAGCAGTTCGCACAATAAAAGTGGAATCAAAGCGCTTCGTACGGGTTTTCGGAATGTCAACCATAAAGCGGTGTCGATTTTTCGTGCCCGCTCTGTAAGTTACTTCTTCTAGCGTTGCCCAAATAGCCACCGATCGATTCAGCTACGAGAAATCCGGTCAGTATTAGAAAGGGGTTACCGCAAGTAGCATAAGTAATTAAGTGCTATCATGTGTCTGACGATCTAAAAGAGGCCGCAGAAAATGCTGGGTGTTGGCCGCTTCCAACCGGCCCTTTTGGAAATCGATGGGGAAGGCCTAAGTCCAGCAGTGGACATCCTATGGCTGAAATTATGAAGATGATGTTAAAATAGACGTTAAAATAGGTTCCGATATGAGGATCAAAGGTGGCTTAAAAACTCGGCCTTCGCAGAGTTTTTTGAAAGATAATTTACTTATTTTATACGAGCATATTTAATATGCCAGTGTTTAATTTTTTACAACTCCTCACCTACTTCATATTACCTACCTATCAACGAAAGCAAAATTAAATTTGTTCAAAAATAAATAAGTTACAATTATGTATTCAAATTTCATGCTAGACAGAGACCGTACGCAAATTATGACGTCGCGTGTTATAAAAATGCTATACTAACATACGCTTTGCGGGCAAGAATCCCCCGTCTCAATCCCCAGCAAAAACTTTAAACGCATATATCTCAGAAATTTGTCAGCTAATTTAAATTAATTTTTCAGCATGAGTAATGTATTTAATTATAATCGTTCGCTAAGCTTGTTATTTGTAATAAATGAAACACCATGCATTCAACTAGCCTATTTTACTCTGCGGTACTACTAATAGACAACCTTTTTTACGAAACCACATTATTTAGTCACTTTATTCAGCTTCAGCCAGTGAATCATCTATTCTCAGTTACTTCCAAAGCCTTTGTACGCCGTGAAGCCTGAAAGGTGCGTCACGCGTCGCGCCACCCAGTCGCGCCGTCGCGACGCGTGCCAGCCTCCACTCAACTTGCTAGAGTTTGCTGACCCCCTGGTACTATGAGATGAAATTTTACAAACGAGTAATTAGTTTATTATTTGATTTTTTATTATTATGAAATGAATCCTGATAGATAACAATTGTTTTTTTTTTCACCAGCTCGCAATGACTTTCTTTTTTGTTAAAATCTAAAATCTTCGCGCAAAAGTCGTCTTTTCCGCAAACGTGGAATTTTTTTTTTTTTTAAATCAGCTCGAGTCGTGAACCTTTCTTCTATTTTTAAGTCGGTAAAAAATAAAATTTATTATTGAACTTGACATTTTCTAACCTTTACTTTTTCAGTATAAAAACTTCCAACATCTTTGAATGGCACCCCAAATAATTACCCCAAAAAGTTTTATTTTATTTAAAATCATTACAATAACTTACGTGTAATATATGTAAATTTTATTAGAAACAAAAATACATCAAACCACTTTCAATCATCACTTTTTTACAGCCAACAGTCAGTCGCAAATAAGAATAACGATATTTAAATAGTACTAAACCAAAATAACTAGAGAAATTTGAGATTTGACTTTTATTTGCTGAAAAGCGAAAGGTTTTAGAGATGGTTCAAGACTTGAACGAGAGTGGAATTAAACTCGTAGACTAAGAAAATTTCTCCGTCTACACAATGCAAGAAAAAATAAAAATAAATAAAATAAACTGTTCAGCCTTTTCCATATTATTAGCGCTTCTTTTGGGGGTAAAAAAATACTATATATGTTAATAAACATATCAATAGAGTAGTACGCTTGAGTCATCAAATATTTCTTAATAGTATTCCAAATTTCCGTTCGCTGAGACCGAATAACTGCGTAAGCGGCACACTGTTTCTAAGAATGGTTTTATTTGTTTTCTGAAGCCTACACCTGTTAGGGAATACGAGTCTGTGTTTATAACGCGACGCTACCGGCTTTTTATTAATGCTATATAGATTTTTTCTCGCATACGATACATAATACCTAAAGTATGAAATATTTGCATAATACAAATGTAGAAGAAAAAAGTCTGGAACATTTGAAGAGATAGTTTGAAATTTTAAATTTCTGTTTCTGTTCCCCGGTGGCTCATTTGGTAGTGAACCTACCTTCTGTGCTTGGGGGCGTGGGTTCGATTCCCACCTAGGGCCAACATTTATGTTATGAACATTTGTGTTTGTTCTATGTTAATATCTATTTAAGTATGTATTTAAAAATATATAAGTACGTATCTCAGTCTCTGGCAGCCATATTACAAGCATTGCTTAGTTTGGGGTCAGATGACCGCGTGTGCAAAAATGTCCCGAATATTTATTTATTTATTCAGTAGGACCCTAGGTCCTAAATTGTAAACAGCAAGAATTCCAAAAACATGTATTTTTTTGTTTTTTTTATTGCTCTTTTTTGCTTTACTTGTTTTTATATCCGCGGCTGATCCCCAATTATAGTACAAGATCCAGTCCACGTAATTAATAAATAGGTGGGTTCAACCTTCGACCAAAATAAAATGAATGGACGGGCCCAGTAGAAGCGCATTTTTGAAGATTACAAAATGAGCGCCAGCTCTCATTTCGTTTCAGTCGGTCTCTAGCCGTAGGAAGTGAAACACGAGTCTATTGATACGCGATAACGAAACATCTGACAAAATTATGAATTCGTATGCTTTACCGAAGTGTAAATACACAAATAAAACCGATATCTATTTTTTGTAACAAATATACTGTACATTTTTATAATTAGGTGTTGAAGTATATGTCCGACGATTTTAACTCGTTTTTACTGATCAAGTTCAATGGTTAGGGCCCGTCCATTCATTTTATTTTGGTCGAAGGGTTCAACTTACCATCGCAATTGAATTAACGATTGCCGATCAATTAATGTTATCTAAATGACAGCATCATAAGTTATGGAACTCAAAATGGCGCAGCTCTATAATTGAGTGCCGTTTTAAAGGTATATCTACATTGAGCTAGTAACTGACGCTTGTTAAGTCTAGTAGATCCACTGAAAAGAAAAATATTTTTTTTGTTTAAATTAGAACGGCTTGCTCCCATATAAACCCAAAGCAACTGTGTTAGCAACTGTGACGCCGCGTTGACATAAATAAGAATGATCAATCAAGTAATTGTCACAATACCTGGCGACAGAGTTTCCTTCTCATTTCCGTTCCATATACTTCTCTTTTCTATGAGTAGTTCAGCCCGGGTTTGACGCTCTTAGACTCAGTACAAATATTTATTTGCTCTGACAACTTCAAAATAACTTTAAAAAGTCGAATGAAAACCATGAATTCTGATCAACGTCGCTTGATAATTGACGTCTAACAAAATAAAAATTTGCATATGGAACCAATCTATAGCACTGTGGTGAGTCTTATAGTTAGATGTATATTTATTACGTGATTGTTAAAGAAATATCATTTATTCGTCATAAAAGACGTGTGTTATATTCTCATTTTAAAATAATCTACGTTAATTTATATCGAATCTTTATTAAATCATAAAGTCACTCGCACCAGTTACTGGTTCTATGCAAACTCTCTACAAAACTTGTAATTATCATATGCCAAAATCAAACATTTCCACGCTCGACCCTGTCGAAAGCCCTGCGTTATGAACGTAATTGGGCTTTGGACAATCGTGCATACATTATCATTTACCTATTTTGACATAAGTTTTGTAAATCGTAACTAATAAAAAAATATGTCAAAAGTTTGTACAGATAAAACAAATAATATCTTATCTACAAAAAAAAACTAATCTACATTAAACCGTTACCGATGGCAATTTTCCCAAAATATTGACCCAGTTTTATTCAATTTAAGTTCTGATATTACAAAATAGTGGTTTACTTCTACTATCATTGAAATGAAACTAAACGAAAACAAATCACACTGAAACAATAAAAAAAACCCACGAAAGCTTAAAAAACAGCAGTGCCAATTTACAGGCAGTGAAGCATTGTTACTAGAAGAATATTTTATATTCCTATTCATTTATAATAATAATTAATTTTCCAGTTAATTAACAAAGAAAAGTTTCCATTGAACTTACTTGGCATCATATAGAAATATTTCAGGACACAGACTAGGTAAAGCTATTTTGTCTCAGGATGACAAGTGCAGTACATTGCCGTGCAGAGTTTTGAATTGTTGAAATTCTAAATGAGAGCGATGGAGACCAAGCGGTAGCAAGTGCGCACGAGACCCGGTTCGATCCTAGGCCCTGCACTAATAACTTATTTAGTACGTAAGTAAATTATGTGCAGTTTCGATGTCATCGCTCAAAATGGTGAAGGAAAAGATCGTGAGGAAACCGGTATCTCCGAGAACATCAAAAGTTCAAACACAGACATTCACCAACATGCACTGGGCCAGCATGGTGGATTAAAGCCCATCCTCCCTCTCTGAGAGAAGGCCTGTGTTCCAGCAGTTGGAACATGGTAGGCTGGTAATGATGATGATGAAGTTCTAAATTATGTTAAGCATCGAACTGTTATGGACAAGCAAGATGCTTACTATCAGGTGAGCGACTTGCGCATCTCGTTGCATGGCAGAAAACACGAGCAATATTAGTGAAAATCAAGCCAGTTTCCATAGTGACAGAATCTCATTAATAGGCTAGATTACTGTTTTTTGAATTGTCCTATTAAATTTAGCCCATAAATATAGCTAATTAATGAAAAGAAAATGAAAATTTGTTAAAAAATAAGCAACTTATTAGCATTTTAATATCATGCTAGACAGAGAGCGCGAAACAGCAAATTATGACGTCACTTCTCAGTACGCCATATAAATTATATTCTGATAAGTATGGCGCACAGAGGCGTGACGTAATTTTTTGTTGTGAGGGAAAGGGACAGAGATTTTTCTACCAAAAACTTTAAAAATTAATAACTGATTTAAATTATTTTTTCAATAAACATATTATATTTACTTAAATGATTCATCAAAGCTATTGGTTTCAACGATACAAACATCAGTCATCTACCTTATTGTATTTTATGTTTTCCTTACAAGACCACCAAATCCTCTTCTCGGCCGATCTATAACACTTATATAACCGCCACTGCACCGTGCGTGATCCAAGCACCCCAACAACTTCGCCATAACAGCCTCTGATGAGGCAATAAAAGTGAAAGACTGAAAAAATAAAAAGCATTTCGTGATTGTACTGCCCCAGGGACCCCCGCTGATGTACGACGTCTATGCCCCTGTAATTTGCGAATATCCGAACACGCTTTGAGGGTTCCGGCAAATTAACGGATTTGAGTTTGAGGCTCGGTGCTTTGGTTCATTGATTTTAGTTCGTCACAGCCTCTTGATCTTATAGGAGTTTTTTAAGATGAAAAGTTCAACTTATTCTTACCTAAAATACTTATGGTATTTAGTCGTTTTCTCCGTATCCTAATCTTACCTTTAGGTGTTTGTAGGTAGTATGGTCTCTCGGAGATGAACCTCATCTTTTTTCTTAGTTGCGTGAAATGTAAATGTTTTTGGTTACTAACCCTCTTTTTCATGAAGGGACAAACTAATCAGATGTATACAAAAAAATAAGAAAGAATAATCACGTTAATAAAAGCAAGCTTTTAGGCGTCCGCAACATTGAATTGACGTGACGTCATTTAATTTTTTCGCATTTTCTCAGAGAATCCTTTCATATTATGATACCCATATCATGGGGATATGGGGATGCATAAAAAAATACTGGTCCGCCATCTTTTGGAGTCCTCCATATTGGATTTAGATTGACGATACTTAGCTTCCCATTATGTCATCCAAACTAAACGTGTATGCAATCAGGGTGTCAATTCTGCTATTTGTCAAACGTTTACGTTTGTAATACGTCAGTATGTATGCAAATTCAGCTCAATCGGTTTGGGGATATTGTTTTAAAATTCAGATACAAGATTTGGCCTAAACTAACAAAGTAAAACTAATAAAGGCTTATAAAAATATGTTGCTACGAGAAATTACTTGTGAAAACGTTTCTCGTCAGATAGAAGTTGATAGATATTTTATGGAATAGATCAGTATATCGAGAGGGTTATTATTTTATCTTTGTATGCACACGCACACTCTACCCTAACCAATATAATGTTACACATTAAAAATCGACTTCAAAATTAGTAAATACGCAATTTCTATTACTTGAATGTCATTATTTTATAAGTTATTTTGAATTTTAAAACAAACTACTAACCGATTTTGATGAAATTTACATGGCACTACCACTGAAGTATGGCCTATCAAACAAAAAAAGAATCATCAAAATCAATTCATAATTATTGGCGGAGATATCGGTGAACATACATAAAACTATATACAGTGTAACATAGAACCTCAGTCTTTTTAGAAGTCGGTAAAAAATAGACCAAGTTTATTTTATTTATACGAATTACAAACTGTTCTATGTTGCGATCGCCGAACAAAATAATACTAGAACTGCTACAAAACGGATATAAAATTTACAATGTAATATTATACGCCATTTTCAATTTATGAAAAGAAAATGAGTTTAAAAAATCGTGAAATAAGTTTCGAACAAGGCGTCCAAATTCAAATTCAATGTTCACAAAGACAATTTAATTTTAAGTTCACATTTTTAGTATGCGAGTAGCGGTTTAACAAATCAACATTTGGAATGTTCATAGTTCATTCGAATTCGAAGCGCGTTCGGACCAACCCTTTCTCTTTTCAGTTCATTTCTTTTGGAAGTTGTGATTTTATTCCCCCTACGTAAACGTAATAAAAGATCAATAGAATGTCCTAGTAATACTTTGTTTGAGTTTTCGAGTTATTTGTTTTCTAACACGCTTTTATTAGCTTCACGCAATCCTTAAACTCACGAGCAATCGAACATTAAAGTAAGTAGGTAGGTACGAGTATGTAATTAAGTTCACATTGCTTTTGAGGTAATTGCTCTTAATTTTAACGGTTCAATTTACCCGATTGGTTGGCGTGACCATCCGGTACGCAATTATGCAGCTCTTGGCAAGGTGAAATCGTCAATTATTATGTAGATGAGCTTTACTCATCTGAGCGCTGGTTAGCCATGTGCGGTTTACGATTTGACGGCACCCGGTTCGATCCTCGGCCCTGAACATTGGTGCACTTATTTAGTAAATAAAAAAAATTGTAGGTACACTTTTGATGCCATCACCCAAAAAATATAAAGGAAAATATAGTGAGGACACCGTATATCCAAGAACCAGAAAAGTTCAAAGATATATGATTTTCACCAACATACACTGGGCCAGCATGGTGGATTATGACCCATCCTCTCTCGCTCACAGAAAGCCTTTGTCCCAGCTGCGGCAACATGTCAGGCTGAAATGATGAATTTCACGATTTTTGTTGGTTTTTTTGAACCCAGACATCTCATATAGACGTTAGTATTTTTTTTTTGTTATTAGTTTTGCGGTTAACTACCCCCTCGCCTGATATTACACAATGGTGCAGTCTAAGATCACTTGTCTAGGAGGAACCGATTCACTCTCGACTTGAAGGCACCCAGTTAACATAAGTCCGTTTTCATTTCACTGATTTCTCGCCAAAAGATACGGCAACCTATACAATTGAGACAGAGTTAGATCATGTGTTTGCATTCATAATAAAAGAAGGATTGCGCGTAGTTTCATAAAAAATATTAAATAAGTCCGCGTTTGGCCACCAACTCTCCTATTGGTAAGCGACGATGTGGTCGTAATTGGAACAGGTAGACTTAGAATATACCATTTCACTCTGACCTTGAAAAGACCTAGATTATAATAATATCTCTAAAGGAAACAAGGAAGCCGGCAGATTGTTGCATTCCTTGGATGTATGGATTAGAATCATAATGTACATGTAAAAAAAAAAAAAAAAAAAAAAAAAATTATCTTTTATCTCATAACATTCTCGTGTAAATATTATTATTATTAGTTAGTATATAACATAGGTTACAAAATATAGTGTTTTTTAAGTTTTTTGGAAATAAATGTATTGTATTGTATTGTACGTATCCACAAAAATCCACAATGATCCACACATTTCTTATTTTACCATCGTTTCTTCGCAGGCATTTATTTCCAATACTAAGCGACAACCGTGAACTAAAATGCTCGTGTAGTGCCATTCAACGCAGTAATGCCGCTATCATACTGGATAGCGCTCGGGCTGCCTATTTGTAGTGGGTTTGACTATTGCCTTTAGATCTTCAACGGTCTATGGGCAGTCTGTTTTGAAATGTTAGTTACCTTTTAGGTATTTTGTTTAGTTAATAAAGGCAATTGTAAAAAAAAAGTAAATTGGATAACATTGTACATGATTCTACATGAGACGGATCCCCAGTGGATCCATTGCCAGAGTTGTATTACGAAATTTTGTTAAATTAACATAAATGTAAATGTCCCACTTCAGAGGGCCGACTTCAAGAACCACAAGTCTGTTTATGTGAGTGTTTTGGAACGACCCTCTTCAAACTTTTACCTACTAATTAAACTGGCTTTGTTATTCCATTTTAGCTTACTACGGCTTAAATAACTTTTTAATAAGCATGATGTACCATGTACCTATCTATAAATTAATATATTATTAATGTGAATATGGGAGCTACCTATTAGTATATACATAAATATGCACTAATACTAAGCAGGCATATATTTGTATTCTATTCTATCATCATCATCATCATGCGGACGTCCTCTACTGGACATAGGCCTACCTAATCGATCTCCAAAAGGGCCGGTTGGAAGCGGCCTGCAGCCGTATTATGAATCTTTGATCGGGATCGCGAGTGTTAAAATTTTATAAAAAAAAGCGTTGTCTATTTCCAATTTCGTAGTACGAAATTGGCGATCCCGATCAAAAATACGGCTGCTTCACCCAGCATTTTCCTGCGGTCTCATTTAGGTCGTCTGTCCATCTTGTTCTTTCTATTCTATCTCCTTGTCAAAAGTAGAAGTAGGCAAAAGTTAGAATCATTTCCGTCGTTTAATCATGAAAAGGCAAAAATCATACGGAGATATATAGTTACATACAAAGTTACTTTTATATTTTAAAAAAATATGTTAGTCAGACTAGTATGCCATAGGTGGCAAAAAGTAGACGGGCTGCCTGATGGTAAGGAGTCACCATCGCCTATGGATACTTGTAACACCAGAGGCATCACAACACATTGCCGACCCTTTAAGAATCCATTAACTCGCCTTTTGACGAACCTCATGTTGTAGCTTCTCGGAATCACCGCAGTATGAGGCAAGAAAGATCGCGTGAATCGAACGGTGTGCGATTTCCACTGATCTATGATATGTGGGTGAACTTTCAGACGGTGGCGGCTAGTGCGATGGTAAAACTGCGATTCCGGTATCAGATCAAACAGTTCTTCAGAACACCTCGTAGAAAATTCGATAAAAGTTACAGAGAGAACCAAGGTCTCTACGCATGTTGAGCTGCTCTAGGTGTTCGGTGAGTTTGGGATCATCGACAATTCCAACAGCTCTACGCTGTAACGCATCACGGGTAGCTAGCCTACCCGGAAATAGAAAGTGCACTTACTAACCTCGCGATTTTTTCCTTCATCAGGAGCTCAATCTCATCTGAACCTAAACCCTTCGATTTGGGATACGTACGCGTCAAGCACATAGTTATTATAGCTACAATCGTATTATTTTACGAAACTTGTGTATTTTCTAGTGTTAATGTATAATAATGGTGGATTATTATTTATTAAGTATTCGTGGACATGGTTGAATTTGGGAAAGTGATAAAACGAGGTGGAAAATGTATTTTCTTGTTGTTTCTAAAACTCCATAAAAGTCTGTAGTAAAGCCTCCACCACTTGACTAGGAAACCTAGGACTAGGAATAGTGACTTACTTTGCTTGACTCTGACTTGTATGATGACTACGCTAATTATTAAAAAAAAAACTTTAAAATATCTTGACAGTGGCAAATGCACAAGACGTGTGACACCAAAAAAAAGGCAGTCATTGGCACTGCTGACAGAAGTAAAAACTTAAAACTTTAGAATAACTGTCACATTCGCATGTCGGTGACGCGAACCCATAAGTTTTCCCCTACCAAAAATCACTCACTGAGGCTAAACAAGTTTTCACTTCAAAATGTGTGAAGTGAAATTCAGAGAATATAATTATAAGGACCATATTAGGAGTCTTACACAGCTACTCTTACATAAACTTGTGAACTTGTGTATTCCATGGAGCATGCCCCAGGTTGTTTGCATTACCTATTTCATTAGTCGTCCGTGTAGTTTTTGTGTTGTTCATACATTTACGCTCGCGAGCGACCATTCATTTTGCATGAGTAATTAGGTCTAGTTCTCGTTTCGTTTTTGTGAATAGCCAACTGGAATTTTTGGAGTGAAATGGTCGAAACGAATAAGAATAAAGTTACAGTGTATAATGATGGATGTCTTTTACTATTTTGTCATTTCAATGCGTAGAATATTTTTAGGGTTCTCTACCCAATGGGTGTAAACAGGACCCGGTTAATAAGCTTATGCTGTCTGTCAGTCTGTCCATCTGTCTGTCTGTCCGTCAGTGTGTCCTACCTTTTAACGGCTGTATCTTTTTAACGGTAATAGATAGCTAATTGAAATTTTCACATAATATGTAAAATGGTGTGATGGATTAACGAATAATTAATAATTTTATGTCCCCATACAACAAATGTTTTTTTTACGTATTTTTGAATTTGCTCTTAATTAAAAACGGTAATTCGTATAAACATCAAAATTGCCATAATTATAGTAAACTCTCTAAATTAAAACAAAACATATTGAAAAAAAAAAAACATGTTTCAAATTTCATTTCATTTCAGAATTTCATCAATGAAATGGAAAAAATATCTTATTTTAATGTACTTATGTGTTTTGCAGTAATAATAAAGTATTTTCATTTTCAATGGCCAAGTGCAAGTCGATGACAAATTTCTATTTGTCATCGACTTCACCAAGTTAAGCAACGTCGGGCGCGGTCGGTACTTGGATGGGTGACCATCTGGGCGTGGTGTTGGCTTTTTGCACTACTTTTTTCTATTTTGTGGTGGTACGGAACCCTCAGTGCGCGATCCCGTATTGCACTACGCCGGTTTATTAGTTATGCTGCGATGCCGTTAAATGTCAAAGAATATTGAGGTACCGACGCATTCCACAGGGTTTAACTCTACTTAAAGTTACATAAAAGCATTTTAGTATTAGGAATGTAAACTCGGACTTAGCATTTATAAAAAGCTGAAGGTAAAACTGTAAGCAGGTAGGTACCCGATATACTTTAGTGAAAAATTAATAATTAGGTATCTATATAAATAATCCGACTTCAAAAAAATTTCAGAACTAGATCAAATTGAAATAAAAAAAGATTCATCAAAATAGGAACACCCAGTCGAAAGTTCTGAGGTAACAAAAAAAAAAACAGTCAAATTGAGAACTTCCTCCTTTTTGGAAGTCAGTTAAAAATATATACTTAATGTACCTTTTTCACAGTATTATTGCAGCTGTCAGAAGAAATAAATGCTTGGAATGATTATAATTATTGCTATAGCTATGTTTAAATATTTCCATGTTTCAATTAGAATTTATAACTTTAATGCACTAACAATTCATTTATAATTGTGTTGCATATTTTTTCTTTTTAGTGATTATTTAATTTTATCTTGTTTATTATTACTTTCAAAATTTTTATCAAAATAAAAAATACATCCCTATTTTAGGCATACCTAGTATTTAATACATAAACATTGGGAGAAGCCACTGGCTTTCGAAACACAGTTTTTTCCTAGTTCGGAGCCAGTGGATTCAATTGTTTGTTTGTACTTTTTCCTTATGCCAAATAAAGATTAATACAATACGATACGATACGATACAATACAATTGTTAGACTAAATACCAACCAGGAGCGCTCGTTCAGTCACTCTTTTGATTTCTCGCTAATCTCACATTCATGTACCTACACGTACACATACGAGTACACTATTCGCACCCACCTCCGCAGATGAACACTATACCATATGATATGAACCACTTAAGAGGAATTAGATTAGTAGCTATACTTATGAAAAACCACTAGGACTCCGCCGGAATACTGACTTTTACCTCCAAGGCAAAACGGCAGGCATTGCACCGTCCTAGCGCCTCCTAGCGGAGCCTTGTTGTACTCCCACTTCCTGCCGTTTTGCTCTATACAAGGTTTGTCCAAAGCACAGACATATAATAGAGATACAGAAGCAGAACCAACAAGCCACAGAAATATTGATGCAAAATACACTACATATACATTACACGCAAACATTTGCAAAACGCGGGCCGGACTCAAGGATATTCTTTTATAATAGTGCTAACAGATACTATTAGATTGTATCTGAAATGTTACGTCACAAAATTTGCCCTCCCTACCCCTTGTCAGTCACACTTCGTCGACCCCTCCTCCCCTCCTCTTTATGTGACGGAATTTATGGATGGTCCCATTGGGTATTAATATTCAAACACACCAGACCAAGTCAAATCATTTATTTTTGTATAAAACAATTTGCCAGATATGTCATGTGGTTGTAGGAACTGAATTTGATGGAAATGAGGTATTCTGCAGCTCCCGCAGAACATTTTTGCCAGTTACACTTCTTTTTGTGCCTTTCTTTTCACTTGGTATGTTATCGCTCTGAAAATTATTACATGCAAGTTATCATAATGTAGTACAACTTGAGATTCATGATAGTGATAGCGACTGATCATTGAAAACTGTTGTTCCAATAAACATTACACCTCGGGCAAGGATTGTACGGAAACCAGTCCGGTCGAACAAATGTGCCTCTAAATGCTTTGAGCACAACAAACTTGTCGCACTGGGCTGCCAATTTTCTCGATTAAAATTCTTCAACCATGCGTTTCTCAACATTTCATCCTTGGGAAAATCTAAAATGTAATAAAAATGTTTGTTACTTGAAATATGTGTAAATAACCCTTTAATTACACTATCTAGATCACTACGTATATATATGACATGAACCACAATAGGTAGGTAGGTACTTTATTTACATTAATTAAGAAAAGCAGCTAGTTATTAATGAAAAAGGTTCATGTCATCATAATCACATCAAGCTGAATCATCTATTTTAATTATACTTCTGAAATACGAATTCTGATTCTGAAATAAATTCCCTGGACAATGTCTAAATACCGTAAACGTAAAACAATGATCGATACAATGAATTTTTAAAGAAAATAACTTATACTCTTTTAATTATACTACTGAATACGTTCCCTGGACAATGTCTAAGTATCTCAAACGCCTAACAATGATCGAATCAATAATTTTTTAAAGAAAACTACTTATTAACTTTTATTACACCCACCAAACTTGTACATTTATGAAATTGGAAGAAACACAACCTTCCCAAGCCTTCAAATTGTAAAGTTTATGAAAAATAACAAGAAAAAATAGCAATTCAAAATAAGCTCTATTATGACACACGAAATTTACCTGTGAAACCGGGGAATATACCGGGTGGCATCTTATGAGATGAATTAAAACACATGAGGACACTGCACTACACCATAGTATTTTCGTATCTTTTAAACCAAATATGTAAAAATAACTTTTATTTTAGGTAATTTTTGCAAGCCGTGGTTTTCGCTGTCAGCCTTCTGTCAGCTTAGCAAAATGGCAACTTGGAACACCGTACGTACCACATGCTCATTTTTTTCTATTATGTTGCAACGTTACGACAAAAAGAGATACGAATATATGATTTTTGTGTAATCGAGAGAGATGCAAACATAACTGTTTTTGCAAATGTAGTTGTAAAAAACATGTTCAGTCTGTTTCTGTATTAAATGTCTGTGGTCCAAAGCACTTATAGTTAATCGGATTCATACTAAATCTGTCAATAACTGTGTACATGTCTAATCTATTACATTTGTTTTTATACAATCATTAGTGAGATGATTTCGTGGCTAATATTATATTTGTTTATTGTTAAAATGGGCGCCAAGGTGCATTCTATAACGAATGTAGTCAAAGCTATACTTTTAATGAACATGATCTTACACAATACAATACAATATCACTTTATTAATAACTCCATAGTTACAAGTCAGACTTCTCCAGTACACTCTTCTACAAAATTGGATATAAAGTTATATCATAATAATATTATTATGTATAGGTCTAGGTATATTAAATTAAATAATAAATTATAAAATTAAAAAAATAAAAATGATTATGTACAAAAATGTAATTACAATAATAATTAGGTATGTCAAATTCAAAATAACCCATCGTTATTTACTACATCAGCTATCTGAAATATTAATGGATGAATTCATTAATATTTCAGGCAGTTTAATATAGTCATTAAAATTATAATATAATACTTACTTACTTAATTTATGTCTCTACATGTGCTCATAATAAAGACAATTAAAAAAATTGATTTAATAATAATTAAAGTTTGTAACGACAACACTATAGTTGGTATGTTTAGAAGCCACTTATGATGTGTTTGGGATTTTAAATCACATTTTCCAAGGTATGAATTCAACTAGGTTTGCACTTCTTTAAAGGTACGATAAAGCCAAACCAGGAAAAGCGTGTTTGCCGTCTTCGACCGCATATCAAGGTTAGCAGCATGCAAACTCCTAGCGTCTCTAACCCCCTACGCAAAAAGAGGGATGTTACGTGTGTATTATTCTCTCATCATAATCATCATCAGCCAGAAGACGTTCACTGCTGAACATAGGCCTTCCTCTTTAACCTCCACACTGAACGACATCCTGCCATCTGCATCCACTGGATGCCCGCGACTCTCTATTATTCTCTGTATTATTCTCTGTATCTGTATATTTATGTTATCATGGCTCCCAAACTCAAACGGCTGAACCGAGATCCGGTCGAAGTATGTTCTTAGCTATTGATTCATGAAAAGTCTGTGCAGTTGTTAGAAGATTGCCAGCATTTTCATCGGGGATTGTAAAAAAATTGTTTTTTAAGGCCGTGCCTTTATAAACAAAATACAAGCTGACACTGGCACTAAACAGTTAGACTGCCCATAGACCGTTAAAAGTCTAAAGTAAATACAAATGATCAAGCTCACTATCAGTTGGCAGCGTACCCAGCATACTGACGGCCTTACCTCGTTGAATGGCAATGCTTATGCGTTGAACCAGATAAAATGAAATTGATCTGAAAATTGAAATGAACTCAATTTTCGTATTTTTTTTATTGAAAAATATGCTGGATAAGTACTCGAAGAGCACAACTCAGGCGGATAAAAAATGCCGCTTGTCAATTGGCACATGTCAGCCACGTGCCAACTCAAGAGAAGTTTGAATTATTGAAGAGCTACGAGGAAATAACAATATTTTTCGAGGATTAAAGTGCCTCACAATACAACGATTTATTTTCGGAACGTTTGTTTTTTTATCAAACTTCTAAAGCCGATCAAAGATCCTGATCAAAGCTATCTCTTTCAAATATTATCAACAGTTTTTAAGATAGAAAAATCACTGAGTGGTAATTATAATCTATGCCTTTTCATTCTAAGTCTGCGTGCTTTATCTTCGACCACATCGTTGCTTACCAACTGGCGAATTGATGGTCAAACGCGGACTTATATGTGATAAAAAAAATTTAATTCATTATCTTTCGAATAAATAGTACAAAGCAATTTTCGTGTTGCTATTTAATGGTATTACGGAGGAGCTCAAAATAATACTTACTATATGTTACTATTATACTACAATAAAAAAAAAAAACATGAAGTGGACTTACGGTTCTCTAAAATATCGTGTCAAAATCTAATTTCTGAAAAACAAGACTAAACAAAAAAAACGTCCCGTAAAATAAAATAAAAAAATGACGAAACCACGTTTGTACATATAATAAAACAGGAACTAAATAATAAGTCCATGTAAGCTAAGCGGCCAACCCTGCTTTACAGAGAGTCATCAGAGTTTACAGTCAGCCTGAAGGCCTCTGACATAGCTAATGAATGCATATAAGGCAAAATATTACAAAAAATACATTGATTCACAAACAAAACTTATTAGTCAAAAAAGGTTATTTATGGTAATCTTTGAAAAAATAAATTGCTTTCATTATGTTTTTTATAAAAAACACCTTCAAAATGTACATCAAAGGTTTATTACATAAGAAGTGACCACTGCCATCATTCATGGTTTATGCTCGCAATCTGTAGAGGTCACGTTAGACTAGGGGGCCCCTGACCCCTCGTAAATACAGATTGGGTGAGATGGCCAAATTTACTTAGACACCAGCGATGCACATATTTCCGCACTCTTAGGACAGTCACTAACACAGTTTTGTGAAGCGATTTTGTTCGATTATTGGAGTATAGTCGAATAGTACAGTACATAGGTGCAAGTGGGCAATCATTATTATTAAAACACGGTGTTAACAATATGAAAATGTTATCTAAAACTTTAACCTAACAAAATTTTCCATAAACTTAGGTCATCATCGTCATCAGCCAGAAGACGTCCATTGCTGAACATAGGCCGGGAGGCCTAACCTCCAAATCTCTTTCACCTCCACACTGAACGACATCCTGCCATCTGCATCCACTGGATGCCCGCGACTCTCACAATGTCGTCGGTCCATCTAGTGGGAGGCCTACCTACGCTGAGTCTTCCGGTTCGCGGTCTCCACTCAAGAACCTTTCTTCCCCATCGGTTATCAGTTCTTCGAGCGATGTGGCCTGCCCATTGCCACTTCAACTTGCAGATTTTAATAGCTATGTCGGTGACCCTGGTTTTTTGGCGAATATCTATGTTCCTAGTTTTATCTCGTAAAGAAACTCCGAGCATAGCTCTCTCCATTGCCCGTTGTGTGACTCTTGAGTTTTTCCAAAAGACCAACAGTTAAGGACCACGTCTCAGTACCATATGTCATCACTGGCAACACACACTGGTCAAAGACCTTTGTCTTTAGGCACTGTGGTATCTTGGACGAGAAGATTTCAAGCAATTTCCCGAACGCTGCCCATCCGAGTTGGATTCTTCGGGCGACCTCTTTGCCTAAGTTGGACTTACCTAACTGAACAATCTGTCCAAGATAGGTGTAATGGTCAACAACTTCGAGAGTATCGTTCCCAACATTGACCGGCATGGGTACAACATGGACATTGTACATGATTTTTGTCTTATCCATGTTCATTTTAAGACCCACCTGTTGGGAAAGGCTACTGAGGTCGCTGAGCATTGTATTGAGGTCCTCCAGCGATAAACTTAGGTGACATAGCCTTTTCCATAAAATACACTCAAATCTTAGATATTTTAAGCTTATTTTTTATGTGGCAAACAAGCAGACAGATAAGCAACGTCAAAGGCATCACAAGTACCTAAAAGTTGCAAACTTTTTAAGATTTATCTATGGGGGTTCTGCCTGGGTTCATTCCACATTTACATTCATTTCTATAACATGTAATTTTACCTCTTTGAACGTGACTGTACTAGCTCTTCCGAGGGCTTTCGGAAACATTGAAGATGATTCATAAAAACGCACAATAGTTTACGAGTGGTACTACAGTTTTATGACACTCCGCTACACGGTGAGACACCCCAAGCAAACTAACAATGTTACCTATCTTTGTTCTGTGTTTAACTTGCAATTTAAGACGTCTGATAACATAATTTAAATAATATAAAGAAGATATCGAACTGGTGTTTGATTTGTTAAAAATAATAGGCTTAATGATCACTATAATTAAAAGTAATATATAGTTATGTATACTGAAGAAATTCAAGAAATTTAAATCTGCTAATAAAATTCAGAGATATATTTCTGATTATTCTGAGCGTTTGAAGTTTTTGGTCGGATTAGTAAGGGATGCTCTGTACCTCTCCCGCAAAATGAGTGTCAGTATGGAGTTTGTATGGTGTACTTACACGTGATGTCTTTCGTAAGTATAGTGCGCTCTCTGTCTAACAAGACATTAAAAAAGGTTATTGTCTTCCTTAATTTTCAAAACATTTCAATATTGTTTTCAGTGAGCGACTCTATTTATTGTTACCTAGCTTTTTTATATGTCAATAAAAAATGATCTGTCCTATTTGTTCTAGCCTATTTGTTCAAAGAAATTAGTAAACTGAAGTAAAATGAGACTGGCTAGATTTTTCTAGAAGAACCGTAAATCAGATGTGATGGGGTTAAATGCGTAGGTACCTATCTATAGTCAGGTGAAGTCACGATCCCATGCTTGATTTTTGAATCGCTCGTATGATTTCGTACGAAAATATCATGTGTAATAAAATCTATTGACAGGAAGCAAATTCGAAATCGAGCCCATTACACAAAACGACGAACAAAAACAGAATGCTGGATACTGCCGGATAATTCATTGGTTTCATTTCGGTGTTTAATAAAGTGATATTAGAGTGCTAGTGTGTTGTATGCAGAGGTCTGAAGACAGAATTTGGTAACAAAACTTATTAGGTCCCTATGTCCAGCAGTCAAACAAGCTGACAATGAAGATGTCAAGGATAGAAAGCATGGTTATGGCTGTAACACCAAGACCATTACAGATACGTCCTCCGTACCTCAATTTTCGTTTTCATTATCAAAGTAAAATCTAATTCTCAAAAAATAATATAAAAAGACTAATTAAAAAGTGTTTCCGTTTTAATAACTCGTAATAACAAAAGCGCTGTGATTTTAATGAGTTTGTGATTACTTACATAAATGATTTCGAAAAGTTAACCATTTTCCTCTTAAAATATTGATAGCTCGTAACAGTTACTTAATTAATTTCTGTGGTCAGTAATAATGTAATTGCTTCTGAAATATTACATTTTAGGCACAAAGCCGACTCACGGCCGCTTGAACGCTGCGATGCGACGCCGCCGCCGTCCTGCTTCCGCTCTACGGTCAACGTTGTCCCTTAAAGTAAGTGTCATTCCAAAAATCAAAACACAAAGTCAAGTAAGTATTTAGCAGATTTTTCGATAATTATCAATGTAAAACAACCGACTTCAAAGTTATTTGGTGCTCGAACAAAATTATTAATAGATATTGCCAAATCGACAGGCGCTTGAACAACATTATTTGTATTCTTAGAGACAGTTTAAAAACTGAAGAGTCAAAGTTAATGAAACTTTTGCGTGGCCACATTAAGAGTTTTCTCTACATAACAAAAAAAGAACAAATTTACACTTTTATTTTGGTTGGACAGTTGATAGTTTTTGTTTATTATACTTATAGTCAAGTCATTATATACATTTGGAAATGCAAGTGAACCGAGTAAGCTAAATTTTTTATATTACGTGGGGAGGGCCTAGAAAAGCGTAACTTCAAAATGTCGACCAAAACTGGCTTGTGGAATTTCCGCCATCTTGAAAGAAGGGTTAAATTCAGTTTTTTCATAATAACTCGGTTTTCCGTTGAGATACAAAATTGTTTATGCAAATACTTTTTTGTTGCTTTCTTTTGGATCAACATTTAAGGTCTTATACATTTTCACCTATCGTTCATCGTTATTGAGATATTGATCGAAAATCTAACCTAAATATAAAAAGGAGGGAATAGTTTTTATATCGTTTTGTCCTGTGCTACTCTGCTGCTCTGTGCAGAGGTACTCGTACTTATTTCGTTCTTAGTGACTATTAATCTATTTTTATTCTTTCGTTAAGACCAACAGAAAAAGAATATAATATTAATTACTAATTTAATAGACAGCCATTAACAGGTTTTATATTACTGTTAACAATATCGTAGAAAATCACTAACTATAAAAAACATATAATATTACCAATAATGTGTAAAAATTTAATTTGAAAAAAGTTATCTAACAAATCTAAGCACGTAACTTTTTTAGTAGCTATATTTTATAATCCGTCTTACCGTCTTATAGCATAAAAAAGTTCAACGAATAAATAGTTCGTCCAATCGCACATGGTTATATGAATTTGGTAATCTCTAATAGAACATTGGACACTTGTACTGATAGTTTAGAAAAGATATAGCGGAAAGCATCTCCGTTTGTACGGACTAACTTCTTGATAACCGTTTAGGTAGTATTTCGGTAGATACGAGTATTCCCTAACAAACGAAACGTCAAACGTCAACAAATTATTTTGATTAATAACGGATCAGGCTATTTTATCAATTCAAACACGGATTAGCAATTTGTCTCTCCCGTTTCTGAAACATTTTCCATTGTTTCAGGGTTTGAGTCATCTCCCTTCGTCTGGTAATCCCTTTTACCTAATGTTGGATGTCGACGGAGCTAAAGGGTTCAATACTTAATCCCAATAAAACTTCAGACGTGAGATGAATTAGGATTGGACGTCTAATGGTGATGTATTGATGGTGCTTTGGAGGTTAATGACATAATTAGCTTTAGGTGAATAACGACGCGTAACTTTTCAATTCAATTGTCTGATAAGAGACAGTTTGCCCAAATATTTATCCCAAGTACATTGCCATGATTTTGTAATGCCAAAACAGCAAAAAGGTAAATAAATGCAGTCTTCTGAAACGAAATTGATAGCTCTATATTTAGATTTTATATAGACACATTTATGCTAATGTTTTTAGCACATTTCCGTTCTTCACCATTTCCTTGCATCCCATCTAAAAGTTTAGTTCCATCTAATCGTTGAAAGAAATCGCTTGTATCTATCAATAAGGACGTGAAGTCGTTTTTAAATCATATTGTCATAATTATGTATTTATTTCGTTACTAGTATTTTACAGTAAATTACTATTGAAGCAAAGTAAACATCCAAAATCTAAAACCTTGTGTTTCTATAAATATTTAAATTAACAACATTTATGATAAGTTAATATAACACAATTCGATAGAAGAAAAACATGCACTGATAGGTTTAATATATCACGTACTAAATATAATAATAGACACAGACAGGAAATTCTCGAAGAAACGCCAGCAATTTCGTCAGCAAAAAGCCAGGAGAAACGCACGCGTAGACGCGTATTTCCGTTTATTTGAGAAAAAAGACGGTGCAGGTCTCATGTCGAGTATCAGGCATGTATGGGGATGCAGTAATGAAATGCTGATGCTTATTCCCCTTCATACGCTCACAGAATATTGATAGCAGCGTGGCTGTCGACAAGGCTTGCACGTCTCCTCCTCAAGGACTGAGTAACCGGTTTATTTACGTATTTGATCAAATTATAAGCAAAGCATTCTTGAATGGTGGTAATATTCTTTCTAGTGCTTAGCTGCGTAGTTAAAACCTTGAAGTTGAAAATCAGTTGCAAAGCACTTTACTGTATGTGTCAACAACCTCACATGAGAACAAGTTTTCATTCTAGACTAGGTGTATTTACCATCCTTGACTACGCTGTCAACCAAAAATAAAATCTATGATTAATAATTTGAAAAGCCCTATTAATTTTGTACCACTTGTTTGATTTGCCTTACAGCCAATGAAAAAAGGATTTAATTATAGCTTCTTGTGTACGAACGTACTCTACTCTATTTTTTATGTATTTAAAATCCTTAAACCATACCTAAAAGATGAAGTTTATACAGTTTCTAACCTGGAAATCGAGACTAAGATATTTAATTTTAAATCGGATAAAACGTAAAATACATCTTACAAAATTTAAGACATGACAAAATCTTTTAACATTAGTATTTCACTGGTTTTAACCTTTAACGCATTAATATCTATGAACACGAAGGACCAATAAGTATCTATTTAAGTATGTATTTAAAAATATATATGTATGTATATCAGTCTCTGGCAGCCATATTACAAGCTTTGCTTAGTTTGGGGTCAGATGACCATGTGTGCAATAATGTCCCAGATATTTTTTTTTTTTTTTTTTTTATAACTAATTATTCATTCAACATTTAAGTGTTTTCACCTCCCTGTACGACATGACATTTGCCTTTTCTTTTATTTGGTCTACGAATAATCTTCTTGGTCTTCCCGGTCCTCTCTTTCTAATATTACAATATAATACACAATAATTTTATTAGTCTTAACACTTTCAGTAGTGTGCTTTTAGTAAAAGTAAAATACCGTTTCTTTTCTACTGTATGTGGTCCTTAGATGATAGCGGTAAAACCATGATTATAGCAAGTCTACCATACGTATACACAACCCTGACTGTCAACGAGAATTGTAAAAATAAAAGAAGGGATGAAAAATTATCCTTCCGCTGCCAGTTTTCACTTGAAATGACTGTTCACGAGTTTCATTTGCCTCTGAATGACGCTACGAGTAAATACTAGAAAGGAATGCAATAGCAATTGCTCGCTTCTCTATTGAAAGGCATTAAAAAACTTATAGGTATTATAATTATAAAAATCTCGTGTCAGGGTGTTTGAGTCGCACTCCTCCGAAACGGCTCGACCGATTTTAATGAAATTTATTATGTATATTTGGTAGTTATGAGAATAGTAAAGTATTTTTCATCATCATCACTATTTTTCATCACCACGCGGGTGAAACCGCGGGACGCAGCGCGTACTATAATTTTTTGGGATTGCTTTGACTGAGAATCAAAGGTCGTAGTATATTGAATAGTTTTTTCAGATGACGTGAATAATTTAAAAGTAAATCGATGAACTTGAGAAAACACACCGTATTTTTATACCGGTGCGGTATAGAGAGTCGCATCTTTTTTTTTTTTTTTTGGAAGTGCGCCTTTATTAACTAAACAAAATAGAAGCTAACTAACACTACAAATACATCATTGAAGGTCTAAAGACAATCCAAATGCTTAAGCCCACTAATCTTTATGTTTTTTGGACCTGACTCCCAGGACTTAAAATTTTAACCATAATATATTTGCCGATCATATATTATCATATCATATCATATCTTAATACATCTCGCGAAAAAAAGATTATATAGTTCTGGAGAATTCTGGTAGCTGCTCGCAGTTATAAATCCTGAAGATCCTGTTAAGGATACTCGGAAAAACTATGTAAATTATTGCATCACCATCGGTCTTTCAAAGTTTCAAATCAATCTGTCGTTTCTAAATAGGTGAAAATCACGTTCAAAGATTCCGTTACATAGATACATACCAAGCTAATAAAAGCATGTTAAAAATCCGAGAGAATTTTGATCCTTTTTGCAATTTTTTGTCTATTAAATTGTGAGTAGCTAGTTGTCGAACTAGCTAGCTAGCTAGTTGTAGCTACAGTAAGAACGGAAGCTCGTGGAGACTCAGTACTTAGCTCTTATGACAGTGTTTTATTCCACCAGGAGGGCTATATACTTACTATAGTGAAGTATTAAAAGAAAATGTTTCCATTCGTAATTATGTTCTGATTTTTCTGAACGTTTTTGCGTTACTCTTGCAGCTTTCAGTGCAAAAAAAAAAACTTGGGCGGAGTATAACAGTATTTAGAGTGAAATTTGGTTTGGTTTTTTTAGTCTATACTAATATTATAATTAGGAAAGATTTGATTGTTTGTTTGCGTTGAATAGGCTCCGAAACTACTGAACCGATTTGAAAAGTTCTTTCACTGTTGGGAAGCTACACTATCCCCGGGTGACATAGGCTATAATATTGTAGCGAGGCCGAAGGCCAAGCTTACATCCATGCGAAGCCGGGGCAGACGGCTAGTTTGTAATAAAACAATAACACTAACATTAAAGATAAAGAAATATATTTTGGACAAAACACGAGTAAATCATACATATTTAAAAACGCATGTACAATAATATTAGTCACTTTGTATTATGTTTTGCCTAGTTGGTAGGCATATAAATATTAGAGAGATGGCATAAAAATACCGTAAATATTATTTAGATAAAAAGGAATTAAATTAAGTAGTCATTATGAATTTAAAAGTATATTTTTTCGCAGTGAACGGATTCAAATGAAGTTTTATGTGGAAGTAGAGTACATCCTGGATTAGAACATAGGCTAAGTAATTTTTATCATAGTTCTTATAGGATAGCGGGTGAAACCGCAGGTGTTAGCTAGTTTACTTACAAATGTGTCAAATACCCATGTCTACTCTTCACATCATCACCGTCTATCTTAATCTATCACACTGGACACAAAGTTTTCCCTCAAAGTTGTATCGAATTTTCTATCAGGAATAAACTGAAACTCCCATCATAATAAAATTTCCTAGTTTCATAGTAACATGACATGGGTTGACGTTGTAATAACACGTTGTATCCAACCCGACGGTGCGGCGGCAGGATAAATGGGAAACTCGTGTAAAATTACGTGTTATAAATACTTACGTCTGTAATCTGTACGGAAGTCTTTCTAGACTTCTTTGCCGCCGCTGTTTCTTTGCCTTGAGGATATTGATCTCAGATCAGATAACCAAGGAATATAATAGGAATATTTATATATTATTTATTTATTGAAACGGCTAAAAGCCAATTTCATTAGTAAAAAAATACAAATAAGAGTAATTAACACATGTCACAAAATAGTATCGAACAATGATTCAACAAATCAATAATTCTTGTCAATAGGTAATAACAAAATGATTACACAGTTATATAAAAAAAGTCAATTCAATTCAGGTCAAGTCATTCCTTGCTCTCATAATACGTCATGCAGCCCGACATTAAATCTGACCATCCGTCTCCAAACATATATACATATTTTATTTATATTACTCACGTAAGATAAGGCCGGAAAAATATAAAAAAAAAAATATAAAAATATAAAATGTGTGAAAACCACGTCAGTTTCCATAATAAAATATATACATATTTTTCAACTATACCGCTAAACCACGCAAAAACTGTAAGTACTTCCACTAATTCATGTTTCACGCACACTGAAAAACTTGCAGCTACACCAATGAACAAATAATTAATAAAACACTGTTTTATTAGTAATAAAACAGTTATATATAAATAATTAATAGTCTACGAAAAATATGAGAAAAAATGGGCAGCAAGGTCGTCTGCTAGATGAGTTCGACTAAATTATCTTAGCTGATACCCCATTACAGCTTTGCACCCAACTGCCAAACACTTTGTATGATAAGTACCTACTTAAATAACTTTTTTACAAAACCTAGCAATAGAAGATCCAAATGTTTCTTTAAGTTCCATTAATTTTGCGATTAAACTCACTGCGGGCAATTATTAATTTAAAGACGAAATTGAACAAACTCTGAACTCCAATTAAGCGTATCAGATAAGAGTTAAATTAATTAGTGAGAAACGAATCGGTCATAAATTTTAGGAAAACGGGAGTGCGGGGATGCTTAAATCCTGTCAGAAATTTCTCGCCTAATTCCCTTATTTGTGTGAATAATTTCAACAGTGTTCTTGCGGTATCCCTTTATAATCTTTGGATGAAAGTTGGCTACCAAATAATTGCGATATTTTGGACCACTTCAAACTTTGCTCTTTGAAAGTTTTCTACAAAAGTTCGTTTGTAATTTGGCGTTCGTATTTCTAAGTGCCGAAATGTTTTATTTAAAACGTTTCCAGTTTAAATTTGTCTGAAAGATATTGACGGAAGAATACCAAAAATATCCTTAACCATTTAGTTAGAATATATATGCAAAAAAAAACTTAATATTTGAAAGGGATTAAAAAAACTGTATTATTATATATACTCTTTTATTCGATGTACATAACTTCTGTAGTAAATAAGACATGCTAATTTGAAATTTGAAAAACTTTCCCATTTGTATAATACAAAAACAATTAACATGGTGTAACAAAATAAAAACGCTTTGCCTAAAAACTTGTAGGTAGGGTTATGACTCAGAACAATCGCAACAAAAAAAACAACTGACTTTACGGAAAGTTCAAAAAAGGGATTCTTCCTTAAAAAAATCCTTTCCCTTTCCTCAATGATGTAATGTTTTCTTTTAATTTACATGGAACCACCATCGATGTATATCCTATTCATTAAAAAAGGAGGCAATAAAATTGGTTTACATTCATATCGCACATATCATACACATAGAAAATGCAGTTGAATTGACAATCTCTTTTTTAAGCAAGTCGATTTTTTTTATTTTCATCGTCATATATAATTAAAAGCAGGTTATATTGAATTCGTAGGCATTTCCAGAATGACGTACTTCACACATCATTGAGCTAAGAATGTCGCTTACTTTGTACTCTCAGATTACAAGCAATTTTCTTATTAAAATCATTCTTATATGAACTTGAAGACGGGAGGTCTGGAAACTGACTCAGGATTCAAAGTGACTCACAGATATGCCCGAGGAGATGACATACCCTTGCAAATTTATCACACATTCTCGGAAATTGTATAAAATACCATTGACTAGGGGAAGTAAGAAATATGAGAACTGTTTTTATGATGAGTAATGAAATCGGAGATAAAAATAGATAGTATTATTATTAGGCGTTCTGATAAAAATCATTTAGACCAATTCAATGCAATAAACCTGCGTGATGAATAAGACAAAAATAAACGAAACAAATAAATAAGCCTTTGCTCCTGGACTACTATTTAAAATCGGAGTTTGTGTCATCAGAAAATACAAGATGGTCTTCAATTAACCTAAAGTAAATTTGAGTATCTTTTAGGTGTTGCATAGATTCAGATTCATTGATATGGTATTTAAATAGTAGATAGCAAATTACGGAAGTAAATTGGTGTAGGTCTAATATAAAAACGCTTAACTTAGGTGTAACTGTAGGATTCATTCTAGGACCACTGTTATTTAGGTAAGTCTTTGATCAAGCACATCATAGACACTCCCTGCTTGACGTTAAGAGATGGTGGTTGAACGAAAACCTATATATCGAGCAATAAAAATCGTAATCCTCCCTCTTGCTGTAGTAGGGTAAAAACATCAAATTCCGCTCTATGTTACGACAACGTTTTATGTAAACATAATTTCACGAAATACGTAAAACTCGGGAGACTATGCAATAAACCTCTGCAAACTTTAACCGTAACGAAAACCTGAGAAATAAAAGGCAGCTTCCTCCAACCGTAGCATTTCCTTGCAATATTGTAAAACGATCGAGAAGATTTGTGAATATTACCGCAACACAATAAAATGCATAAGGAATATTTACTACTTTATCGGTACTTTTATAGTGACTGTGATTTAGTAGCAAACGACTACAGGGGTGGAAGTCCGCTATTTCCGATTTTACGCTTCACTTCGTGTGACTTACCGAATAATTTTTATTTTCACTATGAAGCATTTATCATTGGAGCATATTTTAAAATTGTTCGATTTTGCAGAGATGCGGAAAATTGGGAAATTCTAGTGTAGCATACATTTACGATTGGTAGGCACTTTTTTGTCGAGTCTCTTAGGTAAGTATGCATCACGAAACAAACACAAATACTTTGTAACGTTAATTTGTAACGTAAAACTTTTGATTTTACTTATGCACATATATTTAAGTAAGTTTTTCAATGGATTAAAGTGACAAACTAGCGACTGGTCACCTGATGGTAAGTGGTAACCGCTGCTTATGGACACCTACAATCTCCGGGGCATTGTAATTATGTAGCCTACCTCTATATCTATATCATATCAACTCCATAAGTACTAAGTACTTACTATTGATGCACTAAAAAGTCCTTATAAATATACTATTTATAAATATACTAAATTATCATTTTCACCAGTCTTATCCTTTGATATTCTATTAAATATTGCAGTTATAATTATCTGGAAAATTAAAATCAAAAGCCTAAACACCTAATTTAACATTCTTACTTAATATTTTGTATACACCGGATCGTTTGTACATGAATAGCAAAGCGCAGATATATAAGAAAGTTCACGAGGCGAACCTCTAAGCTCTAGTAATGCACTGCCTTATTCCGTATTATGCTTCAATTTTATTTTATGTTGATCCCTAGCTCCCAAAAATGGCTGCTAAGGGAACAGTAAAGCTGCGGCCGCAACGCTACGGTACAACGCGTATTACTAACCTGCCTTTAGAATATAAAGAATTCATGAGAAGAATTTTTGACGAAAGACACACTGGTTTGAGTTTTATATCTGTATTGAACCATGTTGTTTGTCAGTTGTTTTCTTTACGAAAGGATTGTAGGGTGGGGTTTGCAATGTCATGTTTTTGCAGTCTTGTTAAATAAAAATACACGATGCGTAAGAATTATCAGAATTTTATTATTGAGTTTGATTTAAGAAAATGTTCACAGTTGCAATTGACAGCTTAATTATGTTTCAGTATGTGAAACAAAATATAACAAAAGAACACTTTTCGAGTTTTAGGCTGACTTAAAATTGTGTGAAAATTACCTACTTGTAGAATTAAGCCCTATTATTCAAAAATATCCGTTTCTGATCTCGTATATCTGTCCACGGGTTGTACCTATCTAGTTATTTATTACCTATACAAATTGGTCAAGCTTACCAGAAATAAAAGCTAATTAGAAATCTGGATACTATTCACCTTAACGTCTTAACGTTCCATCACACAAACTCAAACTATTCCAAAGAAAACTCTCCGAAATGTAATCGAAACGACAACACATCCTAACCCCAAATGCCAAGTGGGAAATAAAAAGAAACTCTGTGTTGTCAATAACATCAGTAGGTGTCCCGCGGGGCGGGGTCGTTCACCCCGGAAAACTGGCGTAGACAAGGTAGCAGTTACTTTAATAATTTGGACTAGAATAAGTTCTTTAGGGAAGTACTGTTTTTGCGCAGTAATTGTTTTTTTTTTCTTACAGCATGAACAATTGTTTCCAGAACAATGTCCTAAAACTCTGACTAAATTGAACTGATACGACTAGGTACTGTTTTTTTTTTTGAAGTGAGAACTTCTTTAGACGCGTTGAGCACTTTTGGGTGAACAAAAATAATGGAACTCGCGCCATCGTCACGCTGTCACAGAATACATAATACACATTACTGTGTATTTAAAAACAGCGCCATCTCTTGTAGAATATGTGAATTACTACTTAAGTTTTCATTTCTGACGTGCAGTCCTATGACTGATGTTTTTTTTTTTGTTTGTTATTGCAATACTAGGAGCGCTTAAAACATTTCTTCCTCCATGATAGGTAGATTAATAGTACTTTTACTTAAGAACCAGCTCTCTTGATACTTGCCACGAGCATCTTGATATCACGTTTCAAACATACTTCAAAATAATAAATCACAAGTAGGAATTAAAAATTATTCTGTTATTAAGATTACTCCTTAGTGATTATTTTACCTTAAATAATATTGAAAATGGGCCAATGAGATAGCTTTGGACCGGGAGCAGACTCTGTAGCGTCTACAAGTTATGGTCAAGGATGCAAGTAGGTATGTAAAGAAACGTTCATCCTTTCTACCAGCATAACTTAGAGGTTCCGTTTTCAACACTATATTATGATCTAGATTTCTAGAAGATCTAAATTTTTTTTTAAATAAAATTTTGGCTCCGCGTGCCTAATATATCCATCCCGTGACAAGTGTATGGGTATGTGTTTGTTTATGTATTTTGAACACAGGTTTAAAATACATATAGCTACTTTACCCAAATATTAAAATAATACATCTAACATTTGAGTTCCGTTAATAAAAACTGTGTCCTTTGTGAGCTCAACAAAAATCTAATTTGAGAATTTGTGTTTTACAAGTGTGATATCTAGTACGTTTTCTCGTCTGTGGCTTTCTCAGGGCTTTATTAGGGGCAATGGTTAGGGCAAGTTATGGGATGCTGAGAGGATTTTATTGTTAGTTACTGGAACTAGTCCCTGGAATGCTTCCTTGATGGTTTCGTGAAGGTTTATTTCTAAGTATCCGTTTTCCGCCAGGTGCTGAACCGTGAAATAAAACTAAATAGGTGTAATTACCATGCTTCGCTACAATCTTTTTTACTATTTGACATAAAAATGGCAACATGAAGCAACGTAAAGGCAATAGAGGCAATAAGAGGGTAGATCGTTTTGTCTGCACCTGACTTTGAACTGTTCGGCCAACCGCCCGCATTTTTCAGTTTTCCCGTAAACATGGCGTATGTATCTGCGCCAAAATATCGGGAGCTCCATTCAAACCCTACCACGGTAAATATCTCGGTAATGAATATCTCGGTAATGAATATCTCTAATGAACTACTGTGATAGTTTAAAATAGTGTTAAACTAATTCCCATTCCTCCTACGTTTTCTAGTTAAATCAAAAACAATTTATATCAAGAACGTTTTCCTGAAAAAAAACCCTTAGGGAAACCCTAGTTAAATCGTGGAAAAGAAAAGAAGAAAAAAAAAACAAGAAAACGAAAATATATCTCTGCAAGTATCATGCAACACAGACGTCAAAGTTCATACATAAAACAAAAAAAATAAGATACTTTCTACGTTCTTTTTAGACACGCCTACGTTTTCTACTATTCTAAGATTTCACTTAAAAGGCTTAATTATGTCTGAGTGTGTTTTTTAAGCCAAGAGCTTCATCTTCAGCTTTTTATTTAGTCTAAGTTTTTTCTCTAACATCTGCAGTAGATTGTAAAATCCTTAATGATCATCATCATCATCATTCGCAGCGTATCATGTTACCACTGCTGGGACACGGGCCTCTTCTCAGAGAGAGAATGAAATGTACTGTCTTTATATTTTTAAGGTTCTTGGGCATAACGGTTTGTTTCGTCACAGAATTTTTCCTTTTTTTTGAGCCATCTGAAACTGTAATAATTTTATTTAACTACTTAATTTAATAAGTCATTGGTGTGGGGCCGAGGCTCGAACCAGGTACCGTCAGATTGTAAACCGCACATGTTACCACTCAGCCACCATTGCTCCTAAATAAAAACGTAAATTCTGATCGCTTTTGCTAGGTTTTTGGACGTAAGAAGAGACGAGAATAGAAAATGATTTTATTTCGCTTTTTACATGTCGTTTAATGGTAAATAAACTTGGACCAGCAATAAATACAAACGGAATGCTAACACACAAAATTTGTTGGGACTTCCCTTGTAAACAGGTAGGTATAATCGAAAGTTACAAAACGATTAAAAATACAGCACATATAACCGGGAATCTGAGCCTTATTGCGTTTTTTTGTACCTTGCATTAATATGAACGAAGATAGTGATATTATTATTTATAGAAAATTACTTTCTTTGTATGAATACAATGTCTTATCTGACGGTAATGAAATACTATTTACAGTATAAGAACAAAGCGTAAAGCTCACGTCTCACGGGACTCCAAGGGACATCGTGGGGACTGACCGTCACCCTTAATATATCTTTTATTCCCAACTTAGGATACGTTTCCTTTTTATATTCTATTCAGGCAGTCGTAAAGTGAAAAAGATTGTTTTTGTTTGACCGTAATTATTTCACCTGTCACTGATGGGCAGGTGATATAAAAATAATGTTTTTTGTAGGTGACACTCAAGGACGTTATAAAACCTAAGCCATTAGGCCTTATAACGTCCTTGGCAACACTATTTTGAAACGCCTATTAGCGCCATTGACATTGGGCCATTTGACATCTGTCAGTCTATTGTTTATTAGTCGGCGGGTAGGGCGGAAACTCGTAATGGGCCCAGTCACCAAATCTATTTTTAAGTTATATACTATTAGGCTTTAAGTTTCCTTAAAATGAAAATAAAAAATGGCTATGTAAATCGTAAAATTGCCTTCTTTTCTCATTAAATTGGCTACAATAATAGATCACATTTGACTACTTTAATACAATAATTATATTTCTTGCAATATTGATCTAGGAGCCAGTCCTATCTGTTACATCAGTCAGCTGTGACCAGTATCAGCAAAACCCTTTTCTGTGTACATTTTACGGGCTTTTCATAATAACTTAATCATCATCAGGTTTTCATTACCTACTGTTGGGATACAGGCCTTCTCACAGAGAGGGTAGGGCCTAATACACCATGCCTGTGCATTTGGTGAATGAAAAATATGTCTATACTTTGAATATGAGCAAAATCCGCAAAGGGATTGCGGAGATATTGGGATCGCAATGCAACCGTTTGGAGCAAACCACTAGTTTAATTACATTTTTACTAAATAATAGTAGTAATACTAAAGCATTAAACTAAAATGACATTGCTAAATTATATCGGAAAAGCGCCTTTATTAATGAAACAAAATATAAGCTAACTGAATTGCCCAGAGATCAATCAAATATGTAGGTCTAGAAACAATCAAATTGTCCAGAAGGAGCAAATTCGTGCGGTAGTGTTTATCGCGCGACTGGTATATTCAAAACTTTCACAACTTGGCCACAACTTGCACCCTGCAAGCTGGCTTGCTGCTATCATTCATCTTGCTAATATTAGTTGAAACTTTGCAATCGATATTGCGATTCATTTAGCAATGTATATTATACGCAATGCGCACGAGAGCAATTGATTATATTTTATGAAAGTTTTGCAGTATGCCTTGCTATCAAATTTCCGAGAAAGATTAATTTAGTATTGAATTTTACATGTGAATTCCGTAAAGTTTGTATAAGCCCGTTAAGAATATATTAATTGACTAAAGACTAAGACAGTTCTGTGCCTATATTTAATAGAGGGTAATATGATACGAGCCATAATGAATATTTGTCCGTCCCGTCAAAGTCGCAATCATCAATTTCTATAATGAATTTGGGTTCTGCTTTACTGAATACCCACTAGGGCTGCCGTTACATTTTTAGAGAAGTACAAGCAATTTTAGTTCATAAATGTATAACTAAGTGTACGTAATCCATCTTAGATTGAAACTTCGAGTTGAGTGAGCGGTACATGACTAGCCTATCTCGAGTTTAAATTAAAATTTATAACCCCACGACTAATTCGAAAGAGAGCCCAAAACTTTTAGAGGAGTCAACGGATTTTGATCTGAAATAACTTAATAAACCGTAATAACCACCGCAATTAAAGGTACTTTAAATAAAATACATTTAAATTGGTGCAGCCATTGTAGAGAAAAATTGTGACATACTAATATGTACAGAAGCATTCCACTAAAAGACAAATTGCAAACATACTCAATACTCATACCCACCACGTCACCTCGTCGGTAATAAATAATATACACAATCGGTAATGAATTGATTATGTTTGTAGGTATCTAAAATATGAACTATCCTGGGTTACGCGGAAAGGGTGTACTGAGCTGAAAGGATACTACCCATCTTTATAAACAACTTTTACAATAGAGCAACTCTGAAATCGTGAAAAACGTTAGAAAACGGTCATTAACACTCTACAAAATGTATGGAACAACTGTACGTTATATTCGCGATTTCACAAAACATGATGGTACAATATTATTATATTATCATTAAAAGTAGGTGAAAATTGTCTTCCAAGATATTTTTGATAGTTTTTCAGTTTTAAATCTTTATCGGGAGTTAGGGACATTGCGCATTATATTATTTAGGAGAAACGGATACCTTTCACTCGACGTTGACGTTGAAAATAATGCGCAATAAGTCCCAACAAACATCATATGTGATTATTGACGGGATATTTACCATTGCAAGGTTGGCGATGGAGCTCCCGATATTTTGGCGAAGTTACATTTACCACGTTCACGGGAAGACCTTGACGGGAACAGGAGATCCATCCAAAACTTTACCACGGTAAATATCCCGTCAATAATCATATAAATGTTGTGAACCAACCGTGATCATTTAAAACAGTGTTTCATATTCAGCGTTCAAAATTAACTTACAGTAGATATTATTTTGTGACCACAAATCAATAAATCAGTAAATTTTGGAAGGCCACCCGTGACACAGCCCTGCCTCCATACAATCCTGCCCATCGGCCGTAGATAATTAATTAATCGACAATACAATACGCAGGGCTAGTCGGCTGGGGCTGAAGTGACCCCGGACCGAAATGACCCCTACTTTGGCAACTATTTGTTTTGCGTGCCCAATCGGTACATGTGACGCTTTGAGTTGGTTTGAACTGAATTTATAGGCGGGTTAATATTGCTATTAAGTGAACGTGTGACAAAAAAAACATTAATCATTTATGTGCTATCAAAACTTTTTATAACAGACTAGCCGTCCGCCCCGGCTTCGCACGAGTGTAAGCTCGGCTTTCAGCCTCGCTACAAAATATAATATAGCCTATGTCACCCGGGGATAGTGTAGCTTCCCAACAGTGAAAGAATTTTTCAAATCGGTTCAGTAGTTTCGGAGCCTATTCATTACAAACATACAAACATACAAAAATAGGTACAAATCTTTCCTCTTTATAATATTAATGTAGACTAGACAAGCGTTTTATCACAATCACACCTGATGGGAAGCGATGATGTGATGTTGCACGCTTACCTGGGAAATACCTATTCACCACAGATCTTTATCAAGATAAATGTCATTACACTTAGTTTTCGTGTCTATTTTCCATCTTTAGTTGAATCAGTGTTCCAACTTAATTCAGTAAAATTTTCGTCGTCTTGACAGTTATAGCACGTCAGACGTCAATACAAAAATGACAAATTTCACTCTAAAAACCTTTTGCAAACAGTTGCTCTTGTGAATGGAGATAAACTACCACTCGTCCCGAGTTAGTTAATCTAATATCTTAAAAAATAGTTATAAAATAACCTTAATAAAAAAGCTACATTAGATTTCATACTATGTGTAAGGAAGACGGAGGTTTCCCCCCGTTTGCTATCTACACTAATATTATAAAGAGGAAAGATTTGTACCTATTTTTGTATGTTTGTATGTTTGTAATGAATAGGCTCCGAAACTACTGAACCGATTTGAAAAATTCTTTCACTGTTGGGAAGCTACACTATCCCCGGGTGACATAGGCTATATTATATTTTGTAGCGAGGCCGAAGGCCGAGCTTACACTCGTGCGAAGCCGGGGCGGACGGCTAGTTTAAAATAAGAAGGTTTGAACGTCCGTTCATATTAAAATACTACACAGTTAACCAGTTAAAATTAAATTAATTTAAGTTGTATAATATCACATTGGAAACACGTTGATTAAAATATCACGTCTTATGGGCGTTTTAGGAAAATTCTACAAACAAAATAATATAAGGATGGTTGATAGCACTGAAGTGAGAATTTTTGGTTGATAGGCACTTAAGGATTTCCCACCCATGCACCTTAGGTTGTCTCTACCAGTCTTACCATAAAAATAGATAATCAAGGTTCCAACATTGTTTTACCTAAATAGTGTCTAAATATAAATATGTGATTTATAAATAAATGAAATTTGACACTGTACAATTGATATACACGAATTATTAGTAGAGCGTTTTTCATGAAAGAAGTCCCGTGGACTCAGCGCTGTCATCGCGTATATTAATCACTGTCAGTATCATTTCTCGAGCAGCACTTTTAACAACTTAAGGCATCGTACACAACTTATAACGATGGCTAATTAATAAAAATATCACTAGCGTCCAAACACAGTAACACCTGACAACTACAACAAGGAAATTTAGTTCCGCTGTTTGCCGTGGGACTTCTACTCTAAATGTAAATTTTCCAAACAATCTGCTTAAAACTGTCTGAACTTTTGTTTTTTGGAGTAATACGATAAGTACAGTATAGTTAGTACATAGTACGATAAATCAGACGAACGGGTATAGATATTTTATCATTATTTCATTTTCAAAGATAATAATTAAAAGTGTTCAAAGTCGGGAGTCTACAAAAGCAAATATTTTCTTTACTTACCTTCCCACTGCGCTTTTCATGGAAATTTTCATCGGATGATATCTGCGTAACAAATCATCTTATTGTCCTACCGTACCCCTCGAAATGAGCTTTTTCCACACCATAAAATTAAATATTGCCGGTGAAAGAATAATTTTATTATTTCGTATTCTTGTTTATATTGTTGAACGAGTATTGTGTGAGTGAGTATGGAGGTATATTCGTTCTTTGTGAAGGTTATTTTACTTTTCTGAGGTTCATTTAAGTTTATAAGGGCCTAGAGCCGCTCAGGATGCGCAGAGACGTTCGGTCTCTGTGGCTTTCATCGCATTTACAACGGGGAATGTTCTGAAGAACTGTTCGATCTGATGCCGGTATCACGGTTTTTCTATCGCACCTGCCGCCATCGCATATGTGTATTCTAAATATAATAGAAATCAGCGAGTTCTTAAAAAGTTATCATATTAATTCAACTAACTACATACCCACTCCATTTCCTTGCACCAAAGGGCTTTTAGGGTAGTCTTTTAGTTTAGTAGGTATTTTTATTTTTATCATCATCATCATTTCAGACGTCCACTGCTGAACATAGGATATTTATGATTTTTATTTTATTTTATGATATTTCTAATTAATTTATTATACTATTCTTTTACATAATTATCAAGATTGACTTAGCTATAGACATGCAACAAACATTCAGACAGAAAGATAGAGAGGCAGTGAGATAGAGTCACAGACGATGCTAGCTACTTTAGTTCAAAATCCTATTTAGATCAAAGTTGGAGTGAGCCACAAATCAAATATGATATAGGCATCAATCAAGGCTTGCCGCTATATCTAAACTAATCAACAAGTTCAGTCACAAACAACTCGAAACTTGCTCAGTGGAACTTACGATCTGACTTGAGCGCCTGAGTGCTTATTTATAGCAATAGCACACATGCTACGAGAAAACATTTTAACAGGAATCTCACTACAGTATTGTGGCGATTGGTATTGTCTCGATTTCCACACATAAGTAAGACTTCACTGAAATAAAATAATATAAACTTTATTTTTTTTGTATAAAATTTGATTTCTGTAGGTAGGTAACAAGGAACTATAATTTTCAGCGAGTGGCTGTCAGTTTTGTTTCAAAAATTCGAAGATGGCTCCTCCACTCAACATACCACTTAACACTAACATTATAACTTTGTGTGTATGTTATATAGTCCGCACTCAACTCCGTGATAATAGATTAACAGATTTGAATGACATTTGGGATGGAGATAGCCATATGCAGGCTACTTTTTTATCCCGGGATCAAGGTTCCTAAAGTATTTAGGGTAAAACCATAAGGCAATGCTAGTTATAAGGTAGTTAGGAACCCAACACTTTCGATTCTGCTCCACACAGCGTTTTGCCTACTGAAGTTTGCTTAGTGTATTTCGTGTAGCTATACTTACGTATATGTTTTCACATCATCATCACATCATCAGCTAATTAACGTCCACTGTTGGACAAGGCCTCCTTCATAGAGAGGGATGTTACCATGATCCCCACGCTTGGCAGGCGGCTTGGGGATCCAAGCGGCGGCGGCTTGGGCTTGGATTGGGGGGGCTTGGTATATGTTTTAATTGCAATAAAAACATGTACCTAAGTATTGTATACTTAGGTATATGTACTTATATAGCTATACTTATAGCAAGGCATGTAAGTATAGAAAGGTTTCATGGTGCACCACAAATATCTGTTGTGCAATTTAGGGTATTTAGGTAAGCTTACGAGTACGTACACTTTAAGTGCTTGCAAATTCGACAGTGTAGTACCGCAGTGCACTAACTTGCTTCCGTGTACGTAGTGGCAGCATAGTTGTTTGCAAACTTTAGTAGCCAAACGCTGTGTAGAGCAGAATCTAAAGTTTTTGGTTCCTTATAACTATTCCGATTTTTCAGAATTGAATTGGCACATGAAATAAGCACGCGAGCTTGGTACGGAAGTATGATTGTTAAAAGTCAACTATGCGGTCATACTCTACGTATTTATAGCTCACAGCGTGGCCTATTACAAAATTAAAATACAATACATTACAATATTTCTTTATTCATCATCATCATTATCAGCCTATCATGTCCCCACTGATGGAACACAGGCTTTCTCTCAGTGACAGAGGGCGGGCTCTAATCTACAATGCTGGTGCATTTTGGCGAATGTTATGTCATTGAAATTTTGAAGTTCTTGGACATACCAGCTTCGTCGCGATATTTTCCTCCACCGTTTTTGAGCAATGGCATTAAACCTGCACATAATTGATTTATGTACAAGTATTATACATAAATAGTATTACTATTATAGTATTACTTATTTATTTATTTATTTTAAGCTATTTGTGCTTGCAGGGCCGAGGATCGAGCCGGGTGACGTCAGATTTCTTTATTATAAACCAAATATACGAACTAAACTACACTAACATGAATAAAAAAAATACGGCAATATAATGGGCGGCCTTATCGCCTAAAGCGATTTCTTCTAGGCAACCTTTGGATGGTAAGTACTAAAGGATTAGAATTCGGTGATAATCACCAGTGCACATAAAATACAAAGTAAATACATAATATTATATATTAGTACTCAGTATCACAGAACGGGCAACGGAGAGAGCTATGCTCGGAGTTTCTTTGCGCGATAGAATCCGAAACGAGGATATTCGACAAAGAACCAGAGTCATTGACATAGCTATTAAAATTTGCAAGTTGAAGTGGCAATGGGCAGGCCACATCGCTCGAAGAACCGATAACCGATGGGGAAGAGAAGTTCTTGAGTGGAGACCACGAACCGAAAGAAGCAGCGTAAGTAGGCCTCCCACTAGATGGACCGACAACATCGTGAGATTCGCGGGCATTCAGTGGATGCAGATGGCAGGTTGTCGTTCAGTGTGGAGGTTAATGGGGAGGCATATGTTCAGCAGTGGACGTCTTATGGCTGATGATGATTATATATTAGAAAATTAGAAGAGAGAATATTATAATTGTGACTTTACTTGAAGAACTTAGTGGTTTTACGCGATATAAAAAGTATCCCATGTAGTTATCCTAAAACGAAGTTAACCAAATACCTAAATGTACAAATAAGAACCGAATTTTATTAAAACTTAAACCACTTATGGATTAGCTAATGGATCCTAACAAACTTACTACCAAATTCATTTTAGCGCTAAAGAATTAATTAAGGTCAAATAATAAATACACCATCTTATTGGGAGTTTCTGCAGCTATCAAGCGACCTTCAGTACTGGTCACTCGTACACTATCCTAAGTGCAGACACAATGAGCCCGCGTCTCTAGGCACCCCCGTGTAAACGCAAGCGGCAGTACAATAAAGCATTCCTCCCTTCGAGGCTCAGCTGTTCGGTCGAAGTGAGAGTGAACGCGAGCATTTGGGAGAGCCCTAAACACTGAGAACAGTCGTCCATTCTTGCGTCTAGCCTTTAAGCTGTTGGCTCTAACAGGTGATACAACTCACGCAACACAGGTGTTAATGGTTCGACGGTATTGTACCGTAATTAGGGCGATATAACAAACAAAAGATATTAATGGCAGCAAAAAAACAGAGATACCTAACGTCTTCCTTTTAAATGCCTAATTAGATGCTCATTAAAAGTTTTAGGGGGCAACTCGACGCTAAATACACAACGTTGACTCACCTAAACTTGAAACGTAAACCTTTTTATGTTTTATTTTGTTGTAATAGTTTTAAATTACAAAGACATGGAGTAAAATATCATAATATTGTAACTCTATTATTTGTTTCGACCATGTAAATTAAGTGTTTTAATAAGTAAATAAAAAGTTTAAGTTGATTTTTTGGGCAAAACATTAGAGTCTAATTTTGTGATAACAATTGAGTATCCGTTTTTTAAATTTGTGTATGATTTAGCCTTGCTTTCTCCAAAAAAAAAAAAAAAACATAATGTTTAATGAAAAAGAATTTAAATTCCCAAAAATGCGACATAAAATTTCTTTGATTTTCAGTTTACGATTATATCAGATGGTATCACAAAACAGTTTATTTCGTCAAATTTACGTGCAAGTAAATTTAGGTACTACGCCGACAGATTGTCTTGGATTGCTTGGTATGCGAATGCTACATTATCCCTTTATTATTTGGCTTTGGTTCACCTCCACTCAGAATACCAAAACAGTGTTCAAAAGCAGCCAGTGGATCTAGATAACGGCTCCTGAGGGTGCAGTAATTAAATTATAAACTTTTGCTCCGTCCTTTGGAAGGGTCAACGCAAGTAAACGCCATATCGTAAAACTTTATAACGTGCCAAATAAAGGGGTTAACTTTTACATTTGTTTTATACCGCCATCTACGCGCCAAGATTGTTAAATTGTCCGTAAATGGTGGAGAAAGCTTTAGTTTGATCGGGAATTAAAACTTTTAGATTCCTGATCGCATCGTTTGCAGGATATTAGGAAAGTAGGCAACTTATTTGTAAAAAAATATATTAAAATAGTGATATATTTTACTATCAATTTTCAATACTTGGTCATGACAATCATATTTATTGGAAGTAATGTTGTCATATCTTTATTTAATTTGTAATTTTCGATTTTAATTTTGTGGGCGCAAATTTTTAGTAGGGCTTCATGGTTATATTTATACATACGAGCATATCATATACCATGCAATAAAATATCGCTTTATTATTATACACCAAATTAAAAAAAAAAAAAAGTAAATTAAAATTAATGCAAAAACCGGCAGTATAATAGGCGGCCTTATCGCCTTAAGCGATTTCTTCCAGGCAACCTTTGGATGGACATGAACTGAAAGAGGAGTATTAATTTTACATTGCTTTTTGGAGGTTTTACTAGGCGTTGTTTTCTCCCAATCGTTATATATTTCCATTCCTATAATATAATAACGAAAACTTCTTGATTACAGAATTAAAGTTTCTTCGGGAACTCTTATAACATCGCTACTTTTATAGAATCCCGTCGAACCCGGAAAATAGCAACACCATTACCAAAATTGCATTTCCGAACTTCTTTGTCACATACGCAACGCAGACCGGAGTCACAATTCGCCTCGTATAATTCAATTCCACTAAAATTCTTACAAAAGTTGCCCTTTAGCTAAATACCGTGAAAGTTTTTCTACGTGACCCCATCAGTAGAGTCCCAAAGGATCCTATGTGTGCTTTCGTTCCCATTTTATTCAACAAAACGCTGGTTGTGTTTTATTACTGGTTTTAGTCGAGGACTAGGGTTTTATGTGTGGGATTCATTACTAAAGATGGGAATGCTTACGAAAGCGTCTTGGATTTACATAATTTATGTAGTACCTGCAAAACAGCGTGGAGTATTTTCGGAGGGAAGCGTTTAGAGCCGACTCTGGGTCATGAGAAATTTACATATTTATTTTATATATTTCTGCTGTACGTTACTTACTAAGCTTATAAGCAACTCTTTTATTATAATAAAACATTAATAATATGGTCCTTGTGATACGAGTTTGCTATATTTTTCCTTATATCGGAATAAGGTAAAATTTGGCTGCGATTTTGATTAGGTGTTTTTTTATGGCCCGATTACGTTATTGGACTAACGTATGCTCGGCATAATTCAAGGATTCTAATGATACCACTCATATCAAAATAGGTCCAAGCGTTCAGGAGTTATGGAAGAACGAATACACCGTGGGTATTCATACCCAAAAAAAAAAAACTATTTTTTGGGCATTCGTGTAAAAATATTAGTAGCTAGTAGTATCTAAATCCTTTTATTAGGCCCTAACATCCAAAGACAACCAAACACTTCCGAAAATCACCGTGACCGAGCGATTATTAAAATTGTTACTATTCCTGACCCCAACGCAGATGGTCGACCGATTGACCGGATCCGTATTATGTACCGAACCTCACCTAATGCTGGTATTAGCCGTATTCGATATAACCCGACAGATGGGTAAACGGCCGGTGTATTGGTTGGGTATTGCTGGCTTTTATGAAGTACAAACAGTTTACGGACTAAGCACTGGGGTAAATTAATTATTTTGATTTTTCACTAGCAGCGCCCGCTATTTTTATTTGATTATTCAAGAAGTGTATTTTTTTTGGCTATATATATAAGTATCTATGTTTATCTGCCTCTACTTATATATGAACTCCTAAGCCTAGATAGCTTGATACATTTTAAAGATTAAGATGTCGTTAAGCTATATATAAATATATCCATCCATTTTTGTCGCTCTCTGCCTTCGCTCCGCGTTCCTAAAATGCTGTTAAAATATGTACACCGCACACACAAGCAACACGCGTTGTGCTACTGCTCTCCTATTTGTTTTCGCACGAAACCACCATCGCGAGCCTAACAGACGTACGTACCACGAACCACGGACCGCTGTCTGACCAACAGGCAGGAAAGAGTTTTTTTTCCATTCCCTCCTGTTGGTCAGACGGCGGGTCGTGGTACGTGGTACGAACGTCTGTTACAGCTTTTACTGCAGAGCCGAATACCGGAGTATATGATGGTGGCCAAGCGGTAGCATATGCGCTTTACAATCTGACGGTACCAGGTTCGATCCTCGGCTCTGCACAAATACCATCGCTCAAAAACGGTGAAGGAAAACATCGTGAGGGAACCGGTATGTCTACGAACCTTAAAAGTTCAAATACATGATATTCACCAATATCACTGAGTCAGAAGGTGGATTAGGACCCATCTTCTCTTTATGAGAGCAAGCCTGTGCCCCAGTAGAGGGAACATGAAAAGCTAATAAAGATAGAGATAGTTGCAGGAGCGTGGAACACCTGTGGTCTCGAACATTATGCATATCCAGCTTTAGATTTAACAATATCCTCATTGTCGTAGTCTTTATTTTGCAGTTCAGTTTTTTAGTCATCCTACAATAATTACACATTCTTCTCGTATAGCTAACATATGATCTAAGCATATAGATATGTATAGCTATTCCAGAGTCACTGTCCGTGTGTTTATACCACACACCCGCACACGCGCGCGCGCATTTTTAAACTACGTCAAAAAATATTTCAGGATTCTCAATTTTTTATACATTTGTTACCTTAAAACTCCATCATATATGAAACGATTTGAGAAAAGAAATTATTAAAAGGATATACTTTTAGATTGGTCCCATAGAAATGTCATCAAAATCAGTTCAGTTTGACTTTAAAATCAAAATAACTGTTTTTTTTTTTTGTTATTTGGATGACGATAATACCAGCTAAATAATATTCTATTATACCAAAGTACGATTAAACGTTAAAATAGGTAAACACACCACCATTTAAATGTTAACCATAAAAACACTTCTAAAGAAACGTTTCCATAAAGCGACCCTCAAAATTATTCATTTGACCATCGGGTACATCCAACTGCTCTTTTGAAATACCCCATATAATTAAGACCGCAAATTTTTGCGTGTTATCCTTCCATAAAGATAAATATAAGACTTTATGCACACGTCCGGTCATGAACACCGTACATATTAATCTAATACTGTTTGTTTGTACAACCCTTGCCACGTTTCACAAACAAGGGGATGGGATTATGACGTTACATTAATTGACACCGTTATTTTGGAAACCTAACATCGGTCCCTTGTTTCGTGATGATGCATGCTGATTAGTATTTGGTAATCCTCGAGATTATGGGAAATAGGACGCTCTTCATACTCATAATAGCAATAAATAAGGTAAACATACAGTGTGTGTTGCCAGTGATGACATATGGTACTGAGACGTGGTTCTTAACTGTTGGCCTTTTGGAAAAACTCAGAGTCACACAACGGGCAATGGAGAGAGCTATGCTCGGAGTTTCTTTGCGTGATAAAATCTGGAACGTAGATATCCATCAAAGAACCAGAGTCACTGACATAGCTATTAAAATCTGCAAGTTGAAGTGGCAATTAATGAGCAGGCCACATCGATCGAAGAACTGATAATTACCGTTGGGGAAGAAAGGTTCTTGAGTGGAGACCACGAACCGGAAGACGCAGCATAGGTAGACCTCCCACTAGATGGACCGATGACATTGTGAGAGTAGCGGGCATTCAGTGAATGCAAATAGCAGGATATCGTTCGGGTTGCTAGGTTAATATAAATGCAAAATATTGCATGGGAATGTGCAGATTTGTGTTTTTTTTAATTCTTCTCTTAACCTATAACAATTAATACAGATAAGAACATTTGCATTAAAAAAACACGGTTTGACTTGATGCTTACATTCACCGCGCACTAAACATTACAAAAACAATGATTAAAACAGTTCATGCTTCGTATTTTAAGTAATTTATAGGCAAGAAAGCAGCTTAACATCTATAGGTATATTATACTACATCTACCTTAAAAACAAACACAAAAAAAATTAAAACTAATCTGTGGACAGGACGCTTCAGTTTTATTTTTTTATTTTTGCAGTACAGGTTAAAATAAATGTCACATAAGTAGGTATTACCTACCTACAAAGGTATTCAAACATACAATCAGTTTCCAAAGTTTATTTATGGAATCGTCTAGACGCAAGCCAGACTCCCCTCACCCCCTTGTACCATTTTGCCAATTATTGAACGTTGCGACGTAGAGGAGGAAACTTTAATCTCTGTTGAGTGATGAGGGCACCAGATTCTACTGACGTGAAGTGTACTTATTGACACACGTCAAAACACGGCTAAGTATTTGAAACTCAGGAGTAGGATTTGAAATCAGTGTTTTTTTTATTATTAAAAACATTAGGATCATGTCACTCACCTGAACAGAAGCGCCATGCACTCTTGCATATTATACAACTTGCATATTACAAGTAGCAATAATAAAAAAAAAAATTATCCTGTTTAAGCCATGCTGTGTGCTCATTGTTTTAAGTCATGGGATCGAAAAATTCTTAATTTATTACTATATCTGTATAAGTCCTGTGACTTGGTATGAGTCTAATAATATAAAAATCGCGTGTTTGTGGTCGCGCTCCTCAGCTCGGCCGGTTTTTATGTGTTTTTTTTAATGTATATTTTGAAAAACCGATGATATAACTAACCCATTTAGAGGATGAATTTGAAGGGGAAAATTTCGCGCTTATAGACCCAACGGGTTAAGTGAGTTGTCTGTCAGTGAATGAATGAATTAGTTAAAGATTTTCATTTAGTTAACTTTAAAAATATCGACAGCTTGAAATATTTTATACTTGACACTGGTTAACTGATTGGCTGATGATGATGACTGGTTAAATAGACATTAAGTTTGGAGCTAAAACTGAAAAAAAAATAAGATATAGCTGCATCGCCACCTTGAATTTGGAGTATCATAGGTTCGAAACAGTGTGTGGCATTTCACTGCACCCGTCACCGTGAGATACTTTTATCTGATAACGATCAGTAATTTTTGTTGTGTAAAAGTACCTATGTGTTAAAGAACTTATTAACAGCCCTTTTGAAAACCCTAATGTTATAGTTACTCAAAAATGCCGCAGGGCGAAGATCATTCCACATTTTGCAGATGAGAAGCAAAAAATATCGCGTTAAACGTACACAGTGAAATTTCCACCGATCTAAGATTATGATGAACTTTCGCCTGAAAGTCCGTAGCGACTAGTGCGATGATAAAACCGCGACGCCGGATCAAACAGTTCTCCAGAACACTCGCCGTTGTAAATACAATAAAAGAAAATATATAGCGGGACCCAACGTCTCTGCGCACGCTAAGCGGCTCTGGATGTTCGGTGAGCTTGGGATCGTCGACAATTCTGACAGCTCTACGCTACGTAATGTATCAAGAGGCTCAAGCTGATACTTAGATGCTCCGTTCTAAAGATGAAAGCAGTAGACCGTGTGAGGTCGGACTTGTGCTTTGTAAAGCAAAGTCCTTGACTCGGCATAGAGTACCGTTAAGCCTAAAACATAATCTATAACTTTCTAGAATCTAAAGAGTACTTTGTAGATTTTTATAGTTCTTACCGATAATTCCCAATGCAATCAATACACTTTCCCCGGACGAAAGAATAAAACTATGATATCCCTATTTATTTCAATTGCTTCTGAGAGTTTTCTGAGCTAGCTACCTAATTTAATTGCTATCCACTGAATTGGAATAACAGGAAAATACCCTGACTCGCAACATATACCGCAATGTATCACAAAAGATCGTATTTTACGGTCTTCTAAATTTATTATACCACGAGAATAAGAGCGTCTAACGCCTTGAGAAATAATAACAGACGATTTATATAACTGCTGTGTTGTCAGAACATTCCATGGTGGCGGACGCAGAAAGAAATTTGAACGCCGCGCAGTATCAAGATTACACAAAGTGAGGCATCTAAAAAACCGGCTCAAAAAGATAGATCGATGGCGTCTCTGAAAGTGCTACCAATGGAAGCGGGAGCGCTTCTTATTGTTATTTCTTCTAAACAAGTGTGCTCTATTGCAGACCGCATCATTAAGCTTCAGACAAGCTGACGGTCACGCGCAAGCCGATAAAAAAATACACAACCCATACACACTCTCAACCGATAACTGCATTAACTTTCAACCATCTCAAATGTATGCCAATTCGTGAAACTCCGCTCACTCATAAAATTTTACGCTGTCACAATTTTTATGTTTGAGAAATTACGACAGCGAAGCTCAGACCATCTTATTCTTTCTTCCGAGTTCGTGGTAACAGTATTATTGTCAAGTTTCCATTGAAAAACAGATACTCGTTGCTTTTATTCTCTAGAACTTTCACAAACAATTAGGGTGGTAACTTCTTCCTCAGCTGATTTCCTAATGGATCTCTTTGGAAGGGTTAATACTTTTAGTAGGAGGTAAAACTTTTCTAGAATTTCTCGATACGTCAACAATTTTAAAGTTTATTCATTTAGATTATTATTTTAGGTGGCTTACAAGCTCACGGGCCGTCTGATGGATAGCGGTCACTGTGGCCTATGGATACCTGTAAGACCACGGGCATCACAGATACATTGCCGACCCATAAAGATTCTATTAACCTTTGAAGAACCCCATGTTATAGTTACTCGGAAATGCCACAGTATTATTATGTTGATGACCAAACGAAGGTACCTAGATACTAAGATGTTTAGATAAAAGCAAGATAGTTTCCGGTAGGTGTTTGCTTAATCACGCACCACTCAGTGTCGTGGCTGCATATCATATCAATATATCATGTCAGTGCAAGTACCCACACAAGCGCAACAATGTTAACACATCTTTATAAACCGTGGTCGCCCCGATATGATTGATTTTGTGATCACTTCATCAATAAATAATTATTAACCGTTAAATCAACCTTTGGGCCACCAAAAACACTAGGTTTGGCTAGACTATACGGAGTAACTTGTGATGCTGGCCAGGTGGTGGCATATACGCTTTACAATTTGACGGTGCACGTTTCGGTCTTCGGCCCTGCACCAATGACTTTATTCAGTACTTAATTAAATTATGTGCAGTATTTATGTCGCTCAATAATGGTGAAGGAAAACCTCGTGAGGAAACAGTATGTCCAAGAACCTCAAAAGTTCTGAGACACAATTATGACATTCATCGACATGCACTGAGATGCAGCGTGGTGGATTAGGACCCTATCTATCTCTCTGAGGGAAGGCCTGTGTCTCAGAAGTGGAAATATGGATAAGCTGATAATGATGATGATAATATGGACTTACTTATCACTTTAGCAGTAAAATCACAGACCTAAATTATTATTTTTTGTTACATACTAAATCTATGAGTAAAATCGTTAGGCTCATACTTATAATTTTCTAGCGCCTTCTTAAGCCGATATACCATGGCCAAGAAATTTGATGAATAGGTATTTAGCAACTCTATTGCTGTCTCGCTGCGCCCTGACGAGCGAGCTATATACGTGTGCGTGACGAACAGACTGTGCGTGTGTGCGTGCCCGCCCGTGCTCCCGCACTGAATGCCTAGTTGCCTACAAATTCATTTCGCCTCGCAGTCTACTCGGCTAGTTGATATCGGCGTTTGCCGAATGTCGAGTGATTTTTGTTATTTTGCGATCTGCTCATATTTTACTAACCGACTACGCCAAATAGACCAGGGTCGATAATTTTTGAAACCAAAAAAAATCACAGTAGTATGATACCCATTATTATGATAAAAATGAAAGGAAAAATAAATTACGGGCGATCTGAGTTCGGGAAGTTGGTGGGTTTAAGGGTAAAAAATGGTTCAACTCGATTTCCAGCAAAACTATAAATCCTATGGATTTATAGTTTTGCAATATAGTTTTTGAAAAGTTTAATGGCAAAGTTGTAGGTAATAAAAATATCTACAACTTTGGTCCCAATAATTTTTTCACATAACCTCAAAATTTATGTGAAAAATTCAAATAACCAAGTTTTTAGTTAAAATAATATACATACATAAATAAAAATATTAAATTCATACATACTTATAAACTTAAAGCGAGATAATAACGATACAGTAGCTACTCCAAGAAATAGTACAGTTTCACACGACGCTTGAAAACTTCCTGTGAGGGTGCTGGTCTATAATGTGATGATAGTTACGGAAAGGATTACCATGTACAATTCCTGTGATAACTTTAACTATAATCTAATAATCTAAAGTAGAGGTGTTGTATGAGGACTTGAGGAGATATCCGAGACCATAGATACCTCCGTAACATACTTCACCGTTGTTATGGGTGACTTCAACGCTAAGATGGAACGCGGAATGTTGATGAGTTAAGAGTCGGGTCATATGGGTATGGACAGCGGAATTCGAGGGGCCAGTGGCTGGTTGACTTCATGGAGAAGGAGGAACTCTATTTGATGAACTCCTTCTTTCAGAAGTGACCATGCAGGAAGTAGACGTGGATGAGCCCCGATGGTTCGACCAAAAATGAGATCAACTTCATCATGACGACCAAGAAGCGAATATTCAATGTCTCCGTGATTAGCAAGGTGAAAACCGGTAGCGATCACCGTTTTGTCAGAGGCACATTGAATATCAACAAGCTTGAGAGGTCGCGTCTGGTGAAGTCCACGCTCCATTCTGGTCATACTCAAATCTAAAACTCCAAAGACTTCCAACTCGAATTGCATAATCGCTTCCAGAGCCGAAAGCGGAACTGTTCGTACTAAACAATGGGCTGGTGGAAACTGTCCAAGCAGTGTGGTCCAAGTTCTTTAAGACCCCACGCCGGAAAAGACCTCAGAAGCTCTCAGATGAAACCATTAAGCTAATGAAAGACCTGACTGAGATGAGACTGCAAACATCAGCTGATATGTCGCAATATGGCCAACTTAACAGACGAATCTCAAAATCGGTGCGACACGATCTGCGTTCCTATAATAAAAGATGTATTAGGGACGCAATCTAGTGGAACCAGGGCTGGATAGTGTTCGCAAAGAATTCGTCTATTGGGAAGAGCCAAGTGATGAAGCTGAAGATCGAGGATGGTAGTATCATTTCATCAAAGCCGAAGATTCTGAGAGAACTCGAGAGGTTTTACGGACAGTTGTACACATTGCCGCGACAGCCTAATTATCGGTACAGCTCTGGACAAGAGAGCTAAACTGACCCAACACTACACTGAGGACATCCTAGACATCAGCTTGTACGAGATAAGAATGGCTCTGAAAAGCTTAAGAACAACAAGATCGCTCATAGTTCGGGTGATGACAGAATAACGACAGAACTACTGAGAGCGGATGGAAAACCGGTACTTTTAGTCCTCCAGAAGTTATTTAATTCCGTCATACTCGAAGGTACTACGCATGAAGCATGGACTAGTAGGGTGGTAGTGCTCTCCTTCAAAAAAGGTGATAACACCTTATTGAATAATTATAAACCCATCTCACTCCTGAGCCATGTGTACAAGTTGTTCTCCAGAGTCATTACGAACCGTCTCGAAAGCAGGTTTGATTACTTCCAGCCTCCCGAACAAGCCGGTTTCTGTAAAGGCAGGAGCACCACAGACCACATACACACGCTCCACCAGATTATACAGAAGACTGCGGAGTATAATCGGCCATTATGTCTAGCGTTTGTAGACTATGAAAAAGCCTTGGATTCAATCGAGACCTGGGCAGTATTGCAGTCCCTCCAGCGTTGTCATATCGACTATAAGTATATCGAAGTGCTGAAGTGTTTGTATAGAAACGCCAACATGTATCCAACGGCGATCCTGTAATCGGATCGCCGATTACAGGACGAGAGCACGGAACCAATCCTATTGCAGAAAGCCGTGAGACAGAGAGATGTTATTTCTCCGAAACTGTTCAAGAACGCAGTGAAGGACGTTTTCAAGCTCTTGGACTGGAACGGATTCGGCATCAACATCAATGGTGAATAAATGACTCATTTTCGTTTTGCCGATGATATAGTCATCATGGCAGAGTCGCTGGAGGACCTCAATGCGATGCTCAGCGATCTCAGTAGCCTTTCTCAACAGGTGGGTCTTAAAATAAACATAGACAAGACAAAAATCATGTCCAATGTCCATGTTGTACCCGTGCCGGTAATCGTTGGGAACGATACTCTTGAAGTTGTTGACCATTACACCTCTCTTGGACAGATTGTTCATTTAGGTCAGTCCAACCAAAAACGATCAGTAACATCATTCTTGGTCCAACTTGGGCAAAGAGGTCGCCCGAAGAATCCAACTCGGATGGGCAGCGTTTGGGAAATTGCGTGACATCTCGTCCAAGATACTACAGTGCTTAAAGACAAGGGTCTTTGACCAGTGTGTTTTGCCAGTGATAACATATGGTACTGAGACGTGGTCCTTAACTGTTGGCCTTTTGGAAATACTCAGAGTCACACAATGGGCAATGGAGAGAGCTATGCTCGGAGTTTCTTTGCGCGATAAAATCCGAAACGTGAATATCCGCCAAAGAGCCAGAGTCATCGATATAGATATTCAAATTTGCAAGTTGAAGTGGCAATTGGGCAGGCCACATCGCTCGAAGTACCGATAACCGATGGGGAAGAAATGTCCTTGAGTGGAGACCACGAACCGGAAGACGCAGCGTAGGTAGGCCTCCCACTAGATGGACCGACGACATTGTGAGAGTCGCGGGCATCCAGTGGATGCAGATGACAGGATGTCGATCACTATTAGTATAGAGGTTAAAGGGGGAGGCCCATGTTCAGCAGTGGACGTCTTCTGGCTGATGATGATAAGCTATAATCTAATCACTTAGCAACGTAATAACCTAATGTATTTGAATAAAATTTTGAAAAAATAGTTCAACAAAATTAACTAATATTAAGAGAATTATTTATTTATAAATTTTTCCACTTGTTACGATCCTGATATTCCTGACACACAAGTTACAATATTTTTTTTAATTCTTTCTTTTCGTACTTAAATGTGTTATGTGCGAAAACCACGTCAGTTTCCATAGTAAAAATAAATCTTGTTGTGCGTCAACAATTTTGTCCAAATCCTAACTTGCCGACCGTTGCAGTAATGTGCTAAATTCACTTCACGCACAAAACACTAACTAAAGACGAGAACCGTTACATATCGATATCGATGGACAGCACTAATGTGTCGATACAATTATCGACTACATGTCTCTTCTCTAACTGTATACGTATTAGACCGACCCTCCCCTGACCTCGAGCCTCTGCCCGCAGAGCGCAATAAGGACAACTGCAGCTCGGATCGATTTATACCTACGAAAAGTAGACAAAATTATCGTCTCGGATTCTTCTGTTTCCTCATTCAAAAATAGGCCGATTTCATTATTTTTTTCAATTAATTGTTTAAAAAGGTTTGCTCTCGGCTTCTGTCATTTATTTTTGTTTTACAAACTCATAAATTTTGTTTGAGAGACGTCTGAACACGGAGGTAAAAATTTGATATTTTTTGGGATTTTTAAAGGCTCATATTTCTTATAGTACTTAACTTACGAGAAAAAATAAATGACACAAGCCTGGCCATAAAGGAGAAAATTTTTATTAAAAAAAAAATATGGCTCTAGCGGTATTATCCAGGGAGGAAACAGGAGAATAAGTTTGTATGGACTAAACGCTGCCCAAATTGAGCCTTAAATGATTAGAGAAACATCACATTGCTGTGTTTTCTTAGTACATTTTCAAAGTCCAGAGTATTATAAAAAGCCATACATGTCAAAGTGGTGTAAGTAATAAAATAACTCCTAATAATCTTTCTCAAAACAGTTTCTTTCGAAAAATATAGAACAAACTGGTAGGTACATACTGACATAGGTGATTTTCATGTGGGATTTTCTCCCAATCCTATTTTAACCCTAGCTTTTATCACCATCCCCATACCTACCACACATTAGACCGAGGCTAGCTGGCAGCTTGATGGATAACTTATCGCCACTGAGACGTCAATAACTGATCCAAATTGATAGAGCGGTTATGTACTTCCTCCTAGATTAGGGTTGTCTATATTGATGTCCTGTCTCCTGACTACCAAACCACTGACAGTAGGTATCCTTTGTCCTTTAGCGCTCATATCGTAGCATGACTAGGTGTAACTAACGGATCACCGACAACGAACGCAACGGATCAAGCAAGCAACGGACGACTTGGTCAGGTTTTCAGATGGGTGACCGCGGGTGGCATTTTTACAACCGAACGGTTAAGTGGGTAGGATGACACGCTAAATGTAGATCTTGGCGTTGATTTATGTCCCAAAAATTCTGACTTCTGGGTTAGCTACTTGACCTACGTATACGAACTTATTCTATTTAGTGCTACTATGTATGCGATGTCTTTTTCAATAGAGAAGATAGTTATAAAGAAAATTGACAATCTTCTTACAAGTACACTTCAGAATGTTGGGTGGTACTGTTATTTATTGTTATGGTCAACTGTGGCGGTTACCATCAGGCAATTGACTTGCTTGTTTTTGGGTCTATCACTCAATGAATTCAACGTAATGACACATTTATATAAAAACTAACACAGAAAACTTTAGAAATGAAAGATGAAATAAATACATTTTATCTACTTTTATTCATCATCATTATCATCTTTTTTACCTTTCGAAACTCTCAGTTGATGAAAATGGTTTGTTAAGTTTTACAGAACAAAATTTATATTTCTATAGTATAGTATAAACAATAATTATAGGATAAGCGAGAGAAGAATGTCTCGCGTAGCATGTTTATGGCGTAGCACCTCTACGAGCACATTTATCTACTAAACTTTGCACGTTTAAAATACAACTACGTATACAAATAGCGGCGTACAACGGCTGAAGATTTTACTAGTTTTTATTTAACTTGCCCTGTTAGTTAGTATGTACGTTAGTGGTATGTGTGGGACAAATCATGCAACTGAATTTTAGACCAGTTATCCTCAACCGATTGAGCTGAAATTTGGCATACTTATGTAAGCTCGGCGACAATGCAATGTTATGGTACCATTGAGCTGGTCTGAAGATGGAGACAGAAGATGGCCATAGGCACTCTTGAACGAAACAACGTAACCCCATCGAGTTTGCGTTCGTTGAATTTGTCTTCCCAAACACTTAGGTGACTATATGATAAATTTGGCGGCGGATACAAAGATTGTGGACAAAATATTCCTCACTACCATCATGATATTATGGCTATCAAATGAAAGGGTTTGCTGAGAAGAATACGAAAAAGCTTATTTTTTTAAAGTTTATTTTTATTAATAAAATTTATTTAGTAGACGCTATGTACACAATTGTACTTCATTTCCGAGTTAAGAACAGTAAACCAATTTGAAATTTTGAACCGGAATGAATTGTCTATTTCATGGCCTCTTTTGCGCCGCGAAGCGTGTGCGTTATTAGTTTGTTTTACGCATAACACAAAAAAAAAAAATAACTAAATATAAGGTGATAAAATTGGAAACTGTCAATTTAATTATACCTGAAAATCCAAGGTCTGTTTTAATTTTTTTAAGTAAATTTTGCCTTCCTAATGATGTCGTTCATTAAAGAATTCCATCATTGACACTTTGAACTGAGTCATCGTTCCGTGACCAAAATAAAGCTTTTTGCTTTTTAATGACAGTCTAATTAATAAAAAGGGCAGTTGGCACCCAATAAGCTTTTAAGGGGTGTACTCTGAATCAGTATCATTGTTAGAAATGAGGCGAGGATACATTTTTAGTTAAAAGGGATTACAATTGTAAATGTGGAACAGTGACTAAGTCCCACACAAAATAAGGTATAATAGCAACGCTTCGCGGTTTCACCCACTATCCTAAAGTAACCGTTTATCTGGCTGCATGGGCAAAAAGTAACCTATGTAATAGCTACTTCTATGACAAATTAAGTTAAAATTTATTCAGCCGGTGCGGTGTTAACTGGGGACAATCACACATACTTACACTCAAACTTTCACATTTATAATATTAGTGTGATTAGTAGATAACTCTTTGTTGTTCAACCAGAAACAACATGCATAAAATAAAGTGTTTTAAAACTAATGGAACAACTGGTAGCTTTATAATCATAGCATCAGCGTCATCAGGCTTGAACTATTCACTGCTGCACAGTTCTTCATTTGCTTCTGCCACTTTTTCGATTTCTTGCCAATTTCGCGACATCGTTCTAATTTCAGTCGACTAGGTACCTCATTAGAACCGATAGGGAAGAAAGGTTCTTGAGTGGAGACCGCGAACCGGAAGAGCAGCGTAGGTAAGCCTCCCACTAGATGAACCGATGACATTGTGAGAGTCGCGAGCATTCAGTGGATGCAGATGGCAGGCTGTCGTTCAGTGTGGAGGTTAAAGGGGGAGGCCTATGTTCAGCATTGGACGTCTTCTGGCTGATGATGATGACTCTAATTAGAGCTTTAGCACAGATAATAAACCTTGCCAATAACAACCTCTAAAACATCCAAATAGAAATAATCCAAATCATCATACAATATCAACCTGAATCTGTGTCAATCTCATGCACTTCTGGCATTGTATATTGTGCAAGGGGTGTTCTAATATCACCGTATTTTCGACCCACGTATTTACTTGCGAAGGGTAGATTCTGCACGTTTGTAATCCGTATCATCTGCTACTGGATAAGTAATTATTTAAAAGGGAACTATTATGAACCGCACGTAAGTCCGGACGCGTGGCGTGCCCCTAAATTTGCGACCAAATCTTTGATTATGAGGGTGACCATAATTTATTATGTGCTTTTGACCAGCACTTTCAATACCTACCTAATTACCTGACCGCGATAAATAATAAAAATTCTGTGTAACATTACAAACACGTAGGTAATACGGGTAATTTTTAGTGGTAAGACTGTTTTGCTGAGTCTGTTTAGGAAAATATGACACTTTTGTAAAGTATCAACCAACAGTAGAAAAGGAAAGGTGCAAATTGTGTTCGATTTTGTAAGCAAAAACAGTGGTTGGCTCGTTTAAATTCCAATACGCAAGTTTTGGTTCAAATGTCAACAATGGTGAAGGAGAAGTGATCGAGTGGTGAAGGAAAAATATCGTGAGGAAACCACGATATCGTCGTGTATTGACAGTGTCAATTGTGTATGTGTGAAACGTCAGGAAATTAAAATTATGTAAAGTACACGCGATATATCCGTTAAATGTTTAAATTCATTGTCCAATAATGGCGAAAGCTTAAGAAATCATTGAGCCAGATGTTAGTGAGATTTTGGCCATATCCCGATAGTGTATATTACTCATATCTTACTCCGAGACTAGTTGATCTCGCCGAGCTGTTACTGTATTTACTATATGCTAGATGCAATCGTCGCTAAAAAAAAAACGATAATCGCTAATCTAAAAGTTACTTCTGACATTTGCGTGGCTGTTTCTGCGATACGATGACTACCACCAGTTGCTAGTGGCACTGTTAATGTCTTAGTTCATTCGCTGTTTTATTAATTTTTTGCAATATCAACCGAAATAGCCATGCAGATCTTCGATCAGTTTTTTAAAGGCATGGCTTTTATTAATAGTAACAATATTTCAAAAGGTCATAAATATGAAGAAGGTACCCACCGACCCGACGATTCATCAATCACTGCACTCTTCCAGATACGGCACGCTTGGTCTCCCTACTATTAGTTACGATCCATACATTATAATACAGGGTGTGTCACTGCAATGTATTGCTTTTACAAAATATATTAAACCACAGTAATTGGCATACCCTGTACGGATTGACCGTGAACTGGGTTTGTCATAGTGCTGTGACTTATTTACAGGAATGTTTGTCTACAAATCGAGAGTAAACAGGTTCCTTCTGGGCAAACGTCCTCCCATCCTAATCCGCGTCTTTGCTTACCATCAAGCATGAACTGACGCTCTTACGAACGCATAAGTACTTTAAACGCAAGCTGCATCTTATGATGAATGCATGTTGAATGTTTAGATATACATTGCAGCTTATTCATCATTGATTTATCGTATATAAATTATATAAAAAAACAGTAACATAAACAATGTTAATTGATAAAAAAGTACGTAAATGTCTATAGTGTGTGTGTGTGTGTGTGTAAAATAAAAGAGTCTAAATAAAAATGAATAATTTATTATGTTGTGTATTAAAAGTGGAAGTCATTGTAATCAATTTTGTACTCGTATGTATAAAAAGATCGATAATTCTAAAAATTTGCCCAGGTTTGGAACATTTTACATTAATTTGGTCAAACCTTGGAGAGTTAGAGAACTTTGGTTAAATACTCACATGTTTAGATACTTAGCCACCACTAACGTTCTAACTACAACCAAGAATACTTCATCTAATTTATCGACAAAACTCAGCACAGCACAGCACCATCCTTAATGCCTTCCTAAGTGTTGTTACACAACATTAGCTTCATTGTTATCAAGCTACGAACCCCGTCTGCAATTTGCGCATCCCCTTGTAAAAGATTACATTGTAATGCGAACACCGATTAAAAAAATGCATTCAAAGTTGCCTTTTGTAACAAGGGTAGCTCGAATCTTTTGTCGATAGATTTTTCGGGTGTCACATCACTAACTTGTTTTCATACAACACTAAATTGGGATTGATGAACTGTGACTTTTTAATTGTTTGCGAGTTGTTATAACACGGCCCGGTAAGGCTCACTTTCCTACTTACTAATTTGTGTTGTGTTGTGGAAAAATTATTGTACTTTGTTAGCAAACAATACTAACCACAAAATACTACTACGTAATAAATTAACACAAAAACAAGCTTGACAGTGTCTGACAGACAGATAGATATTGTCTGTCTATGAGAGTAGGTAAGCAAGTTTTTTTTATTGTGCTTTCTTCGTCTGTGGTTTTGCAAAATCTTCTTATCCATGTCTCGTCAACGCATCAATCGCATTTTTTTTATTCATCATCATCATTTCAGCCATAGTACGTCCACTGCTGGACATTGGCCTCCCCAATCGATTTCCAAAAGGACCGGATGGAAGCGACCAGCATCCAGCGTTTTCATGCGGTCTCTTTTAGGTCGTCTGACCATCTTGTTGGTGGACGTCCCACGCTGCGCTTACCGGTCCGTGGTCTCCACTCGAGAACCTTTCGGCCCCATTGGCCATCTGTTCTGCGTGCTATGTGCCCACTGCCACTTCAACTTGCTATTCCGGTGGGCTATGTCGGTGACTTTAGTTCGTCTAATACGGATCTCCTCATTTCTGACTCGATCTCGTAGAGAAACCGTAAAAATAGCTCGTTGTGCCACTCTGAGCTTGCTAATAAGGCCTATAGTGAGAGACCGCGTTTCAGTGTCGTATGTCGTCACTGGCAACACACACTGATTGCAGACTTTCGTCTTAAGTCATTGAGGTATTTTGGACGAGAAGACGTTACGAAGTTTACCGAACGCTGCCCAGCCGCTGGATTCGTCGACTGACCTCTTTTTTGAAGTTTTTTTTATTGCCTTTTGGAAAACCTGGGAAAACCTTCGACGCGCTGCCACGTCGTGCCGCGCTTTCGCACCATGTTACACCTCCGCTGCGTCTCAACTGTTTTAAATTCTGATAAATGAGGTAACATTTTGAACCTACCGTAAAGATCATTGGCTTTTGCACGGTACTTGTACGCCGCAAACAGCTTCGATTGTCCAGTTAGCTTTGTGGCTTAGGCGCTGATCTGACAAGTGGCATTTAAGGACCTCTTTTCCAACTTTTAGTAATTATAGTCATTCTAGTTTTAGTTTGTCTAGCTGTTAGTTTGTTTGTTTTGTTTTTCATAGTAGGAATAAAATTTGAAAAATGGTGTCATATTAAAATTGAATGCTTCATGTAGGAAACTGTAAAAACCGAAGCGCGATTAAGGGCATTTAGCTTGAGAGAAAAAAATTAAGTAACAGATTTTTGCGCTTTTCTCCCTGTTTTTTTATTATTTATTTATTCAAGTGCCTATTTATTTACTAATGAATGAGATCTACGACATCTAAGGTGCATCTTATCATAAAGGTACATTTTACATTACAGCTATACTTTTCGAAATATATGAGAAAACCTCAAAAATAGAAGTAGCAAAACGCTCGACTGTGTAAGCGCCATGGTTTTGCTTCAAATGCGACTTTAATACAATGTATTAAACCTTATGGTCATCTGTAGTAACAAGCGTTGCTTAAAAGTGGGAAAACCTTGCACTAAAACAAATGTAGGTACGGCGCAGCGCCCAGTCTCGTGACGAGGCGTGGCATTCTGTGCTACTAAAAGTATTTTAAACCATCAACAAATTGACATAATTAAGTAGTAGTTTTTTTTTTCTATGTATAAGTACAAATTTTACTGTAAAACAAGTGGATCACATTAAAAACCGACTTCAAAAATATTATATGAAAAACATAATAAAAGTTCCTACAAATTTTTTGGCCAACGTAAGTGCGAGCATTCCAGTGTCCAGTCGCCTGTACCAAAAGTTTGACCCTACACACTTCTAGAGTAGCCAGCCCCCATGGTTTTAAAATCTACCCCAAACAGCACCGCTCATGACATCCATGATATCTTTTCTAAGTATTTGTGACGTTTGATATGTGTACTCAGTTTTACTCGCGGCAGCGCCGGACCAACCCAATGCAGGAAGATGAGACGACGTGTGTCGGAACATGTACTATCCCGAACCAGAGCCCGCCTCACCTTCCTAGGGATAGTGATCATCTCGTTGTTTTTTTTTTTGCAAACCGTATCGTGGTATTTGTATGTTTATAGACAACATTTACAGATGGCCGATGGGGCCGAAAGGTTCTCGAGCGGAGACCGCGGACCGGTAAGCGCAGCGTAGGACGTCCACCCACAAGATGGACAGACGACCTAAAAGAGACCGCAGGAAAACGCTGGATGCAGGCCGCTTCCAACTGGTCCCTTTGGAAATCGATGGGGGAGGCCTATGTCTAAGTTTTAGGGTTGCGTTTAATGTTTTCCCTGGGATCCCATCATCAGATCGTGACTTGGTCACAATAGAACCAAATTGAAAGTATACACTACCGAACAAAAGAAAAAAAAACGGGCAATAGTTAGCGGTGAAATCGGTAAACAAACATTTTTCAAAAATAAGGAGGAACAATAGAGTCATCCTCATTTTTTGAAGTCGGTTAAAAAGGTTTAATATAAATAATATAATTAAAATAAACATAATTATGTTATTTAAGTCAACAATTTCAAAGAATTTGAAATAAAATAAATATAATTTTTAATACATTTATTTCAATATAAAACGCATTTCAGTATCACTTTCGTGCTCAACATCAACATACATGAAGCTGACATAGTACATTCATACAAAATAACAGTACTTAAGCTTTAACGCGCCTATTTTCATTAAAACGCTGAAGCTTGAACATTGGACATGAATCGCAATACAAAGTCATAGTTGTGCTTCCTTTAACATATTTGGTTCTGGAAAGTCTGTAAAAATTGCACTCGTAAACTTATTTCAATAATGTTAAGAGTAAACGTTCGTATTATCCAGGTCTCTCATTCTCTATTTCACATGCTATTTCATGAAAAAGAAAACATAAGAAAATGTAATTGAAAATGGACTCTATGCCCTGCCCTTAGTCTCTATATGACCACATAAACTAGTAATTGCATTATCGCGGACGAATTAGGTTATAGGTAAGCGTTGAATTGGCAATGTCAACTTTACATTAAACGCGTAGTAATCTTGGAATATAATAATAGCGTAACAACCGTGTTTTTTTTGCTTTTTAAAATTTGATCTCGATTGAAAAAGACAAAAATAGAGTTACTACTTTCACACTAATCCGTGTTTATTAATAAGGGGCGCTTTATTAATAAGGGGCGTAAGCACTCTACACTTTCATTAGTTTTCATTGCAGTAAAAGACAAGTGTGTAATTCGCCAGTATTCGTTTTATTTTTGCTCAATATTTAGGTAGCACACGTTTGCCGTAAACCGTAGTGGGGAAACAACAACAATTTTTAATGCAACTAAGTGATGATGAATAACATAACAACAAGACAAAGCGCCAAGCGCGACGTTTTCCATCAAGAAATCATCACGCTTGCCTACAATAAAGTTAAATAGTTAAGTGACTATCAAATCTTGTACTAAGGGTAAGAACTTAGAACTTCAACAGTGTAAAACCTTGCAGTAATGCACTGTAATCTTGACATATTAGATGTTGCATCTCCTTATTCCCAGTAATTTATCTAAAAACATTGCCTCACTAGTTTGAATGTGAATCATAATAGTGTGACATACGGCAGAAATTCAAACGACAAACTTAGAATGATCGCGCCACTGGACTGTTAAAATGATGTTGTATTTAACATTGTGTAGGGTTTACATATAAACTAGTTGTGGTTTCGCTGCTAAGGTTGTACAGCGACGGTGTGCTACCCGTGTTAGTTTTATATTTACACACCAACGGCCTTACTTAGAAACGTTAGTTTAAAATGCTTAAAATTGTCATGTCTCGTTTTGCGATGACAGTTTTTGCCAGCGGAAAGTTAACAGAACAATTTAGGGTTAGATAATGTTAATTAACGTCCTTTGTTTTTTTTTGCCAAAATTCAACAAACGCCGTTTTAAAAAGGGTATCAAACTCCTCCCCGGCTCCACATCTACAAAGGTATTAATATAGATGTTTATAAGCAGTGGCGGTTACCAATTTCCATTGAAACCACTTGAAATTGTGGATTGTTTGCTCGATAGCCGTTTTTGTTTTGAATGTAATAAAAGACCTATTTGCTTATGTCGGTACACGCATACATAAATAAGTTAGCTAATCAAAAGCAGGATGGTAATAAATATAATAATTTTATTAAAACGTCGACCACAATTTTTACAGACCACCTGGAGCTTTTGTTGAGCCTTATAAATTGTAAGATCTATCCTAAGTACTAAATATAGTAAATCTAAGTGTAGGAATATTTTTAAGCATAAATGGCTTGTCAATTACATGAATAATTAAATTCCTATTAATTTTAATACAGTCAAAATATCAATCAAAATCAAAATAATTAATAATTAATTGTGTTTATAAAACATTAATATCGGTCATAATTTATTTTAAACATTAGTTAAGAAAATAATCTATGCTCTAACTTTATCGGGTCTTGTAATAAGTGTTTTGTCAATTTCTCTTTGGCGGAAATTGTCACGTGTGAAAATAAGACAGATCAATTTTAGTGAGGCCGCAAATAATAAACTGACAAAATTGGTAATAATAAGAGGAAGCATATTTTTACTTCAAAATTGATGAGATATTCTAAAAAAAGTTGAAGCGGTATTTTTTAATATGAAGTTCTATATAACTTAATATAAATTTCATTATAATTTTTTCTTCAATCTTATATTATATTTGATCACCTATTCTATAATCCTTACATATAGTAAAGTATACTGGTGTTATATGATTATTTACGGGATATTTACCGTGGTAAGGTTGTGGAAGGAGCTCCCACAACCTTACCACGAGCTTAAAACAGTGTTTAAGTATACTGGTATTCTATAAATTCAACAAAAATAATAATTAGTACTTGTAATTCACGTATTAATACTTCACTTCAACCAGAACTTAAATATGTGCTAAAATATGACTTTTGGTGGTGATTTATTAAAATTAGGTAAATCAACTTCCAGATTTGCGTTTAGGTTTCAACATTTACCACTTATTTCTTAGAAACAGAGTAATCTGAAGTATTCATGCGTTAATTAAATTTTAACACAGAATACATATTAGTACAATATTAATTTAATGGACACCAACATGATGTGCGTCATTGCATTACATAACGAAAACAAGAACTGAAGGCATAGCAACTGTTTTTTCGTATGTTAATATTATTTTAAGTATCTACTTTTTTCGCAAAATTGTTGAAGCTAGGTATATGAGTTTGATATTGAATGAGACTGTCTTTAAGATCTACTTAGTAAAAATCTTAATTTCATTAGTTAATTCATTGATAGACAACGTACAGCTTATACCGCTGGGTCTAAGAACTGGAGCTGGGTCAACATGAAGTTTTGCACAAGTGTTCCTTAACGAAGGTGAGCACTAAGGATTATTGAAAATTATATCTATTGACAAGGCCGTCTTACGCGTAAAAAGTTAGTAAACGGCATTTAGCTAGGAAACTAAGTAATAAATCATAATTAATTTTATAGTATTTACACAAGTATATAATTATTTACAGTAATTAAATACTAAGACTTAAAACGTACACGTACATCATTACGTACTTAACATAATTTAATATAACTATCAGATTTTATGACTGATATAATAAGTAGGCAAATTCGGTCGATCAGTAGGTACTAAGAAATTAAGTAAATGTCTTAATCTAGAACAAACACAAATTATTGTATAAAAATAGTAGTGCGAAATAAAATGCCAGCATTATTGTGTCAAAAAATACCTACCTTACTTAATAAAATGTTGTGACAGTATTTAAAATTATTTAAAAAAAAAATTACGCAATGAACGCAAAAAACAACTGTTAAAATAATTATATACACTTAGTTTCTAATGTATTAATACCCTCATATTGACAAACAGAGAAAGATGCATTATAGTACTTCACTACAGAAGGCACAAGTACCTTTTGGGCAGAGAATTCATATCTTTATAGAGTTCCTGGTTATTATATTATTATGTACCACATAGATAAAAGATTACTGTAAAAGACTACAAATAGGTATACTGTCGTACAAAAATATATAATGTAGCAAATGTGATGATATATATTTTAAAGCTGATTTTATATAACCATATTATTTTGGCAGTTAAAATACTGGTCGCGCTCCGCACAAGACACAAGCATACTCCTTTACATGTCAGAACATAAAGTCTTGCAATAATATATTTTAACCGAACTATGCTGTTCGAAGCAGTAACTGTAACGTCATTTAAACAGCTGAGTTTTTGCCAATGATTGGCCCTCCACTAGTAGCGTATACTCTGTGACCATCGAATTCAACTGAAGAATTTCTCTTGATACCGTCGTCAGTGTCCTTGAGCGGTTCCTTTTCATCCCTGTTAATATTAAAAATAAAATTAGTCTAAAATATGATAAATGAAGCTAATTTACAGCAAACTATACACAAGTTGATTTCACTCAAGTAATTGTCTACGAGTTAAATATTAATGTCGACGCAGAATATACAGCATATAAAGCAAATGTACAAAACAGCGGCAGAAATGATAATTCATGAACCAAAGCAATAACATATTATGCACACGATAAAAATATATTATATAAAAATTACTAGTAGTAGTATATCACATGTACAGGAGAGAAATGACAGAAATTAAATTAAATGCTGAGAATCTTACACTGGTGTGGTCGGTATATAACTATCATGGTGGAGGCAGCGTGAAGAGATACAAAATGTTAATGTTAGTGGAAAGTGCAAATATACGTGAATTCTCACAAATTTATGGAGTTCTCATTGAGGCTCAGACCAAATGATTTAAATAAAAGGGCACACAACATAATCAAAATAACAAACACAAAAAAAAACATCGGAAACCGTCGTAAGAGATGTTCCAGATTATTTTAAACCAATTCAATAATTATTCTTATAATATATTTTAAACCATGACTTTTATTAGATTTATATACACTACAATTTACTATTTCATTTTAAAGCACACCAAAACTACAGCCAGTTTTCACATTAAGGCACAACGCCAAGCCCTGCAAAATTTTCTGTACAGATACATACAAGTTGGTTAGGCCCAGGCGCATTGCAACCAAAACTCGTTAAGTGTACTTTGTGACATGGGCCAAACCGCATCCGCACAAACATAGCATGCAGGCAGTCTATGGCAGTGGTGGTGCCTTACGTCGGAGTGGACACGAGCTTGACCGGCGGCGGCAGTGGCGCGGGGGAAGGCGGCGCGCGCGGCTTCGTGCTGCAATAAGGGAGCGGGAAGCGCCAACCGTACAGACTAGCGGGCAGAAACATCTCTAATCGACACACAATAACGGAACAAGGGACTGGACTTGGGTGGTAAAAACAAGAACAAAGACAATTGTTACGATGAAGTGCTATCTGATGAATTTGATAGTATTAATCAGAATATGAATGTTTATCTGTTAATACATGAAGATCAACGGCAACTAATAGATGTAACCAAATATTTACCTTCCGAGCTTGGCTTCATCTTCTTGGTGCTTCTTGCTGCGTCTACCACATATAGTTGCAATGACACCTTGTCGCCTGAAGCACAGCAGCAGGAGGTCCACGATGATAAGGCAGATGAACACTCCAGCCAAAGCAAGTCCAATGATTGCGCCACTTGATAACAGTTGTGATGGAGCATACCCGGAGCGTTCGACACCTGTTCAAATATAAAATACATGTTATTATATTTGCGATAAGTATTAAGAAGAGCAGTAGAAGCAAATTACTAAATTGATTTTGATGATTTATTATCAATACAGTGTACTAGGTATCTACTGCTCTTTCTATTGTTAGTATTACGAATCATATCAAAGAAGCTGGAGATGTTAGATGAGACGAGAGTGATTGTAACAAAAATAAAATGGAGCATATTTGCAGGAATATAATATAGAAATCTTACGACAAAGGTGTTTGTTACAATCAGAAGAGCTCATGGTGATACATAAGGAGTGCTTTCAGATCAATAAAACGTGCACCCAATCACCGATGATATGAAGAACTGGTAAACTTAATTTACTAGGAAAATTAAGATCTTTTAGTCTCATAAAACAGAAAGCTCTCCACTGTAATGAAATGGGGTTTGAATGAGTATGAATGATACATGTGAGAGAAAGATGATGCATAAATCGATACCTTAAAATTAACGATAAAAATTTCAAAGAAAGAAAAGTTGTCAAGATGCAAACATTCCAAACAATTTTGTCCATAGCAAAAATAATTATGTTCAAACCCCATGACAATGGTATTTCGATAATTTTAAGCAAAATATATAATTAGGAAAGGATCTATCTATAAATTTTAAGTAAATTAAGAATACTAATAATTTTATCAATAAACATAATACAATTTTGAATAAGATTAATTTATCAACCATCACCTTTATCCCTCATAACAGTTTGTAGTCTGAAAATTATCATCAGTATGACTTTCGGACCACAATACAATGTTACATGGTTCTACAAAATACATGAATAAATTTGTATGATCTTTAGAATTGCCACTCGTACTAAATATTAATATCAATAGTGACTATTTCAATGAATTCACTCATGCGAATATAAAACTAAAAATTGATAACATCTAGAGTTTGGTAAAAATATATCCAAGAACTAGCTATTATTAGCGTCATCTAATATGACAATAATTATCATGATCTAAAATTTCAAAAATACTATAAAATAATTCACTAATGTATGTATGTAGTTTAGAAGTCTATAATTATAGATCATGCTACATAAAAGGTTGACGTGAGTTAGCTCATTATTATTTGAGGGTGTACAGAGAACATGCAAGTAGTAATTAGTACATTCCAAAGGAGTCTAGCTAGCAGGATTATTTACTATTGTGGATATCATATTAATTTAAAATATATTTACCCAAATTTCAGTCAGGGCGACACAAACACACTTCATACGAACAAAAATCAAAAGTTTTATGGTTTCTTGATAAGCATCTTGACAGCTTTCTCTTAATTGTTATGTTGTCATAAGTACTATAATACAAATAAGGAGGGGTACTATGGATTAACTACTTTAGGTCATTGGAATTATATGGTTGTCAATAAATTATTAATTTAAATTTGATCAAGTAAATAGTACTAACGACTTTTTTGCCACATGTTTTTTACATGAAGTGCTTTATTTTCATTACTACACTATATTTTATTAGAAAGTTAGGTCAGTATTATTTACTTTATCAATATTATGTTACACTAAAATCACATCAGTCGTTTTTAAAACATTTATTTTCTTTCCACATTGGTCTTTTTTCTTCTATTAACAGATCACATGTAACCTATACTGTTCGTAGAGTAAAATTGATGCCTAACTACAATTTATCTTAGATTATTTTCATTAAATATGCAAAGGGGTTTTATCTAAATTCAATTACGATGATCATTCCTTCTGCATTTCTTAAAGTCTATCTTTCAGATGGACGACATAACTCATATTACTCTATCCCTCTTAATTTATTCTACATCAAAAAGACAAAAACAGTCATCAAAAAGTCGTACACAAATCTTATTTCTTATACAAAATCCCTAGTTTTTAATTTTTGCCACACTATTTTTGGCTTTAGAATACTTATTTACGATTTTATATTTTGGCAGTGTTAATTGTAAATGCCTAATAAATTACTTACTGTACAAAATTGTGTGATATAAATTTGTAGGCGTAGTAGCTTTTGCTGCATTTAAATGATAATCAGAAATATTTATTTACTTCGAGGCCAAAGGCAATGGTTTGAAAACATAACTTTCAGTTATATCTCTCAGTAGAATATGTATACAAACAATTAATTTATTTACACAGTAACACATTGTTTTATCACAAATAATATTTTCCTACATAACAATATAACAGTCGTCTTTTGGACTTACTTTTATAGTTTCCCTAATATAATATTTTATGTTTTAGACAAGATAAAGTATTAGCACTGTAGATAAAAGTTCCACTTTAGTGTGAGACCATGTGAAATGACTTGGACATCCATTTGGGTTACCTAGAAAATATTTTATAATGATAATCAAACAGCAGATAGTTAAAGCACATCAATGTCTACTGTGAATATATCTTACACATAAAAAGCTAATTGAACTTACCATTAATGAAATTAACACCAACATAATATAAATTCGTCAATTTAAAAATATTAAATGCCAATTTAAAATAATATCTACTCTAAATACAAAACAAAAGCGTTATTTGGTTACAAAACAAAAGGTAAAATCCATGCTCACACAATTCAAAACTCTCAAACATCACAATATTTTGCACATTTGGTTATTAATGTTTGTGAATTATTTTGTACCTAAAATTCATGTTGTTATTGATGTAAAGGCAAGAATTGACAACGAAAAGCATCAAAAGTATAAGGTAGACACATGAGGCTATGAATAACTAAATAGGATTATTTAAAATAAATAAACTGCTCTTACTTCTAATGTACTTTGAAAAGGAAAATTAATCACTCATGTTAATAGAAAACAAACTGGGAGAGATTCCGAGAGCATAAAATAAAATTAAAACACTGCACTGTTTTCAAAGTCACAGTCACAAAAACAAACACAGAACGACTGTTGCAAAAAGAATGTGAACACTAGATGTGATGGTGTGCGAAGAGTCTATAGGTGGTTCCGACGCAGCTGTATAAACGTCATAGAACCCAGCTTGATGAAGAGGCACTTCGTTACTTTCTTGGTTGTACTCACCGAGGGCAGTTTGGATGTAAAGCTGAGCTGGTTGAGAGAACCCAAGAACGTTGTGAGCTCGAAGATGGATGCGGTAACGAGTGTCAGGGTGGAGGCCTCTGATCTCATAGCTAATAGACTCCGAAGATTTAAGTTCCTCCCTAATACATTGAGTTTCTGGTGCTACCCGCCATTCGCCGCTCACTTTCATAACCTGAAGAAGCAGATAAAATTTGGTCATCAAATCTTTACCATAATTAAATTTTGTTATACAATTTTCAAAGTTATCGGACAGGAATACTTACAGGACAGTATGTGATGTCATATATGTCAATAGGTTCACCGTTATGAGCAGGTACTCGCCATTTAAGTTCGTATCTGTCAGCGTATTTCCCGTGGGTAACTGATTCTGAGCTGAGATTCTCTCTCCATTTTGGAAGCTCAGGAGGAGATCTGAAAAATAATATTTAAACTAATATAAATGAATAATAGATACTTAACTACCTAACTTAACTAAATTGAAATAAATATATTATTGAACTACCCTAATCTAATAAAATGCTTCCCGTACGCATCTTTCTCAAAATGCTGGCCGCATTTCCGCGTTGGATTGTAATATTAACGCATTGCACAAGATACCGACCAGCATTTTGGTCACAGGATGATTAATGATTGATTTTAATGTAATTGTACATCTATTAACGCCATCCAATTATTAAACTAACCTTCTTGGCATGATAACAGTCATAGAAGAACCCCAACCACCAGGGCCAACTCGGTTGACAGCGGCAAATCTAAAGTCGTAAGTAAACATTGGCTGCAAGTCCTCAACGATGTACGGGGAGTTAGCAGACCATGTCCTGTTCTTTGCAAGGTTCCAGTCAAAGTTAGTATTCTCTTTGTATTGGGTCGTGAAGGCCAGAATAGGTGGACCCATATCTTCAGCTGGTCCAACAATTCCAAATGATACTGACGTAGCTGTGATAACTTCTTGTTTAACCTAGAAAGAAAATAAAAGATAAGTTACTGTATTCAGGTTTAGAAAGTTTAGAATTTTGTGTCGATATAAATATTTCTTACTTGTACAACGGGACCTGGAGGAAAAGCTTCTCTAAACTGAATGATATGTTCAGCTTCTCCAAGTAGATTAGTGGCAATACACTTGTAGATGCCATAGAGTTCTCTATTTACTGGCATAATCTGTACAATGCTAACAGGACCTGCGCCAAAAATTCTGACATGTGGAGTCTCCACCAAATCTAAGTCACGGAACCTAAAAATGAATAGGTTATGAGAAAATTCAAAGAAAATACCAATTGAGTAGCATTAAGTAGTATCTAACAGATACGTGAGTACTTACTTCCATTTAATTGTAGCGTTAGGAATACTTTCAGCAATGCAAGTAAGATTTACAGGTTGTCCATTCCAGCTCCAAATTGGGATCGTAGGCATATTTTCGAATGTTGGCCTGAACTGTACAGTTAAAAGCCCGTTCTTTCTAGCTTCTCCACCTGCAAGTATGGTTACATATTATAATTTTTCTTATTATAAAAATCTTTCAATATCATTTTAATCTGTCATTTTTGTCTTACCCTCATTTTCAGCAATACATTCATACAAGCCATCATCCGTTCTATTGAGCTTTAAAATAGTAATGACTCCTGTTGACTGCATTTGATCACCAGTTTGACGATTAGATGTTTCAATGTGAATTCTGAAAGATAACATATATCAAGTAACAATTACTTGGTATAATTTCCTGAAATTTGAAAATATTGTGCCTACATCTGATTTTGAAACTTACCTGCCATTATCATTTGGTCCATTCAAGAATCGTTCACCATTAGGCGACCTTCTGAAGCTAATTCTTGGTGCTGGTCGTCCACTAGCTTTACATTCAAGCTTTCCTTCTTGCTGTTCAGGCGCTGTTGTATTAAAAAGTTCGAAAATCTTAGGCTTGACTAACACTTCAACTTCGATTTCTGTCTCGTTCTGGCCAGCTTGATTGAGTGCACTGCAGATATATTTGCCATAGTCACCGGCTTCCACACGATCGAATGTAAGTAGACCAGTTATGTCGTTGACGCTGTAACGTGATGCTGTAGCCAAGTTCTGCGAAACACAGGTTTGTATAACATTTCGTCTTAATTAGCTATAATTGTATAATGTTAGAATATTTCTTACTGGATAACACACAATGCTAATATTACACTATATGTCGATATTTCCAAACTGACCATTTTGGGACAAAGTGGGACAAGTTTACCCACATAATCTTAATAAGAAGTAAAGCACCATATTATATCGAGCATTTAAGGTATAAGCGGTAGTTTATTTTACCAAGATAAATTTCCAATTAAAAGTTTTACCTCGCGCGTTGATGCTTTAATCCATGTGTAAGTTGGTGGGGGCTTCCCTCTAGCTTTGCAAGTAATCGCAGCTGATTCGCCCTCTTTGATAACTACTTTTGGTTCACGATCTTCCATTTCAGGTGCGGTGTAAACCTGAAATAAAAAGTTACGAGTAGCTTATGAAAATGGGTTGTCGCTGCATAAGACAGGTGTTCAATGTGTCATGTTCCTGTATAAAATAGTTTTAGTTTATTGTACGTCGAAAACAATCTTTATCACTTTCTATTACCATTTTTTATTTATTATGATCGAATAAGTTGTATATGGTTTTGAACTTCATAATATTTACCTCTAATTTGATATTCCTCTCGGCAAGTTCTCCAGTATGAATAACAACAGCTCTACATGTGTAGGTACCATCGTCACTTTCTTCTACATTTTTGATCATTAAACCGTTTGAGTAAGTTACGTATCTGTCTCCAGTTGAAATCTGAAATCAAGAGAAATTAAATTTTACTTTTCAATCTTTCTCAATACGTATATGTCTTCAGACGAAATCTGAAATCAAGAGAAAATATATTTTACTTTAATACTTACTCGAATATATCAATTAATTTGCCAAAAGTTAAGTTAAATTATTCGGAAAATGGATAAGATCAGGATCTATTTTGGACAGATAGTTCAGTTAGATAATTCCAACTTAGGCAAAGAGGTCGCCCGAAGAATCGAACTTGGATGGGCAGCGTTCGGAAAATTGCGTGACATCTTCTCGTCCAAATTACCACAGTGCTTAAAGACCATATGGTACTGAGACGAGGTCCTTAACTGTTGGCCTTTTGGAAAAAAACAGAGTCGCTCAACGGGCAATGGAGAGAGCTATGCTCGGAGTTTCTTTGCGCGATAAAATTCGGAACGTAGATATTCGCCAATGAACCAGAGTCACTGACATAGCTATTAAAATCTGCAAGTTGAAGTAGCAATGGGCACGCCACATCGCTCGAAGAACTGATAACCGATGGGGAAGAAAGGTTCTTGAGTGGAGACCGCGAACCGGAAGACGCAGCGTAGGTAAGTCTCCCACTAGATGGACCGACGACATTGTGAGAGTCGCGGGCATCCAGTAGATGCAGATGGCAGGATGTCGTTCAGTGTGGAGGTTAAAGGGGGAAGCCTATTTTCAGCAGTGGACGTCTTCTGGCTGATGACGATGATGATGGATAAGATCAGAGTTTTATCAAGTCACTATCTCTAAAAGACAGAAAAATAGATAATGCGAAGACAGAAACAAAGATAGAAAATAAAAATGGCTAAGAGGACTAAGTCCACTAAAACTTTTTACGCCGGAGCAATTAAATAAAGCCATCAAATTTATTTGTTTGATAGAACTTACCGAGTTTCCTTCTTTAAACCAGTCAACTGATGGTGCTGGTTCTGCAGTGACTTCGCACATGACTTTAAAGTCTTTTCCTTTTGTAGCGTATTGGTTCTCGTTTGCGTTAGTCCATGTTATTGCAACTGAAAAAAATATCACATTATTGATAAGTATAGCCATATATATCATTAATTATAATTATTTAAATAATTATTGTATTTGTGCTTTTCCACGTACAAACACATTCCTGTCTTCACCAGCTTTAAAAATTAGAAATGATTTTTTATGGATATTTATAAAAATATTCATCATCATAATAACAAAGGTATCCAAAAAGATCAAAAACATACCAAAGGTATCCAAAACGACGCTAGCGCTGAGAGGCATGTTGGTGTAAGTCGCGACGCAAGTGTAGTTTCCAGCCATGGCAGGTGTGATCGAGGATATATACAGGTATTGCAGCTGCTTCGCTTGCATCGGTTCTGTATAGATTTCTGGTCGAGTTCCAGGCCTGCAGGTATCGCAAAAGGAAATTTTGAGACATTTATGATTTTATTAGTTGAGCCAACATCGGTTTCGTTAAAATCGATTGATTATTCTAATTGAAGGTTTTATTTATATTCAGGCTGTGCCATAGGTTTCCTTTTTCTTCATAAAATTGACTAATCCCTAGATTACAAATGCTTTAAAAGCGTGATACTAGCATCAATTCTCTTGAAACATTTATCAAAACCAAATTTATTTGATCTGTGTTGTTCTTCATATTGATATACCTATGAGAAATGGTTGGATAATAATAGAGCATCTTTACACACTACTACAATGAAATACTTTTATTTCACTTACGCAGCTTCATTGATGACTAATCCCTTAGGATCCTTCCATTGCGGCTGCGTGACGAGCGCCGGGTCTGTTGCATCAACCTGACACGTCAACACCACGGACTTGCCGACCGGCACAGTCTGCTGCTTCTGGTTCGGGAATATCCTCAGGTTCTGTGCTGAGCATCCTGTAGACAACAATGAATTTAAAGTTAGAATTGATACATATGCTATAGCGCTTGCTAACACTACCTACTACTAATCAAGCTTGAATGGTGTCGATTTTGAAGACTTTCTCTAATATTTCTTATCACTTACATTCATGAGCGCTATGCCTTATATCACCAAAACCAGAGTGATTTAATTTACATTGCATAATGTTTTAATATTTGGCATATTTTTTTAATGTCTTTGACTAATTGTTGTTGTTTGATTGTTATTTTTTTTCATATTAGTTGTTATTTTTGCTACATTTTTATACTAAAATGTGTGGGAAAGATTTACCAGTTACTGAACTTTCTAGTACTCTAAACGAAGTTGATTCTATAGACATTTTTGATCTTTACAAGAAGCTTAAGGAGATTTTTTTGATTTTATTTTTTCTGTTATCTTTATTCGTCAACATTTTCTTGCCAGCTACATATTTTTAAAATTTTCTGCTAACATTTTTGTTATCGAACATCCATGTATTAATTATCTTCTAAGAGTATTTTGCATTAGCTCGGTTAAGGTAGCTGCCCTCAGATCAGAGAAACAAGGGAGATGATGCCTTAGCATAATTATCGTTAATGTCCAAATCACATATATTTTTTTAAATCACTATACCGCTTAACATAAAACAAACTCACAATTTTTTTACGCATACTAATAAACTTGCTATAAATAAAAATTTGGTCGTCTGCTGGGTGAATTCGACTAAAGGCATCAATTCTGATTTAGGCCAGATGCGTTCGCACGCCACGGCACCTCACCATATATCCCTGGTTTGTCTGAACTGAGTAGCTGCCCTTATAGACAATAATAAGAGCATCCACCCTATATACTGAGTCACGTGTACGGGTGAGTACAAATAAATAATAATTATGCTACTAGTAAGTTACACTCAATAAAACAAAGGTTCCTTGCCAACGCAACTCGTTAACGAAGTTTACCGCAATTTATTCGCTGGCACGTGACGCCTCCACTTTTAACGGAGTTACTTTTCTGCGTGATACACTTGAAACTTCTTTACGTACATGTTTCACACGTCTGGTATTGATGATAAATTCTCTGCTAACACATTTACTAACAATAGAGTTTTTTTATTATTATTTTTATTATCTTTTTAACCACATATATTTATGACCATATGCTGGCATATCTTTAGATATTTTCACATACAAGTATTGAAAGTCTATAAATTAAAAACTAGAAAGTATGGATTTGACCAAAGGCAAAGGTAGACAGATGATGTTTTCGACACAATAGTAAAATTGATAATACATTGTAACAATTTAATGAATACAAAATAGGTCTCGATTTATCTAGTTTTATTAAATTAATTATAATCTGGCTACTCTGAGCTGAGAAAAAAATAATGCCAATGTTGGTGGCAACATGGCGGAAGGACATTCGGGCGCCGGCGTCGTGTGTAGTTCAAATCCCAACAAACCAATTTTACGCTGCCAGTGAAGAAAAATATCGGGAGGAAAGCATAGCATGGTGGCGCTTTCTAAAGCCGGATGGGTAGCTACCACCCTTTAGTTTTTTTTGTTAAGTACCTGATGGTGTGTTTCGAAACCCTCAGTTGAGAGACAGTTCCCCTTTTAGGCTAAGCGTGTTTACCATCTTCGACCACACCCTCACTTAACACCAGATGGGCTATATGTAAGTCTAACTACCCACTCAATAAAAAAAAACTTTTAACCCTGTTCGATTAACTTTTAACTTTCTTTTAACCATTCATGGGTTCGATTCCCATCTAGGACAAACATTTGTGTGATGAACATTTGTGTTTGTTCTATGTCTGGGTGTTAATATCTGTTTAAGTATGTATTTAAAAATATATATGTATGTATATTAGTCTCTGGCTGCCATATTACAAGCTTTGCTTAGTTTAGGGTCAGATGACCATGTGTGCAATAATGTCCCAGATATTTATTTATTTATTTTTATTATTTATGTCATCAACACGGAGTTTTCTCAAAGTACTCTACATATTACAATTTTCATCTATCTACCCCCATTTCCAATAATCTTTCATATATCACTGGTCCCAATCCCAGTATCTTGAATGAGCTCAACCCTTACAGCTTGCCATAACGAGGCGTGCCTACATGAATAGAGCCACAACACTTGTGGCGTCCCTTAGATGGTGAAGATACTGTACAGTTGGACGAAAAGGGCTTTATTTTGTAACGTATTTTGAACTTTACTGTACCGGCTTTAAGAAAATGTAAGTTGGCTTGTTTTCTTTATTATAGAGCTTGAATGGATGTCTTTAAATAGTCTCTGCTGCTTGAAGCATGTTTTGCTACGCAAGCAATTTTTTTGTCGCAATGAATTATTGTTGTACAAACTAACGGTAATATTTAAAAAATATTTTTATCCATAATTAAGTGCTATCTTCATAATAATTGCTATTAAACTTTTAAGGTCAGAAGGCAAAACTTTTTGCTTCTTTCATATTGCGTTTTTAGATGCTGGTAACTGGATGCTGGTGGTTTTGGTAGATTCTGGTAACTCAATCTGGACCATTTCTTAATTACATACAGCCATTTAAGTCTCTGTCGTCCTGGGCTTATCTTTCCTGAAATTCTATCCTCGAGGATCAAACGAACATTTTCCAGAATTCTATCATTAATTTTGTTTATTTCTCCGTGTTGTTACTTTCGAACGAAAAGTGACAAATACAATCCAATAGAGTAAAATTTATCCAGAGGCAACATTTGTCGTAGCATTACAGTGAGGTCAAATTATTTGAAGAGTTGAATCAAGGAGCCCCCGTGCTATTTTTGATTAAAGTTATTGATATACTGTCATAAAAAATATATTAGGCCACATTTATAAACAAGTCGGTTCATCTGCTTAAGCAACACAAAAACGTTACCAAAATTTTGTATACGTGCATACTGCATATACACAGATCCGTAGAACTCACATAAAATAGAAGAGAATTTCTTTTCTAGTGTAGAACCCTACCAAGCATTATGATATCATTTTCAGTTTTCACCCTTATTTACATTAACATGGCATTGCCATATTTGGAGTACTCAAAGCATGATACTAAGGTGTGTTATGTATGTTCTTTGTAGTCTGGTGGTACATGGAATTTTTTACAGAGTTTTTAAGCATTCAGGGCACGCGTCCGGGACCCTTCGCTTATCCTCAAGTTTCCCGACGAACCGCTGGCTGCATTTTTACGACAGCAAGTTGAAAGTATAGGGAACATGCTTCTTTATGATATAACCGCAACCCTGCAATCTTGAGAATTATTAAGTTTCTTCAGAGACGAGGCTGTGATTTGAAAATGTTATCTCCGTTTTTTTGTGTACACGTACGTGCATATACACAGATTTATTAAATAGAGTGTGATCCATTCCAAGTACGAAACTAATACTACTGCAATTTAATATAAAATTGTATCTGTGAGTTTATTTCTTTAAAACTCAAGACTGCAAAATAATATGCAATGAAGTAAAGCCGTGGCTTTGCATCAAAGACTTTCGTAGTAGCTTTACTTAGTCTGTGCTTTGCGTGCTCGGGTAATAATTAGGTAACAAAGACATTGTATAAAGAAGAGTATTGAATAGTTAGCGTGTATGTATGCTATTATTAGTAAATTGTGTTTATGTTTAGGCTGGAGGTGGCTAGTCTAAACATAAACACAATTTATTGCAAACACAAATAGGTAACAATACCAAACACTCTAGCTCTACCTTTTGCGTTACTTGAAAACATTGTTGCATAAGACAGCGTCTTTCAAGGATGTGATGGTATCTTTTACAATTATTATAATTTTAAAAGTATTTAGGTATATATAGTTAAATGATTATTTACGCCGAAATATCGGGAGCTCCTTCCACAACCTTACCACGGTAAATATCCCGTAAATAATCATTTAACTTTAGTGAACAACCGTGATAGTCTAAAACAGTATTTAGGTATATGTTTTTTATCACCTCAAGCGATTTTAATAAATGAGATTTTGATAGTTTTGTGTAGGTATATTCTGGAATGGTAGGTGACGTTATCATATTTACAAGATTCATGTAAAGTGGGTCTGTTAAAATATTTTAGCGTCACCGCTAAATTTCAAAATGAAAGCACGTACTTTATGCACGATTCACGGCCCTGGACTAACTTATTTAGTATTTAAATAAGTTATGTGCAGTTTAGATACCGTCGCTCAACAATGGTGGATGAAAACATCGTGAGGGAATCGGTATTTCCAAGATCCTCAAAAGTTCATAGACTTATGACATTCACCAACATGATATGGTGCTCATCCTCAATTTCTGAGAAAAAGCTTGTGTCCCAGCAGTGGTTACCATATAACTGATAATGAACTTATTTTTATGGTTAGACCGTTTGCGTAACATGGCCTGCTAAGAATACCAAGTTTTTTAAAGAAATAAACTTTTGCATGTCTAGTTCCCATAATATATTTCATTTTAGTGATTTCACAATGGTTAGCACGCTGAAATTCGGCATAAAGTTGGGTATGATATTATGGTTCCGCATTTTCCTATAAGTAATTCGTAAATAATGAATTTCCTCCTAATACGAAAATATTATGTAGTTTCTATACCTTCCTGGCAGATTTTGTGTTCGTATATCCTATGGGAAAGTTGTGTCTACGTAGTCACTCACAGTAAGCCATTGTGTTACAAATGTATGTAGTTGTACTATGGTGCATACTAGGGATGGGATATATCTAAAAACGGAAGGTTCTGTGAATCTATTCTATATCCAAATCATTATATGATGTTTTAAATTATACAGAGTGTAACAAAAATGTGCATTAATACTTAAGGATGTTGATCTATCCATCCAAGTGAACAACTTTTAGGTGTATCCTAGTTTGCTAAGTTTGAGAAAAATTATTGAATAAATATTGTGTCATACAAAATGACCGATACGTGTTCCATTTCGTATGAGGGCACAATTAATTTTTCAACGTAGTAGAAAAGTAGATCAACACCCTTAAGTATTTACCATACTTTTCTGTTACACGTTGTATTTTAAGCAATTTCTTTAGAGTAAAAATGTGCATCTATGTATTTCAAATCCGTTTAAAAGTGTCAGTGCTACATTCACGATAATACTTGTGTACCTAATATAGACCTGTTCATTTTTAAATTCCATTATTGTTCTAATGCATATCAATTGCTCCGCTGTCGTACAAACGCATTTAAATAACAACGACTCCATTACACCTAACCCCCAAGAGATCCATTTCACAAAGAAAGGTACACCTGAGAAGTATTACAAATACCGCATCAAAAGCTTACAGTGAATTTTACAGTGTGCATGTGCTTACTAACAGTATGGGACTATACGCTGAAAGAGTTACACACACATGCACGATGAAGATGTTGGATAAAATCAAATAAAATTTGAAAAGGAAACAACGTGATCCTCAATATAAAACCTCCGATCTTTTATATCGTTAACCTAGTGTGTTAGAGAGTGACATTGTGGTCTGGTATTTCCCCACGGTCCCTAGTCATGGATTTGTCACGAATATTGGTGATAGTTTTAATACTTAGTTACTAATCTAAGTCAACGTAGATTTCGACAGCCTATTTTATTCCACTACTGTTAAAAGTCCCTCTTTTGGTGTAAAATCTGCTTTAGTTTTGTCCTGTGCTAATCTTTCGACCCGCGATTATAACAATATCGTCGAGCCATCTCGCTTCCGGATGACCAATGCTCGCTGAGGTTGCCTCAGCCAGCACTCTGTCTCTGATTTACCCCATCTGTCATCAATTTGCCTAGCAACGTATCCTGTTCTACTCTGCTATACTTATGATTCGTTTCTGCGGTTCGATGACAATCATATTTTTTTTACATCATTATTGGCATTTCGTGTTCCGATGACATACGCGAATAACACGGCGATAACATAGGTGAATGTCATGTTTCTGAACTTGATTTTTTAAGTTGTTGGTCATACCAACATCCAAATTTCATACACCAATATGAAGATGGCACTTCATGATGATGGACATATTGGTTTCCTCAAGATGTTTTCCTTCAGCGATGATATTTAATCTGCACATAATGTATTTAAGTACTAAATAACTACTTTTAATACTGTTTGTACTAAAAAAACTGCTCGCGGTTAATGCGTCCTATCCCATACTGATTATTAACTACAATACCTCCAAGGCACCGAATTTCATCAACTGCAGGGGATAGGGGCCGTACTGACGAGGGGACAAGTGAAATAACCGTCTCTGCGGATTAAAGGGTTTTGCATTATTTGTATGCTTCATAACAGCTATCCTGGAGCGGTTTCATATTACCAATTAGTTATGCTCCTTTAATACTTAACAAGCTGCTAAGATGGATTTGTCTCACCAACATTCGTTTGCTAGTTGACTAGTTTCGTACCTAATGAAGGAAATTTGTCAAATGTCATCGTCAGTAGTTTGTTAATTAGAGAGTATCATGTTAATGGTAGATAGAGCTACAATGACTTCGAATAATTTCTTCAAAGATTCTTTCGAATACCAAATTATATATTAAGTATATATGAGAATACATTTTTCATCACACTATATTATAAATGCGAACATGTGTGTGTATGTATTTGTCTGCACACAACTTCGTAATTGCTTAACAGATTTAAATGAATTCGATATGGAGTGGAGGTAGCTTGTACCCTGGTTTAAAACATAGCCTAATTTTTCCCAAAAAAATTAGATAATTTATGGTACAGAGCATCCTTACATCAGTTAAGTTTGCTAACGGAGTAAACTAAAATCTATAGTGAAAAATTTCTGTTTCGAATATATAACATGACGATTCTTACATTCAACTCAACATAATAGTAATCTTACGTGAGTAATTCCCGTGTAATATAAAAAAAACATAATAGCTTTGAAGTATGAAACGCGAGACATCATTTTGGCATTCAATATTTTCCTGCATTTGCCCTCGTCCCTAAATCTGTCCAATTTTACCTTTGACTTTTACAATAGGTACGCAAATAGCGCAGGGCGATGTGAAACGAACCGAAACAGTTTCAGGTCTGCCGGAGACCCTTGCCCATTCCCATTGGAAATCAAGTTCAAGACCGCTGGCTTTGTTTGAAGCCGCTGGATTGGTACGTTCAAGCAAATGAATGAAGCAGACGTAAGGTCAGTAAAAGTAGCGTCTTTTAAAGCGATACGTAAATGCATTAAAAAAATCTCGTGGTACTATAAAAATATCTGTATAAGTAGGTACATACAATTTTAAAATATAATTTCACTTACTTTTTATACAACCGAGTGACGAGACCAGCAAACCGTTTGTCTGACGAAAAACGTTGTTTGCACATAATATTTGCGACATCACCCAAAATAAATTATTATTTTCGATTATTATCACCGAAAATTTTAATGGTTCATGCTATTAAATATTATATTTTCAAGTTGCATTGCCATTACTAGTGTTCAACCCTTGCGGCTGTGTTTCCAAATACGATTATTGCCAAAGAACTGTCTACAGGCCCGTAGGCATGTAAAGGCATAAGGGGCCTTGTGATTAATCGTTCAGGCATTATTTCCTAATTAAGCCCACCTTCCCCTTTAGGTGCGTTGCTCAGGGGAGTGTCGAGAAACTCGAAACAAATACAAATGGCTACGAAGTGGAGAAGAAAATCGGGAATCCGGTGAATTAACGCTGAACACAAATTAGGAAAGGTAATTTTGGGACGGAAGCTGGAATGAATGTGATTGCTTAGTTCAGGATAAGGGTTGTTGCGGTTCCTGTTAAAATAAACCACGAAAAGCTTTCTGGAAAATCAAGAGAAGCTGTGAAAGTAAACCTATTTGCAAAACTTAATCATCAGATTGCGCTCGTTACTTCAGCATTAATCCGAATTTTATAGTAATGTCACTTTGAACTCTCGAACCACAGCTCCGCGATACATCCGTGGAGACGACATAAGACAGTTTTTTTTAAGTTTAGCGAAAGTTGAATATCGTGTCCTGCAGTATCCAGCCTATGCTCAGCAGTGCAGGACCTCATGTAGTTATAGGTTCAAATTTGTACGAGGCGCAGCGCCAGCGCGGGTGTGTTGCGGTGCGGAAGCGTGGCTAGACAATTTTGAATCTAGGGTAAGCGGGGAAGAGTTTACTTTTCCACAGCCCCTTGTACGCCGTGACGCATTGACTCTTCAGTCAGCGAGGCTGATTATGCTGACGATGAAGTGATTCACAAAAAATGAGTTGTCTTTACGATATTTGTACCGCATTGTCGATTTTCCACTTCATTAGCTGAATACCCAGAACACAATCCCCACATAAACACTAAATATAAAACAATAATAACAAAATGATGATAGCACTAAACAATTACACCGCTTACCCTAACCAAACACCAAAGCAAACATTCTGCAATTCAATAGTAAATATCAACACAAACAAAACAATTAGATCAAAACACCGCAGTGTAATAACCACGTATAACTCAATTACTTTTACCATAGAAGCCGTATAAAATATGTAGCACACAATCTGACACGCGTTCACCCCATTTGACATGTGACTCGTACTGAAAAGGTAGTAATTGAGGTAAATGAGATAAATTACACTTGCGAATTGTTTAGGGAGAAGGGAGGCGGGACTACGGAAGGCTTTAACTATGTTAGTGTGAGCAGCGATGAGTCATAGCAACTATCCGAGAAGGGACATTGGATGTGGCTCTTATCCTGTTTATCTACGATGTTCCAGCCCACTGATTTTGTCTACAATGTCTACATTAATAAAGTGTCGGTTCATGACCTTTATTTTAGTGTTGTAGTATTATTATTATAACAGATTTATTTATTTATTTATTTATTTTAACATACAATTAGGTGGGCAGTTACAGGGGACCCCAATTCACCCACCCATGGATATAATCATACAGTTTTAATAATATTTAACTACCTTAACTTTACAAAATTAAACTTTAAAAAGAAAGAGAAAAAAAAACACATAATAAAAAATCAAATTAAAACAAACAAAATATAAAAAATCTATCAAAAATAAATACTATATTACATTTACAGCTTTTATTTCAGATTACCTAAAGGGGGAGGTTGAAATGGCATATCTTCAGAGAGGCTTTTTTGTCGAGTTGGAAATCTAAGGGGTTAAAGATAGCCGGCTGCATTTTAGTGCAAATTTGTTATATGGTCACTAAATTTGTGACCACCTTTAGGCTCCGTGATTTCCAGAGAAACATACTGGAGCCCTCAACATGTCTCCTCCAGAGATAATAGCACATTATCTCGGCTCCTTCACCTGTGGAAAGCCTTCAGTCACACGTCGTTATCGTCCTCTCCGCGGAGATCGCTTGGGTGGATGGTCAAAGTCCCACCTTTGAAGTTTCCGTGTACTCCATCTTCGACCTCATCGTCGCTTACCAACAGGCGAGTTGGTGATCAAATGCGTATACGCGATGAAAAATAGCAAATATTTATTTGTAAAATCACATTTCATTTAAATATAAAAAGCCTGATCATGAAATATTATTCGAAAATAATTGGGTTTGGGACTATTTTCTATTCTGTGGTTTGATATGCTTCTATTAAATAAATGGATAGGAAGATCCGAAAGATACAAAAGAGCATCCAAAATACGAGTAGCCACTTACAAAAACGATGTCGAGGCAGGTGTTCTACGGCTCGGGATTAGCTTTAACGTCCGTATTACCAGTTAAGAAAAGCATTACAACCGTTACAATAAATTTACATCGTTAAAACCTTGCTGAACTCTCCTTTCAAAGGGCATAGCCTTCCCCTGCGCTGGGCCGTCATTATCAGTTTAGCGCGAGGGCTCTTCTACTAAAAAGTATAAAAAGATCGTTCTCAAAAATCCAGCTAAGGACGGGGGCGTAACGAAGTGTAGCCCACTTAAAACAATAGCCAAATACGAGGGTCGGATGCTGCCACCTCCGCAGTACGTCCCATACTTTACCGAAAAGACTGGAGACCACTCAATATGTGCTGAATTCGTAGAATTTTTATGGAGCGCATTTTGGACTCCTTTATTACGGGGGATATTTACGGCCTCCCTAGGGCTTAATAAATTTGAGTTGAAATTTAAAAATGCCCACAACGGTTTCGCTGTGGCTTGCTGCAATTGAAAAGGGTGGTGTTTTTGTGTGAGTTTGTTCATGTCTAATCAACGTTTGTATACAAGTTGGCCCTCAATGCTAAGAATAGCTTGCGAATTGATCTAATTTTACCCTTGGCTCAGCGGCAGCCCATTAATTACGATGCCTGGTTCTTCTTGGCTAGGGCGTAAGCCTTCCCTCAGTTTATTGCCCGCAAACAAACCGATCATTTCAACCCCGCATTTGTTTATTGCCACCCTTGAACTTTACATCTCAAATTGACTCCGTCGAAAAGTTTTAAATACTTAGAAGTTTTGTAATGTCACGATATTGAGTGAATGGAAGGGTCTCGAATCTGTCTTTGATTGCTTGTCAAAAAGCTTAGGAAAATTAATTGCCCATGAATTTCAAAGTAAACTCCCGAGTGAAAAGTGATTTAATCAGTTTTATTGCCAGCCAAACTGTTTTAAGATTAAGCTCAATAATCTATTCATAAAAAAGGTTTTTCATGAATACTTTAAATTAGTCTTCTAAATAGTAGAGTCCTTAACTCTACACAAATGAAGTCATATTTAGAAATGTTGTTTGAATAGTTTGGAATAAAATAGTGTTGTGCAATACAAACTTGTGTACAAGCATGATGTCAGTTTAGATAACTATGGCCAAGTTCTCGTCACCTACGCGCTTGTTACGTTCAATTGAAGACGATATTTGCAGTGTTGAAACCGGTTAAACGAGTCACTTGCCATTGAACTCCACGCGTTATCGGTTTGATCGTAAATACACCTACACTTTTCTATATGTACAAAGCATTTAACACTATGATCATACTCGTTTGGAAAAATGTTTCAGGAAGATGATCTAATCCCATGTCTTTATTGAATACTAGTGATGTTGCCCGCGACTTCATACGCGTAGATTTTCATATAAACTTTCAACCCTTTTTTCCTCCCTTAATCCGGCCCTTGCGCAAAATAAAATAGCCTATACTTCAATCTGGTCATAGCTAAGCATATTCGTGAAAATCGCATTTAAATCCGTCCAGTGGTTTAGGAGACGTGCGTGGACAAACAAACAAACCGACAAAAATTCTAAAAACTCTCTTATCATGTTCAGCTGCTGATTTTAAGACGTTTTGTGTATACATTTTTATGCTATCTCGCAATTACAAATATTTATATCTACGTTTTTATTATAATTATGTAGTAGACATTATATGTAAACTGGTAGAAAATGTTTAGCATTAAGTCTTCCATTTGTGCATTTGTAAGTGTGCAATAAAGTATTGAATAATAATTATGTATAGATGATAATATCAATGGAAATTTTTCATAAACAAGACTTCCAGGATGAAATGGTGGAAAGTTACCCATCCAAAAAGTAGGGAAAAATTGAGACACCCAAATTCCACGACAAAGTAACATAATCCCACAAAAGGTGTTATCGAGTATCATAAAGACTTGCTGGAGATGAGCTTTTTTTATTCAAAACTCGATGGAGCTCAGTTGCGGACGCAAGAAAGCGTTTGCTAAACCGTCGCCGAGAAATTGCTCGAGAATTTCATCTCGTTTCAAACAAACCTTAGCAATGCAAACCCGCGAGCAAATGAAACTTATACCAAAATTTAACGATACTAAATTTTTGGATAGCCGAGTTGCTGAGAGATTCTTCGTCGTTAAACGTAATCAAACTTTCCTTCGAAGAACGACAGTCTTTCACAGATGGTGCTTTGAAACCTCAGTCTATTCCTAAAAACTTTTCAGCAGGATATTTTTTTTGTAAAACGCACATTACCTACATGCATTAGGAAACGTAGCTTCGAAAAAAATGTGAGCAAACTCAACAGCTGCAATTTGCCTTCACGGCTAAATAATTTTTTTGTATCATTGAAAAATAGTTTTGACTACAGAACTACTCAAATATTATCAAATCATAGAATATGTTAAACCTTGAACCAATATTAATTTTGGGTAAAGTAAAGTTTTGCATTTGTAATCATAGAAATTGTTGTTAATAAATAAATCAACAATTACTATTCTTGAACTAAAATTCTACAGAATTCACAATAGGTATATAACTACATAAAAGATATACCTACACACCACAATATACATACAATAGATAGTCAGTACTCTCTGCCATCAAAATGGCGGCGGTGGCGCATCCCAATTTGTATTCCGCACCTAGCGGCCGTTCGTCTGGCCAGATTAATTATCACATCCCTCCATGTTTGCCAATAAGCCAGTTTTAAATCCACAACATAAATCCCAACTTTAATTTAAGCATAGATTACTCTACGCTAAAAATTCTGCATTATATTTGTGTTGGAATTATAAAAAAATTGGTGACGTCAATTTAAACTTTTGGAGGAGTCTGAGGATTTAATGCAAAAATGTAATTTATGTTCCAGGCATGACCGGTTTGTTAACGTTCGTTTCGTTTACAAATATATTTTAATACTTACCTACTTAGTGAACTAATCGATGTCTAAAATCTTATATAGATTTTTACGATATTGTACGAAATCGCGTAAAAATCTGCTGTTCCATACATTGTCGAGTGACAATGACCGTTATGTATGAAACGGCTGATTATTTTTTTCGCGATTAAAGGTAAGCTATTACTATTGAGACCAAAGGTCTCAATAGTAATAGTTGTTCATAATGATGAGTACAATGACCTATTAAGTATATAATAACTCATTAATAAATAGTTTTGTAAAAAGGTACCCTACACAAATATGCTTTTAACTCTAGGATAGGGAATCAAACTGAGAAATGCATAGATGCATTTCTATTTGATGCTTTAGTATTATCTACACTAATATTATAAAGAGGAAAGATTTGTACCTATTTTTGTATGTTTGTATGTTTGTAATGAATAGGCTCCGAAACTACTGAACCGATTTGAAAAATTCTTTCACTGTTGGGAAGCTACACTATCCCCGGGTGACATAGGCTATATTATATTTTGTAGCGAGGCCGAAGGCCGAGCTTACACTCGTGCGAAGCCGGGGCGGACGGCTAGTAAGTAATATTCTTATCCGATATTTTTAGAATTTAATGGGTACTTTCATCTGCATCTAGGTACATTATGTACGAGCACTTAAATTGTTTACCCAAATACCAGCAAAATACACTAACATATACACACACACACATCAAAGTCGTAATAAAATCTCACTGCTGTGCTTTCCATCACGCACTGTTTGTTCAACCAGGCTTCGTTTCCCCTGATTGTAGAAACAATCTAAAAGACAATCAACAAAATCAATCAAAGATCTATCTATAATGGTAGATCATTCAACAGTTCTAAAGACCAGCATAATAAGACTTCTGCATCAAACTAAACTTGTATTCAAAGAGGGGACGTAGACTCTTAGAACGTGCTGTGTGCCGCTGTCGGAATATTAGTCACGAAGCTCACGTATTTCGCAGTGTTTGCGAAAGATAGTGTACAGGCGAGGATTATAAAGACAAATTGGCGATTTAACGCCCTCTGTGCTGACATATGACAAACAAACAACATTTCTCCAGAACGGGGCACATGTTTATAGTCTAAGATCCGGCTGCAGAATTACTTCGGTCATCGAGTTTTTGCTTAAAACCAAATTTTTACGCATATTTATGATTAGGAAAATATATTTCAACCAGTGTCCCAATCAAAATGTGGCCGCTAGTATTTTTAACTAAATTATTGTTAATTAATTTATGGGAAAAAATTTCATTCCCTTGGTTTTTAAATAAAGTATCGTCCACTTTACGGATATATATATAAAGACTGAAAAACCACGGCCGCACCTCTTCGCGGCCAGGTGTAAACAGGTAAGATTTTGGTAGAAATTTACGGTCATAACTGATATTTATCATTTATATATCAAATTAAAGCAAATTTTTTGGTATGGTTTTTTTTAAGCAAAAACTCGATGACCGAAGTAATTCTGCAGCCGGATCTCGTACTATTATACAAACACAAATCTTGATAGGACAATTTTAGAACAAGACAATTGAATAGTATGAAAAACAATGCGAGGCATACGTCAAAATAGTGCACAACATCAACAAAGTCCGAGCTATAGAGATAGTGCAGACAACCTCACGCAGATCATGAAAGCTTGATCATATACTCCAGTTAAATTTGTTCCAAGCACATCACAACTCTGATACAGGTGTTAAACGTACACGTGCTTATAATATAGGCACCTTTCTTTGAAACCGTCTCACGTTTCCATGTTTAGGTATCGCCAACGACCCGGAAAGTTGGATTTGTTGCGTAAGGGAATTTAATTAACGAGTTCTCGCAAACATCTAAGCTTCAGACGGGATAGGATGCGTGTGCTGGGCATGAAATTGGAGAAAGATTTGTGAAGACCTGGTAATGCTCGCATATTTGGAAGAACAGCGACATTGAGCTTGGATTGAACCTAAACTGGACAGTCATCATCATCAACCAAAGCATTTTGCTAACCTACATCTAGGTAAAAGCCTCTCTCTTGATTTCTTCTGTATCGGACGCTTGGAAGCGTCCTTTTATTATAGGACTAATCCAAAGAAAAAAATGCTATTTCAACAAGAACAAAGTTCTAGACAATTGCTTCGAAAGCTCGAACCCGTTTATTTACCATGTTTATTATAAACCCTTCCTCTAGTTTATGACACTAGCACACAAATATTGGAAAAGGCAGCTTGTTAAAAAAAGTTTAAAATCGATATGCGTTGTGAAAATATAAAACATTTTGGAGTAGACAATACAGTAGGCTGCATTGTACACATTTACGTTGTACGGGTTCTATGAAATTTAGTTTTTATTAACATTTGGATAGTGCGTTTTTCTTTTCCATTTTATGACAAGGATTTATTTAAAAATATTCAGGCTTTCAATTATGAACAACGAAACTTCCAGTCAAAATTTATTATGCTTTTACCAAGAATTAAATCAATTCAAAAAAAATTACATCGGGTTACCGATAAAAAATGCCCTAATCAATAGTAGACTACTATTAAAGTAATTTGTGCATTTGGATACCTACTTATTGCAAGCTAAATTAGATATTGTTATTTCGAAGAGACGATTGCACTGTCGGTATTTCTAAAATGTACTCCGAATCTGAATGTATATGGGAAAATTCAGAACTATTCTACCATAAGTTTGGTACCTACTAGATCCAACATAATTTTATTTTTTGTACACTTTTTACTAAATTAAAACTGGTGTCATTCCAAACTTAGCGTTTATTATAATTTTATTCCTCTTTCATTACTATAACCATGGCATAGAATGAAACTATCAAACCAACCAAAATTGATTCAAATCCCCATCTCCATCATTGTCTCTTGTTTTCAACACAAGAAACTTTGTATAATAGACAATGGAATACTAACTTTCCTCAGTGAATCCTGAGACTCATTAGATACAATGTTTATTGTGTATAAGTTCTTAACTGATAGTCCTCGTACTACACTTAAGGAAATCAATTTGTCGATAGAAGTTAGAACAATGCCACTTAGTTGTTAACTATTTCATAATAGCTATGCTGTAATCTATGGTATATATTCTTAGTAACTAGGGTACACTCTGTGGTAGTTTCTTAATAACTATGCTGTACTCTGTATTAAGTTGGAAGTTTGTAGTTTGTCATTTTGTAAGCTCAATGTATCTGTTTTGATACAGTAAGCTACCAAAATGAAGTGGGGATACCGAAGGATATATATTAATGGGTTTATTATAGGGGCAGGTGGAATAGTTTGAGGGCCATTACAATTTTGATGTTCTATCTCGACATTATGTACGTGATATAGGACAATGATGTTTAGACGAAAAAGGTGCGTTGTAAATTAGTAGGCGCTCAAACAAAATTATTGATATTGCCAATATTGATAATTATTGATAAGAGGCGCCTGAACAACATTTTTATAATTATTCGAGCTTGTTTACTACTGAGCCAAATTTAATGAAATATTTGTAGGACCATATCGAGAATTTCATCTGCATAATAAAAAAGAAGCACGTAATTCAGTTCACAAAAGTTGGCGTCCCCGTATACATATACTTATTTGAAATAACGTATCAAATTGAGAACCTTCTTTATATTTGTATGTCGGGGTCTATTTGAATTTTGACGTATCTTTTTCGTTCAATATAAAGTCTAGGCGTAAAGGGGCTATGGGCGAAGTACGAGTATTCGATACGTAAAATACGCATCGAAATTAATAGAAATTTCAATTTAGAAATTTAACATTTGTTTAAATTTCGATACATAATTTTCGTATCGAATACTCGTGCTTGGCACACTACACAGACTAGTTATAGCAACAAGTCTTTGGGTTACAGTCAGCACCACAGATCTAGATAATATTTAAGCAAGAAATTTAGGATTTATCGTGAAAATGGACATGACATAATATATTTTGTTATCCTAGAATACACCGGAAAATTTGGAAAAATCAAGAGCCCGGATAACCCACCTTTTTTTCTTAATTTCCCATATATATAAAGCTGATCAAACATATTTAAGATGCTAAAAAAACAGAGTGTAAAAGATACCTACCCAATCGCTCACCATTCATCATATTTTAACGCATTTATCAAGTCTCACCGCTGAAGCCGAAAAATTGGTCCTTTTCTAATTTAACTTTAATCCAAGGGAGCAAAATGGTTCGGCTGCCAGCGCTGCACTACTAAGGGTTTCCATCATAGACTTAAGAACATAGATATCGTAAGTAAAATATCTTAGTGACAGGTTGAGATAAATTTTTATTTTCGAGTAGATTAAATATTACTTTGATCTTTTATTTTCGTTTATTTTTGTTTTTTCTTTGAGTGAGAACAATGATATACGAGTAATTATTTTTCCAGCTATTGAGTTGAGTGTTGACATTTTAATTGGTCCAGTTCCATTATGCTAATTCCCCAAATCTATAGCCAGCAATTTCCCATATAAAACGTCCAATAACTACGTTATACAATTTTCTGAATATTCAGTTACTTAATGTTTACTTTCTAGGCCGTTCAATTATCTGAAAGACCGTGAAACATGAGCCTATTATTTGATTCTTCAACACCATGACATATGTAATTATTTAGTCCCATAAAATGTTGACACTGTTTTAGACAAGCAATTCAGCATGGTAATATCGCCAAGATTCTGGGTACGCTCATGTGTAAAAATTCTTGACCATTTTTAATCTTTAGAAAATGTTCTTAGTCTAATTCAACTGTTTTTTTAATAGGCTAATATAGTGGTTTAGATATTCAGTACCAGTTGCTTGTATTTTGCTTAGTCAATAATACTTGCCTGTTTTAAACAAATTTTCGTACTTACATCTACTTACGCTATTTTACGCGACAAATACAGCGCAAGTCATCGCAAGAAAGGTGAATTTTGACTACGCTCTTACAGGCAACTAGGGTTATCTATTCACCAGTCTGCGGCTCCCTTATAATTTCCAATTATATTTCCCGTCCAATTTTCCGAGGCGTCGCCCAGGGCCCTCGTCAACTGCACGTTTGGCATAGGCGTAGGGTGGCTGGAAGTTGTATAGGTGCTATGATTTGACCAGAAAATAAGGCTGATAGGGTCTTGATGGTGGCGAAAATATGTAATGTATTGAGAAGTATTAAAAAAATATACTATTTACCTTTTTTTAAATTCCATTTCAAAATTATTACGCTCAATAGTACGATGATTTCTTATGTTTTCGTGATTATTACACACTGAAATTAAACGCTTTTAACGGATTAAGTATAACGATTAAGTATACGGATTAAGTAGGATATTATCGTGTTTATTTTACATTATTTTAATTCCTGACATATTGAACACCTTGCAGTGTGGTCACAGACTATATGACGGAACTCTATAAAAACGTCATGAAATAAGTTTCAAGTACCGCTAAGGATTTTAATCAAAACTTACTCTATGTACGTAGTCACAGAAAGAAAAAACGTTTAGTACGCAGTAGTCGCTTAGTGTCCAGATATCTTGCAGTTCTGCGCTGGGCTTGAGATTATATTAATTTGATGTGTGGATCTCAAACAGGTACTTGCCAATCATCTTCTCTATTAAAATTTTGATGTTTTACTTTTATTTTTAATAGCCTCGGATAGTATCCCTGGTATACACTGGTTCTCCTTGCAGTAAGCTCAATTATGTTTATGTAAGGCTGTATTGAAGAACTTGAATTAACTATATATTCGATTTCACATTCGTATAGCAAGGGTGTGGAATTCTTTGCTGGAGTCGTATTCCCGGAAAAGTACCTTAAGGGTGTCTTCAAATCTAGAGTAAACAGGTTCCTTTTAAATAAGTATACTCCATCCCAGCCCGGGTCTTTGCATAAGACAATAAATGTTCAAATACAAGGCTACGAGTATTTTAAGTTTTATTTAAACTATCTCCTTGTAGTTGGGACATAAGACTTTTAAATTTTTCATCAGTACCAATTACAATCGCACCTATGTGATAAATAACACTTAAGCTATTCTACGAATAGCACTTATCAAAATATTGTTTTTTTTTTTACATTTTGGAATAGTAAAGCCCTTAAGATTCTTATGATGTATTTTGACGTGCAGTTTCAATTATTTATTGCGGCAAAGACGAAAAAACTAAATCATAAGTTTTAAGAGAGTCTGCAATAGAACCAGACGTTAAATTTCAACTTAACTGTTTTTAAAGTGCCATCATAGAAATACGTTAAATTGTAATTATTTCGCAATATTTTCAAATAAACTCAATAATACATGGCCTCTATACTGCCGGTACAGCCTTTAAGCAGTCAAAAAGGAAACAGAGTGCCAATTATCGTATTTTTTGCAGGTTTTGTATTTTCGCAAGCAACACTCGCGATATGTTTAACCGGCTGAATAAACTTTTCACATATGAAGCCTTTTTGATGTCAGTTCGCAATGTATTTATTTTTGCGGTTGAGAGAACGCTTATACGAATTCGTTTGGATTGATGCGTAATGTCGGAGATAGGTCAGGCAATAAGGATGTTTAAAAATAAAAAATAGACAGTTAGCTTCTTAAAAATGGGCCTGCAGGGCTATTATGAATCTTTGATCGGGATCGCGACTTGTCAAAATTATGTAAAAAAAATTGTCTATTTCCAATTTCGTAGTATGAAAAATTGTCTATTTCCAATTTCGTAGTATGAAATTGGAAATAGACAACGCTGTTTTTTTTTTGCGTCATAACCCCCTTCAAGTATCAAAATTCTGTCAATTCTGACACTGACTGATCCCGATCAAAGATCCATAATACCCCCGCTTGTGTGGTAGGTAGTACCTACCCGTGACACGTAGTGATTTAGGGTTTTACTTAAAAACATCACCCAAGTTGACATACACTTAAATATGCTCCGTCTTGTTTTCGCGTCAGCGAGAAGTTCAGAGAGCATTTTAAAACATAGATCAACTTGAGTAACGTTTTTAAGTAAAGCCCTTATTTTGTTAGTTTCACTAGTCATTTTGCTACATACTTAAGATAGGTTTAAAGGTTTTATTTTTAAATCTTTTAAAACCTAGGTTTAATTAAATCAGGCTTTTAAAAGACTAACAGAGGTGTAGCAAGCCTAATAAAGTCAGTTATACAATATCGGTGTTTCCAATGTTTAGGATTGTGTCTAGTTTGTACGTTTTTTTTTCTTAATTTTTTTGTTAAATAATCTGTCACGTGAAAGTCGGACTCAGGTACCGAAGCTTTTGTGCTTACCCACATTCTATACATTTATAAAAAAAAAAACTTTCTTTATTTTCGGGATCATTAGCGCGAGCCCAACTGACACTTCGCTATTTTCTATTACTATTTGTTTTGCTTTAGAATGTTCACTTTAATCACAGCAGGGTTTTACGACAAAGAAAACATACAAACTTTATTTTTTATTTTTAAGATATTTGCCGTGCATATTATATATCCACATATTCTGTGAAATTTGCGAGTAAGGTGTTCAATCCCAAAAAACCAATGCCACAACAATGTAGGTACGTGTTGAAAAATAATTGCCAAGAAGCTCATTTAATGTATGTATTTCACAGTTGACGTAGAACCCAAAGGAGCTAATTTTAGAAACGTCTTTTACTTTTCAAACATGAAGATGGAAGAGGAGAATTCATGCGAACTCTGCGTATCTCGTGAAATACATTATTAAAACATGTTCGTGTATTAATGTTACATCTCACTGGCTGCCTACACCAGTCGGTGCTTCTGATGTCTGGGAAAGCTTTATAAAAAAAAATGTTTATTCCTTGTCTTTTGTTTTATGTTTTGCATTTATGAACTTTTTAAGAAATTAATTCGACATAATAAAATTTCAGAGTATCATTATCAACAGTACTAAAGTTCAGAGTAGAGTTATTAGCCTTACGAACTTTAGAGTCACGTTATTCGAAATCAAAAACTTTTGGAGTACCATTCGTTTTTGTAGTGGTAGGACTTTTGCAGGGGTCCGCCTGGGGAAGTACCACACCTTTTCCAGTTATTCAACCGCCAAGCAGTAGTGTGCAAACACTACTGTGTTCCGGATTGAAGGGCAATGTTTCCAGCGAAATTACAGGGCACACAGAGATTTGACATCTTATATCTCGGGGTGACGAGCGCAGTGCATTGCCATCCAGGGTTTTGAACTGTTGAAGTTCATAATTTTGAGTGGAGTTGAGCTGTTATGGGCAAGCGTGAAGAGCCATCAGGCGAGCGACTTCGCTCGTCTCGTCACCCAGTATCATAAAAAAAAACCTACCGCACATCATAGAGAAAAAATACCATACTTCAGAGTTTAGAATTATGAAGTTTCATAGTAATATTGTTTAATGTCTTGAACACAGGAATATGAATAAAATAAGCCCAAGTACTGTCACGTCCTCAAAACATTTCCTCATAAAATATAGCAACCCTATATTCAGCTCAACCGGGTTACACCAAAATGGGGTAATTGTAGTCATCATTTTCTACCACTATTATTACTAAGAAAGCAATGAAATCCCAAAAAAAAGCTAACCATGCATTGTCATCATCCAAACTCAACGTGTATGCAAAATGTCAACTCAATCGGTTGGGGATAACCGTTTTAAAATTCAGTTCAAGATTAGACATACTAACGAGGCAAGTTAAATAAAAGCAAGTTTTTCTCTACTGTGGTTATGAGAGTATGACATTCTTTCGGCTAATTACCACTGTAAAATAAATATGTCTACTGCTCCGTTCAACCCTGTACGAGAGAACATAATTTTACCATTATACTCATGCATGTAATATGCTTCATAGCCTTCTGAATAAACAAATTTCTAGCTCAATTTTGTAGCCAACTCGTATTATCTGCTCCCCTAAATTCATAAACTTAGCGTCGGTTGCGGCGCGGTGTGTTAACCCCACGGAAATTCACAATTTGTGTTTTGCAACTTCAAGAAATTAACACTGCATTAACTTGCTTTTCATCTTAGCCTGGGAGATTAATTCGGAATTAAAGTTGGGAACAACAGACAGAGCTACGTGAATATAGACAAGTTGTGTAACTTTTAACACTTTTTTAACCTGTAACTAATGATTCTTGTAAACCAATCTTGGAAGTTGATTATATGAGTCTATGCTAATCCTCGTATTCATAGATATAAATTTAGCTATATATTCACTTAAAAAAAAAAAAAAATAATTAACGGGGCTTCAATAAAACAAACGTGAATTTTTTGCCGTTTTTAAAGATAATCGTACGGCCGGTTTTATTAAGAGATTTAGAGAGAATGAAAAAATTTTTTTTTCGTGTTTTATCTATCTTTTCCGCCAACCAACAAAATGTCACGGAAATTGCTTTATACCATTTGCTGGTATTCAACAGATAATGCATAATCGTTTTTTTTTATTCAGGCGCTGTGATTTTTTTATCTTCAAAAATATGCGAAAAAGCGTTCATTTCTCTGATCGTTTTGTTCAGCCTTAAATGCGTCATCACAAATAATTGGCACAAGAAAGTGCCCAAGGTTGCTCCAATATGCGTCTAAATATACACAATGGCTTCTGATGGGCCTTAATAACTATTATTAAGACTCATCTCAACAGCGGCTTTCGAGGACGAGGGGATATTGATAGTTAGAAAGAGTATTAGTGGCATTAAAGCCATATTGGTTAGTATTGCGAATTACTTTTTCCGGAGAGGAAGCCATTCCGATAAATATTGAACATAGAGTATTATTAATACTAGTTACTTTCTATTTATTTGATTATTGACGAAATATTTAACGTGATTAGACCCTGGACTCCTGATATTTCGGCATAATTATAATGTGCTATGTTCCCGGACAGACTGAAGAATGCCGGTGGTTGGCAAAAAAACTTCAAAGTTGGGTGCAGACAAAACAATATACCCTCTTTCTTTAGTTTCTAGTGTTTCACTACAGTTATCACTCGAATTTGAACCTACAAGTGCGAAGAACAAATACAAAGAACAAGTACGAAGAACAAGTACAAGTCCGACAAAATACACTCACTGTATCACTGCGTATTGTATTTTGAACACATTTTGGACATGTATTTTTGTTTAGAAGTTAACCTAATATCTATTGGATTCCACGCACTGGAGAGGTGAAAACCATTATCTCTATTACAAAAACAGTGTTCTAGTTAATTTGTTGTCACAATTTTTGCTCGTTTTCGTTATAGTAATACATTTTACAACAACGAAACTTATAGTATTTTTTTCTAAAGTTTCTAAAGTTTTGGCTCTAGACTTATGGTCTATTTAGCCAGTAGGTCTCAAGTTTTTTTTTTTTAAGATCAGTCTCAGTCAAGAAAAGTAAGTCACAATCAAGTCCAAGTCATATTCCAGTAGAATGGTGGGAATGTTACCTTATGGTAAAATTTAATTATTTCTAATGCTTACCTATTACTTAGTAAGGTATTTTGTTTATGAACTTGACATGTAGCATTTTTTTAAACGGAGTTGAAGTTTTAAGTAATTGGTTTATTTCAATATTTTCAATCATAATCCCTTGGAAAATTGAGGTTTGACTTACACCACGAAGAATGGTTTTATTTTATTTTCAAAAAGTAAAAGAAGATTTGAAAAAAGCTAAAAAGTACGCCCACAAAAGACCACTTACCGAATTTACCTTTTGCGTCGCAAGGATTTTAACCTACATCTTACAATGTTTGCCGAACACATTACAAATTCTGAAAGCTCTCTCAACACAGGTACGTTTATTTTAGCTTACAATCTCGCTAGAATTTTCTTTTCACGGATACACGTGACAAAGAAAGCTCTTTAAAATTGCCTGCTTAATGCACTAAAGTACTTGCTCTCGTTTTTCGATAGCAAAAAGATAAAGAAATGTTCTCTTTCGCTCATTAGTAATCCCCGTTCGTCGCCTGCAATAAATTCTAATAAAGTTAATCGGGAAGGAGCAACCCCTCTTTTAATTTGTGAAAATCCGAAGAAAAAGAGTAGTCCTTTATTGGCTTCAAAGTAGGTCGCTCTATAAATGTCAGTCTCTCTTTTGAGTTACATTTAAAATTATTTTTCATAAAATAGAAATATCTGAATATCGAGAAATATAAAAGTATAGAATACTAACTGCGTCCTGTGGTTTCACCCACGTGGACATTATCTTAATAGACGTACATTAACCAGGCTAAAAAGATTATGTCACTCTCTGGCCCTCCAACTATCTCTATGTTTAATATCACGTCGATCCGTTGCTGCTTGAAAGAGAAACAAACAAACACACTTCTGCACTTTCGCAATTAATTCCCGTATAATGTAAATAAAACACTTTCGCATTTATAATATACGAGTAAGTAAAATAAATCAACCGGTCAAATGCGAGTCGGACTCGCGCACTAAGGGTTCCGAACCACCACATAAACTTACTTAATATAAAACAAAATCATCTCTTTTATTTTGATGATTTCTCAAAAAATTAACAAAGGCCCTATGGCCCATGGAACTCTAAAAACTTTCAAGCTTTCGTGCTGAGAATTGTTTACCTATGAAATTAAGAATCTAGATAGTAGAGTGGATATGGCAAAAATGGACTTTAATAATAATTTACAGATTTGTGACTCAAATATCTAGGTGTATAAAGCTGCGCACATACCGTGCGTTGTGTACGCTTGTCACGTCTCGTCCCGTAACGAACTGGCGCGTGGCGCGACAGTGGCGACATGGCACGTGCAGCGGCGGCGGCTGAAAACTTAATTGTCCTATTCGATACTAACAGACAACGCGAAACCTTTCGTTGATTGTATCGCTAATATTTAACTAGACATGAAGGCCAAAATAATCAGGTGCTTTCATTTCATGATTCGATACAAATTGGCACTTCAATTTTCAATTACGTTTGATTGATCCGTCACTGAATCTAGAGAGAAACAAAAACGGTCATTGATTGAAAAATATATAATAGAAATGGGTCCATTTGTAAAGAATATCACTGTGTTCAACGCGCCAAATTCTTTATGCGAAAAAATACGGATGGAATTGAGACCCTTGCGTATTATTAAAAGAAATTGTCTTTCTGCCAATTAAATGGGTTTTGTTGAACTTTGGCTGAAAATTGGAACTACGTTGTTACATTTAATTGTGGTACTAAGCGAAAATAATGCCATTTCACTCATTATTTTGAATAACTTTTACTATTAATACTGATATCTAAAAAAAAAAACAGTTGTTCATTTGAAAATTGTCATTAACTCTTAGTACAAAACAATAAGTTCGGTAATAAAGGTGTGAAACGATTTTATTACTATACTTATATTAGTGTTGTTAAAACAAAATTATTTTGAAAATATAATCTGAATTGAGAAATATCTTGCTCAGCTGGTCTGGTTTGCTTACTCTATTCGATTGTCTGTTTTTCTGTAGCTAAGCGCAGTGGAAAAGTTAAGCCAGTTTAGTGAATCCTAAATAGACCAGGGATTAACAATGCCTCCTGTTATGGCTTGGTTTAAAGTTTTTACACCATTTTGCGACAGATTTTCTGCGCATAGAATTATCCAAAAGCATGAAGGTTTTTTAATTTGTAATTCAACATGTTTTTATCAATATTGCTTTACTTAGTACTAACTTTACGTGTTACACCGTTGTCTAAAGTCTAAACTAAATATGTCATGACAAATATAGTTCCTAGTTTTTTTCTAACCGAAGTAAGTGGAAGTGACAAACTTGATTTTAAAGCTATCAATATATGTTTGATTCAGGAAATGCTACAACGATCAAGTGCGATGTCGTACTAATTAACTATTGAGTGTATATCAATTCATTTTAGTCAATGTTTTAATTGATATTGATAAACTAATTAAGTATTAACAATTGTCAATGTCATAAGCAACAACGTATATTTTGTTGAACACGACAACTTAAACAGAATTGTTAATGAGAGTAATATCTCTCTCGCTGGCGGATCAGCTAAATAAACGTTAGACATTCATGTATCCCAAATCAATTCAGATGAATTGCGGTTAGAATAAACATTTCACGTTAACCATAAATTACGCAGACTACGGGAATTTAGAGATGAAACAGGGTAATGTTATCTCTGATGATTTACAAGTGATTAATAATGCAAAAACTATATGAGCGATTCTGAAACAATAGCATAACAACAAAATTACATACATGTGCGAATCTCCATTTAAAAAACTATTACGGCTTATTTCATGGCTACAAAAACAAAGCTGAACTAAAAACTGATGAAGTGATAAGTAATATGGATCATTTACATGGACTATTAGCCATATTATATAGTAGCGACGTTGGATTAAAATCACTTTACAATTATACAATTAAAACCACGCTATAAATGATCCTTAAATATTCTTATAATACTGACTAAATCTACTTATACACACACGCATATGTACACACATCCACACCTACACGCACACACATACAATCACTAGCCTAAAACATTAACAGTAATCAAAATAGTATTAACTTCTCGATTATTCATAGTAATTTGTAATCGACCACAGTACCACGATCGATACAGGCTAGCCTAGTGCGGGGACTATTGCATTTTAAGGTAAATAAAGATACATATTTGTATTGTATTATGCAAATAAAAAACGATGTGTGTATGAGTATCCCTATGGACTCCGAAAGGACTGAACCGATTTTGCCAACACTTTCTCTAGCGCAGTTATATGAAGTTATGAGACACACACGGGTGAAACCGCGCGGCGCAGTTAGTTATTTATAGTTTCATTTTATATATTAGTATTCGTTATAGAGGAGAGGGTAATACTAATTTGTTTTCTAGCATTACCTTACCAATTAACTTTGTAACACTATCTATCATCCACACAAAACTAATCCCGTAATGAATTAAACCATCTCACAGACGTGCTCTGACATGCGGGCCGTCCCCAGAGCGGGCCATATGTCCCGGCGACAGGTCGGGACCGGGGCTCAGGTGTGTACTGTGCCTAATATGTCACGTCACTTCCCCTCAACTACTAGTCTTCGTTGTAGTTTTTTTTTTACTGAACATTAAGCTTGTCATGGCACTGCAACGTTCCATCTTCGGTCAAAGATCCAGAGGCAGACCCAAGAAAAGGTGGAAAGATGTCGTGCTAAAGGACATGAGCGAGTGTAAGTTTTCCAAAGACGATGTCGAGAAAAGAGCGATGCGGAGGAGAAAAGTAAGGAAGGCTGACCCCACCACCAAGTGGGACTCATAGTCAGGAAGAGAGAGAGATTAAGCTTGATTTTGACCGCCATTTCGCCAGATGCGTTCGATAAACGATGATGCGTTCGGTAGAACGGTAGAACACGCTTGCCTAGAAGAAACGGATTCACTCCTGTCTAACGGATTCCGTCTGCTAGTTTGCCACCTATGGCATGAAAAAAAAACGCTACTTGATAAAACCCGGATTGTAACTATCGGGGAACACCCATTCAGGCAGCGCATTTCACAATCCAGCGGTTAGCACAATAAAAATGGAATCAAAGCACTTCGTACGGGTTTACACCCACACTTAGTATGTTTTATTTTATTTTAATAATAGCTTTTTAACGTAGCACCTACTCAGTAATTCTGTTAACAAATTCAAAGATTTTATCAACTGAGAGAACTAATGATTTGAAAAGTTTTTTTGCGCGGCGCTTCCGTTGAGAAGACATATTGACTGGTGACAGGTGGTACGCATAAATACGAATGTTTTTGTTATCTCGGTCTCAAGCGGAAGACTCAACAGACTCTTCCGACACGCATGTCGATACCTATCTCTCTGTGGGAACGTTTTTTAGGGTTCCTTACTCATAGGAAAAATCAGGACTCTATTACTGAGCCTACGTTGTCTGTCTAGGATCCTGATTTTAGTAGTTGTAGTTTTAGTAATAGAGTCTCAATTTTACCCTATGGGTACGGAACCCCAAAAAGAATCGATAACCAAAAATCAATGAGTACAGAAAACATTTTCAAAACAACATGTTTCTCATGTTTTCCATGTTTCCAGCGTAAACGATGATAATATATAGCATTACAATCCCGCGCCTACCTCGTAATCACATAATTAATTTATGTTTGTTATTAATTTATATTAATACGCTGTATATTTTTGGGGTAGTGTCTACACGAATGATTTAAATGTACCCAATAAAAATCAAATAAACGTTCTAAAAATGACTTTCCTATAACAAGCGCAAACAACTTACCACTGACGGCGTGGCTTAGTCACCAACTGATCATACGGATCTGATCACACGTGTGGTCAGTTAGTGAATCGCGAAATAAATACATTTATTGTTTCATCAACTGATCAGACGAAGATTTTTGCGTGTTTTTAGATGCTAACATTGTTAGATTACCTACTCATATAGGTATACTAATCAAATGACTCAACATTAATTCTACAAAAAGCAACTATCCCAAAGAGAAGCAATGACATTTGGTTTGTTTGTCATAAATTCCGCCAATTTCCGTCAAAACAAACACTACTTTTCCCACACCACTTGATGGAACAAGAAGTCATTTTAATTGCATTGAATGCTAAAGGTTGTGATTTAAGATATTTGCACACACGCACGTACAGATCTAGTTTCTGGTCGGTACTGCGGTCGGTAGTTCTATTTGCTATATTTATTTGTGCAAAATCATTCGCTAGTTACGGAATCGTACCGGCCGACAATTCCTCTCTCGGGGTTAGTGGCTCGATGTTCCACAAGCACTAATATAAATCTGGGAAGCACTAGAAGCAATACAACAATGTATCGTAGGTTTTTATCGCTTTTAGGTTCATGTTAGGTAAAACGATTATTTCGGTTTAGTATTTCTCAAAGCTGCCAAGTTGCAAGCCAAACTTTTTGTTTGTGGAATAACTATAGGTGCAATCCTCAAAGATGCCATTCTAATTGGCGCTGAAGTTGAAATACCACATTATTCACTCTGAAATGGTCATTTGTAAAAACAATCTAAACTTAATGGTCGGTTTTTTATCTGATACATTTCGGAGAGTGTGCATCTGATCTGCATTATATAATTCGCTAGTGCTCATTTTTCTATCGAACTGCCAGAGTGGGCACGAAAAATCGTCACCGCTTACGGTTGATATTCCGGAAATCCGAACGAAGCGCTTTGATTTCACTTTTGTTGTACGAACTGTTAGTCTGTGAAATGCGCTGCCTGAATTGGGTGTTCCCCGAAACTTAAAATCTGGGTGTTTTTAAATCACGAGTGAATCGGATTCTTCTAGGCAAGCGCGCTCCATCGTAGACCGCATCATCGCTTAACATCAGAAAGGTAGGCGGTCAAACGCAACCTTATTATTAAATTTAAAAAATAAATATTTAAATATGAAAAGCTTCAAACAAAAAGTAAAAACATATTTTTCTCAAGGCGCCAGAGCGAAGTGACGCGCTAAGCGAGGCAGCTTAAAACAACAAAGGGGCGGTATGTTTGTTTAATCCTGAACCAAATCCTGTTTGATATCCTCTCCCTTCTCAGAGATGTGACGCTTCATTTGCCAAAGGATTCGAGGATCTTGCGTCCCCGAGGCAAGCCAGGTGTCTCAAAGTAATAATATATTATATGGAAAGGATAAGGTCACTGAGGTTGTCAAACGCAGTAACCTGTTAACCTCAAAAATGTTGCCCGTATACAGGGTTACGCGGAAAGAGTATACTAAGTCAAAAGGGTTGCATGGTACCTACCCATTTACCCATATTATGAACAACTTTTACTATGGGACCAACCCTGAAATCGCAAAAAAATATCAGCTTCTCCATACATGTAGTTTTGACGGGTTTTGAATAACCGCTTTTTATGGAACAGCTGTTTTTGTAATTTCAGAGTTTCTCCCATAGTAGGTAATAGTTGTTTATAATGGGTAAATGGGTACTATGGAACCATTTCGGCTTAGTACACCTTTTCCGCGTAACCCAGTTTAATAATAAGATGACAGTAGGGTATTATAAGTTTAACGTGCGTATCTGCGTCTGCATCGTAGCTCCCAAACGGCTGAGCCGATTTTTTTTTGTCTGTTTGAAAGATGTCTTGATCGAGAGTGTTCTTAGCTATGATTCATGAAAATTAGTCCAGCCTTTTGAAGATTATGAGCTCTTTTATCGGGGTTTAAAAATTTATACTTGTGATGTGTGAGGTGTCCAAAGTGTCATAGGCAAAATATTGCAGTCAGATTCTGTTTTTCTTTCAATAGTATAATTGTTTATTGGTTTCTGAGATAACAGCAAAACGTGATTTTCCCACTTTAGAATGTATATAAAATACCCTAAATGATGTGAAAATGCACGAGCGAGAGAACTGCGGACGAGCAGAATCGCTTACTAAAACACAAAAAATACTTACCTTGGCCACGTGTAATTCTTATTCTTCCCGATTAAATTCTTAAATCTGTCCATAGCCGATTCTTACCTGAAAAATATAAACATATTCTGTGAGTGATAATAAATTAAAACAATTAAATTATTGTTTAAAAAACTACAATACACGATTAGCCATTGAAGAGTTCCAATATCCACCTTATGACTTCATCATTAGAACCCAGTCAATGTATCCCAATTTGATGTGTGGGAGTCGAAGGGTTGTCACAATCCACCTCTTGACTCCATCACCAGATCAGTTCCATGATACCAAATTATTGTATTTTCAGCCAGATTACATACACTTGCAAATCGATACGACAATTAAAAGAACTAAGCTTGACTTCTAAGATTTGTTAACATTTTTGAGTTCATTCGTTAATTCCTTTTTGAGTGGCCGGTGGCCGGTAGCATGCGCGCTTTACAATGTGACGGCACCTAGGTACGATCTTGGCCCTGCACCTATGACTTATTTAGTACTTACATTAAATAAATCAAAGAAAAGCGAAGGGTAAAAAAAAATCTCACTTCAGTGAAATAAATCATGTGCATTTTCTAGTGTCAAAAACGGTGAAGCTAAACATCTTGGCGAAACCAAAAGAACTTCAAGGATTCAAAGACGATGACATTCACTAACGTGCACTGGGTCAGGAGGGCAGATTAGGGCTCATCCCTTTCGCCCCCCTTCTCTCTCTCTCTTTGTGTCTCTCTTTCTCACTGAGAGAAGGCCCGTGTCCCAGAACATGATAGACTGATATGATATTGTAGTTAGTAAAAGAGAAGCAAATAATTCTAGACGTGTTAGTAATAAAAATTTAGATACGATCTAATACTTAATAACCATCTATCCGTAAGCGCAATTTCCTCTCACCATTGAAGTGAGATTAGGCTTATTTTCGAGAAAAATCCTGAATATTGTAACGAGGGTCCTACTCAAGAGCCCAAACATCCTGGAAGCGCCGTCAGAATGCAAAATGGTGGTCAAATAATGAGCTTGTCAGTGATAACAAACGGGAAGAGCTCGGGGCTAGCGCTGAGTTATGTGGGAATTTCGGGGATAGATTCTCTAAGGAGTTTGAAAAAGTGTCACAAGCTTGTTTTACTTGAATAAAATGCCAACTGAAGGCGGATGACAAAATAGTTAGTTACCTACATGTTTACTAAGTATAATCGTAAAAACAAGTAAAATTTTTATCTACACTAATAATAATATAATAATCTACACTAATATTATAAAGAGGAAAGATTTGTACCTATTTTTGTATGTTTGTAATGAATAAGCTCCGAAACTACTGAACCGATTTGAAAAATTCTTTCACTGTTGGGAAGCTACACTATCCCCGGGTGACATAGGCTATATTATATTTTGTAGCGAGGCCGAAGGCCGAGCTTACACTCGTGCGAAGCCGGGGCGGACGGCTAGTAATATTATAAAGAGGAAAGATTTGTACCTATTTTTGTATGTTTGTATGTTTGTAATGAATAGGCTCCGAAACTACTGAACCGATTTGAAAAATTCTTTCACTGTTGGGAAGCTACACTATCCCCGGGTGACATAGGCTATATTATATTTTGTAGCGAGGCCGAAGGCCGAGCTTACACTCGTGCGAAGCCGGGGTGGACGGCTAGTAGGAAATAAAAACAATATCACCAATGTCACCTTTTGAGTGACCATCTCCAAATTTAGAGGAACTTATTGACAATTTGACATCTTATTTGTCAAATACTCGTTTGTTACGGTTTGTTACAAGCAAAGAATATTTTAAGTAGTTTGACCAATGAGGCAGGCTTTCACAATAAATTAACTGGATTTTATCAAATCTTCCTTACAATTTGACATTATGAATTTCGTCCAATCGATATTTAAACCAGTTGTGCAAGTAGGCCTTAGATTCATAGAAAAAAAAAAAACACAAAGCCGCTTTTATTCAAAAAGTTATCTTAATCATGCAGATAATGATGTTCAACTAGTCTCTTTGATCTCGCGTCTTCATTCCTCATATATAGGGTAAATACTCCAGACCCTTGCATGCCCATTACTAAATCAGAAAGCTTTGTCTTTCGGAGGCTGGAATAAATTTGCTTACATTGCTGCTTCAAAAGCGGCTAGGTGAGTATTTTTATAACGTTTAAGCCTTTAACCCGCGGAAACCTGATTAAACCGGATAAAAAGCTTTGTTAACGCCACAGGCACGCTTGCACAAATAAATTTTAATAAAGTTAATTAAGTTGTGGAACGTAATTATCTCTGTCAAATTTCACCTCCCCTGAATTAAAACATAAATGACACTGTGCCCTGCACTTTTAGATGTTTACTCACTACGTCCGATTCGATTAGTAAAATAGAGTTACCTAGTTTGATGGTTTAAAGATGCGTTGATAGTAATAATAATTGTACCTACTCATACGCAGTTTCCTAGAGAAAACTTTCTATCATTTTGATAACTTCAAGAGTATCTTAAAAAAACACAAAACAATTAGTATCTACAGGGTTACGTGGAATGGGTGTTCTAAGCTAAAAGAGGCCTGTTATACTGATCACTATGCACAACTTTTACTATTAGACCATCCCTGAAATTGTGGAGAAAAAAACAGCTGTTGTTATCTATACATTTAGTCGATATTTTTAGCTGATATTTTTTCGCGATTTCAGGGTTGGTCTCGTAGTAATAATAGTTTTTCACAATGATGAGTATAACAGACCCCTTTCGAGTGAGTACACCATTTCCGCGTAACCCTTGTAACGAAATTATAGATAGTAACTTAATTATCATCATTAAACTGTTTCCATCGACAAGAAATGATTTATGTAGCGTCCGAAATATATATGTGCTTGTGACTACATAAGCTGGTTCGGGAGCCACAATAGCGATAATATTTTTGTTACTGACCCTACATCACATGGGACGCGATTTTATTAACACAGACATACTCAGAACATACGGCAACTAACCTAACCGGCAGATAACACTGGAGTGACCCACTACGTATACTACACTGTCGAGTCGGTTCCAGAACCTGACTTGGTGCCTTACTAAAATACCATTCCGGGTTTGTTCCCAGTTTTCCTTCTCTGATCGTGATGGTGTTGCAGATTGAATTCAACAGTACCATCAAGTAGCTTAGAATGCTAATTGACATATAATTTGTTAATATAAGGTAAGTATTACAATGTACAATTATTTCTAATACTAGGCTATCGGAATTTATTTTTGCTCCAGATGATCCAGATGTCAGGCAGGCTGTCGTTCAGTATAGAGGTCTAAGGGGAGGGTCTATGTTCAGCAGTGGACGTCTTCTGGCTGATGATAATGATGATGAGTCGTATCGTGTGGAGTAAGTTTTTTGAACTTAAAGCCAAAGGAAAGTGAGATGAAGCGTCCTACGTGACTGAAAAGAAAGCAAACATTTTTTACTGTCGCTAGTAAACAAAAAGAACTGCCAAGCTCGGTCGTTAATTTCTTGAAACTTCCTATCTGTTCTTATCTCAACAAAATATTGCTGTTTATAGCTTCGGTTATTTCAAACGTGATTAGGGTGGATAATGTAATCAGGGTTATTGTTAAAGAAAAACATAATTATTATTTTTTATAAAAAATATAAAAAAATTACGAAAAATATTTGATAATAACAGGGGAAAAAATGTAAAAAAATAAACTGTTTTTTTATATGTCAGGTAGCAAGCTAAGGTGCCGCTTAATGGTAAACTATCTTTGTCGCCTATACCTGTAACACCAAGGGCATGACAGAAACATTGCCGACCTTTGATTATTCTTTAACACTCAAATGCCGCAAGAAAGTTCATTGCACATAAATTTTGAAATTATGAGGCAAAAAAGATTGTTTTCATAATGTGCATATTTTTGCCGAAATAGCTGTTTATAAGTACTGTTTTTTTAGGAAATATCAGTATAAAAAACAAAGTATCAGTAGTCTGACCTATTATAAAAAATATCGTGTTGCAGACATTGGTAATGTATGTACTGAACCCTAGCCTTCAAACCGCAATCGAAAAGGGGTACACACGGCGTAACTCCACACCGCACTTCTCATGGCTTCTTCCATAAAAAAAACAACTCGGGCCCTTTTTCTTTTTTCCTACTGACAGTAATTTGGACGTAAGCTTCTGTTAGAAAGAGAGATAGCAAAAGTTTTAAGGTTAAAACAGGACAACGAGAGAGGGGAACTTAATCTGTTCGTAATGATAACCTCTACACCTGCCGGTTATTTGGCTAAAAATTATGGCCCACGGTAATGAAATGATGTGGGCAACATTTGGGTTAAGTAAAATGAAAGGAAAATATTGAGCTGTCAAATTAAATTGGCGCACGTGTAGGCGAAATTGTTTTGGGCAGGGGTACGATACTAGACGTAATTTTGGTAACCGTTGGGTTACCAAAGGACGCGTACTTATTATTTTGGTTGTGTGCATTATTAAATCTATAGGTTAAATTTACGTCTGCGTTTTTGTGTATGACTATTTTCTTCTACAATTTTTTTATTTATTAAAATCCATTATTATTTCAAAAATAAATTCATAGTTCGTGTAGTAAAAAGTGGTCATGATAACATAACAAAAGATTAGCCCAATCTTAACGGGATAAGTTTGCTATTACATAGAGTGTCCATTTTCAACCTCTTATCATTCTATGTGAATAAAAAAGTGTTCATGACAACAAGACTAATGATTCCAAATTCAACTTTTCAGTTTCTACCTCTATCGTAGATCTAATAGACGTATCAGATCTACGCAATTAAGTAAATAGCTATATCAGAAACTTGGAGGTGGCGAAATAATCATGGACATCACACTCGGACATATTAATTGTGCAAAGAAAATAAAACCTAACATATTCGCTCTTCTTGATATACTTAAGTATATTTTCATTCAAATATGGATATAGGGTTACTGGGTTATACGGAACGGTGGTACTAAGCCGAAAAGAAGTCATCGTACTTATATTTTTATCAGCAGTTCCATAGTTGCATGAGTTGCGTGATTCAGATTTATGGAACAGCAGAGTAGTTCCGTGTAAACCTGTAGGTACTCAATGTCCAGCAAATTTACTAAGTTGGTACGAACCGTATTTTACAGTTGCCTGCACCACTTAAAGCGTAATTCTTGGTCTGTTGTAGTAGAATTCTTTTTATTTCTAAAGAAAAAGGTAAAATGTACTGATACCAAAAGACCGTAAAACTCGCTGAGCATACGTAATACGAAAAGGGAAAACAATTTGGTATAGTACCTATTTACAGAGGAAAATGAGGCCTCGCTAAGTTCTTTGGAGATAAAATTAACGTAGAACTTTTTGTTTTATAGAATGATACATCTGCCTTAACAGTTCAGTGATAGATTTATACGATAAAAACTAGCGTAAAACAAGTGTTTCTCATTACTAAGGTCCTTCGAGCTTGAAACGAGCAAAATATTTGTGGTTTTAACGATATAAAAGTTCAGTATTTTATGCGAAGAATAAGAGACATTATGTATCAGTCTATTTTTGAGAAGCAAAAAAATATATATTAAGTATACTTACTGACTTATAAGTCTCTCTGAGGAAACGTTTTTTTAAGAGTTCCACGATTGAGCTGATCTCGGTCTTTTATCTGTCAATAAAATACGTAGCGATTTTTGTTAAGTGTATTTAGAAAAAACAATATCTTCGAACAATATTGCGTTTTTAGTAATTGTATTATAATCCTATTATTTCTTGAAATAAATAAACATGACCTAATGGGTATCAATGTACAAACCGCATGTATTTGTATCGATTTACAGATAGCAGAGATAGAAACTGATCTGTGACCTTTGGGGTTAATGTTAATGCCTTTATTATTATAAACAATTAGTTCATTAAAAAAACAGTCACGAGTCAAAAATTAACTTAAAATAAACAAAATAAGTCATTACAAACCAAATAAATCAAAACATAGTCAAGTTCCTGGCATGACCAATGCTGCCAGAATTAACGCCACCTTTCCTTCCTGTGTATCTGTGGGAGGGCTGCATCGTAGCTCCTAAACGGCTGAACCAATTTAGATTTAGTATTTTTTGTTTGTGTGTCAGGTGATTTGATCCTGAGTGTTCTTAGTGTATTAATGAAAATCGGGTCATCCGTTTGAAGATGAAACCTCTTTTAACAAGGGTTTAAAAAAAATTGTTTATGCTATTTTATGTATATTGCACGAAAGTAACAAAATAATATTTGAAACGAATAAATGTTTGTACAAAGTTGTAAAACCTTTCTTCCACCGTTTTCCTCTGTGCCCAGCAATATATCAAGAACCGGGCTCAACTAGCAAACTTTAAAGGCAGGTGTAAGAGAAATTTTCTTTAAAATCCTCGTAAATATCAACACAGAAAAATGCATTTGGAATCTATACTCCGAGGCATTGAAACTTTCACGTTTGGATTTCAAAACTCTTCGATGAAATAGCTTCGCATTTTATTATAAGCAACATTTTAGGTAAGGGGCAATGGGCAGGCTACATTGCTCGAATAATATATAACCGATGGATAATAAAGATTCTAGAGTGGAGATCACGAACCGGAAGAAGCAGCATAGTGAGGCCTTTCACCAGATGGACCGATGACATCGTGAGAGTCGCGGGCATCTAGTGGACGCAGATGGCGGGCTGTCGTACAGCGTAGAGTTCTAACGGGGAGGCCTATGTTCGGCAGTGGACGTCTTCTGGCTGATGATGATGATGAGACAATTAGGCGATAGAGCGCTCGGGGCATAAACCTGGATAGCAAAGGTTCGAATCCAGCCGGTCGTCAAATATGTGAATTGCCTAATAACATTTGTGTTATTAAAGCTTCATACTTTTAGGAGTATACCAATCCGTTCTAAGTCCGGAAAAAAGGTCAGATTGGTCACAACTGTCACAAGTAACGTAGTTGTAATTACTTCTCGCACCATAAATAAAAAGAAACTCGGTAAAAAGACAAGAACATAAGTTAGACCAGGTAGCACTTTTCCGTTCGCAAACAATAAATTTTCGAAGAGTAAACTGACGTCCAAAGTTTTAAAGGTTACGAAATTAGGCAATCCTAACGTAATAAAACTCGAGTCAAAATCTGCTGACACTTTATACGTTACGTGCGGGAAAAATGTCATCAAACTTGAGTCACGGCATAACTTGTTACTCAGCCTATAAGTAACTCATTACTTACGACTCACTCATCTGAGTTACGGCGAGTTACTTACGCGTCATAAACCCATCTTGAGCACAACTCCAACGTGCCCTAATCAGACGTAATCTAGTTAAAACTTTCCCAATAACATACCCCCTGTATTTAAGAATTGTGTATAGCAGGCACAATATAGATTGAGACAGTAATAAATCTGTAGAATTTGTTTTTTTATAGATTTTTTCAAAGGAATAACATAGTTATCCTATTTTGTCCTAATGATCCACATCACTTTTTATACAATCTGCATCAAGATCAATTCCATTCGGCCTTTTAGATAAGTTAATAATATTTATAGACAGACGGACTCTCTTCACACCAACATTATGAATAATAATATGAAAGTTTATGAATGTTTATTGTAACCCAACTCCGAAACGGCTGAAAGGATATTGATAAAATTTAGTATAGTAGTAGTTTGGACCTGCAATTGGCACAATACACATAAGCTATAGTTTGTCATGGAAAAAATAGAGTAGGTATCCGCAAGACGCGGGTAAAACACGAAATGGAGCTATAATATCAGTATGATGTTGGTTTGTTTTTATCATAATCTAAGAAACTTTAGTATCTTCCAACAGTTTTTTTTAATAGTAAATTACTATTATGTACTGTTCGAAGTGAAAATAAGCAGGAAAACGTACCGCGTCTAGATCCAGCACGTACACGGCACAAGAAAAAATGAAGACAGCCAATATCGTAATTAAGGTTTAATTTATTATTCTCAAAAAGAAATAAATTTCACTTACATGAGAATATAACTAAAAAATTAAATTAATATTGTTGTCGTCGTACATTAGAGGGTAGGAAACCAAATTATTTCAATATCGGGCGGTCTGTTCGCTCAATACGGCCAGCGCGGCGCGGGCGCACGTAATTCCATTTAAGTTTGCACTAACTTACGTTACTGTTTTTGGCATCATGGCAAACGTCCTATAATCTAATCTAAGGTAGATTTCCTAGGCAATGGGAACTTTAGAGGGTGAGAATATATTGCTAGGTACATTTGAGTGATTGGTTTTGTGCCGTCCAAAGAAATAAACCAACTTTTGTACAAGAGAAAGTTATTTTTCTTTTAAATCGTAGAAAAACAGTTTCCCGGAGATGAAACCTAGCTAGATTGGTTTTCGTCCCGTATATCCGATACTAAATATTTTATCGAAACGTTAGAGCCGTTTTCGAGAATGCTATACAACTACCATATTCTACATTAATGAAAATTATGTACCTACGTTATTTTTATTACCAAGAAAGAGACCAAGAAGACTTTTTTTTTTCTGAACAAGTTATCATTTTTAATCTCGCACTTAGGTTTCTAGGCAACGTTACTAAACCTCATATAAATTTTCGTGGTAATCAAATTAAATAATATAGAATTTCCTAAAGGATCTAATTTGGAGGAATTCCCTAGATAGCTTATTCTTCGCGAGCCTAGCCTGTCGCGCCATTTAACTAATGAGATAAATCTTCAACCACTGGGGGTGATTTTTACCCCCTGGCAGTTGAACAAGTAATCTTTCAATCTTTTAATGACATAAGTTCTACCAAGATGATTGTCGGATTTTGAGAAGATTACAAGACGGATTGGCTGTAGGTTTTGGTTGAAATGTATTTTATATTTTTTAGAAATATATACGCTTTTATTGGATTATGACAATAAAAAATTAAATGGCGGTAGAAAAAATACATCCATTGAAAATTGATTTAGTAGAAGAGGTTTACTATTAGTTCGGCGAGATCTAAATCACCATGCGTTCCTAATAGTGGGTCGCACGCTATGAAGGGTGCCTTCCCATTACATTTTAATACGACTCTAGATTGGTCTAAACTCAGAATGCCAGAAATCTATATACACAAAAGACACAAGCTGAGTAACTGTCAATATAAGATTACTTACCTAAACTTCGTCCAAGTATTTATTTCACAGCGTCAATAACATTGTAAAAAGCTAAATATAAACATTTTCTTCCAATATTTACTAAAGTATATCGAGTACTGCTACAGTCTTAAGTTCAAAACCCTTGCGAAAGTGATCAGCGGGCTACCACAACCTCAAAAACATTCTTATGATAAACTTCTATTGAGCTTTGTCTCGCTCTTTCGGATAATGAAAGAGCAAGACAAAATTCAATGTAAGGTAATTATAAGAACTATTTTGAGGTTGTGGTGTCTGATCACTGATCCGTGGTTTTAATTCAACATTTAGCAATTTTAGCAATTATTTTTTTTACCTATAGGTATTTAATAGTGCGTGATAAGTCCCGATAAATATTAAAACATGTATTAAAATCACGAAAGTTAAAAAAAATAAAAAGAAAATACTAATTTTAGTGGAGCTGTTAAAACAAATAAATGCTTAGACTGAGTTTAGGCATCACATGTTAAATATCAGCGAAATCAAAATGCTCAGCGAGCATTATCTTTCATCACCGTAAAGGAGGAAAACAATAAACAATGCCAGTGCGATAAATAAATTTCTATGAGCGAGACCGGAATCCTTACTAATAAATCTCTTCGTAGAATATGGAATTAATTTCAAGTGATCGGTGCTCCCATTCGTAAAATATGAGCCTTTTAAGGCGCTAGCTTCTATTTACCTCAATTATGTTTTCCGAGAATTAGAAAGGAAAGGGAATTTTATTGATGCTTCCTTTTCATAAATAATAAAGCATAAAAGTAACTATTAATTTTTTGCTTTAAATTATTCTTGTGGTTTATTTGATAAACATAAATTAATCTAAATTTGGTGCTTAGTATTGTTTACTTTTTCAGAAGACTCAAAATTTCACACAACCTACCTAAATGGCCGGTTAGAAGGAATTTAAATCGACTATTGTGAAGTCTAATGTTATTTTTCAAATTATTTTCCAGTACCTATACTATTGGACACCACTTTAATTCCCTATTAGGTATGATGCGGACCTTAGAGACGCGACCTATTAAGTCTCTATACAAACGCTTTACATGTAGCGACGCGTGATACACACTAGAAACCGATGTCAGATCACGTGGCCGATCAATTAGTTGGGCATCTGGCTTAAACGTCTGTAAACTGTTTTTTCTCTCTCTAATATCGAATTGAACGGCATTAATTCAACATTTAATATCCAATGGAGGTTAACTCACATTCTCTCAGCCCCTAGACAATGTGCGCAATGGAATGGAAACGATCAGAAACGTATCCATTTCCTTTTAGATGACTCTTGATAATAATTCTAAGAAATATATCTCTTGGCACCTATAAATGCGCTTACTTTTATATTTTCTTACGCCTATAAAGTTATTTAATGGATATAAAGTTTATAACATCTATAAAGCGTTGGTGGATGTTATGACTTTATGAAAATCATTCCATTTGATTGACGCCCACTTTATTAAAAGGAATTAGCTCTATATCGAGTAGTGACACTAATTTGAATAGTAATAGTCCTATTCAAAACAGATGCCTATGGATATTCACCTATTTTAAAGTTAATATCTTGCAACCTAGAGTAGGTATAGTCCTGAAATTAAGTAGTTGTTCTGAAAAACATTTCGTAGTACCTATATAATAATGTTTGTAATTTCATACTTGTCTTAACTTTCCTATTTTTTCGTTTAAAGTTCTTCCTACGCTACATATTTTGACTAAGATATCGTCTGAGTTTTATAAAACGCCATCGTAAAAATAACAAAATTAATTTGTTCGCTTACATATATACGGTGTCGTTCAGTAACATTTTACGATCATCAAATTACAAAAATTCATCCAAATAAAAAGGAAGCGTTCGGCCGTTAGTACACAAGGCGACGCCAGTCTGCGACAATAGTGTTGTCTCGACTTCCATTGTGCTTTTGGACCGGCTCACGCAATGAAGATATAACCACTATATTTTGGCTCACATTACGGATTATTTCAATTCGTTTACGAAACTTCATCCAAGTCATTGACGTATTTTATGAGGACCAATCCAATGAAACATTTTCAATGGTACCGACTCAGTGGTGCGCCAAGCATAAAAGCACACCAGTGCACGCCGATATCGTTGCTCGTCGTACATGAGAGCGATACGACGTAATTAGTAGAAAACAATGCGACCTAGTTAGTTGGTACTTGATATCTTGGTTAGATGGTAATGGTTGCCTGGAAGAGATCGCTTTTAGCGACAAGGCCACCACTTGTGGCACTAGCTCGTAAGTGTTTTCTATCTGTTTGTAATTTTTATTTCTGGTGTACACAATAAAGAGTTTCTATCTGTCTATCTATCTATCTATCTATCTATCTATCTATCTATCTAGATCTCTATGGGATGGAGCCATGACCGTTGTGACGACGTTACTCAAGCCTCTGAGTATTATAAACATTGGTCGCCTTGTATACGAGCGGACTCTCTTCTGTCATTTGGGCCCTCCCTACCAATTTTGCATCGGTCCATTAGGAGAATGAGTCAGAGGGATGCAGCGAGACGACAACGGCGGCGGCAGTGCGTTATTGTTCCTTTTAACAACTCATTTGAATGTTATATGGGCGTAGAATGGAATCTGTGATGACAACACAGTAAATAATCAGTTTTTTTTGTTTCAAAATGAGGTTTCAGCCACAGAAAAGAGAAAAAAATTCTCACTTCAGTGGTTTCAACTGTCAAAGCGCTAGCTAGCAAAGCTTATATTTTTTACCAATGATAAAAGCAAGAGTTTTATTTCAGTTGACGCGTATATAAATATATTTATTTGTATTTTATATACAACCAATTGACGAAAAAATATGCGTATAACTTTTTACTGAGCACTCAGTAATACTTTCGTCTATATCTATATTATGAGAATTATTGTTGGTCTACCGAGTAATTACTCAATCAGTCTAAATCAAATCTCATTGAGAAAGAAAAGGTTGTAGGTTTTTTTTTCTTCAAAAGACCAAATACTGTCCTAACTACGTCAGAAAGCAGACTATGTATTACATTAAGGCAAACAATACGAAACCATTAACAAAGTTAGTGAATAAATGAACAATTTGAGCAAGCCAAGAGCTAAATCAAGCAATTGAAACTTCCGGTGCATTTATACACGAACTTTGAAGTGTTTCGAAAAACAAAAGTTGGCTGTTTCATCATCATCAGCCTATGTATTGTTTTCCACTGCTGGTCATGAGCGTCTGCTAAAGATCATCACAACGATCTTCTGCTTCATTTATACATCCACTAGACACTAGCCGCGTTTTGCAGGTCATCACTTCACTAGTAACATTTCACCAATCTACGTTAGCAACAACATTTAAAAGAATATCCAGCTTATTTTTTGCGTTGATAACTTTTGATTTTTCTACATGTACACACTAACTAACACTAATAATATAAAGAGGTAACGCTTCTAAGTTTGTGGCTTTGTAGGAAATAACTAAGACAACATTATACAGTGAAATTTTTAATCAGAAACACTAATCGTTTCCAATTTTCAGTACAGTCTACGTACGGTCTATCTATTGGCAGTGTTTTCGCCGCTATCAGTACATGTATAACCCGGGATTGTTAAAAAAAGTAATAGGTAGTTCTTAGGCATGCGCGTTACATCTTCGACTACATATAAACACAGTAGTGATAAAAACGATTTAAAAAAAATATATTTTACTGACGCCGTTCCCAACGCAAAACCGGGAGCAAAATCTAGTCATATATAAAAAGCAAAATCAACTGTCTGACGTCACAATTTTATCTCAGATCTCCCATGACATCATACTCTCATCGTTCATGATATCATTAACCCAAATAATCGTAATAAATTCATGCCACATTTTGTTATCCACCATGTTTTGGACATGTGCTGACGATGCTTTCACGGTGCACCGAATTCAGATACGCTCGGTCGGTCAGCTTTGTGGTAATGCGATGGACATTATTATTCTGGTTATAAAATATTGTAGGATCATAGGAAAGAATGATTTCTTAGGTTTTTACAATTTTAACACCTTGAAAATAATTAATTTAAACAGATTTAAGCTAATTTAATTAAGCTAGTATTTTACTTTAATTTAATTCTTGATGTTTTGAACACTTTGTAGTCTACATGGTACCAGGTAGACTAGATGAGCTACGAGTATGTCCATAGAAATGTTAAAAGAGTCTTACATCAAACTGAACAGAAAAACTAACAAACGAGGAAGTAATAGGTATTGTTAATGAGAAAAGAAGTCTACTATAGCGGGTATAGTCAAAATATTTGGCCACCTTGTACGACATAACAGATTTACGAAAACCATCATAGAGGAAAAGTTAGAATGAAAGAGACCGAGGAGAACATTTTAGACCAAATAAGCGAGAAAGCAAATGTCATGTCATACAGGGAAGTAAAACGTCTAACGAATAAGCTTGATGAATGAATGAATGAAATCATGAATGAATGAATGGTGATGAAATATATTAATTAGGAGATTGCAGCAGGATGAGTTGAAGTTAAAATGGCAAACTTTTACAATGAAAAAAAAAACATAGCCGCTTGTCATACGGGATAAAGTAAGAAATGCACGCGGTGCAATTATAACATTATTAACTCGGAACAAGAGCTTGGGAAGGAGGATACATGAGTGTAATAATACGTACATCCTTCTCTAATTGCGCAGATTATATGCACCATGTACAAGGTCCACCCACACAAAAATTGCACCCAAGATATTATGGAGGTATAAAGAACTCACCCACAAGTTGGCAGAAGTATACAAGTACATGAAGACTTAAAATATAATACTGCTTTTGGGCATAATCATTATAATCAAGGCTAGAGTGAATAGATTTCTTCTAAATCAACGTGTTCCATCCTCGGTCACGCCGTCGCTTACCATTAGGCGAGTTGGTGACCAAATGTAGATATATTCTATATTTAAAAAAAACATCCTAGTCAACACATACACTGGACATAGGCTTTTCCAAGCCACCTTTTTAGAGCAATTTAAAACGCAAACTTAAAAATGTGCAAATATTTGGAAGACTACCAAATATTTTAACGAAGGGTATTTTCTATTTTATAAGCTTTTATTTTTTATTATCCAATCAACATCTCATCCCTAATCTGTTTAGTTTCAACCGCAATCAAGCCGGAGACAACACGGAATACAGCCATCAATCCTAATCTAAGCTGTAGCAGACATCAGACGGGGCTAATCAACCCTCTAATTTCACCCTGGACGGGGTCCACAGTTACATTCATGTGCTGAGTGTTGAGTATAGCGAGAGGAAAGCGAGGAAGTAAACTGTCAAAGTTGGAACCGAATGAAATAACACGCAATGAAATGAATTACGCATTTTATTTTTGATCTATAGTCTATTAAATGTAATGCAATTCGCCAGACGTTATTACAAAGAAATGCCCTGAAATGTCGTCAGCTGTCGTTGAGCTGTCGTTTCAATAAAGCTACATTTAAAGGACTATACTACGTCTATTCTTCTAAGGAAACAGTTTTTTGACACACAAATCTAAGAGACATCCTCAACTCTCCGGTTACTTACTCATTTGCCAGAGTGAGATCTAAGTATATTTGGAATTCTTACGAATCTTCGGTATTACCAATTGAATTAGATACGTCTCACGTTTAGAAAATTTATAGTATGAAAGCTTCAATTTAATCGATTCGATTATACCATTTTCTAAACTAAACTAAATAAGTATGCCAGTCTCTAAAATTGTTGCCATCGTTTTCTATATATTGAAATGAAAAAAGTATGTAATTTTAGTCATATCAAATTAATTCAAATTGGATTAGCTTAGTGAATGCTACAACAGAATCTATGCCAATTATGTCCGTACATTCAAAAGTGTCATAAATTTTCATAAGCCATTCTACGAAACATCTTATATATTCAAAACAGAGTTTATTTCTAAAAGAATAAGTGTTTAATTATTAAAAAATCTTATTTTTAACTAATTCTGGATTCACCCCAAAACAGTCGCAGGCTATGTCGTCTGCTTAAGAGGATCTTCACACAAAACAAAATGGTGTTTCTTTTTGTAATCGTGATGACATTTGATTGGCTTAGAACACTTATCATTGCAGATAGAATAAAAATATGAAATACAGTTTAATATTTTTATTTTTATATTAATATTTTTGTTCAAAATACGAATATGAATTAATCTAGCTTTTATTTTAAAATAAAAAATACAAATAACAGTTTTCAGATTTTTTTAACCTTTTTTGCTCGCGTACCTATTTAAACTAAGTAATTTCTTAGTACTTAGATTTCATTTAATTCATAATTTTATTGAGTGATCCTTTGATTCCGCCATCATAACTATTTACCCAGGTGATCTGCTTCATCGGCATTAATTATAAAACGCTTAAATATTTGACCTTGATTGATAGAGATGATCAATTATGATTTTATGAGTGTTAATTTTCTTTCACATTTGCTGTAAATTCAGGCAGAAGTGAAAAAACATAACAGGTATACTACTAAAAGATAAGTGAACAAACATTTGACTCTGATAGTCGGTCTGGAATGTAATGAAGATTTTCGGAGTACTATTTCTATTAACATAACGTATTTCTATTAACATAACGTATTGCATTACGCAGATTAGCAATAACTGCAATTTTTGGCGGTATTGAGTTTTAATACCTTATCTTACAAAAAATAATAGTTAAAAATATACTTCATTACCATATCGAGTGACAATTAGAGTCACATTTTTATTTACTTATATTTTATAGTTATGTTTTTTAGGAGGGCGCCACTTCTGCGCTCTCTTCACCTTAATATGTTTTTAACGCAACGGAAGTCTCAGATACGAAAATAAAGTCATTATTTTTACAACGCTTGATGTAAATTCGCCCCGGACTGACCTCAGTTTATCCGAGCAAGATTAATTGACGATGCGCTGACTGATGACTGACAATAAGACGTTAATAAAGCAAGTGATTAATCTATTTTGTGAAAGTCCACGGTGTTCGTGACGTGAAGACCATGAGAAGATTTTTAAGGTGAAATTAGAAACTTACAAAGAAAAAAAGCATTTTAACGATAATTAACTCACAAACACATACCTACAACATTGTTAATTATGTAACTTTTAAAGCTTCGATTTGAACTTTATCGGTATTTCTAAAATGTGTCTGAATATAAAATAAACTCGGGGCACTTTTTTGTGAAATTTGTACCAGACTCAACCATGTGTTTGAAAATCAATGCAAATACATGCATTAAATAAATAAAAATATTTTGATTCTGGCCATCTGACGATTTTATTTAATAGACTACAGAAGAAGAGTTACATTGTACAGTACTAAATTCCAGATCATTTTATGGTTTTATCCATATAACAGAGATCCAATGCCACTGACAACTGACAAAACTGACATTGGACTCGATCGATCCTTCGATCGATGAAATAAAATCATCAGAGACAGCCGCCAGGATTCAATTGCATTACTTTAATCAAAAAAAGTTATTTACTGGAGACCACGAACCGGAAGCCACAGCGTAGGTAGGCCAAAAGATGGACCGACGACATCGTGAGAGTAGCGGGCATCAAGAAGATGCAGATAGCAGGCTGTCATTTAGTGTGGAGTTCTAAGGGGGAGGTCTATGTTTCTTTTGGCTTTTATCAAAAGAAAGATACATAACCTGGCTGCAAAATATAGCCTAAGATTACTCTGTACATATGTAATTACTACATTACTCGCACACCAAAGAAATTCAGGCAATTTAGGTTACAGGAGTTTACATTAAGACGGACAAAAATAATATACAAACATAACTTATGTCATAAACTCAAAAAATACCCTCCTTCTGATGAATCCGAGAAAATTGAATATTCACACACTTTTAGCGAGATTCAGATTACGTCATCTTCTATATATATAAAAATCAATTGCTGTTCGTTAGTATCGCTAAAACTCGAGAACGGCTGGGCCGATTTAGCTGATTTTGGTTTTGAAATGTTTGTCGTAGTCCAGGGAAGGTTTAAACGGTGAGTAAACGGCTGGACCGATTTTGATGAAATTTTGTGTTCCTGGAACGGGTCATAGTAGCGAGGCCGAAGGCCGAGCTTACACCCGTGCGAAGCCGGGGCGCGTCGCTAGTTTGTTTATAAATGTGCCTAAGAATTCCATGTGAAAACTTATCGAAATCTACCGTCACGTGTACTCTTTCATACTCGTATATCCATATTATACTCTCATTTATAAATAGGATATCCAAATAATACCTAAAACCGTACGCATAAACATGAGTGTCTTAAACCTACGACGTTGTGCGAATGTAAACACAGATTGTCTAAACATTTGCGTATTCGCAACATCTTGGATGTGAATCGAAACATGCGGAATCACACCCACTAAAGAAGAGGGCAATAAACTGAACTGACTCAGCTTAAAGCCCGGTTAGTAATACGAGCGTCTTTCTTAAGAATATGAAAACCTGAGGACGGTATTTTTGACGGATCATTTATTTTGCAAATGGTACACCCTCAGAAAGAGTATAGGAACACCAGCTAGGAACACCTGAACAAAAATGATGATATATAAAACCTTACTTTAATTTTAAACTATTCAATACTACGTCACATAGAGGAGGTGCAGACAAATTTAGTTTTTCATCCCCAAAGTGTGCGTCGCCATCATCACCTACCCAGTGATCATCCCAGAACTAAGAAAACCTATCGTCACCAAATTTATGAAAATCGACTGAAGCATTTATATAGGCTTAAGTATGAACATACAAGCATACAAACATACACATTAAACACTCTCCTTTTTTGTCTGCGTCATCGAGTAAAATATCAATAAAATAAGTGAAAAAGTTTGAGCAAATAGATATAAGTTGTATTCTTACAAATAAATGCAAAGATTTTAAAGATGGCTTCTTACAGGTATGCACCACAAACTAGACAAAAATATAAGTAAACCAGTTTTTTTTAATATGTTGATGGCCAAACGTAGATCTATTCTATATATAAAAAACTCCGTATTTTAGAATTTAGAATATTTAAGAAAGTACTGAAATATTCTTCGCTTAAGATACTCATAAAATCAAATACAAATGTCAATAAAACAAAATTGAACGTCAAGTATAAAAAAACTCTATGTTATCCACAGCAATAACTGAAATAGCGCACGCGAAAATACCTACTTCTCACCATCGAATTCCATTGGTAACGTAAACATTCTTAATCCGATCTAAAGTTCATTGACTTTGTTAGCTCAAGCTGACTCTTCTTGTGAAAAAGCTTCTGGTAAAGTTGGAATTCCAAGATATCTTTTTAGAATACTAGAGTTTGTTATTTCAAATCATGAGAAATGTTTGCAAATGCTTTGCCTCGCCAAGCTTGTTTGTAGTGTATGTATTTCTCGAAAGCTGGTTGTGAAACTGCATAAACTTTCGTAACTTAGTATTGATAATACGAATAAACCAGTCAAGTACGAGTCGGGTTCGCGCACTGAGGGTTCCGTACCACCACAAAAACACAAAAAGTAGTGCAAAAAGAAAACATCACGCCCAAGATCCAAGTACCGACCGCGCCCTACTTTGCTTATCTTGGTAGTGAACAGAAACTTGTGACCGACTCGCACTTGACCATTATTCATTAATTGCTGTTTTACTTTAGAGTTTGTACTATAATCATGCCAATTTTACGCTTGTACGTATTACCATTTTTACATTAGACTAAATACAAAAATATGTAAAAAAATAAGTTTGTTGTATGGAGACCCCCGTTCAGTTTTTACTTTTTGACTTTATTATTATTTCTTAGTTATTCCGCCGTAATATTACAAATTATATGTAAATTTCAACTGACTATCTATTACGGTTCGAAAGATACAACAGTTAAAAGGTAAGACAGACAGACACCGTAGGCTTAGTTAATAGGATCATGTTTACACATTTGGGTACGGAACCCTAAAAATGAGTTCTATAAGCTAAGGGCTTTCCTACAAGTTTGTTACTTGGCACTAAAAACAATGTTCTACAATCTTGTAACAATTTAATTAACGTTATTCCAAAGCGAGCACAATCGATGTTATCAAATCTTCACAAAAGAGAACCATTAATTCCTGCCGGCTATTTACATCAAAAACATTTTAAGCTGCCTCCACGTCTCCTGAATCTTAACTCTCTAATCTGAATTTCAATAGGGCTGGGAGTAATCGCTTCGATAAACGTTTGACCCGTCGCCTACCTACTTTATAAATGTTTATTTAAACGAATAGGCAAGGCCCCAGTCGGCGGAAAGTTTGCCTGTTGCTTGCAAGAACTTTGCTTTGCTTGCGAGGGTTTGAACTATTTGAATAATTGTAAAACGATTGTTCTAGGTCAACAACTATGGAATTAAGATGCTAAATATAATTATGAGCGACTGCCCCAGTAACTCAGTTGGTACCTACCTACCTTCTGCGCTTGGGGGCGTGGGTTCGATTCCCACCTAGGACAAACATTTGTGTTTGTTCTATGTCTGGGTGCTAATATCTATTTATGTATGTATTTAAAAAAAGGAGGTATGTATAGTCTCTGGCAGCCATATTACAAGCTTTGCTTAGTTTGGGGTTATGTATGTATTTAAAAAAAAAGTAGGTATGTATAGTCTCTCGCAGCCATATTACAAGCTTTGCTTAGTTTGGGGTCAGATGACCATGTCTGCAATAATGTCTCAGATATTTATTGATTTATTTTATTTATTTAGTGACTATTGGCATGAACAGTCAAACAAACCTTCGGTCGTCATATCAGCGAGAGCTACTCCAGCAAGAATACACCTAAAACAAGTAAGATTTTTGATTACGAATCACGAAGCATGATAATTTACCTCCTTAACCAAACCTCCGCACTAACTATTTTCACCAAGCTTATTTTAGTAGTAGTATCCGTTGAAAAACCCCAATAATTTTACAATTTTTAAAATCTGTTTTGTTTGTCTGGTAACCTTAGAGCGAAGCTTGAAAGTCCTAACCAATCATTATAAAACATTATGATTTTTTCAGCTCAGGCTCTCTCAACGCTCCTTAAAGCTGTCTAAAGTTGAAAGGCTTAAAAGTGGGTGAATTGTCCTCAAGTGACAGATTGAGATTCAGATGCAGATTGATCGTGACTCGAGTAAATAAAGGTAGACGATTTACGATTGTTTAAGTAGGCCTAGAAAGGCGTAAAATGTTCGTCGGCATTGCACTCGAGATTTGGTTGCGATAAAAATGTTTAAAGAGTTACAAAGTAAAACAAATCGAGATGAGAAATAGCCACAATCAAAACTGTTTTATGTCCCAATGCCTCGTGTGTCGTCAGCACATGCTTAAAAAAATTTAGGCTAAAAATGACCGAATTTATTTAGGTAAAAAATAAATAAGCTGTGTTAATGTGAAGTTTATCTTAATCGCTATGCTAACTTACCATATCTCCCTTGTTTGTCTGGTTTGAGGTTTGTTTAATTTAGTATAGAAACCTTTCATCTGTCTGCACTTTGTATTAGTATAGAGATTACTTTTATTGTGAAAAAAAAAACGGATCCGGACGGGTCACGTCGACGGGGAGAGCCACAGAACGCAACTAGCTGAGTAAAATTTTATGAAACTCACGAACGATTGATGTTGTTCTTTGGACAATAAAGGTATCTTGTAAAGGTACATGTCTGGTAAAACCTTAAGATAAGCTCTAATTAAAGTACCTATACATTTTAACTCAGAGTCACACAACGAGTAATGGAGAGAGCTATGCTCGGAGTTTTCAAAGAACCAGAGTCACCGACATTGCTATTAAAATTTGCAAATTGAAGTGGCAATGGGCAGGCCACATAACTCGCAGAAGAGGGGATGAAAGGTTCTTGAGTGGAGACCACGAACCGGAAGACGCAGCGTAGGTAGGCCTCCCACTAGATGGACCGACGACATTGTGAGAGTCGCGGGCATCCAGTGGATGCAGATGGCAGGATGTCGTTCAGTGTGGAGGTTAAAGGGGGAGGCCTATGTTCAGCAGTGGACGTTTTCTGGCTGATGATGATGATGATGATGATACATTTATTCTCACTTACTAACCCTACAAAATATTCAATAGGGATTTATCGTGCGCAAGCGACATTTTCGAATACAAAAGCGTCGTTCGATGTTCGAATCGCACAATAACCCTCGTCAGCCACTCGATATCGGTTTAATGAAAGCCGGATACGCCCGAATACCCCGGATGTGATCACCGCAAAACTCCCGAGACTTTTTTCATAAAAAAACACCCTCAAAAGTCGAGTGCACTGCAACGAATTTGGTTTTGGAACTTGGTTTAGAATGCCTGTACGAGTATTTATAGCGCGTTTAAAACTGCGTGTTTTTCTACATAGCTATGTAGAAAAACAAGCAGTTTTTTTTAGTTTATTCCTTCTGAAAAGTTATAATTATGTAGCATAAAAATATTTCTAAGTAAGCATAAATGAACTGACTACCTCTTGGCTAACTTTTAATAAGGTTACAGTTAGTTCTCACCATTCATAACAACAAACAATAATTATTATTTTATTCACAGTTACCGTATAAATTAGCTGATGAAGAAGTTTACTTTTCGATGATAACTATAATTTTGTGTTCAATGACTTCTATCGTAAAGATTGATTTGACAAAGAAAGCTAATCATTCAACCATGGACTGGTAAATCTAAGAAATTACAGGTGAATAAACTTTAAGTTTGACAAAATAAATTACTTTAATAATTGCGTACAGTCATAATAATCGACCGAGCAACGACACAGAGTAAATAATAGTGACTAGGGTAAATCTGACTGTTTAAGCGTAGTCTTGGACTTTACCGTGACTTACATTGCTTGACATTGACGCTGGTAGCACACCGCCACGAAACATTAGCAGCGAAACCGCTACTCGTTGAAATATGATCCTTATACTACATTCCTTACAGCAGAGTTTTAAATACGTGTAGAAGAAACGCCAAACGTGTCACGCCGTGCCTACGGCCGTGCTTCCAAGTTAACTGTTTAAATTACTACTGTATGTTACACTATATAAGATTTACATTAAAACTAGTATCAGTTTCGCAGCTACGATTTCGCAGCGGAGGCGTGATTGTGTTTTTGACGATATATTTTACAAAAACTTGAAAATATTAAAATGCACACACAAAAATCATTACATCGAAGTACACTGCATTGCACGAAAATCCTCTCAGAGAGGTAATAAAAAGAAACTTGAATCACCGACCGCAAGCTGGTAAATTAAATTCTTCGTCTAAAGAAAACTTATCACTATTATTTTATCTATAACCGCAATAAGGGTGTATTTATATATTGAAAGCAAAACCTTTTCAAAACGCATTATTTTCTATACGCTGGCTTATTGAATAGTTCTTTGAATTGCAAATAGCTGGGCCTTGGGGCGGGTGCCATTGCAATGTCAATTTGTTTTCTATTGGGGTTACTTATTTGCCAACCCTGAGACATACCTACTGAAAGTGATGTTGCATAATTTTGTAATCAACTAATTCGCTAAAAAAACAGTGCATTATAAATATAGAACCTAGATCTAGAGCAAATATTTAAATTTATCACTGAAACATCTGCCCGCCTGGGAATCGTATCCAGGACCTCCTACTCATGAAGATGATACGCTACCACTTAGCCATACCGGTTGTCAATGGGACCTAAAACCAAAGATATTTTATAGTATAGATTTAACATTGACTCGTCAAAAAGAACATAGGCGGAATTCATTAACTATCACTCACACTCGCGCATTGGAGAAATGAGTCGTAAAGTTATAACAATATTATGGTTTATTATTTGGTCATTTAAATCTGTATCAATCAACAAATAAATAAATTTGATAAATCCCTTTTTCCTTATCGTACTTAAGTTGACATCGAAGTGGAAATACACTAGATATTCGTATAACAATCAGATTTTAAGATGAAATTCCTCAAAGTAATACCTTATTCAATCAATGGTCATTCATTCGAAATTGGCCCATATTGTTTTAGTATAGTTTTTTGGTAATGTTGAATATTAAGTTTTTAAGATCTTTGCCTAAACACAGAATAATTTATCAAGGTTACAGCCATATCAATCAATACATATACTTGTATAAATACAATAAGTTCGTCAACCACTAAATTTGTACATACCTCTCCCTTCCAACCCATCAAGTAAGAAAGGCCAGGAAGCCCCGTGGCTTCACAGACCCCTGCTGATTAGTATTATCGAAAAAGAACACGACTGTTCTCTACTACTCATAGTTTATGTTCCGGAAACGACAATAAAAGCTATTTTATTACGGGATTATATGAAAACTATGGCAAAATAAATTCAACCCTCTTTTTGTCTAGTAATAATAGGTCGGGGAAAAAGTCTTTTCGTATTTTGTATGTATAAAGTTGTAGTAAAAATCTTATCCGTTATACTGTTTGTATCTGGCTGGTTTTGATACCATTAAAAATATGACATTTTAAAAAAGGAATACAAAACGTAAAAAGCAATTTCCCGCCATTTTTCAATTGTTTTTTTGTTCGATAAAATGAGTGAATCTAACGAACAAATTCGATATATTGTGAAATTTTATAACAAAAAAGGGAAAAATGCGACACAAGCCGCGAATAAAATTTGTGACGTTTATGGACCTAATGCAGTGTCATCAAGAGTAGCACAATGTTGGTTCAAGCGTTTTCAGTCCGGGAATTTTGATGTCAAAGATGCAGCTCGCTCTGGTCGCCCTGTACGGATAAAGTCGATGCCATTTCTGAAAAAGTGGACCAAGATCGGCATATTAGTAGTTACGACGTAGCTGAAGAACTGGGGATTGACCACAAAACAGTTTTGACCCATTTGAAAAAAACTGGGTATACAAAAAACTCGATATTTGGGTGCCACACGAGCTCACTGAAAGAAACCAAATGAATCGTGTACTCATTTGCGATTCTCTATTGAAACGTAACGAAACCGAACCGTTTTTGAAAAGATTGATCACTGGTGATGAAAAATGGATCACCTATGACAAGAATGTGCGCAAAAGATCATGGTCAAAGGGCAGTGAAGCACCACAGACTGTAGCGAAACCCGGATTAACACGTAATAAGGTGATGCTGTGTGTATGGTGGGATTGGCAGGGCATCGTTCATTATTAGCTTTTACCGCCGGGCAAAACCATCGATTCGGATCTCTACTGCCAACAGCAGATGAGACTCAAACAAGAAATTGAGAAAAAACGGCCGGAATTGATCAACAGAAAGAGTGTGGTCTTTCATCATGATAACGCCAGACCGCACACATCTTTGGCCACTCAGCAAAAATTTAGAGAGCTTGGTTGGGAAGTGTTAATGCATCCACCATATAGCCCAGACCTTGCACCCTCAGATTTCCACCTGTTTCGATCTCTTCAGAATTCTTTGGGTAGTGTTAGATTAACATCAAGAGAGGACTGTCAAAACTACTTGTTGCATTTTTTTGATCAGAAGTCCCAAAAATTCTACAGCAACGGGATCATGTCACTACCTACAAGATGGCAACAAGTTATCGAACAAAATGGCACATATATATTATAATTAAATGTAATTAAACTTGAAAAAAATATGTCTTGAATTTGTTTAAAAAATACGAAGAAACTTTTTCCCCGACCTTATAAGTTTGCCTTCATAATCAGCATGTTATTGTTCATTCTTAGTACATTGCTGGAAATGCGCATCTTCCAAGGAACGCCAATCAGCCCAATCTTCGGCTTTTAGCTTCCAGCTACTGTATTACTTATATCGTCACCCCCATCGAGTTTCAGGGTGACCTACGCTAAGTTTTCTAATTCATGGTCTCCACTCTACAACCTACAACGTCTCCCATCGTTTTTTGGTATTAAGTTAGTTTTCAAGTAATATCCGGAAAAAAACGGCTAATTACATTATATACCTATTCATATGAGTACAACATGAATAATATAATGGTTGTTGATAAATTACAATTATTTTATGCTCTAGTTGTAGTAATTTATTTTTCTTAATTATATGATTACGCCGCAGTATATTAGTAGAAAAATGACTGAACGAAACTGCGAAAAAAACTGTGGTCAATACGCAGGGATAACGGCAGCTGGCGAATTATAAAAAACAAGAGACTGGAGAAGGAGAAGTTGTTCGCTGAACCAAATATATTGCAAAGGCAGACAAGAGTGTGGATTGGTTATATTACGCAGATAGAAGAGGATCGGGCAATGAAGAAACTGTATTGGGGACGGCCGACTGGACGTCGCCCAAGTACCGCTGGTCCGACGCCGTGGAAAGTGATCCTGTCTGATTGGCATGAGGTTGCCCAGTGCCGTGAAGAATGGCGTCATTTATTAACCAAAAACCACTTTTGAGTCATCAGCCCAAGGCAAGTATAATTCCCTATTCCGTGGTATAATTATGAAGTATACAATGCAAAAAGGATCAATTTTTTACGGAAACTTTTTAAATGCACTTCAAACATACTAAATTTAATTGGTCTTCAGTTGAACTATCTTTTCAGATCAAAATTGGATAGACAGTACTAAACAGTTTTTTTTAGCGAAATGGTTGGGGTACATTTAGTAATTATTATAAGTTCTTTAAACTTCTCTTACAAAAAAATATGTTACCTACATAAACGAGTAATGTTACACAAAGCTGTAATTCACTCAGTCGTTTCCTCTGGAAAAAAATACAATTCCATATGAGTCCGAGTCGGAATGGGAACATTGAATCTGATGACAGCTTTAAACACAATCATCTGCCGAGCACTCTACAGAAGCTATCTTTCTTTCAATCCATGCATCAGTAGAACAAGAACGCAGTAACGCAACTGCCCACAAAGAGATTAACTTTAAAATTTTTGCATACACAATACACAATATAAATAAATATCTGCGACATCATTGCACACATGGTCATCTGCCCCAAACTAAGCAAAGCTTGTAATATGGCTGCCAGAAACTGATATACATACATATATATTTTTAAATACATACTTAAATAGATATTAACACCCAGACATAGAACAAACACAAATGTTCATCACACAAATGTTTGTTCTAGATGGGAATCGAACCCATGCCCTCAAGCGCAGTAAGCAGGTTCACTACCAACTGAACCACCGGGGCAGTCGGTAGTGAATATATATCACTTTTTAAACTATCACGGTTGTTCACTACAGTTATATGATTATTTACGGGATATTTACCGTGGTAAGGTTGTGAAAGGACGCAGTTACATGGAGCATGTAACTGAGCCAAAATATCGGGAGCTCCTTCCACAACCTTACCACGGTAAATATCCCGTAAATAATCATATAACTAGGTACAATATATTTCATTGAAATATAAAACACTTAGTTCAATGAAATATATGGAACTTGTCATGGTTAAAAACGACCAGCGAGGACAATCCATGCTAACAGTTATGGAGATAAAAAGTATCCTATATTAACTCTATGGCTATATGCAAAAAATATTTTCGGTAACAATACGATCAGGCTAACCCTTCGTGTAGGTGCCCTTTGCCAGGTGCCACCGCTTACCCTGTGGCTAACCCATTATTTATTTAGCTGAAAATATGGCTAATACCTAGTTTGATGGAAGCAACGAGTGACTAGAATGCTAGCGCCTACTTTGGTCAAAAACTCATCATTTCCATCCAATGTGCGAGCAGAGTGGCGTTGCTGCCTGCTTTCTTCCATCAAGGATCATTAGATTAGTTGTTTTATTACATTTTTAGTTTGTATAATTAATTTGTTATTTTGATAATCAATTTTTGCGTTTTGTTTTGCGTTGCTTGCTAATTAGGTATGAAATAGGTAGTTAAAGTTTCCTGTTAGTTTTAATTAGTTTATATTTCTTCAAATTTTTATAGTACCTATAACTTATTGATTATTTCTAATTGATTTGATGGTTGTTTTTTTTCGTTTATTCTTAAACTACTAATTAGTGCTCTGATAACGTGATATCACGTAGGCAGTTACTCTTTATCAAAAACAATGTATAATTGAAGTACATAAAATTTAAAAAATGTTTTATTAATATGCAATTTTTTTTTTATATCTGGTGTATCAAAACGCCCATTTTGCCAAAATTGCTAAGTAAAAATTGTGCCTAGTAAATTAAGCTTCCAACTTTTATGATCGAAGTTCCAATTATAATAGACTGGTTAATTTATTAAAATTTTAATTGATTACAGTAAATTGATTAGTTTTGTCCTTTATACACACGTGTATAAAAGCAAAATTTTAAACGTTACTTGTTTTATTAAGTTAATTTATCTCTTCTCAGTATCATGCTTGTTTCCTGAGAGATATAATCTGGGCCTTTTCAAGGCAAGAGTGAATCGGTATCTTCTGAGTCTGCGTGCTTCATCTTCGACCACATCGTCGCTTACCAACAGACGAGTTGGAAGTCAAACGCGGGCTTATTTGCGATAAAAAAAACATCTTTGTTATTCATTTACAAAGTCAAGGTACTGCAACAGAGCTATATGTATTAAATAAAAGTTTTAGGTAAAAAAAACTTTTCCTTCTTCGATGTGAAAGTATGGCTTTAATATTACGGTTATTACATGAGATGCGTTTTTTTGCGTAAGTGATGATTTTATACGAAACCTGGTGTTAAAATTGGTCATAAGAGACAAAGGCTTTTAGAGGGATTGTGAGAGTATTTGTGCACTGAAGTGTTATATCGTACCTACTCGTAATTTACTGTGAAAGTAATTCAAAAGCATTTGTCACATTTTGATGTCTGCTTGGTCGTAAGACACATTCGTAAGATGAGGCGCCGACCCGGGCGCTTTCCTTTAAAGATATAATTTCAACTTAACTGTCCTTTTAAGAACCCGCTTCCAGCTACAACTAACTCCCATGAACTTCAAAATTTTTGAAGATTTATTATTTAAGTACAGATAATAACATGAATAATTAAAAATTAACTTTTTTTTTTTTACTGTTAGGCGTCCGCCATCACATTGATTTTCTGTGTGTGACGTAATTTTATTTTTCGTATTATTTCGAGTAGTTATTTTTAATGAACTCCCATGGTATAGTTATGGGAGTGTATTAAAAATAACCAGTCCACCATATTTAGGAGTCCGCCATATTAGATTTAAATTGACGTCACTTAGCTAACCATGCATTTTCATCCAAACTAATCATGTATGCAAAATTTAGCTTAATCAGTTCAAGGAATCTTCCTTAGGGGTTGTGAACATCCGCTAAAAAAGGATTTTACGGCAGAGACGAATTAAGGGGGATAAAAGGAGGTTGAAATATCAAATGAAATCTAGGCGTACGAATTCGTGGACACCAGCTAGTGTTAATATAAATGTTATGCCCAATCGATTTTAAAATAGCCACTGGGTGATTTTCTTATCTCCAATTTTTTTTATGTTTAAAATTATACTTACGGCTGGAGGTTCTAAACAGAAAAGAGAAGTAAATATAATGGAAATGAGAAGGTAACTATGTCGCCAGGTATTGTGACAGATAAGTGATTGAACATTCTTATTTATGTCAACGCGTCGAACTCCGCGTCACAGTTGCTATGGGTTTATAATTATGGGTGCAAGTGGCTACTACAAATTTCTTACAAAAATGCCTTGACAGCCGTTCTAATTTAAACAAAAAAAACTGTGGGGTTCTTAATACGATATATATGACGTAATAAGATACATATTATAGTGTAACATAGTTTATTATTCTGTACACGTGTTCACACGACCGTCGATCCCTACACTTAATCCGATATTATGAAATCTTACATCTGCGTGGACAGTTACGCAACGCAACCAAGTAATGAGTATTAAAGGACTACAAATACATACCGAACATTTTGTTAGAATAGGATTATGATCTCACTCACACAGCCAGCATGTACGAGTACGTATGTAGTTTCATGCTGATTAGAAAGGCATGCACAATGCACATCCTACTAGATTTATCCAACAAACCTGAATTAGTTGGATTTTTCCTTGTATTGTTAGTTTAGTATTTTTGTAGTGTCCCGCCTGGGGAAGTACCACACCTTTGCCAGTTGTTCAACCGCCAAGCAGTAGTGTGCAAACACTACTGTGTTCCGGATTGAAGGGCAATGTTTCCAGCGAAATTACAGGGCACACAGATTTCACATCTTATATCTCGGGGTGACGAGCGCAGTGCTTTGCCTGGATGGCAATTGGCATTAATTTTGGCAATAATACGAGTAGGTTTTGAAATGTTGAAGTTCAAAATTCTGAGTGGCGTTGAGCTGTTATGGGCAAGCGTTAAGAGCTATCAGGCGAGCGTCTTCGCTCGTCTCGTCACCCAGTATTATAAAAAAAAAAACGTTATCCACGCAATGACTAGTGTTAGCTTCAGTTAGATTATTATGAGGGTAGATCGTTTTGTCTGCACCTTTTGCCAACCACTCGCATTCTGTAGCGAGCCCGTGAACATGGTGCATGTGACTGCGCCGAAATATCGAGAGCTCAACACATTATCACTGTAAATCCCCTCCAGTGAACAAACTATGTTTTGAGTGCGATCAATGGGACCTGTGCCATTGGTTCACCATCGCTGAACTAGATACTTATTAGTTAATACTTACCTACATAAGGAACTTTCATATAGTGTTACACTAAAAACTGAAACCAACCAATAACTTACAGGCCAGCCAAACAATGGAATTCGTTGTACCGTGACTCAAATTACGAAAAATAATAAAATATATTTAATGGTCGGTCGTATTTCGTGGCCGTTCTGAATTATGTGACTTACATCTCGTTGTTAATACGAGATGGTCGTAAAATTATACCATGTTCACGCCATGCCTTTTATGGGCGTGACGTCATGAATTAAGAATTTCATATTCTTTCTTTGTGTTGCATTAAGTGCCTTTAATGAGCCTTTGATGCGTGTATTTAGAAATATCTCGGTTATCTTCTACTTGTATACATATACTTGTATATACTAATTTTTAAACTTTCGCGATTTGAACACATGTTTTTTATATTTATCGGGACTTATCGCGCAATATATTAATATATATCTATTGCGCGATAAGTCCCGATAAATATAAAAAAAATACTTGTATATATCTAAACATATAATAAAAACGTAGAGATAAAAAAAATGTACTTAATTGCAAAATATCAAAAAAAATATCACACAGCGGGCGTCTTCAAATAAACAGCTGAACACATTAAGACAGTTTTTAGAATTTTTGTCTGTCTGTTTATTTGTTTGTCCACGCACATCTCCTAAACCACTGGACGGATTTAAATGGGGTTTTCACGAATATGCTAGAAATTACCAGATTGAAACATAGGCTATGTTATATCATTTATTTTATTTCTTTATTATTACACTAGCCGTCCGCCCCGGCTTCGCACGAGTGTAAGCTCGGCCTTCGGCCTCGCTACAAAATATAATATGGCATATGTCACCCGGGGATAGTGTAGCTTCCCAACAGTGAAAGAATTTTTCAAATCGGTTCAGTAGTTTCGGAGCCTATTCATTACAAACATACAAAAATAGGTACAAATTTTACCTCTTTATAATATTATTGTAGATAAAATAAATTAAAAAATCAATGATTATTTTCTTCGTTACCCGTTAGGAGATGCCTAAACCACTGGACGGATTTAAATGCGGCTATCACGAATATGCTTAGCTATGATCAGATTGAAGTATAGGTTATGTTATTTTGCAAAAGGGCCGGATTGAGGGAGCAAAAAAGGGTTGAAAGTTTATATGAAAATCTAGGCGTAAGAAGTCGCGGGCAACAGCACTATTTAACTAGTATAAATTTAAACAAATTTAAAGCTCCCGATAAAGAGCTGGATAATCTTCAAATGGCTGTACAGAATTTCTTATATCATAGCAAAAAACAATCTCGATCAAGTCACCTTTCAAAAAAACAAAATCGCTTCAGTCGTTTGGGAGATATTGCCACAGATAGACAGTATAGGCACAGATTCACACGTTAAACTAACATCCCTCTTTTTGCGTCGGGAGTTAAAAGTATTGAAATAAAAGTTCAAATAGGCTGAGTAGCCTTTGCAGGCGATTTGTTGCTACGCAATAATGTTTCCGTTACCGTCGCTTTTGTCAATCCAAACAAGAGTGACGGTGACAAAAGTAAATCGCAAGGTCAGCCTGGAATGACCTACTTAATGTCAGATATGTCTTTGATCCATTTATGACAAGAAACTTTCGGTTTGTTGATTTATTTTTAACTAGCTGCGCCCCGCGGTTTCACCCGCGTGGTGATGAAAATCGGTGATGATGATGATGGTGAAAAAAATAGCCTATGTCCGTCCTCATGATACATACTATTACCTCGCAAAATTTTATCGAGTTCGGTTAAGCCGTTTAGCCGTGATTATGTAGCAAACAGAGTTACTTTCGCATTTATAATATTATAGTATGGTTGTATCATTAAAAAAGTTTTCGGGATCAAGTTTTTTAACGAGAACTAATTTATGTGATATTTCAAACTGACAACTCATTTTCCAAAATTTGCATATTATTAAATGGAAACAAAAAAAACACGAAAATCTACTTCAATTAAAGTTGTGTGCAGCCAATCTATCAATGACCAAACAACTTGTAGCCTCTAAGTGATTTGTAACCGAAACACGTGGAGCATGTGCATTGTGCATAACGAATGCATATTTCAGTCACGACGCTCATTTGTTTTACGTGCATGAGTACGACGCTTTATGGGCCGGTGACGTCATAGGAACAAGTCTAATATGGGCCGATTTTCTTGTTTCTAGAAAAAAATACGATCGTAATAAAAAAACGGCCAAGTGCGAGTCGGACTCGCACACGAAAGATTCCGTACCACTATCTATGAAAAGAAAAATAACCGGCCGAGTGCGAGTCGGACTCGCGTACGAAGTGTTCCGTACCGTTTATCTATAAAAACGGCTGGTGATACAGGCTGCTGACAGACGGACAGACAGACAGGCGGACAGCGGAGTCTTAGTAATAGGGTCCCGTTTTACCCTTTGTGAACGGAACCCTAAAAACCGTGAATATTTCAATGCCGAAAAGTGACCGAAAAAAACATTATCCGCTCAATTCCGAAACCGATACTCACAAAGTAACGTGCATAAACCATAATATATAAATAGAAAACGGTTCTTTGTTCAAAAAACCGTTATAGGACTACCTATTACAAAATCTATTCATAATAACAGAGCGTGTTTGATTCACGATTGTTTAACAACTATGCTAGTGGCTTTATGGTAGCTACTAATTTCGGGGCAGATTTTTTAATGCTGGATTGGAAACAAAAGCTTTTTGTTCTGTTTTGTTTGCCGCTGTACTCAGGCTCTAAATTATTTTAGGAAATAAATCAAATTGGAATTATTGTAACGAATATTTGTGTACATTATTTAGATATAGGGCCTTACTTAAAAACGTTACTCAAGTTGACATACGCTTAAATATGCTCCGTCTTGTTTTCGCGTGTGACGATTGCCGTCAGCGAGAAGTTGAGAGAGCATTTTAAAACATAGATCAACTTGAGTAACGTTTTTATGTAAGGCCCTTGATATTATAAATGATTGTTATCTTTTCTCCGCCATAATCATTGCAGTCTGTTTAACAAAATATGTAAAAACCACGTCAGTTTCAATAATACAAGGTTAACGAAACGGAGGTAGTAAGTCGAAAGGTGGTATTAACACCATTACAGCCATGGACCATTACCATGGTTCATGGTCCATGGTTGCCTGGAAGAGATCGCTTTTAGCGATAAGGCCGCCACTTGTGGCACTAGTTCGTAAGTGTTTTCTGTTGTAATTTTTTATTTCTGGTGTTCACAATAAAGAGTTTCTATCTATATATCATTACGAACATTAAATACAAATGTACATTTCACTGATGATGAATAAGGTGTCGATGATTCCTCTAAGCTTAGGAATGTCCACAGAGTTGGTGACGTCGTTAATAGAAGATTGGGACAAACTGCAGCAAATTAGTTACCTCAGAACTTTTGACTGGGTGAACCGATTTTGACGATTCTTTCTTTATTATAAAGCTGGTGCTTTTCATGAGGTTCGCACAATAAAAATGGAATCCTATAGCAAAATGGGCAGGAGGAAAATTAATATTTTTTTCTTTTCACCGTTTTTTAAGCAATGGCATCAAAATTGCGCATAATTTATGGAAGTACTAAATAATGCATGGACGAAGTTCGAACCGGGTGCCATCAGATTGTAAAGCACACGTAGGCTACCGTCCACCATCGCTCAACCGCGGACTTCGATAAAAAAAATGCTCCTCTATACAACATCAAAAAATTATTTTTGCAATGCTCTATTACCGTTTGATTGATATCCGCTCTTCATCTTATAGGCATGGCAATAAAAAAGTATAAAATTAATGGCCAACTAATATCCGTGTTTCACTACCAATCAAGCTAATGTTGCCACTTACCCCATATTTACTTTAGGAAGCATCAATTAAAGAGCGAGTTAAATTAGTACGTGTGAAGCAGGAACAGTCGTATCCCATCAGCATTACCAGTAATTTCCTGTTCAAGGCGTTTGTAAACGTATATATTGCTGGTAATTTATTTTTCGGTGGTAGAGTAGCGGCTGGGAGAGGACTTACTCAATGAGTGATCTACTATTACAGTAGCATAGATTACACGATTTTGGGTTATACAAGAGTACACAGAACGTTGGCACTTATCCAAAAGGAGATCATTGTAGTTCTTATTTTAAAAACTCACTGAATGGGCCCCCTATAATGGCTGCCGTATCTTGGCACCGGAAGGGCAACATTGGCGTGGGTGGCTTAGGGTGTAGAGGTGTGCTGCACTTTCACTAAGAGCTACTCGCGGCGTTATGCTCTTTAACACTTCCACCCTGGAGCTTAGGGTCTTAGCTCTTGCGGTTTCCACCCCTGGACGGCCGGTTAAGGCAAGCCATGGGTCGGGGTCTCATTTAGCCCCATGGAATCAGGGTACGCGGTGTCGCCTCTCACCGACGGCTCGCCATAAAGCCGCCCCTGCGTTTTTTATTATTATTATTTTTTATTTCTGACGAAAGAACAAACAAACAAACAAAGTAATTTATTTTGACAAAATTTAGTTTCACATATTGTGTTGTTTTCCATAGGCTGCCGAACTAGCCTGGGACTGTGTGTCGGGTGCCAGTGGCTTCTCTTATATTGGTATAGGACAACCCAAGTAAATGCATTTTCTGCCAGCTTGTAACAGAAAATACCCACTACACAGTGAGGTCTTGTATCAGCAAGCCTCTATGCTTCCGTTTATCCGTACTGTCTATACAAATTTGAGGTTATCGCGAGTACGCGGCGAGCTTTAACATCCGAGCCGAGGTTGGACTAATTTGTAGCGCAGTGTAGATGGAACCTTATCTAAATAGTTTCTGTAGATAAGCTTTGAGTCGACCAAAAAAGCTTTACTTTATGAGATCACGTTTTAAGCTCCAACGGTACCTGCAACAAAGAAATTTCAAATTTAATTATAAACTTCATTATGATAAGCTCTTTCAACGTAAATTACTATAGATTGCTCGTAAGTAAATGCTTTGTTTATGTATAATACATAATTCATACTTTGATAATAATTAAGTATTTAATTATATGAGAAAGTGCGGATGCTGAATTGATTATTAACCTTGATAGTACATTGATCAATTTTAAAAGTTCATTAAAATACTTAATATAGAGATTAGATTAATAATCTTCTGCTAATTATTCTACTACGTTACACTCATTAATGACTCAATCACAAAATAATCTTAGTACCTAAATCAATTTTTGATGAAAATAATTAGTGTAATACATTTAATCAACGATCATTAAAACTATAGATTGAATACCTATATAACCATTGATACACATGGATATTGAGTCTAGTACAAATTACGAAAAAAATGTGTTTGGAGTTTAACGCTATAATGTATATACATTAGAAATGCTTACCGCAAAACTAGCAGTAGACTAAATGAGCAGGTAAATAGTTAATAGTTAGTACAGTTTTAGTTTACTTTTGGTTTGCACTGATCTGGATATCTATAGTTTTAAATACAATAGAAAAAAATCCTGACTTTCCTGCTGAGTCTTGAAAGAAGTAGGAAAGTAAGTTTTTTTTTCACGTGGGTGAAATCAAATTGTTGACCAATTTTCCATACAATCATTCATAAAAAACAACAATATGGCTACCGTTGCAACTTTAAATTTCTTAAAGGCACGTAATGGCGTGCTTTCTGCACACTCCATTTTGATGCCATTTTTAGTACATCGAAATTGAATCTACATTATAAAAATTATAATTCTGTCCAAAATTGAATGCCATGTGAAAACTCTTTGCATTATTTCCCGCTTTTATCTGACTAATGACGCGTATTAGACGAAAATTGCCTGGAATTACACTTTGGGTGAAAAAAAAACTAGCAAGCCTATTTTTAGGTTACTAACTAATAAACCATAATGTTCATATATACTGGGTTACGCAGAAAATAACATAATGATCATAATTATATACTGGGTTACTCGGAAACGTTGTACTAAAAAAAAATGGTTTTCGTCGAATGTGAATGGCCGTTTTGTATGGGACAGCTGATATCACGATTTCAGGGTTGGTCCCATATAAAAATGTAAAAGTAAGTACTAGTAAAAGTTGTTCAAAATGATGGGTAATATGGAACCTTATTGGCTTAGTACACCATTTCCACGTAACCCTGTATAATGTCAAAATGATATGATCAATGATATGATGATATAATCAAATGAAGGACATAGTTATCGAGTGAACTACAAATAATATTACAATAGTGGTAAATCAATATAAAGGCGAAAAGGTGATTTGTGTTTAAAAAAATGTGAAGTCTTTCACGCAGTAATAAAGCAATGGAAGAGATGTGACTTTCAGAGGTAGAGAGAGGGTTGGAGAGTGACATCAAATACTTTAAAATATTAAAAACAAATGTATAGTTCTAGAGGGAACGTCGAGCTAGTAGAAATAGTAGAGAGGCAGCTTGTCTATCTAGAACTATGTATGGTTCTTTCAACAGCAACCATTCATCTTAGTGAGTAGCCTAGTTAGTCATCGTAGTTATATCAAATAGTATATCGCACTAGCCACCACCGCCTGAAAGCTCACCCACATAATATACCAGTGGAAATCGCACACTATGTAATTCACACGATCTTCCTTGCCACACACCTGCAAAATATGAAATGAGCTACATTCCGCAATGTTTCCGAGGAGCAACAACATAGGGTTCTTCAAAAAGCGAGTTAATAGAGTCTATAATTATCAATATAAAAAACCGACTTCATAAAAATGACAAAACTGGACCAAATTAAAATAGGACCACACGGGAAGCACCAGCTTTCAAATAAAAAAGAATCATTAAAATCGAATCACCCAGTCGAAAGTTCTGAGGTAACAAACATAAAAATACAACAATCATCGAATTGAGAACCTCCTCCTTTTTGGAAGTCGGTTAAAAATAAAGTATGCTCGTAATTTGTTTATGTGTAGTTATGTTTATTTATGCTCCAAGTTAGACGAGATCTCCCGTCGTCGCAGTTTTATTTCGATTGGCATTCGATAAACTCCCCCTGCCGTCTCATCCAATTACTTATAGCACATCGGTACGTACTTCGCCTTATCTAAACTTCATCTGAGGAACTCGAAGGATCTTCCCTTCCATAGATAACATCCCATAACTGCACAATCTCATTTTATATCGACACTTATGAACAAGAATCCCGAGCGGATGTTATCTCCACTATTGTGTTGACTTTCAATACGAAACATTATACCATTTATATGTATACTATATTGGAAATGGAAATGGAATAGTCTTTTGTTGAATTCGCTGTGAAGCGTTGATTTATGATGCCTTTTCTTCGATACGATACGAAATATAAAACGAATACGATATCTATTAGATTGTGTTCAGTTTTCTTAACCTACATTTGTAAAAGTCAGGCTGATGTTGTTGTAAAAACCTACTTATCTTATCCCAATCCTAACTAATATTATAAATGCAAAAGTAACTCTGAGTGTCATTCCGTCTATTTGTTACCTTTTCAGGAATAAAGAACTGAAAATATCTTGGCGAAATTTGTGAAGACGGTAGTGTGCATCAAGAGAACGGACAAAGGACACTTTACCCCCGGAAATGCGGGAAAACGAAAAAATCGTGGGACCCAGCCAATTTATCATAACTAAGTACTACTACCTTAATTATATACCTACCAAACCACTTTAATTTTAAAATACCTTTTTTTTTTTCATCTGTACTATACTTGTAGTCATCTTGTATTTATGACGACGCCACCTACACAGTGACCATCCCTGCAAGCGGAGCTCGGGCTGTGGACAAATTGTCTTTTCACCGATTTTATTTGCGCCTAGACCCGACAAAGCTAGTTTTTTTTTTTCGTATAAATCCGCATTTGACCTTTTGACCAACTCGCTTGTTGGTATCAACGATGTGGTCGAAAATGAATCACGCAAACTTTGAAGATACCAATACACTCATATGAATACTTTTGTCTCCATCTCGCGGGATAAAAACGGTGGAAAGACAATTTGTCCACGCTCCGTAGTAGGCATATCAAAGATTCTATCCACACCTCATTTATCAAGAACGACTGAAGTTTTGTTACCGGCTTCAAAAAAGGAGGGGGTTTTCAATTCAGTTTTTTAAATGTTTTTTTTTTACGTCATAACCTCGTCATTTATAACCCATATAACCCATTTGGATTTTTTTCATTACTCAATACTTTACGTTCCTTACGTACGTGTATGTATGTGTGTTTCATTTCAATGTGTAATAATCTTGAAAACCTAAAAAAAAAAAAAATGTTCCGGATTTGAACGCAAGGCAACGCTAGTCACATTAATGAAAGTTTTTACTTCGTTTTTTTTATGTAAACAAAAAGGTTAGACCTTATTATTATATTGATATTTCAAAAAAAACAAAGCAGCATAATAACGTAGCACTCTTAGCCACCCCACAGGCAATTCGAAATTCAACAACAAAAGCACACCAATTCAATCAAAATTCCAGTGAGAGGTCAATTGATGTTCAACAAAGCAATAAAAGAAAGGAATCCTTATTGGAAGCAAGCAAGTTCGCTAAATTTAAATCAGGTGAAAGGTTAATCAAAGGTAAAAGTTTGTTTCAAATTATGTTCAGGGCCAAAATGACTTGTAGCTATTCGTATTTACAATACGTACTTCACAATATTTTTAATCCCTTATCTTATAAATAATTTGTAGCAAAATAACACCAGTGAATGTCAAAAGAGTTCTGCAAAAGTATTATCTTAATGAATTTCGATGATTCGGAGCATCATGTATATTCTGGTCGGAGCGAGTGACGGCCGAGTGTATTGTTTGTTACACTGTGCGCAGCAAGCCTAAGCCATCCGAAGCGACCGACGGGCATGCACTTGGCACTCACTCGGTTCTTTCCGATATTCGAGTATGTACTTAGTTTGTTTACTTTATTTTTTTACTCACTGTGTAGATAACTTTAAGTAAATTGTGTTTCTTCTATGTATAAAAGCTGAGAACCTAACTCCAAGATAAACCTCGGCGAGGTTTGTTGGTGTTAGCGAGCAAATTAAATGTTTAACGTATATCATAAATAAATTAATAATAATTTGTTTAGAAAATACATATTTAGTTAGGCCTCTAAATGACAATAACTTTATGAGGTCTCAAACAAGAATGAATGTAGGGGCCTAAGCAAAAATTAAGAGCCGCAATGTGCATAAAAAAACATACTACAAGAAAAAAAATGGGAACTTATTAAGTTTTGTGGAAAGTCATGAAACACAAGTTGCCAGCAATGATGTAGGGAAAAGACGATTGCGAAAAGTTTAAAGTAAATAAAAAAAATTAAATAACACGCTTTAAAATCGCTAATCCTGAAGATCCTGGTAAGGATAATAGGAAAATTTATTTCAAATAGCATTGATCAGTACTTGATTAGTGTGCAAAGTTTCAAATCAATCCGACGATTTGAAAGGGGTGAAAATCACGTTCAAAGATTCCGTTACATAGATACATAAACGTGCTAATAATCCTATTTGCATCGTCGCATTGATAACATTTAGATGCGTCAATGTGTTGTAAAGTCTTGTTCAAAACAATGATGACTATTTTATTTCTAGTTTACCACTAAATATTTTTTGCTTTATTTTTTACGTAAGCCTAAGTTGTCATATTCTCAAAAAATTCCGTCTTTTGACCGAGTATCATGTATTAGTTCAATATTTTTTCTCTCTTAGATATTTAACACTCCATAACCTACACCAAACCTTTTTCCTGACATTCGTTCCTAATTAGGGCAAAAAAATCATCAGACTAACGTTACTAAGGAAAAGAAAGGGCGTAAATCTCGGGTACTCCTCTCATTTATCGAAAATTCTTATTAGAGAACGAAATATTTTTTGCATTGCGTACAAAATAGAAGAGAATATTTTTAATCAAGAAAAAATTAATGTTGGGCTTTTTTATTCGTATAAATAACAGGCAGGTAAAAGTATGGACGCGAATCCAATTTTCCGACTCAATAATTTGGATTTTCCACCAAGATTCTACTGATTTTTAATTCTTAACGTTGCATCATTATCAACCTGTAAAAATTTAAGCAGAATAATATTTTAATTTACACGATACATATTGTAAACACAGATATTTACAACCTTAAACTATTAATAGATACTTATTCAATATTATTTATGATGTAACTACCTAAATAGAAATAAAAATCAAAATCATAAAATAGGACTTATCTAAAAGCCATGGTGAAGGGAAAAGTGGCCAGAATGCTGGCAGCATTTGGCTAAAGTAGGCGCCAGCTTTCCTTTCACCTGTCAGCTCCACCAAGCATTTGGCCAAGTCCCTATTAAAATTTGGAGTTAAAAGGTCCGATTCAAATTAATGACAATTGTCAGTAATTTGAATCGGACGTTTCGGAACGGACATTTTGACATTGAAGAAGATATTTTGACAAAGGAGATATACATTTCAAATATTGTAACATTGGATGACATGATAAATTCCATACATATTAATATTTTCATTTTGTATTAATCGCGAAAAAATTATGCGAGTGAAGGCCCTTAACATTACGCATTCGTTTTTTACTGTAATAGTATATTGGAAATATTCGTCTGAGATTATTTTGACAGGCGAGCATTTTTTTTTTACTTAAAAAAATCTGTTGGTCTTCAATAGGCTGAACAGATTTTCTTGAATCATAGCTAAGATTATTCCCGGTCAAGTCAGCAAACAAAAAAAATCAAATCAAAATCGGTTCATCTGTTTGGGAGCTACCATGTCGAAGACAGATACCTACATATTAGATACACTCATTAAACTTAAAACACGAAGAGTGTTTGCATAGAGGGTTAAAAATTACAATACGTCACATTTTTCGATTTAACTTGGAGCGAGGTATAACAGGATGGAGGTATAGGTAGGTTCAGTGTGGAGGTTAAAGGGGGAGGCCTATGTTCAGCAGTAGACGTTTTCTGGCTGATGATGTTCATGAGATATAAGTATTATTTTTATGATAAGTAGAAGGGTATATGTATAAGATAAAAAAGGATATAAAAATAAATTGCAATTCAATTTAATAACGTCGATACAGAGCACTGCAAGCGAAAAGACATTGTGGCGAACTCGCAGACAATGCCACAAAACGATAAAGTCGCTGGAAGAAAGTCGTAAAGAATTATTATTGTGAAACTTTATCGAACGGAAAATAAAGATTCCTTTGAGCATCGCAACTTTTAGAAAATGGTGTTGCACAATATAAAATTGAATGCATCTGGAAGTAAAAGTTAGGTAATTTTCAGATTTCCATACTCAAATACGAAAGTCATATAAGATTTCTATGTAGACTTACCAAATCGATTAAATTATAATAAAATAGAGGTATATAAAAAATTATAATAAAATAGGGGTACATAAAAAAAAACAATTTACAAGTCGTAATTTAAATAGTAAGCATAAAACATTTTGTTTTAACAAAAAGCTTTATAAAACCAGTCATTTGTACTTTCTTTCAACGTCTCATTTCGGGATAATACGTCTAATATAATCCCGCAAATGAATAAGGAATTCCGCTAGGGGAAATTTCCCGAAACTGGGGTGAGTTTGTGAGTGTGGTAACACCGGAAGAGGGCAAGGTGAGCCGGAGCGGACGAGACTGGATTAATTTGTTAAGACAACTCGCTTTCACAGTGGGTAATAAAAATAGACGGGCCAGTAATCGCTTTTGTCCTAGCCGAAGTGATTTTGCTTTCACCTATTGTTACATCGATCTTTCTATTCTAATTTTGTGGCCAATTTTGTCTGATATCCAAACCAAATTATACTTAATCAAATTCAATTACCACAAGGAATGTTCGTACTTATAAAAAAAAAACACGAAAGAGTTGAAATGAATTAAAATCAAATTCATTTCACAGTAACGACCAACTAGAGCTATCAATCGTATCATGAAAAGCATTTTACATGATAATTTTATTAGTCACGAGCTAAGAACCCATAATGCTTATTCGTTACTATTTTCAAGCATACGAAGTTATACCGTATACCCTATACCCGTAGTTTCATATGATGAGAAATAACACATTCATACCAACTTGTATCGAACATAATTTCGCTTGGTTTCCAATGGGTTCCAAAATCCGAAACTATGGTTTTATACGATTGTGTCGTTAGCAGCTGTCCAGCCATCATTAATTTATATGCACAAGCTGAAAGTTTTCCATGTTTTTTTGTTGTCAAATACATCATTTTACCGACTCAACAGAACAGTCGTTATATTTTTATAATTTACAGATTTTAACTGTATTACAGAATACAGATTAAACTTTCTACATTAAAAACTCTGCTTTAAAATTCACTGTTCGATTTTTTTCAGAAAATCTTTATCTTTAATTAGATATCTGCGGTAACCTATAAATCCGATGGACCATGAAAACGTTGTGATGCGAATATAATTTATTAACGTCGATATTTACGAGAATTTTATTGTAACGGTCTCTCAATTGACCGTTGAAAGTTTCCCATCATGCCATTAAAATTCATTAAAGTTTAAAACTTATAATTTTGTACTTTAAAGATTTAACGTTACCCTTTTACGTTTTAGTTACTTTTTATAATTTCTATGTTAAGTCATTGAGTTCTAAATTTATTTACGGTATTCAGTACCTATGGCGTTTGACAAAGTTATATATAGTATAATATATTTATCACAAGTTTTGATATAGAAAAACAGAAAATGTGCTAACAGAAAATACTTATATATTTTAAAACGTATTTCAATCAAAATAGAATCACATCAGTTTATTAAATGGATGCTCCAAAACTCGAAAACATGTTTTTCATAAAGGCAGCGGCATACGAAAACAAAGTCGGTATAAAGCTTGTACAGCAGGGGGTGCTCAATAAAATTTGATGGAGTATCGCATATTTTCGCGGCTTACGTTTTCCCGGAAAATATAATAAGCGGGTTGTATCATTTGCATATAGATCACACACACACCCTTTACCGAGGACGTATTTCAGGATTCGATTTTGAAGGGGCTAGCTAGAGTGTGTTAAAACATAACTTAAAATTATATTTCTGCATCATCATTATCCGTCTATCATGTCTTTACTTATTATTTGATTTGATGCAAATTTGTGTTGATGTTAAAATTGTTGTTGTATTGTAACTTTTGTCTATAGCTTCACGCATACAAAAATAAAAGCATACTATAGTGTAGGCTCCTACAAATGTTCCCCTACATTGTAAGGGAAGACTTCCTGCAATTCAAAATTATCATCATAGATATTATTCAAAAATTTCAATGGAAATAAATATTGAACCCCTGAGCCCTTACCTTATTTCTACCCATGCCGTTTACCTACAGATATTATTATTTACACACGTTTCTTATGAAGAGGCGGTAAATCATATAATGCTCATATTTGCAGGTCGGATTTGCGTTTTGCATATTTGCTCCATGGTAATTAAAGCCCCTTGTTGTTTCTAAATGGATTTTATTAATATGATGTGGTGTTTGTTTTCATAATTCGTTTATTTTGATAACGTAATAATGATGAAATTGAAGCAAAATTATCGGAACCCTATTTTTGTCCTTCTGATCATACCGTTATTGATTTAAAGCCCTGTTATTTAGGTTACTCGGTCCTTGCAATCAAAATATGGACAGTGATATTTAATCCTACAATTTTCTCGCCATGTTGTTTGTCGACATAATCCGGGATAAACGGAATGATCCGCAGATAATCCGCAGGCTTTACGCAATTTGTGAAATTTATATCTGGATGTTGAAAAAATTTATGTCTAGATACTAATTTATATGATGTTTATTTGATTTCATGGAAACAAATAATGTTAAATTTTTGCCAGAGTGAATTGCCAACGTTCAGAAATTCTCTGCGCTGTAATTTTTACTTCAATTTTAATTATTAATATAATAAATAATTTCAACCAAAATATCTCTCCATTAAACCCTATAAAGCTCTATGCATAACAAACACCGTGAAGTTTTCCGGAAGGTCCGTAAATGTATCCAAACTTTATCCGTTACTCGGATGTTGATTTGTCTGCAGGGGTCTATCAAAATTCCGCAAGTGTCACCGACTGAAGGGATGGGGGGGACAAGGAAATGAGGGGACAGGAAGGCGTCCTGTTATGGAAAACAGATCTGCATTCGCTTTGAACACGCCAGCGCCACCCAAGAAGTTGAACTTATTCTAAGATTCTTATTTAAATTTTGATTGAAAATAATACTATACACTAATAATACAAAACATATCAATAAGGTACATTGAACTTTATTGCCTATATTTTGAAGGTTTTTTGTCGTGGTGCGCATGCTACCTTTTCCTTCCTAAATTTATATGAAAATATGTCATCTTGCCTTCCAAAACCTATTCCTTCTTCCAAGACTCAGCAGAAAACTCAGGTTTTTCTTCAGTGTAGACAAGTATGACTAAAACCATAAAGAAGGCTCAATTGCTTCCAATTTTAACCCAGGACAGAGCATCGTAGGGCAGACAAATTCGTAAAGCCATCTCCACCTAACGTGGGAACAGAAAATGAAGGTAGTGATGTGCATCACGAGGCCGACAAACGATACTTTTTCGTTCGGAAAATGCTGAAAACTATGTAGCGAACTAGCGGCGACCCGCGGTTTTACCCGCGAGGATTACTCCATAAATTATCATCAGCTATCTTTCAGTGAAAATCCGGTCAAAACCGATCCAGCCGTTTTGAAGTCCATAGGGAACATACACACATACCACACATCGCCTTTTATATATAAGAAGATGAAAAGCTGGTTCCATAAATTGCATAGTAGCTATAATTTAATCTGTCACGTAGCTCAATCGAGACAACTAATTACCTAGGTTGGTCAGAGCGGTATGTGGTAGCCGATCTAAGCACGTGAGTAGGTACCCAATACCGCAAGGCTATTACACCCCATATATCAGTTAATGGTATCTGTCACACATTGCACTTTAATTAGTGACGTCATTAATTGCTTGTAACCAAGTTCATATGTAATAGATTGAATACTACAAGTCATCTGCCAGTTGTCGAATTTTTTTATATATCCACTAGCTGCGCCCCGTGGTTTCACCCGCGTGGTGATGAAAAATACTTTACGACCTATTCTCATACCTACCAAATATACTTACATTTAAAAAATCATGAAAATCGGTCGAGCCGTTTCTGAGAACTGCGACCACAAACACCGTGGCACGAGATTTTATATAAATAAATATAAATTGTAGTGTGGGACACTTCAAAATAAAATTACTTACAATACTGATGCCCGAAAAGTTGAAAGTTAGTGCCAAGATCTGCGATTTTGCGCTTGAATTTTGCACGCACTGTAAGAGAAAATCTTAGAGCGACAATAAAACAACTCAGTAAAAATTAACCATTGCAATGAATAAAATCTCAACATTGTTACGAACTGTCCGTTTCAAACTTTGCAAACGCCGTGACGAAAGTGAGTGCTGCAGTTGCCAACGAATTTTGCACTTTATCGCCGTAGCGCAAAGATGTAAATTCATTGCTTATAGCCGTGGTTGTATCTTTTAGTTGCATCTATAACACAAGAGCTATCAAACTGAACTGCGGACCGTAAACGCCGAAACATTTACAGCTCAAAGTTTCGAAGCGCAGTTGCAAGTTATCTAAAGGTCGTAGTAAGAGAGCTACAGAGTCTTTTCATTACGAACTGAATTTAAGTTTTCCAGAGAATAAACTTAGTGTTACAGATTCGATTAAAAAACATTATTATATATCAATACTAATGCCGCCAGAGTATGCTGCCAACTGGTAGCAGGCTTGAGCATTAAATTTGGATTTGATATCTTTAGACCAGGGGTCTCCAAACTACGGCCCGCGGGCCAAATCCGGCCCGCCACTGCCATCAATCCGGCCCGCGACAGGAATTGAAACTCGCGGAATTGTTGGTGATTCAGCCCTGTGGATCTGATAAAATTAACAACTGATATGACTGGTCTTAGAAATTCAGACAATTCCAAACATTTTCCGTACAAGGACTGAAGGCTGTAGCTGAAATAGATAGTACCTAGAACCGTACATAATATCACTATTCGACACTAGATGTAGTTACGTGTCACAATACACAATCAATAGTATAGTAATTGAAATGCAATAAAAGCCTATGTTTGCTTAGGTGGGCAGAAAAATTAAAATTGTTACGGCCCTTGCAACATACCGAAAAAAATATTATGGCCCCAAAGCTTCAAAGTTTGGAGACTGCTTTAGACCTTCAATGGTCTATGCGCAGCCTAACTGCTTTTGTACTGTGTACCCAAATGTTAGTTAGCTTGTTTTTTTCAATACCTACTAATATTATACAGAGTAAAGTGTGTAGTGTTGTATGTAGGGGCTAATCTTCGGAACTAATAATCCGATTAAAAAAAAAACACTTATACAAATTGATACGTTTTATTTATAACGCGGGCCAACAAAAACGCGGGCAAATATTATTTAGACACATTAGTAAAGACAAAGTATAATTCAGTATTCAGTTTCAGTATTCAGTAATTCAGTATCCTCAGAAACAAGATTGTAATTTAAGATTCGATTTACCTAACAAAGGTTCGATAAACATTATTGTAATTTGTTTTTACTAAACCGACTGTAGTAAAAAAAAACTATACTATATTTTTAAGGATTATTTTATGAATGCTGGTACTATTTATATTTTAGTTACATTAAATCAGACAAATTTTAAATCAGTATCCTTAGAGACAAGATTGTAGATTAAGATACGATTTATAAAAAATATTGTAATCTTTGTAGTGGAACAATAAATTAACTATTATATTATTATTTATTTAGTATTAGTATTTTTAAAGATTATTTTAAGAATGCACTGCAAAAATTGCATGGTAGGTACTTATTATATTTTTATGAGTTTAGTATGCATACTGCGCCAGACTAGCTAGATTGCCAAATGAACCGAGTGACCCGATCGCGCGTAAACAGTTGCATTGAAACGGAGTTTGGGATGCAATTTCCTCAACCCGACGGAGGCTTTTGTCTGCTTACATTGTAAGCTGACGCACGTACGTATTTTGACGGAATAAAGGGACAATGCGCGGTGATTTGCGAATTTCCTGCGGGATATTGGTGCTGTGGCCTTTCTTTTGCGATTATAAGTAGTCAAAACATAATTTAGTGATGGCAGATACAGTTAATGCATGAAGATAAAAAAGTATTTAGCAAGACGAATCCTTGCAAATGCTAAAACGCATACCTACTGCAAAAACAAAGCAGATTGGTAAAACCATAGACAAGATTTAAACTGTTAGCAACTCCGTTTTAAAATGAATGCGAGTTTTCGCTTACAGATTTTTTAAATATTATCTGTGTTGGTGTGCTATGTTAATTTAAAATGCCGCTTTTGCGGAATTTTCCTAACTATAAGTATGATAAAATGAGAAATTTGTTTTTTTTCGGGTGTTTTCCGCTTTTGCGGAATTTTCCTAACTATAAGCATGTTAAAATGAGTTTTTTTTTTTTTTTTTCGGGTGTTTTGTTTTTGCAATCAGTAGCATGTCATAATCACACAAAACAAAAACAAAAAAGTTAGTAAGTATATTTTATAGTTTTTCTAGAAATAAGATTATAATTATGTGTATTTTTTTTTATATATTACAAAAAAAAACTTAATCAAACTTTAATTTAATAAAGATAATGTTTTGATTGGGTATAAATTTCCACTTAGTACTTAATATTTTTATCAAAAAAGTTGAAAATGTGTGATATGCTAGCTAAGAGGACACTAAAATATAAATGTATAAAACTGTATATCTGCCACTACTTATCTATAAATGTCACCTTGTTTACAATATGCTTTGGAATTCTTACTTCTAGCTCTATTTTCTGGTCCAGCTTTAAAAAAACAACATACTTGCATTCACCTACATTACTCGCGTTAAATCGAGCGTAATCAAAGTAAATACACTCTTATAGTATCCAACTATTGCAGATAATAACAAATTGATTTTTAAAGAGAAAGTGTATTAAACTACTTTAGAGAAAGGTTTAATGGTATCAGTGTAGTATTTATTACTAAGTAAGTAATAACTAAGTGGATTCAATTTATAAGATAACTGAAAGTAAGTCACTTTCATTTTACGTAGCTCAGTGTCTGAACAAAGACAGTGTTGTCACCAGTGAGATGTGATAATAGAGGTGTTATAGGTGAACAAAACTGCTTAAAAACTAACTAAAAGCCGACTCGCCTCCGCCGTGCCGTGAATTCGGCTATGTTCCGCTTTGGTCGTAGATTATGCTGCGAGCTCTTTCACTCTCTCACACAAGACGATCTACAGATTCGCTCATGCACTTCATAGAGACAACAGCTGCCTAAGATAAACCATTTTTTTTCTGTTTCAATAAAAAATATAGTACTTACGCGTGTCTTTCCGCCTTGTCTTTCCCATGATGCGTACACTATTTTCTTGTCCAATTCCATCATGATCGGTTAAGTCGTTATGTCATTAGATTGTTACAGACAGTTAAATTACCTAAGCTTTGAACGTAACCATATAACTTTGAACAAACCTAAAAAAACTGCATTTTAAATACATCACTATTCATACACAGATATACTTACATATCTCAAGTTCACATCTCATTAGAAGCCAAAGAAAAATGACCTCTACAGTGAATAAAATAATTAAATCAAAGAACAAAGCGCGCTCGCGATGGAACCCATAGAAAGGTTCGATCTCACAAAGGACGAACTACTACGGCTTCCGGAACCGTACTTTTATATTTCCTCTTCATCACTCCTCCGCATTGAGTATGAGGAACTTTATTAATTAAATAAATCCAGGTATGAAGCTTTATCCCTTGGAAGTATCAGTAATAAAATGAACTCGACCAACGAAAACACACGGCTAAATTAAAATATCATATTTACGTTACGCAAATCCTATCACATATATCATTTTAAAATGGTCGTAAGTTTACAACATCGCATTTTGTTTTGCGTCTGGAGGCAAACATTCTTCACTAAAGGCACAGAATACAATTAAGTAATTATAAGTACAACCTAAAGGTTCAATTTAGTAAATGATACTTATAGAATTTATATTGTTTCACTTTTGTAAAGGGAACCCTTAATTAGTATAAACACAAGTTATCTTAAACAAAACAGTTGGTTTTAAGTAATCCAACTTTTTTTTGGTTAAAAGTCGAAAAAATTACCCTAAGTCTCAAACCCACTACCAGTTGTCAGCGTAGCCAGCATTCTGGCGGCATTACCACGCTGAATGGCAATGCTTATGAATGGAAATGAAAATAACATTTATTTCTACTACCTGTTACAAGATATATAGGCAATGCTTACACGTACTTATACCTTGCGCCAAAAAAACTATGTACAAATCATTGAATATTTAAACTAGCGTTATTATCTTGAAGTTGGAACTAAGAATGCATTGAAAACAAGTTTTCATAAACAAAAACCATAGGTGGCAAACAAGCTGACGGGCTGGCCGATGGTAAGCGATCGCCGTCGCTTATGAATACCTGAAACACCAGGGGCATCACAAATACGTTGCCGACCCTTAAAAGCCTTAACCCTTGAAAAGGGCTGTTGTAAAATAGAGTCCTATTCAAGAACCCCCATATTATAGTTCCTCGGAAATTCCGCAGGAGGGATTCCTCCAGGGAAGCTCATTCCATGAATTGCAGGTGTGAGGCCAAAAAGATCGCATAAAACGCACAGTGTGTGATTTCCACCGATCTATGATATGTGGATCAACTTTCAGGTGGTGGCAGCTGGTGCAATGATAAAACCGCGATGCTGGCATCAGATCGAAGCTTTCTTCAGAACATTCCCCGTTATAAATGCGATAAAAGACACAAAGAGACCCAACGTATCTGCGCATGCATTGATACATTAGGTACCTACCCACTCAATTCGTTTTAGGTGCGTTCATACCTTCATCATCATCATCATGTTCCCACTGCTGGGACACAGGCCTTCTCTCAGAGAGAAAAAGAGAGAGAGAGAGAGGTTGGGCCGTAATCCATCTTACTGGCCCAGTGCATGTTGGTGAAATGTCATGTCTTTGAACTTTTGAAGTTCTTGGACATGCCGATGCTTCACGATGTTTTCATTCACCGTTTTTAAGCGATGGCATCAAAACTGCACATAATTCATTTAGGTACTAAATAAATCATTCATCGAACCGGGTGCCGTTAGATTGTAAAGCGCACATGCTACCGATTGGCCACTATTGCTCACACGTTCATACGTAGGTTAATGTGTATAGTCTTGAGTATGATCGTCATATATTTTTTTAGGGTTCACAAAAACCATTCCGTATCAATGGTGTTAGTTAGTGTTTTAACAAGTCATAGTAATCAATGCCATAGTTGTCAGTGACGTAATCACATTAGTTATACTTACATATTAAGTTTTTGCTCTACGTATGAACTTATTACTAGAGGAAATAATGGGCAAAAAGTAAGGTAAAATTCGCATATAAAATTTTAGGAGAGGGAGAACCCATCAATTTTGACGTATCGCCAAAAAAGTAAGTACCTACTAACTCAAGTTCACTAAACCTATTGGTACCAACACCGATATTACAGCACTGGCTCTAACAGATTAAGAAGTTTTTTACAAATTGTAGGTTTACCTTCGGGAAGTTCCCTCAAATCCATCAAAATGCGCATAAATCAAAACTTCCGACAATCCTCCCGAACCGGAGTTTGTGAAGAAATGTCGCTTTCAATCTCCGAAAACGTCTCCGGGAGTTGTTTGTCGTGTTTTTGTTTGCTCTATTGATTGCAGGATATTTTAATGCCCCTCCTTAGGAACGCCGAACGTCGTCTTTCGACCAATATCTCTGGACAGGTTATGTTTTTGTCAGTAAAATTCGATGAGATTGACTGACTACCATAATTGGGAACAATAAAATACAGGCATGCCAGTGAGTCCAGTGTCGCTCCCACAGCGTCAGAAAACTTTTTTTTTTACCGACAATGAAATTTTTGACGGATGATATTTCGCTAATTGTACACTAAGTTAAAAACATCTACCAAGCCTCATGTTCATTTTAAAAAAACCTACTTAATGATACCTCACAGGAGTTAAGGTAGGGTTAACCTTGAACTTAAAGAAATATATCGATACCTCATGTATCAAAAACTGTTTTGAGGCGTGCAGGTGGCTATAACATGTAGTAACATAATTATAGATACACGTTAAAGACAAATGTCCTCCTTTTGGCTTTGGGTCGTCGGGTAAGTAAATATATACACAAGAAGCACGAAGAAAACTGTTCCTCGAATCGGGATTACTCATATTATATGAATAGATTAATAATTATTAATACTGTTCATAATTAATTTATAATATTAGATAGTTAGGTCCAACGTGTCCAAATCAAATTTGCGGACAAGTACTGATATAAGAAGATTAAGACGGTTCTTAGTACATAACGACGTCACTACGACAGCGCCCTACTTCGAGCGAGAAAAGCTGCAAAACTGAGTATTTTACACTAAAACGAACAAGATGAAGTTTCAGCAGTTTCATAATGTTTTAGCTCGAGAAAAATCCTCTCGACTCGAATATTAAAGTTGAAAGAGGTCTTTATTACGCCTAAAGAGGCATATGGAACAGTTGTGCAAGACTAATAAACGATCAAGTGTACACCGTAAAAACTTCAAGCGAAACTGAAGTCCACACGAGAAAAAGCTTAAGGTCTTTGTTCTCGACAGCCAAAACAAACGATGTGTTTAGGCATTTGTTACAATAACAAACATTGGGGAACAGCGCACTCGCCACAGAATGGGCAAAAACGTGCCTAAACGACGCGAATTGGAAATAAAACCACTGCGATTGGACCTACGACGTGTCAAGTTCCTGTGAATAAGGATTAAGAGCTTATTGTAGACGAATTTTTGCGAAACATACCTGTTGTTACCTACCACTTGACTTATGCGGTTGATTTATTACACGTTTTGTCGCATGTTGTAAAATGTAACAACAGGTATTCCGCCTGCGTTTGCAATTCACAAATGCAAGCTTAAGCTTGTTTTCTTACAGCCACGATGAAATTGCTTGGTATTTCACTGCAATATACAAAATATGTGTTCATACATTTACGTTAGTGTATGAGCAAGACGTCGACTTGCACTAAAATGGGAATGTAAAAGCTTATTTCAGTAGAATACAGCGACTCTTAAGTAAATAATATTTTAAATTTCCATATTTCTACGACAGTATGATAAAAATGCCTTTTCTGTTTACATTTTGTAATATAAATCTACTATATTACAAAATGTAAATCTAACAAACTGTAGGAAGTCATTAAAACAATTTTTGAGCACCAAATTTTACCCAAATAGGTAATTTCATTTTTCACGGTATATACTTGCCCTTTTCACCTTATCTTTTCGTCCGCGTTCCACGCTAAAACCTTCATTAAATACTGTGAACCTAAACAAACTAATATTTTGTAAGAAAAGGGCCAATTAGAGGCGAAATTCGGCAAAAGCCAACCCCCTCACGCGCCGGCAACTTATTTGCGGCAATTTACTAACAAAACTAAGTAAACAAGGGAAGCAACGCAATGCAGCAGTGTAAGATAATATTCAGCAGTGATAGAGCTCTTTAAAATCAGTTAACATGAAATATCGTGTATATACATTTTGATGAACGCGTACAAAATTAGTTTACCTTGTAATATGATTTTGGAATTTACTAATTACACATTCATTGGACTAAAATAACGTAATAAAATTGACTATAGAGACGCACGTAGGTTCAGCATGCCTTTTCCGAACCTTAGGCTCTGTTATATTGTACAAGTAATAAAAGAGAATGGTATTGATTTGCGGATGACATTTTGCTGATAAAGCAATATTTGGAGCTCATCTGCAGGGGTCTGTAATTGTGCACACACTACAGGTCGAAGTATCAGCTATTTGTTTATTTAGCGAAGGTGCCCTAATTGATTTGGTTTCTTGTGACAAAAATAGCAAGCCAATAACATTTGCTCTTTTCAGTACCTTCTCTTTAATATTGAAGTAAAAAAACTGAACAAAAAAAATATATTTATTGCTAAAACATGCCAAAAAGCTTCATGTGTGTTTTATCTGTCACCACCTTGATTTATAGTCTTAACATTGTATATTTCATACCACACTTGAAACGGGTATTCGTCGCACATGTTAAAAACCCACAGGACATTTCGACCACGAAATTGCTACCACATGTCGCGACTGTTTTAAAAGTTTGCAAAAAAACCGTTACCTGCGTCTCAAGTGGGGACTTTGGAATTTGGAATGAAATTCTTTAAGGCGACCGCTATTGTGTACCTACAATTTTCAATATTCAATGTTTCATATAAATCGGAGCTATTAGGGAGAGAGCTTAATTGATTTCCATCTTTGGACACAGTCCCTACATCAGGATGAGATTTGATTAAGCAACTAAATTGTAAACTATAAAACACTAAGTATAAGATGTTTCCTTACATGCATCACAATATGTGTATTAATAGATTTTATAGCACATGCAACTCGTAGGTATATTTTTTTTAAATGTCACTCTTAAATTGTTTGTATGGGAAAACATTATATTAAGTAAAAGAATATTCAAACTTAAGTGATATTGGACACTTGGCCAGATGCGGCGACGGCAGGTGGAGTAGTCACGCGAGATAAGCGCGTCTCTAAAAGACCAGTCCAGCGGTGGCGGGAAGACATGTACCTATACGCAAATTTTGCGGAAATACATTAAACATTGGGAAAATTGGCGACACAGGGAGAAGGCTCATGTCTTGCAGTGTGCTGGATGAGCTGTCAATGGTGATGATGGTGATGATCATCATAATCATTTCAGCCATAGGACGTCCAATGCTGGACATAGGCCTCACCCATCGATTTCCATAGGGCCGTTTGGAAGTGGCCTGCATCGAGCGTTTTCCTGCGGTTTCTTTTTGGTCGTCTATCCATCTTGTGTGTGGACGTCTTACGCTGTGCGTCCCGGTCCGTGGTGATGGTGCTGACTTTCAATTATAAAAAAAACAATACAAAAAACAACCTCAAAGTTAGAAAGCACTTGAACAAAATTATTGCTGTTGCTAAATCAACAGGCGCTCGAACAAAATTATTTATACTATTAAAGCTCATTAAAAACTACTCAGAAAAAGTAAATAACATTTTTGTGGGGGCACTTCGAGATTTTTCTCTAAAAAGTAAAGAGTAAGTAAAGAGTAAGAGTAAAGGGGGTGCCTTTACTTTTTTACTAGTTTAGTTATTTAACAAATATCGCTGACATTCATAAAGCATAATAGAAAAATGTATATATACATATGTTAGCGACCGGTGGGTGCAGGAGAGAGTGAATAAGGCTTTGGTAAACCACAAAATCCGTTTATTGGTAATTTTTACTAATTTGGACAAAGTTCCACTTTTTTCTTATCAATTTTTAGTTCGAAAGTTCTTTTTGTGACACGCCGTGTCAGCAGTGCTCGCCAGCCTCCCAGCTCGCCCATGTAGGCCACACTCCACTGAGGAGGCCGCATCACTGCGTCGCCAACAACATAATAGGTCGGGGAAAAAGTCTTTTCGTATTTTGTATGTATAAAGTTGTAGTAAAAATCTTATCCGTTGTACTGTTTGTATCTGGCTGGTTTTGATACCATTAAAAAGATGACATTTTAAAAAAGGAATACAAAATGTAAAAAGCAATTTCCCGCCATTTTTCAATTGTTTTTTTGTTCGATAAAATGAGTGAATCTAACGAACAAATTCGATATATTGTGAAATTTTATAACAAAAAAGGCAAAAATGCGACACAAGCCGCGAATAAAATTTGTGACGTTTATGGACCTAATGCAGTGTCATCAAGAGTAGCACAATGTTGGTTCAAGCGTTTTCAGTCCGGGAATTTTGATGTCAAAGATGCAGCTCGCTCTGGTCGCCCTGTTACGGATAAAGTCGATGCCATTTCTGAAAAAGTGGACCAAGATCGGCATATTAGTAGTTACGACGTAGCTGAAGAACTGGGGATTGACCACAAAACAGTTTTGACCCATTTGAAAAAAACTGGGTATACAAAAAACTCGATATTTGGGTGCCACACGAGCTCACTGAAAGAAACCAAATGAATCGTGTACTCATTTGCGATTCTCTATTGAAACGTAACGAAACCGAACCGTTTTTGAAAAGATTGATCACTGGTGATGAAAAATGGATCACCTACGACAAGAATGTGCGCAAAAGATCATGGTCAAAGGGCAGTGAAGCACCACAGACTGTAGCGAAACCCGGATTAACACGTAATAAGGTGATGTTGTGTGTATGGTGGGATTGGCAGGGCATCGTTCATTATGAGCTTTTACCGCCGGGCAAAACCATCGATTCGGATCTCTACTGCCAACAGCAGATGAGACTCAAACAAGAAATTGAGAAAAAACGGCCGGAATTGATCAACAGAAAGAGTGTGGTCTTTCATCATGATAACGCCAGACCGCACACATCTTTGGCCACTCAGCAAAAATTTAGAGAGCTTGGTTGGGAAGTGTTAATGCATCCACCATATAGCCCAGACCTTGCACCCTCAGATTTCCACCTGTTTCGATCTCTTCAGAATTCTTTGGGTAGTGTTAGATTAACATCAAGAGAGGACTGTCAAAACTACTTGTTGCATTTTTTTGATCAGAAGTCCCAAAAATTCTACAGCAACGGGATCATGTCACTACCTACAAGATGGCAACAAGTTATCGAACAAAATGGCACATATATATTATAATTAAATGTAATTAAACTTGAAAAAAATATGTCTAGAATTTGTTTAAAAAATACGAAGAAACTTTTTCCCCGACCTTATATTCAGAACATCCATCCTGCAGAAGATGGGTAAAATTAAAATAACTACTGAATTAAACGAAAAAACCTGCTATAGGTATATTTAGTTAGAAACAACGTAGAAAGTCCAAGTAACTTGCAAAGGAAAAGCATAATTACTACAACTAGTAGTTACTTTATCTATCGACAATTTCAAATGATGCTTCAATTTAGTACAAGGTAGTTACCGTAACAATAGTGTTATTGAGGCAGTAGACATGGTGAAGACAAGGCTGGTTATAGCATGAATTTAATATGAGTAGTTAGTAGTAGGGAAAATTCTTGTCAAATAATTAATGAAGATTTGGAACAGTCTGATGACAGAGGAAGCCACACACTACCGATCATTCAAATAAGTAATGCATGTGACATAACAGCATATCATTATTCACAAAGAAGTTCAATGTAACAAAAGAATACTAGGAAATGAAATAGGTAAGTTAAGTGCAGTAATTAGGTTTTATTTTCAGAACAAAATATGCTGTTGTGATATTTAGGTATATAAGTTATTTATTAAATTAATAAGTAAGGTAAATTGGTATGTAGGTAGATCATTTGACTACCCCTGTGGCTCAGTTGGTAGTGAACCTGTCTTTTGAGCTTGGGAGCGTGGGTTCGATTCCCACTTAGGGCAAACATTCGTGTGATGAACATTTGTGTTTGTTCTATTTTTGGGTGTTAATATATATTTAAGTATGTATTTCAAGATATATAAGTATGTATATCAGTCTCTGGCTGCCATATTACAAGCTTTGCTTAGTTTGGGGTCAGATGACTGTGTGCAAAAATGTCCCAGATATTTATTTATCAACAAGGTTTTAATATATGTAGTCACAATAATACTATTTAACGGGAATTACTTAAATATTAGTGTTATAAAGTAATTAAGTAGAGTATAAAGTCATCATCATCATACTCAGCCTATACTAGTCCACTGCTTGACATAGGCCTCTCGCAAGGCACGCCACTCAGTCCAATCTTCGGCTTTTCTCTTCCAGTCTCTGCCAGCTGCCTAACGTATATCATTCCTCCTTCGAGTTTTAAGGCGTCCTACGCTACATTTGCCGATTTGTGATCCTATAGAGAACAGGTGTCAACGTTTCAGTTCCATAAGTCATGACAGGTAGAACTTACTGGTTAAAGAAAAGTATTGAGTTGAAGGACGTAAAATGCTGAATGTTTATAAATTTAAAGCTATGATAAGAGTTATTAAATTAGATATCCAAAGTACTCCATTATGCTTTTAAAGTTATGCCAGTTCTAACATAACTCAAACTCTTGCACGGACCATTAAAGTAGCATGGCGCTTTAAGCACTCCCTCTTTGCAAATTAAGTTGGCGAAATAAATTATGCCAAAAAGACAGTTTATAATGCACATACACAAAACTAAAAGTGAAATGAATGATAGAACATGAGCATGACTTATATCGTAAGATGTACGCTATAACAATAAACTTAAACCCTGTATTTTTGGTAACACAAGTGAAAATTAAAACCCGGGTAAATTGGACACGGGTATGTCCTAAAACTGCGACCAGAACCACCGGAGGATGAGCAGCAGCGTCCTAATAGTACACAGTGAACGTACTGCGATCCCCAAGCCGCCTGCCAAGCGTGGAGATTATGGCAACACCCCTCTCTATGAGGGAGGTCTTGACCAACAGTGGACGTTAATTGGCTGATGATGTAAAACAAAATGTACGTCAACATTCCAACATAAAAAGTAGACTTGACGCACGTCTCACGTTTCGATCCATTGATGTAAGATAACAATACACTATACAGTCAAAACGCGGTAGAGAATTCTAGGATTTATTTACGTACTCATTTATGTTATAGGGAGCTCAATTAACAATGGACTAATAAATGAAACGTAGGAAATGCAATAAACTTTCCTGAACGGGAAGTAGAAATACAGAAACGAATTCTACGAAACCATTAGAGTAGTAAATACAAATTTGAAGTAAAATACTCGTAAGTCCGTTTGCCAGAGGTGCCAATAAATTGGAACCCAGAGACCAGGTAACTGCTATCACCGGGAGCACTCGACCAAGTTGCGCCGCTTGGCTGACCTCTCCCAGTTAACTTGTTAAATCGAAATTGTGGCACTTTGCTTGTAGCTTGCTTGTAGTGTGGTTTTCCAAGGTACACTAGTGACATGCACAATTATTTTTGTAGTTAAAAAACGGCTTATGATAATGTCTTTATACTTTATTTGAGAATTCAATGACAAGATCCAAATTGAAAACTTGATAGAAATAATTATGTTTACGGGCGAATTCGTATTCAAATGTTATTTTAGCGTACAGATGTGTCAGAGTATTTCGAAAGCATATCTCTAAACTTACTGCTTAATCCGATTTCCTAGAAACAACATCAATGTTTGTCCTAGCTCAAGCTTGTTTCAGATACGCTCGATGTGTCTCTGAACCAGTGATGGGTAAACATAAGTTGTATCAATAATAAACGATATTGTGTATGCAGTATTATTGTGCGCTCACGTCATCCTAGAATCCACACTGTTTGTGATTTACAGTTGACAATTGAGTGCATCGCAAGGGAGTTTTATTGGGCCTTTATTGTTTATCGTCCGTAATATTTCAACTGTTTTAATTTTTATAGCATGAAGTTTATTGCTTTCTTTTTAACAGTTTTTTTTACTACAAATGGTATGGTCTATTATTGAGAGGCCATCTTTTGGTAGAAATTTATTGTCATGATAATTATCTTCCAAAACTATCTTGTATTTCAAAATATAGCGTCAGATAACAGGATTTATCTACAATAAATTAATCAGTCTTATAATTATATCTTAGGTATCTATCGATTATTACACATTAAAATAAAACAACATAATAAAGCCGACTTAAAAAATTGACGCTTGACCAAGTATGGCGTTTCCTTTGACAACCGCAATCACTACATTTGTTTTGATAATACTCAAATCCTCGTCAAGGAAAACTTATATAGATCAATAACATACAATAAGTAATGTATTAATATATACTAACGATACTACGCATGATTACTAAAAAGTACCACCTGCTTTGGATTCAGTCATAAAATTAATAAAATCTCAGAACTGCAAGACCTCTGGAAACCGTGACTGACTAATTCGTACATAGGAAGCGTTTTGATTAAAAATCATTGGCGTTACTTATAAATAAATATTTTCATAACATTTTTAAAGGCATGCGTTATCTATTCTACATGTGTTCCTGGCCACGGACGCTGCAGTGTTTGAAATAATGTAAAATACACGCTATAAAATCTGTTGCAAGAATTTAATTTCAATTCAGTCTAATATAGTTAATATTTATTTACTTCGCAATTTATTATTATCAACTAAATTATAATTGTAAAATTGATTTTAAACTTAAGAGGATGTTAACTTGTAAGCATTTAGTATAAGGTATACATTTTGTTCAGGGGGTGCTTCTTGAAAGTAACAAACGTCGATTTTATTTTCACCCTCCATTGCCCCACGATTCCGACACAACATGCTATATTTTCCGATATTGTTATGTAAAAGTATTTTTCACTTACATTATCTGCCAACCTCTGCGTACCTACCTAAACACATACAATTATGTCTACGTGTCTAAAACAACCCAAGTCAAGTTCCAAATTCGCTCCCGAAGTGTTCAGTCCGTAATTAACCACTGTTTTACTTGAGTAATTATAAGTTAATTTGACTAAGCATCATGATTCATGCCTCTTTATGTACATAACCGCAAAATTTCGCCGCCGCAGCGGTCTCGGGAGAATTAGTATTGTTTAAACTGATTAAGCAAGTTTATATTATCTAATTAGTGGGGTAAAAGGGAATTGTGAAACTGCTAGTGTTAAATTAAAGCTCAGGTCAAGCCCGAGCAAATGCGTAGTGAACTCAACTTTTTACATAAAGCGTGGTTTTGTATTTGTTTCTAAGTATACATCGTCCCTAAAAAATACTTAACTTCTTTGGAATTATTTTCGTAATTCGTAGCGCAGATAAAGTGATATAACAGGCCTTTTACCTCTTACTCACAAATTTAGTCATTAAAGTTTCTGACAATTTTGTCATACGACATCTGTCTGTCAAAATTCGAAATTTAAAAAAAAAATTGGTTGAAGTATTAATAAATAAATAAATAATAAATAAATATAAAGGAACATAATTCTGCAACCATCGATAGATGGCGCTGACAAGATTATGATTCAAATTTTTAGGGTTCCGTACCCAAAGGGTGTAAACGGGACCCTATTATACTATACTGTATTATATATAGAGCCTATGCTGTTTGTCTGACTGTCCGTCCATCCTATATTTTAACGGCTGTATCTTTCGAACCGTATTAGATACCCGGTTGAAATTTTCACAGAATATTTAGTGATACGACGGATTAACTAAAAAATAATAATTAAGTCAAAAAGTAAAAATTAAAAGGGAGTCCCCATACAACAAACGTTTTTAAAACATATTTTTGTATTTGCTCTAGTGTAAAACTAGTAATACGTACAAGCGTCAAACTTGGTATGATTATAGTACACAATCCAAAGTAAAACAACAAATAATAGATAATTACTGGCCAAGTACGAGTCGGTGACAAATTTCTAATCACCACCTGTTCTCATACGATCATCGAAGTTGAGCAAACGTCGGGAGCGGTCGGTACTTGGATAAGTAATCGCCTGAGCAGGCATGATCTCTTTTTGCACGAGTTTTTTGCACTTTGGTTAATAATTTATGTGGTGGTACGAAACCCTCAGTGAGCGAACCCGACTCGCACTTGGCCGTTTTTTTTTAACCTTTCTTGGTCTGTGGTTTCACAAAATCTTCAGATGCATGTCTCGCCAACACTATTGCATTTTTATGAACAGTTTTTTTTTTTAAATTGCCTTTCGAAAAACCTCCTAATCCAAACAAAATGAATTATTCGAAATTTTTACCAAGTATGATAAAAAATTTACGAATTTAAAGAAGAATATTATCCGATATTTCCATTTAATATGAATACCAATAAATGCACCAGTTTCAGTAATTTCATCAATCTGTACGGCGAAGTTCCGTTAAAACAACGATTTCATAAAAAGTTTATGAATGAAGTTGATTGCAGTTATGTTCGCAGCAGAGTTCAGCCGGTCTATTCTGCAAGCTAAGTGAACGCGCAAGTGAAGTGATAAGCTAAGTGAACGTGTGTTTTTATTGTCGATTACTATAAAGAAATGTCAAAATGTCGAGTGATCACCGTTGACTGTAGTCCCTTACCCTTATAACTCGATATTGACATTTATCTGCAGAAATAGGCGAGAAAAAAATCACATTCACTTAGCTTATCACTTCACTTGCGCGTTCACTTAGCTTGCAGAATAGATATGCTGTAGCGAATGGTTATGCATTATCGTATATTTTTCAGGATACTGATATACCTACTAGTTAACCATTTTTTATTAGATTATATCAAAACGTAACAGATATTGATTCTAGTTCAAAAAAATTGTATAAATATTAGTGTATTCGTGCTTTGAAAATTTTTGATCTATAAACTGCTGAAAACGTTTTGCACGTTATAGCTACATACTTATTTAATAGTTATGACATACAAAAAGCTGACCTTCCAAAAAAGTTGGAAAGAACTATCTACCAAGATACGGGAAAATATGCTTAATATGGTCGCAAGGGTACATAATGCATTTATTTTCATAAATGTACCTCTTATTCTTATTTAATAACTTGAATTGGTGTTCATAGAAAGTTTTAGACTCTAAGCTAGACATTACACTAATATTATAAAAGCGAATATTTGTGTGTAAGTGTATATATTTGTCCGCACACAACACAGTTGGTTGGTTACCATAATCTCAAAACATTCTTATAGTAACCTTACATTGACTTTTGTCTTGCTCTCTCATTAGACAAGAGAGCGAGACAAAGCTCAAAGTAAGATTATTTTAAGAATGTTTTAGAGGTCATGGTAGCCCCCCTCAATGGATTTAGATGTAATATGGTGTACAAGTAGCTTATACCTTGGATTAACACAGGATTATGCACGAAAATAATAATAGTTCCTGTGGGATATGGGATGAAACCACTGGGTGTTGCTAGTTGAATAGATATTTAAATAAAGTTATATGTTTATTTACGGGATATTTACCGTGGTAAGGTTGTGGAAGAACATTATTCTTGTATGCTTTATGTGAATACTAACGTAAAGCATGTTATGCTGATTCCCCTTTGAGTGTTACCAATGTTGCTATTACCATAATAATAGACGAATTTGCTGGAGAACGACTGGTTGGAATAAAAGAAGTGACAAACAACGCAAGTAGGAACATAATAGAAATTGAAGATTTTTTTATAAAAACTAAAGATACGATATGTAACGAAAATTGTTGTTTAATTGTAAAATCAAACTTTATTTGTATGTATGCCAATCCAATCTCGTTAATGCAAAACCACAGACTAAATAAGGTTACTTCACCGCAAGTGCAAAATATCATCACGTCACAAAAGACAACCTGACACTCCCGTCTCGAGAACAGGTAATGATTTATGAAGTGCGCATAAAGGAAGTGATACACAGCGGAGTCAGTAACATTAGACCGCATCAAAATAAGAAAAGGGATCGTATCAAAGGCAGTAAGGCGGTGTTCCCAAGGGAGAGTCCCTTTATTTATGGTCCGCGCCTTTGTTAGTTCCTTCGAGAAGTATAAATAGTTCGTTGAAATCGCCGAAGCTTTTGAGGGTGTATTGTAGAAAATTAATGATGTGGTCAGTACTCGTATTGGATTAAAGATGCGGGTGCGAAATGCTAAAAGCCTCTGGCATGTTTGTATGGCTTTGTATAACATGAAACACTTAAGCGAATGGCGAAGAGATCAAGGGGTCGTGGAAGGGTGTTGAGATTGCCGTGGGCTTTTATGCGTTACCTAATTGAATTTTTGTGTTATGAATATCGTTGAGAGTTTGGTGTTAAGTAACCATTTTGTTTGCATAAAATTTATTTGTATCTTTCTATTTAGTTCGAAAAGGTTCTATCATTTCAAAGTAGTGTTTAAAACATCCCGTGACAGAGACCAAAATTTCTACTAAATTGTTTTTAATGAAACCGGTTAATCTATATTTCGTGTCGGTTTATCGCCAGTAGATCAAGAATAATCTAGATCAAATCGTAAAACAGGGCATTCTAATGGGAAACGATAAAAGTTTTACTACATCGCGTAGCACCGAATGTTTCCACAAAATCGTAAATATTGCCCAAATACGAAACGACCGGAACATTACGACCCTTTCTTTCACGGGGTTTATAACTGTCTAAATCCTTCATGGCTATGTTGTTCCAATGTTAATAAATTTTTGATAACGGGAATGTTACTAAACATATTAATAACGTTATTGAAACACTAGATAATGGTGTATGTGTAGTACATAGATGTGAAATAGAGACGAATGAAGACATTGTACAAGAATCATAATCATCATTGATTTTCAAATAAGCGGATGTACAAAATTCAATAAAAAGTGCCCTGAGTATGTACAAATTACAACACACTGTACAAATACATTACATTACAGTACAGTACATTACTGTACAAATTTAGATATGTTTAAGAAATACCCACAAACAAATTAAAATTCTATGTTGGTTTTACAATGTCTAATTTTGGGTTAAATATAATATGTACACTGTTCTAGTAAATGCATTTATTTATCTTATTAGTAAGTATGGTTTTCATTCACTTTTGGTACGGATGGACATTTTTGACTATTTGGTTGTGCAGAAGTTGGAATTATTTCAACAATACGGCGTATTTTTAATTTCGATTATATTTTAATTCAATTTATAATGGTATCTGTCATCTGGCCTGCAGTTTGCACTCCCCATGGAAATGAAATTTTAATACCACTGCCACATTTGAATAGCAATGGTCTGTGCAACATTGCATCCGTCATGACAATAACAGTTTGAATTAAAATTTTGGACAATGCTCGGTAAAAAGAGATGGTGGTCGTTGTAGAGAATTTTAGATTAAGAATTACTGTAGACAGTAAATATCACATCACATCATCAGCCAATTAACGTCCACTGTTGGACAAGGCCTCCCCCTCATAGAGAGGGGTGTTGCCATAATCCCCACGCTTGGCAGGCGGCTTGGGGCTCGCAGTACGTTCACCGTGTACTATTAGGACGCTGCTGCCCATCCTCCGGTGGTTCTGGTCGCAGTTTTAGGACATACCCGGTACCATAGACAGTAAATATATTTATGTTCAACCGAATAGATTTTTTTATCGTAATAATTTTAATAACTGAAAGTTATTGTTGAATGTCATAGTAACGCTAATAGCTTAATATGTTTATTTATGGTTGGCTAAATCACCACTATCACCAAGTCCCGTTCCTAGTCATGTAAAAGTTGTTAATTTTTATGAGTTTTACCACAATGTTGTTATTTTCAGATTTTAATCTGATTGTAATATTTCACTCAGTATCGAGAAGTCTAAAAACTGCAGCATAAATATTCAGTCTTTTTAGACTGGGAACATTTATCATTCGTCTGCGGATATTCTCTCTCAGGCGTAAAATACTCGGCGAATAAAAACTGTCGAATGGGAACCGATACCAGAGCAATTTGTCACTGGGTCTTAGGAGTATCTTCGGACTGTATTACTATATAAAAAATTGTCAGTACTGTTATTTCCCTTGTTTTAAAATAGATATACATTCTGTTTGTCAAAAATTCCACACAAGCCATAAATCAACTCAATTTATACGTAAATCGTGAGATAGCATGAACTTATAAATAGTGTACAACGAAATGATTATCTTTAACAATATGGCAAACAAAAATTTCATTATAGTCCAATGACCTCACAAGTATGATGTCACAATAATTATTTCTTAATATTTAATTCCAACTCCTTACGAAAAACGGCATTATTCTTTCCTTCTCCAGACTTATAACGAAAATTCTTCACATTTCTTACTGTCCGGTAAAATTTAAGGAGGAATACATTCTAAAATCGCTCGCTAAAATCTCACCCATCCACAAGAAACCTTGGCATTCGAGATAAGACCGGAATCGTGAGCGCCAGTAACCTGTTTGTGGCGAGACAATATCTGATGCGGCGGCCTTCAGCTATGCAGCATGCACTTACCGACCGAGAAAATTATATTCGCTTGGGAATAGTTTAATGAGCACAAGAAAATTGACGTTGAAATTGGGATAGCAATTTGCTTTACTACTTATTTGCGAAACGCAGAAGGCGGCATCCATGTTTCCCTTACTTTTTAATGGATCTATAAATACACGTGTAATCACGTGTGTTCATATTTAATTACACGTATTCATATTTAACTTCTTCTTAGTCGTTGGCGCTCATGGCGAATTGGTCGTGGTCATCCGTTTGGGTAGTGGCTCGCTTCACAATACGCCGCCATTCTTCGCATATTGACGCCTTTCTCATGCACATGTTTACGGGACCGTAAAGTGCAGCCTTAATTTGGTCTATCCAACACAATGATGGGCTGTCGCGCGATCTTGATATTTGAATGGTTTGGATATTTAACTACACGGGTTTTTATTTTTGCATCAAGCAATTTTTATTCAAACTTGAAATATTGTTTTAGATGTCACCATAATCAAAACTGGCTTCAATTCCCGATACGGTTGCCAAACCGAGATCATGTCTTCTAAGCAGGCTGTAGTATAAGCTCCGAGAGCAAGTTATGATCGCTCTATATCAAACTGGATCGTCCATAACCATTGTCCGTAACGGCTGTCTCATGAATTCCGTCTGGATGGCGTTACATGATGTAAATGACCTCTGCAACACTAGAGCCTGTGTCACTGTTGGCCGATATTAAATAACTGTTGGATACATTTTATTGTCGCACGCCTAGAACCGTTCTAGTTTACCGTGACATTTATTTTTAAGATAAGTTATGACATGAAATTTATATACTCAGTATCTAACCAGAATTATAAATAAACAATAATAAATATATATCTGGGATATTTTTGCACACACGGTCATCTGACCCCAAACTAAGCGAAGGTTGTAATATGGCTACCAGAGACTGATATACGTACATATATATTTTAATCACATATTTAAATAGATATTAACACCCTGACAGAACAAATACAAATGTTCATCACATGAATGTTTGCCCTAGGTGGGAATCGAACCCACGCCCCCAAGCGCAGAAGTTACGTTCACTACCAACTGAGTCATCGGGCAGTCATTTCATCATTTTGCTCAGAATCGTTTCATTTCTTATTCGGTTAAGATTTGTGATTAAAATACACATTTTAGTTGAATCAAAAGCTTCGGTCGGTGTTGGGTATTCAGATTTACGTAGTGTTTTGTGTTTACCTATATCAATTTAGATGTATTTTATTAATACCGACTTACGAATATAATCTTACTTAATTTATATATTTTTCAATTTATGTACATATGTGGTATAATTTACTTGATATTTAATTTTTATTAATATTAGTAAAACAAATATTGACTTAGTACTGTACCTACAGACTTATTTGTTATTGATGATAATTGTAATTTTTAATTGCATGACTCGTTATACGCCTTGGCATAGCTGTGAGCGGGACGAGTATTTGTCTATAAATGTAATAAATAAATAGCAAGTTTGCAACAAATGCAGACTAAATTTTCTAATTACTTTAACCTTAAAATAAAATTAATCATTATAGTATTAGTCTTCTTTCGGGATTTGGACATTTTCAAACGCTAACCCGTTACGCATAATTTATTAATAACTATCATATCACACAATATGCTTGGTTTTATAAGAAAAGGATTAGTTCTAAAAAACGTTTTTACAAAAGTTATAAACGGCAGGAAGCTTTCTCGTTATGCATAAAAGTAATAGCATTGACAATGCGCGATATTTGACAGCTATATAGAATTTAAGTAATGACGGTCAAATTCTCAAGGAGATTGTAAAAGTTTACGATGGGTTTACATCAAATGGTGAAATTTTGAAAGTATAACGGCGAGTTCTTAAACTCTCTAAGCGACGATGTTTCAATTGTCATGGAGGTACGAATGATGTTACAATATTTGCATTTACGAGTGTTTGAGATGTAAATGCAAAAGTAATCTTGGCAAATAAACGTGTGCAGATTAGATGCTACTATTTGTACAATACTTATATGTATATGAAACTATCAATACTGGATACTACTGTTTGGATTTTTAATTGTCCTAAATAAAAGATTTTGAATTTGAATACTATTAAGCACATGCAAAAAAAATAAGGTTTAACAGATGTAAACGTTAATAATAGCACCCATTAAAAATTCAATAAGCACAACTCATATAACAAACATACACTTCTATTTATTTAGTAATTGGGTTGAATGTTAAGGATATTTATTTAATCAAAAAAATAATAACCAATTCAAACGAGGTACCCGATCCAACAAGCCAATTTAATCTCAATAAAGGGACGCATCGCTGTTCTGAAATTACACGGATCCTATTATAGTAATAATCATTAATGTATAGACCTCTGTTCCAATATTTTCTTGAATCTCGGTCAGAGTAAAGATATTGAGGGGGATTGTAATTCACATTTTCTATTTTCTTGCACATTGTTAGAATTTAATTTGGAAAGTTCTAATTCAAATTTAGAGATATTGCAATATGAATCATATTTCAATAAATTAGGTTGAAAAGTCAGTGGTTGAACCATAACAACTTATTTGAAATCAACCATAAAATAAGTTTCATAGTTAAAAGCTAATTCAAAATCTGATAGCTTGTGAGAACTTCATATTTACTACATCGTTTATTTTGTTTCTTACTTTATTTTCTTCTTAATTTCTTATTTAACTTATATTTTGCTAACTGATTGAGATTCGTATACTTTTTTTTCCAACAAGTAACATATATATTTAATACTAGCCGTCCGCCCCGGCTTCGCACGAGTGTAAGCTCGGCCTTCGGCCTCGCTACAAAATATAATATAGCCTATGTCACCCGGGGATAGTGTAGCTTCCCAACAGTGAAAGAATTTTTCAAATCGGTTCAGTAGTTTCGGAGCCTATTCATTACAAACATACAAACATACAAAAATAGGTACAAATCTTTCCTCTTTATAATATTAGTGTAGATTTCAAAATTAGACTTATAACGGCGTAATTGAATGTACCAATAATATTAAACTCAGGCCAATAATTCTCATATTATCAATTATCTCAAAACAAGAGATAATCCAACCACAACCTCGACGTAACCCACATGCTTTCAATCTCTCAAGGGTGAATACACATCTTGATAACAAACATCTCAGTTATTGTTCAAACATAGATGACCACATGTATAGGTAATTTTAATAGGGTTCCATATAAAGCCAACAGGGCCTATTCCCGCTATCCACACCTACGTACGACGATAAATTCGATATGGTTCATTAAATTTATGCATTCGACATTCTTCAACCTAAACAAATATGACGCATTATTATTATTAATCTACTCCAGAGCTCTTAGTTAAACTTGGGTTTTGGGTTCATAGCGTATCTTTACAATTTCGAAGCCATAAAAGATGTAGTTGCAAACAAGCTCTAATCCAACGAAATTTTAAACAGAGCAGTGCCCTTAATTCATAAATATGTATTTTTAAATTTCCAAACCAAAAGTAGACGTAAAACATACTAACTATTATGTAATCATTTAGTTTAAATTTGTTGCAAACGTTAAACATTATTATTTTATATTATTTCACTTTATTTCACTAAATTCTCGGGTCTAGCCCGGACACTTGGTGGGCATTGGTGGAGCCGAAGCCAACACCAAGATGCCTTTTTGAATATAAAATACATGCAACTATGAAATAAGTATGTATAAAAAGGAATATGAAACTATTGTACAGTATAGGATTGAAAAAGTCTGGGCTATTGAGGTGAACAACTTGTGGATGGAATAACAGATATAGAATGAGAAACGGCACCTGCCTTATCATGTCTCATCTCAAAATTATATTATATTATAAATTATATAATTTATTATTAATGGAAGAAAAGTAATAGAAAACATCATCCGTAAGGCTGTTATAAATTCAAAAGCTCGGCAAGGTGAAAGCTTCTAATGGTACAACAGCGTTGTGCTGATAATTTTTGAATTATAGCAATGATTTTATCGCAAATGTCAGTAAAGACAAGCTTTCTATTATGAATTAAAATGTTAACAATGATTGAGTTATTATATTATCTGTTGTACAGTGATTGTCTAGTGGTGTTACTTTTCCTTTCCCTTGGGTGTACCTTTCCTTTCCTTGTCTTTAGAATTCATCGTACTTTCAAAAAAGAAACAAAGAGAAGTGAGCGATTTATCCATGCCATTTATAGGTGCTGCATGTTTTTCTTATCAACATTGTGATCATCTTCTATCTATATTTTAGACAACTTATTTGAGTGGGCTGATGAACCATTATCGTTTATTTAGATTAATATAAAAAACAGGTAATTTTAGTAATAACATAACTGGGATATGCAAAGAGTTCGCATAGCATTAGTAATTCCATTCATTGTACTTACCTGGATACTTATTGTGACATCTACGATACCCTATGGGTAACATCCAAAACATGCCAATTACCTGTAAATAAAGAACAAACATAATTTTAACTCAAGTTCAAGCGAAACAAGTTACTTAACTAAATATGGAGCTTATTAAAATTCCAACCGACCGTCACATTTCGTACATAAAATATTCAAAAAATGTTTATAACAAGGGATGCTTGGGTAATTAAAAAATTTCACCTGAACTTTCAGAGGCACTGTTGTGTATAATTTTTTGCATATACATAATCAAGGTAGACTTATAAGATTATTTAATAATAAAAATAATGTTTGAATACTTTTACATCCCGCTTATAGAAGCATTTTTAAAGATAATTATAGATTTACAACTAGTGTTGCTTGAACTATCGATAATTGACCACGAAAACCAGTCAGAACGACGATTGTACTATTTATGGTTAGCTATTGTCATTCTAGCTATTCATAGCATCTATTATCGATACGATAGTAGTTTATTTTTAATTATTAATAGTCCAAAACTATAGCAATATCGATAGTATTGATAGTAAACTCGCCAGGGATGAAGATGGTATTAATAATATAACATCCCTACATCTCTTTATCTTATGATGATACTGAAAACTTTCTTAAAATTATTTCTTAATGTAATGTTTTTAGTTTTTTTGTAATTTGTGAGCTCTTGTCGTATTTTCGTAATATAGTCAAGTATATTATTTATTGTTAATTTGTTTTTAGGCCCCCACGAGACAGGCTTTGTCCTAGTGTGGGGACAAATAGCAAAATATTATTTTAAGGTGTTACTTTTTAAGCAATAAAAAATCTTTAACAAGCATTATTGACTATCGAGGATCATTTCAATCGATACTATTGTAAGTTATCGATAGTAGTATTATCTACTGCATTTTATGCTATCGATGTCGTTTGTAAATTGTTTTTTATTATTATTCGGAAATTACTAATGTAAGATATTAAAAGGTGACAGTACGATGAAGATTACCAAAAATTGCATAGTTTTGCATAATAATATAGATATTCTTGCCATCGATAGTATTATTAGTATTTATGTTTCTATTATACACAATCGTTTGTTTGTTAATAGCGTTCTAAAAGGTCGGCAACGTATTTGTGATGCCTCTGGTGTTACAAGTATCCACAGGCGACAGTGACTGCTTAAGTGCTTACCATCAGGCAGCCCACCTGCTTGTTTGCATTTTAAAACTTAAGTAGATAACATTAAGCTGGTTATCCGTCGGTTTGTCGGTTAAATGTGTGAAAACCACGTTAGTTTTCATAATAAAAAAATATCGATAGTCTATCGATAGTGGTCTTTCAATCGGCAACACTAATCATAAGGAACCACGACCATACTAGACTACCTACATCATTCACACAATGTCTGCCACTGACACAACGCTGTACACGCTATACCCACGCTAAGGACCTCATAAACAGCAGCATTTCTATTTCTCTTAGAAATACTCGTAATGATAATCTCCCTTTCCAGACCTGCATCCCAATAAAATGTAGAAACCAACGCGTCAAATATGAAACATAATGAAGGCAAATAGGTTTTTTTTTGTTAGGATGTAAAGTTTTAGACGCCATTACTGTTAATTGTATTAATTTATGGAACCAGTGGGTGGCGTAGACAATTGGCTGTTAACGGCACTCAGAATAGATGGGACTTAACTGCATGCCTTGTTAGTAATCAATGCTCGGACTTAACTGCATATAACTTTTCTCGAATATGCTATATCTCAAACTGACTGTGTGGTATGTGTGCCTTGGCTTTGTTACGGCCCGCATTTTACCGTTCATTCATATGTAGTACAAGTACATGGGTACATGGTACATGAAAACATGTGTTCGAATCGCGAAAGTTTAAAAAATACTAAGTACATGGGTACTTAAAAGAAAAAGTTTTTTATTCCCACAAAAAACAAGTAGAAACAAAATACTAAAAAAATTATAGGCAGAGTTATCACTCAAAGCGGTATTTTCCAGTTATGCGTGGTGTAATACCAGTTGAAGAGCAAAAAATCCATAAAAAAAAATTGATTAATTCTTTTGACAAACTTTTACGTTAACTTAATATTCGTTCTGATGCTTGGCTCTTCTACAAATTTGCAAAATGTATATCTGACTACCGAAACACGAAGCCTATAAAAACCGTTTTTCATCTAACTTCTCGAAAAGATAAGTAAAAATAAGTTTACGAGCGTAAAAACATAAAGTATTATTACATCGTATAAGCTTTTAGATAACTTTACCTCGAACTTAGTGAAATAAACTGTATCATAAATACTGATACTGGAGTAAATATCCTGTATTAAATCCATGATTCATAGCTAAAAACGAGCTACCCTCATTTTTCTCGGGTTCTGAAATACGACCGGTTTTTATTTGACTTTCAAACTTTGCTGCATGTCTAAGTAGATTATGATATTTGGCTATTTATTATTATCCGACGAAAAAAGAAGGAAGTTTTCAAACTAAGTTTTTATTTATTTATTTAGTAATAGGCTTGCGTTTGACCAACTCGCCTGGTGTTAAGCGATGATGCGGTCTACGATGGAGCATGATGAATGCATGTTTTGGCGCCGACTACAAATTAGTTAAATTCGTTTAGGAACTTAGTTATTAGGACTATAAAGGTATTTTTATTTTTCACTTTTCAGTTTCTTATCTCGGGTGTGTTTTTTTTTAATTCATGAAAAAAAGTTTATTATTTTTAATGTTCTTTTCCGGGAAAAAATAGTTCTTAAACTAACACCATTTTAACGAAATTTCCAAATAACTAAGCTAGAAAGACTAGGTTTCTTCTAGATTGACTTGCTCCATCCGACCACATCCGCTTACCATCGAGTTGCTGGTCAAACGTACAATTATAAATATCTACACATCATTTTTTTTGTAACAAGCTTAGGCATATACCATATTGAGTTTAGTGAGAAGTCATTTTATTTTTCGTATTGTTCTCAGCAAACCGTAGACAGCTCAGTCTATGCAAACCTTTCATTTGATACTGATCATGGGTGTGTATAAAAAAATAACTGGTGCGCCATCTTAGTGAGTCATCTCATGGAAGACTAGCCATTTAGAATAACTTCCATGCATTGACATTCAAACTAAACGTGTATACAAAATTTCAGCTCAATCGGTTGGAGATAACTGTTTTAAAATTCAGTTACAAGATTTAACCCATACTAACAAAGCAAATTAAATAAAAGCTTGTAAAATAATTCCCGCAGCTTAAAAAACTAGAAAACGCGTTTTAAAATCGCTAATCCTAACGATCCTGGTAAGAATAATAGGACAAACTATTTAAATCATTGCATTGTCAACCGGAAAAGGCAGCGTAGGTAGGCCTCCCACTAGATGGACCGACGACATCGTGAGAGTCGCGGCCATCCAGTGGATGCAGGTGGCAGGTTGTCGTTCAGTGTGGAGGTTAAATGGAGGTCTATGTTCAGCAGTGGACGTCTTATGGCGGATGATGATGATGATTGTCATCGGTCCATGATATGTGTGCAAAGTTTCAAATCAATCAGGGTTTTGAAAGGGTTGAAAATCATGTTCAAAGATTCCGTTACATATATATGAAACAATTTAAAAAAGTGTTATTAACAGTTGAATTATATAACGACGACGAAGGCCTGTAGGAAATAATATAAAAAAATATATAAATATAAATATCTGGGACATTATTGCACTCACGGTCATCTGACCCCAAACTAAGCAAAGCTTGTAATATGGCTGCCAGAGACTGATATACATACATATATATTTTTAAATACATACTTAAATAGATATTAACACCCAGACATAGAACAAACACAAATGTTCATCACACAAATGTTTGTCCTAGATGGGAATCGAACCCACGCCCCCAAGCACAGAAAGTAGGATCACTACCAACTGAGCCACCGAGGCAGTCAAATAAAATGTATTACAACTTAAACACATGCATTTGGAACCATATTCTGGTAAGTATCAGTAATGGATTAAAGAGATACTAAATCATCCTCAAATAGCCGTAAAATTGCTGATACTCAGACATTATGGAGTATTTCCAAAAGTTACGATGTTTTTAAAGTTTGAGAACTGAACACTCTTAAATATTTCTTGTAACTAAGTAGCGAGTACGACTTTTTAACCCACTTCAAAAAAGGCGGTTTTTGAATGTATCATCACCAATTTTTCTGCCAATTATAATTGATTTTGATGATTATTTTCTTGTTTGGTAGGCCATACTTCAGAAGTGGTTCCATGTTAATTTCATCAAAATCAGTAGTTTCTTTTATATCAAAATAACTGAAAAAAACATGTCATCCTTGTAAACGAAATTGCGTATTTACAAGTTTTGAAGCCGGTTTTTAATGTGATGCACTTGTAGACTTTTTTATTATAAATCACTATCTGCACATTTTATAAACATCCAGAATATTAAATGTTTGCATAGAAAATAAAAAATATATTTCTATTTTGATTTCCAACTTGATTGATAATAATTTTGAAGCCCAAAAAAAAACTTAAAACGTCGAAGCCGCCACGGCAGACAGGCAAAAAAACCCGGCGAGCACTTGACCATAGCGTGGCTCCATGTAGCAGGGCTGCCATAAAAAACAAAGCACTTTGGACCGCAGCCAGACCAACCCCGCTTCTGGCTCAACCTCATTGAAAAGATACCTACCTACATTTAAAGCCAGTGAGAGCACTCCAAATTCATTCGGTTACGTTAAAATCCTTTAGGAAAACTTTCAGTGGCTTTTTAATCATAGAGGAATTTCAAATTTATTTGCCCGTCTTAAATCATAATGAAATGCTCGCAAAAGTTTTATATCCAATTTTTATGATTTACGTTCAATAATTGCTTTCATTTTGTCAGTACTCTTCAATGACAGTATCTCGATTTGGCATGTCAGTAACATAGTTATGGGAATTCATGCTGAAATAATATAAGAGCAACGGGAAACAATGAACAAAACTTATTGCCCATTCAAAAAGCTTGGCGACCGAAATCTTGTCTAGCCCAATAACCCGACCAAGACGTTGTAGGTAGGCCATAAATAATATCTTCGATTTTCATTTGTGTGATTTCTCATTATGTTCATATTATTGAGTGGTTTAAGGCAGTGCTCTATCTTATTCACACAAAAGAAAAAAGAAAAATTCACCAAGTTATAATGAAAATAGAGCATTTTTTGTAAAATAGCATACGTTTTAGACTAATTTTTATATTGGTATGTTTTATTTTGGCGGAAGAGGTCGAAAAGAACTGTTTATCTAGTTTTTAGGGTTCCGTACGCAAAGGGTAAAACGGGACCCTATTACTAAGGCTCCGCTGTCCGTCTGTCCGTCTGTCACCAGGCTGTATCTCATGAACCGTGATAGTTAGACAGTTGAAATTTTTACAGATGATGTGTTTCTGTTGCCGCTATAACAACAAATACTAAAAAACAGAATAAAAATAAATATTTAAGGGAGCTCCCATACAACAAACGTGAATTTTTTGCTTGTTTTTTCTCCATTTTGATAACGGCAACAGGTAGACGCTTGAAATATTCACAGAATATTGAGTTATATGATTCACTTTAAAAAGAAATAATTACAATTAAAATAAAATTAATATTTAAGGGGCTCCCATACAACGTGTTTCCGTGTCTTTTTTTTTGCCGTTTTTATAGATTATGGTACGGAACCCTTTGTGCGTGAGTCCGACTCGTACTTGGCCAGTTTTTTTATCTTCCCTGCCATCCTATAAAAATATGTCAATACAAAAATGCTTGATGAATGAGTGAGTGATTTTTTTCTTAAAAAATGATAAAAAATTATGAAAGAAGTAGCTCTGACACGTGAGCATGGCCGACACCGATCGCCAATCCCCGTTTCGATTAAGGATTTCTCGATTTTAAAAAAATGTCCCACGACAGTCCTTTTATTTATGAAAAATTGACTAGTTCTCGCGTTTTCGTGACCGAACCCGCAATATTATTACTTTCATTTCCAAGCGTTTTGTATTTGGTTCGCGGAACACAATTCGGCATTTTGCGATCTTAGCCGTCAGCGCTTTTGAGATTAAAATTAATCCACTTTTGTCCAACCGTCGTTTTCGCTTCGTCCTCCGTGGATTTATCCACAGAGGTGGTAAGACTTCGCAAGGTATTTCATAGAGCTTTTAATTTTATTTAGCGCTCAACGTGCCTCCAAGCGAGATTGTCTGCCCCAGCGAGATACCTGCGCTTAAAATAGAACAACTGCAGGATAAAGAGCTCTACATTTCATTCTTTTGGCCTTTTTGCTGGAGAGAATATTTTAATTTCCCATACGTTAAGCTGTGAAACATAATACCTACATAAAAGATGATGTTGACCGTGTTAAATTTAATTAAGCGAATAAGTATTACTGCGCGAGAAAAGTTACAATCGAGCCGTTCTTTAACGGTATTCACTGTGAGATGATACGAAGCAGTGATAACTTTATAGCTCCAATTACAGACGGTTCATCTCAAGATGCACTTGAAATTCGATCGCTTTTACCATTGCGTTATATTCAGGGTGCAGCTCACGTCCGGCAGATAAGAATTACAATATGATTGAATACGCATTCGGTCGATCGAATTAACATTAAGAGAAGACAAAGGGCCTGTCAAAATTGATGCACATTATTCATGATGCATTCTTTAACGGGCTGAGAGTTGGTTTTCGGAGGGCGATGGCTTTCGACTTCCCCAGAAGCGACGGGGCCGGGACAATAGATGACGATCATCTGTAGATGCCCCAACATCACGCGCGCTTTTGTTGTAAGATTCTTTTGTTTCTCTTTTCTTTTGTAGCGTAATTTGGCAGAGGGGAAGCTGCGTTTGATTAGGCGTAAAATTTACCAAATCTATTTAACCAAACTTTTTGATTGTCATAGAAATTATCTTATTCAATCTAACATTATAAACAGTATTTTGACATCTCCGTGTCAAGTTACGCTGTAGCCGGAGAACGCAAAAAATACATCTCTTTATCACTTTAACCGCAACACCACCCAATTCCGACAAAAGGTTTAACAACTCGGAATGAGCACAAAGAGGCTCTTAGAATTTCCGTTACAAAAAAATTAAGGCACTCGCCTGGTCTTGGGCCGAGGCAGGTAAATGTCGCCACAATGCGGGCAGAGCTTTGCAGTGAGATGCATTTCCTTCCTTGCATTCGAAATGTAAACATTGTTAGGCGCTTACTTTGCATCGTCATCAAGAATGTTTCACGTTTTCCTAAGTACCTTTCGTGTATCAAGGAGTCTTGCATTGCGAGTTTTGTTGTTTCTATTATAAATGCTTTTGACGAAATACCTGAAGATTGTTGTTTCATTTTCATACTTATTCTTGACTTAAGATACAAACGTTAAGATAGAAACCTTGTTTCAGCATTTTTGAGGTTAATAGCAGCACTTAAGCTCATACTCAACCGTAAAAAATATTTTGCTAACGTTAAATCTTATTTTAACGGCATTTGTGGTAATATTTCAACGGAAAATAACCAAAAAATCGTGCAGCGCAGCATCAGTAGTTTTTGCACCACTGTACCGACCATTGGATTAACCGCTAATCCATTCTAAAGAAAACAAAAGATTAAACAAAAATGTTTCTGCTCTGTATATCAAATGACAATCCTGCCGTTTAAAACAATAAAACACAGTCGTTTAGATAACGTCGCTGCACCGTGCTCAAACAAAACACGCAGTAACTCAGATACACATAAACAACCAAAAGTGTAATTTTCATGATTATTACGTTAGCTGTCACTCGCAATCGCTATCGTCTTAACCTGTTCGCGTGTGTGGTGCGAATAAATAAGGATTTCAAGCCTGCTGCCATAATTCAATCGGTATAGATGGCCTCTTAAGTTTCAAGATGTCATCTATCAGTTTACATCTGCATAAATTATGTAGATACTCGTAGGTCAAATATCTCACAAGTCCTTAAGTATAAAGGAGGCCGACAGGCAACCGTAGCTTCTAAGTTAAAGCGTACAGGGCGTAAACCCAGATCGGGCATAGGTTCGAGTCCTGCCGGTCGCCTAACTTTTGAATTGTCGATAACGTTTAAATAATAAATCTTAAAGTGTGGAACAACACTTTAATGTAAAAATTACTCTCAATAATCAAAAATTATTAGTTTAGTTTTTAAGTTTTGTGTTTGATTTATAGGTAGGTAATTAAAATTATGTCTTCTCAAAACTGATTAGATACTATTAACCTATTTTGAAATTGTTATTTGCCATTGTGGTTTTTGTGTAACTTACTCCGAGTGAGTAAAAATTAATACTTTTGTGCCTTATGAAATGCTACACCAACTTTATTAGACTCTTTAGTAAGTTTACATTTACTGGAATCGTTAATTTATCGTTACCGGAATGCGGTCGAGTGTCGCATCTGTAATTGCAGCAATTAACAAAAACGTCTCTTATAATTTACAGGCTGAAGTTTTAAATGAGAAATGACCATTAGCTCTTCATGGAAATGATTGTAAAACGCCATTGCCTAGTTTGGTTGTTAACCTATGACTTTCATAGCTTTAAATAAAGAGCTGGTTTGAATATGAAACGAATAGTAACTCCACGCGACTTAACACGCTATCCGACAACAACCGAATTGTTTTCATGGATAAATATGTTTTTTTTTTACAAGTGCAGTCAAATTTATTTTTACTTCCCATGCACATGAAGTTCTGGATCATGCTGGTGTAAGTGGACTTCAATTATTATTTATGCTCTAGTGCATAAAAATGTTCAGAGGTTCAGTTTGTAACATATTTACCCGACTGCGTAAGAATGAGAGTTTTTTTTAATGAATATATGTATGTATTAAGGTTTCTTTGGCACGCCGTACACACGTTAAATACAATACCATCACCCTTTTTGCTTTGTGTCGTTGGGTAAAAAGGCAAATAAGCGCGCACAAACATAATTAAAACCCAATCACATCCGAACAAAAAAACCAAACACTGAAGCGGTCTAGTTACGAATTCATATGCACTATACAGGGTGTAATAACTTTTATTCTGCATTAGCACAAACATTAAATCAAAATTGAACTGCACGGTAAAGTTTTACATGCAGAATTCAAGGCGAGTTGGCAGTTCACAACGCGCGTGTTACAAAGTTACGGGCTCAGAAAATGTTACAGAATATGAGAACATGCGAAATAAATAACAACCTTCATTTTATATTGTTTTATAATAATAGATACCTATTATTATTGTTTTTAAATTCGATCTACAGTTGGCGGAGAGAGAAAAAAACAGTGGAACATAGAACCATCCGCCTTTTTCTTTGATTAAAAATGATATTCCCGTATATTTTCACTGTCTAACCAGTCACTAAGTATTCATATAGAGCACCTATGAATGTACCAACTAAGTACTAGTTTATACCAGAGTCTTTACCCGTGTAATTTCTGAGACAAACAAACAACACAACCCAACCACAGTCGAACAGTCACAAACTTTATCTCCTTATAATAACGTATGTTGTAAAGACTACCTTATACAACAAAGAAAAGAAGTCATTTATACGTTTTTTTTATATAAGCTTCACAATCAATGTAAAAAAGAGAAGTAAATTTTATTGTACTTCTAATTGTCGAATCTATTTGAAACTTCGCATATATAAGACTTCGGGGTCAGATGACCATGTGTGCAATAATGTCCCAGATATATATTTATTTATTTATTTATAATTCGAGTGACAAGGCAATGTAATAATTTGATCTATTGAACTGATTTGATGATGAAGCCATCAGGAAGTGAATAGTGGAACTCTCCAATATTAACAAGTATACCCCTCGAGATTTGCCTCATTTGATTTAATGAGTCTCATACCAAGAATTCCATTATCCACCTCCCTGCTCCATCATCATTCTCATCAGCAACGTCTTTTTTTTTAAATTATATGCGTTTGTTTTTATGGGTTACTTTCAGAAAAATAGCATCAACAAAGGATTGTAATTTGTAATAAATTGTTCCATTTATCATACCCACGTAATAGCACACCCTGAAATCTTGTCCCCTTCCGACCAGCTCATGTATCCGACGCAACGGTCAACGCAGCTGGCAATTACGCATAGTAGCGACTAATCAAGCTCCTCCAATTCTACACCCAAATTGTCCCTTTGTTTATTCAAAGCTACACGATACGTCATACCACATCCCCCGGACGTAGAGTCGTTAATGTCAATAAAGTTGCCCAAAAGTACACTACCAACTTATCTGCAGACGTGGCTAAAAGAAGCAACTAAAAATATTTGACGAGGGACTCAACTTTGTTTATAAAATAGGTACGATGGTGGCTCCTCAACGCAACTTTACAAATAAATTTGTCGTATTGCAGAGGACGACGCTTATTAGCAGCTGAGTCATTCAATGTGTGAAGGATATACTCACGAGAAAGTTATTTGACACGATAAACTCTTTTTGGGTTCACAGAATCGTGTCGAAAGGTTTTTATACGACGTGACCGCTTTCGGTCGAGAATTTGAGGATAATATTTTTCGGGTCCAAACTTTTACACGAAATACATTAAAAGCATAAAACAGTACTAACTAGTAACTAGTACAAATAACAGGTAATTAATTAAAAAGGTAAACAATGTACAATCTAAATAAATAACAATGTACAAGCTAAATAATTAATAAGAAAGTACCAAATCATGATTGGCGTCTCCAAATAAGTGAAAGTAAATTTTCTAGACGATTAAATATGAAAATAAAACAAAGTTAAGGAAAGAAAGACCCAGACTTGGCACCAGTATTTACACAAGCTACACGTTGATTCCCCATAGATGATGCGTACCTACTTTAGTTGGAAACCACAAAGACGAATATTCACATTCCCAGGACGTTTCAAATGTTACTAATTGTAAGTATCACACAACAGTCTCGCTTGACGACACATTACCCGCGTCTGCTTTACTTAAAAACGTATAAACTTTAATGAGCTTTCCTAATGGGTTAAATGAGCTTTATTAACCCTAAAGTGTCGGTATTAAGATTTAACGGCCACTGAAGACGCTTCTTCGAGAAAAACTATACTTTGGTTAAGTCATTAAACCGTAAAATGTTGTGCTTTTAAAATAACTTACCTAGAGTAAAATAGTCCAAGTGCTTTATCAAAGTATGCCTCGATATAAAATAATAAATAAGTCATAATATCCAACTTTTTAACGGTTATAAATCAAAGGCATACAAACTTTTAAGTTAAACTGTTTATGTAAATACATTAATGAATGTAAATAAATGTTTAACGGGTAGCCTCTACAAAACACAAGCAAACTAACCCTAAATGCCGTAATGCCGTTAGATAAGTCTTAAATTTGAAAATTGTAACTCTGTAATTATTCTAAAAGTTACAAATACAACTACAGAAATATTATTAATACTTCATTGAAACATCATATTTTATTAAAATATTAGGCTTTTCCGGATGTTCACCACAAAATTATACATAACCTAGACACAATAATGAAATAAAATGAAATTTTTACTGTCTAGATTTGCATCTACAACTTATTGAAATGCTAATTATATTAGGTAATTGATCGATAGAAAATTAAGATTCGATAATTAGACTTTGAAAATTAAGATAATTTAAAATGTATAATTGCACCTGCAATAATAATACTTTTTTTGTATTTATTTTATAGATCTTGTGTCTGATAATGAAATTATATTTTGATTTGATTTTGCGCCAATTTTCAGTTATGCCATCAAAGTGATACTACAAAAATGTCACTGCACTGTTTCGTACGAGCTGCGTTCGGAATAACTGGACGCATTAATTTTAATAACAGCCACATGGACAAAGACAAGTGCTCGCCGTTTATATGTATGCAGGCCACAGACCTTTATCAGGATGGACACCGTGACTTAACCTACTTTTCATTTATGCCCTTCTTAATTTGGATCAATGCTCCAACTAGCACGCCGCTTAATTCAATTATATCTCCATTAACTTGAATGTAGCACGTCAGACGTCAATACAAAAAAATATCAATAGTGAATCGATCTTTTTCGAATCAATAAAAATTCTTCGACAGCAGTAGCCCATGCAAATGGAATTACACTAAGTCTAAATTGCTCTCGTGAAATTATAGTACTTACAAAAAATGCGGCACGCTTGGTTTTTATATCACTTGGCGTGCTTACGGTATCTATCCTTATAAAAGTCTTTAATGCAAGCCAGAGACCATGCAAGTCGCTTGTCATGGTGTTGCTTATAGTGCTAAGAACGATGAGGGTTATTTAATAAGCATGGAATTAATAATACCAATTCATATAATGCTTTAAACGATTTAGAATGTTTTTATAAGTTTGGGGCGTTGGAGTCTATTGAAAAATGTGCCAAGATCATCTGCTTCAATCGGATATATTTCTGAGAGTGAGCATCGGGTCTGTTGCAAGTACATTAACTTTTTTGTTTTGTTAGCTTCAGAACTGAGACGGTAAAAAATTAAACGAAAATTTGCCCAGAAAACTAGAATATACAGGAAAAACTTAATGTACTTTTTTATGGGATTTTGTATGTAATTTGGGCAGGACAACGTTTTTCGGTTCAGCTAGTATGTTGATAGAAATCAGTTGTTCCATAGAAAATGTTGTTGTTGTTCCGGTCCTTTTGGAAATCGATGGGGGAGGCCTATGTCCAGCAGTGGACGTCTTATGGCTGTAATGATGATGATAGAAAAAGTTATTCCCTCAACAAAATGTACTTATACAGATTTTGATTTCGCGTCGTCTGAAAAAATAATTTACAATGAGTTCCTTTCGGCTTCGTACACCCTTTTTCATGTAGGTAAGTTTGTAGATGATGGACAAGATGGACAGACGACCTAAAAGAGACCGCAGGAAAGCGCTGGATGTAAGCCGCTTCCAACCGGTCCCTAAGGAAATCGATGGGGGAGGCCTATGTTCAGCTGTGGACGTCCTATGGCTGAAATGATGATGATGATGAAGTTTGTAGAATGAACAATTATAATTTTGAGGTCAATATGTATATGCTATTTATAAAGAAATAAATATTCGAGTCATTTTTGCACACATGTGACTCCAAACTAAGCAAAGCTGGTACTACGGCCGTCAGAGACTGATATACATACATAATATTTTTAAATATATAGGTACTTAAATAGATAATATTAACACCCAGATATGTAACAAACACAAATTCTCATCACATGAATGTCTGTATGTATATGCGGTTTACAAGGCATTTAACTGATTGTGATAGCCACAAACATACAAACTTTGGTTCCTCTTCAGTTGATGAGCAAATAATCTGCCAACAGCTTTTACATCTTAAAGGAAGTCGTCCCAAGGAGTTGTTATCGTTATCACCCAGAGACGCATCCCTCATTAATGCACAGTTAACTGGCCAAGTTTACAATCTAGAAACTTTAATGGGTCATCAACCTGCCGTAAGCATCTGTAAGCAGCGGGTAAGCTGGGTCGAGTGCTTATCACTTGGCTTCACGCCAAAGCAGCTTTTATTCGATGACGTCACACTCATAAAGGCTCAGTCCAGCCATATTGAGGCATTCGAGATCTGGAGCGAGGAATGAGGGGCATGTTACTGAACAGTTCTAGGAATCCTGTAAATTGTCCTGGATTTCTCATGGACGGGTAAGTGAGACGCTTTTAACATAGTTTTGTGCTGGTACATAATATATATATGAACAAAGGCTTGAGTTATAATACCTTCTTTCTATCACAAAATTAGTTTGTAGGTATAGTGACCATCCTTGTCGTCACAGTTTGATGTTGAAGGCCTCCAATAGACCATGGCAGTGTTTTTAAACTATTTCACGACGCAAACCCCTTTAAAAAAACCGCGAAAAAAAATCGGGACCCCCTACCTTCCACAGTTTATAATCTGTATGTTATTATATTACAAATATCGAATAAGAACAACCTTTTTTATTATTATAATTAGACATTAATTAATTTTTCTTAGTAAAAACATTTTTTTATTTTATTATCCTTTCTTTTACCGAGGCTTCGCGACCCCCGCGACCCCCTATAGAGGCATAGCGACCCCCCCAGGGGGTCACGACCCACAGTATGAAAAACACTGGACTATGGGATAGGTGAATGATTAAAAATAATAGGCTTATCTAGTGTAAAAAATAATTAAATGTAACATGTATACTGAAGAAATTAATTAAAACAACTTATAAAGTTCTGAGATTCTGATAATGTTCTGAGAGTGTTTGAAGTTTTTGGTCGAATTAGGAAGGGGTGCTCTGTCCCTTTCCGGTAAAGTAAATATCAGTATGGGGTTTGTATATTGTACCTACTAACGAGTGATGTCATTAAGAGGGGTCTAGAGCGCGTACTTGTCCATACAAAAAGAAAAAGCTGTTTTCTACCTCCTAATATTATCCGATTTCGGTGTTTTTTTTTCATGTATTCAGCTCATTATTTACTAGGCTTATTCGTCTTATTTTTTCCAGTTTGTTTTATCACTGTAATGTTATAAGCATTTAAAACAGCCATATTTTTGCTCTGAAACTATGTCTATTAAAAGTCATCATATTTTAGAAACCAAAAACTTTTTTGAAAATAATAAAACGTATAAGCCTAGATTACATTCTATTCAAGCGATTGACACCAATAACAAAACATTTTGTTACAATTTAGGGGGTAAAAAGAGGTATGCCGCAGAACCTAAATTCTAACAAAAAATATACCTAAAAATCTCACGAGCAGCAATTCTCTCTATCGGGCACATAGGGGGTCGGGGGGAAGGTAAGACTTTACTTCTTTACTTACTTTACTTCACACAGACAAGCAATAGGGATGCTAACGGTTATATCGACACTAGAGATGGGAAAGTAATCAAAATTACTTTTTCTTATTTACTTACGTTATTGAAGTAAAATGGGCATTTCGAATTATTATTAATGTTCAATCAAATACATTCAACATACCTACGTAAGTATTGTGTACTACGTACATATAATTATTATACCTAGTACTATATAATAAAGGCATTTAATGGGCAGGGAGGTGGTAGGTAATGTAAAGAATATACCTATTAGTGGTACCTAACTTACTAGATGCTATTTGTGGTATTACGTTGATCTCCTATTTTTATTTAGGACGCGTAATTTTTGCAATAAAGCCTGTGTTTTGATCTGATCTGGATGTGTTTTGGTTGTTTGGTAGCTGACTTTTTTATCTAAGCTTAGTGGTAAACTTTTTAGGGAATTATAGTTACAGTCATCTAGAACATTAGCCAAATATAATGTAGGTACTAGGGTTTCTGGAACTGGTACTGAATTTAAGAACCGGGATTTTCGGTACTTGACGTCATCAGACCCGGGATTTCTCGGTACTTTCGGTACTACCTTAATTTTGTTAACTAATGGTGCAATTATAAGTGAAACAAGAAGTAGTAATGAATATATGAACGATTTAAATAAGTCAAAGAGTTTTACTGATGGTTCTTGATAGTTCAGTGTACTGTACTTCTTTCTGCCACGGAATAATATTCACCCACTAAGAGCTTTGGTGATCGAATGTCAATATCGGTAGTATGGTTTATAGTGCGTTTAAGCAGTGTGTCTATTTTGGTGACGAAAAAATTCAGATGAATAATTGCCAAATTATTATTCTGAATTTTACTTCAAAGTTCTTTCTGCTGCTGTCAAATGATACATGCATAACAATTCATTCCAATGTTGCTGATGAGCTTGTTGTCACTATTCTCAATGGACTCCAGAGTTCTAAGCTGATACTTACTTGGCTAATTCATCCCAAAGGTCCGAGCAGTAGGTACTCCATGCACGTCTGAACTTGTGCTTGGTACAGAAATACCAAATGTTTGGACGTGAGGTACTGTCGCATCTTTGGAAGAATACCCAGCTTTTTGGCAGCCAAGGAGCCTTATTCTCAATATAGAAGCCAAAGTTGTGGGTTGTTGTCAGGGAATCTTCCAAAAGCACGAGCCGGTTAGTTATTGGAATATCTACATCCCGGAAAAAAAGAAGTCAGGTGGAATGATGTCCTATTTGTGGAGAACATACACGCGTGGGTCTTAGCTGCATTGAACTTGACCTGATTGGTATCGCCCCAATCGGAAACTGCCTGACGGGACAAGTTCATGCGTTCAACCATGGCTTCTCAGAGAGACTGAATTTGTGGTCAACCAGTTCATGCATTGGATATGTAGCTCTGTGCTGTCGTCTGCATACCCAAGTGTCGAGTTTGAGGGGACAGTTGATATGCAGTTACAAATATGCAGTATGCAGTGTGTAGGAATAGCTTTTCTACAGCATCGGACGGATCTGAGACATTACTTAAGCTAGGTAATATATCTTATGCGTGCGCGCTTTAACATGGCTACATTGAGGCCTTAACTATCAGCGAGCTTTACTTCAGTAGTACATTGGATAAAAAAATGTAGTACTCCATGGACTGACACTAAGCATTCGTCCCATCTGTGCAGGTCGAAGGATCTTCAGAAGAAAGGCATACTGACTGCCAATGATAAGACACTAAGGAAGATTGCATTTCATCCGAACCCACTGATTTGTATTGTCACACCTGCCTAGTACCTTTAGAGTTGATATCGAGTGGGATGTAGATAGATACAGATTTCACCAGAATGGTCAGAATTACGAAAGGTGAAGAAACCGCTACTGAGTAGCGGGCTGGATCAGAGAGTAATAATCTGCATCGTTATTTTCATCGTCATAGTCTCATCAAATGTTTTCCTTCGTAAGGGTGGAAGCTTGAAAATTTACAACCAGTGCCAAAGCTTGCAAATGTACAAAATGATCTCAGTGACTGGCAATACGGATTTCACCGAAACCGGTCGACTGGAGATCTTGTAGCGTAAGCCACACACATCTGGAGTTAGACCATCGATAAAAACGGAGAAGCGTTCGCCGTTTTCCTCGACATCTCTAAGGTTTTCGACAGGGTTTATCATGACGACCTTATAAGCAATTTTCCTCATTTGTGTTGTCCACCGGTTTCGTTGCGTGGATATCAGACTTATTTACGGATAAATCAATTCGAGTTATCATTGATGGCTGCTCGTCCAATCGATTGGCAATGAATGCCGGTGTTCTCAAAGGGCCGGTGATTTGGTCTCTGCAACGCTCTTCCTACTGCACGTCAAGTAAGTACTGAATTTCCTTTTTGGATAGTCATGTAAGCTTGATGTGTTTGAGTCTATTGAGAAACGTGCCAAAATACTCATTAGCAACGAATCCCTAGTTTAAACGAAGCTTCTTAGTTTTGAACATCGGCGCAAAGTTGCTAGTCTATTTCCCTCCTGCCCATGTTTCTATCAGACTGCCAGAGTGGGCACAAAAGTCGAAAGCGTTGATATTCCTAATTATTTTGATTCCACTTTTATTGTGCAAACTGCTAGTCTGTGGAATACGCTTCCTGAATGGGTGTTCCCCAATAGTCACAATACAATCTGAGTGTCTCCAAACCACGAGTGCATCTGTTTCTTCTTGGCAAGCGTGCTCCATCGTAGACCGCATCATCGCCTAACATCAGGCGAGTTGGCGATCAAATGCAAGCCTATAATTAAATCAAATATAAATCTAGCTAAAGGTATACAGTCTAAATCGTCTTCATCGCTAATCGCAAAAACTGCAGATTTTCAGCTTCTTCTTCCACAGGGGTTTTATTTTTCTTGTAGAAAATGTCGATAATTCTAAATTACAGTGCATGTTCAATACAAAGATAGAAACAGATAGTCCGACAGTAAAATATTTGTTATAAAAACGAGATTTTATGTCGTCGATACCGAATCCCGAGAGTACCGAAAAAGCCGGGAATCAGTTTTAATGCCTGGTCTTAAATTACGTTTAAAAATACCGGAAAATCCTGGTATTTTGGGTTCCGTGATTTAATGATTCTGAACCCTAATAGGTACCTACAGAGAAGTCTGATAGCTTTTTAAAGAATAATTATCAATATAAAAACCGACTTCATAAAAATTACAGAACTGGACCAAATTGAAATGGGACCGCACGGGAAGCACCAGCATTCAAATAAAAAAAGAATGATCAAAATCGGTTTACCCAGTAAAAAGTTCTGAGGTAAGAAACATAAAAATAAAAATAAATTTAATAAAAAGAGTCGAATTGACAAACTCCTCCTTTTTGGAAGTCGGTTAAAAAAATACAGTCGAACTGATGACCTCCTCATTTTTGGAAGTTGGTTAAAAAAATACAGTCGAATTGATAACCTCCTCATTTTTGGAAGTCGGTTGAAAATTAATCACATGACTATCAAAACTTGTACTATAAGGTCGGGGAAAAAGTTTCTTCGTATTTTTTAAACAAATTCAAGACATATTTTTTTCAAGTTTAATTACATTTAATTATAATATATATGTGCCATTTTGTTCGATAACTTGTTGCCATCTTGTAGGTAGTGACATGATCCCGTTGCTGTAGAATTTTTGGGACTTCTGATCAAAAAAATGCAACAAGTAGTTTTGACAGTCCTCTCTTGATGTTAATCTAACACTACCCAAAGAATTCTGAAGAGATCGAAACAGGTGGAAATCTGAGGGTGCAAGGTCAGGGCTATATGGTGGATGCATTAACACTTCCCAACCAAGCTCTCTAAATTTTTGCTGAGTGGCCAAAGATGTGTGCGGTCTGGCGTTATCATGATGAAAGACCACACTCTTTCTGTTGATCAATTCCGGCCGTTTTTTCTCAATTTCTTGTTTGAGTCTCATCTGCTGTTGGCAGTAGAGATCCGAATCGATGGTTTTGCCCGGCGGTAAAAGCTCATAATGAACGATGCCCTGCCAATCCCACCATACACACAGCATCACCTTATTACGTGTTAATCCGGGTTTCGCTACAGTCTGTGGTGCTTCACTGCCCTTTGACCATGATCGTTTGCGCACATTCTTGTCGTAGGTGATCCATTTTTCATCACCAGTGATCAATCTTTTCAAAAACGGTTCGGTTTCTTTACGTTTCAATAGAGAGTCGCAAATGAGTACACGATTCATTTGGTTTCTTTCAGTGAGCTTGTGTGGCACCCAAATATCGAGTTTTTTTGTATACCCAGTTTTTTTCAAATGGGTCAAAACTGTTTTGTGGTCAATCCCCAGTTCTTCAGCTACGTCGTAACTATTAATATGCCGATCTTGGTCCACTTTTTCAGAAATGGCATCTACTTTATCCGTAACAGGGCGACCAGAGCGAGCTGCATCTTTGACATCAAAATTCCCGGACTGAAAACGCTTGAACCAACATTGTGCTACTCTTGATGACACTGCATTAGGTCCATAAACGTCACAAATTTTTTTCGCGGCTTGTGTCGCAGTTTTCCCTTTTTTGTAATAAAATTTCACAATATATCGAATTTCTTCGTTAGATTCACTCATTTTATCAAACAAAAAAACAATTGAAAAATGGCGGGAAGTTGCTTTTTACTTTTTGTATTCCTTTTTTAAAATGTCATATTTTTAATGGTATCAAAACCAGCCAGATACAAACAGTACAATGGATGAGATTTTTACTACAACCTTATACATACAAAATACGAAAAGACTTTTTCCCCAACCTATTATTTTAAAATGAAAGAAACACATCAATTTCAGGGACCATTTATTTTCCTAGATCGCGATTTGCCGTGGCTAGGCCGTTAGCCAGGCCAGAGGCCCGTATAGGTGGCTTTACTACGGGTAGTGAGTTTAGATGTGTGCGCGCAAGCACGCACACACCGAAGCTTACGGTGACACACTGCTATAGAATCTGTGACGCGGCTGCGGGGGAACGTTGAGATAGCAATACGTTTGCCTTAATACCTACAACGCGAAAACAGTGTTTGCTATAGACTCCTCTTAATAAGTATGGAGCGCTGTCTGTCTAGCAAAACATTGAAATGCTTATGTCTTCCATATTTATTAATACATTTTAATATTGTTTTTGGTGATCGACCTTATTTGATCAGCTTTTTTATAACAAAAATAATCAGTCTGGTAGGCTACTAATCATATTTCTTTACAATAAATCTAATAAAAGACCTAAAACCTCAATAAAAAAGTTGAAAAAGCTTCGTAAATTTATATCAATCACCATATACAAAATATTGGCAGCTATATTTATCCAACGGCCCATATAAAAGACTGGGCATATAAAATCCTGAAGAATCGGCCTTGAACCTTTTCTATTCGATGTGGAATGGCCTATTAAAGTCCATGTAGCGTGGTTAACGTCATACCGTTCCATTTTATATGTTGAGTTACCATTTATTTCAGAATAAAAGTCATGTAGGAGAAATGAAAATTCTTTTTTTTATGCATAGATAGGCTTGCGTTTGACCGGCAACTCGCCTGATGTTAAGCCTTCGAGCACGCTTGCCTAGAAGAAGCCGATTCACTCGTGATTTGAAGACACCTAGATTGTAACTATCGGGGAACACCCATTCAGGCAGCGCAATTACCTACTTTGGATAAACTTTAAAAGAAGATTTTGGTATTACATTCAAGTTCTAGACTATCGGTAGTGGTTATTCGTATAAGTCATATTGATCTGAAGATTAGATGCTGCCTTTGATGCTCGTCATATCGAAATTCAGTAATACCCACAAAGCAAGTGTGTTGAGGACATACATATGCGTATCGGGTAACAGGGTTATGTTAGTATGTATGTTTGTTTTTAGGTATGTATTTTTTTTCAAAAACGGCTGGACCAATTTTATTATGTACTTCAAAATTCTTGGTCAAATCTTGCAAAATTAGCTAAAACCAGTCTCTTAACAAATTTCACTGAAATAATGCTTACACTTTAATTTCTGGTGACAATACAATATGATGCAATGCTCAATATTGTAATATTAACAAAATGACCGTCGAAATTTAAAAAAACCATAAAAATAAATAAAAAACCGACTTCATAAAAATGAAACTGGACCAAATTGAAATGGGACCTGACAAGAAGCCCCAGCTTTAAAAAAATAATCATCAAAATCGGTACACCCAGTCGAAAGTTCAGAGGTAACAAGCATTTAAAAAAAGTCGAATTTAGAACCTGTTCCTTTTTGTATATTAAAATATACATTAAAAAATCATTTTTACGTAAGTACTATACCTGAAGCTTCGTATGTTCTTATTATCTGCTCTTAATAATATATGAATGATACCTATATCTTAATCGTAGCTATTTCAGTTCATAAGTGGCCAGATAACTCTGATCTTCATTACTTTGAAGTACCGGCCGCTTTGGAATATTGAGCAGGAGGCAATTAAATTTAACTAAAATTAGATGAGTATTTTAAGGATAATTACTACTGTTTAGGCGAAATTATTTATACTAATATTTTCTTAAGTAAAGCAAGGTTTTTCCTGTGATACTCCTTAATTTACTAGATGTCTACTTACATACTGCATTAACTACGAGTATTTATGACAGCATCAATATTGGTTTTTATCCAAAGATGCAGCAAAAAGAAGGGTATTTGTGTATTAATTTATTTATGAAAGTTATATGATTATTTACGGGATATTTACCGTGGTAAGGTTGTGGACCACGTTCATACACCATGTTCACGGGTAGACTCTTCCCGTGAACATGGTGCATGTAACTGCGCCGATATATCGGGAGCTCCTTCCACAACCTTACCACGGTAAATATCCCGTAAATAATCATATAACTTTGATTACAACCGTGATAGTTTAAAACAGTGTTTAATTTATTTCTGGTCCCAACCATAAAGCTAAACCGCCTTCCGAATTTTCTCTAAGTTTAGGGATGGTCACTGGACAGGTGAAGTCATCATAAATATTGTGAAATGTAAAGCGGGGATAAAACTTATCATCATCACCAGCGTATCATGTTCCCACTTCTGTAACACAAGCGGACTGCACACTATCACCCCTTCCTCGTGGAAATTCCAAAGATTCTTACACAACGACTTCGGTCGTCATTTATGATACGTACTGCCCAAGAATGGAACTCTCTGCCATCCTCCTTGTTTCCCAAGAATTACAATCTAGGCATTTTCAAGGAAACGTGAATAATTTCTTCTAGATCAACGTGTTCCATCCTCGGCCACACCGTCGCTTACTACAGGCGAGTTGGTGGCCAAACGTAGATCTATTCTTTATAAAAAAAAGCTTTCTCTCATAGAAAGAAAAAGGGTGGCCCTAATACATGCTGGCCAATGTAATGTTTTCAAACTTTGAGGTTCTTGGACAAAATGGAATTTGGACTTAGAATTTTGAAATTAAAATTTGTATAGAATTCTATAGGTATTTTACGTAGCGAAAATTCATACTTCGCTCACTAAACTCGAGGTATTATTAAACTATGAATACTTTCTCTTTTCATGTAAAACGACAGTTAAATGGTGTTGCGAAAGAATTTATTGAGTAATTTCGCTCAGAACCAGCTCAAACATGCAGGTTATTAATCATACGCATAAATGTGATTCATTTATAAGAATTACGTCTCGAGTGAGACGCTTGATTAGTAGATGTAGAGATAGCGAGACTTGTTTGACTTGGCTGACTTGTTTAACGATTATTTTATAAAACTTGAAAAATTCAATACTTACTTCCTTGATTGTCTGGGTGCTAATATCTATTTAAGTACATATGTATTAAAAAATATGTATTATGTACTTATAAATTAGACTCTGGCAGCCAATATTACAAGCTTTGCTTAGTTTGTGTCAGATGACTGTGTGTGCAAAAATGTCTAGATATTTATTTTATTATTATTATTGACACGACCAAATGCACAAAACGTGCGACGCCAAAATTCACTCAAGAGGAAAGAATAAAAAAACCTCTTTGCACATTGAAAAATATAGGCAATAGTCAGACGATTCAGAGGATGCAGGAGTCAGAGGATGTCACAAATGCAAACTAACGATTCAACCTCACAAACAAATCAGCGTGAATAAAGAGACAATATTGTGATAGCCGAAAACCAGAGCATTTATCACCTTTTTAACACATTTACCAACTTTCCCTTTCATACTACATCACTATTTCACTGCGAGCGTTTCCTAAAATGGGTTGCACTCACATTCTCCGTGAATTACGAGTACGATTGTTCTAAGTGTGAAACTCATTTCTCTATGTAGGTACCAATGTGCATTGTAGCTCCGGAATGCAGCGTAGTCAGTGTTTTTTTAGTTCATTTTGTTGTATGTTTTTGAAAGTGTAAGGAATGAGTTTGCTGCATCAGAAGAACTCAAAAGTATTGTATAATATCTATAATCGTTTTTTTGGAAAATCATACCTTAAGAGGTTAAATCACTACATAGTATAAAACAAAGTCGCTTCCCTCTGTCTGTCCCTATATATGCTTAGATCTTTAAAACTACGCAACGGATTTAAATCCTGTTTTCACTATCAGTTAGATAATTTTTCACGGAAGGTTTATAAATATATAATATAACATATACCCGTGCGAAGCCGGGGCGGGTCGCTAGTTTCTTATAAAACATTGGTTAGCACTAAGAATGGATTTTTGAAATCCGTATCTATTGGCGAGGCCGAAAGCCGAGCAGTACAAAATCACGGGCATTTCACTAGTCGTATTTTTTTTAACGTTTTACGCACAAAAACTGTTACAATACACAGGGCAGAAGTTTTGTGCCCATAGATAGTGATCGCACGAATTCATTACCATTCAACAATTATATTCCAAACAATACTGGGAAAGCTTGTAAAATGAAAATTCGCGGTGTTGTGGGAAAACTGCAAATAATTGCAATAGTGAGTACCCAAGTGGCTCAAAAGCGTCTGAATGGAAGTGCGTTTACGATTCAATTTTCTCCGGTTGCAGGCAGACATCATTAAAAAAAAGCAATGAATTAGGGCTGCCACACACGATGAATATACGAAGCTTACTTGTTTTTAACCTCCGGCTTTTGTTATAAGTTTAATGTATTGTCTGTGACACCGTAGCTTCCAATCGTATGAACTGATTAAGATTTCGTTTTTTGTAGGGTAACTTGATAGGTTGTTCTTAGCTATGATTAAAAAAATCTGTTCAACAGCTGAAGATCATCAGCTCCTTTATCGTGGGTTTAATTATTTTTTATGTACAATTATACTTTTATTATGGAAACTCACACATTTTATTTAATAGGTCGGGGAAAAAGTCTTTTCGTATTTTGTATGTATAAAGTTGTAGTAAAAATCTTATCCGTTGTACTGTTTGTATCTGGCTGGTTTTGATACCATTAAAAATATGACATTTTAAAAAAGGAATACAAAACGTAAAAAGCAATTTCCCGCCATTTTTCAATTATTTTTTTGTTCGATAAAATGAGTGAATCTAACGAACAAATTCGATATATTGTGAAATTTTATAACAAAAAAGGGAAAAATGCGACACACGCCGCGAATAAAATTTGTGACGTTTATGGACCTAATGCAGTGTCATCAAGAGTAGCACAATGTTGGTTCAAGCGTTTTCAGTCCGGGAATTTTGATGTCAAAGATGCAGCTCGCTCTGGTCGCCCTGTTACGGATAAAGTCGATGCCATTTCTGAAAAAGTGGACTAAGATCGGCATATTAGTAGTTACGACGTAGCTGAAGAACTGGGGATTGACCACAAAACAGTTTTGACCCATTTGAAAAAAACTGGGTATACAAAAAACTCGATATTTGGGTGCCACACGAGCTCACTGAAAGAAACCAAATGAATCGTGTACTCATTTGCGATTCTCTATTGAAACGTAACGAAACCGAACCGTTTTTGAAAAGATTGATCACTGGTGATGAAAAATGGATCACCTACGACAAGAATGTGCGCAAAAGATCATGGTCAAAGGGCAGTGAAGCACCACAGACTGTAGCGAAACCCGGATTAACACGTAATAAGGTGATGCTGTGTGTATGGTGGGATTGGCAGGGCATCGTTCATTATGAGCTTTTACCGCCGGGCAAAACCATCGATTCAGATCTCTACTGCCAACAGCAGATGAGACTCAAACAAGAAATTGAGAAAAAACGGCCGGAATTGATCAACAGAAAGAGTGTGGTCTTTCATCATGATAACGCCAGACCGCACACATCTTTGGCCACTCAGCAAAAATTTAGAGAGCTTGGTTGGGAAGTGTTAATGCATCCACCATATAGCCCAGACCTTGCACCCTCAGATTTCCACCTGTTTCGATCTCTTCAGAATTCTTTGGGTAGTGTTAGATTAACATCAAGAGAGGACTGTCAAAACTACTTGTTGCATTTTTTTGATCAGAAGTCCCAAAAATTCTACAGCAACGGGATCATGTCACTACCTACAAGATGGCAACAAGTTATCGAACAAAATGGCACATAATATATATTATAATTAAATGTAATTAAACTTGAAAAAAATATGTCTTGAATTTGTTTAAAAAATACGAAGAAACTTTTTCCCCGACCTTATATATTAAACGGGAATTACTCACTTAAGATTATGCCGGTTACTCCAACTTCCGCATTCACCATGATAAAGACCGGTTGAAACTATAGTCGGAGTTACCGGGCTAATCTTACGTGAGTAATTCCCGTGTAATATAAATAAAATTTACAATTGTACGTGTTTATTTTTAATTTATATTTGTGCTTTAATACTATGTTATCCTAAGACACAATTTTACTAATTTATTTAAGTAACATCACAAAAATATACGTACGATGGTTTACAAAGCTAACATACTCGTTCCAAATTCGGATTCGGTTTGTACATGTTGCCGCTAAAAACACTGTAGATTAGACACGGTTTATTTCAATGTTGATGTGTGGTATATAATATCCTCTTAATTAAGATTTGCGCAGAATATTACACAAATATTTAAATATCTGGTAAAATAATATTTCATTTATATAATTACCTCAATCTCGTGTAGAGCTCCATTAAAATATAATGACGAGCAATACTAGAAAATAAGCTGTAAGATATTTGAATTATAGTACCTCCATCGTGTGTAACAGCCTTAAAAATACAATGTAGATGGTAGATTTAGGTACATTTCACTCAATTAAAGAAACTATGTTGCGATTCAACAGTTTGTTACGAAGTATGTATGCCTAATTAAAAGTTAACGAGTAGGTAATTTGAACGAAGGTTTAAAATTCGTAAAGGTAGAGGCGTGAAGGCCCTGCGTATTTGCGTACTAAGCCTAACGAATTTAGTATTTAGCCACGTGTGAGGTACAAAGAGAAAATGGGTTTGTGACTGAAATTCCTGCGGCTTTATTTTTATTTTTGTGGTATGAAAAAATATCTAGCAAATCTCTCGTTTATTAATTTTTCAATTATTTATTTATTATTTATAGATCAACTAAACAATGGAGATATGATAAGGTAGCCTAGCAGGTGCGAAGGCATAAGGCCTAAATAAGGCCTTGCAGGCGACCTTGCCGCCTTTTTTTACATGTGGGCTATTAGTACGTTCATTGATCAGTTTGTGAAAGTTTATAAGTATGTGCGTGAAAAATAATTAAGTGTGTATTTACAGTTCTTGCGTTAAGCTGTTTAGCGCATAGTGAAAATAGTAGGTGAAAAACGGAGACATTTGAACATGAACGATAATCGTACAAAGGCATATCTCCCCTGTTTATCTGATCTGAAGGTGTAATAATACTTAAGAGTATTGATCTACATAAAAGTAAACAACTTGTATTTATAGCAAGAATTTGCAATGATAATGCTCAATCAGTTTTTTTTCTTCTCATTCCGTTATTTTTACAAGCTTTTTTTAAATTGCCTTGTTAGTTTGGGTCTAATCTTGCAACAGAATTTTAAAACAGTTATCCTCAACCGATTGAGCTGAAATTTTGCATACACGTTTAGTTTGGATGACAATGCATGGTTAGCTAAGTGACGTCATTCTAAATTCAATGTGGCGGACCATCAGTTATTTTTATACACCCTCATGATATGGATAACAAATGAAAGGGTTTGCTGAGAAGAATACGAAAAATTAAATTACGTCCACTATATTCAATATGGCGAACGCCTAAAAGCTACATTTTTTTTTTTAATATATAAAAATTATCATAAAAAATTCAGAATACGTGCGAAATAGATATAGCTGTGACCGGTGAGCGCAGCCTTAAATGCGAATGTAGGTATAGTGGCAGTTCAATGAAAACGCCACTGCCGCGAATATGGAATGAACCATACCGTGAAACGAATATCTGTAAATTCATATTCAAACGCGAAAACGCTTAGTTGTTTTTCTACGTTTTTGAATAACTAGATTTTTGGTCACATATTCACAACACAAAGTTTTCTACGTCATTCATTTCGGCAATACATTTTAAACCATTGTAAAAAAGACCAGCAGTTTCAGATTAAACAAAAAAAGGTCTAAAAAGTAGTCTACTTTTACATATTATTCTTTATTTTTCTTCTTTGATTTATTTAAAATAGAGTTATATTATCTGTTAAATCAGTTTAATAGATAGTTTAGGTGTCTAATAATTAGAAAGACTTCTAACTAAGGAAATATGAATCTGTCATCGAGGGCATATTCCTTACGTTTGGAGTTGAAACCAATGGGACCATGGGGACTGACCGCTAGGGGTTTGACTAAAGCGCTGTCCAGACGTCTCGAACATGTGATGATTGACCAAAGAGCGCACTTAATCTCGCCAAAGCATAAGTTTGGCACCTTACCCACAGAATACAGTTTTAGGTGGTCATGTTATATTTAGACTTGATTTAGTTAGGTGTTTATTAATTTAGATTATAATTTGTTTTCAAAATGTGTATTCAAAACTACTTTTAATTACATTTTCTATGGATATTAAATAACATTGTGAAAATTAAATTTATAACTATGGTACATTTTAAAAAACATTCTGTCTTCCACACAAAATGTCATTCACAATATACACAATCAATCTAGTCGGTTGGTTCTGCGTGAACCTGCATTGTCTTATCCAATTTTCCATAAACCATTAGTCAGTCATACGGTGTAGTGACAGAAACACATTTATACACTTCACTCGGTCTCGTTTTCAGCTCGAATGAAAATGTAGCGCTTCGTGAAAAATATCGACAAGTACTTTGCTGTTTTAATACTGCATAATAAACTGATTAATGAACCAAAATTAAAACCTTAAACTATTTAACAGTTACCGTTACCATTCAACGTGGAATGCTGCAAATGCCAGCGTTATGGCCACTTTTCCTTCCACCTTTTGCTTCCAAGAGGCATTTGGATTAGTCTTTTAGTTTTATGTATATTTATGTAAACTCAATCCTATCACATCTACAATCTTTTTATGTGCGTATGCTTTTTATTTTGTAATTGTAAATAAATATTATTAGGTGGTACAATATTGTTACATTATGACAAAATATATTTATTTATCTCTAAATTTAGTTGAGAGATAAATACCATACCATACCAATAAATACGTAATACGTAATAATACCATGTTATTTTGGTTTATATGAGAAGGTACGAACTTATTGAGTTTTCTAGATAAGTACTTAATTTCAAAACTCCTATTTGAGAGTTATTTAAATATTCACATTTCGATATTGAATTATTGAATTTTTTAATTGGACCAAAAACTTGTGTAAAACTTCCCTTTAGGCAAACTCAAATTAAATAGCAAGGAAGCTCCCGTGTTCGTGTCCCGGCACGAAAAAAAAACTCGCGTCAAAACTTTGGTACCGTCGCCTGCAAAAAGTTTTCATTTTGTTAAATAAAGTAAAAAGGAGGCGGGGTTTCAGCATTTTATATACCGTGTTTTATTCGTGTATACCGTATTTATTTTACGGATTAAATAAATCTTATGTCACTCTCCAGCCCTCTAACTATCTCTTTACAAAAAAGATAGTCATTCCGATGATCTGTTGCTGTGTGAAAGAGAAACAAACCAATAACATTTTGACTGTGTGTAACCCTGTTATTTCTATGGTTACCTTATTACGTTTACTGGGTGTTATTGGTGTGTTCCGTTATTAGCTACAGAACCAGAGCGCAGCAAGATACCAAAAAGAGCGATAGTGGCATGGCGGTATAGCATGTGTGCTTTACAATCTGACAGCTCCCGGTTCGATCCTTGGCACTGACCACCATCACCATACCGCCATATCACCAATAACTTATTTAGTATGTACTAAAGGTGATACGTTCATGTTCGGCGGGAAATTCAAATTTCAAACAGCTTTTTTGTCCTTGTAGCTAGGCCGGGTAATTATTGTGAAATGGCACAGTGTTTGCGAAAATTGTTGGTCTTTCTTTACATTATCATGTACAGCTATTAATCAGTTGCTTACCATTTTACTTACATTTGGCAATAAACCTTTTGGAACAGCAAAAATTTGTTTATTGACAAATGTATACGTAATAACGTGCATTGGAGATAAATAACTTTACGCAAGTTTGTAAAGAATAATAATAAATTTTCGCAAACGTCATGATCGTTTACAATAATTACCCGGCCTAGCTACAAGAACAAAAAACTGTTTGAAATTTGAATTTCCCGCCAAATGTGAAACGTTTCACCTTAAATAAAGTATGTGCAGTTTCGATGTGTTTGATCGCTCAACAACGGTGAAAGAAAACATCGTGAGGAAACAGGTATAAGTATATCCAAGATCCTCAAAAGTTCAAAAAGATAGGATATTCATCAACATGCACTGAGCCAGCATGGTGGATTAGGTTGGGTGGTCTTTCTGAGAGAAGGCCCGTGTCCCAGCAGTGGGACATTGTGGGCTCATGAATGATGATGAAGATAACAAGAGCGACAGCCCTCATTTCCTAACCCATTGTCTTGTTAACTTCAGCTCAACGTACCGTTTTCCGCGAGTGTACCAGTGCCCGTCAAGGTCCACGGCTTGGCTGGCCGGTCCCGACACACTCTGTTTGGCACTGGACCTCACCGCAAACCCGTTGTCTTCACGATTTTAGAATAGGTTTACGGATACTACGGTGGTAAACTGTGACGGGGTTGTTTTTAGAACCTGTGGTATTTTATTTTTTAAAGAGAGCAACCACAATTTTTTTTATCGACTTCGAAAAGAGAGGACTTGTTCTATGTTCCACGGTATTTTTAATGCATGTTTACCAATTTCTCTGCCAACTGTTAACTGATTAAATATTTTTTTTTATTTTGTTCGGTAGTGTATACTTCCAATTTGGTCCCATTGTCACCAAGTCTGGATCTGATGATAGGATCCCAGGGAAATCGAGAGCAACCCTCTGATTTTAAAGGCACTTTAATAACTTCCGAGTTTTAAAAGTTCTATGGTCCACTGTTTTTTTTTATGTATGTTCAATGACTTCTCCGCAAATTATGAATTGATTTTGATAATCCTTTTTTTTTTTCGGTAGGCCCATACTTCAAAGGTGGTCCCATATAAAATTTCATCAAAATCGGTTCTGTGGTGCGGTTTTTAATTCAAAATAACTAATAAATATGACATCCAAGTAAACGAAATTGCGTATTTACTAATTTTGAAGTCGGTTTTTTTCAATTAATAATTATTTTACAAGAAGTTGAACATACTGCTTATTTTTACAAATGTTATGTTATTTCACTCATGTTTTTTGACAACAAATAAAATATCTATAAATAGAAGTATTTCATCAATACTGCTTTCTACATACCTACTTCTTGATATAACATCTTCTGAGAATTTTAATTTTCCCACAACAAAACTATGTGTACTTTACAATGTCACTGTACTTAAACTGTTTTATTTTTATTTATTTTTGTTCTCCCAACTTCTTGTATCGATACGTGCGGAGGTTCAACAAAGTGTTGTAAATACCAATAACTCGGACAATAATCCTTACATTACAATTGAACGAGTCAACAATTGAACAGTTTTCATCCGACCCAATTGTTATGATTCCAAGCGGTCTTTTATTTCATGAGCTCGTGCTAGTAACTCCGTACAGTTTATTGACGATGAAGAGAGTGCATGTGGCATGTTTATGAGTGTGTGTTAGAGTTTCAATGAAGCTCATTGGCGTTATTAAAGACACGTATTGTTTAGCTTGGCGTTTGGTGGATGTAAGTGTAGGCAGTAGCCAAGAGCACGTTTGTTTGGGTTCCCTTCAACATACCACTAACAAGCTAAGCCAAGTAAGGAATTGCAAGCTAAGCCAAATAACAAATTGAAGTCATAACATGAAAATGTAATTGAAAAATGGACTCTGTGTCCTACTATCCTTAGTCTTGTTCAGCTGCTTATTTTGAGCACCCTGTGTTTATATATATATATCGCAATTATAGATTTTTTGTCTGTACTTTTTTATTATATGTATAGATAGTCAAACTATAATATTTAAAAAAGCTTTGGTACGTTTATTCTACAGGGTTATCTAATTAACTATACTTTTAAAATACTCAACGATATAGGTAAATATTTTACAGAATTATGTACTCGATAATAGTAATGTCCATTACATAAAAAATCTCTCTCTGCCAAACTTTGAAGATGTACGTACTGCGACCGTCGTACATTGCATTGTAATATTTCGTGATTAAAACTGCACGTCCTATATTTCAAAGGAAATAATGACGGAGTTTTCTTCCTCGGTATTGCGAAGTGTCGACTAAAACAATTAGATACGTGCTCTGGCTGTTAAACATTATTGAAGACGCATTGTGTATCCGATATGAGTTCGTTGAAATTAACTGGCGATATTTAAGAGTTTAGTATAACTAAGTATAATTTAATAAGACAACTCAGCGTCCTATTTACACACAACTTTGACCTGCCAAAACTCGAAAAATATACAGGTCTGATTTGAGTTCTGGGCCCTTATTCTCTAACTTACATAAATAAGATTCCGTGCCACAAACAAGCGACGTTAACATGATAATTTAATTGAAAAGTGGACTCTTTGCCCTTTGTTTCTATGGCGGGATAAACTCGTCACGCGGCCGCATCACGTTATCTGCGAGGACTTGGCAATGTTAAGTTTGTTAACGCGATGAGGTTCGTAACGCGCTTATTTTGAACAGTCAAAATAACGTGGAACAAACTAGCGCATTTCGTGCGCATTTGTCAAGAGAATGTTGTATCCTATCGGAAGACGCATTTGATTCGTTTGACGCATTACAATTAAGTAACCATGGTTGCCGTGTTGTCAGTGACCATGTTTACTGTGTTGTAACACGTTTGCAGCGTGTTTTGTGTTCTTGAATCAGGGCCCTAACTTCAATTAAATTTGTTCTGAAAAGTTTAAGCCCTGGTTTTAAAACATGCATAGGTTACTTTTTATCCAGGAAAAAATTATTCCCGTAGATTAGCGAGTGAAATCACGAAACGCTGCCAGTTTTCTACAAAGGCACACTCAACATTGACTGTATTGAGTTTAACTTCTTGTGGCGTTGTAATCACAAAAACCGTACAATTAGTTCTGCGTTTTGCGCACGATGCTTCAGCTCGTTCCACTTACATAACGAGGTTTCTCATGCTTCGATTTAAACACCGAGGGGAGTGCTTTCTAATTCTGCGATGTAATAGGTCAGTGAAGTTCAATCTTTATTTTTGGTAGGTTTCGCACTTGTTCGTGGAAACTTCTAAAAAAATATTTCTAATAATGTCTTAAAAAACTTTTGAAAATAGTACGAGGTTTTATTAAAAAATTGCTTCTATAAGATGTCAAGTAATGTCAATTTCTCATGCTGCAGTAGTGTCAATTGATAACTGTCGAACAGGTTATAAAGGTGATGCAGGTTTTTTTGTCTTTAAGTGCGTGTCTAATAGAATAAATAATAAATAAAAAATAAATAGGCTATGTGCTATACCTACTTCATAGCTTAAAAGTTATCCTGACAACAATTTTTAACTCTTTACTTAGGTACCACAATGCGTTTTTTTTTTAATCAATTTGCATATTTTGGCCAAATATCACATTATTTCGAAAACTTGACTGGAATTTTCTTTCTTTATTCATGCAAGTGGCTTTCTCATAAAATATAAATTTTGGAGAAATATTAACAAGTTCTAAGGATATAGTCAATCAAAGAGGTTCGCCCCCATCAACAAATGAAACCATTCCCGTACATAATCACATAACTTTTTGTGTTTTAGGTGCCAAAACAGGAGGCGCAAGCAGTACTCTTCAGCCAGATCTTCGGCTTTTGCTTATAGCCACTGCCAGCTATCTTGTGTCACTCCATCGAATCTCAGGGTACCCCACGCTACTTTCAATACAAAAACGAGTTGATACGACTTAATTATCAATTAAAAAAACTGACTTCAAATTAAGTAATATATGAAATTTCGGTTACGTGGATGATATGATATTGATTGACATTCAAGTAATCTCCCAGTTATTTTGAATTTGATATAGTAAAAGTCAAGCTACTAAACAGATTTTAAAGAAATTTATATGGGACCTATCTGAAAATATATCCTTTCAAATAAGTAAAAAAATAATTTTCCAAATCGGATTATAAATGATGGAGTTCTGAAGAAACATAAAAAAAAAAAAAAACGAATTGAGAACAAAACACTGTTTTAAACTATCACGTTTGTACACTACAGTTATATGATTATTTACGGGATATTTACCGTGGTAAGGTTGTGAAAGGAGCTCCCGATATTTCAAATTCAAATAACATGGTGCATGTAACTGCGCCGATTTATCGGTAGCTCCTTCCACAACCTTTCCACGGTAAATATCCCGTAAATAATCTTATAACTATAGTGAACAACCGTGATAGATAAAATAGTGTAAATAATCGAATTGAGAACTTCTTCCTTTTTTGAAGTCGGTTAAAAATACACAAAAGTTGTTCAAGGTTACAAAGAAAAGCGAAATTAGCTTTTCCGACTGCGTGACTTTTTCGAACAGACGGTGTGTCACGGTACAGTGGTTTCCCTTTGACGATGTAAACGAAGTATGGCGAACTGCGTGGCAAATTTTCGCGTCACACGTAATTCAAACTTAATTTTGTCAGAAACCTGAAACGAAATATCAAATACGAGCGAAACGTTATGTAGGTACCAGAGTTTTGGTGTATAAAATGCTAATGAATAGAATTTGAGAGAACATTTCGGTTTTCTACGTCAAGATTTTTGTTTTTCTTTTTTCTGTTGTGGCTTTTTAAATTTAATTTGAATACATTTATTTATATTACACGGGAATTACTCACGTAAGATTAGGCCGGTTACTCCAACTATAGTTTCAACCGCATTCGGCGATCTTTATCAAGGTGAAAGCGCGCGCGGCTGTGTCTCGCTTTGCACCGCTTTGCTTTGTTGGAGTAACCGGCCTAATCTTACGTGAGTAATTCTCGTGTAATATAAATAAAATGGGTGAAAACCACAGAAAAGAGAAGGGTATAGAACGGAAGAGAGATGGAACATTTGTTACGAGGCATACGAGTGAACATGAGTATGCACGTCAACGCGTCAAACTCCGCATCGCAGTTGCTAACTGAATTCGAATTCGTATGCTGCTCCATCGGATTTATTCACAATGCCGTCTTGTGCTGTAATTACGTGTGGTAGAGCTAGAATGGATTTAATTTTTAAAAAAGGAGGAATTTCCTATCTCCGGTATAGTCTAAATTGTTGATAATTTTGTGATTTCACCGTGTTTAAATTATAAGCCCTTGACAAGCCGTTGACAATAATAGTGGTTACCATAATTTTATCGATATCGATAATTTTTTATTTTTCTTACAACATTTCCTACAATACCTACTTTAGGAGTATTTTTTGAAGATTAAACTTTATTGTGTTATTATTCATTTGTCTTATTATGTAGATGTAGACAACACCATTATCACACTATTATTATAAATAAGAAAGTCTGCGTATTAATATGTTTGTTTTCACTGAATTCTGTAATAAGTGAATGGATTAAAATAAAATTTGGTATGGAGGTAGGTTATATTCTGGATTGACTCATAGTTTTTACCCTGAAAAAATAGCAGTTCCTATAGGATAGCGGGTGAAACCACGGGGCGCTGCAAGTCGTCAGTAAATCTATGAATTATTAGACAGACAATAAATATTGTTTTGGACCCGGGTATGTCCTAAAACTGCGACCAGAACCACCGGAGGATGGGCAGCAGCGTCCTAATAGTACACGGTGAACGTACTGCGATCCCCAAGCCGCCTGCCAAGCGTGGGGATTATGGCAACACCCCTCTCTGTGAGGGAGGCCTTGTCCAACAGTGGACGTTAATTGGCTGATGATGTGATGTGAAATATTGTTTTTGTCTTTTTGGTCTAATAGTCCTTATCAAAATGAATTCAACGAGTCCAAACACGACGGAGTAATAAGTAAAAGTATGTAGTAGAGAGGTTACTATGGCTTACTTTTCTGGCTCCATCATCAGGCCAGTTAAGTACCACCATATTATTTTACAAACATCAAATTTACTTAGTGCAACTGAAACGTGCTTAGAAAAATGGATTAGAAATTTTGAATCGGGAAGCTGACAGACATACCAACGATGCAAGTTAAATAAGAGTTTGTAATTTTTTTTAAACGACTAGGGCAAGTTTTACCATAAAATATTTTATAAGGTCTACAATAACAGGTTATCGATAAAATCAAAACTGCACACAAAACTGTCCCATCACTAGCTGTGATACCACATTCTAAATTTTATAATATCATTTTATTTTCAATGGCTTCGCATGGATATTGCATTTAACCTTATCAAATAATATTTATTTTTCTACCTATTTAAAGTCACATAAAACGAGCTCTAAACATAGCCTAAATCGATATCATGGTCAAAGCATGACCTATTAAGGTCATGGAAACTTATCTAGCTAAGTTTGTGCGGAGTTTTGGGGCAAAACCGAAAATATTTTTTTTTACTTCCTATTGTTTGCCCACACTCATGCAAACCTACGAACTTACCTTAATAGTATTTAAAGGATAATAATTCACTAGTATAACACAATTACATGCGTTAATACACAACTTTTGTTAATTAAAATAAACAAAATTGTTGAAAAACTCTTTAACTCAAATTTTTTACCAACCACTTTTCGTGCAGTTTAAGGTAGAACTGTTTTAATAATGAGGTACGTTAATTTACGATACGGTCTATATTTCTCTACTAGTATTATAAACCGCACAATAATCGTGCAGTTTTTTTGCACTAGCAACATTTACCAAAATAATTGCACAAAATTCAAGGGGAACTGAACCGTATTGCACCACGAGAAGGTCAATTTTAAACTTTATTAAAATGGTGTTCATAACCTTTTGAAATAATACTAATCTTGACGAATTACTGCAGTCCTTCCTACGTATTTATATTTTGACGTATCGTTTGCATGTGTTCAACTGGCTACAACGGAATTCTTACAAAAATGCCTTGACAGCCCTTCTAATCTAAACGAAAAAAATTCTCACTTCAGTGGTGAAAACCACGTCAGTTTCCATAATAAAATCCATAATAATTTGAATACGTTTGTTTTTTATCTACCGGGAGTTATTATTACAATTATTATAATAGGTCGGGGAAAAAGTCTTTTCGTATTTTGTATGTATAAAGTTGTAGTAAAAATCTTATCCGTTGTACTGTTTGTATCTGGCTGGTTTTGATACCATTAAAAATATGACATTTTAAAAAAGGAATACAAAACGTAAAAAGCAATTTCCCGCCATTTTTCAATTATTTTTTTGTTCGATAAAATGAGTGAATCTAACGAACAAATTCGATATATTGTGAAATTTTATAACAAAAAAGGGAAAAATGCGACACACGCCGCGAATAAAATTTGTGACGTTTATGGACCTAATGCAGTGTCATCAAGAGTAGCACAATGTTGGTTCAAGCGTTTTCAGTCCGGGAATTTTGATGTCAAAGATGCAGCTCGCTCTGGTCGCCCTGTTACGGATAAAGTCGATGCCATTTCTGAAAAAGTGGACCAAGATCGGCATATTAGTAGTTACGACGTAGCTGAAGAACTGGGGATTGACCACAAAACAGTTTTGACCCATTTGAAAAAAACTGGGTATACAAAAAACTCGATATTTGGGTGCCACACGAGCTCACTGAAAGAAACCAAATGAATCGTGTACTCATTTGCGATTCTCTATTGAAACGTAACGAAACCGAACCGTTTTTGAAAAGATTGATCACTGGTGATGAAAAATGGATCACCTACGACAAGAATGTGCGCAAAAGATCATGGTCAAAGGGCAGTGAAGCACCACAGACTGTAGCGAAACCCGGATTAACACGTAATAAGGTGATGCTGTGTGTATGGTGGGATTGGCAGGGCATCGTTCATTATGAGCTTTTACCGCCGGGCAAAACCATCGATTCGGATCTCTACTGCCAACAGCAGATGAGACTCAAACAAGAAATTGAGAAAAAACGGCCGGAATTGATCAACAGAAAGAGTGTGGTCTTTCATCATGATAACGCCAGACCGCACACATCTTTGGCCACTCAGCAAAAATTTAGAGAGCTTGGTTGGGAAGTGTTAATGCATCCACCATATAGCCCAGACCTTGCACCCTCAGATTTCCACCTGTTTCGATCTCTTCAGAATTCTTTGGGTAGTGTTAGATTAACATCAAGAGAGGACTGTCAAAACTACTTGTTGCATTTTTTTGATCAGAAGTCCCAAAAATTCTACAGCAACGGGATCATGTCACAACCTACAAGATGGCAACAAGTTATCGAACAAAATGGCACATATATATTATAATTAAATGTAATTAAACTTGAAAAAAATATGTCTTGAATTTGTATAAAAAATACGAAGAAACTTTTTCCCCGACCTTATACATCACTTTAAAAAATCTGTTTTCAACTTTGTTCCCAGTTTTACACGTAGCATAGACAGTAGTTTAAAGTGGTATTTAACTAATTGAATGACAAATATACACCAGTGGCGGCCTTACTTAGAAAGTTACTTAATTTAGTAAGTAAAAAAAGTGGTTAAAATTGCTCCCTGAACTTGTCGCTGAAGAAGCTTTTAAGCTAAGAAACGACAGCAATTTTAGATATTGTTTAACCATGAACATGTTGTATCCGACTACGAATTATTGTATCTTCTTCCGGGGACAAGTCCATGCTAAAGACGGCGGTACGGTTCCTTTATAATTCTTTTACATTTTATTGTAGGGCGTACCTTAAATAATAATTGTTCTCGTATATAACTAGGTACTTATATTAACTTTTTTGTTCTACGATTAATTCGCGTAATTGAGAAGTAACTTATTTTTTTATTTTTTTTATTGTTAAATTACCGTTTTTGGTTATTAATTTAGGTACTTCTTTTTGTTTTCTTAATGCCACTCGTATTTCAAGTCGGTGTACGATTAGAAAAAATTAAAAGAAAGAGAACATTATTAATCCATTAATTAGGTATTTATGTACAAAATAGGATTTATACCTATGTAACTAGTGCTTTTGTCTTTGACTTCGTACGCTTAGATTTTCATATAAACTTTCAACCTCGATTTGCTCCCTTAATACGGCCCTTTCGCAAAATAATATAGCCAATGCTTCATTCTGATCATAGCAAAGGATATACGGGAATACCGCATTTATATCCGTCCAGTGGTTTAGGAGATATGCGTAGACAAACAAACAAACAAAAATTCTAAAATCTGTGTTAACGTGTTCAGCTGCTTATTTTAAGACGCCCTGTGTGGTTTTTTATATCTTACAATTACTGATTTTTTTATCTCACGTTTTTATTATATGTATAGAAGATAGATATGACCCTAAATATAAGTAGACTAATAACATTCATGGCAGGTATATAGACTCGCAAAACAGTAAGCACCCTATTTCCCGACCACCCAGAGTAAGTAACCGGTCTGGGTGGTAGAGCCGGTTGTATCACTGCAGAAAGTGAACTATGCAATTCTAGAGGAAGCGGATACTAGTTTCCTGGAAATGATCAAGATTATCGTTAGGGCTAACTTTTTGACGCCTTTGACAACTACGTCTACATTTTACACAAATACTTAAAGTTACTCTGTCAGACTTTCTGTTTTCGACTAAAAAACTCTACAAAAATATGGTAATCAAATTTTTTATTGTACTAAACTTTTTATAATGTTATTTTCTTTATTAGTTTTGCTTAGATTGCACATAAGTACAATCAATTATTTTGTATCTGCAAAAATGTTAAATTAAGCAAGCGAAATTTTTGGTCATCAAAGTAGTATAATAATTATTAATATAAAAAACCGACTTCATAGAAATGTCAGAACTGGACCAAATTGAAATGGGACCACACGGGAAGCACCAGCTTTCAAATGAAAAAAGAATCATCAAACAAACATCATAAAAAAAACAGTGTAATAGAGAACCTCCTTCTTTTTGGAAGTCGGTTAAAAATGGAGAAAGTAAAGTGTTCTAGACAAGTGTCTAGAACTCTCGACCGCATCTTTAGTGAATAAATAGGTGACGCAGAGTTTTCAACCTAAACTCTAGCTCAGAGAAGGCACTACACTGTGTAGAAGCTAAACAATAAAACATGCCTTTTCTAGTACCTCAGGTGGTCATACCATACAAGGCAGCCTTGAGTTTGCATAAATCAGGATCAACTGGTTCTTTTACGTTTTATGTTTTCCTTCACCTATTCATAAAATAATGACGAAAAAAGTGAAATAGCACACGATATGTTACGTGTTTTCGATGCAATTACATGTCTTGTTATATAATAAAATAGCAAAAACTATATTGCATTAAAATAAATCATGTTCACAACATACATAAGCGTGTTTAGTGCAGAAACTTCTTCAAGGTCAAGTTTTATTTCCAATTATTTTTCAATTAGGTACTTACTCACTGAAATTCACTTTATAAAAACGACACATCTTGATAGTTTTTAAGTTATCTTATTTTTACACTTAGGGAATGCCTTTTTTCCATTGGCAAATAATAATCTAGTAGTACGGGTTAAAAAACTACAGATCATATTACTGAGGCGGTCAGTAATACCAACATTAGAAAAAAAACCTGATATTAGAGGTTACTGATACTTTGTATTATTGTTTTTTTTTTTCAGTTTTTTTTTTGTTTTGTTTCAGTTTAGGTTAAATTAGCATTATTGACAAATTTCTGTAAAGATAAATTATTGATCCCTAATTCTTTATTATACTACGTTAAATCGGAAATACGCAATTCATTAAAGAAACAGTTTTGTTAAAATACTTGTCTTGTTGTATATCAAGGACAAGGAACAGTTTTTTTCAGGTAGGTCTGACTGTCTTTAAAGTGTAAAAAAATAATCTAGGAAAGCGAAAAAAACTACATGGCTGCGAGATCCTAGGCAAGTGAAATGCAGTATATTCTTGTACTCTTTGCGTAAAAATCAATGCGAAAGAGTGTCATTACCGTATTGTTTACGAATCAGATTATCTCGCATTTCGCGTCTAGGTCAAAGTATTGTTGATAGGGGACTACCTGCAGATTAGATAAGTTTTATCAGTTGATGACATAACCCAGTTACCCGGACATATTCCGGCAAAATGATGTGTTGATTTCTACCTCCAAAATATCTTGTAATAACGAGTTAATCTATTGCTAAGCAAACAAAATCATATGACATATGAATTATTATTTTATAAATTATATATATCTTTACTTTATGTTAATTTGTCTAAAATAAAAGTAACCGTAATCATAATAAAGATCTTTATATCTGTTAACATAAACAGCAAAGTACATAAAATCCGAGAAATCTCTCAATCTTTACTAGAGGCTAAAGATTACGATGCGTCACGTACCATACAACCACATTACGTGTCAGTCTCATAGTGTTCACGTGTGATTCATCACGGTGACCCACATCACGCTTTACTGTACTGTTAGACCAAAATTAGCGACACTTATTTACCTTTCTCAGTCACTTTTGATACGGGTAGTTATTTATGTCCTCACAGGCTGTTGTCGTTCCCATAGATTACGGAGCTTCGCAAACTACTATTTCTGCAACGGCACTCAGGGTTCAATTAGGTTTAGAAGAGATTTAGTTTCTGTTTTCACCGTAAGGCAATCGTATTACATCCCCGCTATTTGCGTCCAGGAAGCTTCAACTCTAATACGAGTTAAATTTCAACTCACTTGTATCGTCTGAACAAGGAAGTACAGAAGAAAATCCAATAAAGTATTTATTGACAGAATGATGAATGTTGAATCAGGTTTTAAGGATATAGAAAAACGAAAATAAGCTGTCAGATTTTGTTTTCGTACCGTGAGATTTTATTTGGTTTGAGGTTGTCTTTTAGGATTATTATTATTAAGCTTCATATTGCTGGTCATAATCACAATTGGTCATGACCGAGGAAAGCCGTCAACATACCATTACTGCGGTCTCGGAACGTTAACAGGCTTAAATGACCGGGGGTAATGACATGGCAGATGCCTAGGATCCGTGTAAATTGTATCTTGTTCATATGTAGATTATGAGATAATAGCTACAATGGTAGTTATTAAACCCAGACGCGAGTAATAGGAGGTTAACTCAGAGCTAGAGATGCTCGAACAAGTACATTGTTAACGTTAATCAATATCTGTATTACCGTTATATCATGAAGCGTATCAGACATGGAGCAAAACTTCATACCCATTTAAGTACAGTATCTGTGCTAAATTAAGATTTCCATTTTGCGATCCAGTGATGAAAGCATCTCACGCATTGCTGAGCAATTCGATCGAAGCTATTGGAGATTAGTTTGGGACCCGTTCTATTCATATCTAAAATATGTGGTAATATAAAATATGGAATTCTTTAGGAATTGATTATCTTCTATTGAAATAGGACACGGCATTTTCAATCCGAAAGTTAGTTGGTTCTTCGTTTTTGCTGTACTCTTCTTTCTTTTTAATTTGACTTATAAAGTAGTATTATTGCTTTTCTGAATTTATTTTCCAGATCTGTTTTACTTTCATTTCTGAACGAGAGAAAGATGTCTGAAATTCGTTTTGCACTGTATGTATAAATCATGTTCGTGGTTCTCGTACCAGCTGGTTTCTTTTAAGATTAATTTCACTTTTCAGAAATAATCCGTGTAATTGCAAGCAACTAATTATTATCCTTGCCATCAGATAATGGTGACTGAACTGGTGGTGACTGGTGGTCGGGATCTTTGTTAGTTTGTCGTAGATACCATAAATTTAAGTTATGAGACAGGTTTTTGGGTCTTTAAATCTACACTAATATAATAATTAGGAAAGATTTTCATTTTTGTATGTTTGTAAGGAATTAACTCCAAAATGAATGGACTGATTTAAAAAAATATTTGACCATTAGAATGCTACGCTATCCTTGAGTAACAAAAGCTACCTATATGCTATATCCCCTACTTTCTGCGCTTGGGGGCGTGGGTTCGATTCCCATCTAGGACAAACATTTGTGTGATGAACATTTGTGTTTGTTCTATGTCTGGGTGTTAATATCTATTTAAGTATGTATTTAAAAATATATATGTATGTATATCAGTCTCTGGCAGCCATATTACAAGCTTTGCTTAGTTTGGGGTCAGATGAGCATGTGTGCAATAATGTCCCACATGTCCCACATACTTATTACTAGAATGTTAAAAAAAGCTACACCCGTGCGAAGCCGGGACGGGCTTATACATAGTAGTTATATATAAATGTAACTTACTAATTTGGTGATATATTTTTATTCATACAATAAGTAATTTAAACAACAGTAATAAAATAAATTATTTAACTGCGTAGGAATAGTAATAGTTATGTTTTAAACTGTTTGATCAAACCGCCATTGGATGAGAAAACCACGCATGGATGCTTCCAGATAAAATGTGACTCGTTTGTTCCAAGTGTGCAAGTTTTTCGTGCATAAATGGTTTCACCAAGATGATTTATTTTGTGATCTCATATTTTATTCTTGTGACTGGTCATATTCATTGATCTGTAGTATTAATAAAGCTGTGTTATTTCGTCGGATCAGTACTATATAGAATGAGAAAGGCATGCACGAATGCGTCTAGAACAAATGTGTCAGAATATTCGATTGTTTCAGGGAAGCGAGTTTCCGTGGCAGCGTCCATCGTCCCACCTGTTATTCAATGTGTAACGGACGACAACGGCTTTCGCACAACTAGGCCTTGGTTTGTCGCGGCTATCGTCACGTTCAGTGAATTAACGAGGTTTCTAATTGCAGATATAATTGCAGTTAGTTGGGCACTCTTCTGTATCAACACCACAAGCACGGTATTTTATCGATCGACAAATTTAAAATGGTATTTGTATAGGTATACATATGTACTTAGATGTAAATTTCAATATAACATTTAGAATCGATAAATCTGATTTTGAAAGATGTCAAACTAGTCGACATATAGGTAGGTGACAATAACCTTCCCACAAAAACCGTACTTGCAATAAAGTAGCGTTTTATCAATGAAGCGTAACTTGATGACTCATTGTTTCTAACGCGTTGGTTCGTAGTAGCCAAGATAAAGAATGTACTGATCTGATAAGAATATCTACCAAGTGCAATATGGTTTCTTTTTTTTATATATAACAATAATAAGTTTAGATTGCTCCTTTTTAACAATTATGCAGCTAAACTAAAAATAATAATAATAGCAATAAACTAAACTAAACTACCCTGACTTTTTTTTCTTTAGATATACTGAAAATAGTAGGTAAATAGTTTTTATAGTTACTAGACATTCTTGCATAACTAATAATTAATTCGTTGCTTATGCTAAGATACAAAAATCAAAAGTCATATTATGTATTACAATAAACGTACGTGTATTTAGCAACCTCACACACGCTTAATAAATACAAATAAGAAAAGTCCTTGAAAATACCTATTCAAACTTACCTATTCGAAGTTAATATACAAAACATAACCTCAAACATACGTTGAATGGTGAATCATACAATTAATACCAACATAAGAAAAACTATTGTCAAGTGAAGATCTGTGATAACAAAATATAACTCCAATGATTCAGATACGTTAGTTTTTTTTTTATAATCCAGAAAGTTCGTTAAAATCTGGGTTTGAAACTTACCTGTTATAGCCAGCAAAACCGCCAAAGCCACCACACCTGTCGCTCCCGCCCGCACGGACCTCATCTTGTCTCTTTTCAACACGCTATTCGTTTGCGTCCTCATAAACAAAAAACAACAGACAATTCAATGGTAACTCTTCGACAGGTTCTTCTTCTGTTCTTAAACAATAAACAATTGCACTCGCGTTTCGTTACACTTTTCCGTACTATATCTTTCGATCAAGATAATATAAAGACCACAATTGCACAAGAAAAGTGTGTATAGTTAGGTGAAAAGTTTGAAAACTGTTATTTTTGAGTGAGCACTAGAGTCCATTGTGATGTTTTAATGTGATAGAGTAGAAGTCCTGGGAGATGTGATGAGAAACTTGTTTCGTGAGTTATTGGAGAGGCGGCGAGAGAGCGGCGTACGTCCGACCTTCGCGAGCACTCGGCGATACTGTCGCACGTCGAAGGAGGCGCCACACCGCGTCAACGGCCGAGACGGAAAACACACGGAGTTGCAGAAGGTAGCGTCAAGCGTGCAAGGATCGAGACTAGTTGCGCGCACTTTGTTAAGTTATTAGCCTAACAATGCAGTCCCTGGTCTATGCCAAATGTTACACTCTACTCGAGTACCTGCTAAATAATCAAGGTAGAGTCACTACCTACCTATTCTGTGGTAGAGTGCTAAATTAAGGCCGCTCTCATTGGCCAGAGCTATGCGTACATTTTCAACATTTTTGAACTTAAAATCACTGAATACAAATAAAAAAAACTAATGGGCATTATTATTTAGAATAACATTGCAAATGGCAGCATGCGCAAAAAAAAATAACATTTTTTTCTGCAACCAAAATAAAACATCAAAATTACTATAAATAGTTTGCGAACCTAGTTTATGTTTTAAAATGATGAAAATGTGTGAAAGACTTAAGTCACCGTAGGCTCTGAGTAGCGCGGCCTTAAATCAGGGGCCTTACTTAAAAACGTTACTCAAGTTGATCTATGCTCTAAAATGCTCTCTCAACTTCTCGCTGACGGCAATCGTAACACGCGTTCAAACGAGACGGAGCATATTTAACCGTATGACAACTTGAGTAACGTTTTTAAGTAAGGACCTCAGATTTCAGATTTAAATGAGTATGAAACTCAAGCTAATGACATCATATTTTTTATGGGTATTTAGCAGTACCGTTTATTCTTTTGAGAGCTAATTTATTTATTTATGTTGGTTGCTATGACAAAGAAAATCGAAAATGTTAATAGAGTTCCAGAAAAAATAACAAATTTTCCTTTCGCCTAGCGCCTGCCACCCGCTGTCGCCTAAAAAAGTTTACGAATTTTACGATTGACCGATCCATCTAGTAGGTACCTACGTAAAACTTATGAATAACAGAATATTTGGGAATTTTGATTCGATTGCCGAAATATCGACACCTGATACTGAGGTTCCTATGAATTATTTATAGCACGATCGCTGTTGCACGTAACCTGCCATCTTGACTACAGTCTTAACCACAAACCTATAATCAAGATAGACACCGCGTGTCCGTGGCCTCTCTTATGAATACCATCCGAAGCGCTTTTATTCCACTTTTATTGTGCGAACTGCTACACTGAAGAATGCTCTGCCTAATTGGATTTTGCCCGATAGTTACAATCTGGGTGTCTTCAAGTCCCGAGTGAATTGGTTTCTTCTAGGCAAGCATACTCTGTCGTAGAGCTTATCATCTCTCAGGCGAGGTGACGGTTAAGCGCAAGCATTTTTATTGGAAAATATCCAGTAAATGATGAAAATAAACAACCAACTTACCCGCCATTAATTTCCAAAAATAAAACTACCAATTATACACTTAAATACATATAGGTCTAGCACATGCTTAAAATATACCAACTTTCGGCGTATTATTTTTTGGCTTAGCGCATAAGTTTTTGCTATTTAGAGAGATAATGCTGCCTACATGCTTCGACCAAAATAAAATGAATGGACGGGCCCAGTAGAAGCGCATTTTTGAAGATTACAAAATGAGCGCCAGCGCTCACTTCGTTTCAGTCGGTCTCTAGCCGTAGGAAGTGAAACACGAGTCTATTGTTACGCGACAACGAAACATCTGACAAAATTATGAATTCGTATGCGCTCACTTCGTTTCAGTCGGTCTCTAGCCGTAGGAAGTGAAACACGAGTCTATTGTTTTGTTACGCGATAACGAAACATCTGACAAAATTATGAATTCGTATGCTTTACCGAAGTGTAAATACACAAATAAAACCGATATCTATTTTTTGTAACAAATATACTGTAAATTTTTATAATTAGGTGTTGAAGTATATGTCCGACGGTTTTGACTCGTTTTTACTGATCAAGTTCAACGGTTAGGGCCCGTCCATTCATTTTATTTTGATCGAAGCCTACATGCTGGGTACGCTGCCGAATGGTATTTGAATTGAACATTTGTATTTTTTCCATACTTTCAACGGTCTTTAGTGCAATCCAACTATTTTTGTATAATAGGCCAAGTAGTTCAGGTATTTAGTATTAGTTGCCTTGTGTTTTTTTTAATTAATAAAGGCACTTGCCATAAAAAAATCTTATTTCACGTTTATCATTTAAATTTTTAAACTTTATTAATATTTTATTTATACTGGCAAGCAATGAGGTTTATATAATATTTTGGCTCCATGGCAATGTAACAAGTGTATTTATTAACTAGCTAACACTACAAAAACAGTTAAGATTTCCCATAGACCGTTAAAGGTCTAAAGACAATCCAAATGTTCAAGCCCACTACCAGTAGCCAGCGTACCCAGAATTCTGCCACAGTAATTTTACTGAATTTGTTTTTAATATTACATTAAATTTGTGCCCTAGACGTCTACAGATTCAATGGAAACAACTCGTATAAAAGAGCACCTAGTTGCATCTCCCGTGTTCGCACGGCCCGGGCCCGTCACGAGGAAACTCCGTCCTGTAGATAAATTGACGAAGATTACGAGCTACTTAACTAGAGTACAATGGCGAATGAAATGCTTAGCTTAGCATCTACCTTGTATCAAGATGGCTGTGCCGCATATGTACCGCTATAAAATGACTTCGTTAAAATACTATTACATGATTTCGCTATAAAATGCTAGATCTTTGCAGTAGAATTGTGTTTTATATTTTTATAGTCACTGTTTTCAGTTGGGGGTCGCCCACTGCTCAACATAGACCTCTCTTTTGGCTCGCAATTCGTTATGATCCTAAGCTAATCTTAAACAAATTCTAGCCACGGCTATTACCATATCCTCCACCGACTGGGCTACTCTACTTTTCTTTATAATATCATTATTAGAATCTCAATAGAGCACAGCTAACTTTATCGCACATTTTCAAGATTTATGAAGAGAACAAATCACTGAGTGAGAGTTTTAAGAAATCGGCTGGACATTATACCTATTTGAGAATAACTTTACAAATAGTAAAAAGCAATTTTCGTGTCAATATTTTATATGATAGTGGAAGAGATAGAAAAAAACTCGATTCGTTTTTTTTTTTTTTTTCATTATCTGCCTTCCTATAATATATTAATACCCTAGGTACCTTTAAACTACTTTCAAACCAAATTCCATTCAAATCCGTTCAGCCTTTACGAAGTTGAGTGCGGACAAACATAAAGGATTAAACACAAACTCACGCATTTTAACTAATTTATATTTAATGTGTTTAAGTAGTTACATGGAAGTAGTCAATCCGTTATTGATTTAATTAACAGTTCATTATTATTTTCAATTTAATTTAACTGTCCCAACTGCGAATAGCATTAAAAAAATCAATTAGGTACTACTTAATTTAATCATTGAATCTACAATAGTAAATATTCATTATTACACATTTTCAATGGTTAGATACCATTCATATGACTAGTCGAAATAGTTACTAATTACCATCGATGTAGAAAGATATTACTTACTAATCATATATCGATGTTAATTACTCAAAATTACGGTGCAAGTACACAAAGTCCAATTCCTTGCTATTTTCATGTGTCGACGGCTATCACCCACCTACTTTCTGGTTAATTAAATTACACAGTGACAATGGGTTTTTCATGGTTTACCCATGCCGGTAGTTGTTGGGAACGATACTCTCGAAGTTGTTGACCATTACACCTATCTTGGACAGATTGTTCAGTTAGGAAAGTCCAACTTAGGCAAAGAGGTCGCCCGAAGAATCCAACTCGGATGGGCAGCGTTCGGGGAATTGCGTGAAATCTTCTCGTCCAAGATACCACAGTGCCTAAAGACAAGAGTCTCTAACCAATGTGTGTTGCCAGTGATGACATATGGTACTGAGACGTGGTCCTTAACTGTTGGCATTTTGGAGAAACTCAGAGTCACACAACGGGCAATGGAGAGAGCTATGCTCGGAGTTTCTTTGCGCGACAGAATCCGAAACGTGGATATTCGGCAAAGAACCAGAGTCATCGACATAGCCATTAAAATTTGCAAGTTGAAGTGGCAATGCACAGGCCACATCGCTCGAAGAACCGATAACCGATGGGGTAGAAAGGTTCTTGAGTGGAGACCACGAACCGGAAGACGCAGCGTAGGTAGGCCTCCCACTAGATGGACCGACGACATCGTGAGAGTCGCGGGCATCCAGTGGATACAGATGGCAGGTTGTCGTTCAGTGTGGAGGTTAAAGGGGGAGGCCTATATTTAGCAGTAAACGTCTTACGGCTGATGATGATGATGATGAAAGGGTGTTTCATTTACCAAATTCCATTTGAGAGATGGTTTTGTAAAAACAGTCAAATACCCCATTAAGTAATTTATTATTTCGCCACGTTAAGAATAATACTATGAATTGTATTTTAATGTTGACCACGTCCATATAATGAGTTGAATTATACTTCAATCACTTTTGTCGTGTCAACGCACATTTTCGATTTCACTCGCTTTTGAAAAAGCCTCAGGACAGAACGGGATAAATTAATTGAAAGGGGATCATGGCCAGCCCTTGTTTTGACTGCACAAATAATAGAGTTTACTCAACGTAAACAGTAGATCATATTTGAAAAAAAAAAACTTTACAAAGTACAATACAATAACTCTTTATTAAAAACCACAAAAACAAATATAACATTATAAACTAAAGTAATTATCTAGGATTTTAACAGGCGGCCTTATCGCTTAAAGCGATCTCTTCCATGCAACCGTGACCTGTACTAAGTACTAAGCCTTAGTACTAAGCCAAAGAAGTCATCGTACTCAACATTGTAAATTTCGTTAATTGTTCTTCCATACATTTCGTTAATTGTGAACGACATTTGACATTTTGTATGTAACAGCTGATTTTTATTCGCTAGTTTACTATTAGTCCTATAGTAAAAGTTGATTATAATGATGAGTACGATTACTTTCTTTCGGCTTAATATCATCGTTTTGTGTATATCGCTATAAAACAGTATTTTCGTTCAAATATGATCGAATCTGGGCTGGGAGTTGCCTCCACCACGTTTAGTCAAATACCTATGAAAATTAAATAAACTAAAAAAACACAATGATGGGACTCGTTAAAACAAATTGAAATAGCAGGAATTCGGGGAGATTATATACTAATAGCTATTAAAAAGTTCTACTATTCACCTGGCTCCATCATCAGGTCAGTTCGTTGGTTCGATTAAAATTATTGTACCTATTGACGTTCAGATTTCATATGCTTGAAAAGTTTCAATTCGATACAACAATATTTAGAAGTAGGTCATTATCGACTTCCATGATTTATATATTTATAATATTATATATTTATGACATTCCAATAATAAAAATAAAAAAACGATATGTTAATACCTAACTACTAAACTAGTCTATTAAACCGCTACCAGTAGGAATCGTCCCCAAAATGCTGGCTTGAGCAAAGTAGAGGCCAGCATTCACGACAGCATTCTGGTCACGAGTTGCATCAACCAGACGTGATGATAAATCTTTGAATGATAAATCTATTTATGATAGTTCGTTAGAAGTGAAGATAATAGCTCAAAAAACAAGTTAATATATAAGTAGGATCTCTACACAAGTGTGTATTATGTATTCTGTGACACAAGTACTGTTGCCTTTTGCTTTTGTATCAAGTCGATCTACTGTTTGCATGAATTTATTGAGCAAATAGAATTAAAATACTCCCCGAGTACCGATATGAATCGCTCTATTAAACTGCCGCTGCTCAAATAAAATACGATATCCTATCAATAAGGCAAAAAGCTGAAAGCTCCAAGTTTGTTTTTAAATGACGTATGATTACGATTTTATATTAATTTTTGATGAAAAACGTGCATGAAATGATGAGTTTGTACCTATGCCTTCATGAATACAAAAAGTATATTTTATTAGAAAATACTTTCTAGATAAAATTGTTAATACAAGTAAAATTAATCTGGAATATACTAAATAATGCTAAAGACTCTATTCACATTTTGTGTCATAGAGATTTGAAACTTTGTCTCGCGGGGACTGAAAACCACAGACTAGGTATAGGCATTTTGTGTACTACGTAGCTGAAAACTGAGGCGCTGGACTCAGCCGAAATGAGCGACGCTCTACGTTTTTCAACATAACAGGTTTACATAACTTTTATCAGCAGCAGGCTTAACTATGACATTTGTCCATGGCCCGTGCTAGGTCTGCAGAAAATGTGTCAAAAAATTATGTGAATACATTTAATTCACCAATGCATCAATTTGTTACTAAATTTTGAAGTTTCAAAATTTAGTATCAAATTGATACCTCAATTGACGAGATACCTCAAAAGAAAAAATTTAGTAACGACAGACACAGTGGAAGTGAATTTGCCCAGCAATAGTACATCCACGGCTGTAAAAAAAAAGATAAAACTAAATATTGATAAGTAAATGTGTAGGATAAAAAATTGATATAAATAGTGTAGTTGTAGAATTCTCGGAAGTCCATAATACTTCGCGTACTCTAGTTTTTGTACCGTAACCGGGACTGCTGTAAGCGTAAACCAACTTTGTACGGAAATTTTGCAACCAAATCCGGCATTTGGGGTAGTGTACACCTGACAACACCGTGGCGCGGTTACTATGACAGTTTTGGCGAAAACGAGGGTCGGGGCAACCCCACAGCTTAGCGCTACCGTGAAACGATAAATTTTAAAAGTAAGTTACAAGTATTAAAAACACCCCAAAAATGTTCATTGTTATACTAGCTGTTGCCCGTGATTTTGTACGAGTAGATTTTTCATATAAACAATCTATCTCTATTTGTACTTCTTAATTTCATACATATTTTCATCCCCTATTTAACCCCCTTAGGGAATGATCTAAAAAGGATGATTCAACTGACTTCTGTTTATAAACAGAAACACGTTTTATAGCTTTTAAAATGATCAAACTTCCATACAAATTTTCATCACCTATTATTTAACCCCCCCCCCCCCTTAATGGGGATGAGTTTTCAACAGAAGCAACGCCAATTACAAGGGGTCTAATTTTTTTAAAGATCAAAGTTCCATACAAATGTTCATCCCGTTTTTAAATCCTTAAACAATGATTACAACTAACTTTTACCTATAAAAATAAGTCTAAGTACCAACTTTCAAATTCTAATTTCAGAAATTACGAACTTCCATACAAACTTTCATGATGTCACATATTTATATCTTGTAGTGATGAATTCAAAAAAATACTGTCTTTTTCCATAAGTAACAATTGAACAAAATGATGATGTCTAGAGATGACGGTGATGGTTGATGTCTAGAGTCGGCGGTGTCTACTGTGCGTTGTTTGTCAGTGAATGAAGAAAGAAGCTGATGAGTATAACAACTTTTCTATGGGACCTACCCTAAAATTATGAAAAAATTGCAGCTCTTTCATACACAATTATCATCAGATCTTTCTCTTCAGAACTGTTTTTTTTTCTCGATTTCTATGTTGGTCCTAGTCAAAGCTTTCATGACTATGGAATCTTCTAGCTCCTTTCCTAATAACCCGAAGTATTGGACGACATTTCTAAATTAACCGTCTTTTTATGCGTTAGCAAATCATTTGTCTGATTGATGGCCATGCCCAATTGACTACTATACAATTATGGTTTGAACCAATCTAATTTTCATTGGTGTTAAGCGACCTAGTTTACTTTCAATACATTGTGAGTACAAAGAAATGTCAAAGCAATTTAAATGTGGCCATTTAGTTTCTTTGTCGACTTTATTCTTGAGAAAGCTATATTTACCAGCTAATATAGCTACGAGTATTTCTCTTTCTATGATTTCTGTATTATGTATATTGGCAAACATTTTGTAAGATTAATGCTTATTTTATTTCGGTACGTATACTTACTGTTCTTTGCAGTTTTTCTGTTTTTTGTCCAGAATTTTCCGGGATATAACATATGAAATATTTATTTCTTGTCCGTTATTTTGAACGGAAATAAAAATAGTTTTTTTTTTTCAATTAAAACTTTAAGCCCTAAGTACCTCTACCTTGTGATATAGGTACTCGTAGGTAAATGTTTTTATATGTCTTACTGTAAAAAAAAAACACACAGCCTCCTTGCCACATTTCACAAAGATCAGTTAATTCCATATTCCTACTTTAAAAAAAGTAACAATCACACAGAAAGAAATAGACACATTAAAGACACAATAGCATGAGTTCTACTGAATTTATTTTATTCTCGTCTTTATTTCAATCGACCATAAGATCTCATTGGTTTAATCCAAACCGTAGTCTCTTTCGCACGTTGCTTATTTTGACAGTACTCCATACTTGTTCAATACCATGATTGTTCAATACAATGTTCCGTTGTTTTTACAAAAACGTTCGAAAAAGTCAAGAATCAACTCAGAGGTACAGCTCGCGCGATAAGAGTTTGGCTTTGACCTTCGGGTGGAGGGGATTACTGCGCATGGGTACGACTGGAGCGCCAATCAGAGCACCGCGTGCGCCTACACACCCGCCCCGCACCCCGCTAATTGTCCGTTGATACCCAATTTCTGATTTCTGCGCAATAACGGTCAAAGCCAAACTCTTATCGCGCGAGCTGTATCTTTCGTGAAACACATGCAGGGGCATTTTTAATGTGAACGGTGTGTAACAGATACGGAGGCAGACTCAGTTAAAAACATAATATTATGACAAATCTGCAAGAAAACACTCCAGAGATCTTTCACAGTAGCGCCAATGTCTCGGCAGATTACCTACCGCTGGTCCAGTGGCTTTATCCCGAGCCGAGCCACCGATATCGTTAAGGCCACGTGAAATATTGTAGGAAAATTCTAAATATAGCAATACCGAATCCCGATCATGCATGAAATTAAGGGATGACACGAGATCAGACGGTGGTGTAAATACTGCTTCTCGATTTCGGGATTGTAATATTGGGGATGGTATCAATTTTTCGTCTTTTATGACGCTATTTTACAAGCTTTTATTTAACTTGCCTTGTTAGTTTGGGTCAAATCTTGTAACTGAATTTTAAAACACCATCCGATTGAACTGAAATTTTTCATACACGTTTAGTTTGGTTGACAATGCATGGTTAGCTTAGTGACGTCATTCTAAATCCAATATGGTGGACTCCCAAAGATAGCGGATATCGAATGAAAGAGTTTGCTGAGAAGAATACGAAAAATAAAATGACGTAACATTAAATTATGTGCCCATGACTGACTCCTAAATGCTAGTATTTAAAAAGTTTTTATGTTTATAAATAATTATGTTTGCTTAAAAAGGATTCATAGATTAATGACATTACGGGCTTAACTCAGTAGTTACCTAATTTTAAAACTTTGCTATTTTATATTCAAAAGTATACGTTTATTATTAGACAGACCAAAAAGATAAACTCTTTATTGAGCACACCACAAATTATACACACACAACTAAATATTTTTTTTAATAGTGCAACAACCGTCTTCCTTATCACTAAGAGTGATCTCTTCCAAGCAACCTTAAGATGGAGAGGATTCATACAGGAGATAGAAGGCGGGACATGCAATAGTGAATAAATTATCTGATACTTTTATAAACCGTACATTCTAATCTAAACCTATACCTAAATCACCTTTTTGTTTAGTTTTGTTTCACATACATACTTATAGAAGAAGAAAAACAGCCTTTCTTCTAATTTTTGATCCATTTTCAGACGACATATCCTTTTACTACAGGATTAAAAAAATTAAACAAAAAATTGTTATGTAAAACAAAGATAGATTGTTAGTTGAGGTATTTATGGGGAGAGTTAAAAATGGGACTACAGTAAAAATAAGTATTTTATTTTAGTAGTTTTTGATTCTATTTAATTTACTCATAAGTACAAAAGTAACCGTTTTGCTTTACCTTTATGTCATCGTTTAAAAACATTCGCCCAGCCCATTCCATTCATATCAGTCAGGTAGGTGCTTTATTCTCACTACTAACAATGCACAATACGTGTATCTCAGCGTATCTCAGTAATTAAAGAGTCTGAGCGCCACTACTCGCTAATGATTGAATCGAACAGCCATTATGTGCAATCCAAAACATTGCGAACCGTAGCATTTACATGCAGTCTCAATGCGCATAGGCACTTACGGCAGCTATTGAATTTTGCTTGAAAAGTATCTGACTTATGTTATGTATTTGTCCAGATCCTAATTTATTATCTAAGTACACAGTAAATTTATTTTCTGCATGCGTGGCTAGCGTGTCGTCACTGTCGAGCGAGAACGTAACATGGTGCTTACGGTTTTATATACGCCTATCTCGCTTTAGCACGATAAAAAGAGTCGACAAAATTATGTCGCAGCGCGCATGCAAGCCCGGCTGGACCAAGACGAGTAATGACGTGAAACAGGAATCACTAAAATCGGAATTTGCGAAAAGCTAAACATATAAAAAATATACGTACCCTACTTGAGAACCTCCTCCTTTTTTTTCGTTGGTTAAAAAATTTCAAATGATTATAGACAGCCTTCTTTATCCCACTGCTGGGTAATATAGGCATCTCTGTTACTGTGTCATCTACCTTTGTCCTGCGCTTGTCAGGTCTAAATTCAACCAGCAATTTTAACAATATCGTAGATCCATCGCGCTGCCGGATGACCAACGCTCCACTCACCTAAATTGTGTCTGTCAAAATACAAAATGGGGCTGATAAATCATTTAATCATCCCTCAATCAATTTATTAGTTAACTGATCCCATATTCCTTATCGACGTTGAAGCGGGATTGCACTTGAGATTTATATAAGATATTGACTTGATAAATTCGTAAATAAATAAATTTAGGAGTTCTGGTATCGAACTTACCGTACAAATTATGCATTGCAAATGATTAACTATTCAAACTACCTGTGGAATTCAGGCTAAGTATTATTTCCAATTCCGCACCATAACCCCTAATTAGGCCATCGTTAATCAATACGGAGAAAAGCCCATGAAAACTTTATTAATTCCAATTGGAACTGATACAAAAAGGGTCAAACAGCCCGAAAAGGGCCGCTTAATCAGTTCTGGGCCCAGACCGATCCCATCCTAAATATATATTATTAGAATATATGACTTCCGAACTTAATTGAGCTCGCGGAATTTCGAATACGACCGTAAAGGAATACCGCGCTTTCCACTGCATTAAGAAGTTAAAGGTGCATTGTTTTGTGACAGTTACTTGAAACTATTTACTCAAGCATTTTACAGATAAAATTACTCTAATTCTTCGACCAAAATAAAATGAATGGACGGGCCCTAACCATTGAACTTGATCAGTAAAAACGAGTCAAAACCGTCGGACATATACTTCAACACCTAATTATAAAAAATTACAGTATATTTTTTACAAAAAATAGATATCGGTTTTATTTGTGTATTTACACTTTAAGCAAAGATGGTAAAGCATACGAATTCATAATTTTGTCAGATGTTTCGTTATCGCATAACAATAGACTCGTGTTTCACTTCCTACGGCTAGAGACCGACTGAAACGAAGTGAGCGCAGGCGCTCATTTTGTAATCTTCAAAAATGTGCTTCCACTTGGCCAGTCCATTCATTTTATTTTGGTCGAAGCTCTAAATATTTAGAAATGCGAATATGTGTATACGATTTGATTGGTGCTACTAAACTCGGTACCGTCTGAATAGATTTGAATGAAATTTAATTTGTTATAGTTTGCTACCTTGTGCTATTCGGATAATATATTAAAATCCCGAAGAAATTTATGTATATACGAAGGACTATAGACAAATAAAGGTAGTCAGCGAAACGATCATTGCATTAACCAACTTATATTTACTAACTTAAAGTGTTCTTTTTGTAAATTAGTATATGACGACAACACGAAAATATTTTCGTAGCCAAGATCAGGAAAACAGTAACTCAAGTCGATTAGACGTATCAAATAAATTGTACCAATAAATTTAGTGCTCTACGAGCAACTGCCGGGAAAAGATAAGCCATTATTCGCATTTACCACTAATTACGTGATAGCAAAGCCTTGGAGAAAGATTTAGACGACGTAACCGTAGTTTGGCAATTGATACTATTAGATTCTGTACTCTTTCTACTTTGTGATGCAACTTAAACCTTTAGCTTAAAATATGGTTCTTTTATGTAGGTATCTTTCTAGTGTATTGGATGTCTTAGTGTGTGAGGGATTTGCTTATTTTTGTTACGAGATTAAAATTTAAATATGAGCTTCTGCAATGTAACCCTTGATTCAAACATTTATATAGAAGTAAACTTATCAATTAGTGTAACCTTAATTTTTCTAATGGTCTCTGCGTTGCTATTTTATTAAGTACTAACTGGATCAACCTAAATGGACCACGATTCTATGAGTTGGAAAATGCGACACTTCTTACCCATGGAGGGAAGAAATGGTATTTATGACGTAGACTTGATTTATTGTGTAACCACCCCTGCGTTTTGTTATTCTTTGTCTCGAGGGGAACGAACTCTCCGACTCACAGAACATAGCCTGAGCAACGTTTGATAGGAAGATTTTAATCTGACAGTTTGTATCTGACTAACTTTAAAATCAAAGGTCGGTATTGATTGAGGATTATACGTACGCCTACTTGTATCCACGTCGAGTCAAAATCTCGACGTTTGATATCCACTTATTTCAATGGGATTTCTATCCTCTCTGCGATGTTTTGATACAGGATAAACTTCAGGTATGTAGATGATGTAATTAAAGTTTACCATATGATCTGGTTTAGTTATAATCATGGCAGGCTTAAGCCGTGAACAAAGATATTCATAACTCTGGATATCGGGATAAGGTAGCTCTCAAAAATTACCGAAGTAAAGACAAAAGCCATGGTAATCCGTGCATTGAGACTTCAAGTGCTCCAAATATTGCTAGCTAGTCAGTCCCTATTTCAAGCAGCCGTGTCAAAAGGTTGAGTAGCCCTTAGTTTGAAGACGAAGAAGAAATCAAAAATTGTTGCGAAGATCAGTTTGTAGATATTTCTAAAATTTTAAGGTAAACTCAGGACGCTTTTTTCGTTACAGCTACTAGACCCAACATCCAGATTTTTATAAATCTATGGTTTTACCTAAGCGATTTGTTATGTGAAATTAGATACAGCATAACGATTTTGATCCTTTTTCCCGACTCCCCAAGAAGGCGGATAACAATTTCCAAGCTGTATGTATGTAAGTTTGTATTTTTTTAATATTTCTATATTTTCTCATATAGCCTTAAAAGCTTAACCGATTTTGATTTGTGAGGTGTCGTTAGATTCGTCTTCATGCCCAAAGTGACGCAGGCTACATTTTGCATCGGATATTTGGTTTGGTGATCCTTAATCTACATGTTTAAGTTTCCTAAAGAGTGCCAAGAAAAACAAGTAGCTTAGAACAGTTTCAATGACAACCAGAATTCTAATTCTCGAGTACACAGTCAGTCCGAAATGCTGTTGTAATAGATACTCCACCAAAACAACCATTGTGGCATAGATATAAATATCAAGATATATATTTTGCTTACTAGGTGTCTAGGTGCTAGGGTCATAACGTCTGGATTGAAACAATCCTTAGTAAATTGAAAAACAAACTAAAGTAGAGAACAATACTAATTCGTTTCGTATTAGTCAATCGTAAAGATTTCCACAGATGGCGCAATCTGTGGAAATCTTTACAAATGACGAATACGAAACGAACTTACTAATCGCGCGCTCTAAAATGCGACAATAACGAAGTCAGCGTGCAACTGGGTTCACACTGGTGCGCTGTATGCTTGGGCCCACCATAGAGTGGGTACTATTGAAATAATTCCATTAGTCCGGTCCTTATAGTATAGTCAATGCCTTGAGGTGATGCCATATGTATAAGCATTTCCAACGGGTAATCTTCTTGAGAACTGTTCAATCGCACTAGCCGCCACTGCCTAAAAGTTCATCCACATATATGATAGATTGGTGGTTCGGTAGAAATCACACACTGCGTTTTACGCGTTCTTATTTGCCTCACACCTGTAATTTGTGGAAGCTCCTGCGGCATTTCCGAGTAGCTATAATATAATATCATATGGGGTTCTTTAAAAGGGCTGTTCACCGAGTCTTTAAGAACGGCAACGTAGCTGTGATGCCTCTAGTGTTGCAGGTATCCATAGGCGATGGTGATCGGTTACCATCAGGTGGCCCGTCTGCTTGTTTGCCACCTATGGCATAAAAAAAAGCATAGAGAAAAATATACTTGAAGTTTTGTCTATGGTATAAGGAATACTCCTTTGTCTATGGTATTTCACTTGAAACTTTGCTCCAGTTTCTAGTACATGGCTTCAATTCACGGAAATAGCGTCAATAGATAGAAATATCCATTTCAATTTTCAAACAGATTCGAATTCAAATCCGCCGAGCACTGGTTTGCGATTGACGTTTGCACCATTTTCGATTCATGTTGCGTTTCGCAATCTATTCACATTGCATTTGCTCGTGACAGTATTGTGGTAGTGCAAACGACTGTCCAATATTTTCGAAAGGTAACGAAGTAACAGCTTGGCATAATTTGAAGTAGGTAATAATAAAATTCGCGCGATAAAATTCGGAACATAGATATTCGCCAAAAAACTAGAGTCACCGACATAGCTATTAAAATCTGCAAGTTGAAGTGGCAATGGGCAGGCCACATCGCTCGGACAACTGATAACCGATGGGGAAGAAAGGGTCTTGAGTGGAGACCGCGAACCGGAAGACGCAGCGTAGGTAGGCCTCCCACTATATGGACCGACGACATTGTGAGAGTCGCGGGCATCCAGTTGATTCAGATGGCAGGATGTCGTTCAGTGTGGAGGCCTATGTTCAGCAGTGGACGTCTTCTGACTGATGATGATGATGAATAATAAAATTCTAAAGTGAGAAATGTAAAGGCCGATTGACAAAAAAATTCAGAACCCTCTCTCGCGACATCGTATTTAAGTCACCCCGGACATAGGTAATTTTTAGGGTAAAAATGGGACCCTATTACTGAACCTACGTTGTCTTTCCGTCTTACCTTTTAACGACTTTATCTTTGGAACCGTAATAGATAGTTTAAATCTTTTTAGAACATGTAATGTTACGCCAGATCTAAGAAATAATAATAAAGCCAAGGTAAGGCATAAGTAAAAGGTAAAAAAGTAAAACAAAATAAGTTCTTTGAATGTGGACTCGCATGTACAAAAAACTTTTTTTACCTATTTTTGTATTATTGCTCTGGTGTAATAACTGGCCAAGTGCGAGTCGGACTCGCGCACGAAGGGTTCCGTACCATTTTCTATAAAAACGGCAAAAAATCACGTTTTTTGTATGGGAGCCCCCTTAACTATTTATTTTATTCTATTTTTAGTATTTGTTGTTATAGCGGCAACGGAAATACATTATCTGTGAAATTACAACTGTCTTACTGTCACGGTTCATGAGATACAGCCTGGTGACAGACGGACAGACGGACGGACGGACAGCAGAGCCTTAGTAATAGGGTCCCGTTTTGCCCTTTAGGTGCGGAACCCTAAAAACGGTAATACGTACTAACAAGCGTCAAATTTGGCATGGTTAGGTATAAATACACACTCTAAAGTACATTATAATAATAAATAATGGCCAAGTGCGAGTCGCAGGTTTTTTTTATAACTTGTTAATTTCGTTTTGTTTTTATTTTTAGACTTTTTTACTATTTCTTAGTTAATCCGCGTTAACATTACATATTCTTTGAAATTTTCAACTGGCTATAATTACGGTTCCAAAGATATAGCCGTTTAAAGATAGGACGGACAAGAAAAATTCTCACTTCAGTGGGACGGACGGACAAACAGACAGCGTAGGCTCAGTAATAGGGTACCGTTTTTATCCTTTGGGTACAGAACCCTAAAAACGAACAGTGGTGAAAAAAATATTTTAAAAATGTTCACATACATGTATACACATCACACATCACATCATCAGCCAATTAACGTCCACTGTTGGACAAGGCCTCCCTCATAGAGAGGTGCCATAATCCCCACGCTTGGCAGGCGGCTTGGGGATCGCAGTACGTTCACCGTGTACTATTAGGACGCTGCTGCCCATCCTCCGGTGGTTCTGGTCGCAGTTTTAGGACATGCCCGGGTCCATCTCCAGGGACATACATGTATACATATAGCATCAAAAATTACCCGACCTCAGGTTGAAGATATTCGTTGTGAATATATAAATGATGTTTTTATTAATGCGTCAACGGTAAGTAAACATTAATATATCCGACGCCTTTTTTTCCAACTGGCCGTCTGGTCTCCCTACTTCGTGTTGCTGTCAGTTAAGCAGTGGGCGTTTCAATTATTTACAGTGACTTGCCTCGGCAACTACCAGGCTAGCATCCCATTTCAAATTCTATAACAAATTTTCCTTCAGACAAGAAAAAGAGCAACGGAAAAGGAAACAGACGAGGCAAAGTTGGTTTGATCGGAGTTTTTAGAGACAGATTATAGGTAATTACAAATCGTATTTGATATCGAGACGAGCTTAGATTCACGTGTATTTATGTAGCTACTTACTTACTATACGTACTTTTGAGTTTTTGAAGTGAAAATGTCTTTATTTAGCCGCGTTGAGCGATTTTTGGTAAGGGCAAAACGTATGGGTTCGCGTCACCGACATACTAACGTGACGTAGGTACTACTTAGTATTAGTTTTAACTTCTGTCGGCAGTCCTCATGAATGAATAATTACACACATTAAATTCAAAACCACACCATCAAAAATCATTAAATATCACCATTATTTATTCATCACCATAATTGTTACTGTTAATCATTAAAACTACACCTTCAAATCAAAACCACACCATCAAAAATCATTAAATATCACCATCATTTATTCATCACCACAATTAAAACTACACCATCTTCAATGTAGATAAAACCAACACAAAAACCACAGACTTACAAAAGGCTAGAGCGGTGACACCTTCATAGTTAGATCTATAACACAGACTGTAAAAGTATAATTGGGCCATTTCTAAAATTACCTACGTGCCTGCTTTTGATGAAACTTGATAAGCATATTAGATTTTTTTGTGATTAACTTCCTTATTTAAAACAAGAATGATAAAAATTGTCTAAGCTTGTTCAGCTGCTTATTTTAAGACACATCACATCACATCATCAGCCAATTAACGTCCACTGTTGGACAAGGCCTCCCGCATAGAGAGGGGTGTTGCCATAATCCCCACGCTTGGCAGGCCGCTTGGGGATCGCAGTACGTTCACCGTGTACTATTAGGACGCTGCTGCCCATCTTCCGGTGATTTTGGTCGCAGTTTTAGGACATACCCGGGACCGGTCCGGTCCGTCCCTTATTTTAAGACGCCCGGTGTGATATCTAGCCATGACAGGCTTTTTGTACCTCTACGATGTTATTGTAATTATATTGTATATAGATTTTTAAAATATCTGATTAAAATTGCCCGAGCTCCGTCTTTACAATAGCAAAAGAGAAAATGGAAAAAGAGTAAGAAGGCCTTTACCATACAGTGAGACTCAACAGGTCGAAATCATAACAACAATGACTCTACCTACCTATAAACGCTATCAAAACTTTAATAAATTTAAATATTCTTACAAAAGTTTCCCATTAATTATTTCAAAGTAAAATTTAGCCGTGAAGCTAATTTTTAAATCAAATTAACTAATCAACCTCGCTATAAATGGATTTCTTATTGGCGTGGAAGTAATGGTGTTGGAGAATTATTTATTAGAAGAAGTCACGCGAGCTCTAGTTCCGACCTACCGCAAAGCTGATCAAAGTATTAAAAAATGTAGTATGGAATCTTCTAAAGTGATACAAGCTTTCGTGAGACAAATTCCACTTCTTATGGAGACAACTGTGACTACCACTTTCTTGTTGAGATTTACTGTACAGGCAAAAATTGTTTTGTAAATGAAAATTTTAATATGGAAATTAAATAATAAATATAGAATTAAATGTTGCCGGTTATGAAATGTAATTATACATTTTTGGAAAGATGAGCTCTTCTGGACTATGAAAAAGAAGTACCTCCCTTCTTTTTTATTTTTTTTATTTACGCTGACAAAATAATAAATCAACAAGAACACCGCCGTCCATAGCGTCGAATACCCAAACAATGTCGATGCCTATGAACACCTGCTAAATTTTACTTCCCACATTGGCAGCTACAATATTTCGTTCTGCCTAGCATGTACCTCGACTCGAATCGAAGCTGCTTTTCTTCTGTGATTCCTCCACTTTGCACGGTCGTCATCTTTCTTGGTGGATATGTCGGCTCTCATGTCATCTCTTACGACGTTAAACCATCGTCTTTAGATCGATTCTTCTGACCCTGGCTGCTACAATGTTTATATTACATCGGTGACCCCTATACTGGGACACTACGATATGTTTTTGTGTACAGTGAGTCCTTACTGTATTTACTCGTATGGGCCTAACACATAATATAGGGTAGGCGCCGCCATCGTGTACGATCGATAAAGAGGTCACTGCCAAAGAATACAGAAAAACTCGGTTGCCTATAGCCTGAATAAATTATGTACTTAGTTATAGCTCGCATTCTATAGGTACTGAACCCAGTAGTGAGCTGACTGATACAAATCTATTATTAGCAAACAAGGTATTTCATAGGATCTTAAGGTTTATACGTATCGGTACCATGAGTAAGCTTTTTCTATGCCGATACCTTAAATTTTCTTTTCTTTTATAAAACCAATGGCCTCTAGACACCTGCAACACTTGCGGTGTTGTAGATGCTTTGCCAGCCTTATAGGTAACAGGCCTGAGTTTGTCATGTGTGATAAAAAAAAAAGATTTGTTTTAAGTTAAATAAAAAGGATTGCAAATGGTATATTTGCAATGTAAATGTTTGTTTGGGAAAGATCCCTATAAAATCATGACAAACAAATTATGTTACTTAAAACGTTGCCTGGATATGAATCAGTCCAGAACCATCGGACCTCTGGAGTACAAGGGTCCTCCTGTGGGAGTTAAATGAGTCTGCTGAACCTATCTTGTGCTAAGGGAATGTGGAAAATAAATTACTTAATGCAAAAGTTTGAGGTTACAATGCATTTACTTTCTAAAATTGCCTATTACAAATTGTTATAAAGTAACTGAAATCCAGAGAGGGCTCATACTGCACCTCAGCATCAAAATTGGAAAAATACTAAGTGAAAATGTAAGTGGAAATGAAAAGTGGTAATCTGTTGAAATCCTGCGTGCGAGGTGGCTTCACAGGATCATCTCAAGTTGAAACTGGAACACTTCATGGAGCTCTGAGTTCCCGATGCGTGATCAAGTCTTCATTACCAAAAAATAAGAAATTTTGTTCGAGAGCGTGGCGTCCCGAACGTGTTCTTCAAAAATCAATCAAATGTTGTGCTCATCTTTGTTTTGAGCCGAAAATCTGATTCCAACGTTCCCACGAGGGAAACTGCGGTATTTTTTCAAGTCACCTTCTTAAAATTCGAAGGAAATTAAAAAATTGTGATTCTCGCGAACCAGCCCGTAGCGCGGCCTTCGTGAGAATAACAAATATTATATTGTATTTAGATATTCGATTAATTCTAAATTCTAATGTTGATTTTAATATTTGTTTACAATTCCAAAATAAATTCCTAAATGTAAATCTAAGTACATTGTTTTGTTTATAATCTGAAAATAGTGACATTCTACCATTTTAAAATGGTTCCTAGCCTTTCTGTTAGATCAATGTCGTAAGACATCCCCATCGCCAATTTGCTGCCAGGAATAAAATATTATGTTATATGACAAGTTTGACCACCAACACGCCTGATGTAAAACGATGATGCGGTCTACGATGGAGCACACTTGCCTAGAAAAAACCAATTCACTCGCGATTTGAAGACACCCAGATTGTAACTATCGAGGAACACCCATTCAGGCAGCGCATTCCACAGACTAGCACATTTTATTTTATTTTAGTACATCCAAGATTACATACAATTTAAATTTCTTTGATAAATAAATTTTAAAAAATCAGATCCCTTCAGCCGGTCTACAAATACTCTGATATCAAAGCTAGCCTAGATGGACTCACTTACCTACTCATATAGAATTGTAATTTGGAAAGTAATTTGGAATGGAAACTTGTAATTGGCCCAGTCACCAAATCTATTTTTAAGTTTATACTATTAAGCTGTAAGTTACCCTAAAAATAAAAAAAAATAAAAAAATAAAGTTGGCCAATAGCGCTACTACTATTCATGCGTCATAACAACCAGACGTGACCATTGGTGCATTCATGTGGGGCAACTATTGAACCATTCCCCTGTGTCGCCGGGCTCTACTAACTTTGATATTCATTGAGTAACTTAATTAATAGCCAAGCTAGATTGTGCTGGAATTGGTAAAGTTAAATAATGTTTTCCACTATTGATTATACCTACCAACAAGTAGCTTAACACCCAAAAGCCTGTTCTAAATTTTTTGGAACCTTATATTTATATTTTATTATTTTGAACACGTGTTTCAATATAGGATAATGTTTGAGGTAAGCGCAAGCAGCTATTTCACTCGCGTATTTCTAAGATTTGAAAAAAAAAACACTAAGTATAAATAAAATAAAAAACCGGTGGTAAGGATCATAAAAACGGCGGAGAAAATAGAATAATACCATTTTTGTTCTATCTCCACCGCCATGCTGTAAAATATCAACAAGAAAATTGTTTTATACTGTTTGCTATACATATATATTATTATTCTAAAGATAATGTCTCATAAATAGTAAATGTTTCTATTATTCCAAAATATTCAAAAACGTGCGAAAGAGAGCCTTGGCGGTTGATCACAGCGTAGCGGCGGTGTCCTGAAATCTCGTAAAAAAAAACGCATCAGTCATAGGACTGCACGTCAGAAGTGAAAACTTAAGTAGTAATTCACCTATTCTACGAGAGATGGCGCTGTTTAAAAATACACGGTACAGTGTTGTGTATTATGTATTCTGTGACAGCGTGACGATGGTGCGAGTTCCATGATTTTTGTTCACCCAGAAAGTGCTCATCGCGCCTGAAGATGTTTTCACTTCAATAACAAAATATTTATACCGCGGTGTAGTTACTATTCATGAATCCTTGGTACTATGGAACATCAACCGATACAGTTGACTGCCTCGGTGGCTCAGTTGGTAGTGAACCTAACTTCTGTGCTTGGGGGCATGGGTTCGATTCCCATCTAGGACAAACATTTGTGTGATGAACATTTGTGTTTGTTCTATGTCTGGGTGTTAATATCTATTTAAGTATGTATTTAAAAATATATATGTAGGTATATCAGTCTCTGACAGCCATATTACAAGCTTTGCTTAGTTTGGGGTCAGATGACCATGTGTGCAATAATGTCCCAGATATTTTAGTTAGTGTGTCGTAGTGGCAACCCTAGGTTGTTCCAAAATCAAGTGAGGGTAGACGACCACGACCATCGTAACATGGTCGAAACGTCGAACGAAGTACCTATTTTATCTAAATAATAATAACATTGCGCAATAAGTCCCAATAACCTGTTTTTTTTTCGTTATAAAAGTATCTCATGTCACTCTCCAGTTTTCCAAACATTTCTATGCAAAAATCAATTTAATACTTTGATTTGTTGTTGCGTGAAAGAGGATCAAACAAACAAACGCACTTTCGTATTTATAATATTAGTATGATAGATAATTGGATACCCAGTAAGTTTACTCAAACCACACCGACATAGCTATTAAAATTTGCAAGTTGAAGTGGCAATGGGCAGGCCACATCGCTCGAAGAACTGACAACCGATGGGAAAGAAAGGTCTTGAGTGGCGACCACGAACCAGAAGACGCAGCGTAGGTAGGCCTCCCACTAGATGGACCGACGACATTGTGAGAGTCGCGGGCATTCAGTGGATGCAGATGGCAGGATGTCGTTCATTGTGGAGGGGGGAGGCCTAAGTTCAGCAGTGGGCATCTTGTGGCTGATGATGATGAAATTTCCATAGTACCAGTGGGTATTTCCGCGGAATGCTGCAAGTTAAAATATGTTTCTAAGTAACACCTGACCACCAAATCAATACTAAAAAAATCTACGGCACATTTTTTAATACAGAGTGTCCCCTTTTTATCAGACGGCCGCTGTTCATTCTCATGCATACAAATCACATCGTCGCGTCATTTCCATCCCTCTCGCGTGTCATTCACATGTCAGCGAGTGACAGGCGGCGACGTCGAGCACGTGGTGTTCTCATATCGGCTTTATTTTATTAAAAAATTGACATTGGCTTTTGTAGATTACAATTTCTATTCCGCTACTCACAAAAGTTGCATGCAGAGATTAATTGGGTAGGTATAGTTGTCTAATTTGATCTTTACCGTGAGTTTTTTCGTTTAACAGGCCAACATGCGTAAGTCCATAAATGCAGAGTTGCCATTAACTCTCGCATAGTAATTTTCTCAAACATTGTGTGGATATTTACTAAAAAAGAATTATAATATTTTTGACTAATATTCATATTTTATTGAAACGTAGCCTAAGCAACCAAATTTTGAAAGAAAGAAAAAACGTAATTTTCTGGTGGCTATGGCTGGTATAATGACCCTATCAAAGGACAGCAGCCACTCATAACAATTAATTATTTTTTGTCTGTAATTCTAACATAACTTATACCTCTGTTCAAAAGCCTCTTTTAAGTGAGAACACGTATTTAAACCTCTTTGATATACAAGATATTTCAGAAGCAAAAACACGCCGCCAATTAAGTTTGAAGTCTAGACTAAATCTTAAGTCTGAGTCTTCAAATAATTTACTCATTAAAAACTATGTTTGAGAAAAAGCGTTTAATAACTTCTCAACAATTCTATGTCATAATTCAAAGATAGCAAGCGACAAATTAAACCATTTAATCGCGATCCAAACAGAACAATCCCTTCCCCCAACGATTTAGGACAATAGCAGTTAAGTTAAAAGCTAAACACGTGTCAACTGTCATGACATCGCTTTTCGAATCAACGAGATTTGTAATAATATAACTGTTTGATATGAAATCACAATAGGGGCTGCACAAAGCGATCTGCCAAAGTGCGATGGCCGTGACGAAACCGCGCACCCTGTACTGTATAAGTGTATAGCTTCTAATGTCCATACGTCATGTAACCCTACGGGGTGCAGTGGTGCACCGGGGTGACTTCTCCAATGAAGTAAAAAATGGAATTAAAGCGCATCCGCTGTTATTGTAGCGTGAAATATACGAATCTTGTTAAGCTCACGTCTGTGCTTTAACGTTGATGCGATTATAGACATCCGAAAAATATATTTCATCATATTTGGGTTGGTTACTTCTTTCTAATGCACGCGGAAAGATGGGCAAAAGTCCTTAACGCTTTGGATGCTTGAAGACAGCGTAGACCCCCAAAAAGGGTTCGTAAGCCATGGCGAAAAGACCAAGGTGCGTTTCGTCTTGACTTTGCAGCTAGCAATGGAGCGTGAGATATGGAAGGAAATGAGAGAGACCTTTCTCCAGCCATAGGAACTAGCAGATAAAAAAAAGTCATAAGTCTGTGATAACTCTACAGAAATGCCGATTGAAGAACGTAATTTCAAGTTCCCAAGACATATTAAGCGGAATATTTCTAATGAATGAGTTGAATACGATGTTTTGTGCAGTTCAATTATTTTTATTCAGGTACCTAGATACCTCCTTAAGGCAAGAGTTAGGTCCTACTTACGCACGTAGTAACTCTTTACTCCAGTGTATTCTATCAGTTAGGTCGAGAGGGTGACGTAAGTTCTGGACATGCCTGCGTTACTTAAATCGTATTCCAGGTGATGTATCTTCCGTGTAATGATCACTTCACTCACTTCAGTTACCATCATCATCAGCCAGAAGAGCTCCACAAAGAAAGACAGCCTGCCATCTGCATCCTATGGATTCCCGTGACTCTATCGATGCCGTCGATCCATCAAGTGGGAGGCCTACGTATGCTGCCCCTTCCAGTTTGTTGTTTCCACTCAAAAACTTTCCTCCCCCATGGATTATCGGTTCTTCGAGCGATGTGCGACTCTGAGTTTTTCTAAAAGGCCATAGCAGTTACGGACAACGTCTCGGTACCATGTGTCATCACTGGCAACACACACTGCATAAAGACCCTTGCACTTTAGTTGTGCAGAGTGGAAAAAATAACCCAAATAGCTTCGTGGCTAAATGTAGTTTGCTAATGACGAAATTAACCGATCAAATTTATTAAACTTCCAGCTTTGTCCAAAAGCGCAATTTAAAGACCACACTCACACACATAAACTAGAACCGCCTAGTAACCCGACATCTCATCGTGCAAGTTCGTCTCATGAATATGCAGCTTACAAGCAACCGGACTTCCTAGTAAACTTATATTGAATACGACGGGGATGGAACGCTCTCTCGGCGTTTGTCACTAGTGCCTAGAACTATTTGCAGATGGATGGATTTTTTTTATTGTAAAATAAGCTTGCGCTTGGCCGCCAACTCGCCTGATGTTAAGCGATGATACGGCCTACGATGGATCACGCTTGCCTAGAAGAAACCGATTCACTTTTGACTTGAAAATACCCAGACTTCTGGAAGAACTTGGTAAGCTAAATAAAATACTTCTACAAAACCCATGCTTTACTTCTAATCAAACGTGTGTTAAGCTACGTGCTACACAAGCACCAGCGCTTTTTATGCAGTCCCCGATTACTTCCGTCAAGCACAGCGGCAAGCTTCCGAGGTTTTAATGGGTGCAATCTTACATAACCCGGCTGTACATTCAGCTAGGTATCTTTAGAAGAATTCTTCCTTGATTTTACAAATTGATGTTCTGTGTAAAAGTTTTAACGGACTTCATTTCATTTTGAAGTTCATAGATCTTCTAATTAGATAAAGCTTCTCTGTGGATACTAATCTATTAATGGATGTTGGTGCTCTAAGATCAATTTCCCACTCCATTCGCTACGATTGCGATTTGATCAATTATAGGCCGTTTGTGTTAGTGAGCATTCATCGTACTTAAAAGCAATACAATGTAGTTAGTGCAGAAAAATGTGATGTTGTTAATGTTTTAGTTGAGATTTCGACAGATGGCGCGATTATTCAAGTGCGTACTAGACGTTACTGGGACGCTTACTGATTGGCATATCTTAATAATCTAAATCTATGAGACTAGATAATATCCAGATCTATGATCTATGAGACTAAATAATATCTAGATCTATGAAGAGATTAGGCATTCTCTGCTACCCATTTGCCGAGTTATGACAACTATTGTGGATAGAGCCTGAATCATAGTTTTAATGCCAATATTTACTTTCGTCATAATAATGTGAATTAATTTTCAAGGCATGGATTGGTCACCATTTCACATGGAGTGTGTCAACTATTATTTCTAGATGGCGAACCAGCTCAGCTAAATGTATTGTATGGTCCAGAAGGATATTTGGACCTAAAACGCTGTTGATTTAGTAGTGCCATCTAGTCAATCTTACCGAAAGATAGGCCTTGATATATTACAAGCTTTTATTTGTATGTTTGTTTGTTTAGGTCAAATCTTTCAATCTAACCGATTTTGCTGAACACACACCTTTAGTTCTGGTGACGATAGAAAATGCAATACCCAAAATTGTAGGAGTTTCAAAATGGCCCTCTCCACAAGATGGCGGATGTTTATTTTTTCAACCCTGTTAATAAAGGTATTAAAGAAAGGGCTTCAAAAGTGAAAAACGATAAATTGAGTGACATCACACTAAATTCAATATGGCCGCCGCTACAAGATGATGGGTTAAGTTTTCTTTGCTAAAGCTAAATGCTTGTATAAAAAAATGCTTTTTTAAGATGAACTTATTTCAGAAGTATTTCCGAAAGATTTCGTATAAAATCCAGTCAAGTTAAATACCGTACCTGTCAGAGAGGTAGCGTGTCTTGCAAGAGCTCGGTCTCTCATGTATAATTCAGGACGTATACAAACAGAAGGTGGGCTACATGACATAGCTTGCGCGGACAGATTAAACCATGCGGTGACCTGTAAACTCGCAATTACTGGCAGACACGGCACAGAGTACAAATAAATATATGAATAGCTTTCTAATGAGTCCTTGAATTTTACATTGTAATCTGGAACCGCACACAAAAAATACACACAATAAATAAATTGATACATTGCAAAAAAAACTGACATTCGACTTACTCGATTATTTAGATTCATGTGGAATTCAAAGGCCTGAAACACATTTCGCCTAAATATCAAGGATAATATTTGGCGTTTTAACATTTTGACCATTAATTTTATAAATACGGAAAGTGTAATCTAGGCATAAACGAGGTTAGACAATAGATTTCGTCTAAATCAACGTGTTCAAACGCGTTCAACGTGTTAATCGCCAATAGTAAAAAAAAAACTCTACGGGTATTAAGATACCGAAATAATACTTTGAATGGAGTCGCGTTCACCTAAGTGATTAATATTCACGGGTGATCAAGGACACTAGAGAGTTGCCTATGTTCACCTGGGTGATCAAAGTGGAATTGACCGTAACGTAAATTCTATTCATCCAATAGTTGTCTGGATGAGATCGCTTTTGGAGGTAAGGTCGCCATTTGCGGCCATTATCTGGAAATTTTATATCTGGTGTGCACATTAAAGAGTTTCTATCCATCTAATATGAATAACATAGCAAAAGAATATAAGTAGCAATTTAAGATAACATATCCAAACATAGGGGATGACGGAGTATTCCAATCAAATGCTGCATAGTTATGTAATTCAGGGCAGAAACAGACGGGAACTAACATGTGGCTTTGCCTCGGACAGATTAAACTACATAACATGACCATATGATTATGCATACTCGTACATCCGATGTTCTTGTTCAGATCAGACAAACGAGGGAGATATGCCTTAGTACAATTATCGTTCGTGTCCAAATGTGTCTGTGTTTGACCCACTTTTTTCACAATACCGCTAAATAGCTTAACGCAAAATAACTGTAGGTAGGTACGGACCATTTACTTATTTTTCACGCACACTAAGAAACTTGTAGCGTCACCAACTAACTACATAACATATAGTCCACAAGCGAAAAAAAGGCGGCAAGGTCGTCTACAGGCTGAGTTCAACTAAAAGCATCATTCCTAATTATAGCTTTTTATACGCTACCTGACCATACCTCCCTTGTTTGATCTGACGCTACATGTAAACGTATGTAGATCAATTACTACGTAGATTCCCTCATAATGAGGTCGACTGTATGCATGAAGGTGATACTTAGTATAATAATCCCAACATCAAAATTAATAAGCGCTCGAACAAAACTATTCATCATTATCACCCTACCAAATTTCCCACTGCTGGGACACAGGCATTCTCTGAGTGGGAGGATGGGCACTAATCCACAATGCTAGTCCAGTGTACTCGTATGTTGGTGAAATGTCTCTGTATTTTTGAGTTTCTTGGACAAGCCGGTTTCCTCGCGATGGCGATGTTTAGTTGATACTTAGCTTAGCACACAAGCTGCTTTTTATCCCGAAAAATATAACCGGGAACCGGGGAAAACCGCAGGGAGCTGCTGGCTATTACGCTCAGACATCTTCTATCAAATAAATAAAAAAGATATTGCTCAAACCGCCCAACCGCGGCCTATATACCAAAAAACTCCGCCAAAAAGCGTCGGTGCAGCAGTTATGAATAATAATAAAAAAAAAAAAAATGCCTATAGCTAGTATGTATAGATATAATATCTGCAAATTAAAGTGGCAATGGGAAGGCCACATCGCTCGAAGAACTGATAACCGATGGGGCAGAAAGGTTCGCGAACCGGAAGACGCAGCGTAGTTAGGCTTCCCACTAGATGAACCGACGACATTGTGAGAGACGCGGGCATCCAGTGGATGCAGATGGTAGGATGTCGTTTAGTGTGGAGGTTAAAGGGGGAGCCTATGTTCAGCAGTGGCCGTCTTCTGGCTGATGATGATGATAGATAATTATGCTATTTTCGTAGTGCATGTACGGCGTGCAATATCCTCTGTTTATTTTATCTAGGACATCTGGGACATTATTGCACACATGGTCATCTGACCCCAAACTAAGCAAAGCTTGTAATATGGCTGCCAGAACGTGTATGGCTTTATCGAAGTCATACACGTTAAATATCCTATCCACCCCCGACAAAAACATACCTAGCTGTAGCTAGACATTCTTCCGCAAGTAGACGACGACGCGACGGGCGGTATCCATGCTGTGACATTCAATATAAGTTTCCGACAAGTCCAGCATCGCTTGTAGGATGCATATTCATGAGACGCTAGACTTGCACTGGTGATCTAATGGAGATTGCAGAGGTTTATAGTAGTGCTTCCTGTAAGCTAATATTTAATGCATGTACTTCTATGCATGCATCTATTTATACAAAGTAATTAGGAATTACAAATATTTTTAACAGTATAACAATATTTGTCGATACAAAGTCTTTTTACTGTCTTCACAACAATAAATATATTGAAAAACTTTATGAAGCTATTTTTTTTAACAAACTACGTACACCTAAAATAAAGAACATTATTTTATGATCGAAGGAAATCAGTTGTAAATTTAAGAATTTCATGTTCTTTTTATAACAAGCATTATTATAAAATCACGTTTTTTGTATGGGAGCTCTCCTTAAATAATAATTTTATTTTAATAAAATATTTTTTTTCTAAAGTGAATATATAATAAATATTCTGTGAATATTTCAAGCGTCTATCTCTTGCCGTTATCAATATCGAGCGAAAACGAGCAAAAAAATCACTTTTGTTGAATGGTAGCCCCCTTAAATATTTATTTTATACTTTTTTTAGTATTTGTTGTTATAACGGCAACGGAAATACATCATCTGTGAAAATTACAACTGTCTAACTGTAACGGATAATGAGATACAGCCTGGTGACAGACGGACGGACAGACGAACAGACGGACAGACGGACGGACAGCGGAGCCTTAGTAATAGGGTCCCGTTTTACCCTTTGGGTACGGAACCTAAAAAACTAAAAAAAACGCTAAAAAACGGTTCTAAAAAACGCTTCTTCTCAGGCCTAAGTCTCAGCAGCGCAAAGAAATTCTCCTACTTCGTCTCAGGTAAAAATACCTACATAGTTTTTGATTTAGTGAATAATTGTATTTAGTGCAAGATCTCCAGTAGACTTAAAATGACTTACATTTCCTTCCTTTTTTTTTTCTTTTGTATCACAATCACCACTTATAGAAAAGGGGACATACTCATTAGTTTCCATTACAGCCGACGAATTAAATCTGGCGTTCACCTCCTCTCCTCTCTCGATCTGTTAATGGATTGTGCTAATTTAAATTGATGTGCTGTATTGAATCATGTAGATTGATCGAGCTTTGCATCCATTGGGGTGGATACGTGGCTGGAGTAGATGGGGACTGTGCATGCTAATTTGATGATTGTTGGACTCACGAGTCTTTTCCGGTGTCAATTAAACGCATTGCTGCACAACAAAATAATAAACCCTCAAAAAACTTTAGATGCAATTCTGGTTGTATGGTTTTGGAAAAGTTATCATCATCATCATTTCAGCCATAGGATGTCCACTGCTGGACATAGGCCTCCCCCATAGATTTCCAAAAGGGCCGGTTGGAAGCGACCTGCATCCAGCGTTTTCCTGCGGTTTCTTTTAGGTCGTCTGTCCTTCTTGTGGGTCCACCCACAAGATGGACAGACCGGTAAGCGTAGCGTAGGACGTCCACGTCCTACGCTTACCGGTCCGTGGTCTCCATTCGAGAACCTTTCGGCCCCATCAGCCATCTGTAAAAAAGTTTGGAAAAGAAAGTACCTAATTTTACACACAAGTTAGTTTATGAAAACAATTTAAATTTAACGAGTATTATATATCGTACGCATAGCACAGGAACATACAGGAACTCTGTACCGTCGTTTGTTTTACAAGTCAAGAATAAAAAAATAAAAATAAAGTTTTTCTTTTAGGCCAGCTTTTTATTATCTTCGGCTTCATATTTTCTCACCACCAGCATGGCTAACATGCACACCGCGACATAATCCTGTCGTCGCCCTGTCGAGCGAGAACGCGTCAAGGTGCCTACGGTTTTATAAACGCCTGTCTCGCTTTGGCACGACAAAAAGAGTCGACAAAACCCTGTCGCGGTGCGCATGTTAGCCCGCATGCATGTTAGCTCTGGTGAGGTAGAGCCAAGCGCGCACCCAATCTAATGTAAAAGAAAAAAGTTATTTCTACAAAGAACTTTCTATTAGAAATACTCTGCCAGATAAAGCTGAATGAGAATCGTCTGTGCATTGCGGATTCATACAGAGTTCTTACAATGGCTCCAACGTATGAACTCTAAGCTCCCTTTGCGTATTCAAATCCTCACTAATGCAATATAACTTCATGAAGATTGAAATTTCAAACTATTCTTGCAAAGATAAGGAGATTTTCTTTAATATTTTACTATAAAGACCACGGTGGAGCTTCGATTTGCATAATATTGAACGTGGAACTTAATGAATCAGTTCTAAGTGAAAAGTAGTAAAAGTTCAGAATTTTTAACGTTTTATTAGAATTATTACAGTCGAGTGGTGTGAAAACTTGGCACCGAGACTGGTCTATTAGAAACTTTATTAACGTTATCGATTAAAATAACTTCTTAGTTGGTGTGGTAATGGTTTGTAAAAATCTTGAGCAATACATCCGTATGTCATTAAATAGGTTTGCGTTTGCCCATCACCTCGCCTGTCATTTGAAGTTTTGTCCCACAAAAGTCTATACTTCATACTTAAAATGAAGAGGATTTGACAGAAGTAGACATCCTGGGAGATGACTATTACCATCATCATCATCAGATGGTAATAATGTTGATATATTATCATCATCAACTCAAACTCAAACTCCAGACCTTTCCAAGGGTACCTACGCTATTGAGTCAGATCCTCAGTTATATTAACGTATGACGTCACCTCATCGAGTTGATCCTGATGTCAATAAATTTTATCTAGGTACTTAATTTTAAGTTGGTATGAATGTATTACATCAAATGTTTTGACTGTGGATTAAGATACGTATGTCATCAGGTAATTGGTAATTTATTGTAAATTTAATTAAGCTAAATGTATTTTAAACACCAAAATATTCCACGTTTGCTAGGAAAATTGTTTAGACTACCATAAATTGCTCTATCATTGTACACAGTTTTAAGCAATGAAGTTTTGCTTTACTTAACTTAGCAGCTCGTCTCCATTGCCGATTTGCAGTTTCTACTGGAATCCTTCATTTTAAAAGACCTTTCCAACGATACCCCACATGAGTAAGTGGAGTGAACAAAAATGTTCATCCCCAATTCACATGTAGGAGTGCCACCCCTAAAATGCAATATAATATACTTTTATACTTTTAAAATTGAGATCTATATTATTACTGTTCCAATACCAATTTTCACATCTGTAACTTCAAAAACGAATTTTAAGGCTTTTACCCATTTTCACCCCTTTAGGGGTGAAATTTCAAAAAATCCTTTCTTAGTGGGTGCATACATTTCACAACAAATACACCCTCCAAATTTCATGTCTCTAGGACCAGCGGTTTAGGCTGTGCGTTGATATCTCAGTCAGGACTTTGAATTTTATATATACAGATATTGTACATTCGTTTTCTCCTCTCACAAGTCCGTGCTAGATCCGTGTATAAATTTAAATAAGGATATATATTAATAATAATAAAAACACCTTTATTTCCACATTAAAATGTTGAGTTATATGATAACTCTACATATTACACTTTCAACTATAACTAAATCACGACGACAACAATGCTGGAACAACGATGCAAACTTCTCTTCCGAATTTCCTTTATAATGATGCGTCGCTCGAGTTGGCAAATCTCATTAATCTTCTACAAGTGTCATAAAGTGGTGAAATTCGGAATTACGGTCACGTTTCTAATAAAAATGCAAATAAACAGCGTCGACATTATCTCGTCTTGTCAGGGTATATGATGTCCTCTTCATCTGACTCATTGTAGAGTCACGAGAAAGTACTTGTAGTCATGACATGATTTCATTTAGCTTTGTGACGTATTTCTTCCGGCTAACATAAAACTTAAGAAGCACTCTATAATAAAGTTTTCTATACCATGGTAAAGTATGATAGAAAAAGTAAAGTAAGTAAACACAGCTTTCATTCTAAAAGCTTATATATTTGTATAAATATTCAAAGAAAATAATATATGTTTATAGGTATGTAAATAAATAAAAATATTTTATTCAGACATTTAGTATGTTTATATGTTATATGATTATTTACGGGATATTTACCCTGGTAAGGTTGTGGAAGGAACTCCCGATATTTCGGCGCAGTTACATGCACCATGTTCACGGGAAGACAGTCTTCCTGTGAACATGGTGCATGGTGAATCATATAACTTTAGTAAACAACCGTGATAGTTTAAAACAATGTTTATATGTATTTAGTATGTGTATATTTATTTGCGAAAGTATGTTTGTTTGTTCCCCTTTCAGGCAGCAACAGAGCACCAAATCGATGGGATTTTTGCCTAGAGATATTTGCAGGGCCGAAGAGTGATATGGAATATGATTCCCGCATGATTGCTCAGGCCGGTGAAACCGCGGGGCGAAGCTAGTATAAATTTGCCATCCAGCGTAGTAATGCCGCCAGTATGGCTTGCGCATTTCGATTATTTTAAGACCTTCAACGCTCTTTTCGGTAATCCACCTGTTATTTTATATAATAGTCTAATTTATAGGTTAGATATTTAAGGTGCGGCCTGATGACGATTTAAAATTTGTTATTCACCCGCTTGCGCCATGGTCTATATGCTATCTAAAACGGCTATGTTTAAAGTATAATTGCATATTATCATATTTGATGATAATGACTTTGTGCTTGTAGTTATATTATTTTGATGGTTATTATTTAAGTAAACGAAATATTAAAATTAATTTTAACAATGAACTGGTTAAAGGTTTATAACAAAATTCTGGCAAAACATTTCGTAAAAAAAAAAATTGTCGCTGAAAATTCAGAGCATTTCAATTAAAAAGATTTTTTTGTTGCGCAATTATTATTTTCTTCATAATCCTGATAATTTTACAAAATATTATTTGGTTCAGATTATTTACAGGTTTTTTTCCTACTTTTAGTATTTTTTTGAATCTGATCAATTAATTTCGTCACATCATCATCATCATCATCATTTTCCGCGTCTTATGGCCTTATTTAAAAATGTTACTCAAATTAATCTATGCTTAAAAATGCGCTGTCTCGTTTTTGCCCTTAATGTTTATTTGCTTGCATTTGGTTTAGTTTATTTAATAAAGTTAACTTTCCGTTAAAAGAAAAAGATAAAAAAATATTCTCTCAAATGTAGGCGGACGAGTTCATACATTCCCGACAATATTTGTAAAAGAAAAATAAAACAAATAGCATGTTTACCCTGTATCCTCGATTGTATGATATCGCATCAGTAGCATCCACTATAGTCACACTCCGTGAGACATAAGTAAAGTTATTGAAACGTCGCCAGATCCACTTAGCTTTACGAGACGGAAAACTCTATACGATGCCGCCCACTGCGAGGGCGCGCGGGATTTCCTTATTTTGCGCGGTGCGGCGAACTTTCGATGTAGTTTTCCAAATGTTTGGGCAATATTTGAGGAAACATTTATGCTTTATAGGCTAACTTTTGGAGTTTATTCAACGGTGCTTATTCAAATTGGGTTGTTTTAGTAAGGTTCAATGCGCACTACCGCAACTGCCGCCAATAGTTTCATCAAAGTACAGTCAAAGGCTCTGTAGTAGTGTACGTGTATATGTTGTAGTGGTAGGACTCTTTTGCAGGGGTCCGCCTGGGGAAGTACCCCACCATTGCCAGTTATTCAACCGCCAAGCAGTAGTGTGCAAACACTACTGTGTTCCAGATTGAAGGGCAATGTTTCCAGCGAAATTATAGGGCACACAGAGATTTGACATCTTATATCTCGAGGTTACGAGCGCAGTGCATTGCCATCCAGGGTTTTGAACTGTTGAAGTTCAAAATTCTGAGTGGCGTTGAGCTATTTTGGGCAAGCGTGAAGAGCCATCAGGCGAGCGTCTTCGCTCGTCTCGTCACTCAGTATCATAAAAAAAAATGTATTTAAATTATAAAGACAATACAAAAATCTTATTATAGATGTAGCAATAATTATAGATGGCGCCCGCCACCAACTCTTTAATTTTGTTGTAAAGACAGTTCTAGAATTTGGAAGCTGCCAGGAAAGCGACTTTTTTTATGCCATATGTGGCAAACAAGCAGACGGGCAACCTGATGGTAAGCGATCACCGCCGCCCAAGGATACTTGCAACACCAGGGGCATTACAGACACGATGCCAACCCTCAAAGACTCTATTAACAGCCCTTTTGAAGAACCCCATATTATAGCTACTCGAAAATGCCGCAGGATGGAGCGCATTCCACAAATTAAAAAAAAATAACACGTAAAACGCATAGTGTGCGATTTCTATCGATCTATGATATGTAGATGAACTTGGCGTGGCTGGTTCGATGAAAAAACCGCGATGCCGGCATCAGATCGAATAGTTCTTCAGAACATTCCCGATTCTTCAGAACAACGATAAAAGACACTAAAAGACCCAACGTCTCTGCGCATGCTGAGCGGCTCTAGGCGTTCAGTGAGTTGTTAATAATTTATTTATTGTTATGTTTCTATAATATTTAAGCGCGTTGTTATTAGGTCATCTTTATTCTAGTAAAATTCTGAACAAACAAATAATATGTCGTGTTTCTACATACTCATAGCACCACAATTAAATAGTTTCACTCGAGTGCGAATTCCCCCACCCCTGATTTAGGACCTTCCTAAATGCTAGCATTATAAAGTTTACAGTACATTTGCCGTATAGTTTGATAATTTACGAAATAGTTTCTCCGAAAGAGTAGTTAAGTTGATTTGCAGCCTCTTTTGCACTAAAGTACTCACAAAGTGAAATGGCGTGGTCCTGCCAAAGTATTCGTGATTGAGGCTTACAAGTTTTGAGTACAAAGCAGTGTTAATTATTTTAATGTTCATTATTTTAACTTTGTATACTTTTGGGACGACTTTGAATCTTCATCATCATCATTTCAGCCTATAATGTTCCTACTGCTGGGTCTCATGCTTGCTACGTCTTCTTTAGGCTTTATTTGAAACTTAGATTATTTTAGGTTTAGATTAGAGGTCCATAGTATAAGGCTACGTAGGTTTCTAGAACCTATTGAACATTACTGTAGCAGCAGGCAAAAGAAGCATTTTATATTATATTTTATATATATATATAATTTGGGGTTACTTTATCATTTAATTAAAATAATTAAGTAACCAAAAAGAAAATAAAACATTTCCAAATAGCTATGGCTTGCACTATGAGATAATCATAGGACAGAATTTGGAAAAATCTATAACTTTTTGTCTGTAAATTCTTCACTATCCTCTGTGCCTTACATATCGTACATCTCCTTTCTTAATAGAAAAACGTAACAAAACCTTTCTCGCTAGTACATTAAAATATTATTCGCACGTACTGACAATAAATTTATAGAAGACAAAACTATTACTTTAAGTTCGAGGCTATAACGTTCAGTCGAAGAGTGTTCTTCAAATTATGCATACAATAAATACCATGTTTCAGTAATAATTACTATTGAAACAAAAAAAGCTAAATCGGACAATATTTTTTGTCTTAAATCTTCGGATATAAAGACGTATCTAAACCTAAGACCTTGTAAGACCTTGTAATCCGAAACCTATCAAACATTGGTCACATGAACAGACAAACAAACATACAAATACACTAAAAACATTACGCTCCATCTAGAGCAGCAGGGAAAAATGAATATACAAACTATCTATTTAAGTATGTATTTAAAAATATATATGTATGTATATCAGTCTCTGGCTGCCATATTACAAGCTTTGCTTAGTTTGGGGTCAGATGACCGTGTGTGCAATAATGTCCCAGATATTTATTTATTTATTTAAACTAGGCTCTTTAAAAAAAACAGAAAGTCTATTAAAACTACTGTGACAGAACATAAACACGAACCTGCATCCAGGTAAAAATATTTCCACCACCGACCGATATCTTAAAACAAGAGCAGCGAAAACTATTCTTCCACCAAAAATATACGGCATGTTAGTACAGAACTGAGTGGAAATGTGTGTAGACTTTTTGCTCTTTCCCAATACGCGCGACGCGCGTAATGTTCCGGAAATCGCATTTTAGCTGCTCTCCCCCACAAAAACTACGCCTGATGTAGACAAATTTGGCAACAGACGGCAGGAATCGACGTTTTTAGACGTGTAGTTTGGTCACAGTTGGAAAGTTTCACCTATTAGTAGTGATCAGTCATTCATTCAACATTTAATAGCGTAGCTCTTGTCGGTGGAGTAATTTCCAGGCTTGACGGTCTTCTGCCAGCGTTTTCACCTCCCTGTACGACATGATGATCTGACTCCCAGTGATAAGTCGTTGTATGTAAATTAATAAGTAAAGTAGTAAATACTTTACTGTAGAAAAGGCTTTGCCTGATATTTACTGCTGTTGATGTGGACAGGTTGAAGTAAAAGTTACAGACTTTTGAAATTTTTATTTTATTTTTGTTATCCATTTGGCTTGCGTTTGTGAACACATGAAATCACGAACTATAGGATGAAACACATAACCTGTTTACTTTCGATTTGAAGGCACCTAAATATTGTACATTTCAGGGAACACAGTCATGCTCTAGCAAAGAGTTTTATAAAACCGCTGTTGTTGTAGATAAAAAAACGTAACGTTTTTATTAGGTTTCCGTACCCAAACAGTGTAAATGGGACCATATTACTAAGCCTACGCTGTCTGTCTGTCTGTCTGTCCGTCCTACCTTTTAACGGTTGTATCTTTCAAACCGTAATATTTAGCTATTATGAATTTTCTCAAAATATGTAATGTTACGCATATTAACCAAAATATTACGATAAAGTCAAAAAGTAAAAACTCAAGAGAGGTCCTCATACAACAAAATTTATTCAAAACATTTTTGTATTTGCTCTTGTGTAAAAACGGTAATACGTACAAGCGTCAAACTTGCCATGATTATAATACACACTCTAAAGTTAAACGAGCCCAAATGCGAGTCGGTGTTTAATTTCTTTTCACTACTAAGTTAAGCAAGGTCAGCTGCGGTCGGTACTTAGATGGGTGACCGCCTGGGCGTGATGTTGTCTTTTTGCACTACTTTTTGTGAGCCCGCCTTTCACTTGACCAATTTATATTGACACATCCAATTTTTTTACGTAAATAGTACCTACTACGTTAGATTCATGAAAATAATAGTTTCCTGTTGATCAAGGTATAAAAACAGGTACCTAGATAGATATATCATTACTACAATCGTCTGTGTTATTATTCTAAGAAGCCACTTTTAGCTAAATAAATCTGATTGTTCTGATTTATAATAGCAATACTATTTATTTGTTTCATTCCACAGCAAATAGTTCACTCCGCAAACCTCAAACAACAAAGTCGAATGATTTCATTATGTCTGAGAGGTACCTGATTAAAATACTTTGTAACTGTAGATTCCAGGGGAACAATGCGCGGAGCGATTGTAGTAAAAGGTAAGGTGGAATTGTTGAAAACTATCAGGTTACCGTTTAAAACTTAAATCAAACTGTGACGTCTGCTGTGTCTTCTCTACAAGTCATACATGAATGATGTATAAAAACGTTTCATCATACTGAATTATGATTTACATTATGAAACATGATTGTGGAACAAACAAACAAGGGAGATATAACTTAGTACAATTATTGCTAGTGTTATAATTATCAATATAAAAAACCGACTTCAACTAAAATGTCAGAACTGGAGCAAATTGAAATGGGACCATCGGGAAGCACCGCTTTCAAACAAAAAACTAATCATCGAAATCGGTTCACCTAGTCGAAAGTTCTGAGGTAACAAACATTTTTTTTAAACAGTTTAATCTCAATTCGACTGTCAAAAAACACGTCCACGAGGAGTGGACGTGGCGTAGATATATGTCTCCTCTATACATAAATTATACAAAGGCGACGAAGTAGCACTGGCGCATCCCGTCGCCGCTTGCGTCCCCGACTGCTCATCCGCACCACGTCCACACCATGTCCGCACCTTCTTTCGTAATAAACCAAGCCATAGAGCTTCAAAACAATTGAATTGAACAAGGCAAATAGACCTCACTGTTCTGAAGTAATGAAATAAATGTCAAAATAAACTAAATCAAACTATTTCAAGTGGTTTCTTTGCGTCTTGATTAAACTTTACTGAGGGGATACTAATTCAGTACATCTTTTTCAAACTAATTGGTTCTGCCAGTTGACCGCATAACCTAGAATATACTTCTCAGTAAAACCAAAAAGGTGGAAAAAACGTTGTAGGCCCTCAATTAACTATTCGGCCAAAACCGTCTATCAAAGACTTTCTTAAGAACTAAAATTACCACTCTTAAATTTAACTTTTAAAACTTCAAGCTTTTACTCAAGTTAAGTGCTTAACTAAAGCTCTTGCTCAAAACTTGAACTATTGACGTTTTCGCGGCTTCTTCTTGCGTTCATTAACGCGTCCAAAAGTTCGTTAAGGAAAAGTTCCTGGGAACTCAATGAGAATCAATGTTCTAGAGACGTTATTTTCTCATGTAATAAGAGCTTGCAATAAATTGTGCTAAGTGCAGCTACTTCGGGTAACACTTTACTTAGTGACATAGAGAATAATAGAGCAGTAACTCAATTAGGATGATGCAGTAGTCCGCGCCCCGGTTATATTTCCTACTCGGCTTGCAATCAACCGATCGACAGCCGTTTTTCGTTTTTCGGAAAAAAATATACTTTTTCTGTTTTGCCAGGTTAAAGTTCTGTTCAAAATTAAGCACTGAGTTGCCACCTTAAACATACATTAATATAAAAAATGCAATAAGAATAACTACACACCTCGTCCATATTCCCGTCTGTTCTAGTATTCTAGACTTAGCTTTCTGCATAGTTTAAACTGTTTTTCAAGCATCCTCACATTATGCAACTTACATACCGCTGCCAAAACATAAATAAATCCTTCTGTTTAACTGACGCAGCTAGTCCGGGCTGGGTGTGGCCATGGTCTCGACTATAGATATTTGAAAACCAAGAGAAGACACTACAACCATTTGCAAATTTATAGAGTTTGAATTCAAATCGCATAAATGCTAAACTTTGCCTAACCAAAACTTTTTTGATGAATTTCTAGAGTTTCTCCGCTTTGATGTTGCATTAAGTACAATAAAAAAAATATTTATTGTTTGTTTTGAAAATAAACTTCCGTGAAATAACGCCTGATTCTATCAACTATTTGATAAACCAATCTTAATAATTTTACAAGTAACTACTGTTCAACATTAGGACATTCACCAACATGCACTGGGCCAGTAAGGTGGATTATCATGGCCCATCCTCTCTCTCTCTGGGAGAAGGCTTATGTCTCAACAATGATAAAATGATCGGCTGATAATGATGAAGATGATAAAAAAGGATAATGAGAACATTATATTATACAGGTTTACTTTTAAATAACCAGCCACCTCTAAAGAGCAGCTTCTATACACCATAACCAAACTATAACAAAAAAAATCTTTCGCAAAAAAAGCAGCTATTCCGAAGAAATTGTTGATTGACTTGCAACGATAAGTACGGAACAGCTGTTTTTTTTGCGAGTTTTCAATAGAAAAGTCGTAGCAATAATGTGCGTCTGCGTCTATAATGTGAACGGAGCATAACTTATATCGGACAAGCGAACTGCAGTGACGGCTCGCCTCAAATTATGAATAACGGCGCCATATATCAGCCGTATGCGGAGAGCCAGGTGACATTGCACCGGGAAGAGGTTATTGAGATAGTTGAAGTTTCAGCTCGCGTACAAGTCGCCCGAAGTTTGATGCGACGAGTTATTTGTTGGTTACAAAAATATCTTCCTAACTTAATATAAAATATGATGTTATATCGTCATTGCTAAGTACTGAGTATTTTTGATGTTGAACGATAATTGGTGCCGTAGTGTCACGACTCATGCAAATTACACAAAAATATTTATCTCACTAACAAGATGAACCTACTAAGCTTCCGAATAGATAAAGGTTCCCTCTGAATTTTATACTGCTTGTTTTTTAATGCTCTGATAGAGCTTTTTGATCTCATTCCTGCGTCGTGATTCCACTACCACATATCCCGACACCGTCAATAAGCTCATCTTCACATCTTGCAAAGCTGGATATCCCACACTCGGTTTTTCCGCTCCTTTCTTTCGGGGAGGACGAATTTTGAGGGACATCAAGGTGTTGAATGACCCCCGAATGTCTTCGCGCCGAGTTTCAACATGGAGCGTTTACATTGAGTGTCCACAACCACCTCTCCGGGCTGATATAGCATCTACGACACCGCTAGTGTTGCAAGTGTCCATAGGCGTTGTTACCTGCTTACCATTAGGTGGAACGCATGCTTGTTTGCCACTCATCTTATACGAAAAATATCAAAAAACACAGTTTATTACTTAATATTACACTCGCCGGAATATACTACAACAATCCATTTAGCTTATTTTTACCTTTTACCTATGAAGTAAATAAGTAGGTTAGGTAAAGATTACAGAAACTTTAGAATTAAAATATTAGTGCGATATCTATAGCAATAATGTTTTCCTAACATTATGATGAAGCGCAGAACCCAGCACAAATGATAACAAATGTTGTAATAAATCATGTCTTCTAACTAAGTTTGGAAGCAGGTGGAACAGAGGTGTCTCCGGAATATCACCGGTCTGTACTTAGTCTGGAGTAATAATATTCATAGTAACAATTTGTATTTTTATCACGTTTGCATGAAATTATTGTCAAGCACAAACATTTCACTTAAAAAGTAAGTTAGTAGAGGCTGAGTGGCCAATCCTGGTGTTGGTGTTTTAAAGCCGTACAAATCCCAATGATCCCGACGTGACTCAATGATTGTTAGGGTTCCGTACCCAATGGGTGTAAATGGGACCCTATTACTAAACCTACGCTGTTTGTCTATCCATCCGTCCTACATTTAAACGAACCGTAATAGATAGGCAGTGGAAATGTTCACAGATATGTATTGTTACGGCCAATTAACTAAGAAATAATAATAAAGCCATGCAAAAGTAAAAACTAAATTAGGGGTTCCCATCACGGAACACTATTATCCTAGCGGAGGTCCCCATGCAATATATTTTTTAAACGTATTTTGTATCTGTTTTAATGTAAAAATGGTAATACGTACAAGGATTGAACTTGGCATGATTTGTTATGCTATCTCGGTGACTTTAGTTATCTGGCGAATAGCTTCGTTCCAGTCCATTCATCCGTCGCTTAAGATCGCTGTTTTGTTAATATATTTTGATCGTGATATGCTTTGAGTGTTACTATATTTTACTCTTCCGTTTATCTCAAATGCATTTTATAATACACGCTTACATGCTTACTTAGGTATCTAAAAATCAATTACCTAACGGTGATCATAAAATTTTTCCTATAAACAATTTCCCATATACAAAATCAGTAGCTGCCAGTCTAAAAATATAAAGGCCAAATATATTTTTTTCTAAAAAGCCTGCGTAGAATGTCATTTTCCCTCCTGTTTACGTAAGGTATTGACGAAAAGTAATCGCGGAGGGAAGGGATGGTCCTTAAGGCCCTTATTGACAAAACGTGCCTGTAGTCTCGAGGAAATATTAAAAATAATCCTCCTTGGAAGCCTCCGACAACCAGTTCAAAAAGATTGAAAAAGTGAAGTGGTGTGCAAATGAAACAGAAAATTATTTTTCTTGCTTAACAATAAAGTCGTACGGTTTATTTACACTTCTCACATCTGGGTTCTAAAAAATACAATCTGATGTGAGGTTGATAAAGCATTACTTGGAGGAGTTTGTAAAATAAATATTGTGCCGAAATATTCTGTTCTTATTTTTCACGTATTATAAAAGTAAGCAAATGTATAATGAAACTATTCATATGTCCTGTATGACGTACTTACATTATCTACGTTATTTATTTATTTTCTAATAAAAGTAACTTCACAGATAATATAAATCCAATACGTTACAGTTATGACCTAATAACTTATTATTTATATTTATATACTTACTATTTATTAACTAACTATTAACTACAATCTTATAAATACAGCAAAAATAACTTATAAGACAACAAAAAAACTTTGACAGTAAACATAATTATAACTTGTATTTTAAAGTTTCCGTGTACCTCGCAATATTCAAGGCAGGTCTTTTGTACCTTCGGCCGTCTGTCTGCAATATATGTTATGACGTACATTATCTTATAAGTCTTTGAAGTACGCCATATACTAGGTTAGAAAGTGCGTAAATACAAACGGTCACTCACACTGACAAAATGTATGGAATAGCTGATATTTTTTTCTCGATTTCAGTATTGGTCCCATAGTAAAATTTGTTATATGACGGGTACTATGGACCTCTTTTAGCTTAGTACAACTTTTGCGCGTAACCCTATATACGCTGAACTCAATTGCTTTCTACAACTTCAGCTATGAAAATAATTACGCTTCGTTCACATTTCAGACGCAGGTGGATGCGTTCTACTCGTTAAGTTTGTTTCTCGTATTCGTTTATATGGCCCATAAAATTTCATTCGTTTATTCGTTCAACCGTTTATCTCTCTCGCACGTTACGTATTTTCACATACAGTGTGCATACTTGGGCTATTTTGTATTTGCATTTGCAAAACCTTTGGTGCTATTGACATGAAATCAAGAACGGGCTAATTCAGAGTACTTTATCTGACCCCGAATATGAGAATGATTTACGGACTGCCAAACTCTTTTCTCCAGGATTCTGACTCCACAAACTTACCTAGTTGCTTATTTATTACCTAGACTTAAAATGTAATTTAATTTTTATTTATCTTATTATTATATGTAAAGGTTCAATGGGGTTAACATTTACTTGTAGTATTAAAGTCTCAAAAAAGAATAAAATAAACCCAGTCAATTTCGCGTAGAACACATTTAATTGCAAACCCTATTATTAGCAATGTCCCGTGTTTTTTTAAATTTGAATAGTAGGCTTTCCTTTAACCGCCACCTCGATGACACACGCTTGCCTATAGAAGAAACCAAAGCACTCGCAACTTGAAGACACCCAGATTTTATCCATCGCGAAATACTCATTCATTTAGCGTATTCCACAGTCTAGCGGTTCGCACAATCAAAGTGGAATCAAAGTGCTTCGTACTGATTTTCGGATTATCAACCGTTGGTGCTTTGACCATCTGATAGAACAATGGTAAGTGACAGACGGTGGGCCCAAGGATGTAACATGTTGATCTAAAAGAAATATATTATTAGACCATGCATTTCCAATGCATACTTCTTAAATATATACGATAAAATCTGATAGACTAGCAAGTTTGCACTGATTATCAAGACATTAAAGTTTGGTCTGTACAAGTAACTCATTACTGATGAAAAAACGTTCTAAGAAAGCACATATTCCCATTATAGCTAAGCCATACCAAATCTCATCAAAATTGGTTCAACCGTTACGGAGAACAAACACACAAACTATCACATTTATAAAATTTGTACTTTTTATTTAAAGAAATATATATTTCAACACATTATTTTATTACACGAAAACAAAACTAGTTCTAAGAAAAGAAATTTTTAAGATATATCAATAACCAGTAATCCGTTAAGATTACAAGCACATCTCACCTCTTATATCTGGTACAAGGCTTATACCCTGAAATAACCGCACACCTCTAGCTAACCGGAAAATAGCGAAACCCGGTCGTCCCCGGTTCAATGAACATCGTATAATGAGTCATGATGGAGCCGGGCGGCGCCGGCGTCCTCGTAATGACGACGCGCTGTCCTATTTAATAACTTGTTTACCCCATAACTGGGCGTGACACCGAACTGAGCGGTAGCTGTAACTATGATGCCATTTAATAAAACTGTTTTAACTAGCTGTTTCCCCCGACTTTTTACGTATGCGAAGCATGATTAAGTTTGATGACTTCATTAAGCTGTTTGAAATTAATGTAATTGATGAAATAATATGGCTTATTGTGATCATATTTTTATTATAATTCTTCTATAAACGCCACTTCTTTTTATTATACTAGTAGATTGGCTCAATGCATGTCACGTGAATGTCATACGTCCTTGATCTTTTTTTTTAGATTCTTTGACATACGGGTTTTCCCACAGTGTTTTCCTTCACAAATTTTTGAGGGATGATATCAAAACTGCACATAATTTATTTAAGTATTAGGTAAATGAGTAAATTGGTACAGAGCAGAGAATCGAATTGGGTGCCAGCAGATTGTAAAGCGCACATATTAACGCTCTTGTGCAATCGCTAACTGTAGTGAACAACCGTGATAGTTTAAAACAATATTACAATATGCTTTTCAAATTAAATAATACTCAATTAAAAATTTACTCATGTTCGGTGTGACAGTGAGCCGTATTTAATAGCCGCCGCTGTATCATCTCTCGTTTAATAATCATGATCAGCGTTGTTTGCCGGAGGCCTCTTCAGCTCTTAAATACACCTTTTATTTAAATATCAGTTTTAAATTGGATTATTCATTAGTTATTCAGAAAATTATATATATTGCAAAAGCTGACTGCAACAACAAAAAAATTAAAGCCTGGTCAGCTCTTCACTCTATTGCTATTGAGTATTTGGTGTTTACCCAGCTTTTTTTTGTATTATTCCTTTAGTGTGTATAGATAATAAGTTTTTAGGACTTACCACCGTATTTTTACATAATTTTCACCAAAATATGAAAAGTGGACCTATTTCTTAATTCCACTTGTTACACGAAGGCAAACTGATGATGGAACAAAATTGAGAAATGTTTTATCGTATTTTTAACCGACGATAAAAGAAGGAGGTTGTCGAGTCAACGCATATTTTTTTATGTAAGATCACGAATACCTTGATAGAGCAGACCTCAGATAAAACAAACAAAGGAGATATGGTAAGGTGATGTGGCAAGTGCGAACGATGTTGATGCCTTGTCAAACTCACCTTGTAGACGACTTTGTGCCGACGAATAAGTGAGCCGTGTACTACTGAACTTACGGGATAATGAAAAAAAAAAGTATGAAAAGTTGAAACATTTAAACACGAACGAAAATTGTACTACGGCGTATCTTCCATGTTCTCCTTTTGCGTTGTTTTTACGAATTTTAATTAATTTTCAGTATTAGGGGTATACTTGATTATGTGAAACTAATATAATAGCAAAATAAGTAAACTTTTTAAATTTTGGCTAGTGAAATTTATGTGAAATTAAGTATGCCAAGAACCACCGGAGGATGGGCAGCAGCGTCCTAATAGTACACGGTGAACGTACTGCGATCCCCAAGCCGCCTGCCAAGCGTGGGGCATGGCAACACCCCTCTCTATGAGGGACGCCTTTGTCCAACAGTGGACGTTAATTGGCTGATGATGTGTGAAGTATGCCAAAAAAACTTGAAAGTTATATCTAGAAACAAATAAATATGACACATCAGAACTCAATCGTATATTTGTAAGTTAATTCAAATATAAACCGTGATCACGAGACTTAGAATCAACTTGCCAGAATTAATATTCCCTATAATGGTGGCAATTATATTCCACAGCGCTATAATAAAAACGCCCGGTAGTTTCGTTACCACAGATTATACCTAGTTCCTTTTGGTCTGTTCATTACTTCATTTTACAGCATTATTATTTTCAGCGGAAATTAGACTACGAATTTTCTCAAGCTTGTTAAAGTAAAGAGAATGTGAAATGCACACAAGGGGTTATTTCAGATTTTTATTCATTTACATTTTCTGCATGAAATAAGTATAAAGGAGAAAGAATACCTTTTTAATTCGCTTCGCTTTTGCTTGTTTATACGTTTCATTGTATTAAAACGTGTTTTTCTCACAAACAAACATTTACTTAATTATGCTTTTTAATTAACCAACTACTGGATAAAAGATATAAAATTGTCTGGGCCGTATTGCCGGATTTATTACACTTAAACTAAAAATGAAAATTTGAAAATTAAATTTTAATTCACATATTTATTAAATTTCTTAATCTTTAATTACTATTATTTGTAAAACAATATCGTCATAATATACAATCTGAAATAAAAACAGATTTTATTTTATTATATACATTATTACCACAATCCAGATAATCCAGTTTTTGTTCTACGAAAAGTGCTACAGTGCTACGAAATCATTACGCCTTTACCAGCATACGATTACTCTACGAACTATGCTCTAAAGTTTTGTTTCTGTGTATATAAAAATATTCTACGTAATTTATACATGTATATATGCTATAAAATTATTAGATATTAAAATTTATCGTAGACTAGTTCCGCCCCGCGGTTTTACACGCGTGATCTTTGTGAATCTAGAGTGAAATACCACTCCATCATTTATCCTGCTATCCTGGTACCTGTTATCGACAAATTCATTTATAATTATTATTAAAATTCATGGTAGGAATAGTTTTTTTTTTTTTCAAATTTAATTATGTTTTATTGGATTACCGAACTATCAGGCTCAATAGTCCGGTCGTATTACAATCACGAACTGCTGAGACGAAAAAGTCACTACCGTCAAGTCACCGGTGACCGGACTAAATAATAACTACTAAGAACGCCCGGGATCAAGTCTGTCGAACACCAGTCGCGAGTGCACGTTTCCTTTGTCATATTGCAAGAAACTTTTTTATTGAGGAAGTTTTATCAGAAATATAATAATCGTGCCTTTATTAGACTAGTATCTTCTAAATCATTTTAAATGAATCCTTATGCCTACTTGTAACATACCACACTTGTTTTAAAACAGGGTAGAGATAAACCTTCTGCAAAATTCGCTCTTAAAATATAGTCTTTGTTATCTACTCCGTGCAGTATACATTCTAAAATCCTCGAGCATTGTTATAAAAGCAAGTTTTCGCATTTCCATTTTTCTGGTTTAGCTCGCATCGGACTCATGCCAAGGGCGGTTACACTACAAATTTATTTTCAGAGTACAGTACAGCAGTCAAGGTATACAGTACAGTATACCTTGACAATACAGTACAGCAGTTGTTTATGAACAATTTATTATTCTCCATCTTTCTTTTCCCTATCTATCGTAGATGGAATCTAAAACAAGGCCGTATACATTTTCACCATTCTAAAAAATCTTGCTTCTTCTCCTTCTTCTTCGGGTGTCTCCAGTACTGGAGGTTGTGCTTTAGCTCAGCGAAATCCTCTGTACCTTCTGTCTGCCGAAATTGCTGTTCGACGCTGGCTTTATAATAGTCCATTCCCGAATGTTCCGCAACCATGAGTTTTTCCTACTTCCAGCGCGTTTTTTGCCTTTAACTTCACTGCTTATTACTGCTTATTAGCAGTAGAAGCTTTTATTAATTTCTGAAATTCAAATAACAACATATTTTTACTTTCAATGTTCAACAGAACTACCGATCACAGATTATCTAAATACTACGTAACTACCGATCTCTGTGGTTTGATTGACATTGTTTCGGTCTTCATTATTTCCATGTCCATGGCAATGAGAGTGAAAGCCTAGATGCATGGACGTAATAAACCTGCCTTTAGGTTAGTTAGTTTTGTCTTGACGTTCCTACCGAAAGTATAAACTACGCGCGCTCGTCTCTCCTCTCACATTCACTCATCATCAGCCAATTAACGTCCACTGTTGGACAAGGCCTCCCTCATAGAGAGGGGTGTTGCCATAATCCCCACGCTTGGCAGGCGGCTTGGGGATTGCAGTACGTTCACCGTGTACTATTAGGACGCTGCTGCCCATCCCCCGGTAGTTCTGGTCGCAGTTTTAGGACATACCCGGGTCCCGGGCGTCTCTCCTCTACGTTGTATAAAATAAAGTCGCTTTCCGTGTCTATCTGTATGTATATCCGCTAACTCCTCCCAAACCACGCAACGGATTTTGATGTGGTTTTCACCATCAGTTAGAAAATTTTGGAAGGTTTATAATATAAAAAAACTATGGTGAAAAATCATTTTTTAGGTTCCAAGAACCTACAATAAAAAATATACTTTCTTTTTTTTTTACATCCTAAAAACATAAAATAATTAAAAATATTTTGTAGATTCCAAAAATCTATGTAAGATATGTACTTTATATGCTGACTGTAATAGTATTCCGACAAAGTTTATACATTATTCAAATCTATAAAACAGCTACATGTGGATTCTGTTAAATTCTGGTCAGTGTTTTCTGGAATACAAAATGTATTTCACCCATTTGTTTGTCAAGTTCCTACCCAATTTTCTTATGTACTATATTTTTTTCTTATACGCACTTATATATTGTAATCTGTAGATCAAAAAAACCTAAAAATGTGTTCCGGAAGCCTATCACTATAGAGACAGTTTTCATTCCAAATTCTTATTCACAAATTTGTTCATGACGGTTTTTGAGAGCATTATCATACCAAATGCATCAAAATTCATAATGTATCCAATCTTAGCCATTATAGCTAAAATCTAATAGGTAATTGATTTTAATAAACCGCTACATCAAATTTTAACCATCTAGCTCAAAACGTCAAGCTACAACGATGGAAAACGTTTGCATATCTATGCGTTAACTGTTGTGAAATAAACTTCCAAATGTGACAAATAGGAATATTCACAGAAGTTAAAAATGCAACAGTACATTTCTTTATAATCTGATGCCTTTGCTAACATCAAAAGCACTAACAACTCTACTATTTCCTTAATCCACTTACAAACGCGCAGTTGTAAAGGTGCTCTCCGTTTTCATAACAATTACGACCGCATCTGTACAGAGTCCTGAGTTCCTGCACTGTGCAGGCGGCTTAATGGAGGCCGCGGGTGTACAAAATTGCCTTACGGAGCTCATCTCGATCTTAATAGGGAGAAACTAGAGATGTACTGTGACATCTAGATATTACTGTAGAGATGGACCCATCGACATCACAAATCATCATGAAAAAGTTTATCCTAATTAAGGGCCAGAATACCGGGTGCAGCAATCTCTCTCGCACATTTTTATGTTTATTAAAAGATATAAAATTATTTCTCACTTTTGGAAAATGAATTTCGGTCATTTTTCGAGTCTTTTTATTTGGTTTTTTTTTTATGACCATAAAAAGTGTTTACTTATCCCATTTTTATGCTCAATTTATATCTTTCAAAACATAAAATGCGCGAGTGATATACCCAATACTACTGTATTCAACTAGATTGACCCAGCGACCCATAGTCGGTCCTGTCTCCGATATAAAGAGAAGACACTTTCTCCTATCCTCGGCTGACTCCTGCCAAGTTACCCAATAGTATTATTAGGAAAAAAAAATATGTCGTTCGATTTATCTTAACACAATATTATCAAAAAAATAATTTTCAATAAGTTAATGTTGTAATAAAAGCTTTTTAGGGCATTTTTTTATGTAAGCCTCACTAGATGGTGTTAATTTTCAATGTGTATAATTACTATGACTGCCCTGGTGGCACAGTTGGTAGTGAATCTGCCTTTTGCGTTTGGAGGCGTGGGTTCGATTCCCACATAGGATAAACATTCATGCGATGAACATTCGTGTTATTTTCTATATCTAGGTGTTAATATCTATTTAAGTATGTATATCAGGCAGTCATATAGTACAAGGTTTGCTTAGTTTGGGGATAGATGACCGTATATGCAAAAATATCAGGATATGTATTATTTATTTGTTTTATTTATTTAGACAAATAAATAACCACACCACAGAATATATAAACGCTAAATAAATCATAACTATCTAAGATTTCTATCAACGCAGTGGAGCGACTTCCTTCACAATGTAATTTTTTTTTTTCTTCCGTAGTTTACCTCAGGTGCTGACACCTTAAATCAGTGGGTTATATTTTTGTGCGAGATAGTCAATGTTGTATTGCCATCTATCAAGTTAGCTGGAACTACTTTTTATTAAACTTTATTATTTTGTTACAAATACTAGCATTTGCTTGATTTGCGTTTGTTTGCTAAAAAATGCCTTGTTGAATTAACGATGCAGTCTATTTTACATTTTTACAAAAATTATTTATATTTGTCGATTGATTTCCACCCTAATTTTAGATATATAAGGCTAGAGAAACACCACGGCCCGATTCCTTCATTGGACAATTGGGTTAAGTGTTTTCTAAGTGAAACGACTTCGAAACGCCGCCTTGGACGTTTGCGTTCTCGTTTTCATTTGCCCGCCATGTTCCACAGATGCTAGGAAGTTAATTGAAATAAATTAAAGCAAAAATATTAGCAAACACGCCATTAAAAAATATTAACGTAATTATTAACTTTAATATCAAAAGTAAAAATTATAAACTGTTTCCCAGTAAAAACATAATGAAAACAAAGTGAATAATGGGCCAAAAACCTGTTACTAATTATGGGAAATTTGCTACTTACTACCGACAAACGTCTTGAGATCTAACTAGAGACCTAATATAAAAAACGACTCTAACTGAGATCTAATATAATAAACAACGTTCTTAAATCACAGGGCTAACCCTGAAAAAAAAATGAACGGTTCCAGTAGGTAAAACTTCAGGGTGCTGCTTGTGTAAAATTTACCGAGTGTATCTATATAGAAGGGACATATCCAAATATATCATTGTTGTCATCATTATAAACCACTTTTCTTTTTGGACCAGCCCCGATAACCAAAAAAAAACAGTGGTTCCATAGAAAAATGTACTCAACGAAGTGTATGAAACAGCTGATTTCTTCCCCGATAGTTAAAATATGGGTGTCTTCAGCCCGTAAAGGAATCGTTTTCTCCTATGCTCCATCGTAAACCACATCTTCGCTGAACATCAGGCGAGGTGGCGGTCAAACGCAAGCCTAACATTTGTTATAAAATAAAACTGGTCAAGTCGAGTCGGGCTCGTGCACTGAGGGTTCGTACCACCACATAAATTGTTAACCACTGAAGTAAAAAAAGATGTGCATAAAAACATCACGCCCAGGAGGTCACCGACATTTGTCACCGACTCGCACTTGCCATTATTTATTACTTGTTTTACTGTAGAGTGTGTACTTGTACGTATTACCATTTTTAAACTAGAGCAAATACAAATAAACGATTTAAAAAAGTTTGTTGTATGTGAACCCCTTTTACTTTTTGACTTTATTTTTTCATTAATTTTCACAGTATATGACATGTAATGTTAAGACGGATTAACGCCTTAAGATGTTATTAATTCTGTGAAAATTTCAATGGCTACTATTACGTTTCGAAAGATACAGCCGTTAAAAGGAAGGACAGACAGACAGCGTAGGATTAGTAATAGAGTCCCGTTTACACCATTTGGGTACAGAACCCAAAAAATTCAGTACCTTGGTCCTAGATGTAAAAATAACTGTGTATGTGAACAAAGACACAATCTTGTAACAATGAAAAATTCTGCCGCGTCCAACTAGAAATACTGGTATGCAACTCAATTAGGGTTGGAGTAACTCTTACTTATATGTAGTAGCATAACAACGACATGGTAACTTGTTATCCTTTGTTAGTTTTCTCGGGGTTTCACTTTTTAACACAAAACATGTAGTTAAAATAATTCGTTTTGCTACGAGTGAAGACTCGTAGAGAACATGTATTTATTTTCTTTCTGGGCAAAATTCTATTCATTACTGAACATACACTACTATATAATCTGTCAGCAATTTCGTGTTTTTTTTAATTTTAATTTATCTTGAAACTAAAACGGCTATCTTTTTATTACAATTAATAAACTAAAATTAAAACCTAAAGCTACAAATTCGTTGGTTGTTACAATAAAAAAATATTTGTTCAGTTATTCAGAAAAGCAAACATTCCAAAAAATATATTATCAATTTGAATACACTTCCCAAGTTCCATCAAAATCGGATAGGTAGTTTCCTAAAAATTAGAAATGTTTTTATGAAAAGTGCAAAAATTACCCGACCTCCGGAGGAGCTTCAAATGTCAATCAAACAATTAAAACTCCAACATAGTTTCACGTTAGTTATCTTAAGTTATGTATAGCAGAGAGCGGTTATTGTGAATTAAGTAGGGTATCTACCAATATTATATTGTACGACAAGGGAGCAAAATATTGTTTAGAGGCGAGGGCGCTATTTTGAATCCAAAACGAAGCGAAGGATTCTATAGAATACATGTTTCTACGTTAGAATCTAACGTAAAAGCTTGAGCGTAGTGAAGGATTCAAACAACATCGCCCAAGGCAAAAAAAAATGCGACCAAATAATACACTCTAGTTTTCATCCAAAGTGGGCTATGAGAAAAGTTAATAAAAGACAACAGGTAAAACTTATACAACAAACCCTTTCGGAAAAGACATACTTTACTCTCACCAGCTCGCACTTATTGACGAACAAAACGTCAATTTTCGATAAGATGGGATGAAATATTTTATATCAAGCTTAAGGGGTTGCATGTTTGCTTTAATAAATATAAGCTTGCATTTATAATTGTAGGGAGTCTAATGAGTTTAAAACACGGCGCTGTGCCACCCTCTGTCTTTTAACTGAAAATTAGCGCAAGTAAGACTTATGGAACTTAATATTATTTTCATTACGGATATTACTGGAGATTACGAAGATATTAAGCCATTCCAAAATTCTATTATAGAGTCTGAGTAAGAAATTACTTGGAGGTATTATGTGCCTCATTCATAGCCGTTACCTGGAATAGGAAAGCTTGGCGGAGTGAATAGGATGTTATTATTTGAAGGACGAATATTTTCTTACATAACTTTTGGCTTTTGTGAACTTTGCGTGACGTTGATATTCCTTAATTTAATTCTTGATCATAATGTAGTTTGGATTTTCCTTAAACTCTTGGTAGTACCGTAAAAAGTCTGTTAAAACTGAAGGAAGGCGAGGTAAACACGTATTGCACACACTGACATATTCTTACTAATAGTTCTACAAACGCACACTTCAATATTGTGCGGCACATAATTGCAAACGAGATGATCAAAATGTCATTAAATGGACGACGTGTAAGTGCTAATGGGGAATAGATAAACACTTCAATATTTTTTTCTTGTCGTGACTGATGGTATGCGATATGTTGTTCCGTCATCAGTTTTTATAAATAAAAAAAAAACGAGCTGTCTTCAAACTTCAATATCATATGAAAAGGTTTGCTGAGAAAAATACAAAAGATTTTTTATATTTTATTTTGTTTATTAATTATTTTATTTTATTTTGAATGAAATAATAACTGCAGACACAATATAAATAATTTCGTTCTAAACGCAGAAACCTAGAGCGCTGTCCAAATATTACAAGTAGTTAAACTAGTTACGGTTCTGTTTGTTCTAAACGGGAAGACGGTAAGGACTTCTTCAAATTCAATTTACTCTGTCGAGGGTTTAGCGAGCAACAAATTACGGAGATTAAAGCGTTTTTAGGTGGCTGACTGTACGGATGAAGTTTTTAGACGAGTCGAGGGAATGTGTTAACAATAACCTAGAAAATTCTGTCACAACATTTGTAAATAATCCGTGATAAAATCTTAAGTCACAGAGATATAAATTTTAAAATATGTGCGGGCTAGACTACACATAAAAAAAAAATTATACCTAGTGAATTACATCTATTGTTAAATAATAATATACATACAAAACATAATCAATAAAAAAACGACTACATGAAAATGACAGAACTGGACCAAATTGAAATGGAACCACATGGAAAGCACCAGGTTTGAAATAAAAAAGAATCATCAAAATCGGTTCACCCAATCGAAAGTTCTGAGGTAACAAACGTAAAAAAATAAAAAATAAAAATACAGTCGAAATAATAACCTCCTCCTTTTTGGAAGCCGGTTAGAAATAAGTTATCATTAAAAATTTCGCCAAATGCAGTTGAAATTTAGCTTGCATTTGGCTTAATCTAAGCGTCAGTAAACATAATTTATTTGCACAAGACACGAGTAAATCATACACATATTTAAAAACGCAAGCACAATTGGTGGGTTCAAACAAACCACGTTTCCAGTCATAATAAAGTCAGTCAAATAAAACCACAAAGCAACTCAACTTTTCATGTAAACCCAGTGTAATAAAATGACTTATATATGTGAATATGATCCAACATGCTCCTGTTCGCTCAAAGAGAAAGCCTTTCTTTTTACAGGCTTTTAAAGTTGTCTGGCTCGGTTACCTTTGTTCACTCGGTTTGTTCTTGTGGTTCGTTCACTCCGACCTCGGAAATGCGTAGCAGTTCAAACTGTGAACAATGAATAAGCTTTAAGGATGAACAAGGTTTTATTTGAGTAAAGGTATACTGAGTAAAATGGAATTACGAAGTCAATCAATTATTATTGTAATAAATGTATCGAATTTGTCTTTTCAATGGTGAAAGTAGTTCATGACTGATTTACGGTGCTCCGAATATCAGTGGCCCAAGTACGAATATTCGCGTAAAATACGTACTATCGAATTACATACAGTTTTTGAATTTCGAACATGAAATTTGTATGAAATTAGATAGTACGTATTTTATGCGAATATTCGTACTTCGGCCGCAGATCATATACATACTTTTCAACCGATTTCAAAAATTGAGGAAAGTCCTTAGTTCGATCCGTATTTTTTAGGATCATACTATCATACACATAAACGTACCTGTTTCGGAAACTACTCTTCAATTTTGATGAAACTTTGTGAGAATTTTTTAATTGACTATGAAAATTGAATATGACCATCTATATGCCCGTGACTTTGTACACGTAGAGCCGGCCTTCGGCCTCGCTAAAAGATATAATTTTCAAAAACATTTCTTAGTGCTTTAAAAGTTCTACAACGTGTCACAAAGAAAAAAAATTGTGTTCATACAAAATTAGTTACATCACGTGATTAATTATTATGAGAAAACATTTTTTTCAATTCTGTAATATTTATTGGGTAGGTAGTGAAATGTGTGTTCAATAAGCTGTTTATTTTGATTGGTAGAACAACACCTTTCTGAATGAATAAATGATATATTTAATAGTAGATTTACATTATTGCAAAAATAAAAAACCCTTATGATAAATATAGAGTTATTCAAAAAAGTTAAAGTTTTTATTTTATGTTTATATGAAAAATATAAAACTGACTTGACCATCGGGCCCGCTTCAGAACAACTTTTGGGAACTCAAAAAGTATTAAAAGAAACTGCCCTAAAATGAAAATACTTAACTGGAAGGAAATAAAAAAATATTTGCTCAGCAGTGGGCTATGAAAGTAAAAAAAGGAAATGATTATTACACCAAATATATAATAAGAACCGGGGGCAATACTCATTATTGGCAAATACGGAACACTCGGCGCGGTCGGTTCGCTTCGTGCTGCCAATTTCTCTTATCAAATGCCTTGCGCGTTCCATCTAGAAAATATAAGATAATTACTTTGAAAGTTTGTAGACAATTCCTAACGACACAGTAATATTAATGCTTAAGTTTTGGATGTGTTCGTATTATCCGAAAAAGGTAGAGCTATGTGAATTTATTTTATTTCTCTTACCTTGTATATTTTACTGCGTATTATCGATTCCAGGGTTATTATACCTCAAAATAACACTGTTTGATGAATGTGTCCAGTTTATTTGCATTGTGCCCGGAATCTCATTTACAGCGAATAGTTCAATAGACAATGTTCGATCCCGTGAACAGTGAAATGTAAAACATTTACACGAACAGAGGTGTTTTTGTCGTGTATTGAATATAAATAAATAATAATAATAATTTTATTGATGCTTTTTAATAATAATTTTGTAAAGTAAAGAGTTGGTAATCGAATTTTATAGTAAACTTACCTAAGAAGAGGTTAATTTATGATGACAGACAGAAATCATGTGAACTACAATAACTTGTAACCATGATAACATTTAGAAGAAATTCCCGGTCTTCTGATTGGGTCGCTGATTGCTAGTAAGTACGGGAAATATTAATTCTTATTTCTCCAAATGATTATAAATTATTTTCTTGATGCAAGAAAATTTTAGTCGGAAATAATTTTACTAAATTGCTTAAGCGCAGTTGGAATGTTCATTTCATTGAATAGTAAAAAGGGTAAATTTTACAAACAGACCGTATACGAGTATAGTAGAACTTAACAAAATCTTTTTGGCATATTCACTTCAGTTATTTTTACATTATCTTCTTTGTCAATTATATCAAGCTAATTCAATCTTATCTCAACGGCAGCCATACAAAATAGTTCCTCTTTACGAAATTACTTAAGATAATCGATATAGTATAAATGCGTGTATCTCCCAGCATCCCAACAGTAGGGTGGCTTTTCATATAAATAAATAGATATGAGCGCACGACCATCCCCCAGCCAAGTTCGGCAGTGAAAACGCTTCACGCCGAGCACTATTTGCACATGCCGCTTACATCAAGAGACATAAACAAAAAACTAACTAAAATTATTACATGACTGAAGAAATAATAAAAGTAAACATATACTTGTGGTTAGTAAAATTACTTACTTTTTTATTTAATTTTTTTAAATTTGAAGTACGTTTGCATTTGATAACTCCCTATGTTAAGCAATGTTTCCAAAGCAGTTTGGTCCTAATTAGATATCATTTTATTGATAAATCTTCAAATGTCATCATTTGACTATCAGTAACAAAATTTGGTATTTATAATTTATTATCTTACTAGCTCTGCGGCTCCCAAATTACCCACTCCCCTACAAGACCTACATCCTTAGACGGCTTTGTGTTAATCTAGGGCATATACTACGCTACCTCCATACCTAATTTCATCCAAATTCGTTCAGACGTTACGGAGTTAAGAGCCGACAAACATAAACACACATTTACAAGCAAACTTTCGCATCAATAATAATGGAAATATTTTTTTTATTTTGTTCTGCGTAATAGGCTTGCGTTTGACCGCCAACTTGCCTTATATTATGCAATGTTGCAGTCTGGGATGGAGCACGCTTGCCTAGACTCTTCTAGTGAATCGGTTTCTACCAATTTACTCGTGATTTGAAGACACCTATATTGTAACTATCGGGAAACACCCAATTTGACTAGCTCAAAAAGCGTAGAGCGAACTTGGCTACTTTTTGTCATTTCCTTTTAGTGCAACAGACATAAATTGAGTGGTTTCGTCCCCAACTCGCCGTCATGGACCTCGATTGAGATTTATGAGAAAGTGTTGCAATATTTTTACGCTTATTGCATTACACTACGAATATGAATTGCATGATAAAATGTTAAGAAAAAAGAAAGATGTGATAGTGTTCTGAAACAGGAAGATTATTTATAAAAAATCATCGACAGATAAATAAAAATATGAGGGAAGTATGAGTATTTCAAAATGTACTTTATTTTAATCCAGGGCTTTTAGAGGTCAGACTAAATAAATACAAATATCTTCTAGGTCTGCGTTCTTAGACCAAATCGTTACATAACAGCTAACTTATATAGTGGATTTGTACTATTTATATAGGAGAGGTTTAAGCTACCGACAATGGAAGAAAATAGCAGAGTCGAAAGAAATTATAAATTTAATGCAATGAAAATCTTAGAAAAAGCGAATGACAATTCTTTTTGAAAAGCAATGTTTTTAATTTTTTTTTACTTTTTGCGCCCCATACATGTCGTGGAGAATCTGAATTAACTTCACGAAGGTTGGCACAAGGAGTACGAGTATGGGTGGCGAGTACGCCACACTTACTTACACATTTTTTTAAACTTAATTAAAGCTAAAAAATCACTGAAAACAAAAACATTAAAACATGAAAAATGCTTTCAAACATTTTCAATATTATTAAAAAGATAATGCCTAATATATATTTTTTACTTTTTTTATGTTGTAAATGTGCGAAAGGGATATGTCTGGCCGGAGCGCGGGCTCTTATACTGGGTTACGCGGAAATGGTGTACTAAGCGGAAAGGCCGTACCCATCATTACGAACAACTTGTTAACCAACAGTTAGACTTAGTGGTCAAACGCAAATTTATACACGAAACAAACAAAGAGTCACATGATTTCGTTGGAATAAAAATTAAAACACTCGTGTTTTAATTTCAAAAACTTTTTCATCACCGGCCATACTAAACTGTAGTATAAAAGTTCAGCACAGCTTTCAACACAGAGCATGAAAATAAAAAGACAAAACCGTAAAAACTCATAATAGATACACTGCGCGAAAAACGAACATTTTAAAACAGAGTTTAATTTTGAAAGTGGGGAAAAGATAACAGTACAACGTAATTTATGACGTCATTATGGAGGAAATTAAATGAAAACTCCCCAAAACGGGACATTTTAATGACCACACGCTGAATTTTTGGCGTTTTAGTAATGAAGAGCCCATCTGGGGACAGACAGCGTGTTTTTACGATCACATTTCGCTTACAGGCACATATGGCCCTATATTAGTGTTGATCTAAAAGGTTTTAAATATGATTAAAGTAAACTATCTAACTAAAAGGGTTCCTGTCCTTGCTCTTTTTTTTATGCCATAGATGGCACAAGCAGACATGCCGCCTGATGGTATCTCCGTCGCCTATGCATAGCTGCAACACTACAGGAGGCTTCACAGATACGTTGCCGACCCTTAAAGACTCTATTAACAGCTCTTTTGAAGAACCCTATATTACACGGAAATGCCGCAGGGGCTCATTCCATAAAAAGTAAGTCATATTTGGGTCAGTCTAGTTCTGTCAATTAAAACCTTCAAAAGCGACATTATTGTTATAATTATGTATTAAATTCTAAGGTACAGTCTATTGCTGCCCGAAATAAGGCCTCGTTTACGCGCTGGGCGGCGCGTCTCGCAGGCTTTGCAGCGCAGCGTGCAACATCGCAGACAACGCCAAATGCTTTTGTAAACGCAAATGCTCATACATGGTACGTCTCATGGTCTCATACGTTTGGATTACGCAACTCGTACACCTGATCCAGGTTACCTTCCATGCATTGAATAAGTGATAATTATTTTAGCCACTGCCGGATTTAGAAGTCTGGAGGCCTAGGGACAACAAAGGAGTGGAAGCCCCCTGGTTTACTAGTGTTTACTAGACTGTTTTTTTTTTCCGAAGTCTCTATTGTGGGGGCCCTTTGTTTGTGGAGGCCTCTAAATCCGGCCCTGATTTTAGCCATATTTCATTCGTCCTTAAAATCTTGTTTAATTAATCGTTTATTTTTTTTTATCTCACGTTCTATATTTTGACAGCACTGTGCTTATTTATGGTTACTTTTGCGAAAATTTACTTTAGGGATATAAAAATAGAGTCGAGAGTAAAATAAACTCAAAGTGATTTTCATATCGAATGAACGTAAGTACGTCTGTAATGTATGGACGGCATTAACAGCACGACAAGCTGTTCCAAACGCCCTGCGGAACGCCCTGTGTCTTCATAAACGAGGCCTAATATGTATAAACTATTCGCCACGATAACTTATTTGACTGTGGCTCGTAAATCGTAATGACAGAGGCCGTATAAGCCTTCGGGTCCGCTTTAAGCAAGAGTTTACAACTACATCCATTATCGAGTAAGGGCGGGGGATAAAACATAGTTAGAATATAGGTTAACGTGTATTCAATACTTTTTGAGTTGAAATTTTAATATATTCACCAACATTCCACACTTGCAAACAAAAATACTGGCAAATAAGTTTTATTTTAAAGTACTGAATAACGACGCGATCAGACGAGAAACCAACAGCTATAAGCCAGCAGCTATTATATCTAATAGCAGCTATAGACAGCAGCCAACTATGGCCTAGATTAACAGATAATAATAATATATTATGTCAGGCTACGAGTGCAGTACAAATATTGTGATGAGCAAACTTAAAAAAATATCACAAAGAAACAATAATAAAGTAGTTCATATAGGATCCATGTCAGAGATTTTAAGGACGCCCGTAGTACACCAATTTCATAGTTGTTGTTTTTGGTCAATTTAACGAGTCGCCCGACCCACGCTAATGCTCAATTGCAAATGTCAGTCGCGGACACTCATCCAACGACTGACAATGTTGTCCATTACTAAACATCTGTGATAGTTTACCTAGTATAAATTGATTATGTAAATCCCCTATAAAAGAGCTTAGTAACCTTCAAACGGCTTAATAGATTTTCTTCAAAATCATAGCTAAAACACTTTCGATCAAATCACCATCATAACAAAAAAACTAAATCAAAATAGGGACAGACGTTTGGAAGCTACGTTGCCGCTCATAGACACTCAGATAGATACACACTAAATTTATTTCACCCTTCTGTTTCCGTTGGGGGGTTAAAACACCTAGTCAAGCGACCGACGGCGACTCTACGACCACTATACAGCAGTGTTTGTACTGTACTGCTTAAATAAATTATTTTAATAATAAATGTGACCGCGAATCATGAACAGGCTAAGTGACAGTTTTTGGCATGACTTGGCATGTTTTTTTAACTATCCTATTATAATTTAGCCCATAAATATAGCTGATTAATGAAAATCTGATCAAAAATAAGCAACTTAAAAGCATTTTAATATCATACAGAGAGAGACAAAACAGCAAATTATGACGTCACTTCTCCGTACGCCATATAAATTCTATTCTGACAAGTATGGTGCACAGAGGCGTGCCGTAATTTTTTGTTTTGTGGGAAAGGGACAGGTTTTTCTCTACCAAAAACTTAATAACTGATTAAAATTATTTTATTAATAAACTTATTAAATTTACTTCAATTCTTCATCAAAGCTATTGGTTGCAACGATATAAACATTAGTTATCTACCCTCGTCATTTCAAATTAGACAAATAGTGCTCGCGTCGTGTCGCTGCGGAATATTCAGAAGGCTTATGCATAAACAAAGCTGGGTATATCCAAGCTTTGTGAAAAATACGCACACTTTAAGCGCTAAATCATTTTGACGCAGCTTACTGGAAAAATACACCAGCTCTGGCAATATGATCCGAGTAATCAAAAAGCTGATGAATTTACAGGAATTAAATAACTCCATTTCATAAATTGACATGATTTTCGTGTGTGAGTTTTTATGGAATTTTAAAGATATATATGTACATAGTCATGGGCATGGCTTCATTGGCTTATTTTTAAGGTCATGTCTATATTCGAGTATATTTTAACCGACGAAAAAAGGAGGAGGTTTTCTAGTAAGCGATACATTCAGTTTGCGAAAGATAATGATCATGCAGTTTTGAATTTTTCCCTATATATTGACGTAAAACCAGCGATTTCTAAAGATGCATATATAAACTTTCTGATTTTCTACTTTAACTCGATGAAAAGAAACTTGGTGAGTATAATAAAGCTTACACGTTGTTTTGATTAGCAACTAATGTTTAAAAGTTAAGCTTTTTTCGAATTAATCCGGGATTTTTGCACACTGGATAGTAATAGAATATACAATGTACCATTACAGCAGTATGAGTCTTTTATTTTATTTTATTTTATTTTATTATTTTCGGAAAACTAACAGCTACTTAAAAAACATTATTTATTATATATATAACTTACGGCTAATTAAAAGTTTTCACAAATATGAAGCTGTGTTTTTAAATTTCGTACATGGTAGACGGACGTGCATGCAAAAAGCTAACAATAGAAAAAGAAAATAACCTAATAACTAACATTGAAGCAACTCGTGAACAACTGCCCCATCGACCCGCAATAGACAAACTAAACAGACTACCTACTAAGTTTATTCAATCTATCCATCACGAGCCAAAGAAACAATCGTTCATAAGTCGCTTGAGCCTGAACGCCGATGTATTAAACAGATCTACATCAATTTCTCTGGCCAATGTATTATAACACCTGCATGCTCTTATTAAATAACTGTTCTGCCTGTAGCTACATTTTACTACGGGAATATGAATTAGATTAGGTTTTCTAATTAAAGTTGCGGGGGTCCTTAGTCCTATTTGTCCGAGCAGCTCGGGACAATCGATCGTGCCATTCGCTATATTGACAAGGTAAGCAATGTCTGCCACACGTCGTCTCTCCTGTAGTGGTAGTAGATGAAATTTTTTGCAGCGAGAATTATAATTGTTTAAGTAAGTTTTCGAACGGAATTGCAAATAACGGAGAAATCGTTTTTGGATACCTTCAATGCGGTTAATGTAGATATTGTAGCACGGGTTCCAAACTTGAGACGCATACTCAAGATGACTTCTTACATACGCGCAATACAATATTTTTAAGGTTTTTAGTGATTGAAACTCGGAAGACATGCGTAGAACAAAGCGCTTAACGCTTTCGATGACTTTTTAATTATAGTATCAACATGGTTATCAAATAAAAGTTTCGAGTCAAAGACTACTCCTAAATCAGTGACACTAGAGACAATATTTAGGGATGAATTTTTTAACTGATAGTTGCCAACAATAGGTTTAGGCTTGCGTGTAAATGAACAGACATAACATTTTGATATATTTAAGTCTAATTTATTAAGAATACAGTAATTCTGAAAGCGGTATAAATCGTCTTGAAGATGCAATGTGTCTTCAATAGATTGAATGGGGCAAAGAATTTTCATGTCATCTGCGTACAGGAGAATTTTTGAGGATTGAAAGCAGCATGATATATCATAAATAAATAAAATAAAAAGGAGTGGCCCAAGCAATGATCCTTGGGGAATTCCTGAAGGGATGTTCATTGGAACGGATGTGTAACCATTAAGCACCACCGTTTGACATCTATTTTGCACGTATGATGAGAACCACCTGTACAGATTACCTCTAATGCCGATTCGTTGTAGTTTCTGCAACAAAATGACGTGATCTATCCTGTCGAAACATTTACTGTAGTCTGTGTAAATTATGTCTACCTGCGAGGGTTCAGACATGTGTTTCGACAGATATTCACTACATAGGATAAGATTCGACGTAGTCGATCTGCCTTTAAGGAACCCATGCTGTTCAGCGCTAAGCGTATGCTTAAGCGAATAATAGAGTTGTCTATATACAATTTTTTCTAATATTTTGGCAAAAACGCACAATTTAGAAATAGGCCTATAATTTTTAATGTCGTCCTTAGGTCCTTTTTTGTGTATAGGAGTTATATATACTGACTTCCATATTGAGGGGACTATTCCTTCATTTAATGAGCGCCTATAGATAATCGTAAGTGGGACCGCTAAGCTTTTTGCACAATTATAAATCAACACAGGGGGTATGCCATCAGGACCGGCAGTTTTATTAAGATCTAGCGTCTCAAAGAGTTTTAAAACTTCACTGTCGAATACTTCTATAGCTCCTATGTCAGTGCTGGTATTAGGTAAATCGAAATCATGTGTAGTAGTGCGCAAGCTATGTGAGGAGGAAGACTGCAGGAAAGTGGAATGAAAATACTGGCCAAACATATTACATACCTCTTCTCCTTTATCTGACGATTTTTGTTCAAATTTAAGAACTGAAGGGTAAGCATTACTTTGTTTTTTACTTTTTATGTAAGACCAGAACGCTTTTGGATTTTTTATTATATTGCTTTCAACGCTAGAAATATACTCCTGAAACATATCACTCTCCATTAGTTTGGCTCGTTCCTTTAAAATGATAAATGAATTGAGGTCACTAAGATTATTGTATATTTTATATTTTTTACGATATTTAGTTTTTTCTTTGAGCAGCTTAATCAATGGTGATTTATACCAGGGAGGATACTTACGCATCTGAAAAACAGTTTTAGAAGGAATAAAATTATTTCGTAGTATATTTAAAGTTTTATAAATAAAATCGAGGGAATTATCTAGGCACTTATTTTGAATTTCTTTTTGCCAGTCAATCTCGTCTAAATGCGATGATATTGATGCGTAATCGCCCTTATGGTACCAATATTTTAAGTACGGCTTAGAGTTTAATACACGTGATTGTTCAAATTCAGTGACAATACATAAGGCTTTGTGGTGAGGGTCTTCAGGTACTAACGGGCTACTAGAATGTGACACTGACAGAATATTATTAGAAAATATCAAGTCTAAAATTCTGTTGTTTGTATTCGAGATATTGTTATATTGAGATAAATTGCATAAAGTAAGATTATCAAACAGTTCTAACTGATACTCACCTTGAATATTATGAGGTTCATACGAAAATCCATCTTCAGATAGTACCCATGTCAGATTTGGTAAGTTAAAATCTCCTAAAACAGCAAATTTATCTAACGGTCGGGTCATCAAAATGTCAGTGAGGGTAGATGAAAATATTTTTGTTTGTAAAGCGAGTGAGTTCCCTAAGTTTTGTCGACACATATATACGACACAGATATGCAATTTATAGTCAACTTTAGAACTAATATGCCGGAGGGAAATTGACACCCACACATCCTCAGCTGTGGAGCACCAGTCATCGTGACCCTCGGCAACGTGTTCACGACGCACTGCGACCAGAACTCCTCCGCCGAGGGTCTGCCCGGTCGCGTCATAATTCCTGTCCCTTCTCCAGACAAGATAACGGCTATCAAATAACTCACTATTATTCACACCATCGATAAGCCACGTCTCTGTAAGACATATAACATCGTAATCGTTTAGGGACATATTTCTATAGAATTCACCTGTTTTTGTGCGTAAACCGCGAACGTTTTGGTAAAATATCTTTATCGAATCCATTTTAAATGAGGTAGTTTTATCATCTGAGTAGAAAATGAGGTAAAAGGCAGATTATTTTCAAATAAGCAATTACTGCAATAGTTAATGAAGGCATATTGGAATAACAGTAAATTCTTAATCTTACAATATTTGGTGGCGAAAAAAATAGATAAGATACGATAATAAAAATGCACTAGTAGCGAATGGCAGATCGGTCGTCTTATAGCGATAAGGGAACAAAAGACCGGGCGCGCGGTGCGACCACACGAATGGTGCGCGCGAGCCGAGTGCGAGTCAGACATGCATGTGATTCTCAAACTTCGCGTGCAGGTGTTATGATACTTACGAATATGAAGAAACAAATATTTTTTTATCTGAGTTGGATTTAAAATAACACTGCGTTTTAATTTGAGAGACTCTTCAGGTCGGCTTCCGACTTGATGATATGAACAGGCGATGTTGGATTCTTCCGTATGAAAATCTTGCACCCTTTCACCCATGTGAATGCAAAATTTCGCTCCTTTGCCAGCGCTTTTGCTTTATTAAGCAGCATCTTGTTTTCGATTGTGAGGTGGTCATTCACAAATATTCTGGTATCGCCTCGAAGGCCCAGGTCTGCTGGAGTAATTGTAAGCTTTTTAGAAGCCGCGACGAAATCGTCTTTTAGGTGTCTGCTGTGTACAGACAAAATAATAGATTTAATCGTCTTATCGCCACGCGTCGGCACTCTAGCGACGTAATTAATTTGATCCTTGGCAATTGGACATTGAATAAGGCTGCCGATCTTTGTAATTATCGAGAAAAGATTCTCCGAGTTAGTCATGGGGACACCCTTTATCTCGACATTATTCATGCGGGCTCTTTGATCTTGTTCACGTATCGTGCTTTTCAGTTCACCGACTTGCTGCTGTAGCGCAGTCACGTCGACATTTACCTTCCGTAACTGTTGCACTTCCTGATCTATGCCAGAGATCCGACCATCGAGGGTTTCCACGGAGTGATGAATAAATTCCATGGATGCTTTTACATCGGCGATATCTGGCTTCATTAACTTCAAGTCTGCAATGTCAGCTTTAAGGCTCTTAAGTTCCTTAATGTCTGACTGGATGGACCGCAGACTCTCCATCAACGTTGGGAGTGAGGCCATCTGGGATGTCAAGCGCTTTAGTTCTAATGAAATGCTATCCAAGTCCGCCGGTACGGGGGATTTGGTAGAACCCGCATTTCCCGAAAGTATATTCAGCGGACTGGATGTTCCTGTATTCTTACAAGTGGTACACTTCCATGTGTTGCGTCTGTCACCGAGCTTCCGATATCCAGTTTCTGTAATACCAGCGCAAGGAAAGTCGTAGTGCCCCTGGCACATCGTACATTGGACTCCATCTCTAAATTCAGCATTACAGCGTGTGCACGTAGGCATTGCGATTTATTTAACTCAATTAAGTTTAAAAAGTTTGAGAGCCACCAGCGCACGGTGGTCAATTTGCGGAGTGGGGAAATATGACGCTACGCGTGTGCACGGTCCGCCGTCCACGAACGAAAGGTTTTAAGGGCTTATATATCATATTTTATTTTTATTTTAATTTATCCCAGAAAAGACTTACCAACCTCGTGAAAATTTAACTAAAACTTTTGCTAGACAAAGTTAACATAATAAACTCTACATTTGATGTACGATTCTCATATTAAATACAAGAGAGATATTATGAAAGTTGAAAACAGGTAGAGAACAAAGGACTTTCATACATTCGAGAAACATTTTACTAGGCGAATTAAATTGAAATGTCTTTCGTTAACGCGCACGTTCGAAATTTTTCAGTGCTGAGAGTAGCAATAACATTGTAAAAAACAGAATGAAAACATATTAATTATCAAAAGAAAACAGTTAAATAGTTCGAAAGTATTTTTAGGGTTCCGTACCCAAAGATTGTAAAAGAGATCCGGGGATAACTAAACCTACGCATTCTGTATATCTGTCTTTTTTTTTACGGCTGTATCTTTCGAACCGTAATAGACAGCCAGTGGAAAATGTCAATGTTACGGTGTATTAACTGAGAAATAATAATAATAAAGTCAATTGACACCGCGCACCCCGATTCCATGGGGCTAAATGAGACCCCTGGGTTGCCTTAGTCAGCCGTCCAGGGGTGGAAACCACAAGAGAACCTAAGAACCTAAGCTCCAGGGTGGAAGTGTTAAAGGGCATAACGCCGCGAGTAGCTCTTAGTGAAAGTGCAGCACACCTCTCTACACCCTAAGCCACCCACGCCGATGTTGCCCCTCCGGTGCCAAAATCCGGCAGCCTTTATGGGTGGCCCATTCAGTGGGTGGCAAGTCATCACCTGCCTAAATATATTTTGAGATGAGACAGGATAAGGCAGGTGCCGTTTCTCATTCTATAGATCTGTTATTCCATCCACAAGTTGTTCACCTCAATAGCCCAGTCTATTTTAATCCTATACTGTACAATAGTTTCATATTCCTTTTTATACATATTTCATAGTTGCATGTATTTTATATTCAACAGGGCCTCTTGGTGTTGGCTTCGGCTCCACCAATGCCCACCAAATGTCCGGGCTAGACCCGAGAATTTAATAAAATAAAGTCAATTGTATTTTTTCTAATGTAAAAACGGTAATACGTACAAGCGTCAGACTTGGCATGATTATAGTACATACTCTAAAGTGAAATAATAAATAGCCAAGTGCAAGTTGGTGACAAATTTCTGTTAACCACCAAGTTAAGCAACGTCGGGCGCGTATTTGCACAACTTTTTTTTGTGGACTACCACAAAATAATGTGTAATACAATGTTCCGTACTAACGGAACCCTTAGTAATCACAAATAGGAGTTTTTTTTTTTATTGTTCTACACTTGAAGATTTACTATTTAAACCTTATAGTCAATTCAAAAAAATTACGACCGCTGGATTAAATCCTGCACCAGGGGGTATACGCCCAGACCGCTCCCTTCACTACGCTACAGCCTACTTATATATAAAGAGTAATCCGTGCAGGTGAAACCGCGGGGCGCAGTTACTTACTTATACAGTTGTTTGGTTACTTAAGTGTTAAAACTTTGCCAAAAAAAGAAACAGATATAGACTTTTTATTCATATTACACGGGAATTACTTACGTAAGATTAAGCCGGTTACTCCGACTATAGTTTCAACCGCATCCGGCGCTCTTTTTTTAAGGTGAATGCGCGCGCGCGGCTGCTTCTCGCTTTGCACATATACATAATAATATTACTACTACCATCTGAGACATTCCACTTACCATACCTTACCTTGAATATGCTACGTTACGAAGTTCTATCGCCATGACATGCACTAGTTGTAACTCCTAACGAGGCATCGTGGATTTCCTTGTTCCTGTCCCGATTCAGAGTTGATATGCTAATATTACATTCTCATACGTAGTTTCCTAAGTTAGGCAACAGTTTCATAACTACTCTATGTAGTTAGGTTATCTCTGATGATTTAGGTATATTGCACTAGTTAACTAGTTCGTGATGAATACAACGTAGTTATCTTTAAGACACTCCATTCCGCTTATGAAAACAATCAAAACTACCCCAAACATACCATATTGGAGACAAGCTGGGAATAATTCAATACCAATTTTTACACAACTTTGACCCGGTAAAAGTCGAATTAGATTAGATACCTTGTTTCATTTTGTTAACCTACTTGTTCACATAATTAAGGCCACATAATATGAATAAAACGAATGCATTCTTTTTACTGCCCCGGTGGTTGGTGAAGTGAACCTACTCGTACCTTCTTGGCAAACATTCATATGATGAACATTTGTGTTTGTTCTATTTATGGGTTTTAATATCTATTTAAGTATGTATGTAAAAATATATATATCAGTCTCTGGCAGCCATATAACAAGCTTTAATTATAGTTTGGGATCAGATGACCGTGTGTGCAAAAATGTCCCAGATATTTGTATTTTTGAGCTCCAAACGATTATTTTTGCAGTTAACGGCATATCCTTCATCGTCATCACCATAAGCTAAAAACTGCTGAACGAAGGCCTCCTCCTTGGAACTCCACACTGAACAATGGTCTTCCTTCTGCATCCACTGGATGCCTGCGACACTCACGATGTCGTCGGTCCATCTAGTGAGAGGACTACTTACGCTTCATCTTCCGGTTCGTGGCCTCCACTTAAGAATCTTAATTACGTAAAACTAATTATCAATTTAAATAAACCGGACAGACGGACGGACAGAACGAATTTATAAGGGTTCCTAGTCGGCCTACGGAACCCTAAAAAAGCACAATGTCCTTAAAAGTTCTATAGGCGGAAGCTTGTCATTGGCCCAGTCACCAAATCTATTTTTAAGTTGATATTATTAGGCTGTAAGTTTCCCTAAAAATGAAAAATAAAAAAATGTGAAAGTGTTAAGCACAATGCCTTTTGGGCACAGAAAAGAGAAGGGTATAGAACGGAAGAGAGATGGAACATTTGTTACGAGGCATACGAGTGAACATTAGTATGCACGTCAACGCGTCAAACTCCGCATCGCAGTTGCTAACTGAATTCGAATTCGTATGCTGCTCCATCGGATTTATCCACAATGCCGTCTTGCGCTGTAATTACGTGTGGTAGAGCTAGAATGGATTTTAATTTAAAAAAAGGAGGAATTTCCTATCACCGGTAAAGTCTAAATTGTTGATAATTTTGTGATTTCACCGTGTTTTAATTATAAGCCCTTGACAAGCCGTTGACAATAATAGTGGTTACCATAATTTTATCGATATCGATATTTTTTTTTTTTTCTTACAACATTTCCTACAATACCTACTTTAGGAGTATTTTTTGAAGATTAAACTTTATTGTGTTATTATTCATTTGTCTTATTATGTAGACGTAGACAACAACATTATCACACTATTTTTATAAATAAGAAAGTCTGCGTATTAATATGTTTGTTTTCACTGAATTCTGTAATAAGAGAATGGATTAAAATAAAATTTGGTATGGGGGTAGCTTATATTCTGGATTGACTCATAGTTTTTACCCTGAAAAAATTGCAGTTCCTATAGGATAGCGGGTGAAACCACGGGGCGCTGCAAGTCGGCAGTAAATCTATGAATTATTAGACAGACAACAAATATTGTTTTGGACCCGGGTATGTCCTAAAACTGCGACTAGAACCACCGGAGGATGGGCAGCAGCGTCCTAATAGTACACGGTGAACGTACTGCGATCCCCAAGCCGCCTGCCAAGCGTGGGGATTATGGCAACACCCCTCTCTATGATGGAGGCCTTGTCCAACAGTGGACGTTAATTGGCTGATGATGTGATATGAAATATTGTTTTTGTCTTTTTGGTCTAATAGTCCTTATCAAAATGAATTCAACGAGTCCAAACACGACGGAGTAATAAGTAAAAGTATGTAGTAGAGAGGTTACTATAGCCTACCATTCTGGCTCTATCATCAGGCCAGTTAAGTACCACCATATTATTTTACAAACATCAATTTTACTTAGTGCAACTGAAACGTGCTTAGAAAAATGGATTACAAATTTCGAATCGGGAAGCTGACAGACATACCAACGATGCAAGTGAAATAAGAGTTTGTAATTTTTTTTAAACGACTAGGGCAAGTTTTACCATAAAATATTTTATAAGGTATACAATAACAGGTTATCGATAAAATCAAAACTGCACACAAAACTGTCCCATCACTAGCTGTGATACCACATTCTAAATTTTATAATATTATTTTATTTTCATTGGCTTCGCATGGATATTGCATTTAACCTTATCAAATAATATTTATTTTTCTACCTATTTAAAGTCACATAAAACGAGCTCTAAACATAGCCTAAATCGATATCATGGTCAAAGCATGACCTATTAAGGTCATGGAAACTTATCTAGCTAAGTTTGTGCGGAGTTTTGGGGCAAAACCGAAAATATATTTTTTTACTTCCTATTGTTTGCCCACACTCATGCAAACCTACGAACTACCTTAATAGTATTTAAAGGATAATAATTCACTAGTATAACACAATCACATGCGTTAAAACACAATTTTTGTTAATTAAAATAAACAAAATTGTTGAAAAACTCTTTAACTCAAATTTTTTACCAACCACTTTTCGTGCAGTTTAAGGTAGAACTGTTTTAATAATGACGTACGTTAATTTACGATACGGTCTATATTTCTCTACTAGTTTTATAAACCGCACAATAATCGTGCAGTTTTTTTGCACTAGCAACATTTACCAAAATAATTGCACAAAATTCAAGGGGAACTGAACCGTATTGCACCACGAGAAGATCAATTTTAAACTTTATCAAAATGGCGTTCATAACCTTTTGAAATAATACTAATCTTGACGAATTACTGCATTCCTTCCTATGTAGTTATATTTTGACGTATCGTTTGCATGTGTTCAACTGGCTACAACGGAATTCTTACAAAAATGCCTTGACAGCCCTTCTAATCTAAACGAAAAAAATTCTCACTTCAGTGCTTTTGGGTTTGAGTTGTCTGATAAAATGATATAAGTGTTATCTACACTAATATTATAAAGAGGAAAGATTTGTACCTATTTTTGTATGTTTGTAATGAATAGGCTCCGAAACTACTGAACCGATTTGAAAAATTCTTTCACTGTTGGGAAGCTACACTATCCCCGGGTGACATAGGCTATATTATATTTTGTAGCGAGGCCGAAGGCCGAGCTTACACTCGTGCGAAGCCGGGGCGGACGGCTAGTTGTTAATATTTAGAGTTTCAGATACTTCGCATGTAGCTTTAATGAAGGGAATCAAAGTCAAATGGTGATCATTTGGACAACACAAAGATTTAAAATGAAACAAATCACTAAAATATCACAAGAAAAGATTAGATAAGGGACTAGAGCCCTGGAATTCAGCTCGCATTGAAATAAGTATGTCACTAATGTGACATTTATATTAAAAAGCCAAAATGTTTCTCCAATTCTATCATATTTCTACTAAAGCTGCCGAGAACTAAAAGTCTCGACTGTGTTATTCTTATTTGAAAAATATTAATAATAAGGTTACCGTCGAGATAATATTCCACATAATAAAAATTGCTAACAAAAAATACTTTCCTAAAAAGAAATTTTTGTACCTAAATCTTTTTTTATTAAGAAAATACTCAAATGGCAGTAATACAGGGTGTCGCATATAGACTGTACTAAGCCGCAAGAAGGTCATTGTACTAATCAATATTAAAAAACATTTATTATGGAACTAACCATAAAATTACGGGGAAAAAAACAGCTGTTACCGCCATACATTTTGTCGATTTCTATGGAACAGCTGATTTTTATTACGCGATTTCAGGGTTGGTCGCATAGTAAAACTTGTGCATAAATTCATAACGATGAGTACAATGACCTACTTTCAGCTTGGTTCCACTGTACCGTGTAACCCTGTATTAATACTGTATAAAAAAACATGTTAATACATCAAAACATTGAGCATTTTCTTCCTAACTGGAAAAGCAATCATTACATTCCGAACAAATATTTCCAGGGTGTTCTTGAAAGCGTCAGTAAAAGTACCCTTTATTTACCCAATCAACAGGCCTATCATGTAACTTGATGCCTCGGAAACATTATCCAAATTAAAACGGCCTTAGTTAAGGGTATAACGCACCCCCAAGTTTATACACAAAGTACGGTACCAGGACCAATCTACACTAATATTATAAAGAGGAAAGATTTGTACCTATTTTTGTATGTTTGTAATGAATAGGCTCCGAAACTACTGAACCGATTTGAAAAATTCTTTCACTGTTGGGAAGCTACACTATCCCCGGGTGACATAGGCTATATTATATTTTGTAGCGAGGCCGAAGGCCGAGCTTACACTCGTGCGAAGCCGGGGCGGACGGCTAGTGACTTATAAAGACGGGCGAATGATCGTTTCTAATGGTATCAAAAATGGATTGGTACTACCAATAAAACTACAGGCAATGCTACTTGTCCGTAGTCCTATTAGTAGAACCACTGGCAAAAAAATGCCCTTGGTACTATCAGTAGAACTACGCAGTAGAACCACGGGCAAATAATGACTCAGTGGTACTACATAAGTACTTATACTGCTCAGCGCACCAGTTTGAAGGACGACGTCTTTGTAGCGCGAACGGTGATCGTTTGATCGTTAAGTCATTCTAGAGAGCAAACATAAATATGCCTCATGCACAAATATGCACATATTGTAGTTGAGATTTCAACATACGGCACATATTTTTACCTGACTGCCTCATAAGGAATAATAGTTTTCGGGCGTATGTATATGTGTATTTTTTAAATGTTTCTTTATTACCTCCTATAGCCCAAACAGTTTGACCGATTTTGATGTGTCGTATCGTTAGATTCGTTTTCATGCCCAAAGTGTCATAGAATGTATTTTCCAGTCGGACGTTTTTCTTTTAAATAATCTACTTCATCAAGTAGGTACTAAATATATTGGGACGCAATTTCCGAATCATTCAAGTACTATAACAAATTAACATGAAAATTGATACTTGTTTTGTTATTTCATCCCTTTTATTTCAAATAATCAAAGCCATTCCCAAAAATCAACAACGATAAAGTTGAATTTTACGAAGAACATCAAAAACAATCTTGAAGAAACCCTTGTATTAAAAACCACAATTATATGTGTGGAGCACAGATACAATGAACGCAGGAATATGGACGAGCTACGCTTTTAAATGCCTTATCTCTAAAAGCAATATCTTCCAAGCAATCTTGCACGGACAATGGACATAAGCAATTATAATAAGACATTGACGTCAACTCTGCTGTAAGCACACCTTTCTAAACTAAGCTAAATTAATGGCTCTTAAAACGTTGTAATCCTTTTCTGACATATTGCAATGAAACGAGACGCAGATAAATTTTTGTGGTTAGTTTAGTTCAGAAAATGGTGCGAATATCCTAAAAACGATCATAAAATAATTTCAACGATAATATTATGATTTTCGAGTATGCAAAGTTGGCGATGCGTTATCACCTTAAAACACCCTTCGTTAACTCGCAACGTTTATAATTGGATTCGCTATTGCCTTTATAAAAATCTAATTAACTTCCGAAGTGAAACTTTTTTTCTTTGATATACCTACTTAATAAGACAAGACATTTAGACGGAAATCGTAAAAACTTTAATTCGCATTCAGAATTAAGTAGGTATAAATATACTACACACATAAAATTCAAATTAAAAACAACCTTCAAACTTAAAAAAACAGTTGCAAATTTAAATTATCAAAAAACTACTTCTTAAGCATACCCGTTTAAATCCTAACCATTTTTAACACTGAAGTGAGATTTTTTTTCTCTCTTTTCTGTGATGTTTAATCATAGATACAAAAATCAATTTCTTGAAAATTTTATCTACTCGTAGTACTATCTTACCAATCACAAAAATACGTCCATGCAATGTTTAATCCTCAAAAATAGCCAATCCTTTCATAGTCTTCGCTTCTTCAAACCGCTGCCGGTATCGCGATATCTTCAACTCCACCTGGCAGCAAGATATCTTTTCAGAAATTCATATTAGCGAAATGGAGGTTCGTAAAACACTACGCAATGTCAACATAAACATAGGGAGTGACCCAGATGGTATTCCTACCAAAGTTCTGAGGACATGCGCACCTGGGTCATCTGCAGCGCTGACCACCTCATTCGCTTCTATGTAATCTAGTCTAGTGCCGAAATCATGGAAACTTGCTTACGTACAACTCGTGCCAATATTACATGTGTTAAAAAAATTAAAGGCAGCAATTCTAGTAATAGATTACTTGGTTGATCGTGTATGAGTAACTGTTGACAACGGCACAGAAGTAAATAAATAGTCCTGAAAATGAAAAAAAAAATGTTATTAGTATAGACTAGGTATTGATAAATATAGTGGCAATGCCTACAGGTCTAAGCAGCACACATGAAATGACATGTGACTGGGCATGAACCAGAAAGGTAAGTAGCACGGGAAACAAAAGTTGCACTAATTCATGCATTCCTCGTATTCATTAAAAAGTTCAACATTTACAACACAACACGACTCTTTCTAGAATCAATTGCTAAAAATCATTGTTATATAAAGTCATGGATATTGGGTCTAGTATGTTGTAGTAGTATGTTGTATGTTGGCCCAACGCCCTCTGCGTTCACCAACTAGTCCGGTCAAGCTGTAGAGGCCGCAAGGACAACAGGAATAAGTCACATTAGAAAAAAAAAAAAAAAAAAAAAAGGTCTAGTGTACAAATTTAAGTTCACGAATAAGACTACTTGTCTTGAGTTTTATACATTTAGATACATTTTGAAGTGAAGTGTCGTAGTTGAAGTGGCAATGGGCAGATCGCTTGAAGAACCGATTACCGATGGGCAAGAAAGTTTCTTGAGTGAAGACCATGAACCGGAAGACGCAGCGTAGGTAGGCCTCCCACTAAATTGACCGACGACATTGTGAGAGTAGCGAGCATCCAGTGGATGCAGATGGCTGGCTGTCGTACCGTGTGGAGGTTAAAGGGGAAGGCCTATGATCAGCAGTTGACCTCTTCTGGCTGATTATTATGATCAAGATGAGATATATTTTATAAATACCGACAAACTAGTTTAAGTTCTATGTCGTGATGGTAATGCACTAATGTAATGTTGCAACAATGCAACTAATGTAAGCTTGCAACAAACGTAGGTTTTTGAGCGCTGTTCCAATACTCTATAATTAAAATATCTTTGGTAAAATATACATTATGTCCTTCCGCCGTTATTCGAGGCCTTTAAACAATATTGAGAGACGACTTCTTCTGTTTCCGGCCGTATTGTAGATGTTGTAGTTCCATTTTACACCGCAAATATGGCGACTTCCGGCCGCCATGTTCACCAGGTGACATCCCTTGTGCTTCTCTTCATTGGCGTCTTGACTTTCGAGCCGTAACGTTTAACGCTGTTAGCGTTCGTGAAAAATTTTCTAAGTAAATTTTCTGTAATATAATTTTATAAAAGTTGTAGTTTCTAGTTTTAAACTTTTGTTCTAATATATTATAATTATTTACGTGAAAAAGATAAGAAAATATTTTGTATCAGCTACCCACTAAAAATCAAGAAATAGTGAAATTGTGTGCAATTACTTCCAAATAATGTCGGAAAGTGAAGAAAACGTGCGCGAGTGTGAACCGTCGTCATCCTCATCCACCAGTGGTGATGAGGACCCGCGAAAGCATCGTAAGCGGAAGCGGCCTCGTAAGGACGACGGACGTCAGAAAAAGAGTAAGGTATTAGAACGCCTTACCGAACAAGTAAGTCAGATTCAGAACTATTTGGCATGTAGTACCTACCCCCGTCAGGGTTGGTACCCAGTGGGTCCTGAGTATCACCTCCCAGGAGTGACGAATGAGGATCACCTGGTGCCCGGCCAGCAAGATACACCTACTGTCGAGGTGCCCGCCGAGTCGGCCCTTAATTTCGATTTCGATTTGACGACAAATCTAAAAGAACCTACAATTCCAAGTGCCTCTTCTGATCATTTGCAACTATTAAATTCATTACAACATTTTAAATCTGATAACTGGACAAATGTTCGTTACTCTGAAATTCAAAAATCGTACAATGCTCGACCGGGGTTCGTTGAACTGGAGGTGAACGATGAGATTAAACAGTTCGACAATTCAAACAATTTGATTGCAACTGATAGGTCCTTGGGTGCGATAACACATGCTGTTATTAAGCAAAGTGACGCTTTAAAAACGGGGGTATCTGAATTAATGCAGTGGGCCCATGATAGTGACAGTGTTGATAAAGACTCATTGCTTACAAAAATTAAAGACACTTTTTCGGGTGATTTTCAAAAAATCTCTCGTGATTGTTTACAATTACTGTGTGGTCGCCGAGCCGATATAATTGAACAAAGACGAGATGCATTGCTCAATTTAGTCAAAGATAAATTCTTAAAATCAACCTTAAAAAAGATACCTCCATCTTGCGAGTTTTTATTTAGTAAAGAAGAGTTTTCGGAATTTTTAAAAAATAATGGAGGTACTAATAAAATTTTCTCAAGACCCTCCTTCTCTGCGCAAGAGAAGAGAGTTACATCGGGATCTCAGGCTGCGCAACCTGGACCCAGTAGTTACAACCAAGCCGGTCGTCCCACGACACCGTTTGCGTTGCGATATCAGACCCCTCAAGGGGTAAGACAGTATACCCCATTGCAATCGTACGCCCCTATGCAATCGTATGCGTTTAATTATGATTTTCCAGGCTACGCTGGAAACCAACGGTCCTTTCGACCTCAATTTAAACCACAGTCGTTTGCCGCGGGCCAACAGGCCCCGGCCAATCCTAGAAAACCATTTAGTCAACAGGGAACATCGCGCGGCAGGGGGCGGGGAAATAGAAAATATTGACATAGCACAACCGTTTCAGGGAGGCAGGATGTTTGTGGATGTATGGACCGAGTTTGGGGCGCCAGCTTCTTTGCTGCGCATAATAACAGGGTACAAAATTCCTTTCCAAGCACAGCCGCCGCCGCTTGTTTTACCGCGCCTCATCAGCGGCCGGTATCAAACTGCTCCATCTTACGCAATGGATCAAACTATAAACAAATTATTGATGGAAAAGATTCTAGAGTACGCCCCCGAAACGCCGAGTTTTTTATCTACCCTGTTTTTAACCCCGAAAAGCGATGGTTCCATGCGCCCTATTTTCAACCTCAAAAGATTGAATCAGTTTTTAAAAGTAACCAAATTCAGACTCATCTCCGTTCATCGAATCCCAGATTTTTTACAACCAAACGATTGGATGGTGAAAATCGATCTGACACAGGCCTACTCTCATTTGTCAATAGCACCATCCCATCGGTGCTTTCTAAGAATGATTTACCGGGGCCGTCTCCTACAGATGACCTGTTTGCCATTTGGACTTGCCACCGCTCCCAAAGTGTTCGCGTCCCTCTCAAATTGGACAGCGGAAATTCTGAGAGAGCAGGGGATTCGTGTCGCAGTGTTCCTCGACGACTATTTGATAGCGTGCCAGGACAGATCGAGGTTGGTGGAGCAGACGCAGACCGTTCTGAGGACTCTACGAAATTTAGGATGGGTCCTCAACACCTCCAAGTCAATTCTAGTCCCCCAAAAATCGTTAGAATATCTAGGTCTAGTATGGGACACTTGGAAGAACAAGAAAAGTTTGCCCGAGAAGAAAATACAAGGTTTACGGGTCACTATAACGAAGTTACTCAAACAACAAAAAGCGGCGCTTCGCGTCGTCCAAAGTTTGGTGGGAACCTTGAATTTCGCTCGGCTAGCTGTTCCCCAGGGTCGATTAAACTTTCGTTGTCTCTTGACACATTGCAACGACCTACTTCGGAGCAATTCCGAAAGCAAGGTTCCTTTTCCTGCACAGACAATCGAAGAACTCGAGTGGTGGATGCGGAACTGCGACAAGTCTACTCGACTTCACCCTCCGTTGTTGACACATTTTCTCACAACAGATGCAGCCGACTTGGGGTGGGGAGCCGAGTTAAACGGCGTGCAAGTACTGGGCGACTGGTTGAGCGGAGAAGAGTCAGTTCATTCCAATCAAAAAGAAATGTTGACTATTCTGAAATGTTTGTACCAATTCGGTCCTTATCTGAGTCATTCGTCGGTTCTGCTTCAATGCGACAACAAATCAGTCGTAGCATATCTAAGGAACGAAGGAGGAACTCGATCGGTACAGCTGTTGAGTCTGACATATCAGATTTTCAAAATTTTAGATCGTTTCGACATTCACTTAGTCGCACATCACATTCCGGGAAAATTCAATGGTGTCTCCGATCGCCTTTCTCGGAAGTCGATACTACCCGAGTGGCACCTGCTTCCTGCGTTGACAGAGGTTGTCTTTCGAAAATGGGGTGTCCCAGAAGTAGATCTGTTCGCGTCAGATCGTGCTCACGTCGTTCCAAAATATGTCAGCTTAGACCAGACGGATCATGCAGCGTGGAGACACAACGCGTTTGCCTGGGATTGGAAGTTCAAACTAGCGTGGATATTCCCCCCTCCAAATTTATTACCGAGAGTCCTCATGCATCTCAATCGTGCAATAGGCACATATTTAATAGTAGCGCCGAGGTGGCCTCAGGCGTTTTGGAGAGCGGATCTAAAAGCCCGAGCCATAGCACCGCCATTCACAGTCCGCCAGTTAGAGTCGAAACTAATAGACCGGTCGACGGGCCATCCCCCGCCAAAAGTACAGGACATGACGCTCGAAATTTGGAAATGTGGGGGTGGTCTGAAGCAGTAGGTAATTGGTCTACACAACAAAAAGCTTTATTGCGGGCAGGATGGCGAGAATCCACTCTAAACACTTACAAACCTGCGTGGGCGCGGTGGGTAAAATGGTGTCAGAACTCTGAGGTTAATCCTACTAATCCGTCGGGCTCTGAATTGGCACAATTTTTGGCTGATCTCCACCTTAAAGAAAAGTTAGCATATAGAACAATTTTGGTCCACGAGTCCGTTGTTTCTACTTTATGTACTACTAAAGGTAGTTGCCAGCTTAGCTCTAATGTTTTAGTTAAACATATATTAAAATCCATCGCCACTAGTAATGCTAAGACTCTAACTGAAACTAATATTTGGGATACGAATATTGTAATATCTTGGTTATCAAATAGTGAGTTATCTGTTCAAAATTTGTGGGAAGTCTCACGACGGTGTGCTATTTTATTGTTACTTTGCTCGGGGCGTAGAGTACATGATCTCACACTTTTAGATGTATCGGACAGTAACTTTATAGACGATACTGATGCGAACTGTGTAACTTTCTGGCCTATATTCGGATCTAAAACTGATTCTGCGTCGTATACCCAATCCGGTTGGAAATTGTACTCAAATAATGAGAACCCAAATATAGATCCTGTGTTATGGGTAAGAAAGTTGGTACAGATTGGTGGGAACAGACGTAGAGAAGCTAAAGTAAATAATCTATTTGTAACAGCCCGAGGACCAGCCAAAGCTGCTTCCCGAACTATAATCGCTGGCTGGGTTAAATCTGTTTTGTCCGATGCTGGTGTTGATGCAACCCCTGGAAGCGTGAGATCAGCTGTAGCATCTAGGGGCTGGATTGACAGAGACCCATTGGACAAAATCTTGGCTAGAGCTAATTGGAGGTCCGAAAATACATTTTCTAAATTCTATAAAAAAGAAATAAGATCTATACCTAATGCTAGATCAAATAGTCTTTCATTGGGAGCTCTTTTTGAACCACTAAGATAGTCATTGATTAGTTCTATATACTAAAATTGTCGAAACATGGTTGTACAGTATTCTAATTTGTAAATATAGCATTATGTTATGATAGAAAAAAAAAAATTAAAAAAAAAAAAAAAAAATGTATTTTTATCGTTGTATACATAAAATCTATATAAATAATTTGCTAATTCAGCTTTATTACTTGAAGTAAATTTGAATATCATGTAATCACATTGGCGTCTTGTTCACCAGGCGAAAACAAACAATGTCTCAATATTGTTTAAAGGCCTCGAATAACGGCGGAAGGACATAATAGCAGAGTTTTACCTACCATTAAAACTCATATTATGTCCGGAGCCTTATTCGAGGCCTTACAGTAAACTCTGCCTGGTGTTAGTTAATTTATAAATAAGTAGGTTATTGAGACCACAATGAAGAGAAGCACAAGGGATGTCACCTGGTGAACATGGCGGCCGGAAGTCGCCATATTTGCGGTGTAAAATGGAACTACAACATCTACAATACGGCCGGAAACAGAAGAAGTCGTCTCTCAATATTGTTTAAAGGCCTCGAATAAGGCTCCGGACATAATATGAGTTTTAATGGTAGGTAAAACTCTGCTATTTTGTATCTCAACGTTTACAAAGTAAACCTATTCGTGTCATTCTCTAATATAAGTTTACAAACTAATTTCGCTATAACATTATAAGTTCTTACCGGCATAAACGAATCCAGCTATTAAAGTGAATGTTCCATGCACGTATTGTTTGGCACAGAAGAAGGCAATAGTCATCGCGATGAAGAAGCAGCCGTAAAATACGATGATAGACACATGGGAGATGTACCAGAGAGAGCAAATAAACACGCTGCCATCTAACTAAAAAAATATATGGATATTTATGTTTCAATTACTTTAACATCTTTAGCTATTAGAAACTGGCGTATCAAAGCACTTGAGGGGCCCAAAACTAATAGCTAATTAACAAAGATGTGATAGAAGGAAGGTAGATTGATATTTTGACGCCTAAGCGTTTGAACACCGCTGTTTTGATTTTAACTAACAGTGTGGTCGAAGATGATAAATACAACTAGCATGGAAAAGAACTTGATGAACAGATTTTTGATTTGACAATGCTAAACGAGCACTTGGAAGAGTCTTCCACACTGGTTTCCTAATGATGTTGTCCTTCATCGCAAGCTCAAGCATACTGTTGCAAAATAAACCCATACCCTGTAACGTGGGGCGCGTCCGACAGCCAACCACAATGCCGTAAAACTATCATCATCGTTTCAAAAAGAGATAAAACTATCTATACAGTTTTTTTGTCCAACATCTGCAATATCTTTTAAACTCTCAATATATATTTTTCATTGCCTTTATATCTCGTCATATTGCACATTTATATTATTTAGTAAAAATACATGTTGTTCGGCGTATCGACCATGTTGCAATGGACGTGAGCTGATTGAAGAGTGAAGACTAATAAATGCACGATCCTAAGTCCCAATGTAGGCAATTAAAAACAGCTGCAACGTTTCATGAAAACATTTTCTTTTAGTATTTCACTGCAGAATATCTTTCATTCAGTTTTTGACAATGTCAGAACTAAATAAACTTGGACCGAACATAGTCTGATTCACCTTTATAGTGTTCCATAGAAGTAATGCTGATATTATAATTTGGTAGGTCGCGATGCCACAACAATACAAAGCAAAGAGCAGTCCGACTGCACCCACCGGCTGAGTGGTGTAATTAGGATCATCTTTATCCTTGATGCTGCAGACATTTGCTATGGAGGTCACCAGTGCTATCGCAGATATCACCTACAGTAAAATGGTTATAAATTCATTTTCAAATTCAGTCAAATTCAGAGCCGAGAGTAACAATAAGAGCAGCATGCTTTATTCGTAACACCAGTTACATGTCATGATGTAATTAGCTAATTAAATATGTACGTCATCAAGAAATACACCTGGTATATTATTACACATATTGGAAGTAGCTTTTTATCTAATTCTCATTTGTCGTATCGATGTGAAATCTTGCAAGTATGTAGGTATATCCGGATGATAATACAATAAATTTGTACCAACGAACTAATATGATAATGAATCCAGAAGGTGGATAGTGAAACTCTTCACAGGCTACTTACTGGTAAACCAGTCTAGTTTGGGCTCATTTGGTTTATTTTAAGGAATCCCATACATCACACCTACTGGCAAAGATTAATGACGGAGTCGGAAGGTGAATAGTGGAACTTGTCAATATCTAAGTGAGTTTTTAAGTTTTTAAACTATAATAATTATCAGAGAACCATGTGAGACAGAGGTGGGACTCCATACAAATAAAACCCCTTTCAGCTCTGCTTCGCTTTTGCTTTATTCTATAGACCCGAAGAGGTCAAAATCCTATGTCAAACTGATATTTTTATAGCAGGCTCTAAGCAAGAATAGTATAGTAGATATCTGTGACGGAGCATTCTGTGTCCTTCACAACCCTTTCATTTTTATTGCCAAAAATCTATGGTGTTTCTACGCTACGAGTTATCGTAGTGATTATCACACCAGTGGCTACGAGTACGAAGGTTCTACGAATTGCTTCTACGCTACTAAAGTGCTACGAATTAGTTATAACAATTATTGAGTCCGTAGTTCGAAACATACTATAGTAGTCACGCAAACAACAACAATACCCTGTCTCAGAGTATATCCAAACATAGAGACTACGACACAGCAGTTTGATTTTCCGGGGTTATGCATTATTAATAAATTTATTGTAAAATATTTCCAAACCATGTATTTTCATTGGAGATACACATAATTACAAAGAGAATACAAACGCTACGCTAGACATAATTATGTAACACAAAGATGTTTGAAATTTGACATCGATGTGACAGTGACGTAAATTGTGACTTTGAATTGGATTTTCTTGTGTGATTTTCATGGTAGGTATTAAAAAATCTGTATGTCACAACACAATAGATTGTATCTTATCATCATCTTCACATCTAGACCACTATTATAGGACATTAATTTATGGCCTTACTTAAGGCACTAATTTCATTACTTATTGAAACAATTACAGTTAAATGTATAAAAACGTTACTCAAGTTTATCTATGTTTAAAATTGCTTCCTCAACTTCTCGCTGACGGCAAACGTCACACGCGAGAACGAGAGAGAGCAATTTTAAACATAATATATAAACTTGAGTAGTATTTTAAGCTTAGGTTAATTTGAGTAACGTTTTTAAGTAAGGCTACTAGTGCCAGCGCCCCAGAACCTTTTTCCGCTATTTCAAGGAGCTGAATTGGCTCGGGTAGATGTTGGTAGGGGAAAATGCACAATACATGCATATACATGTCTTACGCAGTACAGACAGACTTGTTGATAATATTAAAAATAAAAAAACTAAGCTTATAATTTAAATTTGTATAAAACACAATATAAACACTCACACAGACTCAACACTCTAAAAATATAACTCATGAAACGTTTATTAAATTTTAATGCAAAAATTGAAAGATCTGCCTTCCTCTCTAGTATTTTACAACGCGTGTAGTTCTGTTTTATTTTATAACTTGTTTTTGCCCGCGACTTCGCCTGTATTGTGAACAAAACTAAACTTTTGCCATTCAGGGATAGTTTATATTCTATCAGTGTAATCAATTCAGCTAAAAACGTGCAAAAAGTATCTATCTAATACATAGTACGAATACATGCACCTACGATTTCATTATTTAAAATGTATATTATTTTGTGGAGGTCTAACTAACGTAATGCGTTATGGGTAAGTAAAAAAGGGTATGGGCGTAGGTACTTGTGAGTGAGGCGAGTATTTCCATTTATAAAAGTATCATATTTTAATTTGCAAAGCAACACGCGTCGTTCCGTTTTATTTTTACCCGACGACGCACAGCCAAAAGGAGGATATTGTGGTAAGCATTTATGTATATATGCTTGTAGGTTCTCACCATCTACCTACAGGCTAAACGCCTAAATCGATTTAATAATACGAGGTATAGATATAGATTCGTGTAGTTTAACTGGATAATACAAGATGATGGATAGTCATTGTATAACACAAGAACTTACAAAGTGTGAAGTATCATTGAATAGGTTTAAAAAAGATGCGTCGACTGTAGAGAACCTGCTCTTTTTTTCATCGGTTAAAAATTTAAAGTGAAGTTTGGTTACATCATTTTTGTTGAGGTATACCCAAAAAGGCCGTTGTGTGCTTTTAATTATTTTTTTAATAATGAAACCTGAATCTCAATATATAAACACTTCGTACAATTGGAATCAGCGCCGCCTCGAGGCTGCTTTATGATGGTTACTATAATTTTCTGGTACAGAATATTTCCATACAAATTAGTTCATTACTCCCAGTGCATGTGACACAATAAAATGCAAAACAGACTTGCTCTCCGGCTGTTTCGTGAACAACAAAGGTAGGGAATTGAATTTTATTAAAGTTATTTTCTTTTTTTCTCCCATATCTCAGGTGTAGGATGATACTTGTTTTGATCGTGTTATTTATCATTGACCGAGAAAAGGTTCCAGAGTCAAATACGAGATATTTGTAGTGGTAGGACTCTTTTGCAGGGGTCCGCCTGGGGAAGTACCACACCTTTGCCAGTTATTCAACTGCCAAGCAGTAGTGTGCAAACACTACTGTGTTCCGAATCGAAGGGCAATGTTCCCAGCGAAATTACAGGGCACACAGAGATTTGACATCTTATTATCTTGGGTGACAAGCGCAGTGCATTGCCATCCAGTGTTTTGAACTATTGAAGTTCAAAATTCTAAGTGGCATTAAGCTGTTATAGGCAAGCGTGAAGAGCCATCAGGCGAGCGACTTCGCTCGTCTCGTCACCCAGTATCTAAAAAAATGCGTTTATGATTGTTCGAAGATAACTGTAGTGATTTTATGTCTTCAAATAATGTGACACGTCACATTATTCGAAGATATATCGCACATTAGGGTGGGCGATTAACACAAGTATACATTGTTATATATATTTATATATACAAACAATTATACATATGTTATTATATAAATGGTCTCGGGACGCAGAATAATTTTGCAGCCGAGCGAAATACACAACTTTTCATCTCACCTAAGCGTGAAAAATATTGTATTTCTTCTAAGTTAAGATAGGGACCTTCTTGAATCTGACTATTTAACCGACTACTTGGTAGATACTATTTAACGAGGTTGGAATGTTTTAACACTGAAAACATTTAAAAGCTCTAAAAATTCATCTCGTTTAAATTTCGAATTTACTTTTCGCGCTAGCGGATAAAAACGACTTTTGCGCGCAGATTTAACTAAAGAAAGCCTTTCCGAGCTGGTGAGAAGAAAAAGTATTTCTCCTTATAGTTTACAGTGCAAGAATGTTCTACTAGTGAGTTATATAACACACACACTACGGGAACACACACTAAGATAAATTGACGCTGCTTACTTGCACTGTAAGTTATTTGATGGGAAGGTGGAAAGTGTTTTCTTGGATTGAACTAAAATCTTGATGTTCAATCCATGGTATTTTTTTTTTGTTAATGCGTCTTACACACGATGCGAGTAACCTGCAACACTTAGAGCAAGGCACACGCGAGAGCAGAATTTAGTATTTAATGCGGGCATCCTTCTCAATCTGTGCAACTTTACTTATAAACTCTAATGTTTATTGGTTCAGCGTGATTATTACAAAATCTGCCACTCTCTATCGCTATCATGTCATCCCACTCACGTCAATTTACTCACACCATGCGCGCGAGCAGGATGTCGATAGCTATGCGAACATCTTACGTAATAACCCTAAAGTTCAGTATGAAATAGTTTATACTATCTCACTATTTTAAAGTCCGTGTCAAAACGACAGTATAGGTCAGTCATTACTCTTCCGTTTCCGGGACAAAGGGCGGGGCCCGACTCCATATTTCTCAGTGTTTCGGGACATTCGGACGAATATGGTGCCCTAGTATAAATAATGCCCTCCAGGGACGAGTTAGGATACACCCTTAGACCCTTTTATGGCACAGAATAATGCCCTCGTAATGTGGACGCTGCCTTATTTCTTGGAGTTTGTACTGTTTGTGGTTTTGAAATTCACTTAAAACAAAATCGCCTAAAGGCTAAATATCACACATTTTTGTGAGTAATTATATACATTGCATACAATATCGACTCACCAATACTTCAATAACCTTCTTTGTTTTACATAAAATATAAAAAGTGCCAAAAAAATATATGAAATTAATAGGATAACATAATAAAAACAAAAAATTTATTCCTTTCAAGTTTTGACAGGCCAAGGTTGTGTGAAAAAAAAGGCATTAAGTTATCACACAAGTATACATTGAAAAATAAATAAAAAACCGGCCAAGTGCGAGTCGGACTCGCGCAGGAAGGGTTCCGTATCCATTATCTATAAAAACAGCAAAAAAATACATGTCTGTTGTATAGGAGCCGCTGTTTAGGAGCTACGATGCTATTACAGACAGAAACACAGATACACAAACAAACAGATACACACGATAAACTTGTAACACCCCTGTTTTGCGTCGGGGGTTAAGAATAAACTTCATTGCGTAATACTAACGTTTACTAAAAAAAAATTGTTTCAGGCTTAAGATGTTCTTATTCAACTTATTAGATAGATAGAACACTGTGTGTGTGTGTGTGTGTGTGTGTGTGTGATCTTTATTGTGTATACCAGAAAATGGTTCTCATTAAAAACCGACAAAAATATATGAAAAACTTAAAAATAATAATAATAAACGCAGGGGCGGCTTTATGGCGAGCCGTCGGTGAGTGGCGACACCGCGTACCTCGATTCCATGGGGCTAAATGAGACCCCTGACCCCTGGCTTGCCTTAACCGGCCGTCCAGGGGTGGAAACCGCAAGAGCTAAGAACCTAAGCTCCAGGGTGGAAGTGTTAAAGGGCATAACGCCGCGAGTACCTCTTAGTGAAAGTGCAGCACACCTGTCTACACCCTAAGCCACCCACGCCGATGTTGCCCCTCCAGTGCCAAGATACGGCAGCTTTTATGGGGGGCCCATTCAGTGGGTGGCAAGTCATCACCTGCCTAAATATATTTTGAGATGAGAAAGGATAAGGCAGGTGCCGTTTCTCATTCTATAGATCTGTTATTCCATCCACAAGTTGTTCACCTCAATAGCCCAGACTTTTTTAATCCTATACTGTACAATAGTTTCATATTCCTTTTTATACATATTTAATAATTGTATTTTTTATATTCAACAGGGCCTCTTGGTGTTGGCTTCGGCTCCACCAATGCCTACCAAACGTCCGGGCTAGACCCGAGAATTTCATTAAATAAAGTGTCATAATAATAATAAAGCGAAGAGCCTCGACCACCAAGCGAAGAGCCTCGACCACCACCTTAAGAGGCTCTCGCTAGACGGTTGGGTCAAGGGTCAGATGCAGAAGGCAGTAATTCTTGACACGGCACGCATTGTCAGGAGGTTCCTCACTCTGCAGCCCTAACCACCGGTAGCTTGGGCCCTGCCCTGCTGCCGGCGGCACCCTAGTTTTTAAGTTTTTTTATATTATTTATGTTTTATAATTATATTTGAAGTAAAAAACTTAAAAATTAAGATAATAAACGGATATGTGAATAATAATAATAAGTGCCTATAAAATATGAGGGTTGCTCTCGATTTCCCTGGGATCCCATCGTCAGCTCCTGACTTGGTGACAATGGAACCAAATTAGAAGTATACCCAACCGAAAAAAGTTTTTACAGATAGTAAACATATTTCTTGAAAACAATGGATGCCATGCCTCTGTCTGTGATGGACCATGCCTAATCAATAACCCTGTAACTCTACGCCATTTTAAAATTACTAACTACTTGAAATACAATGAAACTCTTCTCTAGGTCCCTAGAGGATGTAAGTTTCGTATATCTTACGTAGGTACTCGTAGGTAAGGCTTAGGTACACGATCGAACTTCTCGTTTGTTTAAGTCCACGCATTTGTAGAGAGCTCTACAGCATCTGGTATATCGCTTAAACAACCATCCTGCAGACTCAGATTAGTTATAAATTAATTCATCTTGGTAGCAAACAACCGGTTGTAGCATTTTGCTAGAAAATTTATTTTCTAGTACTTTGTTTACTAGAAAATAATACGATAGATTTTTATTCGAAAGAACATAATTATTTCCAATTTTACGTTAAACTGTCTGTTTTCTATTTTGGTAACACTTTTTTCCATATTTTTACACGGCTCCAGTAATAATTGTAAAAATTTGAAGAAAAAAAAACCGTAAATTCCTAATCACTTTTGCTAGGTTTTTTTAAAAATTCTTTTCTCATTGAGGATTTTGGCGTCGTACACTTATGCATTTGCCAATGTCAAGTATTAAATTATTATCAAGTTTGATGAAATGTAGTCAAACAAATCAGTCACAGTCAATCAATCAAAGTAAGTCACGGTTAAGTCAAAGTCATGCCTTAGTAAATTGGTGGAGACTTTACAAGAGGCTTCTAGGAGCTTGACGCTTTGGAAATAACGAAAATACATTTTTCACCATGTTATATCACATTCCTACACTTGAACACGTCTACGAATTACACTAATATCATATAATATGTGAAAGTTTGGATGGATGGATGGATAGATGGATGTATGGATGTTTGTTACTCAATCACGTAAAAACGACTGGATGGATTTGGATGAAATTTCGAATATACATTGCTTATGTCCTGGATTAACACATAGGCTCCTTTTTATCATGACCAATTTTCATCACCACGCGAGTGAAACCACGGGACGCAGCTAGTACTTATTAAATAATAATACACCATCATTACGCATTAACACTCGAAAATACACAAGTTTGGAAAAATAATACAAAAAGACGACAAGTTTTTATCACGTTAGAGCCAAAACTCGAATAAGGTTAGTTAATCAATCCTTAAATTAAGATTAGGTTTTCCTAATCATATTATTACATCTCATTGTCCATCAAGGACGTTATAAAACGACGGGTTTTATACCGTGCTTGCTGTATATAATCTAAGGTCTTGAGATACGTCTCGATTTCGCGCTTGACATTTTCCATCAACGACAAGCTGACAGCGCCATTAGGTATTAGTAAGGCCGTCATCGAGATACATAGGTATTGTATCTTGATGAAAGCCGTGAATGCTTAGGACGGCTTATTTTCTATAGGTACAGAGGACTCACCAGAAAGTAGGTAACTTATTCAGGGACTTCTTTGCGGATGTCATCCATTTTTGCATGAACATCAAGCGAGGGCGTTAGCTGAAAAAAAAATATCTTCATAAAGACGCCATTTTGAACATTGAAAGTGCCGCACATATGTACCTTATTTCCCATCCCCTACCATGGAGAATCTTTAGTTTAATCAAAAAGTTCACATTTTAAACACTGTCATAGAGTAAAACAATGTCTGTAGAAATGTTGACTAAAACCTTTTTTGCTGTCAAACCGTAGAAGTCACAGACCGCATTTTTTTTTTCTATACGAGTAGGTATGGTAAAAGCCTGCATTTTTTGCACGGCCGATACACACCCTGACATCACCATGCAGTTTTTCCAATTTCCACTACTTTGTTTACGTAGTAGCTTCACCTTGGCTGTGACTTTCTTCTACAATCCAGCTCAACTATACATTGTACATCCCGGTCACGTTTGTCATTTCACACCGATCCGTTGAGACACTGAATTTTCACACTCTATAAATTCTCGCCAATACGCTGTAAGGAAATCCGAAGGCTTACAGGCTCAAGCTTACTCCAAAATTCGGCTGACGTATTACGGAAAATAATACTTTGATTTACGAACATATTTTATTGCCAGTTTATGGGATAATGGCTGTAAATAAGAATTAATAGGTATGCAAATTCTTAGGTAGGTTTGTGTGTTCATTACGCGACGTTACTGTGCTCCACTTAGATTTTATAGCCTTGTTGGCCTAATTATTGTTGCATGTGCCGATTTGGGTTTACGAGGTCGTGCCTTCGATTAAGTTATCTATAAGGATATAGTGGTATATTTGACCTCGTTATTATAAACACGCGTCAGTTGATAATCCAGGCGAGTAAACAGGAAATTTCATTGATGAACTCAGGGATGCTATTTATAAATCTGTAACTCTCATTAAGAGCCCCATAGAAAAAATGCGAGGTCTGTGAAGATCCCACTTTTAGGCAAAAGTTATCTTACGCACCCTTTAAAAAAAAATATCTTAAGAACAACATTGATTTGGATTGATGAAAAAAGGTGCTTTTTATGTCGACGCGTATATCAATTATTACAAGCCTATCATGTTCCCACAGCTGGGACACAGACCTCCAGTCAGAGAAAGAGGAGGAGCCATAATCCATCGCAACCATGATTTACAGGGTTACGCGGAAAGGGCGTACTAAGCCGAAAGAGGTCCGTTATACTCATTATTAAAAACAACTTTTACATCAACCCCGAAATCGCGAAAAAATATTAGCTGTTCCATACATTTTGTCAAGTGTGAATGGCCGTTTCCTATGGAAAAGCTGATATTTTTTTCGCGAATTCATAGTTGATTCCCCCTTTCATCCCCTTTCGGATTAGTACATCCTTTTTGAGTAACCCAGTATATATAAAGCATAGTGCAGTGTTATTCAAACTTTGTCACGACGCGACCCTCTTAGTATGAAAATAAATTCGGGACCCCCTACCTTCCACAGTTTATAATCTGTATTTTATTTTATTACAAATATCAAATACGTAGAGGTACAACCTATTTTTATAATTAAACATTAATTAATTTTTCTTAGTAAAAATATTTCCTTTACTTTGTATTTTTTTTCTTTTACCGAGACTTTGCGACCCCCGCGACCCCCTTATAGAGGCATGGTGACCCCCAAGGGTGTCGCGACCTACAGTTTGAAAAACACTGGCATAGTGGATTAGTGCCCATCTATCGACGCGTATATATAGGTACATTCCTTGTCATTTTGATATTGTGGCGAAATAGATCTAGAAATTTACTAGGTATATTGATATTTTTTTTGTTCAATAGAGATTGCTCTGGGGTCTAACGGCTACAAACAGCGCAGTAGGGCTTCCCTGGGCAAGGAAGACACCTGAGAGTGTCTGAAGATCTGCTTATTAATCTGCTTACCAGACACTTTATCGACCAACAGAAGCGGTTGCCGCAAGATTTTACTTCAGGTTTTTAAAACATTTCACACTCGCATTTGCTGAAGTGCCTGTTTCTGTTAGTCTAAGCGCCTTTGCCACTAATCTCTACGTATTGTCGGCTCTAGCTCCACACAAACAGCGGTAGGATAAAGAGCCACTAACTGACCTAATGTAAGTTTACATAATCCCTACGGTGCACTCTATGTATACTGTGAGTGAAGCAGGAATATTTAAGGACGGTAAACGTTTCGAATTCTATACAAATTTCAATTTTGAAATTCAATATAATGCCGGCCGCTCGTGATTGAGAATTGGCCAAAAACTTGATGGAAGCGCCAGGTGACCGGAATGCTGGCGCCTACTTTGGCCAAAAAAAATTGCATTGCCATCCAGCTGACAATTCTGCCTGCATTTTTGGCACTTTTCTCTCCATCGATGAGCTTTGCGATTGGTATTTTTTTTACAGATTTTATTCTAATTTGTATTTAATACATAATAAATAAAAATAAAAAATATTTATTTATTTTATTTATTATTTGCATCGATAGTTACTTGCGCTGTAGGAAACCCCAGGGTCAATAGGCTAGTTGACTGGTATTCAATTTATTAATTGACTGATAAGGTTCCAAGATTCAAGGGTTAAAAAAATGGGGGAAAGACAGGATGCTCTGCATTAAAAATAGGAAGTGAATTGAATGGTGAGAATATTGAGACAGGATGATCTGTCCCTTTCCCGCAGAGCGAGTGTTAATATAAATTTGTATGGCGCGCACGAGGCTTGACGTTATAACGTTATAGTATGTTCTCTGTCTTGTATGCAATTAAAATGTTATAATTTCTATTTTTGAACAAATTGTAATTTTGTTTCGTTGAAGGGGTAAAGATCAGCTTTTTATGAGCCAATAAAAATAATTAGACTATATGCCTATTCACAAATTTCGTCATGACGGTTTCTGACAGCTTTACCATAACAAATCTGTCAAAATTCATAACATATCAATGTTGAACCGTCTCGTTAAGAAAAATGTGAATAGGGATCGATCTATGATTTTTCTGAACCGGGATCAAAAATTTGACATTGCCGCCCGCTGTTCGCCACTACGAACCAAACACACTAGAATTAAGGAGTGATTATGATTTAGATATAAAAATGAATGTATATTTACCCTGTATATTTTAACTTGACACCTTTACGTGACACAAACATTGACAAAGGCTTTTAAATCTGGAAAAAAAGGCGCGAGGCGTGCCCATTTGCCATATTTTTTTAAGACTTTACGTTCTATTCTCCTAATATACAGCTAGGTGGGTGTTGAGTTACCAACTCACATACTCGTAGTTTCAAATCCCGTGGCTGTTCTGTGAATTCAGCGCGACTTACACTGCAGTAAACCGCCCAACGCCGGCCAAATACATTCGAATGGACGCTCGAATCCAAAGCGAGCTCCAAAATCCCCGTTTTTGCTCAAATCTATCAGCACGCTCTACATCGTTTGCTACGAGCGAAAACGCTTGTTGTTTGTTGTTGCTTTGCATTCAGTAGTCAGTAACCAGCAAAGTGCAACCTATAGAAGTTTATGGCCAAGTACTGAATGGCCAGAGAACTAAAGTCACTGACGTAGCTCATCGTATTAGCAACCTGAAGTAGCAGTGGGCCGGTCATACCTGCAAGAAACAAGGTCACACAGCACATGTAAAGAAAAAAAAAACAAAAGTCGTTAACTTGAATATTTCTAGAAATTATTTTTCTGCGATAACAAACTTACATTTGTAGTTGTAAATCTGACAGCGATGTAGACTGCTGTATGTAAAAAAAGTTTTTTTTCTTGTTTCTCATAGTACATACGATATCCAGAATAACACTTGAGTCTACAACAAAAACCAAAAATAATATTTTAATGATAAATGTTTTTCACGAATACAGAAGGATTGATTACAAAACTTTTCAAATTTTTTTCAATATCGATCTTTTGTGTGACTTAACAGTCTCAGTAGTATTTTTTTAATGTAACCAGCAAATTTTGTAAAATATTTAGGTACGTAAATTCATTAACAAGTAATTTTGCGTCGGTTACATAACATAAACAAGCTGACAATAATTGGGTGAATTATGTGGCTGAACATCGGATGCCTAATTTGAAACCACATTGTTATTAGCGTCACAATAACTGTTTGAAACAACTGAAAATTCAGTTAAGTTATGATGAAAACGTGGTATATACAAAAAGTATTGGAGTATTATATGGAGTATTGCTCTGGACTCTGGAATGGCTCTCTGACTAGATAATTTTATTGTAATTATTTAATATTTTATTGAAATTCTTATTATATAATTAATGTAAATGTAATTCTCATGATTTTATTGATGTAATTGGTGTAACCGTTTTAATTAAATAGAATAAAATAAAATAAATAAATAAATGGCGCACCGGAATACCAGCTGCAGCCTCTCGACTCCAGTGGCTTTTCACTAGAATTGTTGACGATCCCAAGCTCTTCAACAACTTGGACCCACTTATATATAAGAGATGTGGGTTCTCTCTGCATATGTTCTCTGTGCTGTGGTGTTCTGCTATCGTTTGTTTTTCTGAGAATAACTTATCTTTTTGACCCTAATGCGTCAAAATTCCACTACCGCACATCCCAACACCGTCACATCTTGCAAAGCTGGACATTCCACACCGTTGGGTTCTGCTGCTCCTTTCTGGGGACCTGCAAGGTGTGGATTGTCCTTCCCCGAAGGTTTTCCCTCCGAGCTTCAACGTGGAGCGTTTAAAAAAGGGTATATCTACAAACATCTCTCTGGGATGGCAAAGAATCGACAACGCCGCTTGTCTCGCTTACAAACAGATGGACTGCTTGACCGTTTGCTGCTTTATTCTATTGAAAAAAACCGGCCAAGTGATAGTTGGGCTCGCACGCTGAGTTTTGCGTACCACCATATAAATTTTTAACTACTAAAGCACAAAAAAATTGCGCAAAAAGACGTCATACACAGGCGGTCACCTATCCAAGTACCGATCGAACCCGACGTTGCTTAATTTCGGTGATCGTACGAGTACCGGTGGTGAAAGGAAATTTGCCACCGACTCGCACTTGGCCAGTATTGAATATTTGTTGTTTTACTTTAGAGTGTGTATCATACCAAGTTAGATGCTTGTACGTACCGTACCTATTATTTATAATAGGCTTGCGTTTGACTGCCACCTCGCTTGATGCACGATGCACGATGGTTAGTCCCGCAGTAAATGTTATGCATAATTTGTAAAATGACCTCATATTGACTTATTACCACCGCTTCGTGTAGCCTGTGTGTAAATTATTACGCATACAAAAACTATGCATATAAAAATATAAACTCAATACTTAATGCCTACTTATTTAAAAAAAATATAACAAACTAGGCATGCGTTTGACAACAATCACACCTGATTGGAATCGATGGTGTGTGTGGTCGAAGATGTAGCACGCTTGCCTTTGAAATATCTATTCACTTCTTGTACCAACCCGCCTCTTTAAATATACATCATCATCATCAGCCAGAAGACGTCCACTGCTGAACATAGACCTCCCCCTTTAATCTCCACACCGAACGACAGCCAGCCATCTGCATCCACTGGATGCCCGCGACTCTCACAATGTCTCAATGTGAGACATCTCTTTAAATAAATAAATAAATATCTGGGACATTTTAGCACACACGGTCATCTGACCCCAAACTAAGCAAAGCTTGTAATATGGCTGCCAGAGACTGATATACGTACATATAAGGTCGGGGAAAAAGTTTCTTCGTATTTTTTAAACAAATTCAAAACATATTTTTTTCAAGTTTAATTACATTTAATTATAATATTATATGTACCATTTTGTTCGATAACTTGTTGCCATCTTTTAGGTAGTGACATGACCCCGTTGCTGTAGAAATTTTGGGAATTCTGATCAATAAAATGCAACAAGTAGTTTTGACAGTCCTCTCTTGATGTTAATCTAACACTACCCAAAGAATTCTGAAGAGATCGAAACAGGTGGAAATCTGAGGGTGCAAGGTCAGGGCTATGTGGTGGATGCATTAACACTTCCTAACCAAGCTCTCTAAATTTTTGCTGAGTGGCCAAAGATGTGTGCGGTCTGGCGTTATCATGATGAAAGACCACACTCTTTATGTTGATCAATTCCGGCCGTTTTTTCTCAATTTCTTGTTTGAGTCTCATCTGCTGTTGGCAGTAGAGATCCGAATCGATGGTTTTGCCCGGCGGTAAATGCTCATAATGAACGATGCCCTTCCAATCCCATCATACACACAGCATCACCTTATTACGTGTTAATCTGGGTTTCGCTACAGTCTGTGGTGCTTCACTGCCCTTTGACCATGATCGTTTGCGCACATTCTTGTCGTAGGTGATCCATTTTGCATCACCAGTGATCAATCTTTTCAAAAACGGTTCGGTTTCTTTACGTTTCAATAGAGAATCGCAAATGAGTACACGATTCATTTGGTTTCTTTCAGTGAGCTGGTGTGGCACCCAAATATCGAGTTTTTTTGTATACCCAGTTATTTTCAATACTCAATACTCAATACTCAATTTATTTATTGCGATATATGTATGCATGCAGACCTTAAATAACATGTTTTTGTCTTAACACATCTTAAATACATGTAGTACATATGACCCTGTTAGGGTATGGCAACAGAAAGAACAGAACGGTCTATTTGTAAATCATCGAAATTATCCTTGAAAAATTCGTCTAGGGTATAGTAACATTTTGATTCTAGGAAAGTTTTGAGAACATTAGTGAAGCTGGGTTCTTTTTCTATGTCTTTTATTATATTTGGTAGCTTATTGTATATTTTTACGGCCATAGTTGTAGGGCCTGAGCTATGAATTACTAGATTAGATTTCGGTTCGATAAGTTTATGTCTATATTGTGATCTGATTTTTCGCGGCTTGTCAATTGCTCTTTTAAAGAAGTCGGGGTATTTTTTAACAAATTTGCTTATTTCTAATATGTAAATTGATGTCAACGACAGGATTTTAAATTTAATGAAGTAGGGCTTATGAAAATTTGTTATAGTTATATCAGGAGATTTTATATTGGCCAGAATACGGATACACTTTTTCTGGGCAATGAAGAGATCTAATGCGTTTACGCTGTTTCCCCATAATATAATGCCGTACCTGAGCCACGAGTAGGCATATGCATAGTATGCAGTAATGGCTGTTTTTTGATCCGTAGCTCGTCGTAGCTCTGTCAGCGCATAAGTGAAACTGCTCAATTTCATTTTGATTTTTTGTATGTGCGTTTTCCAGTTTAAATGTGAGTCAAGTTCTAAACCTAGCAGTGAAGTCGCATCTACGCATTTTAATATATTGTTATTATAAGAAAAATGTATGTCAAGGGGAGCTTTTTGGTGGGGTCTAAATTGTATTATTTTTGTTTTGCCAAAATTTAATTCAAGATTATGATCATTCATCCAATTAATTATATTTTTAAAAATGTCACCTAAATTATTATTTAAATTTAAATTGTTTCTACAAGATGTCAGGATTGAAATATCATCCGCGAAAAGGACGCAGGACTCGTTTATAACTTTAGGCAGGTCATTTATATAGATCAAAAATAGGATACACCCGATGACACTTCCCTGAGGAATAGAGTGGTTTATTTTAGTGGCTAAAGATCTTACTATTTTTATTATTTTGGCTTCATAGTCAAAGTTTTCGATTTCTACATACTGCTCACGATTACTTAAATATGATCTGAACCAATCATGTGCTACTCCACGAATTCCGATGTCATGTAGTTTATCCAGTAGTATGTTGTATTGGACTTTGTCATAGGCTTTTGTCATGTCTAATAAGATTCCTACCGCGTATTCTTTATTGTCAATTATGTTTAGTATTTCTTGGACGTATTTATAAACCGCCAATATCGTTGATCGGTTTTTTCGGAACCCGTATTGGGAATCATCAAACAGTATAAATTTTTCACAGAAGGAGTTTAGGCGTTTTTGCATCACCTTTTCAAATATTTTAGAGGAAGTGGGCAAGAGCGCAATAGGTCTGTAATTGTCGGCATTCAGTTTTGATGCCTTTTTATGAACTGGTTTAATAACAGAAGTTTTTAGCAAGTCGGGAAATGTACCTTCAATAAAGGATTGATTAACTAGCAGGTAATAAGGTAAAGTTAACTCTTCTGCACATTTTTTTATTAATGAGGGTGGCAGCTCGTCCAAACCATAGCTAAATTTATTTTTTAGGTGTTTAATTATTTGGTAGATTTCTTGTGGATCTGCAGGGCTTAGAAACATTGTATTATTAGTACGTTGGAGTGGCGGCGGACGCGGGCGCGGGGAGGCACGAGCCTCCGTCCCTCCCGCCGGCTGCTTACTCACACCGACAGACGCAAAATGCTGGTTAAATGTATTAGCTACCTGGACCGGGTCAGCGATTATATTGTTATTTATTTTTAGTTTGACATTATTTTTTGTTTTTTTCAAATACTTATTCGTACGTTCCTTTATAATATTCCACATGCACTTAGTTTTATTTTCGGAGTTATTCATTTTATATATATATTGGTTTCTTTTTGATTTAATAACTGTTTGTTTTAATAATTTTGCATAAGATTTATAATATCTAGTTAGGGTAGGGTGTTTACAGTGCATAACTAGTGGTTTAAGTAGTCGTTTATTTCTGCATGAAGTTTTTATGCCTCGCGTTAACCAGTTATAGTTTTTATGTTTATTTAGACTTATGTATTTTTTGGGTATACATCGATCCAGGATTTCTTTTAATGTGTTACTAAATATTGTGTAATTTTCATTTACCGTTTTATTTGACTCCATGTCCAGTAGTTTTGTCCAATCAATTTTTTTTAATTCGGTTTTAAATTTTTCGGTATTTTGGTTATTATAAAGTCGTTTTTTTGTTTTCCATACTATCGGTTTATTATTAGTATTTATTACATTCTTTACATTTATTGTTGTACCTAGGTGATCAGAAAACCCGAAATTTTTGACTGAGACACAAACTTTTTCTTTATTACAGTTAGCAAATACTAGATCTAGACATGTTGCTGAAGTGCAAGTGGTACGGGTTGGTTCATTTACATATTGACGGAAATTATTTTCTAGCATTACTTCGAGTAATTTGGATGATTTTGCGGAATTATGGAGCACGTCTAAATTAAAATCTCCGCCTATTATTACATCCGAAAAATTGAATTTATTTTTAATTAGTAATAAAAGCAAATTTAGTTGATTATAAAATAGGTCGCCCTGCCTGCCGTTCCAGTAAATTATAATTAGGAGTAAGTTGATTTTATTGATTAGTACTGCACATATTTCTATTACATATTCTATTGATAATTGTGCTATTTCTGTTATCTCTGTGTATTCAAAATCGTCGCGCAGGAGTATTATCGTCCCCCCACCCCTTTGTTGTTGCCTACAGAACGCTGCAACTTTATTATACCCCATGCAGTTAAACAGTTCAAGCTTGGCTTCGGAAAGCCATGTCTCCGTCGCGCATAACGCGTGTATATACAAATTATTTTCTTGTAGAAAAGCCTGTACAATATCTCGTTTACCATACAAGCTCTGCATATTCTGAATCAGTATACTGAACTCAACGAAAATTAGACTTTTGTGAGTGAGGTGATGTCGTTTTCGAAATATGTTGTTGTGAGTGTTGTGCTTGTTCTTGTGTGGGAGCCGGCTCGTCGTCAGTGGAGGTATGCAGTACAGATGACGTTCGCTGGGCTGGTCGGCTTGATAATGTTTTCCGAATATGTGAGTAGTCGTGTGTTATGTTTCCATCTACGATAAGTGTGTTGTTTCTGATGATGGCATGGCGGCCATCGCGGCGTGCCGCACGCAGGTGTATTTGTAGGTGTTTTCTATGTTCTAGGGCTTTAGCATCGAGGTATTCTGAGATTGACAGTCCCGTATTTTTAAACACTCGGCCATTTTGCAGTAGATTTTTTATCATTTTTTTACTCAGTAACTCAATAACTATAGGTCGGCGATTCGAAAATTTTCCGCCTATTCTTTTCAGTTCCTCAATGTAACCTGTGAGATCGACATTTACTAAGTCTTGAAAGATGGTGACTATTCTGTGGTAAAGTTGTGACTCTGATTCATGATCGTATTCAGTGAGGCCATAAAGTACAATTTTTTTTGTATTTTCGGTACTATGTTGTTGTGTATTGTTTTGGAATGATTTTATCTGGCTTATTTCTTCGTTTAGTTTTATATTTTCTGTCTCAAGCTTTTTGATTTTTAAACACATGTCATTTAGTTGGTTTTTAATAGTCGTTTGATCGTTAGTTAAAATTTCTGTCTTCTTAGTTATATCTCCTTTTATTTGTTCTGTCATCAATTCTATTTTTGAGTCCATGGAATATTTTAGTTCGCTTAAGATGGATTTTTTGTTCTCATCTAGCTTTTTATCCAGGAGCAGGCTGAATTTTTCGAGGATTGATGTCTCGTCAAATGTAACATGAGTAGTAATTGAAGGGCTTAGTGTGCTTATGGTAGACAGGTCTTGTTTGTTATGGGCATCAGTAAGCGATTCATCGATGCACATAGACGTATCATTTAAAGTTTGAAGTTGGCTTCTGACAGGTGTATTTTCATTTCTATTACGTCTATTTGTTACGTTTTGGCACGAGGGACACTGCCATGATTTTTTAAATTCATAGATGTTGTTCTGGTAAGTAGCTGTCGTAATATTCAGGCATGCATAATGAAAAATATTTGAGCAGCAAGTACATTTTAGATATTCATTTTCATATGTAATATTTCTGTTGCAGGCCTGACAGTTCATATTTATGCGATTCTTTTAAAAATAAAGGAAAAAGAACGACTTTTGTACTTAACTTTGCCTCGGCTAGTATCACACGACTCCGTGTCGTATCTCGTTGCAGTAGGGCGTATATTAGCTCGCAGCAGTTAATAAAATGGCGGTTACAATTACCGTGCAGCAGCGTAGTTTGCAATGGTGGTCGGTTATTTCGAAATAATTCACTTCACGTCGTAAATTCTTGAGATTATTATATAATTATTTAATCACTTTACTCTTCGTAAAAGGGGGCTTCAAATTGGTATATATTTTGGTTAATTTCTTGCGTTTTTCTATTTTTAGTTAGAGGAGTGTGTTTAGTGTGACTAGTTGCGGTCGCGTTGCGTTCCGTTCTTTCAAATGGGTCAAAACTGTTTTGTGGTCAATCCCCAGGTCTTCAGCTACGTCGTAACTACTAATATGCCGATCTTGGTCCACTTTTTCAGAAATGGCATCGACTTTATCCGTAACAGGGCGACCAGAGCGAGCTGCATCTTTGACATCAAAATTCCTGGACTGAAAATGCTTGAACCAACATTGTGCTACTCTTGATGACACTGCATTAGGTCCATAAATGTCACAAATTTTATTCGCGGCTTGTGTCGCATTTTTCAGTTTTTTGTAATAAAATTTCACAATAAATCGAATTTCTTCGTTAGATTCACTCATTTTATCGAACAAAAAAACAATTGAAAAATGGCGGGAAATTGCTTTTTACTTTTTGTATTCCTTTTTTAAAATGTCATATTTTTAATGGTATCAAAACCAGCCAGATACAAACAGTACAACGGATGAGATTTTTACTACAACCTTATACATACAAAATACGAAAAGACTTTTTCCCCGACCTATTATATATTTTTAAACAAATACTTAAATAGATATTAACATATTAAAACCAAACATTCACACTGTTAAGTCAAATAAACCAGATAGAGTGAGTTTTCGCAAGGGTTTTTCGCATTCCGTAGTTTAAACAACAAACACCCGTGTTCTTTGTAAAGTTGTGTAAAGTCGACCAAAGGCGACTTCTGTGAGGGATTACTCAGCTACGGTTTGTGACCCCCACTCTTATCATGACTGGGTTATGTAAGTCTGTATGTATTTTATGATATGTTTCATGTGTATGTACCTAATTGAAATAGGTAAGGGTGTATATTTTCATAGTATATATGGGGAGAACGTGTCCCTAGGTCCAGCATGAGTGTAGTAGCGCCGATGGAAAATATAAGCACGTTAGTTATAACTGTTGTAATCAAATACTTTCTCATTAGCTTTACCTAGTCTGTGGCGTTAATAAACAGAAATATCAGCGGGAAACTCTCTTGCTCTCGTTAGCGCGCTAAATTGATCTGTGGCCCTCACAGAAAAGAGAAGGGTAAACGAAAAAATTCTCACTTCAGTGGTGGCCTTAGTACGAGCACTTGCGAAAAAGTTGTCGTTACGTAAACGATAGCAAAATGTATGAAAAATTGAACATCGCTTCTATCGGACGTGAAAGGAAACTGAATTTTTCATACATTTTACTATCGTTTACTTAACGTTAACTTTTTCACAAGTGCTCGTACTAAGGCCACTGTACGAAATGACAGCTCGCCAGTCACCACAGACAACCAAAACTGACGTTCAAAACCGAACGCCACACATAGTTACTTACACTGATCTCAGCAAAAAGGCCAAGAAACAATCACATAGCTAATGCATTTTATTTCTGATGCTTGCAAGAACTCACAGCGGCTGCTGGGAGAATGCGTCTGACAGCTCCAATAACATTAAAAAAAAATAAAAAAAATGACTGTAGTCCGAATCTTCGTTATGCGAACCGCTAGGAAATGGAATGCCTCGCCAACATCCTTTTTTCTGAAATCTACAACCTGGGTATCTTCAAGGCCAGAGTGGCTAGAGTAAGATGGTGCTATCCACCCCAACTGTTAACCGTAACTGCCCACGCTTTGCTTGTTATTGTTTATGTCAAATGTCAAATATCTGTCAGATGCATAAAATATAATTCCAAATATGCATCTGGGGTAAATAAGGTCTCATTTGACTTGCAGCCATGGTAACTTTAACTATGCTAGTGAATACGCTGGTGCAACGCCTTTCGCAGTAACTGTTAAAGTCAACGTTACTGTTATTGTCAAATTTGTCATAAACCTTAAATTTAACTACTATTATGGTACAACCAAGTCTTAAACTTAAGACGTCATTTAATAATTGTCAGATGTACACCATCTTTTTTTTGCCTAACCGGTACTTTAACTGAAATGTCGATGTTTGTTAAAGCTAAAGTAAGATGTTACAACTAACCCTTATATGTTTTCAGATTCGCCTGAAGTCATTATACCTTAGCTCTAACTAAACCAAACTCACACCTCTCACGTAATGACATACTAATTCGTATAAATATCACTTTATAGTTTAATTAGTGGACGCTCCCCAGTTGGTATAACAACCTGAACCTCGCAATGAATGTATTTCACAGGAATGGGTCCCGGGAGGTACGTCGTGGAACACCTCAGGTAGACCTGTGATCATTGCTCCGATGGCATGTTACATTATTCAGTTATGGAATGAGTAGGGTGTGGTGTGTTTATTCTTTATTCTTTATTTATTGCAAATATGTACACTTTCTTCTAAAAAACTAAGTTTTAGAGTACATTGTGTAATATACCCTACATAAAGGGTGCAGCAATGCTTTATGTAATGGCTGGTCACAAAACCAGCCCATAGATATAAATATATACATTTATAATTAAATCTATTACATATATATCTACTATTTAAACTTTACCCGTCTTACCACAAAAAATATTTAAAACAACGCCTAGACACCTGTTTAGCTAGACAGCGTCTAAAAGTTAAATACCGTTTTAACAGATGTTTTATTTCTTCTACCATAAAACCATGTTTAACATGTGTTTCCTTAAACACAGCCTAACTTGATGCATACTTTTTCGAATATGGCAACAATTAGAAACGTTTCATTTTATGCAGAACCGATTATGGGAAATCAATCCATTTTGGTGTCTAATTTATTTTTATTATGAATAGGTTCATGTCTGACCTTCTTTTGACGACCAAATATCATTATTTGGGGCTTATTTTGGACAATTTCCATTTCAATCGGCCGAGCATCGAGCAAAAACGTGTACGTCCTGTGGCATTATGGTAAAACTATAGGATGACCGGAACGTTATTGGTGTAGAAAGTTTGACAAATTTATATGACGTTGACAGTTCTGTTATTCTCTTGAACAAAGGACCCATAAAACACTTAAAACGTCCTTGGTTATTCTGTTTCTTTGGTTGTAACATAACATAGCTAACGCGATAAAAATATTAATTTGAAGTTATTTTATAGTTTTTGTGATTTGTAATGACATCAAAGCTAAATAAATTCGAAATGGACAAGAAGCACAGAGATCGCGGGAGCAATTGTCCATAAATTCTAAGTCCTACAAGTCGTTATCATGGATAAAACCAATAGGATCAATAAAATCCATTGTTTTAATAGATAAATTCACAAGCAAAATGATTAAAATGGACAAAACTGAGATAGACACGTCTTAAAACAAGGGTTGGGGGCTGTTTAAATTTAAACAATGGCTAAGGCATGTCTAACCTTAGACGAGTGCTAGACGTGGATTTGTGGTACGACATTTGTGAAACATCTGTTCAACACATGTCTAAAGTGTTCCTAAATCTTTTGTAGTAAGACGGTATTTATTTAAGACAGATATTTATTCTTTATTACGGGAATATCTTCCAGCTTATCCCATAAGGACGTCTTCATAAGGCTCCTTTCAGAAGTATGAGTGTCGAACGCGCAACGATAAGTATTTGATAAAACACTTTTAAACTGTCACGGTGGTTCACTACCTTTATGATTATTAACGAGATATTTACCGTGGTAAGGTTGTGCACCTACCTTTGAATTGATTGACCGGGAGTCCTACGTAGTTACAAAGAACGTAGTTTCGAAAGACTTTTTGAATGGGTCGTCAAAGCGAAAACTCATCCAAGCGAAAACCAAAAGATCTAAAGATACTTTCGAAGCACGAAAGTACAACATTATGGGCTTATTTTCATGGATAAGTATTTTTATGTTTAGCTCGATCCAAATATAATAATATAATAATCATTTATTTCAAGCAACATAGACTCATATAAAACACCAAATAATAATAGAAAAGAATAAAAGTACCTAGTCACATTACATTAATAATAATAATTACAATTGAAATTTAAAATAAAATAAAAAGATCCAAAGATCTATTTGCTTTTACAATATTATTGTATATAGCTGTTATCTATCTATACATATAATAAAAACGTAGAGTTTTTTTTTTGTAATTGTGAGATATCAAAAAATACACACTCGACGTCTTAAATCAAGCAGCTGAACACGTTAAGACCGTTTTTAGAATTTTTGCCTGTTTGTTTGTCCACGCACATCTCCTAAGCCACTGGACGGATTTAACTGCTGTTTTCACTAATATGCTTAGCTATGACCAGATTGAAGTATAGGCTATGTTATTTTGCGCAAGGACTGGATTAAGGGACGAAAAAAGGTTTGAATGTTTATATGAAAATTTACGCGTACGAAGTCGCGCGAATAGCACTAGTAGCAAATAAAGGAATGGAAACAGTGTTAGACTTAGTTGGCGATAGACTTTATTGGCATGTTTCCATCTACAAAAGAGATAGTTTAGCTTGTGTCTAAGTAAATCTATTGTGGATTTTAGATTGAGTTATATGCCAAATTTCATTATTCCGTACAACAGTCACGTCCTAAAGTTTAGAAATACCTACTTGGTTCGCACAGAGTTTATTTATTAAGAGCGCGCTTGGAAGCTGAATGTGGTTTGTTTGTTGGTGCCCAGTCGTCTGTAAAGCGAGTGGCGACCCAGCTCTAACATTAAATTATATTCCCACTAAATTTTCATATACGTTTTGTGCCACTTGAGTTTCGACTAGGTGGAAATAGAAATATATGTAGCACATGTAGCTACATAAAACAGTTGCTGGTACGTGGCTATTTCTTACTGTCGCCATACTCAAATACGTCGTTCTAAAGGTCTAAATGTAAGAAGTTCTTATCTGATGAGTGATCATCCCAAAGGGCTCTAACTTATTTGTGATAATACATACCTAGTTAAGGCGAGGTTTTCCCACTTTTAAGCAACACCAGTTACTACAAATGACCATAAGGCTTAATATATATATTGTATTATAGTCGCATTTAGTGGAGCAAAACCATGGCGCTTAAACACATTCGTGCGTTTCGCTAGTTTTTTAAAGTGAAATCTTTATGGCGTATTGAGCACTTTTTAGGTGAACAAAAATCATGGAACTCGCGGCATCGTCACGCTGTACCGTGTATTTTAAAACAGCGCCATCTCTTGTAGAATATGCGAATTACTACTTAAGTTATCACTTCTAACGTGCAGTTCTATGACTGTGTTTTATTTTTTGTTTATCTAAAAAAAAACGAAAATTATAGCTATAATGTAAAATTTTCCTTTAGGTACGGTTCCCTTCATAATTATTAAATCACTAAGAAAATCACTAATGAATTTATACTAAGATATCATAGACATAATTTAGTAAATATGTATTTGAATGAATCCAAAAAAACAAGGAGTAAATCGTCATATCAGAATGTTTTTTTTTTATCGAGCGAAATGTCCTTTATCGTGTTTCGATCTTTGAGATTTCCTAGATTAAACATTCAATTTTGATATGACACAATTTTTAAGCTAACCATGGAAGTAGACTATGGCCAAAATTGCTAAAGGTGAGAAAAGATGGCCTTAAGTCACCAATGAAACACGTGATGGTTGATGAAGCATTTTTGAAAGCTGTAGTTAGGAGCCCTGGATCTTAAATTTTTTGACGAAAAAAATTAAGGAAACTAGATTTTTGGCGTTCTGATTCTATTAAATAGAAAAATCTAGGTATAGAAAATTCGATTTCTGTAATAAATATAACTGAATATTTTCTATGGAAAATAACGGCATCAAAATTTTGCAAAACTCAACATACCTACAACTTGTTACCAATTTACAAGAGTAGTTTTTCGTAAAACTTAAACGAGGGAAAGTTTACAAGAGAATTTCCTTAAATTACTGACATAGAAAACAATTTTAATGTTATGGTTTCATTGTTTTATATTCTTTTTAACAATTACATAAATGTACCACATTTGTCGCAGCCACAACAAGCGAAAAGCATTGTCACGAGTAAAAAAGTTACAAAACAATTTACCAAGAAAATTGTATTTACCAGGCGGAACGGAAAAATGAAACAATTACACCAGAGTACAATCGCTGGTGGCAAATGAACATTACCGCATTGTCTGCAGTGTTAATGAACAACTAATGAACACCGACAAGCACTTTACATTTCTGTAATTAGACACAAGTTTTTTTGGTTTTACTACAAGTGACAAATGACAGCTCCGATGGCTCATTTGGTAGTCAAATTCAAATTCAAATTCCTTTATTTGCATGAATATATGTAGGGTAGTGAACCTTCCTTCTGTGCTTGTGGGCGTGGGTTCGATTCCCATCTAGGGCAAACATTTATGTGATGAACATTTGTGTTTGTTCTATGTCTGGGTGTTAATATATATTTAAGTATGTATTAAAAAAGATATAAGTACGTATATCAGTCTCTGGCAGCTATATTACAAGCTTTGCTTAGTTTGGGGTCAGATGACCGTGTTTGCAGAAATGTCCCGAGTATTTATATTTTTAAGTAACAGCGGCCTAATGGCGAAACAGTTCTACATGATTTGTCTGACGCGACGATACTAGACACTATCTATAATTAAAAAATAATAATTTTTCCAATTCCGATAACCTTTCTTCTTATTATAAATTACCGGTCGAAGGAAATTATATTTATTTCATTACCTAAGTAATAGCAAAGAGAACAACGGACACTGCTTTTTAATTGGCTCAAAATTTAAAGTCAAAAGAGAGCAGGGAAATAGAACAAAGCAACGGAAATATTTTTGTGAGGTTATTTAGTGTTTTTGAGCGTTTCTTTACTTTCTTAGTCAGAATGCTCATTCTAACTAAGAAAGTAAAGAATCTTCTTCAGCTAGCAGGCAAATCTAAAGTTATCATAAACTGCCGAAATTAGTGCAGAAATTAATTTCAAACGAAATTATCAATGAGTTTAGATTATGGTATTATTTCGTCATTGGAAAATATCTATTGAATATTTCAATACTTGACACAGGCAAATGCACAATACTAGAGACGCAAAAATCTTCTTACGAATAAATAAAAAAAGGCAAAAAGAAGATAACAATGACAGTTCAAGTCAAGTACATTAGAATTCTGAACAGGCGGTGATAAATCTGTATTTTAAGTGCCTATATCCCTAAGTATGAAATCTTTGGTATATCCATTTAATCTTGGAATAAATTTTTCTGTATAAAAATATGGATTGAATTTTAATGGACATTGACGAATGGCTATTGGAAAATTTACTGCTGTCTGAAAGAAAATATAAAGTTTATCTACCAGTTTACTAGCTACTAGCTACCGTACTCACTCATAACTAAGATTATGTTATGTTGGTACGTAGGTGGTGCTTGTATTCATCAACTTTTTTAATTGAAAGATAGGCACGCGCTTGGCCGCCTTCTTGCCCGATGTTAAGCGAAGATGCGGTCAACGATGGTACTCGCCTGCCTAGAAAAAAAAAACAATTCAGACGCGACTAAAAACGCCCAGATTGTTACTATCGGGGAAAACCTAAACAGGCAACGCATTCCACAGTCTAGAGACTATAAAAGTGGTGGTCAAACTCAGACTTATTCACGATTTAAAAAAAAAAACAAAGCGCTTTGTTCCATTTTTGGAATCGGTGACTTTTCGTGCCCGCGATGGAAAAATGGGCAACAGAGAATGAGGTTATACAGATCCGATGCACAATCCCCAAAACGTATCCGATAAACAACTTTAACTGGCAACTTTACAATTTAAAATGTACAAGACTTTTTAGCTTAGCCTATCATCAATGATACTATTATTACCACATTAATTATGTAATGAGCAGTGGCTGTAGGTATGTTTAAACTGTAATCAACAGGTAAGTAGATGACTGATGACAGCATACTAGGTGCAAAAAAATCAAAGCCTCGAGCACCGCCGTAAAGTAGATTGTCTATTCCACCCTCCCCCTTTTACTACAGGACAAGTAGAAGGACTGCACACTATTACCCAGGCCCCTCTTTCCCACTGGGTACTCTGGGCACTTGCCCAGATCGTGAGTTCAACACCAAACGATAACCGATATTTATTACCGAAAAACATATTTGTTTCAAAAAATTCAAGGATAATGACTGACTACAATACCTAATTACTTATTAGCTTTTCCATGCGCGAAGCTACTCTCGCCCGAAAATAGTGCTCTGTCAAGGTCGTAGGGGCTCCATTATACTAATGTACCCAGGGTCTCCAATAGGTTAAAGACTAAAGGCCCTGCTATCCCCTTTCCTCGTGGAAATTCCAAAGATTTTTACTCAACTATTTGGGTCGTTATTTATGACGTACTGCCCAAGAATGGAACTCCCTGCCATCCTACTTGTTTCCTGAGAACTACAATCTAGGCATGATCAAGACTAGAGTGAATAGATTCTTCTAGCCTCAGCCACACCGTCGCTTACCATCAGGTGAGTTGGTGGTCAAACGTAGATCTATCCTATATAAAATAAAATAAAAAAATAACGTTTAAAATAGAGTGACATAATAAATAATATTACTACAGCAACAAAGGAATTTATGGACAACGTGAAAATGTAGGTCGACGCGTAGTTGCGGCTAGCAGATGTACCTAAGTCTACAAATGCCCAGTTACCTTCAAGTTTTATAGTGTACTTTTCTCAAACATTGCGAAGACATGTAAAAATACACATAAATATTCTGGGGTTATTTTCACATTTTAATAAAACGTTGCCTAGTATACACTTTCAAAAAAAGTTTCCAATTGTTTATGGCTGAGTATATATAGGCTGGCTACAAAGTAGTAGCTTTACCAAGTGTGTGGTTGGATCATTATCACTCAGAAGAAGGCTGTGGGCTGTGGTATATGATTCATAAACAAGCATAGATATGTGAAGTATTTTTTGTCTGTATATTTTAACATATTAACCTCTGTGCATTTGCTTCTTTGTACTGGGAGAACGTAGTCAAACTTCTTTTCAATAATAAAATGTACACGTACCTACGTAAATATTAGAAGAAACAAAAAATACGAATATTTGCGTAAAATACGTACTATCAAATTTCATACTAATTTAAAATTCTAAATTAAAATTTGTATGAAATTCGATAGTAGGTATTTTACGGTAATATTCGTACTTAAGCCACATCTCTATGCCACACATGCCAGGCGTGTTCACATTACACATTCTCGACTATGTTCTAAACCAAACACTTCTACTTCTACGTAGCAGCTTTACCAAGTCTGTGGTTCAAACATAACTTTTAAAAAAAGTTGCTACCCATGTAAAATATTTTATGATACATTCAGTCTTCGTTGCATATATATATGTCCATTGTGTTACAAAAGCAGTCAAACTATTAATTTATATCAAAAAAGTTGAAATAATTTGCGAGGAACGTGTTCATGAATAGAATAATACATAGTTCATATATAGATGAATATAATACCTAAATAAGAGAAATAACAAACAATGTAAATTTACGAATATTTTTGCTAATCATCATTGTCTTAAAATGACACTTGTCTTAAAACTTGAACAATAATATCGCGTCTCGACTTAAGCCATCGACGCGAGTGAAGCGTCGAGTTTATTAATTACTTTGCACTACAGATGTTTAAACCTTAAGAAATAATGTTTAACAGCTTTGTTTGAATAAAAATACCTTTATTGATGCAAAGAACGGCCCAATGTCGCCTGAAAAACCATGACGACGTCCCGGCGTACCTACAAGCGGACGTGTAAAATTAAACTCTAGTTTCAAAATAGAATAATGTATATCATTACCTACCAAGCATGCCGTACCGCTGCTGCGCGAGAAGAGTTGGGTCTAATTATAATTATGAAAAATTATTTGTTAATTATGATTATTATAATTATGGGTAGGCCACATCGCTCGAAGAACTGATGATCGATGGGGAAGAAAGGTTCTTGAGTAAAGACCACAAACCGGAAGACACAGCGTAGGTAGGCCTCCCACTAGTGGATGCAGATGGCAGGATATTGTTCAGTGTGTAGGTTAAAGGGTGAGGCCTACGTTCAGCAGTGGACGTCTTCTGGCTGATAATGATGATGATAATTATGAAGACTAACCCTTATAAGTATGACGTTAACTGATGAAGAGGTAGATTTCTCTCAGTTTCGTACGTGACTTTACTTCAGGGAGGTAGGTGTATGATAAGTGATGAGATCCTTTTGATGATATCGCTACTATCGTATTCCCTCTGTGCCCATCCACAGCTGTTTACTTTTAAATTACTTAACATTAGTCAACAAGACGTCGCGTATGGCTTTAAAAATATACATTTTTCTGTAGAACCTTCCTTTACTTGAATGTTAAATAGTCGTGTGGATGTTCAGTGGCGGACCCCAGCCGCCATAAAGAGTTCCCTTTAGTGCCTCACATCAGAAAGGGATTTGCCAAAAAGCTCTAACAAGATCCATCCACTTCCAATCTTAAGCTTTACTACTCCTAAAATAAGGCTTCAAATATTTTAAATTCAAGCTAATTCTTGAGGCTCGCTTGAAGTCAAACCATGCATAAGCATATTTTTATGTATATTTCAGGGCTGGATAACGGTTGCTGTGAATTTAAAGCGGTGGTTGGCGAAATATTCAAGTGATATTCGGTAGTTTATTTACATGTTTATGGTGTACAGTTGGGCAAGTTCAGGAAATAATGAAATTAATTTAACTTAATTGTTCGCTTAATATAAAAGATAGACAAGTACGTACTAAAACGTACTAAAATATTTGATTCCACAATAATGCTTTCAAAATAAGGCCATTAGGTATTCTAAAAGAGACAAAAGTGATAAAACATGAACAGTTCTCAAACCGTTGACTCTGGAACGTTGCCCGATGGCTATCGGCTATAAAGTATCCTTTCTATAGCCAAGGCGGGCGGGGAGGTCATTCAGGGAACGCTCCCGGAACGTTCCCGAAGCGCTCTCACGACGCCCGCACAAATCTCTCTCACTTCGACGCTCTGTTTCGTACCCGAAAGCCTCTCAAAGCATTGTTTCCGTTCCGAAACGAATTTCCAGTCGGTATTTCACACAGAGTTTAGAGAATGAATAAAATATGGCTGGAACAATAAAATTCGTATTATTTAGTTTCCGACTCTAACTTTTCAACATTTATATGTTCAGAAATGTTCGTTTAGACATTTTGTATCATGCAGGTATATTACTTCTATTAAACTGCGTCTATCTACTTCGAGTAAGTAGTTTTAGTTCTTTTTCACTGCATAATTATTATGTTTGCGCTTGATCGCCACTTCACCTCATGTTAAGCGATGATGCGTCATCGTCTATGATAAATAGATAAGTATTTATCTAGAAGAAACAGTTTCAGTAGCGACTTGAAGATACCTATATTGTAAATATCGAGGAACACTAATTCCTGCAGCTCATCCATATCTTTTTCTGCGAACAAAAACTTATAAACAGTTTCCCCAAGAATGTCTACCGAATAAACAACCTTTTCGATTGAAATCCTCCGATTGCAATTTCCTGGAGCTAACCTGAAAAAGTAAATCGAGCTATCGCAGCTATGCATTCTAATTGTACACCCAATGAACGTAAATAAAACTACATCCTTCCCGGTTATTATTTCTTATTTTTCCTTTCGTGTAGAAGCAGTAGTTTATATGGAAATGAGAATCGTAAAAAAATCTGTAGCTTCTGAATGTTTTCGTAACTTGAACGAAGATTTTACAAAGTTTTACGAGAGGTAGAGCAAGGTAAAAGTGATGCAAAGTTTTTGTTGGTGTTTTTATTTTGTTTCTTTTATTACAATCTTGAGAAGCTCCAGATAGGATACAAGAAGTTTAGTAATCTACATTAAAACGTATTTTAAGAGAGAACGGCAAATCGCACAATAAAGTTGGAATTGAATATAAGTTCTCATATCAGTTGGTAATACATGGACTGTATTCATAGCTAACCCTTAGAATGGAACAGAACAGATCAATCGATTCTCTGTAAGGTTGTTTTGCGCAATATCTGGAAATGGTAGAAGTTGAAGAGACTTTTTCTCCTTATATCCTACCTAGTTTCTTCCCATCCTTGTCGGATTTTCATGCATATATGGGTCGACCGCAGAATGCATTCTTTTAAAAATCGTGATTCGATCAATGGACACGACCCCCTCCCTCCCCTATCCTTTCATTTCATTCTTTTGATATTTGTCATGTCTTGATATTTCGTGCTAAAAGAAAGAAAATACATACAATATCAGCGAGCATAGAACAAAAAAATATGCAAATATTAAATATTTGCATATAATTATTTTTGGTGCTTTTTTTAATTATATAACAAAAAAAAAATTGCAACACATTTTCCTTTTCAACTGAAATATCACAGGTTCATTGTTTTATTTTTATTGTTATTTGTATTTTTGCTAGCCTATGTCCCAGATATATATTATCCCATTGCTGGCCAAAAGCCTTTCTCTTCATCTCTTTCCATCTATCCCTTTCATGTGTTATGGTCTGCCGTTCTTTGCAGAATAAATTCAGATCATCTCGCCATCGATTCCGAGCACCTATCACGTAATTTTTTTGCCTATTTTCTGAATGCATTCTGCAAACATGACTACATCCTACATAATATTGATGCATTTTTTATATTAAAACCCCAAACTTCCCATATCAAATTTAAGATGATGAATAGCTGAAGAGGTTCCCTGTAATATCTTAAACTGAGTTACCAGATCCTAGTCTAAGTTCGTAGTTGCGATCGAAATCTATTTGGGTGCAAAGTTTTTAGAGAAGGCGACTCTTACAAAGTTTCCCTAAGGACTAAGAAGTTAAGGAAGGTAACTCAATTTAACGTTGCAGCAACTTGGTGCCTGAAAAAATTGAGTTTTCCTCTTATTTAGATTAAGTCAAAAAACTAAGGGGAAAATATGGTATAGTCTTAAAATCGGGCTTCATGCGACACCGAGACAGCCGCGCGCTACCCCTGACTAAATTAAATCTATATTCTTAATTAATTTAATTGTATTTATACATAAACTAATTTGAGATTGTTTATAATACCTATCTATAGGGACAATAAATTGTTTATGATTTTTAAATGACTAAAATTGAAGGTCATAACGAAGAGGCTAATGATAATTTTTCCACTTTTAAGCAACGCTTGAATGATGAATGATAGATGACCGTAAGGCTTTATTATTATATTAAAGTCGCATTTAGTTAAGCAATACTATGGCGCTTACACACAGTCATGCGTTTCGCTATTTTTATTTTTAATGTTTTTCTCATATCTTTCGTAAATTATACCTGTGATGTAAAATTTTCCTTGACGGTTCCTTTTAAATTACGAAATCTGTATATTAAGATCGTAGACATCATTTAGTAAATAGATATTTGAATGATCCAAAAAAACAGGTGAAAAAACGCAAATCAGTGTTACTTTTTTTACACAGGGGTAGGGGTACACGCCTAACTTTAATGGCGCAGTTTGCAAAAACACGCGAACCTTAACGCGCCAAGATACGGTTTGGTCGCGCAACTTTTCACAATCACCTAAACTGAATCGCTTATAACAGGTAGGTACAAAGCCCCAGTAAGAGATATAATCTGGGCTTTTTCAAGACAAGTGTGAATATGTATCTTCTAAGACTGCGTGCTTCATCTTCGACTACATCGTAGCTTACCAGCTTAACAGGCGAGTTGGTGGTAAAACGCGGACTTATTCGCGATAAAAACAAAAGTAGGTAGGTACATAATGACAGTGCGTAATAGGTATTCCCGTAATATTATTATGTTACAGTACCTATCTAATACCTAATAGGTGTGATTCATTATATTATGCGTAGGTATTCGATATTTATTATGAACTGCTTTTATTTAGGTCAGGGACGAAAGTAATAATCTGTAAAGTATTTAATGACTAAACTTAGCTTGATGCGTTTTAGTACCGTTAACCAAAAAAAGTGATTTAATTCACAAAAATACACAGACACAAGGCAATATGTACATGCTGCCTGATATTTTTCTATAGCTTTTCTATTTCCACGTTACTTTATTTCTCTACGTGACATTATAAGCATTGTAACGTTTCGTCTTTTTTTCACGTGCTTTTTCGAAAAACTGCCTCGACTGCCTCGGTGGCTCAGTTGGTAGTTATCCTACTTTCTGTGCTTGGGGGCGTGGGTTCGATTCCCATCTAGGACAAACATTTTTGTGATGAACATTTGTGTTTGTTCTATGTCTGGGTGTTAATATCTATTTAAGTATGTATTTAAAAATATATATGTATGTATATCAGTCTCTGGCAGCCATATTACAAGCTTTGCTTACTTTGGGGTCAGATGACCATGTGTGCAATAATGTCCCAGATGTCCCAGAAAAGCGAAAATGTCGCACGTTTCGTCTTGTAAACTCTGCTAATGATATTTTAAGTTACCTTTTGCAACGTGACATACGTTTCAAAAACGTACGTTAAAAATAAAAAATAAAATAAAAATACGTTTCCCAGTATTATTATCAGTATATACTAGGTTACGCGGAAAGGGTGTACCTACTAAGTCGTAAGGGGTCTGTCACTATGACAGCTTTTACTATGGGAGCAACTCTGAAAACGCGGAAAATAATTCGTGTTCCATAAAAAATGGTCATTCACACTCGACAAAATGTAAGAAAACAGCTGATATTTTGATTTCAGGATTGATCCCATAGTAAAAGTTGTTTATAATTATGAGTACTATGAACCTCTTTTGGCTTGGTATGCTCTTTGCGCGGTTACGCGCAAAGAACACCCTGTAAAGTAAAAGATACGCCCAGCGATTTCCCCCGCTATCTCACATTAACCTTTCGGGATTTAAAGTAAACGCCTATGTGTTAAATCATAAGCAATTTCTAAACTAAATTTCATCCAAATCCGTTCAGCTGTGACGGAGTTGAGTGCGGACATACATACACACGTACACAAAAACTATCGCATTTATAATATTACTGTGATTCGAAAATAGTTTTCACTTTGAAGTTTTGTTCCACACTTTAGGATTTAAAGTGTTGTTTGCACCGGTTCGATTCTGCATTTTAGTCTTTCTTTTTGTTGTTCTGCCCTCGTAGACTTTTTGCTTTGTATGCAGTCTGATCATAAAGGATCCTGCCAGTCGTCACATTTTTTATTTGTCTATAACATATTATTTAGTGTGATCATAATTTTTTGCGCTAGATGATGCGCGCTTGCTGACCCTACCCATTAGACCTAAAAGAGTGGCACGCAGTTCAACGGTCGACCACAAATCGTTGTCATAGGGCGCGCGAGCATTGTGCTCCGATCGTTACAAATCAACACATTGTGCTAAATAATAGTCGACAGGCCGCGGGAAATCATACAATAATTATCTAAAATAGTGCAACATCCTCCACTTTAATGCATAAACGCATAACGAAACCACGCTGACAAAATGTTCCGTAACACTTTATTCGCCTTTTTACTCGTTACTTCAGTGCAAGCGCAATTAAATGGTGAATTCTGGTGGCTTAACAGCAAGTTGAACAATTTAAAGAATATCAAACCGACCCCACCTAAAATAGATGAAAGTGATTTCCAAAACGAGGAAAGCTCAAAAATAGTGTTTAGAGACGATGATTCGTTTATTAATAAATTAAAACCTATTAGGGATCGGACGTCCAAACTAATGCCGAATTATAATTTAGATGATAATAAGGTGGTCTGGCCGACAGAAGAACATGTTAAAAATCACAACGTCGACGTAGAAGTATTTAACACTCAAAAAGTTAAAGGAAAGGAAGCAGTAACAAAACCTATAAAAATTCAAAACAAATATGAAGATGTGTTGGTGTTCGGTTACCCTAAAAACGAAAAATTTGTTAAAATTGATGCAAGTAAGGCAAGTACGGAATCAACTGATATTTCAACACAAAGTACAATATTGTATGAAAGTTCAAGTAAGTTATCCACGCTGTCTACAACCAAAAATGGGGAAACTCAAAATATCTGTACCTATACAACAAAAAATAAATGTTATGAATTTAGCGGTTTTTTGTACGAGTATGCAAGAAGGTAAGAGAATTTTAAAATTACTGAAAGAATATTATATCAACTATTTATAGTTATTATAATATTGTAATAACCATATATGTAGGTATATGTACATATCTATAGAATAAATACAAATATGAATACATATTTCTTATTTTCAGGATTCCAGCTACATCTGGTGATGAACCTCTCATCTGCTGCATACTGCCAATTCAACCAATACTAAACAAACATAACTTATCTCACACCATTCACTTTCCTCGATCTAGTAATTTAAACCGTTACAAAAGATCAGATACTGAAACTAATTTAGATTTACGGCAGCGAGACTTTTTACTAAAACACAAATTCCCACAGCGACAAAATATTAGACCTGCTTTGACTCCTAATTCAAAAATTGTAACTTCACTCGAAGATGATTACATAGACCCTTATTCGAATATCAAAATTACTAAGTCCCAAAATGCTGCAAGGCCAGGGATTACTAAATATAATGACTATGCCGAAGAGTCTCAGGAATATACAGATGAGTTGCCAAAACCTGGACTGCTTGGTCTATATTCGGATCACGCTCAGTCCCCCTCGAGTTGGCCGTTTGCTAATGGGAACAAAAGATTTGGGTACGATGCATCATATGACGATTATGAGGACGAAGAGGAAGAAGAGGATGAAGACGACACGTTTGGCTATTCAACTATAGATCCAAGACAAGGTAAAGTTAATTTAAATTAAATTTAAAACTACTTAATAACATTTATATAAAGATTTTAAAAATTAAACTAAATGACTAATCTAAAGGTCCTTTGCTTGATGGAAGGGAAAGTGGCCAGAATGCTGACATTTGCAGCATGCCACGTTGAATAGCAATACCTACTCAGTTTTTGGCCAGTGTAGGTTATTTTACGAACTAGAACAAGAAATAAGTGTCATTCACGACTAGGAAGTAAATCTAATGTTCTCTGACTGTTCATTTCGTCTAGGAACAAGGAAAAAAGGACACAAAGTAAAGCCTCAAAAATTAACTACAACATCAGACGAACTAACTTATGACGCAGAGAGATACACAGTAAACTTCCAGTCTGATCCAGATTTTCACGTTTTCCAAGGCTTTAAATTACTCAATCTGTTTCGAAATACAAACAGAGTAGGTAGCAGAGTTCACACGAAACAGAAATCGAATCAAGATGACGTTTTGGTATCTGTACCCGAAGATAGTAAAGAAAGTATAGAGTTTATTGATGGGAAGCAGCTTGGTAGCTGTGGAAAAGTTATGACTAAGACAGTTACTAAAAGAGGTGAGATAAGATTGTGGCATTTCTTGGTTGAATTAAGAGTCACGAAATGTAGTGGATTATTCTGTTTTCAATTCTGCTAGGTAACCAAATCGGTGAAGCCGCAAACGGCTCACACCCATGGCTAGCCCTGGTCGTCCTCACGAAGAGCCAGCATAATGTACTGTGCTACTCCACTCTAGTGCATCCCAGAGCAGCCATCACTGTCGCTGATTGTACACAAGGGTATGTCAATATAATTAACAACGCGCGAGGGTAGGCAGCCCACTGACAATGCCCTGGATATTGTTGGCGACTATAGGCGATGAGCACTTACCAGCAAGTGGCCGGTTACTTGTTTGCCAATTCTAGGAAATAAACACAATTATCGTGAAAAAAACCAACTGTTCCTTAGAAAAATGACATTCATATACAAGGAATTGTATGTAGATGATGTTTTCGTCAAATACAGGGTTGTCCCATCCCATGCATAGTATATAGTATAACTTTTGCATAATGACTAGTACAATGACCTCCATTCGGCTTAATAGCACGTTTTTTTGTAACCTAGTTTATTCTGTATATCGTATAAATAATAAGCCGGCCAAGTGCGAGTCTGGTTCCGTACCAACACAAAAAAAAATGTGTAAAAAGACAACATTACGGCCAGGCATTCAACCATCCAAGTACCAACCGCGCCCGAAGTTGCTTAAACGAATAAATGTCTGATACATTTTTGCACACATGGTCATCTGACCCCAAACTAAGCAAAGCTTGTAATATGGCTGCCAAATACTGATATACGTGATAAAAAAATTGTCGCCAACTCGCACTTGGCCATTATTCATTATTTTGTTGTTTTACTCGTACTTTAGAGTGTGTATTATAATCACGCCTAGTGCGCTTGAACTTATTGTTGTTTTACATTAGCGCAAATACAAAAATACGTATTAAAAAAACGTTTGTTGTATGAGGACCACCTTTAGTTTTTACTTTTTGACTTTATTATTATTTCTTAGTTAATCCGCCGTAACATTACATATTCTGCGAAATGTCAACAAGCTATTTATTAGGTACGGTTCGAAAGATACAGCCGTTAAAAGGTAGGACGGACGGACAGAAAGACGCGTCATACAGACACACAACGTATTATTATTTATTTACTTAGGGCCTTACTTAAAAACGTTACTCAAGTTGATCTATGCTTTAAAATGCTCTCTCAACTTCTCGCTGACGGCAATCGTCACACGCGAAAACGAGATGGAGCATATTTATGCGTATTTCAACTTGAGTAACGTTTTTATGTAAGGCCCTTATTTATTAGCGGTTTAGTAATTGGGTTTACAGTCTTTGGGTACGGAACTCTAAAAATAACATGAAATTCACATACCATCTTTGTTATCAGAACCGCTCCAGGAGACGTCACAGTGATATCTGGGGTTTGGGACTTGAACGACAGGTCCCAGTCAAAGAACCGCATAGCGATAGTGCAGGTCCATCCTCGGTACAAACCTGGCGAGGCGGAGAATAACTTGGCTATTCTGGTAAGAGAACCAGTAATTAGTAGAAATACAAACCGACTTTATAAAAATGGATTTTAGAACTGGAACCAATTAAAATGGTACCAAACGGGAAGCACCAGCTTTCAAATAAAAAATATCATTGGTTTTAGCGAGTCATATTAGCGTGTTTTTATAACTACAATTTGTGGAATGAGCCGAGTTTTCCGAGTAGCTTTAATATGGGGTTATTCAAAAAGTCGGGTATGTCCTAAAACTGCGACCAGAACCACCAGAGGATGTGCAGCAGCGTCCTAATAGTACACGGTGAACGTACTGCGATCCCCAAGCCGCCTGCCAAGCGTGGGGATTATGGCAACACCCCTCTCTATGAGGGAGGCCTTATCCAACAGTGGACGTTAATTGGCTGATGATGTGATTCAAAAAAGCTGTTAATAGAATCAAAGGGTCGGCAACGTATCTGTGATTCCCCCTGGTGTTGCAGGTGTCCATAGGCGATGGTGATTGTTTACCATCAGGCGGCCTGTCTCCTTGTTTGCCAACTATGGCATAAAAAATAAAATAAATATTTATTAAAATGATTTACTATATCCGTGTATCTGTGATGATCATTTTGATTTTCTAGTATTGGATGCGACCATTGAAGCTGAGCATAAACATACAACCAGTATGCCTTGGACATCCACAAATCGGAGATGAATGCCAGTTCATTGGGTGGGGTGGAATTGGCCAAGGTACCTATATAACTAGTTGTTTTATATTTGCATCTATATTATAATTATGTATTTCTTCAAGTTATTCGACACAGACATATTCGACACACGTTTTTCATACTAAGGTAGGTACAGCTTCATTAATATTAAACCATACTAATATAAAAAATGTGTAATTGTCTTTGTTGGTACCTCTTTCACGTTGCAGTAAAACATTTTCGTAACATATTTTACAATACTTATCAAAAATATATTTAGGTATGTTTTATTTTAACACTATGTACTACATCAAAAAGCCTGGAAAGACATGGGGGAGGCCTTTACCCAGTTATGGGTGCCCCAAAAAAAATCTATTTAAGTACCTACCTAATTAAAATAAGTTTGTAAAATTTATATTTTAAAACAATAAAGGCTTTTTTATTTTATTTTTTTATTTTCATCCAAAAATATGTCGGGGTGTCTGTCATTTCGATGGAACGTTGTATAACACCCAGCTCTTTGTTTTGGTCTATTGGTTATCTTCAACTAATTTAATTTCCAATATTTGTAGGTATTCAACAACCACGGTCGCGGTGGCAACGCGCCACAGTTCGAGCTTGCTCTGGTCGGCTTGGCATACACAAACACACAAGATTACCGGGAGATCCTTTCTGCGTGTCTGCATCTCGGGAGACAGTGGTAAATAAGAACACATAATGTACACGAATTCATCACGTGCCTACAGGGTTGACAACTTTGTGGTTTGTGAATCTACAATAATTATATCAATACAAAAAACAGACTTCTAAAAATGACAGAACTGGACATAATTAAAATGGAACCACACGGTAAGCACCAGCTTTCAAATAAAAAAATAATTTTCAAAATCGGTTCACCCAGTCGTAAGTTCTGAGGTAACAAACATTTGGCCTAGCGGTAGCATGTGCACTTTTCAATCTGACGGCACCCGGTCAAGCCTCGGCCCTGTGCCAATGACTTATTTAGTATTTAGATAAATTCTGTGCAATTTCGCTCAAAAACGGTGAAGGAAAACATTGTGAGGAAACCAGTATTTCCAAGAACCTCATCTCATCCTATTTCTCCCTCTGAGAGAAGGCCCATGTCCCAGTAGTGGGAACATGATAGGCTGATAATGAAAACGATGAACAATAGAACTAACGTACTGACAGAACATTGCATCCCAGTTGCCATATAGAGTTGACAGCTTTTGCAAGTTTGTTTTTAAAATAATTTGGTATCAGCCAACTGATTATTCTGTTGCAGACTGGTATCGGAGGTCCACTCATTTGCGAAGTAGCAGGACTCAGTTCCATCGTCGGTATGGTGGTGTCACGAGACGGCGGCTACGTGTTGACACCTATCCGAGACTGGGCGATGAAGTAGGACAGATAAGTCACTGGGTGAGTCAATACCATCCAAAAAAGATGCAACACATTTGAAACTCTTTTTGTACCTACCTTAAGTTGGGCGCGCAATGGAGGTTGGTTTATCATTGGGCAAATGCTGCTCAAACTGCGTCGGCGCATTCCTACTCGTCGGGGGTAGTCGTAGTGTTTATTTTCAAGATATCGAATATTTTTTTTAGGAGTAGGCTTGCGTTTGACCGCCAACTCGCCTAATGTTAAGCGATGTTGTGGTCTACGATGGAGCACGGTAAATTTAAAGCAGCAGTATTTCAAAAGCTTTTCTCGGAATCTCGGTATTTTGGAACAATAATGGTATTTGTTACAACTTTACAAAGGTTACAACTATTTGTTTTTTACGGCTTATAAAAAAAATTGTTACTTTGTTTTGCATGTTAGCTACTCCTGGCGGTATATTTATAACTAGCCGCCCACCCCGGCTTCGTACAGACTTCGCTTCGCGCCACCGTACCGTACGGACGTGCCCGACCGCCGCTCGCTGCCCCCCGCCTCAATCCGCCGGAGGCCCAGCCCCCGCGCGGGTCGCATCCCGCTGTGCCGCGCGCGCGTGTTCGTGTGTGTGTGTTTTGTGCTCGTAGTGTCCGCCGCCGCTGCCGTTTCTAGCGTGCGTGCTAGTTCATTGTTTAGTTCGCTCCAGCCGTTGCCTTTTTCGTGGATACCAGGTACTCACCTCACGTTATCACTCACTTGTTTTTTCGTGTACTCATCTCACATTGTTGTTACTCACTCACCCGGTACTCATCTCCCTGCCCCGGTAGGGAGACTACATTCACCTTAGCCTGTTGGGGGGACCCTTCCCCCCAACCCAATATTGACTTTGTTTTGACTCTGTTTTTTAACTTTGTTTAATTAAGCCTTCCGCTAATATGGCGACCAGGAAGGATCTCGAGACCGCCCTCGAAGCGTTCTCAGGCCCCTTCCTGGCTCAGCTTATTGCCAATCCGGCAGACGCGGAGAACTTTCTCCGCTCCCCAGCGACGTTCGCGGCCTCCTTTTTTACCGGGAAAGCTTCCAAAGCCTCCCCCTCCCCGTCCTCCTCCCTTACCCGTAAGGCTCCACCCAAGCCCAAGCCTGGGCATGACCGCACCGCGGCGGCCAAGCTGACGCCTTCCTTTAAAGGCCCAGCCTCTGCTCCCAAGTCCCGGGCTCCCTCAACGAGCCGCTCTCGCTCGCGCTCTCCCAGGCGCATTCGGTCGCGCTCGCGCTCTGTAGCCCCTCGGGAGAAATCCTACCAGAGGAGCCACTCGCGCGCCTCACTCAAGGTCACGGCCTCTCTCGATCCCATCCCTCCGCAAGAGGAGATGGACACCGCTTGCAACGACGGCTTCACAGTCGTTGGCAAGGGCAAGAAGCGCCCTGCTTCTTCTGCATCCCCCCCTCCTCCGTCCAAGGCCCAGTGCCCATCTTCTGGAGCTATGCCTCCCACCGATGCTGCCGCCGCTCCTCCAACGCCCGCGACAACATCCTCCAAACCCCCCCCTCCTCTTGTCTTACGACGAAGAGAAGACTGGGAGCGCGTCTCCCAGATTATGTCCGACAATGACATAAAGTTCGTCGCAAAATCCGTCAGTGACGGAATTAGCATCAGGGTTACCACCTCTGACAACTACCGTCTCCTGACCAGAGTCCTCCGGGAAGAGAGCCTAGCCTTCCACAACCACCCGCTTGAGGAAGAAAAGGTCCTCCGCGTCGTCATACGCGGCCTTCCCAAAGAGATCCCCGTGGATTCGATCCGCGAAGATCTCAAGGACCAGGGTTTCCCCGCCCGAGAGGTCCACCGCATGTACCGCGGTAGGGCCAAAACCCCTCTTGACCTCGTGTTGGTCATCTTAGACAAAACACCAGAGGGGAAAACCATCTTCAATCTGAAGGCGGTTCTTAGCCTCTCCGGCCTCAAGGTCGAGACCCCGCACCGCAAAGGTGTTCCCGGGCAGTGCCACCGCTGCCAGCTCTACGGGCATGCTGCCCGCTTCTGTCATGCTGCTCCTCGCTGCGTCAAGTGCGCCGGCGAGCACAGCACTTCCGAATGCTCGCGGGAAAAGGGCGACCAAACCCCGCCCAGTTGTGTGCTCTGCGGGACCACGGGACACACCGCGAACTATCGTGGTTGCCCCAAGGCCCCGAAGGCCGCAAAGGGGCAGGGCAAAACCCCTCGTCCCCACCAGCTTTCTCACTCCAAAGGAGCCGGCTCTAAGTCGAAACTCCCCGTCACGCAGGCTCCCAAATACGTGGACGCCCCTGCACCGTCAACCAATGCATGGACCAAGCCCCTGCATGCCCCTCAGGCCTCCCAGCCGCCCACTGCAACTCCGGCCACCACATCTGCTCGCGTCCAGAACAAAGTCCGTCCCTCTCTCGCGCCCCATTCGGCCCCTCCCTCTTCAGGCCATTCTGGTCTAAAGTCGGACCTCGCCTTCCTGGTAGAAATTGCCACGACCCTAGACTGTGAGGAAGTACGGCTGGTAGCCCGCAAAATTCGGAATGCTGACATCACCGACGTCTTCGACGTCCTGGCAGAGCACTCCACTCTTCTTGATTCAATCAAGCGTCTGTCCCCTCGTCTTAATTCTGGTAACTATCATGGATAGTACACCTAAAAGACTGAGACCTCGTTCTTTATCGTTGGCATGGTTCAATGCCAACGGCCTCTCCACAGAATCAAGGGACCAACGCCCCCTGATTCACCAATTCCTCTCGACCCATCAGGTCGATGTTATGCTTGTGAACGAGACTTTTCTGAAACCAAGCAAGAGGGATCCTAGGATCGCAAACTACTTGCTGGTACGTAATGATAGGACTACCGCCATGAAAGGCGGGACTCTTATCTATTACAAAAGGTCTCTTCACTGCATTCCTATCCCTACTCCTCCCCTCATAGCTATGGAAGCGTCCTGTTGCCGTCTCTCGATGACCGGTCATCAGTCCATCACACTTGTATCTTGTTACCTCTCCGGTAACAAGACCCTCCACAGGAGCGACCTCGAGGCCCTCCTGTCTCTAGGAAGCGCCGTCATTCTGGCTGGCGATTTCAACAGCAAGCACCTCATGTGGGGATGCAACGTGTCCAATGTGAAGGGTAACCTCCTGAACTCCCTCTCTGACGAACTCAACTTTGATATCCTCCCTCCCAGCACCCCGACAATCTTTCCCTCCAACCTGGACCTAAGACCTGATGTACTCGACATAGCACTTCTTAAAGGCGTAACACTTCGTTTACGCTCGTTAGAGGTGCTACACGAACTCGAATCTGACCACCGACCCGTCCTTATGCGACTAGGCCCCGACCCGACTGACAGACCTCCTGAAACCAAGACCGTGGTGAATTGGAAACAATTAGGCGAAGCCCTAAAGGCGATCAATTCTCCAGACTTGGACAAAATCCCCGATGACATCGTGACCCCTGACGACGTCACCACCTCAATCGACGCTCTCACTAGCCATCTTCGCACCGCTATAGGTACATCCTCCAAGCAGGTCCCAGCCGAGGAAGACCAACGCTGGGTCCTGCCGGAGGACGTGAAGGAGCTTCTGAGAGCGAAACACGCTGCCGCTAGGGCCTTTGACTGGTATCGCACCGAAGATAACAGAGCCGCTCTGCGGTATTACGAGCGTGCCGTAAAAAACCGCATCAGTGAGCTCCGTAATCAGAGGTGGGATGACCTACTTTCAGGGATTCAGCCAACCCACCAGGCATACTGGCGGTTGGCTAGATCTCTGAAATCTGACACCGTGACTGCCATGCCCCCCCTCACCCGACCTGATCTCCCCCCCGCTTTCGAAGACGAGGAAAAGGCCGAATGTCTGGCCGAAAGCCTCGAGCAGCAATGCTGCCCCTCTTTAGCTCAGGTCGACCCTGCCCACCGCGAAGCGGTGGACAGCGAAGTCGAACACAAATCCTCCACCCCGCCCGTTGATACCCTCGAGCCAGTCACGGCTTCTGAGGTCGAGTCGATCATCAAGGGCCTCCAAGTCAGGAAAGCCCCTGGTGCCGATGGCATCTCAAATAAAGTGCTCAAGCACTTCTCAGTCTCGCTTGTGTACCTTCTAGTCAGCATCTTCAATGCGGCCATCAACAATTCTATCTTTCCCGATGCCTGGAAGTCTGCCGACGTAATCGGCATTCACAAACCAGGTAAAAAGGCTTCTGAGCCCTCCAGCTACCGTCCCATTAGTCTCCTCAGTACTCTGGGGAAGATTTATGAGCGCATCCTTCTGAAGCGCATCTGGTCCCACATCAGGGACAACAACCTCCTCCCCGACGAGCAGTTTGGCTTTAGAGCCAAACACTCCTGCGTCCAACAAGTGCACCGCATCACGGAGTACATCCTTGAAGGTTTCAATAAGAAACCATCCCACGGCTTCACCCACAAGCCCATCTATCAGGGCACAGTTGCGGTCTTCCTCGACGTCGCAAAAGCGTTCGACAAAGTCTGGCATAACGGGTTGATATACAAGCTATATCAATTCGGAATGCCAGACCGTCTTGTACTCATCATACAAGACTACCTCACGGCTCGAAGCTTTCGCTATCGCGTCGAGGGAGTTCGCTCCTCACCTCACTCCATTGGTGGCGGTGTCCCTCAAGGCTCCGTCATGGCACCTGTTCTCTTCACGATTTTCACAAGCGATATTCCCCGATCTCCCAACGTGAACATAGCTCTCTTCGCTGACGACACCGCCCTCTACACCAGAGGGTGGAACAAGATCATCCAGCGGGCCCACCTTCAACGAGCCCTCACTCACCTAGGTGACTGGTTCAAGAAGTGGGCCATCACGGTCAATCCTGACAAAAGTGCAGCAATGTACTTCCACCCATCCAAAAATCCCCCCGCTAAACCCATCACGCTTCACGGGAAGCCCATCCCTTGGACACACTCCACCAAATATCTCGGCGTGACCCTCGATCGTCGCCTCACTTTCTCAAAACATATCCAGATAGTCCGCAACCGAGCGGCTTTCTTCCTAGGCCGTCTCAGCCCCATCCTTGGCGAGCGTAGTAAATTGTCACTTAGGAATAAGCTGACAATTTACAAAACTTGCATCCGTCCCGTCATGACTTATGCCTCCGTGGCGTTCGCCCACGCATCCCGCGTTGACCTGGACAAGCTTCAGGTCATCCAAAACCGTTTCATACGCAGAGCGGTCGGCGCTAGCTGGTACATGCGAAACGCCGATTTGCACTGCGATCTCGAACTCCCGTCCATTCTTCAATATATGAAGCACACTTCCCGCCGCTACTTTGAAGCGGCGCCCCACCATCCCAACCCTCTCGTAGTCCAGGCCTCGAACTACTCGACAGACACGACAAACACTCCACCCCTCCGTAGACGCCCCAGAAATATCTTAGGCGACCCGGACGACCCCATCGCCGTCGTCACCTCGGCGGCGTTGGGCTCGTCCGATCCGACTACTCCTGGCAACAGGAAATATTCAGTTTTTGGTATAGGCGCCGGTTACCACAGGCACACACACACACAACGATCCCGCCGGCGGGATCGGAGACCCCCAGGATCTGTTAGAAGATCGGTTAGATTCTCTCCAAATAATCATTCAGTTCAACAACCTACTAGGGCCACAGGGCACACCCCTTCTGGGGTGCCAGGGCAAGTCTAATCTCCCACTCCCGGCGACGGTCCAAGCCGAGGCTCGTACCTCCGAGGTGCCCTTGCGCTTGTCGCCCAAAATCTAAACCATGTTGGCCCAACGCCCTCTGCGTTCACCAACTAGTCCGGTCAAGCTGTAGAGGCCGCAAGGCCAACAGCAATAAGTCACATTAGAAAAAAAAAAAAAACCGGCTTCGTATAAGTGTTTTTTTTTTTTAAACATTCTTGTAATAAATTAAGCCTATGTTACTCAGGAACAACGTAGCATTCTAATGGTGAAAGAATTTTTTAAATTGGCTCAGTAGATTTTTCGTTACAAACATCCAAAAATACAAATCTTTCCTCGTTATAATATTAAGTGCCTTTGTTCTCCATATGCAACTATAGAGAACAAAGGCATTATTTTTCGTACCGACCTTATGAGAAATGATTTTGACGCTGACTGTATATTCAAAAGTTAAAGTAAAATAAATGTTAATCCAAATCAAAACTTGATCAATCATAGACATTAGGCGAGGAGTTATATTGTTAGTTAATCCAAACTACATTTTTCCAATTTTCAATTTTATTACTCGGTCTTTTATTTTATTACACAAGACATCAAAATGAGTCAAAAGCTCTACAACCATATAATTTAAAAAATTACAATAGATGACTACCACTATGAGAGCGATGTGGTAATAAAGGGCTTGCCAGGATAGATGGCACACCGGTGAAATTTGAGCAAAAAATATGTTTTTTACATCTCGCAATAAGGTTAAATTGTATAATTGAGAAGAAAAATATTAAGATGCTTTACAATAATATTTTGCAGGATATTTTAGACGTGCTTAAACGAGACAATGAGAATGTGTAATAAGTCTGTCCCGTGTCACACGGTAGGATAGAATCGGAAAAATATTGCCCGTTTTTTTTTTTTGTTTGAACCGTCTCCGTTGTGCCAAATATCCTTTCAAGTGTAAACTAGGAACTAAACAACATCTATACACATAAATTGGGAATGTCGAGATCCTACAATGAAAATAAAGTTCAACACAGATTTCATAATAAATTATATCATACTTGTACTTATAACGATCTTTGGTGTCGAACTCGATCAAATAAATGAGATAGATGTGGTTAAATATAATATGTTTATCTATCTACATAAATTCCAAATGAGCGATAAACTTAGGCCTGATACAGTGACACGTGTCGATTGCGTTGAATTTCCAACCTGTTTATCTAGTCTGGGAAGCGTTTCAGACAACACATTAGCGCTATTTCGCTGCGACGTCACGGCCCACCAATCACACGCCAGAACCAACGTCGTGACTGACCAATGGAAATTGTTTGTATTTTGAATGAATTAGTTTTTATGACTACAAGGCTGTCAATAGTGCTTCACAAAGGATTTTTATACATATTTTTAGCTTGATTATTGATTTATACATTGTTGATAATACAAAATACACTGTTCCAGGCCTTCTATGCTTATAACGATACAATTTAACAAGTCTTACACATTACAGCCCGTTCAACTGCAGTTTCCACCATTCAAACAATTCATTTTGTAACGAACAGTGAAATGAAACGCAATTAAAATTACTAACTAAAAAATTTGAGGTGCGGACGACGACTTTACTTGTCCGATTTCCATATTTTAAAACCGATCATTGCCATAAAATATGTAATTTATTTTAAAAAACCGATTCAAATTTAACTAGTAATAGTAGGCAAACCGAATATATAGATTTATGTATATATAAAATCGAGCAACAAAATGACTATGCGTTCAGCAATGGTCCTAACTTTTAAACTTAAAACTCATTGATTTTTCACTATAAAAAAACGCTGATTTAAGAGTTTTTTTTTTGCATTTTGTTGACTAATTTCTATACATACTTACTGAACACTATAGTAGTTTAGGTGTCGTCCACGCCCGATATTAATACTCAATAAGGGCATTTTATAAAAGTAAAAAAAAAAAGATATAATTATAAATAATTTGCCTAAATTCGTTCCTGTGGCCGCACATATGATGGCTACAATTTTTCATAAGAATTTTACGACCATTGCCTCGTCTACACGCATTTTTGTATCTGACTACAACATTTTCATTTTCAAATAATGTTTTAGCTCTCACAATTCTGATATAAAAATGTTTACACAGTTTTAGAAAGAACATATCTTTCACTTCAAATTTCATACAAAGAACACAGAATGCAACAAAATCACGCGAAAACTTCCGAATTTTAAACCCACTGTTTAATTTATGGCAAGAAAAATAATCAATTAGATAAAAGTACAAAATGTCAAAATTTAAATGACACTAAATAATACACAAATGAAGTACCATCGCGGTAAAATCATCAGACAAGAAAGAAAGGCAGTTACATAGGCGAAATTGATGCATTCCTTCAATTAACATACGATATTTTGAAGTAAAATCACTTGTAAATAACACAAAGCGCATTGTCCATAGCAAACAGCAAGAATTGCCTTGATAGTATATTTCCACTAGGCCAAAACATTGAAGCATTTTAGCAATCAAAATCTAGTTTATAAGATATGAAGTAAAGAATACAAGTTCTTAAACCGGCCCGTGTAGTCGAGGCGCGATCAAACACAACATAACATTTGGTACAATATAATTAGAATGTTATTTATTTAATAATAGAATACTATGTTGAATGACAAGATCAAGTTACATCACATTTGCAGCTCACGCTATCACCAGCGGCTCGTCGTCAGAGAAACCGTGGATCGGCGGGACGTCGTCATCGTCTGGAAAAATCAAGAAATAAACTTTTTATATTTTTTTCATGAGATTTTTATTAAACACCTTATATTGAAAGTCGTAAGGTGCACAATAAACAAAGTACAAAATGTTTTTCTTTAAACCCCAGATAAAAGAGCCCCTATAATCTTTAAACGGTTGAACATATTTACTTGAATCATAGCTAAGGACATTCTTTTAGCCACTTTTCAAACAACAAAAAAAACTAAATCAAAATCGGTTCAGCATTTTGGAAGCTGCAATGCCAAAGACAGACACACAGATACACAAGTTAAATTTACAACACCTCTGCGTTTGCGTCGGGGGTTAAAAACAACAACATCCAAATACAGACTGTATTTATAATAGGTCGGGGAAAAAGTCTTTTCGTATTTTGTATGTATAAAGTTGTAGTAAAAATCTTATCCGTTGTACTGTTTGTATCTGGCTGGTTTTGATACCATTAAAAAGATGACATTTTAAAAAAGGAATACAAAACGTAAAAAGCAATTTCCCGCCATTTTTCAATTGTTTTTTTGTTCGATAAAATGAGTGAATCTAACGAACAAATTCGATATATTGTGAAATTTTATTACAAAAAAGGGAAAAATGCGACACAAGCCGCGAATAAAATTTGTGACGTTTATGCTTCGACCAAAATAAAATGAATGGACGGGCCCTAACCATTGAACTTGATCAGTAAAAACGAGTCAAAATCGTCGGACATATACTTCAACACCTAATTATAAAAATGTACAGTATATTTGTTACAAAAAATAGATATCGGTTTTATTTGTGTATTTACACTTCGGTAAAGCATACGAATTCATAATTTTGTCAGATGTTTCGTTATCGCGTAACAATAGACTCGTGTTTCACTTCCTACGGCTAGAGACCGACTGAAACGAAATGAGAGCTGGCGCTCATTTTGTAATCTTCAAAAATGCGCTTCTACTGGGCCCGTCCATTCATTTTATTTTGGTCGAAGCGTTTATGGACCTAATGCAGTGTTATCAAGAGTAGCACAATGTTGGTTCAAGCGTTTTCAGTCCGGGAATTTTGATGTCAAAGATGCAGCTCGCTCTGGTCGCCCTGTTACGGATAAAGTCGATGCCATTTCTGAAAAAGTGGACCAAGATCGGCATATTAGTAGTTACGACGTAGCTGAAGAACTGGGGATTGACCACAAAACAGTTTTGACCCATTTGAAAAAAACTGGGTATACAAAAAACTCGATATTTGGGTGCCACACGAGCTCACTGAAAGAAACCAAATGAATCGTGTACTCATTTGCGATTCTCTATTGAAACGTAACGAAACCGAACCGTTTTTGAAAAGATTGATCACTGGTGATGAAAAATGGATCACCTACGACAAGAATGTGCGCAAAAGATCATGGTCAAAGGGCAGTGAAGCACCACAGACTGTAGCGAAACCCGGATTAACACGTAATAAGGTGATGTTGTGTGTATGGTGGGATTGGCAGGGCATCGTTCATTATGAGCTTTTGCCGCCGGGCAAAACCATCGATTCGGATCTCTACTGCCAACAGCAGATGAGACTCAAACAAGAAATTGAGAAAAAACGGCCGGAATTGATCAACAGAAAGAGTGTGGTCTTTCATCATGATAACGCCAGACCGCACACATCTTTGGCCACTCAGCAAAAATTTAGAGAGCTTGGTTGGGAAGTGTTAATGCATCCACCATATAGCCCAGACCTTGCACCCTCAGATTTCCACCTGTTTCGATCTCTTCAGAATTCTTTGGGTAGTGTTAGATTAACATCAAGAGAGGACTGTCAAAACTACTTGTTGCATTTTTTTGATCAGAAGTCCCAAAAATTCTACAGCAACGGGATCATGTCACTACCTACAAGATGGCAACAAGTTATCGAACAAAATGGCACATATATATTATAATTAAATGTAATTAAACTTGAAAAAAATATGTCTTGAATTTGTTTAAAAAATACGAAGAAACTTTTTCCCCGACCTTATATTTATAAAAATAAAAAAAAACTATTTCCTTTAAATAGAATTTTGGCGTCGTACATCTTGTAGATTTACCAGCGTCAAGTCTATACATCTATACATATAATAAAAACGTAGAGAGAAAATATAAGACTATAAGGTGCATATTATCGTACCGTGTTCGCCGATAGTCGCTTGCCCGCGTCGGTTGTCGTATCGTGGAGTATGCGCAGTGAACCTCAGGAAGGATCGCGTCAGACGCCTGTGTCGTAGCGCCATGTGTATTAAAGCTGCCGCGAGTGCGACGGCGCAGATGATGGCGGCGCCTGCGCCCCACCATAACGCTGATACGGCCGATGCGGGCTCCGGTTCTGCACCTACAACATGATTTAGTAGTAAGAAACTTCAGTAGCCTTAGTACGAGCACTTGCGAAAAAGTTATCGTTACGTAAACGATAGCAAAATGTATAAAAAATTGAACAGCGCTCCTATCGGACGTGAAAAGAAACTGAATTTTTCTTACATTTGCTATCGCTCACGTAACGATAACTTTTCGCAAGTTCTCGTACTAAGGCCACTGATTAAACAAACAAGGAAAATATCCCTTGGTACAATTATCATTTCTGTTGATGTCTTCAATGTCATAAATTTTTTCATCATGATCAGATAGAAGACGTCCACTGCTGAACATAGGCCTCCTCCTTTAACCTCCACACTGAACGACATCCTGCCATCTGCATACACTGGATGCCCGCGACTCACAATGTCGTTCATCAATGTCGTCGTCAGTGTCGGTCCATCTAGTAGGAGGTCTACCTACGCTGGTCTACCGGTTCGTGGTCTCCACACAAGAACCTTTCTTCCCAATCGGTTATCGGTTCTTCGAGCGATGTAGCCTGCCCGTTGCAACTTCAACTTGCAAATTTTAATAGCTATGTCGGTGACTCTGGTTCTTTGGCGAATATTTACGTTACGGATTTTATCGCGCAAAGAAACTCCGAGCATAGCTCTCTCCATTGCCCGTTGCGTGACTCTGAGTTTTTCCAAAAGGCCAACAGTTAAGGACCACGTCTCAGTAGTAAAATATAAGAGAAGGCATATTTCCCTCCCTAGTACAATTATCGTTTGTGTTGAAATGTCTCCATTAATAATAATTAAATTTTTTCACTATACCACTAAACTGCTTAACGCAAAAACTGTAAGTATGGCTCATTTACAAATTTTTCACACCACAAGAAACTTGTAGCAACACCAATGAACTAAACTTGTGCGTGTTTTTCATGATATCCCCGAAATAGGCAAACCTGCAGGCCTAGCACGGGCCGTGGACAGATTGTCTTTCCACTGTTTTTATCCCGCTTGAAAGAGACAAAAGTATCATATTCTAGCTCTGTCGCGTCTACGCGCGGATAAAAACGGTGGAAAGACAATTTTTCCACGGCCCGTGCTAGGCCTGCTGCTGGAGAGCTAGGAGTGAAAAGCGTATTTATACCAATAAAAAAAATACGAATTTATTACTCTGCACGCTAATTTATTTATTGTTACTAATTTATTAGTTATAAGGATGTAACAACAAAAATTTAACTTACCTTGCATTTCCAAAGTTTTGACCTCGCTCAGATCGCTCAAGTACCCCTCAGGGGTGATCGCTCTCACGCCCACATACAAAGGTCCCTTGTCATACGACGGCAGCTCTATAAGTAGTGGTGAGAACTCGGCAGTAGTGGTAGTCATGTCGTCGCTCGTATGAAGTAAGTCGTCTGGGATTTCTTTGCGAGATACTATCACTTCGTACTTGAGGCCCCTGTAAATAATGAGTGACATAAAAAAATTAAAAAAAACAGACTTTTTTGTAGACCAGCATGCTCTTTGTCAACGTACACAAAGACATTGTTAAATAAACGATTTTGACTAATATTTTATATAAATGACATGACAGGATATGAACATCCCGCCGACGGCGGATGGGAACACAGTTTTTTTTTTTTTTTTTTTTTTTTTTATTTTTTACTTCTCATTTCTGTGGATGGGAAGCTACAGTGTGCTTAGAGCTTAGTGCGAAATTCGGAAGGAAACGTGGTCATATTTACGCAAGCAAAATATGAACCTGATACAATAATTTTGAAAACGCTCAAGTTTACTTCTTAGCAATTCTTCTAGTAAGGTCCAGATAACAGACATCAGCGACATTGGGAGCAAGAGGGATTGTGCAAGCGCAACTTTAGTTGCAATAGGTAGAAAACTACGTAACCTACGCAAGGAGCCTTGGAAGCAAATATTTTGCGACTCGTCTCAGCAAGCTGGCGCACCCTAGGACATACGAGTATGTTACATAGGTCGAAATTTATTCAGAGGTTATTAACTGTAACACTAAATCGGATCGTAACTCCATCAAAAACCATCCGTGGAAGTGTGTCCCATTCAATTTGGCAGATAATTCGTGAGGTTCCTATGACGATGACTTGCGTTTTAATAGGTTAACTTTTAGGACATAAAAAAATTACAGAACTGGACCAAATTGAAAGGAACACACGAGAAGCATACATCACACACATCATCAGCCAATTAACTTCCACTGTTGGACAAGGCCTCCCTCATAGAGAGGGGTGTTGCCATAATCCCCACGCTTGGCAGGCGGCTTGGGGATCGCAGTACGTTCACCGTGTACTATTAGGACGCTGCTGCCCATCCTCCGGTGGTTCTGGTCGCAGTTTTAGGACATATCCGGGTCCACGAGAAGCACCAGCTTTCAAATAAAAATGAATCATCAAAATCAGTTTACTCAGTCGAAAGTTCTGAAGTAACAAACATAAAAAAACTGTCGGATTGAGAACCTCCCCTTTATTATAAGTCGGTAAAAAATGTGAATAAAATGAAATACGACTCAAGTCGCAGTCGGTTCTCAAGGACTTAGCTGTGGAACGAAGAGCAGCGGAGCTCAGCGTGTTTTAACTGCCAGCTACATGGTTTTCTATATTATAATACAGCAGGACTTGTATAAGAAATATACTGACTTGTGCTTGTGTGAAAGCTTGTCGTCCCAGCTGACCATCACGTGTCCGTTGGGCGCCAACCACGCTACTACGTTACTTGTTTCCTCTAATTCTTTGCTGCGGAACGGAACGCAACTGATTTCAGCATCCTTTACTGCCTCCTGAAATTATAAAAGCGGTTCCATAACCAAGTCCTGCCACGGACCGGTAAGCGCAGCGTAGGTCGTCCACCCACAAGATGGACAGACGACCTGAAAGAGACCGCACGAAAACGCTGGATGCAGGCCGCTTTCAACCGGCCTTTTTGGAAGTCGATGGAAGAGGCCATCAGTGGACGTCCTATGGCTGAAATGATGATGAACCAAGTACTACAAACGTTGACTTTACGTCTGATATGAAAGTTACCTCTATGGTGGCTAAATAAACATATGTTATACGATACAAGTAGTATTTATGTGCATAACATCGCGCAGTGACCCTTCCATTTCACCTGCCTTCTACAATACGGCGCTACTCGACGCCATCGGTACTGGCTAGTTTAATATACTCTCATCATCTTCGTAATCAGTCAATTTTAGTCCACTAAAATATAGGCATATAGACGGTATATAGTCTGGGGTATATAAGTGTCTTCCAGCCACTGACGATAGATGACTTACGTATATCGTCATTCTAGTCTCAGGGCGTTCTACGCTACGTTTGCCAATTTGTAGTCTAGAACATGGCTACCCCAAGGGTAATCTGTTCTACGACCGATTTGTCTAGTTCAGTGCTTGTTAATACGCTCAGCTATTTCGGGGACTTTGTGTCACAAACTACACAGTCTATTGATTGTGGTCAAGGATTGTAAATTCATAACAGTTTCACCATAAAAATCATGACTTACATGGACACAGATATTATATCTGCCTCCAACGGGCACGCCTTGTAAAACGTGTTCTATTTTTGTCAAATTCGTCGGCGCCAACTCGTAACTGCTCATTTTGTTTCTCGTCTCTTCAAATATCTCCAGCTGAAATAGAACACGTTTTTTTTTAATATATAACGCTTCACACTCCTAGGTCCGTCCTCATAGACTTTTGTTGATAATAATCAATATTAAAAAAAAAAGACTTCATAAAAGTTTCAGAACTGGACCAAATTGAAATGTGACCACACGGGAAGCACCAGTATTCAAATAAAAAAGAATCGTCAAAATCGGTTCACCCAGTCAAAAGGTCTGAGATAACAAACATAAAAAAAAATATATAAAAATACAGTCGAATTGATAACCTCCTCCTTTTTGGAAGTCAGTTAAAAATTACAAAACTGGTAGTAAAGTGGTTAAGTTTGAATAGAGTTGAACGAATGTAAAAGAAGATATTTTTTTTTAATAGGTTTGCGTTTTTGTCCTTCAACTCACCAAATCGACTGACTGATTAAGGTTGCCTGGAAGAGATCGCTCTTAGCGATAAGGCCGCCGATTGTTACACTAGTTTGTTTTTTTTAAAGCTATTTTATCGTGTAATATGTTATTTGTGGTGTGAAGAAGTTATCTATCTATCTATCGACTTTGAACCACCAAAGAAATAATAACTATGTTAATAGCGAGTTACAGATTCCACTTACCCTGAACGTCATAGGACTTAAAGAAGCGGTGCATCCAGCATCCCACAACACCTTCATTTGAGATTTCTTCACATCGTAGTCAACGCGTAAGTTCTTTACTCCAGCCCTGTAGACATAAAATGCTTAGTTAAAAATACGTACTCACAGATTCACAGCAAGTCTAATCATGGTTGCCTGGAAGAGATCGCTTTAAGCGATTATTATTTATTATTAAGTTTTCTTAGTCAAATGGTGATAGTGTGGCCGGGTTTTATACGTCGTTTATATCTTCAAAAATTGTAATACGCTAAAGTTAGAAAGAGATGATGATAACAATGGATTATCTTACCCGGGCCTTTGTTGAGTCATAATCTCTGGCGACCTGGACAATGGTCCATTGAGGATGCCCAGAGCGAATATATACGACTCACAAGCGTGCAGGTTGTTTATTTCTACGTTTAGCGCGTTTGTCACTATACGAGTATCTGAAAAAAATAATATAACGATGTAGTAGGTGTCATTCACATTAATGATGTAAGTTGAAGATTGCTTAAGTATTTATAAAAACGAAATGACTGTCTGAATTATCACAAAACCTCGAAAGCTACTCGGCCTACGAGCTGAAATTTAACATTGGGTATAGTAGTCCGCATTTTTTTTTGCGATAGGGCCGAAGCTGGGAGGTTCATCATCATCATCATCAATCAGAAGACTTCCACTGCTGAACATAGGCCTCCCCCTTTAACCTCCACATTGAGCGACATTCTGCCATCTGCATCCGCTGGATGCCCGCGACTCTCACAATGTCGTCGGTCCATTTAGTGGGAAGCCTACGTACGCTGCGTCTTCCGGTTCGTGGTCTTCACTCAACAACCTTTCTTCCCCATCGGTCATCAGTTCTTCGAGCGATGTGGCCTGCCCGTTGCCACTGTACTTCAACTTATATATAAGGTCGGGGAAAAAGTTTCTTCGTATTTTATAAACAAATTCAAGACATATTTTTTTCAAGTTTAATTACATTTAATTATAATATATATGTACCATTTTGTTCGATAACTTGTTGCCATCTTTTAGGTAGTGACATGACCCCGTTGCTGTAGAAATTTTGGGAATTCTGATCAATAAAATGCAACAAGTAGTTTTGACAGTCCTCTCTTGATGTTAATCTAACACTACCCAAAGAATTCTGAAGAGATCGAAACAGGTGGAAATCTGAGGGTGCAAGGTCAGGGCTATGTGGTGGATGCATTAACACTTCCTAACCAAGCTCTCTAAATTTTTGCTGAGTGGCCAAAGATGTGTGCGGTCTGGCGTTATCATGATGAAAGACCACACTCTTTATGTTGATCAATTCCGGCCGTTTTTTCTCAATTTCTTGTTTGAGTCTCATCTGCTGTTGGCAGTAGAGATCCGAATCGATGGTTTTGCCCGGCGGTAAATGCTCATAATGAACGATGCCCTTCCAATCCCATCATACACACAGCATCACCTTATTACGTGTTAATCTGGGTTTCGCTACAGTCTGTGGTGCTTCACTGCCCTTTGACCATGATCGTTTGCGCACATTCTTGTCGTAGGTGATCCATTTTGCATCACCAGTGATCAATCTTTTCAAAAACGGTTCGGTTTCTTTACGTTTCAATAGAGAATCGCAAATGAGTACACGATTCATTTGGTTTCTTTCAGTGAGCTGGTGTGGCACCCAAATATCGAGTTTTTTTGTATACCCAGTTATTTTCAAATGGGTCAAAACTGTTTTGTGGTCAATCCCCAGGTCTTCAGCTACGTCGTAACTACTAATATGCCGATCTTGGTCCACTTTTCCAGAAATGGCATCGACTTTATCCGTTACAGGGCGACCAGAGCGAGCTGCATCTTTGACATCAAAATTCCCGGACTGAAAACGCTTGAACCAACATTGTGCTACTCTTGATGACACTGCATTAGGTCCATAAACGTCACAAATTTTATTCGCGGCTTGTGTCGCATTTTTCAGTTTTTTGTAATAAAATTTCACAATATATCGAATTTGTTCGTTAGATTCACTCATTTTATCGAACAAAAAAACAATTGAAAAATGGCGGGAAATTGCTTTTTACTTTTTATATTCCTTTTTTAAAATGTCATATTTTTAATGGTATCAAAACCAGCCAGATACAAACAGTACAATCGATGAGATTTTTACTACAACTTTATACATACAAAATACGAAAAGACTTTTTCCCCGACCTATTATATGCAAATTTTAATAGCTATGTCGGTGACTCTGGTTTTTTGGCGAATATCTACGTTTCGGATTTTATCGCGCAAAGAGAAACTCCGAGCATAGCTCTCTCCATTGCCCGTTGTGTGACTCGTGAGTTTTTCCAAAAGGCCAACAGTTAAGGACCATGGTACAGTATGGTATCTAGGAGGTTGAGGGAGGTTAAAAGTTTATATGAAAGACTACGCTACAAAATAGGTGGATAGTCTTGAAGAGCTTACTGTGACAAGTGGATGGGAAAAAATCGAGGAGTTGAAGCCCTAAGCGATGGTCTAACAACAACTTTATTGCGTAACTTTTCTGGTAATGGCCTTCAAGAAACTCAGACTTGGCTTCACAGAAGCCAGTCCGTTTTTAAGCAAAGATAGGCTGCGACTAAAGGAGTAGAAGTATACGTAAACTCACCATTGGACAGTTCTCCAGGGTTAGTTCTATGTATCATGTTAGAATAGTGCACCTCGTAAGTTAGATTTTTGCCCTTGTATCTATCGCCCTTCGGAGGATTCCATTGCAACTGAAACAAGAAAGAAAACTTGAGCTTTCTTAGTTTTTAGTAACACCCGACGCAATCAGGGTTATAAGTTTAAAGTGTGTTTCTAAGTATTTGTGTGTCTGTCTGTAGCATCGTAGCTCCCAAACGGCTAAACTGATTTTGATTTAGTTCTTTTTTTTAACACGCTTTTATTAGCTTGGTATGTACATAGATAAATATATAATGTTTTTTTTAGTCTACTCTTCCTTCTTTAACCTTAAAAGAATAAATAAAAGTGTCATTACCTGAACCATGTTCTTTCCCGTCGGCATGGCTATAGAATCTGGCTTTATTTTCTCGTCGGGTATTCCATCGATTTTGAGAGGGATCGTAAACGGATCACTTGACAAAGACGCCTTCATCGCACGAATGTCAATGGACATATCGACGCCGGGCGGCAAATCTTTGACTAGAATTGAAGGTAATAAATAAACGTTGAGATACGAGCTTATAGTCAGAGGTGAACTTGATAATGGTGGATAACTTGGATCACACAATACAAAGATGCCACAATGACGCGCTAATTGCGGCAAAACTCAATCTGGCTGGACTCAATACGCAGCCAGATCGGAGCCACAGTCACGCGATAGTTGCCGTACTACACAGTAAGAGCCGTAACAGACACTTGGCTGACGAACCACCGTCTGACCAACAGGAGAAAAATAGAAAATTGACTCTTTCTCTCGGGAAAGAAGTTCCCACTTGCGATTCAGACATAATCGCCGTCTCGCTTGCTCAACGATGGTTCACGAGTTTTGACGATGTTGTGCAAATCGAACAGACATTCGAGAACTTAAATGTATATTATATACGGTTAGTATTGTTTCGATATAAATTGTATACAGCTATGTTTATATATAAAACTACCGACATTTATGAACTATAATTTTCTAGCCGTTGTGACTTCTATGTATAATTTTTCGAAGGTGGATAAGAACGCGCCGGATTGTCATTATGCAGTGCGGACAAAAAACTGATCTGACGAGACCTAAACTAGCGTAAAAGAATGAATACGCCGAGTTTTGCTTCATTGAAACGATTCAGGCGCATTGCATTCATGTTTGGTCGTTTAGGTCTGTAAACGGCATAACATCAAAATATTTTACGTTTACGACAATAAACAAGGATGCAATATCAAACAATGCGCTTGAGTAAGTGAGACGTATTCGGCATACGGCATTTTTAGTTAACATCTCAGACGCGCTTTATTATACTGCACGATCAATCTGACACGTCCAACGTTATTTGCCGTCTATGATACTAATTATACGATAGTTCTTAAAAAAATCGTCTCTTAACAGTAACGTAGGGTAACTTATTCCAATGTAGACGTTACATCGCTTGCATAGTGTTCAACGTCAATGTTATACCAGCATTGGCATTGCGCGGCGTTGCAGTCGGATAGCGGTTGCCTTACAACTAACCAAAAGGTCGGCGCAATGCGTAGCGTGCATCGAGTTTTTTTTTTTTTTTTTGGAGTTTTGGAGTTTTTTTTGGAGTTAACGTTTTTTTGGCATGTTTATGGCTTTATGGGTATTTTACTTCGGAGGCTTTAAACCTATATGTATTGACCATGCATGCCAAAAAGGGACAAGGCCAGTGACTGTTATTTTGATCATTAACACCATTTAGATATAGATAATTATCCTCCGACGCCCCAAGTTGGCAATGCTTAGATAGATTATACTGATAGATGGCGTTAGGACTTAGGAGTAGGTAATACCAGGCCTGGCGCACTCCACACTTTAGGTATGAAGCTACAAGTAGCCGACTTGTCGGACTTGCCGTGCCCGCTGCCGCGCGATAGACAGAGATAACACGACAAGAATTACGCGATAGACAGAGAGACAACTTGTAGGTTAATATAGCAGTAGGTAGTTAGCGCTCACACGTCCTGAATTGGACTTTATTGTGTGGTAGTAAGAGTCGCTACTTATTTAAATGCTCTTGCGGAGTGAATCTTCTGTACTTGTACTATATGTATTCTGTGGTAATACTTACTTGTAATATTATTCCCCGTGGTAAACATCGATTCTCTCTTAGCATAGTCGTTCGGCAATCTCAAGTCGATCTTATATTTCTCGACTCCGGGTATTTTGTGCCATTCTAAGTAGACTGAAGTGTCGGTGGGTCGAGACATGCTAACATTGTTGATGTCGTTGATGTCGTCGATATCACCGGCCTCTTCGAAGGTGATGTAGGCGGTCTCAGTGTAGTTTGAAGTGAAATCGTTGTTTGTTGCCGAAACCTGACGAGGGAAAATAAACAATTTCAGGCAACAAGCATTTATGGATGTACATGAAAGTGCCACATACGTGACTCCAAAAATGCTCAGTTGCCGACAAAGCTTGTAAAGTACTTTTCTCAAACATTGCGTGCATATTGCGATGCCTCAATTTTTTTTTTCAGTACTCTAACAGGCTTGGGTTGGCCGCCAACTCACCTGATGTAAAGCCATAATGCGGCCTACGGTGGATCACGCTTGCTTAGAAGAAACCGATTCACTCGTGATTTGAAGACACCCAGATTGTAACTATTGGGGATCACCTATTTAGGCCGCGCATTCCAGACGAGCAGTTCGTACAATAAAAGTGGAATCAAAGCGCTTGGTACGGGTGTTCAGATTAGCAACCATAAAGCGGTATCGATTTTTAATGTCTGCTCTGGCAGTCCGATAGAAAAAATCGATCCATCGATCGATAGACAGGCCCGATAACTTAGTTGTTAATGAATCTACCTTCTACGCTTGGAGGCGTGGGTTCGATTCCCACCTAGAACAAACATTAGTTTTTTTTATATTTGGGTGTTAATATCTATTGCAGTACGTATAAAAAAAAATGTATGTATATCAGTCTCTGGCAGCCATATTACAAGGAAACCGCACATTGAAAATATTAGAAAAAAAAATGTATCTCTTACAGGCGCACTACGTGGCATAGTACGATGTCTCCCCATACAGGTTAGATACACAATCTATAATTCAATGATCAAATCACATATTGACTACCTGATTGAGGTTTGGGGTACTGCGCCCAAAACAAATTTACAAACTTTACAAATAGCTCAAAATAAAATTATAAAAACGCTATTCCGATACCCCTATCTAACACCTACTATCACAATTTTTTAAGAAACGAAAATTATGAATCTGTCTCAAATATATAAGTACAATACATGTGTTCTGGTAAGGAAAATTCTGACTAAAGACATACATTCGCAAATAGTCTTTACAAAAAAGACACAAATCCAAAAACGTCTAACCAGACAAGCAAATAACATCTGTCTAAGAACCCCTAGGACTAATTATGGTAAAAGTAATATAATGTATGAAGGGGGGAACAACTTTATAACAAATTACCAAAAGACATAAAAGAAACAAAATCAGTAAACACATTTTTTTGTTTTTAAAAGATCACATTTTAAAGGATATTTCATTATTGTAACCATACATACCTACTTACTTATAATAAGACCATTAAAAACAAACAAAAAAAAACATATTTTTTTTCATACATAGGCCTTAGTTGCTAAGGCTTAGTAAACAATGCGCGGCACGGGCCGCTTGCACATACTCGGCAAATTTTTATAAACCTACCCTCTAAGTTTGTCTTTTTACTGTAATGTTAACGCATATTTTATTATATTTTGATTGTTTTGATATAGTAATTTTTAAACTTTCGCGATTCAGTTTATGTAATTAATATTTTATATCAGGTTAGGCAAAATTAAACTCAATAAAATTAACATTACCAACAAATATTTATCACAAATTCCTTATTGTACTTGAAGCGACGTAGAAGCGGAATTACACTAGAAATTCATCATCAAAACAGTTTTTTTTTTCGCGATTCGAACACATGTCACATGAACGTCGAGCGAAAGGTATCTATTTTTACCTATATTTAATAGTGCGATAAATATGAAAACATGTTTTGATATAGCTAATTTACTGTTGTAATATCTCTGTAAACTATGCTCAGTGGCGCTATAATACTTACCTATTATTACTGTGTTTTCTCAATAACTGAATTTGTACATTCTTTTGAGGAAATAAAAATCTTAAACTGTAATATCTATTTCAGTATGTATAAAAAAAAAATAGTATGTATATCAGTCTCTGGCAGCCATATTACAAGTTTTGCTTAGTTTGAGGTCAGATGACCATTTGTGCAATAATGTCCTAGATAATTATAGAGAAATTTCGTCCGATTTTGATCGGTTCAGCGTTTAGTGATGCGACGTCACACTGTGACGTCACTGTACTCACCCAGAAGGAATATACGACATTCGGCTTGAAATACGAGTTAATGACAGTTGACATGTTCTGTCCTCTGGCAGGGACCATTGTTTTCATTGGCGGTATGGGCGGGGCGTGGAACACAGTGTAGTATTGTATGAGACCGCGAGGGAACTCCGGAGCATCCCATAGTACTTGCAGGCGCGAGCCCACAGCTTGACGGATGGTTAGCTTACGGGGCGGAGATGGCACTGGAAAAATAAATTGTTACATACCTCTTAAGGGGCAGCTGAAACCACGCGGTTATATCGCTCGCGCATTTTTTTCATTTTAAGCCATACGTGACAAAAAAGCTGACGGACCGACCGCCTGATGGTAAGCGATCACCGTCGCCTATGAAACTCGTTTGTTGTATTGGACCCTCCTTTTGTTTAAACTTTTATATTATTATATCCGCCGTAACATTGCATATTCTGTGAAAACTTCAACTGGCTGTCTATTACGGTTCCAAAGATACAGCCGATTAAATGTAGGACGGACGGACAGACAGACAGCGTAAGCTCAGTAATAGAGTCCCGTTTTTACCCTTCGGGTACTGAACCCTAAAGTGACCGAGAGTGAGTGCGAGAGTGTACTGAGAGTCGCGGGCATCCAGTGGATGCAGATGGCAGGTTGTCGTTCAGTGTGGAGGTTAAAGGGCCTCCCCTATGCTCAGCAGTGGACGTCTTATGGTGATGATGATAAAGATGACTGAACCCTAAAAAGTATGTAGGAGATTTGCTTTTAGCTTACCTCCTTCTCCGGTGGTGGTATTGACGAACTTATTCGACGCATAAGTCTTGTTAGACTTGCTGTCGCGAATGTAGAATGTCACGTTGTAATTTGTAAACGGCTCCAAGTTTGAGAATCTGTCGACCAAAATAATGAAAGATCTGACTAAAAACACTTTTTTTTAAATGATATTGAGTGACGAGACGAGTGAAGTCGCTCGCCTGATGGCTCTTCACGCTTGCCCATAACACCTTAACGCCACTCAGATTTTGAATTTCAACAGTTCAAAACCCTGGATAGCAATGCACTGCGCTCGTCACCCCGAGATATAAGATGCCAAATCTCTGTGTGTCCTGTAATTTCGCTGGAAACATTGCCCTTCAATCCGGAACACAGTAGTGTTTGTACACTACTGCTTGGCGGTTGAATAACTGGCAAAGGTGTAGTACACTTACAAAAACAAAATATTTCAATAAGATAACTTATTTACATAGCGAACACACGGACATATATACCATTATTTACAAGCAAAAATACCCATGCAATGCACGCTGTGACTAGTCAAATCCAAATACATTTAGTTTTAGAAAAACTCGAGATATTATGATATTTTAAACCTGCTTAATCGAACTTAGTAAGGAGCATGAAGATTGATACAATATTGTAGAGGGAAGTGACTTAGGGCGCGTTCTGAATCCGCGGCAACAACACGAACGACAAATACGGGACGAACAAAAAAATCCTGAGTGCGCTATTGCAAAAGCAATGTTGGAGATGATTCGGAATGCGACCTTAATTTCAAAACGAGTTTTATTATACAAAATTTAGCGAACTAAGTTACACTTAGTTGCATCACACATGGAAAAGCTTTTTGTGCCTTAAAGGTCTCGGTTCACTACACCATGACGACAACAAACAACAAACCCACTACAATGTTCCGTCACCGACCAACACCGTAGCGTGAATACACGGGTGCTATTCCACCAGAAATGTACGAGGTAGCGGTGTGCGAGGAAATAATCAACCAATAGGAGGCGAGGAGGGAGGGAATGAAGCGATCCTATTGGTCGATTCTTTTCCATGCGCACCGTTCATCTTTCTCGCACATCTCTGGTGGTGCGCTCACTAGGTACAGCTAATAAATAGCTCAATGAGTTTATTTCTTTCTTTCTCCTCCGCCACCCTATAAAATACCAACACTAAAATAGCTTTATACTATTTGCAATTTTGCCTAGCCGTGTTATAAGTCTTCTCTTCCTTATATTGTAGGTTTCATTGAAAAACATGACATGTCAAAAAAAACATGTCTCGGCAACGCCATCCATGACAAGTTTTTTTTGTTTGGAAAACCTCTCATTCCAAATCGATTGTTTTAAATTATGAAACGAAATGTAGAAATCGTGGTAATATGAAATTTACGTACCTATAAATGCTGTCATTAGTCCACGACTTGTTCGTCCACTTGCCATCGCTGACTTTAGCGATGGAAGGCAGGAAGCTATAGAGCACCATCTTCTGCTGAGCCATCCAGCACGATATCAGGAAACTGGTAGAGTTTATCGACGATTGGTCCACGCCGATGCTTAGAAACTGTGGAAAATGAAATAACAACCGACTTCACAGAAAGTTCAACAAACGGGATGCATTCATTAATTTGTAATATTTTCCTCAAACTTTAAAGGAATAAAAAAAAAATATCTCGTGTGTTAGAATTCTTTCATCAATATTGATGCGTTTTGTTTGTTATTATTTATTTTATTCCACATTTTGTGAACATATTTACTTGTTTTTTTTTACTTCTTTTGTATGCTATAGGCGGCAAACAAGCAGACGGGCCACCTGATGGTAAGCTTTTTTTTTATTGACTTTACTAAGTGGTTCTTAACCTGCTTCAATGATACAAATAATTTTGTACGAGTGCTTGTTGGTATGGCAATTTTGTTCAAGCTCTTCTTAATTTTGAAGTCGTTTTTTATGCTGATAATTATTTGCGTCTATGTATTGTATTGTTAGGGTTTTATTTACAATAACTTAAATAACATTTCAATAGTAAAAAATTAAAAAAAGACATTATTATCATATTACACATAATATATCATATTACATATTATAATAGGTCGGGGAAAAAGTCTTTTCGTATTTTGTATGTATAAAGTTGTAGTAAAAATCTCATCGGTTGTACTGTTTATATCTGGCTGGTTTTGATACCATTAAAAATATGACATTTTAAAAAAGGAATACAAAAAGTAAAAAGCAATTTCCCGCCATTTTTCAATTGTTTTTTTGTTCGATAAAATGAGTGAATCTAACGAAGAAATTCGATATATTGTGAAATTTTATTACAAAAAACTGAAAAATGCGACACAAGCCGCGAATAAAATTTGTGACGTTTATGGACCTAATGCAGTGTCATCAAGAGTAGCACAATGTTGGTTCAAGCGTTTTCAGTCCGGGAATTTTGATGTCAAAGATGCAGCTCGCTCTGGTCGCCCTGTTACGGATAAAGTCGATGCCATTTCTGAAAAAGTGGACCAAGATCGGCATATTAGTAGTTACGACGTAGCTGAAGACCTGGGGATTGACCACAAAACAATTTTGACCCATTTGAAAATAACTGGGTATACAAAAAAACTCGATATTTGGGTGCCACACCAGCTCACTGAAAGAAACCAAATGAATCGTGTACTCATTTGCGATTCTCTATTGAAACGTAAAGAAACCGAACCGTTTTTGAAAAGATTGATCACTGGTGATGCAAAATGGATCACCTACGACAAGAATGTGCGCAAACGATCATGGTCAAAGGGCAGTGAAGCACCACAGACTGTAGCGAAACCCAGATTAACACGTAATAAGGTGATGCTGTGTGTATGATGGGATTGGAAGGGCATCGTTCATTATGAGCATTTACCGCCGGGCAAAACCATCGATTCGGATCTCTACTGCCAACAGTAGATGAGACTCAAACAAGAAATTGAGAAAAAACGGCCGGAATTGATCAACATAAAGAGTGTGGTCTTTCATCATGATAACGCCAGACCGCACACATCTTTGGCCACTCAGCAAAAATTTAGAGAGCTGGGTTAGGAAGTGTTAATGCATCCACCACATAGCCCTGACCTTGCACCCTCAGATTTCCACCTGTTTCGATCTCTTCAGAATTCTTTGGGTAGTGTTAGATTAACATCAAGAGAGGACTGTCAAAACTACTTGTTGCATTTTATTGATCAGAATTCCCAAAATTTCTACAGCAACGGGGTCATGTCACTACCTAAAAGATGGCAACAAGTTATCGAACAAAATGGTACATATATATTATAATTAAATGTAATTAAACTTGAAAAAAATATGTCTTGAATTTGTTGATAAAATACGAAGAAACTTTTTCCCCGACCTTATATATTGTGTCTAGGTTGACAAACCTGATATGCATGTCCTTCCGTGTCAGAGCTAGAACAGTTGGTCTCATCAGACCCGTCCCAGCAGTTCTCGACCCCGTCGCACACGTAGTTGAGAGGGATGCAGTCGGTTATATCGTCGCAAGTAAACTCACCCGCCGCGCAGTTCGAACGCGACTTGTTTTTCTGTAAAGAAAAATATAAAGCATCAGAGCTAGCCTGCATCAAACATTAAGGTTGACACTACACCGTAGTGCAGCCGGATTAAAATATCTTATTTTCAAGAAGATAGGCGTTTATTTGTATTTTCTTTGAAAAATCAAGCTTCGCTTCGCTTCGTTAGAGTTTCATGGTTCACATGCTCTATGTTTGGCAAATAATAATCCCTTTTTATTCAGTCACTCCAACGGTCTACCCGCTATCTTTGTCACCCGCGCTACCGCGCTGATATAGGCAATAGTCCAGTCATCTTAGGCCAAATTAGGTTAATATCTTGGAAAATCGACATACCCACCATATATTACCACGTAAAAACTTTGTATTTTGGCATCCTAAATCTGTTCTCAAAATTCACATATAATTGGATGGTCGCAAGTTTTAAAGTCAGGGGTCAAATTTCACAAAAATAGTTTTTTTTTTTTTGGAAATATCTCGTTTTATTTATTTATTTATTTTAATGTTTTTTTTTTCTTTTTTTTTTTCTATGGGTTCACGCACCATCAGCCGTTTCGAGAAAGGGTCTCTTCTGAGCATTGCTGATGTACAATAATTAGGTCATTGGTACTGTAAAATTAACCTAATATCCTAATACTTACGGTCTTATTTGGACAAAGCTGCTCGTCACTTTTATCCGCGCAGTCAAAAGTTCCATCGCAGAGCTTGGTATTAGCCACACAGCCTTTGCCATCCCCACATGGAGTCTCTTCAGGACCGCAAGGGAAAGCGGTGCGCGGTCGCGTTGTACAATCCTTCTCGTCCTCACCGAATGTGCAGTCTTTCACGCCATCGCATACCCACGTGAGGGGAGTGCATACGCCTGAGGGAGACGGGATGTTTTTGAATAGCTTCAAAAAGTGACCATGCATACGGTTGGTACTTTGGTTTCAAATGTCAAGTTCAGTCACAATGTTACTGATGAGGAATATCATTCGAATATTTGGTTTAAATATTTTATATGCTGACATTTACATAGATATTTAGGCGCTTGAGCAAACAAGATAGCGAAATGCCTTCATGCTCCTAATTTAAATATCTACCTTAGTTTCAGATTAATAAAGAGCGGCAGACTTATTTTGGATGTCTGTTCTTCAGGAGAGTTCGTCTGTGATTGCGTGCCAGTAAGGGATAGTTGGCTATCGGATAGGTGTTTGATTCGTAAAAAATAACAGGCTTGGTAAAAAATATACAAATGTTAATACACAGTGTACTGAGGAAATTATTCAAATCGCCTAATAAAGTTCTAAAGTTTCCGTAAAGTGTGTGTGTGCGTTTAAAGTTTTTATTCGGTTTAGGAAGGGATGCTCTGTATCTTTCTCACAAAGTGTGTCAGTACGGAGATTGTATGGCGTACCTCAAGTGACGTCATTAGCATAGTGCGCTCTCTGTGTAACAAAAAAAACACTTGTATCTCCCACTAGATGGATCGACGACATTGTGAGAGTCGCGGCCATCCAGTGGATAAAGATGGCAGGATGTCGTTCAGTATGGAGGTTAAAGGGGGAGGCCTATGTTCAGCAGTGGACGTCTTCTGGCTGATGATGATTATGATCTTCCTTAATTATGAACACTTTTTGATTTCAGTGATAAGCTCTATTTATGGTCACCTTTTTAATATGGCAATAAAAAACAGTACGGTAGCCTAGAATCACGAACGGACATCCTTCATAAGGTGTAGGCTTTTATGAATAGCAATACGATCGAACTTAAGCAAAATCTCTGCTGTTCTAGTGTCCTTATCACTTACCAGGAGAGCACGTGAACTGGTTCTTTCCACACTTCAGCTTAGCCGCCGAATGTTCCGGACTAGAATTCTTCGTTTCCGGCAGTACCAACCCGCAGCCAATCTCGTCCGAATGATCCCCACAGTCATCGATCCCGTCGCATCTCCACCAATCAGGGAGGCAGTTCCCGTTCTCGCACTTGAACATCCAATCAAGGCAGGTGCCGTTGCCTGGGAAGTTGGGGCGCATAGCTGTGTTGGGGTTGGGGAGGAGTTTCGAGTGGCCAACGATATTCGTGCAGTTAGCTTCGTCTGAGCCTTCTATGTCACTGCAGTCGTTTTCGCCATCGCATACCTGACATGAGACATATATAGATTTAGCGATAGACAACAATCATAAATAGTGATAGAAATTAATATAAATAATTATCTTCAAAACCGTAAATTGTGATTACTTTTACTAGATTTTTGAACATAAGATTTACAGTCTTATAATCTTAAAAAGTTGATACGATACAGGGAAATATTAGAAGAAAATGTTTATTTGCAATGTTATTGCAGCTGTCAGTGCTAAAAAAATAGGACAGAAAATAGTTTTGTTTTTATTAATTATGTTCTTTATTTTTATTTTACTAATGTACTTATTTACTATTAAATAAATTAAATTTTAACTAAATAAGTTTAAATTAAATTTCATTCAAATGAAATTATAATATAAATAAAAATTTATTTAAATTTTAAAAAATTATGATACTGGGTGACGAGACGAACGAAGTCGCTCGTCTGATGGCTCTTCACGCTTGCCCATAACAGCACAACGCCACTCAGAATTTTGAACTTCAAAAGTTCAAAACCCTGGTTGGCAAAGTTGGCGGTCAAACGAAAGCCTATTACAGAATAAAAAAAATGGCAATGCACTGCGCTCGTCACCCCGAGATATAAGAAGTAAAATCTCTGTGTGCCCTGTAATTTCGCTGGAAACATTGCCCTTCAATCTGGAACACAGTAGTGTTTGCACACTACTGCTTGGCGGTTTCTAATTTTAATTAAATTAATTGGTTAAAAGTCTTGCATTTGGCCGCCACTTTGCCTGACGTTAAGCGATGATGCGGTCTACGATAGAGCACACTTGCTAAGAAGAAACCGATACACTCGCAACCGATAGCTTCAGAATGTAAAGTTTTAGGACATGGTCCGTACAATTAACACCGAAGTCTTTTATAGCCATAGCTGGTAGTTTGACATTTACCTTGAGCTCCATTTTCGTATTTACAGTTGTGATTTCTTAGCATGAAAAAGTATTTGTTCCGTTTTAATATCAATCGAGATTCTGCATACATAATGACAGCACATTTATGTTCTTAAATGTCTATGTATTCTACCTGGTTATAAGCAAGCTTCGTGAAAGGCGTAAAGCGGTAAACAACACCTATAGTTACCCAAGACTTGAATATGCACTTTCCAGTGGTACAGCGAAACATGTAAGGCGCACAAGTAGAGTTTTTACAGCGTTCTTCCTTCTCGTCTTCTCCTGAAGGACAGTCATGTTCTCCGTCGCACACCCACGAGTTCGGAACGCAGAGGCCGGTGTCGTTGCCGCAAGCGAAACCGTTCGCGCAGTTCATTATATGGCCTTTTGAGACCATCATCTGGAAAGAAGAGATAGGATATAGTTAATAATTATCAATATAAAAAACAGACTTCATAAAAGTCAGAACTGGACCAAATAAAATTAAAAAAAATCAAATAAAAAAAAAAACATCAAAATCGGTTTACCCAGCCGAAAGTTCTAAGGTAACAAACATTAAAAATTTGCCAGTTTGCTATTTAAAAAAATACAATAGTGTTTGTACTAGGGATACTGAACTCCAAACGATCCACAGTTTGCTCGCTGTTAATGTTTATATTGACGCGTAAAGAAGTGAAAGTCAACACTGTGGTTGTAGTACGAATATTCGATACATAACTAAAATATTATACCTTTTTTCTTTTTAAACAAGCTTTTAGGCGTCGAACATATTGAATTTAGGTTACGTCTCTTTATTTTCATATTCATCTCAATAAATTTTCATGTGATATCCATATTATGGGAGCGCACAAAAAATTACTGGTCTGCCATCTTTGGCAGTCCGCCATATTGGATTTAGAATGACGTCACTTAGATAACCATGCATTGTCCTCCAAACCAAACGTGTATACAAAATTTCAGCTCAAACTGTTAGGGATAACTGGTCTAAAATTAGGTTGCCAGATTTGTCCCACACACTAATCAAAAGGGCAATTTAAATAAAAGCTTATAATACAATCAAATTCCATAAAAATTTCTTGTTTATGGTATTAATATTACTTACAGTGCAGTTTCGTTCGTCCGAGCCGTCTTTGCAATCGTTGTCGCCGTCGCACACCCATCTTTTTTCAATGCAATGTCCATTAGCACATTGGAACTGATTTTCGGTACAATTGTGTGAACCGCAGTCTGAAATAATCGAATGCATATTTTTACCATTGTAAAGCTTTGCCGTAGTCAAATAATCGACTGCTTTTTTACATCATCATTTCAACCATAGGACGTCCACTGCTGGACATAGGCCTCCCCCATCGATTTCCAAAAGGACCGGTTGGAAGCGGCCTGCATTCAGCGTTTTCCTGCGGTATCTTTTAGGTCATCTGTCCATCTTGTGGGTGGACGTCCTACGCTGCACACAAACATCATCAGCCAATTTAACGTCCACTGTTGGACAAGGCCTCCCTCATAGAGAGGGGTGTTGCCATAATCCACACGCTTGGCAGGCGGCTTGTGGATTCACGCTGCGCTTACCGCCTTTTTCTGCTTTGCGCTTTTTTTTACATAAAAACAGTCGAATTATAGAGCTTCTTTTTGAAGTCGGTTGAAAATAACGTTATTTATAGTTGGGTGACAATGACGTGAATTCTGTTGTACCATTCTCTAAACTAAACTAATTTGACAGGACTAAAATTATCGGCGTCTCTTTTCATTTCAATACGTCAGAAAAGAATGCCAACAATTTCTGAGATGTCAAATTTAGTTTAGAGAATGGTACAGTACGCGCAAGCTTACTTGACTAGAATTAACATAGGTATTCAACCCCCGCACACCGCAAACAACCCCCGCTAAGCTGCAAAAATAGCGAACTGCGCAGCCATCTGCGCCAGTTGCGCCAACGTCACTCTGGTCAAGTTAGCTTGCGCGTACTGTACATCAGAATCGACGTCATTAACAATTTTAAACTTGCCTTTTTCATCGGTCATATCAGCGCAGTCCATATCGCCGTCACACTTCCAGCTGGGCAGATAGCATCTGTTGTTATCGCATGAGATCATCGGAGGCGAGCACTGGCATCCGATCTCATCTGATAGATCTCCACAGTCATTGTTACCGTCGCAGCGCCATCTCTTCATAATGCACTGCCCGGTCTTGCACATGAATTGATCCTGGGAATTTTTTTATTGATTAAAAAACTTGGCCAAGTGCGAGTCCAGCTAGCTCACTGAGGGTTGCGCACCACCACAAAATACAATAACTATCAATTTAAAATACCGACTACAACATTAGTAAAAGATGCATGTATACTATCAAAAGCAATTGAACTATGACAGCGATCAGAAATTAGGCCACAGTTTATGTTTAAAAGAAGGCTCTCTTTCCATTTTTTTATTGTTTGCTAGGCGAGAGCTTGACCGCCACTGCTCCTGATGTTAAGCGATGATGCGGTTTTATCCCGTTAAAACGTGCGGTTCCTGTGGGAATGTCTGAGCGGGTGAAATCGCGGAGCGCAGCTAGTTAATACTAATTAGCACGCGCGTTTATCAACATTTTAACATGACCTTAGTCAATTCAGATGTATTTGACTGATTGTTGTAATCTGCAGTCAGTTTGCTGAACTATTAGGTCATATTACGCAAATTGCATATGAACTTGACTTTAAGGGTCTTATTCAGAGACATTCAAGGCCTGTTTATATTAAAATTTGGTTTGTCATGTTTGGTTTTCCCGCACGCTTTTCATCAGCGAGTAGTTTGTAGAGCACTATATTGCTTATACTTATAAACAACTAGCTGCGCCCCGCGGTTTCACCCACGTAGTGATGAAAATCGGTGATGATGATGATTATGAAAAGTAGCTTATGTGTTAATTCAAGACATAAGCAATCTATATTCCAAAATTTCTTCCAAATCCATCCAGCCGTTTCTACATGAGTTACAAATATCCATCCATCCATCCAAACTTTCACATACATATATGAAATTAGTGTTATTTCGGGGGTAGCTAGAATAAAACTGAAAAGACTCACAGGTTCACAAGAGCTTCCATTCTTCGTCGGGCAAGTCATATTCTTTGACGGCTCCAACCCGTTGGCGCACATACATTTCCCATTAGTCATTTTAAATCCTTCTGGGCACAAACAGGTGAACGTATTATCCGGTCCACCGAGACACATGGTATCACAGCTGGTATTTTTATATGAACAGGCATTACTACCATGTTGCATAAAATGAGCATACACTTTCAAATCCATTAACCCAGAGAAAGAATCGTTGATCGTTATAATGTTCATTCCAGTGTCCTTATCACCGATGAAAATAGACTTCTCTTTCCAATCGTCCCAGTACACTTTATCTTTTAAAACGGCTACAGCAAACGGATGGGTGACTTTATCGTCGTTCCACAGAATACGCTTGAAGTACCGACCGTCCAAGTCCGCGCTTGCAATGTAATCCTCCATAGCATCGACCCAGTATATACGTTCAGACATTTGATCAATAGTGATACCGTTAGGCCATTGAACTATAGGCTTTCCGAACAGTTTTTTCACTTCAGACCCGTCTAAGTTAGATCTCGAAACTGAGGGATTGCTTCTATCCCAATCGGTCCAGAACAGGTAACCAGCTCGGGGATGAACAGTAATACCTCTAGGTTTTAAAAGGTGTGTTTGATCCAAAATCGTTACGCGCATTCGACCTTCGTTCGTCAGATCTGTTCGCACTGCCTCAATCTTCTTTCTTAGGCCGTCAACGAAGAATAGAACGTTAGAAATCCAGTCCAAGGCCATGCCTTCAATGCTCGCCAAATCCGTATCTACTACGACTTCTTGAGCGGTCCCGTTGTTGAAACACTGTCGACTGATCTTGTCCATTTCTATATCAGCCCAATAGATACAGTTATTCTTTATATCGATCTCTATAGCGACAATATTCTTCTGATCTTTGACAGGGAAGATCGTAGAGTTATCGAATAAGTCTATGCGAGCAATTTTGTCTCTGAGTGCAACCAGCATAAACTCTTGTGGCTCTTCGATGGGACATGGGATCATATCTGGAGCGTAAGACATATACCCTGATATAGTACAAGTATCGCCGTCTATCTTCCTATATCCTTTTGTTCGTTTATAATAATGTCCAGGGCGACAGTCAGCGGGAATAGCGTACGGGTCGTATTTAGAAGATTTGTTGCGTACGCACTCATTCATAGACTGCATAAATCCGAAATCGCATTCGAAATCACGACGAGTACATTCGCAAACTTCCTTAGTAACTGATCGTTCGTAGTTAACTCCGTGGTAGCAGTTTGTATGAGCTAGGCGTCTTTGGAAAGTGTTTCTAGAACCAAGCACGCAAGAAACGGACGAGTTGGGTGGTGACGGGGACCAGAATTTGTAATCGTCTTGGGTGCAGTCGCGAGCGAATATGTTCCTTAAATCAATGGTAATAATGATCCATTGATGGTGATCGTTAGCTGAGCCGAACATTGTGAAGGTAGTTGTGTTTTCGCCGGGTTCCGTCATGAGACCGTATATGCGTAAATCGTCAGCGTTGAACCTGCAAAATATGTCGGTTTTAATTTTATTGTTCTAGGTTAACGAGAAACTCACGGCTTTTAAAGTTATTGCATTCTTTGACAACTTGACAAGTTTAATATACCCATTAGCTACATGCTTGCGACTTAGGGATCAGCCTTCTTAAATAAGAAACGCTTTCATCATATTTAACCCCCTTAGGGGTTTATAGGTTTAGAAAAAACGATGGTACAACTAACTTTTACTTGTAAACGAAGTTTTCCATAAAACTTTTAATTTAACCCCTTTAAGGGATGAATGCTCAAAACTCTTTCCTTAATTAGCTCTGCTTCGTTATACAACACTTGAGCGAATTTTGATGCTTCTAGAAATATAGACCCAGGTACACAAAAAAATCAATTTCAACATTTTTAAATTCATTGACAAACAATTGTGTTAATGAAATTAAGATTTTAAAGTAGATAGTTGATTAATGTCATCTTTTTTTAGCTATGGGATTCTGGGCGAGCTATTGTATTATTTATAAGCCTGTAAAAATATATGTGTATATACTTATAAACATTACGATACTGAAAAAAAAAACGAATTAGCTGTTTAATTATAACTAGATTGAACATTTTAAAGCTCAAGTTAATAACATACTCCTTATTTGACTGCCTCGGTGGCTCAGTTGGTAGTGATCCTACTTTCTGTGCTTGGGGGCGTGGGTTCGATTCCCATATAGGACAAACATTTGTGTGATGAACATTTGTGTTTGTTCTATGTCTGGGTGTTAATATATAATTAAGTATGTATTTAAAAATATATATGTATGTATATCAGTCTCTGGCAGCCATATTACAAGCTTTGCTTAGTTTGGGGTCAGATGACCATGTGTGCAATAATGTCCCAGATATTTATTTATTTATTATTTACTCAAAAATCATAAATACATACCCTATTTATTATTACCTACAGTTTTATTTCCTTCCTGTTTTTATTGTAATCTTAACCGGTATACTTACTGATAAGAATTCCAGTCAATGCCTTCATTAGTTGAATACAATATTCTCCTGGTTTCTCCTCTGGACTTGAAATATTTCACAGCTACGAGCACTCCCCCGTGGTCTCCATAGTTGAAGAAGTAATAGTCCTTGAGGATCCTCTTCCAGGTGAGACCGGCGTCACGACTGAGGTAGACCCCGGGGATGCCTTTCAGAGACTTGCCCATCACTCCCGTAGCCATTATGATGCCGGGGGCTGCTTTGGAACTCATTATGCTGGCGGACCTATAAGACAAACATTTGAGTTTTACGAAGCTATAAATATGTAACCTGCATAGCCATGCATGCGCACCGCGACAAAATCTAGTCGTCAGTTTGTCGAGCGAGAACGCAACAATGTGCCTACGGTTTCATATTCGCCTGTCTCGCTTTGGCACGATAAAAAGAATCGACAAAATTCAGTCGCGGTGCGCATGCTAGCCCTGCTGAAAAACTTTATTAACACAATTAAAACAAATTGATTAATAAAACAAAAACAAAATATCCTACTACAAAATGTAGCCTATGACACTGGGACACGAATCTAACGACAAATTCAAAATCGGTCAAGCTTTTAACAAAAAAAATACAAACAGATACCCTACTTCTTGAGCAGTCGGATAATGTTCAATTGCCTCATTAGTATAAGAGATATTTCTAAATTTGTTACAATATCAAGTATATTTGGTCAATGTATCTATTATAATCAAACAAACAAAATTGCTAATTACGTCATAAGAACCAGATACTTAAATAAAGTTCCTCGAATCGAACCAACGCAATCAGCTACAATCATAATAATATTTTTTTTTTAACAGTAAAAGTTAACATTTAAGTTAGCATTTTACATTTGGTTACATTAGCTGTCAGAATGCTTCATAGCGTTGCTCGTGTATAGTTTGGTTATCATAATATGACTCAAATATCAGGGTCCGTTAAGATAAATTTAATCTGGTTCTTACACCGCGATTCTTGTTCATTGCTGTATATTACATACTTTTAGTTTATTTCTGTATCTAAAACTTTTTGCAAGCGCAATAAACGGTTGATTCATAAGACACCCAACCACGTCCGGACCCGGAAAGTCCTTGACATGGGATGTGACCCGAATATTGTGTTCATTCTGCAAAATTTCTGAGGACAATCTTCGAATCGTCGCATTTGTCTTTTTTTAACTGACTTCCAAAAAGGAGGAGATTCTCAATTCAACTGTAAATTTTTTTTTAAACGAAATCTGTGAGGTCATTTTAATTGGAAATTTCTCAATATGTGACACGGTATAAGGTTCACATTTTAATGTCGGACGGGTTTTAATGTGCTAGTGAATCAACCATAATTTTATGTGCATTGTGCTGTTTTTAGAATACCTAAGATGACTCTAGCTTATTGTATGAATCAATATTCATAACAGCTTTATTTATATCCATGTTTTCATTATTATTTAATCGTAAAACCCATACTTTGTGAGCAAATAACTATAACATAAGGGAATTTCATAAATATTCACCAGATATTCATAAAAGGATTTCTATACTAGTTTCAAAAACCACTAGGTAGATATAAATAAATAAAATAATAAATAAAATAAAATAAAATAAAAAAGCCTTTTATTTCTTCCAGAAAATGCTATGCTATGCTAGGTAGATATACTAACAGTTTTCTGCATACAGAACAAAAACTGACACAGAATATACAGAACATTAGCTGCTGTTTTTTGTTTTAATTTTTTTCTACCAGTTCTGGACAAAGTTTATCTCTTTTTGAAAATAATACAAGGTGGCGCGATAATTTTCTGACGTTAGCTTCAAAACTACCTGCCAACTAAAATTCAAAATATTTATATGTCAGAACATGGTAGGTACACATACATACAAAGTAACATACAGGGACATACAAATTGAAATGTGTATCTCTTGTCCTATGTTCTACAATTGTCGGGGGAGAAATTAGTTTTGATCAAAATTCAAAAATTATGTCACTGTTAGAATAAGTGAAAATTGCTTATTGTTAGACACTTCACTAATGATCAGCGATGTGTGCGTGAGCTGAATACCCTTGTCTTACAAGCTGTGCTATACATGTAGATGCTGCACTTGTAGTGAAGTAGCCTACTGTACAGTATCTACTCTGTGCAATTTTATTATGGAAACTGACAAGCTGACGTGGTTGTCACACATTTTGTTTATATTATACGGGAATTCATCACGTAAAATTAAACCAGTTAATAAGACTATAATTTCAACTAGAGACCCCACGAATATTTGGCTACTATTCAGTATTCGGCCTATTTTTTTTTTAATATTCAGTATTCGGCCAAATGTTGCGTACTATTCGGCAAAATACCGAACACTAAATCTTGATTGATGTTGCTCTATTGATTGTAATCATAAATTGTTACCTGTAATACTTAAAATCTATCAGTGGTAAGTAGTGATATGTGTTTTTTTTTCCAGCTTTTGTAGAACGCAAACGATTGCGTTTCTCTTCTTAAACTATACCTGGTTCTGAAAATAGGCTGCCACTATGTAGAAAACTGCCGGGAGACGATAGATACATCTAAGTTAATTCTGACTGGCTGCACTACTGTTTTGCGTTAGCTGACAGCCACTTGTAAGGTACCCACGAAATTTACACATATTTGGTCGTACATTCGGTCGCCGAATATTCGGCGCTTCGGCCGAGAGCGTCACCAAATATTCGGTTTTCGTTATTCGGCAAAATCACTATTCATGGCATCACTAATTTCAGCGCATTCAGCGGTCAGCACGCGGCTTTGTCTCGCTTTGCCGGTTTTAGGTGAGGATCCCTTTCATAAACAAAATGTTTAATCTTACATGATGATTCCTTGCTTAAACAAAATGTACTCTATGCAGTCATAGAGTAGGTATAAGAGTTGCGGGCTACGTTCGTGGCTGTAGGGAATTAGTAGCGCATCGAGTGGGCAGTTCCTAACTCAATCCAAACAATTGAAGAAGAGAGGTTACCGAGGTGCTCTGTGGCCTTAGTAGGAGCACTTGCGAAAAAGTTATCGTTACGTAAACGATAGTAAAAAGTATGAAAAATTTAACAGCGCCTCTATCGAACGTGAAAGGAACCTGAATTTTTCATGCATTTTGCTATCGTTTACGTAACGATAACTTTTTCGCAAGTGCTCGTACTAAGGCCACAAGTGTCGCCTCGCACACTCGATCCCCACTACGAGCAAAGTCCCCATCTGTATGTATGTTTTAGAATGTCTAATCTACGCGATGTACGTATCTATCTAACACCATGCCCTCAAAGAGAATCTTATTCACACCCAAATTAATTACATTAAAAATACACCCATTCATGCAAAAATTATAATAAGCATAACATAAAGTCTCAAGTAAAACGTAAATCTTAGTTGAGACGGGTAAAAATTAAAACTTGCAAATAAAACTAACAAACAGGTATTGTATTATTTTACCTCAAGCCGTTTGTAACCACATTTCCTGGTGGACTGCAAATAATGCATTATTTTATCAGCTGCTTTAAATTCTCATATTGACATAATCACATTGTAAAGCATGCATTAGTTTCTTTCCTTCAAAATAACAAAAAAACTTTATGATAATCTGGGTAGATCCAATGGTGACTGAATGAAACAGGCTCTTTATAACTAGGATTCGATTTATCCAAAGGTTTCGTTATAGTGTTGTGAACAATAAAGAGTTACTAGTATCTATCTTTATATATACACAAAAGCAGTATCGGGGCGCCTGGCTTCCTTCCTTGTCGCGTGGAGTATCCATAAAAGTTTAGTTTTTTTCACGACGTAAAATGTTTTATTGTATGTATGTAAAGTCCAAGCTAGAACGGATAAAGAAAATACCATTACAAATATTTAGTAAAATTTTCAATTTGATTTAAACAAATTTTCAATTGGATTTAAACAAATTTTCAATTGGATTTAAACAAATTTTCATAGTTAGTATCAATTCTAGTACAATTATTTTTCTATGCAGTTTTTATGTTTATTAATGATCAATATAAAAACAGACTTCATAAAAATGACAGAACTAAACCAATTTCTTGGACCACACGGGAAGCGCCAGCTTTCAAATAAAAACAAAGAATCATCAAAATCGGTTCACCCAGTCGAAAGTTAACAAACATAAAAAAAAAAGTAGAAACAGTCAAATTGATCCTTCTCCTTTTTGGAAGTCAGTTAAAAACTAGTTTGAATCAAAATAGCTCTGGATAGCTCAATCGAATACGAGTAGCTCCGTTAAGCCTGCCAGTGTACGTTAAGCAAAAAAAAATTAGGTCTGTGTTCAGCACACTTTATTTATTTTTTGTTTATCTTGTTTCAAATTCAAAATGTTTATATTCACGCAGTGAGTAAATAGAGTTTTATTCTCTGTTATCGGTGTATCGAATGCGTTTTTTGTCGAGTGGTTCTTTATCTTTTTACCATTGCCAAAGTATAGTAAATTTTTTTTTTTTTTTAATCTAGGTTCTTGTATCACTCGATCCGCTCAGGATTCTCTTCGAGAATCCATTGCTGCTCTCGGGATCAAACTTAGGCCCTCAAATTAAATTCCTTGTCGTATAATCTACTATTACATAATGCGTTTACGATGTGACACCACGCGTATTCGTATCTAGCGTCTTTTCAAACACCACACAAGCGTAAGTATCTGACCCAACTCTAAATAATCAATCTGTACCGACCACCTCTATACTTTTACAAGGACATTGACTTTGTCCAAATCAAATTATACGCTGTTTTAAACTATCACGGTTGTACTAAGAAAGAGGGTAGATCGTTTTGTCTGTACCTAACTTTGAACTTTTTCACCAACCACCCGCATTCTTCAGTCTTCCCGTGAACATGGTGCATGTAACTGCACCGAAATATCGGGAGCTCCTTCCACAACCTTACCACGGTAAATATCCCGTAAATAATCATTTAACTTCAAATTATACGGTCACGTTATCTGAACAAACCCAAGTTCAAGCGATAACATTTACTGATGATTTGAGCATTGTTTACTTTGGTGTTAGAGTTTAGACTGCAGTTTGTTGAACCAATCGATGCTTTTGATAAGGATAGGTCAGTATCTGAGAAAATAAATAAGTTTTATGATTTTTGGTTTAATGGGAATTTACTTTCCGAGTGTCAGATCAGAGCTTGGAAGTAACTATCGACTATATTTTTCACTTCCTTTAACTGACTTCAAAAAAAGAAGGGGGTCCTCAATTCGGTTGTTTTTTTTTTCTTCTATTTATATCCATCATTTATGAACCGATTTGGAAAATTATTTCTTTAATTTAAACGATTATTAATTAGGATAGGATTTCTTTTTAATTTATTTATTTTATTTATTTAACAAAATCCACAGCTCTCGAAATTAATACATTAAACTTATAGATATACTAACAGCCAATAACGGATTTACATTTTATAGATAAATATTTTGTAAAAATGACAACAATCAACCAATAATTTATAACTAGCGGTCCCGGCAGACGTCGTCCTGCTGACAAACACACGTACAGAAGAATTAAATATATATATAGTTAAGATTTTTTTTTTCTTTTTTACTTTGAGGTTTTCGAATTTTGTTTCAGTTCATTAGTCCCATAGAAATTTCATTAAAATCAGTTCAGTAGTTTGGCTTTTATGACAATATTATGTCATCCGAGGAACCGAAATTGTTTTTTTTTTATTGATGGTTATAGGTATGCGATTGTGCACAGTTCACCAGATGTGGTTTCTCGGTGTTTTTTTTTTTTATATGCCATAGGTGGCAAACAAGCAAACGAGCCGCCTGATGGTAAGCGATCACCGTCGCCTAAAGGATACCTGCAACACCAGGGGCATCACAGATACGTTGCCGACCCTTAAAGACTCTATTAACAGCCCTTTTGAAGAACCCCATATCAAAGCTATTCGGAAATGCCGTAGGAGGGAGCTTATTCCACATATCTACACTAATATTACAAAGAGGAAAGATTTGTACCTATTTTTGTATGTTTGTATGTTTGTAATGAATAGGCTCCGAAACTACTGAACCGATTTGAAAAATTCTTTCACTGTTGGGAAGCTACACCATCTCCGGGTGACATAGGCTATATTATATTTTGTAGCGAGGCCGAAGGCCGAGCTTACACTCGTGCGAAGCCGGGGCGGACGGCTAGTGATCTATATAGTGTGATCAAAAGTAGGAAACACACCTAGCCTAGTCGGTAAACTGGCTTTCAAGTGAGACCTTTGAACCATAGAGGCGCCCGCGAGACTGATTTTTGGTTCAACGGCGATAACTAGCTAGTTTTCTTATCAAGCAAGCCGTAGTTACTTGATAAGAAAACTGAAAAGTATAATTTATTACAAAACTAATAACAAGAGTATAAAATCTACATAGCATGAGCTTCAAAATCTAGCCAAATAACCTCATTTTTTTATTGTTTTTCATTTAAACTGGTCTCCATAATACGGGCCTTTGAGCCTAGTGTGGGACTGTGTCTGCGAATTATTGCCTTATTTTAAGTGTAATTATAGTTTTGTTAAAAATGTATTAATATAGTGTTTTTGGATAATAAATTATCTTATCTAGATATACTCGTAAAAATCCCATATTAATGAAAGAGTTATTTTGTTTGCCATTTCTAGAAGCACAGTTCGACTTACCTGGTAGAACTGTATCATATATTTAATTTTTCAATACTTATAACAGATAATTATCACGAAGTTCCTAGCTATGAGCGCCCCGCAATTTCACCCGCTATTCGATAGGTAACCGTATTTTTTTTAGCATAAAAACTAACCTTACTTCATCATCATTATCATCAGCCAGAAGACGTCCACTGCTGAACATAGGCCTCCCCCTTTAACCTCCACACTTTAACCTTACTAACTTAAGTATAAAACAAGCATTAGGTACTTAAAAACTTTACTTAAGTAAGTGAATGCTTAAAATTACTCTATCTCATTTTCGCGTGTGCCAATTTCCTTCAGCGAGAAGTAGACAGAGCAATTTTAGGCATTGTTTAATTTAAGTAACGTTTTTAAGTAAGTCCATTAGCATAGTGTCAATCCTGGATCCAAATTGCATCCAAATTTAGGGAATCGAATAAGTAATTGGGTCCCTTCAAGTCGCAAGTGAATCGTTTTTTTTCTAGGCAAACGAGCTCCATCGTAGATCGTATCATAGCTTAACATCAGGCGAGGTGGCGATCAAACGCAGGACTGTTATTAAAAAAACTTTGGCTCATATAACGTTAGCATGATTTTTACCATTCAAAAACACGCCTTTGGCAAGGTATAACAAACCTAGTAAGTAGCCAATTATGTCCAAAAATATGTTTACACGTATTTTACAGTAATTAACGGTACTACTAATAATATTTACCGGTAAATTAAATGCTATCGATAGGTCAAAATATACCTTATCAGCCCAGTCACAATATCACATGACTAATTATTATTGTAAAATGTAAATCTACATATTACATACCAACGTAGTGGAAATTGGTTTTTACAGCTTGTGCGATAAGGTTTAATTCTGGCTACAACTCAATATAAAAATTGTTCATAAAATTCGGTTGGGTTTTTTTAAATGTAAGAGGAAATAGGCTGCCTGGTATATAGGTTATTTTACATAAATAGAGCCGATAACCGAAAACAAAATTAAAATGTATTAAAACTTAAAATTAAGAAAGATATAAGCATTTTAATGTCTTGCTAAACAGAGTACGCAGTATCCTCGCAGTGACGTCACTTGTTAGTACGCCATACGAATTACATACTGACATTCGTTTTGAGGGTAAGTAAAGTATAATTTAAAGTATAATTTTGGTTTTAACCTCATAAGGACAATAAAGTTATTGTTTAATTAAGGCGAGGTTTTCCCACTTTTAAGCAACGCTTGCCACTACAGATGACTATAATGGCTTAACATATTGTATTAAGGTTGCATTCAGTAGAGCAAGACCATGGCGTTTACACGCAGTGGTGCGTTTCGCTACTTCTATTTTTGAGATTAATTTCACATTTTTCGAAAAGCTATATTGTAAAATGTACCTTTACTGTTCCCTCCATAATTATGAAATTTGTATATTAAGATATCGTAGACATCATTTAATAATTAGGTATTAGAATAAATAAAAAATAAACAGAAAGAAAACCCCAAATCAGTATTACTTTCTTATTTTTTTTCCTCTATCGACCGAAATGTCCTTAATCGTGTTTCGGTCTTTGCTGTTTCCTAAAACATTCAATTTTGATATGACATCGTTTTTATAATTTTAAGCTAACCATGGAAGTAGACAAACTAATACAAGAATGGCCAAAATTGCTAAAAGTGGGAAAAGAGGTCCTTAAGGCGTATTTCCAGTGAAGTAATGATATTACACCGTACCGGAAGACGCAGTGTAGGTAGGCCTCCCACTAGATAGATCGACAACTTCGTGGGAGTAGCGGTCATCCAGTGGATGCAGATGGCAGGTTGTCGTTCAGTGTGGAAGTTAAAAGGGGAGGCCTATGTTCAGCAGTGGACGTCTTATGGCTGATGATGAATGATATTATATGCTAGATTGGTAGTAAACCTCACCTTGTAACTGGATATAGTTGACTAAACTTCTGGCACAGATGGAGGCTGCAAGAGTTTTCTATGTGGCAGTGTAACGGCTTCCCTGGTAACAGCAAAATGTGTTGGATAAATATAATTATCAATATAAAAAACCGACTTCATAAAAATATCAGAACTGGACCAAATTAGTCTGCCTGCTCCAAACATATAGATACAGAGCATACTCGTGTAGAGTACGCACACTTGCGACACTTGTAGTCAGTGTGCGGTCTATACGTTTATGTAGTTCGTCATTACACATGTATAAGTTAGACACTAACCTCATCCATGTCTTCTCATTTAGTTTTTAAGTTTACACATATTTTTGCATTACAATCCAGGTCTGAACCTATTTTTGTAAGATATTGTTTTGTATGATTGTAATTTGTTTTGTGTGTATAATAAATAAATAAAATAAAATAATTGAAATGGGACCACAAAGGAAGCACCAGCTTTCAAATAAAAAAAAAACATCAAAATCAGTTCACCCAGTCGAAAGTTCTGAGGTAACAAACATAACAAAATAATATAAAAAACAGTCGATTTGCGAACCTCCTCCTTTTTGGAAGTCGGATATAAATACAAGCTAACACTATCATTCTCATTTCAATTTGGTCCAGTTCTGACATTTTTATGATGTCGGTTTTTACGTTGATAATTAAGTTTAGTCAATAATTGACTTGCCTTTTTTTTATGATACTGGGTGACGAGACGACTAAGTCGCTCGCCTGATGGCTCTTCACGCTTGCCCATAACAGCTCAACGCCACTCAGAATTATGAACTTCAAAAGTTCAAACCCCTGGATAGCAATGCACTGCGCTCGTCACCCCGAGATATAAGATGTCAAATCTCTGTGTGCCCTGTAATTTCGCTGGAAACATTGCCCTTCAATCCGGAACACAGTAGTGTTTGCACACTACTGCTTGGCGGTTGAATAACTGGCCTTTATTGACTAAACATAATTATTAATTACGTGCCCTATAAAAATACGTAGTCCATGTTCTAACACAATAAGTTACAATTTTACAATCAATTTGATGACAGTAATAATATATAATCAAGTACGATATATTAGTTTTCATGTGATTTCAACGTCTGCTTATCCATCAACTCCTCTGCCAAGTCAAAGCAACACTGCAAAAAAGTCAAAGAGTTTTTAAGAGGAGTTTTCAAATCTTAACTCACCATTTTCATCTTCTGTAGGTGGTTTAATCGGAGACCAGTTGACTCCATGATCAAAGGTTATGACCGATACGAGATGTTCGGGGCCGATGCTTGTCGTAGGAGCTTTGAAGTCCACTTGAGACGCGATGTATATCCCCTTCAAGCCTTCGACGCGGTACAAATCGGTGAACGGGTCTTCCGTCACATCTCTAGAATGGATAAGTTAGGTTAGGTTTCACAACCCGCTGCCTATTTTTTTCTTAAGAAACTAGCAGCACCGCAGCGGTTTCACCCGCGTGATCGTGGAAGTAGTTATACACTATAGTTTCGATGGTACTAAGCCGAAAGGTCATTGTACTCGTCGTTATAAACAACTTCTACAATGGGAACAACGTGCGTGGACGTGCAACGTGGAGTTTGCAGCGTGCCCTATAACCTGCACACTAGACGACCTGAATGAGTGCCATTGGAGTGGCAAAATTTTGGTCCAAACACATGATTTAAAATAAAAAACGAAACATGCACTCGAAAGAAGAAGAATGGGAACAACTATAAAATAACAAAAAAAAAATGCTGTTCCGTAGAAAAATGTAACATTTGGTGGTAATTAGACCTTAATGGCCTCACGTTATGCATGCCTCAGCTTCGCCACAGCACACATTGATCGTTCGTTCATCAAACGCCTTTCTGTTTACCTCGACCTAAGAAGAAATAAATCAATGGAAACGTTATACCTACAGTTCCCCTTTAGAACTTACACCCCCCCCCCCCCCCACCATCCCTCCACCTCGGTCGTCCATTCGTATACATTTTGAGCAAATCGTTTGCAGTTGTGTGCGCTCAATATTGAAGTGTGGGTTTGTAGAACTAGAAAGAATATATGTCAGTGTGTGCAATACGTGTGTGCGTACTGCGTACCTTGCCCCCTTCAGTTTTTGACAGAGTTTTTTCGATACCAGCTGGAGTTTAAAGGCAGATCCAAGCTATATATTTATCAAAGACCTCGACTAATATACTTACTCCAACCAGCTATCCTTCCAATTCCCTTCGGGGAAGTAACAGAGGACCTGTTCCAGGCTCAACACGAAGTTGTACTGAGTGAAGTTGTTGCTTATCTCTGACACATAGAGGTTCGCATGGTTATCCGCGTGCATGACAGAGACGAAGATACGTTTGTCCGTCACGTCCGCGATGTGGAACTTGCGTAGGTACAGCTCTGTTGCGAACTCTGCTTTAAAGAATGGTCCTCGTTGATGTGAGATGTAGAGGTGAAGAGTGTTCCTCTGTAAATAAAAGAAAAACAGTTGATAGTGAAACCACACAAACATTGTTAGAAGGCTTAAGAGAACAAAACCGTTCGAATTAGTGTAATGAAAAACAATGTCAATAATTGATTGAATCAAGCCTTACTTAGCGGAAGTTCATCCAAAATAAAGCAAAAGGCCTTCTTTTCTGACAAATTTGACATTAGACATTCAGGAAATTTTTGCAAACACAGTCATCTGACCCCAAACTAAACAAAGCAAAATATATATATATATATATTTAAATACATACTCAAATAGATATCAACACCCAAACATAGAACAAATACAAATGTTCATCACATAAATGTTTGCCCTAGGTGGGAATCGAACCCACGCCCCCAAGCGCAGAAGGTAAGTTCACTACCAACTGAGCCACCGGGGGTGTCTATGTGTTTATGGTTCACTCAAACCAGACAGACAACAGAGACTGAGACAGGACAACGTCTGTCTAAAAACTAAGCTAAAATTCTCACTCAGCATTTTTTTTAATGTAAAAAAAGTGCGAAAGAATTGCCAGTTCTGGCCTCACCGGCCTTAATATTTTTTTCCCCTTAAGTTAATAAAGACAACAAGACAATATCGCGAACCTTAACGCGCCGAGATATGGTTTGCGGTCGCGTGATTTTGCAAACTGCGCGTATTCGGGCCCGCGGTAACAGTTGGGCTTAAGGCTCCTGTTCTTCATGTCTGTGCTGTCTCGTATTCAAAATAATGAGATTAGCCAAATCGGCGCTAATGCCACAGAATACATACTAGGTACGATCCGCGACCACGTTTCGTTGCTGACGTAACGAATAATTCGAGCAACTTTCCATTCCATTCCGTCTAGCTTCGTATCCGGTTGGTTTGATCACAAAATATCTGTGTGTGTATACATTATATACATACCTACTAGCTGAATCCCGCGGTGTTACTCGCAATTTTACAGTTTTTCCGCATTTCTGGGGGGTGAAGTACCCCATGTCCGTCCACATAATACACACACTATCTTCTTGCCAAATTTCTTTGAAATCGGCCTAGCCAATTAGTCGTGAAAAGCAAGCAAACAGACACACAGTCAGAGAGACTTAAATATGCTTAATAAATTTCCTAACTAATAATCTCGTTAAATCATTACTAATTAGGATCACGGAAGAAGGAGCCCCCCTTCCTTATTCCGTGATCCTAATTAATAGTTTATTAGTAAGGGTATAATTTACTAAAGCGAAATACACTCACTGACTGACTCATCACGAAACACTACTACTACTACTAGACAACTACTTGAACAACGAAGCTAAATATTAGCAGTTAGATTATTTATGGAGTATAGATTCACTAAAAGAAGGATTTTGCAAAAGGGCCGAAAGAAGGGGCAAGGTGCAAAAGCAAGTTTATATGAAAATCTGTGCGTACATAGTCGCGGGCAACAGCTAGTTGTAGTACCTATGTATACAAAAGTAGTTCATTCTGTATTTATGTCTGTACCTGTGCCTTATCGTGACGACCAGATCTATCTGAATTTTAAAAGAGCATCACTACAAGGAGCACTATAAGATGGTATACTTTTTATCCAGGAAAATAGGATTTGTAATTTTTACCACACTAATATTATAAATGCAAAAGTTTATGTACAAGTGTGTTAGTGTGTATGTTTATCCGTAAAAGCTAACCCAATTTTAATGAAATTCGGTATGGAGCTAGCTTACACCCTGATATAATCCATAGTCTAGGATACCCAGTAGGATACTTTCTACGACAGATACATACAGGTTTGTAAAAACTACAAATGCATACTTTTTTATTTTAATAATCTTATGTTGAACACTGGAAGCCACAAGAATAACGTTATTATTTTCCAAAAAGCAACCAAAATAAACAACGGGTGCTACCGCGGGATACTGCTACTGTCGAATAAATGCGGGAAAACTAGACCTAAACAATCACAGGTAAAGCCGCGGGGCTGAGTATTTTAATATTATGCCAGAAATTATAATATTCTCCCGCATATAACGAAGTGGAAGTAATAATATGAGTCATCTGTGCTCACTAGACTGGGTGATTCACACATGGAATATGGATAGTTTATTTACTCGGTTCGTCGATGTTTTGGAATACAGATTTGTCGCCACGGTATCTGCTGATTTCATACAAATAACAATCTGGGTGTCTTCAAGTCAAGAGTGAATCGGTTTCTTCTAGGCAAGCGTGATCCATCGTAGCCCGCATCGTCGCTTAACATCAGGCGAGTTGGCAGCTAAGCGCAAGCCTATTTAGTAATAAAAAATAAATAAAAAAAGAACAATAAATTCTTAGTCTGATTTTGCTCGTAGTAGGTATTTCTAAGAGTCGTATATAGGTACTGGGTAACTGGTTAGACAGTGGTAATATTCAGTTTGGAAATATTGATATTTCGGGAAAGGGACATTTTGAACCTGAACGATTTCAGGGTTTGTCCCAATGACGATAATGACTTTTGTTTTCTCTGATCACAAGCGCCATACGATCAACATCTTCGCCATGCCATGTCATAATATGAATATGATGTCCAAACACGGCTAGCAGGTATCACGTCAGCAACCCAAGATGGCTATAGTTGTAGCTCTTATTACTGACAATAATGTCAATAACAATTATTTATAGTATTTGTTTACTCCTAAGATGGATGAAGGGGTAGGTCAATGTACTGAGCCGCTACGCAACTCCTTATATCCTGATGGTGTGAGCACTTGTGTTTTTATGGTTGACAGGTGGCCTTTGACCACAACTCACCTGATGTTCAGGTGAAAGGGGCGCAGGAGTGGCGCACTCAATCGTCATTGTGCTACTCCCATAGTCACTCGGGAAGGTGATAAAGTGTTTTTGAAGTATTATTTTTGGTAAAATGGGGAATAATGGGGCCAAAAACGGCCGTTTTAGCAAATCTGGGTTTTATAACCTACTCAATACGTTGTGGTGCTGCAAGTAGTGCTCCAAAAGTGCTTGATTGCATTCTCGACCGACTCTCGACTATGCTCTGTTAGTTATACAAAACCAACACAAACAAAAAATATAAAAATACTAAAAATACTCTTCACCCGATAACTGAACAATTAAAGTTCATTACAGTTAGGTATATGATTATTTACGGGATATTTACCGTGGTAAGGTTGTAGAAGGAGCTCCCGTAAATAATCATATAACTGTAGTGAACAACCGTGATAGTTTAAAACAGTGTTATAAAGTTCATTAGTCACATAATATAATAAAAAAAATAAGTGTTTTTATTTAACTCTAGCAAGTTCCTGTTAATGATACATGATTCACGGGTAGGAAGTACACCGCATCTGTTGTGTTTGTTTCTGACCTACCGTTGAAACACTGTTTATTGAGTCATCAATACATTGAACAGCGATAAAATGCCCTTAGTACCTACTACCAGTAGGACACGGACAAAGAATGATAATTACATTGAAACTAACAGACTTTCCATTGAAGTTAAATGGGTTCAAATAACGACAGATCATAAATAGGGTGCCTGTTCTATTAACAAGATAAAACACAAGGTTTTAGACCACGTTTTTACATCAGCGACCGCGTACCGGTGCGGTGGAGTCTGCACCATGTTCACGGGCTCCATCACAACCTTATTACGGTAAGTATCCCACTAACAATCATAAAATATTGTAATAAAAGCGTGTTAAGAAGGTTACACAAAACCCCAAAATGTGCGAACTAGCAGGCATTACATATTTTATAGAAAAAAAGAAATCATCGGTAGCACTATGCTGCAACATGACCTTTGCAATCTGTCTGGGTACAATAACTACTTATTATTGTGTGAAACCAATATAGTACAACAATAACATTAAACAGAAGATACACTATAAATTATGAATAGGTCATTATACACTATATTTAAAAGGAGCTTGATAAATATTCGATTGTTCACAAACAAATGGATGTAGAGTCCCAAGTAATCGGTTTCTACTAGACTAGTATGATATATGTATAGATGTGAACCTGCTGTTGGTTGTAGTGACTTTATTTTTAGCAGATAAATAAATATTTGATATTTGATTTGATTTGAGTATGCTCTATCATAAACCGCATCGTTGCAAAACAAGTGAAAGCCATCAATCCAAGGGGTTGTATCTTCAATAGACAAACTTTTGCCAGTACACACACATACATATTGGAATAGTGTGAGTTGCGGATCTTTATGTGCAACCAAATTAAAATTAATACCCAATACATAGGGAAGATAAAATGTAGGGTATTAATGTCTATATTTACCATATAAAAGAAAATCATTCTGTATTTATAGCTACACCTTATCTGTATTTTATCATCATAATGTTTTATAGTTAATAGCTGCATTCATTTATTAAGTCTGTAAAATAATTTTACTGTATACCAAATTTTTTTCATTGTGCTGGCAATTTTGTATTTATGACATTCGAAAAGGAGTTGGGGCGCCAACGTGGTAAATATTATGGCGGCTCGTTGAATTATTTTCCTAAACTTGTGTATTTTCGAGTGTTAATGTGTTTTAAATGATTAATTATTATTCATTAAGTGCTCGTAACCGTGCTCGAGAGTGGACAAGTGATATAACAACGTGAAACGTCTTTTCGTGTTGTTTCCAAAACTCCATAGGAGCCTCTTGTAAAGTCTCCACCACTTTACAAGGGCATGAGTTTGACTTGACTGTGACTTACTTAGCTTGACTCTAACCGTGACTATGACTTGTTTGACGCTTTTAATATTATGTAAACATGATTAATATTACGACTAAAGGACATTGAATCCACGGTCATGAAAATTTTAACAAAACAAAAAAAACAAAAAACGTCATTCGAAAAATTTCGTCTGTTATTTTTCTTTCGTTTCAAATTTCGATATTTCGGAATCGTGATATTCTTCTTGAATATAATAATATGTTAAAGCGATTGTGATTTGGATATTGGACCATAGTTGTTCGCTGGAGATTACTCGCGACAACGACCTGTGCTGTGTTTATTTTCTGATATTGGACCATAGTTGTATGCTGGAAACTGCTCGCGACGACGAAATCATTCTTTGAATAGATGGCATAAAACTTCAATTATGTCTACGGATGCGTATAGGAAGTGCGCTAAATGTGGAGTAACTCCTATTCAGGATGGTGCGGTGTCATTCCACCGGTTTCCTAAGCCCGGAAAAACTAACGTCAAAAGGTATGTTTCATTTGTGAAATTTTCTAATATATTACTTGATTCAGGCACGGATCTAGCCCTTAAAAAAGGTTGTGATCATAGCCACCCGAAAATCAGCCAAGTGTGAGTCGGAGAATGAACTTGCTCATGATCGTTAGTACATTCTTACAAAGGAGGTCTTTACAAAATATATGACGCTCTGACCAAGAGTTTGTACAGTGTATAATTCAACATGGGCAAAGCCTTGGGGCTAATACTAGTGAACTAATAAACCTGTAAAATGTTAGTTTGTTCCCCTCACGAAACTTACAAAAATAAATGTGTGTTTGTTTGCACATTACAGTGTCACTCTTAGACTCTAAACTACTGAACGAATTATGATGAAATTTTTATAACTTCAAAGGATAACAAATTAAATTAAATGTATACATTTTATATTTTATTTAGGTGCTTACTTAAATTACAAATTCAAGCTACCTTTTTGCGAAAACATTAATAATTTCATCATAAGCCAGGTTCACATCTTTGTTTATATTTAGCAGAGCTAGCCCGGACAATCTTTCCTGTGCCATTGACGCACGCAACCAAGGTTTTTCTCTGCGAAGATTAGAAAACTATATCTCTGCGGTAGCTATGATGACCCGGAGAGTTGCCAGTTTTTGTAAGAATTTTAATCTTGGTTGCATGCATTAATGAGATGAGCTACCAACTCTGGTATGGGGCGGAATTGTTTTCACATCCTCTTTCTTTTGTCTTTTTACTTGCTTTTGTGTGATACATAAAGGCGCTACAAACCATACCAGCTACTGTTTGATGAAATCCAATTATGTTCTTATTTGCAGAGCGAGAGCTTGGGCTGAGTATTGTTGGTCAGAAAAAGACTGGACGTCTGTGGATGCTTTAACTCAGCTTTTTAAAAGCAACAAAGTATTGTGCAAAAGACATTTTGAAGACCATTGTTTTACCGACAGCAGCAAGAAAAATTTAGGAAAATTCTCAGTACCTAACAAAGAAAGTGATGCAGTACAATCAATGGAAATATCAACAAATGAGACGGCTTTGGATCAGCAAAGTGCTGATGTTCCAAAGGTCCAGAATGTCCATAAACAGTCCGAGCAATTGATAAACTTCGAAGAAGAACCTGAAGACTGTGTTAAAATAGACCTCTCTTTAGAAAAACAGCTGATTTTTAAACCAAGTCTATCTTCTGATTGTCAACCAGGACCATCGTCAACTCATTCTAATCCAGCATCAAAACCCTTAACAAAAAAGAAAACAGGTACCTTGAAGTCCATCGATGTTAAGAAATTGAATGAGTTGACACCACGTGAGAGAAAACTTTATATTACTTGTGGTCAAAGGCTCAAAGAAATAAATCGATTGAGGAAGCAATTAAACTCGAAGAAAAAGTCAATAAGACTAGAAAAAGTGTGCGAAGATAACAACATCCAAAAATTATTAGATATGAAATTGAGCAATACATTTATACTCTTGCTGCAGAGCCAACTACAAAACTGCAAAAAAAAACAAAAGGCTAGACGGTATAATATTGACCAGAAAATTATGGCATTGACATTGTATAAAAAGTCACCAGCCTGCTATAGGCTTCTAAGAAGAATGTTTGCATTACCCTGTCAGAGTACATTAAAAAAAATGCTGAACAGATTACCGCTGAAGGCAGGCATCAACCCACAAGTTTTTGAAGGGTTAAAAAATATGGCAAAACACCAATTAGACGAAGAAAATCTATGCATTCTGTCTTTTGATGAGATGGCGATAAGAAAACATCTCTACTATAATGAAAAATCTGATGTGATAGAAGGCTTCCAAGATCACGGAAACCATGAAAGAACCAAACAAATTGCCTGTAATGCCTTGGTGTTTATGCTGACTGGTGTAAGGAAAAAGTGGAAGCAGCCAATAGCTTTTTATTTTTCTGGAAAGTCCGTAACCTCAGACAGATTATCAGTTATTATTAAAGAGGTTTGTAATATTTTCTTTTCAATCAAGGGATAATTATAGGAATGTTATTTTACTGGCCTGATGCGTTTGCATTAAAATAAGTAAAACAACATAATTATTGTACTGTAACTAATTATTAAATGAAACTGTAATAATCTGAATTAACCGGGGTATTTAGAGGAAACAAGTAACTTCTGGGCAAGTGTGCTCCATTATCAGCTGCATTGTTACTTACCATCAGATCAGATGAGATTGAGTTCAAATGCTTGCTTTTTATGCATAAATAATAATTACGACCAACATCTTACGAGGCTGTCGCTAGACAGACTTATGGCATTACTCCATTACACTGTGCGTATCATCAGGAGGTTCCTCACTCTGCAGCCTTAACTACCAGTAGCTTGGGCCTTGCCCTGCTGTCGGTGCCACCGTATGCTTAGTATATTTTTTAGATTGTATGATTTTTAGTGTTCCGTACCTCAAAATGAACAAACGGAACCAATATAGGATCTCTTCGTTGTCCGTCTGTCCATCTGTCTGTCCTTCTGTCAAGACCCTTTTTCTCAAGAACGCGTAAAGGTATCAAGTTGAAATTTATACTAAATACTTGGGTTTACGGTTTCTTTCGGCTGCGCGCTCTTAGGGTTCCGTGCAACGGAACCCTCAGAGCACGAGTCCTACTCGTACTTGTCCGGTTTTTTTTAATCATCATCATCCAGTAAACATCCACTGTTGAATATAGGCCTCCCTCTTAGAGAGGGGTGTTGCCATAATCCCCATGCTTGACAGGCGGCTTGGGGATCACAATACATTCACTGTGTACTAATCGGACGCTGCCGCCCATCCTCCGGTGGTTCTGGTCGTAGTTTTAGTGCATACCCGGGTACGGGTGTATTTTTATAAATTTAATTATAAAAAACTAGACTAAAGAATATAAATGAATAATAATAACTTATAATAATTTTATGTTACGTTTCAGATTTTACATGAATGCTGGAAGACAGGATTAAGAGTCGTAGCAACTGTATGTGATTTATCCAGAGTTAATATAAAGGCTCTGGACATCCTTGGTTCATCAAAAGAGGAACCTTATTTTCAACATGAGGGACATGAAATTGTCACAATATTAGACCCACCACACCTTCTCAAATGTACAAGGAACATGTTTTTAAAACATGATGTTGAATGTTCAACTAATATACAAGCTGATGGCAAAGCTGTCAAAGGTATGTAAAACTAATTGAATATCATGAGTCATTTAATTGTTGACTGTCTTCCTGGGATGCAAGCAGACGTTTTTGCTAAATATCATAATAGGAGAATGTGTAATGGAACTTCACAAACTGGTTGCCCCATCACCTTTTCATTACCAGACAAGCAGATAAACGGCAAAGCGTCACCCTTACTTGGTCGAAATGCCATTTATAGTAGGGGTGATAACAAGGAGGTCGCCAAAGGGGGGAAGGGAGGGGCAGCTGCTCCCTATAGAGATTAAAAAAAATTTGCAAACTGCAAAGAAACCAAAGTTCTAAGGCCGTGCAATTGTCTTGCTTTGCCGATAAATCCCTTACGTCAAAACTCGAATAAAAAAAATCACAATGAATTAATTCACTATCACTTAGATTATACCTACAATTCATATTTTTCTCATTGTCCATAATAATTTATTAACTTGCCCTCCTGGGACATGGGCTGGCGACGCCCTTGGTTGATAAGGTGTTTGATTGTGCACATCGGGTTAAAAGCATGAAATATTTAGGCGGTTCCACTATGACTATTTTCAGATGTGGAGGAAGTGAGATTTGTACTAGTGTAACCGTTATAGTTCGGTGATGAATTTATTGCCTCGGCTAGCTGTGAGTTCTGAGCCTAGGAATACGGGTAGCTAGGGCGCCATGCACTTTAATTTTATTTATTCTAAGACCGAAGTGCAAAAGGTCTATTAATTAATTAAAAGGAAAATAGTAAGCCTAAACTGTAAATAAATAAATAAAATGCTTTAATATTTAATTTGTGTAATTTTTACAATAAAGTAAAACCAGTACTTAAACATTAAACTTCAATACACGTCTGAGGGACTAACACAAAAAAATAAAGAAAATAAAACTAATGAATTTCATCTCCGTTACACTAACTTAATATATGTACTTGAATGACAACAAGTGGTAGGGGTGGTCACCATGCGTCACAGAACGTGTATTCAAGGTGCCAAGTTAACTAATTAAAAATTAATTAAACTCCAATCCGTTACATCTAAAAAAAATAAAAAAAATAAGGTTTTCACCCAAGATGTGGGTAACCCGTCGCCAACAATACTGAGCAACTAAACATATAGCGTGCTCACACAAGACAAGATAAGATGAGTAAATGAAACAAAACAGAACATAAAATCGACTCAAATCGATAGTTACCTACACCAAAATTATATTATGACTAACCTAAATTATATTATTACCCAACTGCAAATTGGGATTTCTTCCGAGCTATTGGCAAAATAAAATTATGGTTCTCAAATTAATTAATTAAGTTCCTACCTTTAAATAAAATCAAAGGTATCTAGTAGCATGGATTAGGTGAATTTACCTGCGCTGTCAAAATTACTTGGTAAGTACGTGGTTCTAAGAACCCCAGTTCTCGTCGTGAGGCTGTTAGGAAGTCTCTAAGTTTGCAGGTATGTAGCTCCGAAACACACGGTGAACCAACATGTGCATGCACTGATAGCCACTCCGCAAGAAGGTTCCCAACCACTAGGACCGAAACTACGTCTGAAATATTAAATAATAAAAACATGATAAGCACCCTTCCAAAGTACTTAGTCACTTCCAAACGACATAATTAACCAAAAACCCAATCGGATAAAACCCACAAAACATCCATGTTCACTAATACTCACTCGGATTTTCATAATATATTTATGTAGGCACCATATTCCTCCTCAGTCAGGCCATCTGACTTATATACTTCCGCTATCACCCAAGATTCACTGGAAAAGAAGTAGCGATTAGATCTTATAGCAAAACTGCAAAATCTGTAAGAGGTAACCATCTTGCTACGTCGTCGTCAGAAATCACTTACCTGAGTTATAATCGAAGACAATCGCGTCCGTGGAAATGAACTGCACCTCCACAACGTTATTACAATGTGCTGCACAAAATATTCTAACACTGATAACGTTGTACAAGCACTGAATTTGTAGTACCCAAAACTAGGCTTTTTAATTTGTCCACCTTCACGTTCTCTCGAGAAAAAATCACGATCTTTTTCTTGTCACCGGCAATTGTTACCGGCACATTGACATCCAATCAACTAAAATAAAACTACCCTCTTTTTTTTTTAATCATTTCGATTGTCTTTCTTCTATGCTGACTGCTTCTCTGATCTCTTCAAGAAAACTCATTTTCTTATAATTCAGACATCAAACGACTCTGCTAAAGTAAAACAAAATCAACGCTAGTTAGCCATCACAGAAAAATATGATTGTTACAATTCGTATACAGCGCCCTCTGTTTGCAACCTCTCAAAGCCACAGATTAATAAATCAATGCTTTTAAAATCACCCAGGCGAACTTATTCTGCCACACACTCACAGATGTCACCGCACGTATTGCAAATCCTAAATCTTATTTCGTTGATTGCATTAAAATAGCTTTTTACATGCAACAATACCACCTTGCTTAGAAAAAAAAAAAAAAAAAAAAAAAAAAAAAAAACATTGTGTTTCTTCCCACACCCCAAAGTTACTGCATGTATGACTCTGCTTTCAGCAAGTCTTTCACATGCCATCTACCCAACATCTTTTTGGTGAAAAAGTCTCTCAATTCATATGTAACCGCCGAAATCTTCCTGGTGATCACACACTTTTTAAATTTCGGAGCTAACTTCTTAGCGAAGAATTTTGACGCATCAGAAAGTGGGTATTCTCTTTTCCATACTATCTGGCCTTCCTCATATTCCACCTTACTCCTGTTTTTATTATAATAAACTCTACTCTTATGGTAAGCTTTCTTCAGTGCCACATTGACCTTTTCAAATATGGGTTGCAGATGCTTTAATGAAGTGGCGTACTTGTCTCTACTCACAAACTGTAGCTCTTCCACCTTCAAATCTCTGGGTGGATACCAATCCCCAGACAATATAGCCTCCCTACCAAAAGTCAAGAAAAAAGGGGTATAGCCAGTCACCTCGTGAACGGCCGTATTTATGGCAAACTCTATTTTATTTACATGCTCAGACCAATTCCGATGATCATCGCCCACCAAAGATGCTAAAGCTGTCACTACCACTCTATTTATTCTCTCTGAGGGATTGTTTTGAGGAGTATATCTGCAATTGTAAAATAAATGCGGAATCTTATACTTCTCCTTCAAATCCTTCATGTTTTTGGAGATATACTGCGGCCCATTATCCATGATCAAAGCTGCTGGAACGCCATACTTTAAAATGAAATTATTTTCAATCGTACCGACCACTGCCTTGGCCAAAGAGCTTCTCATAGGAAATAACTGAGTGTACTTGGTAAAATAGTCTGCAACAACCAAAACAAACTTGTAACCCGCATAACTGCGAGGTAGTGGTCCCAATATATCGGTGGAGATCACCTGAAATGGCCTTTGTACCCTCTTTGGATTTTCCATCAAACCTGGTGTCAAAACATTAGTGCTTTTATAAGCTAGACAAATCTGACATTTACTTACATATCTCTTAGCATCCGACAACATTCTAGGCCAAAAATAACTCTGTGCTGTTCTTCTGTAAGTCTTAAACACCCCAAAATGTGCCGCATCAGGTCTGTCATGACAGTGATGAAGCACCTCATTTCTGAGATTCTCTGGGATCACTAACTTCCACTCACAGTCCAGAGACAAAAGATTCTGTGTCCTGACCCTCTTATACAAACGCTCACCCATCACCCGCCAATCTGGAAATCTAGCTGGAGTATTAGTCACCCTCTCAAACATGTTACGATACCAGGGATCCTTGGTATTGTCATCAGTTGATTGGTCAGTTAGTAGACTGAGAATTGGTGCTCTGGACAATGCGTCCGCTGCCGCGTTCTCTACTCCTTTCCGATACTCTACCACAAAATTGTACTGAGAAAGCCTAATTGCCCACCGTGCAAGCCTTCCACTAGGGGACTTCAAATTCACCAGCCACTTGAGACTACTGTGATCAGTGAACACCTTGGTCCTAAAAGGAGAACCATCTATATAACCCTTGAACTTTTCTAAACCGAACAAAAGTGCAAATAGCTCTTTCTCAGTCGTAGAGTAATTTCTTTCACATCGAGTAAGTGACCTGCTAGCGAAAGCTACTGGATGTTCTCCACCCTCATCGTCCATCTGTGACAATATGCAACCAAGACCGACATCAGACGCATCAGTGCTGATTATGAACGCTCTATCAAACTTAGGAATAGACAAAATTGGGGCGGATATCAAAAGGTTCTTTATTTCATTGAATGCCATGATTGCCTTTTCATTGAATTGGAAAGTTTCTCCCTTCTTTAGTTTCTTCGTCAACTTTGTGAGGGGTTCTACACTTGTCGAAAAATTATCGATAAAACGTCGATACCAAGATACCATTCCTAGAAATCTTCTCACCTCTTTTTGAGTGGTGGGCATTGGGAACTCTAAAATTGACCGCACTTTATCCGGATCTGTCCTCAAACCTTGTCTATCCACTATGTAGCCCAAAAACTTGAGAGATGGACGACAAAAAACCGACTTCTCAAAATTGATGGTCAGTCCTGCCTCACCAAGCCTTTCATAAACCTTGCGGAGCAACTCCATATGTGCTGTAAATGAGTCTGAAATTAATATTATATCGTCAACGTAATAAAATACGTTGCTCTGGAATTCAGGCCCAAACACCTTATCCATCAATCTCATCATTCTAGCCGTGCTATTCACCAAACCAAAAGCCATTCGGCAAAACTGATATGACCCCAGGCCAGCCACAGAGAAACAAGTCTTCTCACGCGAAGATTTCGCTAAATTTATCTGGAAGAAAGCACTCTTTAAGTCTAAGGACGTCATGAACTTAGCGTTACTCAGTGAATCCAAGATCTCCTGAACTCTCGGCATTGGGTAAGAGTCAACCTTAGTTACACTATTCAATTTCCGGCTATCCAAACAAAATCTGAGCTCTCCGTTGGCTTTGGGCACTAGAAGGACTGGACTATTCCACGGAGATGTCGCCGCCTCAATGATACCCAACTGCAACATCTCGCTTATTTCACTTTTCACGTAATCCCTATGGTAATGTGGAATAGGATAACATTTTTGCTTAATAGGTTCACTATCTCCCGTATCTATCACGTGCTCCTCCAGTGTGGTGCCTCTCAATTCCCCGTCAACTGCAGCCAAATCCCTGTACCTTAAAATCATACCTTGCAAATCCCTTCGCTGGTCGTCTGTCAAATCGCCCACTTCATGCAAATGTAAATCTGTCATATTCAAAAGATCCAAAGTTTGAGTCCCGGTGATGTTCTCATTCATGCTAAAAATATCCTTGCAAAGACCGAACATTTTCAAAAAATCGACCCCTAAAATCAAAGGTTGATTGATGTCCCTGCATACATAAAACTCCACCATCTTCACTTGATCAGCAAACACGACAGGAATGGTTACCAATCCCAAAACAACCAACCGGTCACCATTACCCACTGCCACAGTGCTGTCTGTATTTCTAAAACCAAAATTCAAATTGAAATCCAACAAAGTTTTATACGCCTTCTCACTAATGACTGATACTGTTGCCCCGCTGTCCGCCAAAGCATTGCATTGTAAACCTACAATGCCCACAACTATGTATGGACGAGGATCATCATCGCGATGAGTGAACATAGGGGAAACCACCTCACGCTTAAAGAAAGAACTCACAAAATTTAACCACGACCTCCATTCCAGGTCAGAAGTGCGTGCCTCCTGTCTATGCATACTTACTTCTGACCCACTTGCCCGTTTTTTGCGCAGCCACATTCAGTTGAGATAACTCCTGGCTTTTTACAAATGAAACAATGTTTGCCCACATATTTTTCACAACGAAAGTAGGGATGGTCGCCATCACATTTCTGACACCTGGATGAGCTTAAGGAATTTACAGACCTATTCCCGGCAACGGGCTTCCTTTTCAATCTGCAGACTTCCGGTATTATACAGTCACTTCCTGGATTGTTGAAACCTCTATTGTCACACTTATGACGAGCAAGTTCCAATTTAGCACATACCTCCTTTAATTCCTTTATAGATTTTATTTCCACCAACGCCAACCTAGCTACAAAGAAAGGATTCATGTTAGTCGTGATTACATCCACTTGTTCGGACTCAGGAACAGTCTGTGAAAGTCTAGAAAACAAATTCTGCATTATGTTGATGTATGTGTTTATTTTTTCATCAAACCCTTGCAGTCTGCCTTGGATTTGATTTAAAAGCGAGCGCTCAAAGTCTACTGGCAAGAATTCTCCTTTTAAAAATTCCACCAACAAGGCGAAAGAAGTCGCAATAACGGAGTTATTCCTGTACCACAAGAGAGCCTCGCCCTTTAATAAATGGGCAAAGTTTTTGAGCAACTCCTCATCCGATATGCCTGTGGATTTCCTATAATCCTCCAATTCAAACAAAAAGTCATGCAGTGGGGTGCTACCATCAAATGAAATTTTCCACTTATAAACCTGCAAGCTTCCTTTCTGCGAATAACCAGCTGCTGGCACTAAAACCGAAGCCCCAGCATTCTGCGTTGAACATGCAGCCACAGCATCAGTAGAACCATTGCAGGCTATAGATCTAAGAGCACCTTGCGTTCTTAAAATGAGCTCGGTTTTTCTAGCTTGCAACTCGGCTGGGAAAGCAATCAACTTATCTAACCTCCAAGCAACATGTTGCAGCTTAGCTACACACTTTCGCTTACAGAGCGAAGACACATGGGAAGATGCCAAAACCGTACTCAATTTTTCCTCACAAATAATCAACTCAGCGCTCAAGTCCAAGGTCAATAAATATTTCACAGCATCCTCCTGTTTGAACACGGTTTTGTTGGCTCTAAGGAGCTTCCTCAGTTCATCAACCGTTGAATCATCCTTTGCCAGTTCTAACCCTCTGCTTTTAATTTCAAAAATCAATTCCTCTCTTAGTAAATATTCTACATCCATTGTGGGAGTCATTTTGCCAAAAGTTTAACAAAGTAAGGAGAAAATTGTACAACTTTAAAAAATATACTAAAATGAAATCAAATAGTTAATGCTTAACACAGCTACAGTAAATTAAATATAAACTTGCTCAGCGTAATCTACCAACACGCAGAAGTCGTTTGCCAATAGTTCAGAAAAAAGTATATGTTGTACCCGTATTTCTAAGGCCCTGCCCGTTGAGGCGCCAATTGTAACCGTTATAGTTCGGTGATGAATTTATTGCCTCGGCTAGCTGTGAGTTCTGAGCCTAGGAATACGGGTAGCTAGGGCGCCATGCACTTTAATTTTATTTATTCTAAGACCGAAGTGCAAAAGGTCTATTAATTAATTAAAAGGAAAATAGTAAGCCTAAACTGTAAATAAATAAATAAAATGCTTTAATATTTAATTTGTGTAATTTTTACAATAAAGTAAAACCAGTACTTAAACATTAAACTTCAATACACGTCTGAGGGACTAACACAAAAAAATAAAGAAAATAAAACTAATGAATTTCATCTCCGTTACACTAACTTAATATATGTACTTGAATGACAACAAGTGGTAGGGGTGGTCACCATGCGTCACAGAACGTGTATTCAAGGTGCCAAGTTAACTAATTAAAAATTAATTAAACTCCAATCCGTTACATCTAAAAAAAATAAAAAAAATAAGGTTTTCACCCAAGATGTGGGTAACCCGTCGCCAACAATACTGAGCAACTAAACATATAGCGTGCTCACACAAGACAAGATAAGATGAGTAAATGAAACAAAACAGAACATAAAATCGACTCAAATCGATAGTTACCTACACCAAAATTATATTATGACTAACCTAAATTATATTATTACCCAACTGCAAATTGGGATTTCTTCCGAGCTATTGGCAAAATAAAATTATGGTTCTCAAATTAATTAATTAAGTTCCTACCTTTAAATAAAATCAAAGGTATCTAGTAGCATGGATTAGGTGAATTTACCTGCGCTGTCAAAATTACTTGGTAAGTACGTGGTTCTAAGAACCCCAGTTCTCGTCGTGAGGCTGTTAGGAAGTCTCTAAGTTTGCAGGTATGTAGCTCCGAAACACACGGTGAACCAACATGTGCATGCACTGATAGCCACTCCGCAAGAAGGTTCCCAACCACTAGGACCGAAACTACGTCTGAAATATTAAATAATAAAAACATGATAAGCACCCTTCCAAAGTACTTAGTCACTTCCAAACGACATAATTAACCAAAAACCCAATCGGATAAAACCCACAAAACATCCATGTTCACTAATACTCACTCGGATTTTCATAATATATTTATGTAGGCACCATATTCCTCCTCAGTCAGGCCATCTGACTTATATACTTCCGCTATCACCCAAGATTCACTGGAAAAGAAGTAGCGATTAGATCTTATAGCAAAACTGCAAAATCTGTAAGAGGTAACCATCTTGCTACGTCGTCGTCAGAAATCACTTACCTGAGTTATAATCGAAGACAATCGCGTCCGTGGAAATGAACTGCACCTCCACAACGTTATTACAATGTGCTGCACAAAATATTCTAACACTGATAACGTTGTACAAGCACTGAATTTGTAGTACCCAAAACTAGGCTTTTTAATTTGTCCACCTTCACGTTCTCTCGAGAAAAAATCACGATCTTTTTCTTGTCACCGGCAATTGTTACCGGCACATTGACATCCAATCAACTAAAATAAAACTACCCTCTTTTTTTTTTAATCATTTCGATTGTCTTTCTTCTATGCTGACTGCTTCTCTGATCTCTTCAAGAAAACTCATTTTCTTATAATTCAGACATCAAACGACTCTGCTAAAGTAAAACAAAATCAACGCTAGTTAGCCATCACAGAAAAATATGATTGTTACAATTCGTATACAGCGCCCTCTGTTTGCAACCTCTCAAAGCCACAGATTAATAAATCAATGCTTTTAAAATCACCCAGGCGAACTTATTCTGCCACACACTCACAGATGTCACCGCACGTATTGCAAATCCTAAATCTTATTTCGTTGATTGCATTAAAATAGCTTTTTACATGCAACACTAGGAGCGTGGGGAAGGGGGTTAAGTCTGAATCTGTCACGCTTGTAAACTTTTTTTCATCATCATCATCAGCCAGAAGACGTCCACTGCTGAACATAGGCCTCCCCCTTTAACCTCCACACTGAACGAAAGCCAGCCTTTTGCATCCACTGGAAGCCAGCGACTCTCACTATGTCGTCGGTCCATCTAGTGGGAGGCCTACCTACGCTGCGTCTTCCCGTTCATGGTCTCCACTCAAGAACCTTTCTTCCCCATCGGTTATCGGTTCTTCGAGCGATGTGGCCTGCCCATTGTCACTTCAACTTGTAAATTTTAACAGCTATGTCGGTGACTCTGGTTCTTTGGCGAATATCCACGTTTCGGATTTTATCGCGCAAAGAAACTCCGAGCATAGCTCTCTCTATTGCCCGCTGAGTGACTCTGAGTTTTTCCAAAAGGCCAACAGTCAAGGACCATGTCTCAGTACCATATGTCATCACTTTTTTTTACGGAACTGAAAATTCTTTTAGGGCTTGTGAGGTATCGTTTTCGTATAAATAGATACGAGGTATTTCATTTTTATGAACAAACACTCAAACACTATAATATAGTAATTATTTATATTTTATTTATTTTAATTAGTATATAATTTTAAAAAAAACTATATGATTTCATAAAATTAAAAAAAATATACGAAAAAGTAATATTCTTCTTAAAATCTATTTGTTTATGAGATACCTATATATTTGACTTGTAAATATGTACTATTATTACCTTTTTACAATATAAGTAAAATTCTCGTTGCCTACTTAACAAAGTCAAGTACTTTGAATATATCTTCGAGATATATATTGTCTCTAACAATTGCCTATTATTATTTTACAGGTGTAGCGAAATGGAGTCATCTGCAAACATTCTATGAACTGGATAAAAACAACCCCAATTTCGTTTTTGCTCCAACATTGACAGATCAACATTTGAACCCCAATAGTAAGCAAAAAATGCGAGTGAAACTAGCTGCGCAAGTCTTCAGCCATAAAGTTACAGCAGGAATACTGAATAAAATTGCTACAAGTAAGTGTTTATATAAATGATGTTGCTAAACACAATTTTATATTCTCATAATTTAGTAAAAAGTTTTTAGGATTCCGGGATAAACGGGACCCTATTACTAAGCCTACGCTGTCTGTCCGTCTGTCTGGCTGTCTATCTGTCTGTCCTACCTTTTAACGGCTGTATCTTTCGATCCGTAATTTATAGCCAGCTGAAATTTTTACATAATATGTACCTAATGTTACGGCAGAACAGATGGCCGATGGGGCCGAAAGGTTCTGGAATGGAGACCACGGACCGGTAAGCGCAGCGTAGGATGTCCACCCACAAGATGGACAGACGACCTAAAACAGACCGCAGGGAAACGCTGGATGCAGGCTGCTTCCAACCGGCCCTTTTGGAGATCGATGGGGGAGGCCTATGTCCAGCAGTGGACGTCCTATGGCTGATATGATGATGATGATGATGATTATTTATTTATTTATTGGAAAACCAACAGCTTTTTACACCAAAATATACAATGGAAAAACGATGGGAAGCCAATTACAGGTTCTCACGAATAGTAGTATTATTATAATTATTTCTGTGAAAATTTCAACTGGTTATCTATTATGGTTCGAACGATGCACCCGTTTAAAGATAAGACAGATGGACGGACGGACGGATGGACGAATGGACAGACAGACTGTCCGACAGACAGACAGCTTAGGCATAGTAACAGGGTCCCGTATTCACTCTTTGGGTACGGAACCTTAAAAAGAGGTGAAAACAATGTTTGCAGCTGACAACAATAAGAACAATAGGAATAAGTGACGCTTATGTCTTCTGTGGTGACCCGCTCAAGTGCTACGTATAAGCTGTATGATTTTCGTCTAAGCCCGCAACGTCTGACCTTATGATTTGTCTTTGAAAATAGCACAGAAAAATATTATAAATAAACCAACCAAGTGCAAGTCGGGGTCGCGCACTGAGGGTTACGTACCACCACAAAATACAATAAATATCATTAAAAAAAAACGATTTTAAAATTAGTAAAATATGGAATATTGATTCTGTGAAAGAAATGATAAGGTCGTCCAAGTAAGCGTTTTACCAGATATAACTTGGCAATGAACAGAAATTTGTCACCGACTCGCACTTGGCTATTATTGATTATTTGTTGTTATGTTTTAGAGTGTGTACTTTAATCATGCCAAGTTTGACGCTTGTACGTATTACCATTTTTACATTAGAGGTAATACAAAAATACGTTTTTTTATGGGTGTCCCCTTTCGTTCCCCCTTTTTAGCCGGCGACTTGGTTGCAAAATAGTGTTTTTTTTTGTACTTAAGTATATGAAAACTTAATTAGGTTTTTTATGCATATAAACCTTCCGTGAAAAAATATATATCTGGTGGTGAAACCCGCATCAAAAGCCGTCCCGTGGTTTAGGAAAAGTTACGGCCATACAGACAGACGCAGAAAGCGACTTTAATTTATACTATGTAGAGATAAGCTGCGATGCTCAACTAGTATAATAATAGGAATATATTTATTTACTGTATAAATCATATATCTTTTTTTATAATTTCAGATGAACTCCCTGCCGAGGCGCATGCTACAGCAACAATATTGAGCAAATTCGACCAGCTATTTGACGCCCTAAATGCAGACAGTCCAGACCTACGCGGAGGAAAGAAATATTCCACAAATATGTCTATGAGATCACCCCACTTAGATTTATTTAGAGATATGAGGAAATTCGTTTCAGAAATGAATTTTATAGGTTCACATTCACCTCCACCATCGCAGGTGGGATGGATTCGAACCATAAATGCTGTGGAAAGGATATGGAAAAATTTAGTATCTTTAGGTGTAAAGACCCTTGCCACTCGTCGCTTAAATCAGGATCCACTTTAGAATTGCTTCGGTTGCATACGGTACCACTGTGGGTCTAACGATAATCCAAATGTTGGACAGTTTATAGCTGGAATAAAAACAGCCATCATAAACAATTTGCGCCATACTAATTCCAAGAGGAATTGTGAAGACGACAATGCTATTCTTAGCGATAACTTAAAAAAGTTTTTACTTTCTGATGAAAAAACATCTGAAGATATGTGTGACAGTGAGACCACTATTGAACTGGAACCTTTAATCGCCGATGCAACCGAAGCTGTAGAACAGGCATCCCCTGAGGCTCAGGCATGTGCTTATGTGTGTGGATTTATATACAAAAAATTGAAGCATAGTGGATGCGAATGTTGTAAAAAAACATTTTTGGCTTTAGAGACCACGGCAACATATGATAAAATTAATTTGTTTACGAATTTTAGAGAGTATGACACACTGCATAATAGCTTAAATTATGTTAACTCTAATTTCGTGCATTGTGTGGAAGTTTGCTCCTCAGCAGTAAACAGCATATTAAATACAGAAGCTTGGAAGAAAGGATTAAAAAAAAACATAATGTCTGCTCTCTCTCAGGTGGATTTTGGATTTTTATCAAATTGTCAACAACATTATAATGCAAATAAAATTCACATTATTATGTCAACGTTTTATATTTGTGTTAAAAGGTACGTGGTAGTGAAAAATAGAGAGTTTGGTGAAGATGAAAGAACGAAATCTTTGCAAAGGAAAATGCGTATATTAAAAAATAAATAATCTTATCTAATATTTATATTTTCATTTCTAGATTTAAGAAACCTTCGTTATTTCAAGATCCCTTCACGAGGCGATGGTCTTAACCCGGGTTTATTTTTATATAACATTTATGAATTAAGAATTTCCTTAAAAAACATGTTTTTCGTTCCAAATAAAATATTCGCTTTCATATCCCATCGCTAAGTGATAATATTAATAAAAATAAGTAATACATAATTGAAATAATAATTAGTAAAGTTTGGCTAACGATAGTTGAGACTGAATTTAACTCATAAAATCAGTCTCAACTTTCGTTAGCCAAACTACTTAGTCAAACTGGTTCTTTGAACTAACAATAGATTTTGAAATTTCGCGCTACTAATTTTACCTCAATATTCCGTGCGGAATAAGCAGCGCTAGTGGTATCGGTGAATTTCAAACTTTTTATATAGAATGATACCCTTCTTCTCTCGTTAGAGAGTAGTATATTCCTTGCATCAATCGCTGGCCAAACTAGTTTATATGCCCATAGTACTTAGAATAAAAAACTATTTTAAACGTCAGGACAAAAACGTCAAAAGATAAAAAGGTTCAGGTGCGCCAAAAGAATCGGAAAGATGCTAGGAAACTGATGGATGCGATTGACAGGGAATCGAGAGGGAGGCCTACGTCAAACAGCTGGTAATTCAGAACTGATGATGATACAAAAGTCTAGGTACAAACAAAGAAAACTGCTATCGCCGACTGGAAAGATAAGGACACGATACGTCAAGCGAAAATAGTATTTTTCGATCTAGTTAATGACTACAAAGAAATTCACTTTACAAGTATCACAAATTATTATTTTTCTCTGACTTGTTTTTTTTATATTTAATAATAATAACATAAACTTAAACGCAAGGTCGGCTTCGTAGCGGACCTTCGGTGAGTGGCGACACTGTGTACCCCGATTCCATGAGGCTTAATGAGACCCCCGACCCCTGGCTTGCCTTAACCGGCCGTCTGGAGGTTGAAACCGCAAGAGTTGAGAACCTAAGGCCTATGGTTCTGGTGTTAAAGGGTATCACGCCGCGAGTAGTGTTTAGTGAAAGCGCAGCACACGACACACAATGTTGCTCCTCCGGTGCCAATATAGGGCAGCCATTATGGGAGCCCATTTAGTGGATGGCACTGGCAAGTCATCACCTGCCTAATTTTGAAATGAGGTAGATAAGGCAGGTGCTATTTCTCAACCTATAGATCTATTGTGACTGCCCCGGTGGCTCAGTTGGTAGTGAACCTAACTTCTGTGCTTTGGGGCGTGGATTCGATTCCCATCTAGGACAAACATTTGTGTGATGAACATTTGTGTTTGTTCTATGTCTGGGTGTTAATATCAATTTAAGTATGTATTTAAAAATATATATGTAGGTATATCCATATTACAGCTACTTAGTTTGGGGTCAGATGACCGTGTGTGCAAAAATGTCCCAGATATTCATTTATTATTTATTGTTCTCTTATCCACAAGTTGTTCACCTCAATAGCTCAGTATATTTGCATCAATAGTCAATTTACCAATATCATCCAAATCCACAAAGTTTAATTTATTTTTATACACAAAAAGGCCTCTCAGTGTTGGGTTTGGCTCTCATTGAAGCCGTATAAAAGTCCGGGCTAGAACCGTGAGTAAAAATAAATGCAGACACATCAGTTATATTATATTACAAAAAAATACAAACAAAGAACAATGGCAGTTAATTTTTCCTGGAAGTTAAATAGGCACATAGTACTCGAATTTCAGATTTTATTATTTTAGCCACGACTTGTTATTGTAACAAAATAATATAAACTCTTGAGTTACTGTAAACAATGACATCATTGAATAGGGAGGCAGAAATGATCCAGAATTCCTGGTACCTACTAATGTTAGTCGCCTATCTGAGGCGACAAACATATTCCGAGAATATGATAATTTAAGTCTTACATTGTACAAAATAATTATCAATATAAAAAACCGACTTCACGAAATTGTCAGAACTGCACCAAATTGAAATGGGACCACAAGAGAAGCACCAGCTTCCAAATAAAAAAGAATCATAAAAATCGGTTCACTTAGTCGAAAGTTCTGAGGTAACAAACATTTAAAAAAACAGTCGAATTGAGAACCTCTTCCTTTTTGGAAGTCGGTAAAAAAATACTAAAGAACAAGAAAAAACTTATTTCATCATTCTATGCGTGACATAATGTACATTTTTACAAAAAAAGAACAGCCGACTTTACGGAAAGTTCAATCCACTTTCCACCCTGTTCCGTGAAATAATTTCTTCATGATTATCAATATAAAAAACCGTCTTCATAAAAATGTCAGAAAGTTCTGAGGTAACAAACATATTAAAAAAACAGGCGAATTGAGAACCTCCTCCTTTTTGGAAGTCGGTAAAAAAAATACAGTTTTCTCTGGCACAATTAAGACATTTTTGTGTTAATATCTGACGTGTTACTGCCAAGACACGGAGTTAGCCGAGATAGAACTGAATTATGCGACGTGTTAGTACTTCAGACAGTAAACAGACATCCAAAGATTGCTTTTTTTTTTAAAGAAAGTTTTTTTTTATCTCAGTGAATAAAGTACATGCATAATTTTCATTATGCATGTGTGAATAAGTAAACTCGTGGGATCTATTCACAAAGATACCTACCAAAATTACTAGTGATTTGAGCACGGACACATTAATGACGGTCGGACCATAACCACAGAACAAATGATAGTTACTGAACTGCATTAATACAACTGCAGTAGGTACTGGGTGCACGTGACCGCCGCATTGCCGGAGTGATATGTTAAATTTGTCGGGTCAAGCCGGCGAGAGGGAGAGGAGCAATTTACCTCTATAAACCTAACGAGAGACTTCCTTCATACACGCACAGCTTTGTTAACAGATCGACAACTGGATTGTGGTTTAGCGAGGTGACCTTTTGTTCAGATTTTAGGTACCAAAGGGTAAAAACGGGACCCTGTTACGGAACTGATCCTACGCTGTTTGTTGGTCCGTCTGTCCGTCGTCCGTCTATCCGTCTGTCCGTCCAACCTTTAAACGGCTGTATCTTACGAACCGTACTAGATAGCCAATTGAAATTTTCACAGAATATGTAATGTTATGGAGGATTACTATAAAAGTCAAGAAATAAAAACTAATGAGAGGTTCCCATCAATAAACGTATATATTTTTTACGTATTTTTGAATTTGCTCTAGTGTAGTAAAAACGGTAATATGTACAAGCGTCAAATTTGGCATGATTATAGTACACACTCTGAAGTATAACAAGAAATTAATGGCCAAGTGCGAGTCGGTGACACATTTCTGTTCCTTACCAAGTTAAGCAACGTGCGATTCGGTTACCAGGACGACCTCATCCTTTCTTTCAACGAATCGAAAATGCATATTTTGCTAATTTTGAAGTCTGATTTCAAAATTGATAATTGTTGTATTTTGTGGTGGTACCGAACCCTCAGTGCACGAGCCCGACCATGCCCGCACTTGGCCGGTTTTTTATTTAGTTAGATTTGAGCAGTGTGGATGGAAGACTAATTAGAATGATCGTATTTTTTCAAATAGCGCGCTATTTGAAAAAATACGAGCTCGTGGTTAAAATTGAACGATTGCATTTTGTAAATGTCTCTTGAAACGTAATTGGAAAGCTCGCACTGGACACTCTCACCAAACAACTGTAGTTGACACGCATTGTCACGAACACAAATAAATATAATGAGTTCACACGTAGTTTCCTAGGTAGCGCAACATTGTAGCAGCTGATAGTGCAGATAGCAGAATGAAGTGTGACTGGCGTTAACCTATTATTTTAATAGTACATTGACAGGCCAGATGTATTTTAACCCTGGCGTCGGGGCAGTAGAATGCGGCTCTGATAGCCCCTGTCTGTAGTAAGAGGATACTAAAAGAATTCTGGGCTCAGGATGGTCGTAGTTGGGGCTCTGACTATCCATTCAAGCGAGTGTCCGGGAGAGAGATCCGAGACAACGAGCAGTTGTCTCAGGAGCTGTAGCGCAGTGCTCTGAGGGATCCAGTGCGTTCCTCTGGAGATCCCGGAACCCTGTTGTCAAGCACGAAGGCTTGTCACCGAGGGGTTTTAGTGAGTATAACCTGGCTGCACTCCAATGCAGATTGGAAGATTTCCCCGTTGAAAAAAAAGACTAGTAGTATTTTCTAGTCTATTCTACGTTCTGCTCAGATCATATTTTACATACTTTGAAAACTATCTAAGACATACTATATCGCCAAGTCGAATATAAGATGAAATTCCTTTTTATATTTTCTGTATATCCCCACTTCATGGAAGCCCATTAGTTTCAGGCTTTCTTCACTTCTTTCGTCGGTAGTCAACAAACACATCAATCAACCATAAACAACAATCTATGTCATGAACTGGCAGAACAAAGAGTTTAGTTTTTTGACATAACAAAGTCTTTGTTTTCGTATCGTATCTTATCAACCTTTAGCTTATGAAACTGAATTAAGTGGATATTATAGATTTTTGACCTATTTCAAGGCTGTGATAGCTACAAAACTGATAAATAACCAAAGACATAGTTGTTGACGATAAATTTTAATTATAATCCGCGTTCCTAATCACGCCAACACCGCTAATAAAAACCAACACGAGAGTGGATCGACCAACTGAAGCATCGACAAATCAAAGTATCAATCAAGTACCTAAATCGGTTGGAAACTTACCTCTTTAGACTGCTTCGTCGCGAACATGTAGTCTCCTTTGATCTGGAAGTCCTTAGCCTCTTCGAAAAGGACATCAGCATTGATCAAGTCGGTAGGGTCGTTAGCACGGAACACGGTACTAGCGCCGTCTGGCTTCCATCGCTCTACATAGAAGACTTTTTTCACTCCAGGCCCGGAAGACCAGATGAACGTCTTGACGTAGCTCTGGATCATTTTGAATGTCTTCCCGCCGTCCAGGGTCAAGTACAACTAGAAAAGGAATAATTTTAATACAAAACTGATATCAAGTTTCGCACGTCCGTAGAAACAAGAGTTTTTCTTATATAAATGATTCATTCAAATAAATTTTAGTATGTTGTCGATTTTGCAAGTTTGGTTGACAGATATTGCTGTTTTACTGGCTAAATCGGGACTTATAAAGAAGTCCCGATAGCAAATTAAAACATGTGTGCAAATCACGAAAGTTTAAGAGTTACAGATATTGCGTCTTTCACTGCAGCCCATTAGACAAGGGGAACAGAAATCTACTTCTTCTAATTGCTTATCAAAGAAAAATACTTTCATCTGATCAGTGGATAAGGATTCCAACAATTAGGTAGATTCAGACAGGGTTACGCAGTTCCATAGAAAACGGTCATTGACACTCGACAGAATGTATGGAACAGCTGATAATTTTTTGCAATTTCAGGGTTGGTCCCATAGTAAAAGTTTTTCATAATGATAACAATGACCTTCTTTCGGTGTAGTACAGACTATATTCGTAACCCTGTATTAAGTACATCATAATCGCGTTGGTGTTATTTACAAGTGAATCATCGACACCTGATATAATATGATCCCCGAGACACTGATATATTTGTTTACAAAATTTGAATGATTAACAAACTTGCAATACAGCGTTTTGATTAGTGAAAGATATATTTTAGACACCTATTGTTGTAATAAATACCTATACCTAATATTTACAGTTGAACTATATGATACTTTATGCTAGATAGACACGAAAGGATATATTATGTACCTACATATTTTAGCGCATATAATTTTAATAGAACGCATATTAAGGAAATATAGAAATGAGATCAAAGTTATCTCGTGCTCTAAGTAATGTATGGTCTTGAAAATGAGCCAAGAATACAGTAATCTCTTAGAGTTAGACAAAAAGAATTGGTAATAAAATATTTGTAAGACTACTTCAACTAGGCAAGAATGGCGTAAGATATGATTAGATCCGTTTTTCACCTACTTCCAAAAAGGAGGAGATTCTCAATTCAACTGTTTTTTATTAATGTTTGTTACCTCAGAACTTTTTACTGGGTGACCCATTTTGATAATTTTTTTTATTTGAAAGCTGGTGCTTCCCATGTGGTCCCATTTCAATTTGGTCCCGTTCTAACATTTTTGAGAAGTCGATTTTTATATATTGATAATTATTATACCAAGTGCCTTCAAAAGATCACAGAATTATTTCAAAGCACAGCTGTTTTACTTTTTTACATTCAAATATTGAAGGTATTGTACAAACACTTCAAGGGTGTGGTGTTTAACTTTTTAAAGTCTTATCAGCTAATCCACTTAAGAGGTGTGAAGTGAAAGTTAGATTTATGAGAGGTAGAGCTACTTCAATATTGCTATGTTCATATCGTTCATGTAGTGCAGTTCAACCAACTTTTCTGTACAATATTTGGGTGTGAGTCACTCATCCCATTTGTTTTTCTGAACAAAATTGGTAGCCTATGCTATGATACAAATTTTTGTTTGTTTTATTGGCCACCGCACCGGTCTACAAATAAGAGATAGTCTAGCTTCTGTCAATAGTCGTCAATAGTGTGTAGTGTCTGTCTTAAAGAGACAATAATCGTACGAAAAAAAATATGAAAACTACTTAGATGATTGCAAAGTCTTTCTTATTTAGAGACAGGCGTACTTTAAGGCGTACTGCGATCCCCAAACCGCCTGCCAAGCGTGGGGATTATGGCAACACCTCTCTCTATGAGGGAGGCCTTGTCCAGCAGTGGACCTTAATTGGCTGATGATGTGTGTGATGTGTGTACTTTAAGGATAAGTGGATGGTTAGTCAATAAGTGCTATATACAACTAATAGTGCTAGTAACTATAGTGCTAATATTCATTATTTACCTATGTGGCAAGTTTAAAAGCTTCTTTGAAATAAGTATTGTTTTTTTTTCTTGAGACGCGACAACCAGTTGTGTTAAAAATATGAGTTCTTCAAATTGATTGAGGAAAATATAAACATCTTGAAAAATAAGGAAAGAGCAAAAATCCTATTTGTTTTGTCCTTTTGTGTTGTTTATTAGAACTAGGATCCTAATATCGGGAGATAGTAATTTTTGCAATTTATTACCGTGGAAACTATGGGCAGTTAGAGCGCTAAGGCCAAGAGCTTGGTCTCCTTGGTCTCAGAAATTGGCCGCAGAATACAAGACAACGGTAGTGACTCCCGTTCTGGCTCATTCCTGGTGCAGAGATTGGCCATTGTCATTCGGCATGGGAATACTGCCAATATTATTTGTGACCAATTAATTTCATTTAAACATTCATCATCATCATCATTCATCATTATTCATCAGCCATTGTAACATGGTCGAAACGTCGAGCGAAAGGTATCTATTTTTGCCTATATTTAATAGTGCGCGATAAGTCCCGATAAATATTAAAACATGTGTTCAAATCGCGAATGTTTAAAAATTACTTTGATTTAGACAAATGCATGTACAATACAATAAAATTTTAAGATTGATCACTTTTAAATTTTTTCTTTTATTTCGTTTTGGCAAATCGGTTTTCTCATTCAACTATAATAAAGTTTGACGCAATGAGGAAACTGATTAGCTTTGCAAAATCAGCAAAAAAAATAGTTAGGTAGGTACCTATTTCTAATAAGAACTGGCTTCATTAATATTCAGGTCATTAATGACGGGAAGGAATAAACTGATTTTTGCCTTTGATTATTGTACTTTTTGTTGTTTTGAAGAAATGCATGACTAAGCAAGTGGATGGAAAGAAACCAGCTTCAAGCGTCGAAATAAGTTTCATACGAGTACCTTTTTATGTGGAGGGCCCTGGAGGGCCTTACTGTAGGTGGTTCTGATAAACTTACCCGTCTGTTAGTGTCGACTTTATCCAGAATGACATATTTATCGGGGAAGTCTTCATCGAAGGCCAGCTCGCTGGGTTGGAAACTCAGGTTGGAGCGATGTATGGTCTGACCGTTGTCGCTCGTGTAGTACAGCTTCTGATTTGTGGAGTCCACAAACACGCACTGGGGAAGAGAAGCTGATAAGAAAAGTATACCAATAAAGTTCAATATTTACATACCGAAAATACAAATCAAATTTAAACTACCATCAACATAACGTCAGTAATTATAGTAAATATACAGTTAAATGTTATATATACATCAAATATGCGTATGCGACGATGCGTGGTAGGTACTTGCTTGCAACTTGTACTTCGCATGGTCTGCAACTGGCTTTAGGAGTAAACCAACGTAGGGGTAAATCTTCCTCTTCTTATATATAAAAAGCAGTGTGAATATATGTATGACGGTAACCAATTTTGACGGGACTTTCATATTGCTTATGATATAAGGAGTAACCCAAGCGGGTGAAACCACGGGGCATAGCTAGTTCTTTATAATATTTGAGTTCATTCAAACAACTGCCCGTCCGGAATTCGAATCCGGGCCTCCGGCTTATATGGTAGACGTTACCACCGAGCCATATATGTTGTTATTATAATGCAATGAGATCAACGTTTATTTATTTTCATCGTTATTATGCAATTACAATAATGTACCTACCTAAACCAAGGACGAATACTATACAATGCGTGTTTACATATACTTTAACACACCGAACACGAAGTGAGAATATATTCACGTGCGCGAAATACGTATTGATTTCCATACAAATGTTGAATTTCGAAATTGAATTGTTTATGGAATTTCATGCGTATTTACGAACGTTAATACGCGCGTCTACGCTGATCGGATGCGCGTCGACGCTGATCGAATTTACGTCGACGCTGACCGGGTGCGCGTCGACGCTGATCGGATGTGCGTCGACGCTGATCGGGCACTCGCCCAATATGTTACGTCTGAGAAAAGCCCGTCTGCGCGTCGAGGGCATATAGCGGTATATACACCCAATTCCCTGTCGCCGCTCTCCTTTGTACGCTTCGTGTAATTTGTTGTATACAAATTCAAATTGTTGTAACTCTAAAGATTCATTCGAAGCGCCTGTGTCGCAAACGGAGTGAGGAATCGTAAACTGTAGAATTAACAGAATACCTGCAGCAAGGTATAGTTTAGAGATATAGAGTGTAGGATCTCAATTGAGTACCTATCGATTGAACCATCATTATTGTACCAGCAGTATTTGTACATATTAAGTGCAACAATGTTGTACTGAACTTAGATAGATAGAAAAATTGTGCAAGCGGGAACGGTTATTGGGCAAAGAGGGCGTCTACTGAATAACACAATGATCGCGCCGGTTTGATTGGTGCCTGAATTTCACATTTTATAAGGCAAAATTGGAATTATTTCATTAGCTACTGTAACACGACACTAAACTAAACTGAACAGACAGAATAGCTTCATCATCATCATTTCAGCCATAGGACGTCCACTGTTAGGCCTCCCCCGTCGATTTCGAAATGGACCGGTTGAAAGCGGCCTGCATCCAGCATTTTCCTGCGATCTCTTTAAGGTCGTCTGTCCATCTTGTATAATAGAATCTTGTATTGTAGAATAGCTTAAGTATAATTAATTGAAATTTGATAAACGACATTGTACACTACCACTGGACTTAGACACAGAACAAATTTATTTTAGTCTCCTCGCTAATATTGATTTAATCTATTCATGGTTTATACTTTTTCTTTCTCTATATTTATGTTTATTATTACTTTAAGGTGTAAACGCGTGCGATATTTCTTTAAGTGTATCCTTTTCAGAACTCAAGATACAGGCCTAGCCTAGTGTGAAGCCCTCAGGCAATTATTTTATTGTAAGTATTTTTATTTTATGTGAAATAAGTAATTTTGTATTTGTATACTCATATATTTGATGATAATTGAGCTGCAAAGGCTTACTAATCACAGAGTCGAAATTTTATAAAAAGTATATCAATTTCCTTCATGATCAATCGAGATGAAGATCTTACAATATATTTTACATTCTGAACCTCTATTACACTCATACAACCCAATCTATTTAGGCCTAAAAACCTACCTGAAAAAAAAGTAGAACATAATGACGTCTACTTAAATACAGTAGACTATGCTCATTTAAACAAAGATATTAGCATATAAATAGACTTAACTGTAAGTAATGACCTAGTGGAAATCTAAATAAAACCACACATGTTATTTTAAAACTTGCTAGTATAACTACAGTTCCTATAAAGTTGTTGACTTATCAACAATACAAAGTTAGTGTTTCTATGAAAGTTGTTAACTGCTTTGAGTTATTTTGGGTGCAGAATAAATCATAGTAAAAGCTTAATTTAATGAACTTACGGCCGTACTCATAAACGTTACTTAAGTTAAGCAATACTTAAAATTGCTCTGTTAACTTCTCACTGACGGAAATTGGCAGACATGAATACGAGACAGAGCAATTTTAAGTATTGCTTAACTTAAGTAATGTTTATGAGTACGGCCGTTAGATCTATAAACCCTCTCTTACTATATTTTTTATCTCGCATCGACATCTCGCCTGATGTTAAACAATGATGCGGTCTATGATGGAGCATACCTTACCTAACCTAAAGCTATTTCAGGATTTAATTTGTTGTGTGTGTGTTGTATTTATCTGACTCTTGATTTGATACAGAAGGTTATCCTAAATTTTGTGAATGGGTAATTGAAACTCCGTGCGCAATGCACTAGAGTACGAAGTCTAGAATATGTTTATTGAACTTTTGTGGTGCTTATTATTTTTTGTTTCTTATTTTTTTTGCCATATATAGTTAGCAATCATATCTGCTAGGCTAATATGTTACCAATTAAAGTTTATTATAAAAAAAAAAAAATTACATTAATGATAAAATATTTCATATTTTAATTTCGTGTGTATTATTTATGTGATATGGTTGTTATTTTATTTTAATTAAAGCATTTTTTTATAAACAGCTCCCAACTATTAGGACAATCTTAAGTTATTCAATTTTTTATTTAATAAAAGAATGACCTATAATAAACCTTTGACTACAGGTGGGATAAAACAAAAAAAAAACTTAATTCTCAGTTGAAAATGGGTTGGTTTTTGTGGGATTGTATTGAAAGCATGTACAATAGATGGTATTGGTATGGTCAAATATTTTCAGATTACATTACTCCAACAAAGAGTAATTAATTACTTATCAAGGTAATGACAATCCTAATGCCACAACTACAAGATAGCAAACATAAATATAATATCTAACTTGCAGCTCGGCTGTTTTACCCACTCGCAGGAAGCATATTTTTTTTTGTAATATTTATGTTTTTTTTTTTAAAGTAATATTTATGTATATTTTTTTTATGATACTTGGTGACGAGACAAGCCAAGTCACTCGCCTGATGGCTCTTCACGCTTGCCCATAACAGCTCAACGCCACTCAGAATTATGAACTTCAACAGTTCAAAACCCTGGATGGCAATGCACTGCGCTCGTCACCCCGAGATATAAGATGTCAAATCTCTGTGTGCCCTGTAATTTCGCTGGAAACATTTCCCTTCAATCCGGAACACAGTAGTGTTTGCACACTACTGCTTGGCGGTTGAATAACTGGCAAGGTGTGGTACTTCCCCTGGTGGACCCCTGCAAAAGAGTCCTACCACTACAGAAATATATTATAATTAGCAATTAGCTAATGTACAAAATATTTATTTGTCTCTTAATAATCTATGTATATAAAACAAAGTCGGGTTAGTTACACCATTCATAACTCAAGAACGGCTGGACCGATTTTCATGATCTTTGATTTGTTAGATAGCTCTCCGCTTCGCACATCCATGCTACACCACAGATAATGTTAGTGTGATAGAATAAAAGATGAAAATATAAACTCACAAATTCTGGGTATTTCGGGTGATTGAAGAATTTGTCAAGCTGTGCATATCCGCTGTCAGGAGTGTCACCCAGCCGGAAGCTCTCGGTTTTATTGGTAAAGTTTTTTCCATAGTCATAAGAGATGAAAAGAGCAGATGGAGAGATCCCTCCTTTGTTTCGGGGACTGGCATCACGGGCAAGGCAGATGATGACATTAGACCCTTCTCCAACCCAGTGCACCATTAGCTGTTGGTGACTGTCGTTGAGGTGGGTAGTCTGAAAAAAAAACACTTTATTAGCAAACTCCATACCTATCAAAGTGAACATAATAAGTATATGATTTTTTTTCATTTGAATATGAAGTGATTTTATGTTATTCAGTAGGCCAGGCATGTGCTTTTTAAAACCTACAGTAATAATCAGTAATAGTGAGGAAAATAATTAAGGCTATTGTTTTATGAGGCAGCAAATGTACCTACTCTGGTTATAGATACCTTCACAATATTAATAGTGTATTATTTTCAATACCTATACAGTTATACATATAGTATATTTGTTATTATTATGTATGAATGCCCATAATTCGATACTATTAAGCTACAATTTGTATCTGAATTGCTTTAAAAGGTTATAGAGAGCAGATTTCTGTAAGCCAAATGAATATTATTATTTATGTAATTACATTCGCGGGTCTAGCCCGGACATTTGGTAGGCATTGGTGGAGCCGTAACACCAAGAGGCCCTGTTGAATATAAAAAGGAATGTGTATAAAATAGAATATGAAACTATTGTACAGTATAGTATTAAAAAACATCTGGGCTATTGAGGTAAACAACTTATGGATAGGAGAACAGATCTATTGGATGAGAAACGGCACCTGCCTTACCCTGTCTCATCTCAAAATATATTTAGGCAGGTGATGACTTGCCACCCACTGAGTGGGCCCCCCATAAAGGCTGCCGTATCATGGCACCAGAGGGGCAACATTGGCGTGGGTGGCTTAGGGTGTGTTAGGGGTTAGGGTTGTGTAGGGTATCGAGAGGTGTGCTGAACTTTCACTAAGAGCTACTCGCGGCGTTATGCTCTTTAGCACTTCCACCCTGGAGCTTAGGTTCTTAGCTCTTGTGGTTTCCACCCCCGGACAGCCAGTTAAGGCAAGCCAGGGGTCGGGGTCTCATTAAGCCCCATGGAATCGGGGTACGCGGTGTCGCCACTCACCGACAGCTCGCCATAAAGGCGCCCATGCGTTTATTTATGTTATTGTTACCTAGCTACAATGTTATTGTGACTAATTTATGTTACAATAAATTATTCTAAATCAATTTATCGAGACATTTTATCTGTGCCAACGAAATTATGCACCATCATTCCGCTACCGGTGCAAAATAAGGGCAGGTAGTCACTAGTAAGTCAGTAATTACGTTCTGTATGCTAAATTCCTAAATATAAACAGTCTGACCTTCAAAAAAGTGAAACATATTGATCTGACAAAAATAGTGGAAAGTAGACAACAAAAACAAAGCGAAGGTAGATTGATGACGACAAACAATCAATGTCATATCTTTCATCGCACACTCCTCACAAAAAGCGCTCGAGGGTAGTAAAAGCACTTACCCATGTACTAATATTCTTTTGAATGCCCGGTGAATCTAACGTTGCTGCTTGCCGTTTTTGCCTTCCGACATGAGAAGCAGATTCACTATGTTCATCAGGGCTTCGGTTGATTACAGTTAGTTTTCCGCCGGGCTTTGGATTATCTTCGGCTACGTATAATGATGTTGATGGCTCCCCATATCGAACCGCGGTTGTCGCAGCAGAGAAAATAAATACCAACGCGATAATTGTAAGACGATTAAATGCAATCAACATTTTGTTATCACTGCATATCCAACACATCCAACCGATCGCACTCGAGATTTTACGTAAACTGGAAGTGGAAGGAAAAAAAAAGAAGGAAGGGAAGGCAAGCAGTGTTGCCAACTCACATGACTGCGAGTCCCTAGACTCAATATCAAAAGAGGTTAAAACTGTTTAAAAAAATCTACAATCATGCATTCAAATTTTAAACAATAAAGTTTTTTTTAGCTAATCAATTAGATGATTTCCTAATGCACTCAAAAAGTTTATTGTTTAACTAAAGCTAGGAGAAAATAAAATTATACATAGATAACCTATCTCTACCTAGTACCTACATAGTATAAAACAAAGTAGCTTCCCTCTGTCTGTCCCTATATATATATGCTTAGATCTTTAAAACTACGCAACGGATTTTGATGCGATTTTCACTATCAGTTAGATAATTTTTCACGAAAGGTTTATATATAAATAATAAAACATAAACCTACCCGTGCGAAGCCTTGGCGGTTCGCTAGTTAATAATAATATAATATAACGTGGTAATGCCGCCAGCATGCTGGGTATACTGCCAACTGATAATGGACTTGAGCATTTGTATAGTCTTTAGACCTTCAACGGTCTGTGGACAGTCTAACTGTTTATGTAGGTACTAGGTAGTGTTAAGTGTTAGCTTGTATTTTGTTTTTTTGGTTAATAAAGGCACTTGCCCGAATAAAAAATATCATATTTTTAATATTAATTAATAATATTATTTATACTAGATAAATATTAGGTTTGAATATATTTAAAATAACTAGAGCATATAGGAATGCAACTTTAATTAAATAAATTTAGAAATTTGGCGCTTTAGCGCGTTTGTGTTTTCCAATTATATTTATCACGTGGCACTGTATAATTCTGTGTCAAGTTAACAAAAAACCGGAAAAGTGCGAGTCAGGCCCGCGCACTGAGGGTTCCGACGGCGTAAGCTTAGTAATAGGGTCCCGTTGAATTTTTTTGGGTATGGAACCAAAAAAAAAACTGTAAAAGTAGTAATAGGCAATTTCGTTTACATGGGTGATATGTTTTTTCCACTTTGATATAATAAAATCAGCCAAGTGCAAGTCAGGCTCGCACACTGAGGTTTTCGTACCACCACATAACTTGTTGCTTCTAAAGTACAAAAAAGTAGTACAAAATGACAACATCCCGTCAACCACCAGGTGGTCACCCATCAAAGTACCGACCGTACCTGACGTTGCTTAACTTCGGTGGTCGTACGAGAACCGGAGGGTGACAGAAATTTGTCACAGACTGTCACTTGACCATTATTTATTGTTATACTTTACTGATACTCTAATCACGCCAAGATTGACGCTTGTACGTATTACCGTTTTTACATTAGAGCAAATACAAAAATACGTAAATTGTTGTATGGGTTCTTGTCGTTTCTTTACTTGTAACTTATAGACTAATTTTATTTCCTGTAATCCACCGATACATTAACACATATTATGTAAAAATTTCAACTGGCTATGTATTCGGTACGAGAGATACAGTCGTTAAAACGTAGGACGGACTCGGACAGACGAACGGTCGGTCAGACAGACAGACAGCGTAAGCTTAGTTATAGGGTTCTGTTTACACCCTTTGGGTACGGTACCATAAAAATGTATCTATTACTGGCTCTAAAACTGTTTTGATTTGTAACTCTATAAGGCGCCAGAAAAGTCGCTAAACCGTTTTTGTCGTCAAATCTTTTTATTTTGTGGCTAAGACTTAAACTAAAGTTGTCACTTCTAGCGGAAATTCGCTAATCTGGCAACACTGAAGGCAAGGCAGAAGTTTTTGAGCAGAAAGTAAGGACAAATGTGAACTGACGTACGGTGACAAAATTGCCACTGACAGTTGTATCCAATTTTTTTTGGTATCGCCCATTTCGAAGCTGGCTAAAGCCATTTAAGTCATACTGCCTCGTCATCCTTATTGGTCCTAAATATTACGTGTTATTGCCCCGGTATAATATTAGCTTATATGTTGGTCCGTCTGGTGGTGTTCGACTGTCCTGTCGTGCCAGACAGTCCATTAGTGCCGGTCTACCTGGTGGTGAAGCCGTTACCATGTTAGAGGAGCTGATCTGTGTTGTGTAACATCTGCACTGGTGGCTGTTCATCAGAGTTGTCACACCTTGCTGTGGAGGTGGAGTGAAGGCTCAAGGCACACTCGACACAGACTTGGACCACGTATCACTCGTATTTATAAACAACTATCCTAACAATCATATAAACAACTAGGTATCTAATAGACTTGGCTGACGGCCGCAGTCTTACCAACGGGAGAGAGAAATTTTTCTTTGTCTCCCGTTGGTCAGCCAATTTGACGTCTGTTACGGAACTGCTTTAACATTGATAAAAATTAAACTTGTCCACGCTGGCTGAACCTTGCCAGAATTGCCGTTTTGAATCAAATTTTCACTTCTAGAAGACATTTTTCTATGCACACTCGTCATACACACCGCCAACAAGCCGGGTTTCTGTCGTTGTTGACCTTAATTATGTTTGGTGTAATCATTGACTACAACACATCCATGCTTTAGGCTCATAATTATCCTCTATAAAAAACTCGCTCGAAGAACTGATAACCGATGGGGAAGGTTCTTGAGTGGAGACCGCGAACCGGAAGGTGCAACGTAGGTAGGCCTCCCAGTAGATGGACCGACGACATTGTGAGAGTCGCGGGCATCCAGTGGATGCAGATGGCAGGATGTCGTTCAGTGTGGAGGTTAAAGGGGGAGGCCTATGTTCAGCAGCGGACGTCTTATGGCTGATGATGATTTAAATTGGCTCTGATTCGTTTGTTTATAGGTGTGTATAAAAACATTAGCAGTAAACATTTTTCTTAGTGTAACTCAGTACTGAAATCAGACTAGGTAACGTCATTACATTGACAAACCCCTTATTGATCTGTGGACCATGACGGATATGACGTTTTTTCTTATTCTGAAACTAAGTGTTTGCGATTTAGTTAAAGTAACTAACAGAAGCATGTCCCATGCATGAAATTAGATAACAAAATCTTAACCTGCCTGACTATGATTCTTTTAAACACATAAACAACAAGAATATTTTTTCACTATTTTAATAATAAAATTACAGAACGATGACTTGCTGCTTAGCGGCCTGCTTCGCCTTCTGGCGGACCTGAGCGGCGATTCTGTCCAAGTCACGTCTACCCTGGGTGGTGAGGATGCGGCCTCCGTCTTGGACCTTCTCAACCAGCTTCAGGGCTTCGAGCGCTTGCAGAGCCTTGCGGGCGATGCTGCCTGATGATCTGGGAACAAAACGCAGTTGATTATCAGTGGAAATGTATGAGTGTCATAAATAAGCGTAGTATTCACCACTTCATTTGAGTGTAAAATTATTGCAATCTGTCAGTGCCATATCATAGGCAATTTAGATTTAGGCCATTACAAAACATTTTTTGTTCAACCATTCAAGTTCACATTTGACGGCCAACTCGCCTATTGGTAAACGACAATGTGGTCAAAGATGGAGCACTCAGACTTATAAGATAGCTATTTACAGTGACCTTAAGAGAACTAAATTATATCTCGAAACAAGGAAGTTCGCAGGTTGTTCCATTGTAATAGTTAAGAACCCACATGCATTATTTACAGTAGTTTCTCCAACTTGTAGCTCTACATACCCCTATTAATTTTTCAGGTACTGCAAACCATTAAAAAAATAAAATGTATCTACTTTTCTGGCCAATGATGAACAAAGAATGGAACGGGGTGCTGCTTTTCAGTTCTATAACAAGTGACAAGATGAGGCGGACATGACAGCTTGCTCAGTCATGAATGTCACATGCGGGGCCCAGGTAGCAGTTTGCTAACCAGCTGCCATAACGTAAATCTTGTTGTGAACCCCATATACTTTTTTTTTTATGATGCTGAGTGACGAGACGAGCGAAGTCACTCGCCTGATGGCTCTTCACACTTGCCCATAACAGGTCAACGCCACTCAGAATTTTGAACTTCAAACAATGCACTCGTCACCCCGAGATATAAGATGTCAAATCTCTGTGTGCCCTGTAATTTCACTGGAAACATTGCCCTTCAACACAACAACCGGAACACAGTAGTGTTTGCACACTACTGCTTGGCGGTTGAATAACTGGCAAAGGTGTGGTACTTTCCCAGACGGACCTCTGCAAAAGAGTCCTACAACTACAAAAAAAAAATGATAAATTGCCGAACCCCTAGCTAGGGGATCGCAAACCCCACTTCGAGAAGCCCTTTACAGGATAACCACAGAATTATTACCACCATTCTGTGAAATCCAAAGCCAAGAGAAGGTAGTACTCATAGTTATGAACCATGAATAGTGAAAAAAAAAACTAAGAATGAATAAAATTATTCTAAGGACCAGATATTTTTTACAATTTCAAGTTTGGTCATATGATAAAAGTAGTTCATAATGATGAGTTCAATGCCCTTTTGGCTTTTGATCTTTACAATTCATTAATTTCTTGTCCTGTCAACATCAAAATTACAAATTCGCGAATTAAAAAAAAAAAACTAACCCTTACGCGAGTAATTCCCGTATAATATAAATGTGTGAAACCCATGTGCATCAAAGGTATGAAAGTGGTTGGTTAAATCTATTCATAATTTTTGCACAATAAAAATAAATATCAAATTACCTGCAGAAGTGTGAGGGTGTGACTCCATTGCGTTTGCGGCCACCAAAGATTTTGGTTACAGTCTTGACTCCAACGGGGGACCGAATGTAGACGTGACGGAGAATGGCAGCACACCTGACGTAAAACCAGTCAGGGTCATAGGGAGCCAGTTCCTTAAAGCGGGCAGTCTTGACGAGGTCCATATGCTCAGGGACCTTGACTTTGCCTGTCCTGAAAAATTGGAAACAAATTGGTAATGGTCAAAATCAGCTGTTTCATATAATTTGTAGTGTTAAGTATCACTTTCTATGGAACAGCAGTTTTTTTTGCGATTTCAGTTTTGTCTCATATTCAAAGTTGTTTATAATGTTGAGTACAATGACCTCCTTTCGGCTTAGCACAGTCTATATGCGTAACCTTGTATAAAATACAAAGAATACTTATCAGGGCAAATCCAAAGATTCGTCAGGGCGACTTTCACACCTATTTTGAGGTGAATGTTTACGAACAGCTATGATTGAGCCTCCAGTAATTAGGAAACACTAGATGGTGATGAAAGAACATGCATATTTAAGCAAATCCCATATTTGTCTGAGTTCTATGTACAAAGATAGATCATTTGTCCAACCAGTCCGTAGCTAAATTTGGAGACAATTTCTGTGAAACTTTGCAATTTCTAATAAGCAAAATAAACTGTTAATTCTATCTCATAGACAGAAATGGGGGATCTGCCTCTTTTAAATATGGATAAACAACAATATTGCATGTTGCAACTTTAAAGCCGGGTATTCATTAGGCAACATTTGTATCGCAACACGATGTTTAGATATATTTGTTTCATCATCTGTATTGAGATACATGTTTACCGCAAACATGTATCTGAGACACGACCGTCCACACTTAATCAGTTGTTGCTAGAATGTCGCCCGAGGAGATAGTGATGCTCTCTGCTGCTCACATAATTCACTTTCAGACACTACAGTGTCTAAACAAAGTCTCCTGTGCCCAAATTCTAACATAACATGTTTATAGCTAACAGCTGGCTTATTATGGATGTCCATTTGTACGGGATGGCACGCAATCATATTTCAAATCACGAACGGACTCCACAATAAGCCAGATGTTAGCTAAACATATTTTATTAACTTATTTTGCTAGATTTTGGGCGCAGGAGGCCCCGGCTTCAGAATCAACCACACTAAATCATTAAACTTACTTCTTCAAATGGGCAGCAACGGTCTTGACGACCTTGTCTTGTTCAACATCTTTCAATGTGACGGAACGCATCTGGAAACAAATTGAGAAATATTTCAGCGCAGCAAGCAAACAAGAAAAATATTTGAAGGATGGTTGGGAAGTTGTGTGCAGTGTGTTTTTATCAGAAATTTACATTTCCTCTGCAGCGGCCGGACAATGAACTCCTATGTAACCTGTTAGAAACGAATTTACACTCAGGCTTAAAAGTGAGGTTATGCGAGAATTTTAGCATTAACGTTTCTGCAATCGAGTACGTACAAATATCAGGTTGATGATATATTGTAGTATATAAGCTTTTGATGTTTAATTTAGAAATTTCGAGAAAAAACGGTGTAATAAAAGTTATTTGACAGTCCCGACAACGCTCAAATGAGGTGTTCACAACACTTCTAGGAAGCAATTTTTCCTCGAAAAACACTTTCTAACACAACGAACACACCTTGGATAGCAATTTTCACAAAACTATAGTAATAAATGTAGTAAATTCTGTTTATTTCAATGAAATTCCATGTGGCTCTTTCAGAAAACCCACCTTGCCTTGTGTTGACAACCGGAAGAAAGAATGAAATGGGGATAACAGCATACAAAAATGTTTTTTCTACTATTTTAAGGCATTACCGATCTATACCACGCCACGCAACGTAACGCAACCCGATATTTATAAATTTTACAAATAATCTATGGTTACACGTATGTAATCTGTGGTACTTACTACGTATAGTTCCTCTATTGTCTTTGAAATTGACAAATCAAATTTCAAACTTCAAAGTCAAAAATTAGAAAATGGCCGCGAAACAAAACTCCAATGTTCAAAATGGTAAATACGTACCAACTATTATTACCCCCTCATATAATTCTTGATATACAAGTAAAAATTTAAAATAAACTCTTTATACGTGATTTAATTCTAAAAGAGCTTACAGTGGCTTACCTAATAATCTTTTGTTGCAGAACAAGCAGAGTCCGATGATATTCCCTTGAAGTCCCTAGAAGAAAGCTTGTTTAGCTCGGAGAAATTAGATCGTGCTTCGCCTGAGCTGTGGCCGGAACGAAGTAACAATCCTTATTAAGTATTAAATTTAATTAAAGTAGACATTTTAAGAAATGGCGATCATTAATTTTGAAAAGTCGCGCTATTTCTGAACTTGTCATCCCCCTCCTACTTTCTGATCATTCATTATGAGCAGGTATTTCGGTTAAAAAACGATCACATTTTTTTAATTATTAATTTGCAATGGGCGAAGAAAGCATAAATGTGACTCATACTGACGAAGGATCGTGTTTGGAAGGATCACAGAGTACTAACGATTTTGCAGTTCCGGGTGTATTGCAGTTCACGCCATTGCCGAGCAAAAAGGAATCTCCGCCTTCATGGCATAAAGGCTTCTCGAAGGAAGACATCATATACATACAAGGTGAGGACCTTCATTTCATTCATATGCTGTACAATTAACCTTAACCCTCTTTAAATTTACATTTTATATCACTTAGTATGGCAGTTCAAACTGTAGGTAAAGGCCATCAGCTATCAAATCTTAGAGCTATCAGCCAACACCATAGTAGACGGTATGGGTAGTAAGATAGACTATGCTTTGCTTATAGTAAAATTTACATTCCTGACCCGCAGACTATCATCATCATCCTAAACAGACTCTTAGTGCACTGGTGGAAACATAGGCCTCTCCTAAGGTACACCACTGTACACAGTCACACACTCAGCCCGAGCCACCTTTTATAATATATTGCCACTCCGAGACCCTGTTTAGCCTACGTTGTCTGTCCGTCCTTTAACAGCAGTCTCATTCGAACTGTAATAGATAGCCAGTTGAAATTGTCACAAAATATGTAATGTTATGGCGGATTAAATTAATATTAATAAAGTCAAGTAAAAACTAAAAGGTCCTCATACAACAAACTTTTTTTTAAACATTTTTGTATTTGCTCTAGTGTAATAACCGTAATACGTACAAGCGTCAAAGTGGCATGATTATTGTACACACTCTAAAGTAAAACAAAAAATAATAAATACTGGCCAAGAGCGCATTGGTGACATATTTCTGTTCAGGGTCGAACTGGGCCGGAAAAGGGCCCAGGTGGCTCCCGACAAGCCCCGGGCCCGAGAATGGCTAGCCTGCGCGGGCACCTGATCCTATCTACCACCTGGCTTGCGGCAAGGCCTGAGGGGACGGTTGGCAAACCCCACCTCATCTATATGGCCAGTCCGTCCGACGCCGTTTCTGTTCACTGAAGTAACGTCGCGCGCGCTCTGTATTTGGAGGGGTGACTGACCGCCTAGGCGTGATGTTGTTTTTTTGAGTAGTTAACGATTTATATGGTGGTATGAAACCCTCAGTGCACGAGACCGACTCGCACTTTATCGGTTTATTGATTTTTTTTCATCATCAAGTTGTAGCAGAGCGCAGAGATCCCCTGTGGTGGATTAGATTTAGATGTTATATTATGATTTTAGATTAGTGTTAGAAACTTAAAAGGCAGTATCAAATATTTTTGAAATATATTGATTATGTGTAGATATATGTATATTGATTTTAAATCTGCTTTTCTTTCACTAACTTTGGTTGAAAACTTGAAAGTTGCTGGGCGGCCTGTGGTCGCCGATACAAATCAAGCAACATTATTATTATATTTTATTTTTAAACCCCTATTCCAATAGGCAAACGATGGATGCAGGCCATTTTGAACCGGCCCTTTTGGTAATCGGTGGGGGAGACCTATATCCAGCCGTGGACGTCTTATGGCTGAAATGATGATGATAATTCCAATAAGGGGCTACAAAAAAATAAGCATTCATATTTAAGGCCAACATTTTCGGTACATGAATGGTGATGGCGCATCTTCAGCCTGGTTTTGGGCAAGATCCTTTCAAACAGTTTTTTGTCCTTGTAGCTATTGTAAATAACACTGTGTTTGTGCAAAACGTTGGTTGTTCTTTACATTACCATAAAAAGCTATTTATCAGTAACGTACCATATTACTTACTTACATTTGCCAATAAACCGTTTGAAACACCAAAAGTTTGTTTATTGAGAAATGTAAGTAATAATGTGCATTAGAGATAAATAGTTTGTCCATGATTTTATAAAAATTTATAATTAATTTGCGCAAATTTCTTGTTAGTTTGCAATAATTACATGGCCTAGCTACAAGGCCAATTTATTTTTCAAAAATTGAATTTCCAACCATGCCGTTAAGTGCAGAAGGCTATATGGCGGCTCCACATTAGTGCCGTGAAGCTCCGAGAACAAGCGTGAACGTGAATGTGGAGGGTTTTCGCGGGGTTCACGCCTGTTCCCCGATCAGAGTCGGTATTTTGTCCCGCGACAAAGGGTTCGCGCCCCGTTCGCGCGGCATTCACGCGTACACATCCACATTCACGGCCCCGCGCCAGTTTACTTCTTGTTTACTCCGGTTTATAAAGGCGTACGGACGTCATCTACCATCTTCTTTTTTCCAACGCTTTTTAATAACTTTCTTGTTTTGGACGTCTAAATAGTAATATGTTGCCACAGCAAACAAAGTTATTGCAGCAGCAGATTCTACGTCCATTTCGCGGCGGGTTTCACGAACGACTGTGAACATCCCGCGAATGTGGAGGGCATGACTTGTGCCGTGTGTGTTGTGACGAGAATTCACGCCGTGAATTCGCGCGTGAATTCACGGCAGTAATGTAGAGCCGCCATAAAATGTTTTGTTCCGATGGGGAAGAAAGGTTCTTGAGTGGAGACCACAAACCGGAAGACGCAGCGTAGGTAGGCCTCCCACTAGATGGACCGACGACATTGTGAGAGTCGCAGGCATCCAGTGGATGCAGATGGCAGGATGTCGTTCAGTGTGGAGGTTAAAGGGGGAGGCCTATGTTCAGCAGTGGACGTCTTCTGGATGATGATGATGAAAAAATTTTGTAAGTATTTATGTACTTAAAACCTGTATTGTATTTTTCAGATATGGTATGCCTAACTAAGAGTGGAATTATTATGGAAATTAAAAAGCTCCATGACCTAGCATACCAGCTGGGGTTAGATGAGGCTAAAGAAATGACTAGAGGGAAGTATCTGGACATATTCTCCTGGAGACGGAATAGATGAATGCAGGCTGCTTTTATACTTCTTACGTCTAGATTGAAAAAATAAATTTCATTATCTATGAGTCTTCTTCAGATTATGATAAAGACTAAAGAGATGTAGTAAAAGTCAGTGTAAAATACAACTTTTATTACTAAACGGTTCACTACAGTAACAATATAATTGTTAAATTAAATTTAAGGACTAGTAAATCTACTATTTAATGTTAAAAATGTTTCCATTTATGACCAATTCTTGTTTGCTCAGTTCAGAATTTAATTTAAATAGTGAGCTCTTTGTTATTCACATTCTGTCAATGAACCTTATTTTCAAAGGCCTATTGGGCTTGGCAATGAAAGTTCTTTTGGGTTCTATATCTCCATAGTGGTATGACAGTTTATACTTTTGCAGGAGCTGAAAATATTAATTAAGCATTATACTTATTCGCAAAAAAAGAAACTGTATATCGTCGCATATTCGCAAAATTAGATACTATAGTCCATACCAGGCCATTTGCTATCAGACTGATAGTTATTTTTTTAATTCATGTCAGTACATGTCTATGATGTCTATGTTGAGATGTCTATCTTAAAGAGATGGTTTACAAGGAGCCCATCACCTCGATTGAGCAGCTACGTGAGCGCATTCAAACAGCGGCTCAAACGATTACCGAATCTGGTCACGCGCGCAAAATTAAGCGCTCTTTTATAAGAAGATGCAGAGCGTGCATTAGAAGTAATGGTAGCCATTTTGAGCATTTATTGTAGGAAAATTAAACGTAATAAAATGTACTTTAAATAACTTAACTCATTTCATTTCTTTCATTTACTTGTTTTAGTGTATATCACCTCACAATCATAAAGCCCCATACATACATGCCCCAGACATGATTCATACATACCCTGATGGTCAACATAGACATCATAGTCTCTGCAATATTTTGTCCAAGGCATTTCCTAGAACCATAGCCAAACGGTATTGAAGCAAATGCATGGTAGTCCTTTGCATCAGGTTTTAACCATCTCTCTGGTAGGAATGTCTTGGCGCTTTCATAGTTGCTCTCTTTTAAAGATGCCTCTTGAGGTGACATGATGATGAGCGTACCTCGTGGAATACTGGAAAAAAGTTGGATGTCAAAATCTCTTACAATTTTCAGACCACTTTTGGATCACACCAATTTACCGCAAACCGTCCGTCCGTCCGTCCTACCTTTAAACGGATCTATCTTTGGAACCGTAATAGATGCCAGTTGAAATTTTCACAGAATATGTAATGTTACGGCTAAGAAATAATAAAGTCAAAAAGCAAAAACCAAAGGGGGTCCCATACAACAAACGTAGTTTTGTAATTGCTCTAATGTAAAATACTGTTTTACATTATTTTTTATATTTTTATGTATTTTTGTATTTAAAACGGTAATACGTTCAAGCGTCAAACTTGGCATGATTATAGTACACACTCTAAAGTATAACAACAAAATAATAAACAATGGCCAAGTGTGAGTCGGCGACAAATTTCTGTGCATTACCAAGTTATAACTGGTAATTTCGTTAGTTGCGCGACGTCATCATTATTTTACCGAACCCCAAATGACACATTTTACTAATTTTGATTTCGCTTTTATAATTGATAATTATATTTTGTGTTGGTACGGATCAGTGCGCGAGCCCAACTTGCACTTGGCCGATTTTTTTCTATTACAAAAGTGCTCGGACGTAAAAACTAATGTTGCAGGTTAAATTTTTTGAATTCTGTATAACATTTAAATAGGATAAAACTTTGCGAATTAGATTAGAAAGTCCACAAGGAATAAAAATGTATCATCTGAGGTGCTAAAAAAATTACTTATATCTGTCCAGCGTAATGTTCTTTGGCAGTATTCTTGTTAGCACTGGGATTGGTGGCACTAATCTGAAAAAAAAATACAATTATTTTATAGAATGAAATAATATCAGATTGAAAAGAAAAAAATTATACTTTGGACATTTTTGCACACACGATCATATGACCCCAAAATAAAGCAAACCTTGTAATATGGCTGCCAGAGATTGATATACATACAGATATATTTTTAAATACTTAAATAGACACCTAGATAAAGAACAAACACACACATTCATCACATGAATGTTTGCCCTGGGTGGGAATCGAACGCCCCCAAGCGCAAAAGGCAGGTTCAATACCAACTGGACCAACGGGCCAATTAAAAAACAGATAAGCCCAATGTCGATAATTACCTTAGGGTCTCTTTTATGCAAGCTTGAAGATACGGCGTTTCTTGTCTTATATTCTTAAGATCCACATGTTCCATACTTGGGTACACCTCTTCAATCTCATTTTGAAGTACTTTTTGCACCCTCTGGTACTTTGCCAAGTGATACAGCAAGAATGACATTGACGATGTTATCTGTAAAAAAAACGTATGTATAATGTGAACTTGCATTGGGTGGTCATCATCATCATCAGCCAGAAGACGTCCACTGCTGAACATAGGCCTGCCTCTTTAACCTCCACACTGAACGACATCCTGCCATCTGCATCCACTGGATGCCCGCGACACTCAATGTCGTCGGTCCATCTAGTAGGAGGCCTACCTACGCTGCGTCTTCCGGTTCGTTGTCTCCACTCAAGACCTTCCTCATCGGTTATCGGTTCTTCGAGCGATGTGGTGATTGAGTGGCCACCCCCACTATAAAGTAGCTAACAGACGTAAATTTCTCTTTCTCTTCCGTTGGTCAGACGGCGGTTCGTCAGCCAAGTTGACATGTCTATTAGGGCTATAACTCTACTTCATTACACAATGCATAGACGATCCCCTATACCTACTCCGGTTTTAGTTTTAGGTATCGCTTTGAATCTATCTCTTTCTAGGATGGCGTTACGCAGCGACGCCAATAATAATTTCAGCTAGTATAACCGTAACTATCAACAATTTAATTACAATATAATAACAAAAAATTTAAAATAACCAACTAGAAAAATAATATTTTTTTTAATTGTTTTTTGTTTTGTGGGTTTCCATATTACCTGGCCTGTGTGGGGTGGTGTGGGCCGCAGGAATGTCTGGAAATTGTCTCCTTTATTTTTAGTGTACAATTTATTTAATTTTAATTTTTGGAATGTACATGTATCTCTGTCTCTTATAAAACTATTTAGTTATGTAAAAAAACTGGAATAAAACTTAGTATGGTACGGAAGCTGCCTGCGAGAGGCCTGGTACCACAGAAAAGAGAAGTAAATGAGAAGGAAAATCTGTCACCAGGTATTGTGACATACTTGATTGAACATTTCAAGGATTTAAATATAATGACGTCAGTGGCATATTATATATTTGAGGTTCTTAAATATACTAGGAATAATATGGACAAATACTCGCTCAGCGAAATAAAAGATAGAAGATCCGGCCAGAAGAAAATACTTCTACAACCTATATACCACAGACTTTCCATGGCAAAAAGATTACCAATTCACATGGGTCGAGTGTTGTACAACAAGTTGCCAGAGGGCATTAAATCTACTGCCAGTAATAACATTTTTGCAAACAAAGTGAAGCAGCTTCTACTAGGGAGAACACTGTACAGCATAAAGGAGTACATGTGTAATGATTATGACCAAGACAACTTTTGTTGATCTGTACCTACCTATTACATTTTATTTTATTATGATTGTAAATATTAATGTGTCCTATACAATTGCCCTTATACAGCAAGTGATAATTTTTGTGAAACGACGAGACATATTGTAAGCTGTATTAATAATTACTTTACAATAAGTGTAAATAATGTTAATATTTTGTTTCAATATGTCAATAAATAATTCTGATTCTGATTCATTCTTATTCATATCAACGCGTCGAACTCCGCGTCACAGTTGCTATGGACTTATATGGGTCCAAGTGGCTACAAAAAAATTCTTACAAAAATTGCCTTGACAGACGTTTTAACTTAAAAAAAAAAACTGTGCCTGGTACTGTAGGGCCTGTGAGTCCCACTACATCACAGAATTGTTATTAATATAATATAAACAAATTAATGAAGCGCACCGACATTCAACAGTCATTCGCTAGCGCTCAAATAAAGCGCACGTACTCAATCCATCTACCGGAGTTTCAATTACCCATTCATATTATTAAGGATAACCTTCTGCATCAAATCAAGGAGTCAGATAAATACATCACCAACCACACAAATCTGCAATCAATACAAAAGTCACATATCACCCAAACAAAGTTATCCTAAATTGGTGACTCCGACGTACCTACAAATACAACCAATAAACTATTGAGTGCGTTTCAAACATCCGCGATGACCACACCAATCACCAACGTCGAGGAACAACACGGACTGCTCACGGACCAAAGCGCACCAGGCGCACCACCACCGCAGCAGCCCAGCACCAGCCGCATCACAGCAGAACTCGCAGCAAACGCCGTCACCATTCAGACGCGCATCAGCGACTTCTGGGCCACACGACCTCGACTCTGGTCCACCAGTTTGAAGCGATCATCGCGCCACAAAAAGCAACAGTCTTATGTAAGTACCAACTAGTTATTGCAAAGTTAGGGCGCGACGAATTAAGTCAGATTAGCGACATACTTACATGATATACATACATACCCAATATAAACAAATACGATGTGTTTACAAAAAGGTTATTAATCACCACATTACCTGTGACGGCATCAAGCCGGACGAAGTTAAGGTCAAAGCCATCACAGAGTTTTCACAACCTGAAACCATCGAAGAACTACGACGTTTCCTCGGACTAATTAATTTCTACAAAAACAGTATACCAAAAGCCGCGGAAACACAATCAATATTAGACAAATACTTACACAATACAAAAAAAATACAAGACCAAAATTACATGGATGGAAGAAGCCGTAAACGCATTCCACAAATGTAAACAAATGATACGAGAGGCAGTTATACTCACACACCCGGACCCGACCGCCAAAATTGTGTTAATTACCGACACTTCAAATACTTGTGTCGGGGCCGCTCTACTCCAATTAGTAGAATTTTTTTACAACCTCTCGCTTTCTTTTCAAAAAAACTAACGACCGCACAGATGAAGTACAGCACGTACGATAAGGGATCCTACTAGGCTTGAATACGCCGTAAAAAAGGACATTGGTTACAGTCCCGCTCAAATGACGTTCGGAAAACCTATCAGACTACCTGGAGATTTTTTTTTTACTTTTACAAAGCAACATTAATGATACAAAATACACATGCAAGTTGATGAACACCCTATCTACACTTCAGACAAACTCATGAATCTTAGATAATCATAAGAAAATTTTCATTCATAAAGACGTCCACGAAACAGATTTCGTGTTCGTGAGGCAAGAAGCACGCAAATCGCTCACACCACCTTATTCGGGTCCTTTCAAAGTAATCACTCGAAATTCCAAACACTACACCATTCGTATGGGTTCTCGAGATGTCGTCATCTCATTTGATAGACTCAAACCCGCTTATGTTGTAACTAGTGGTCCTTACGAGTCGCCCGACGCCGCAACTAACTTAGCGACGAAAGAGTCACCCGACTCAACTAACAATAACACAATAACAATAATACAGTCATTACGGCCACACAGCACAGCAACACAGAGAACAAAGCACAAAAGACGCCGCCAGTCATAACAAGATCGAGTCGCGCGGTGAAGAAAACGGTTCGTTTTGACATTTGAACCGGGCCCCCGCCGCACTTATCTGCACCACTCGACCGCAGACCACTTCACTACTCACAAAGCATCATCTATATATTTTCAACTTTACTGCAATTTCACCTACTTCGACGCTGCACTCTACGTCACATCAACATGGATCACCCTGAGAGCAAGCCCACAACATAGAACGCCGCAGGTGCTGCGCCCCAAACAGCGCAGGTCGACCACATCCAGGACACACACTGTATGTCGCTGGCCCGTCATGATCGTCAGCGTTGTAATTTCCACTGGCATCCTGTACGTCATGTGGAGTTACTGTTAAAAGCGGATCGAGACATCAGTGGACAAGCGCGTCGCCATAGTCATAGCGCTACGTGTGTCGTCGATGCAAACCACACCGCGTTTCCGGCAACCTCCCAGAAAAGCACGTTTATCGTATAAACAAATATAAAAAGGGCAGTGCAGTGAAGTGAAATAAAAAACAAAACAAACGTATAAGTTAAAGTGCGCGTAACTAACAACTAACAAGTACCTATTATTATATCAAAAGACAATTTTATTGTAGTTATTGTTTTACGGAAAAATATTCTATGTGAAATAACAAGTAGCAGCTTATTTTTTCTTTTAAGTAAACAAACAATGCACTGTTAACAAAAAAAATGTAAACATGCTAATTTGATTAATTTTTATATTCACTACATTTTACACATTTATTTTTCATTGTTCACTTTTATACAATTTACACCCTTAATGTTATCACTCTTATCTGATTTTAAGTCATGTTGTCAACTTTAATGTATGTTTAATCTACTTTTAGATACAACAAAGTACTTACCACCTAATTAACACATTACAGAAATCTATTTTATCATGTAAATTTTACCAAAAAAATATTTTTAAGGGGGATGTAGATGTAGGGCCTGTGAGTCCCACTACATCACAGAATTGTTATTAATATAATATAAACAAATTAATGAAGCGCACCGACATTCAACAGTCATTCGCTGGCGCTCAAATAAAGCGCACGTACTCAATCCATCTACCGGAGTTTCAATTACCCATTCATATTATTTAGGATAACCTTCTGCATCAAATCAAGGAGTCAGATAAATACATCACCAACCACACAAATCTGCAATCAATACAAAAGTCACATATCACCCAAACAAAATATCCTAAAGTACCATTATTGTCCGTTCTCTTCATGTAATCTCATTCATGTTTGATATGTGATGGAGACCTGATTAACCCCGAGTGGTTAATCCCAGGTTAACCAGGTAGAAGAATGTCAGATCTATCAAACACAAGCAACTCGTGCATTTGTGAAACTGAGCTTCCTTTGAAAAGTTAAGTTCCCTTCATCATCATCAGCCAGAAGACGTCCGCTGCTGAACATAGGCCTCCCCCTTTAACCTCCACACTGAACGATATCCTGCCATCTGCATCCACTGGATGCCCGCGACTTTCACAATGTCGTCGGTCCATCTAGTTGGAGGCCTACCTACGCTGCGTCTTCCGGTTCGCGGTCTCCACTCAAGAACCTTTCTTCCCCATTGGTTAACAGTTCTTCGAGCGATGTGGCCTGCCCATTGCCACATCAACTTGCAGATTTTAATAGCTATGTCGGTGACTCTGGTTCTTTGGCGAATATCTACGTTTCGGATTTTATCGCGCAAAGAAACTCCGAGCATAGCTCTCTCCATTGCCCGTTGCGTGACTCTTTCCGTGAGTTTTTCCAAAAGGCCAACAGTTAAGGACCACGTCTCAGTACCATATGTCATCACTGGCAACACACACTGGTCAAATACCTTTGTCTTCAGGCACTGTGGTATCTTGGACGAAAAGATGTCACGCAATTTCCCGAACCCTGCCCATCCGAGTTGGATTCTTCGGGCGACCTCTTTGCCTAAGGCCTATATAAGTTCCCTTATTTAGCTTTAAATTGGGCGAAGATTCTTCGAGAAAAGGAAAATCATTGAAGCAAACTCACAGTATTCACTCCAATTAGTAACATGTCCATGATAACAGTAGCAATATCTTCAGGCGTCATTTTCTCTTCTCCTAGCAACATGGCGGTAATCAATGAAGCTGTGTCTGCGAATTTAAGTAAACTTAGGAGGTAAATAGATATCAATCCATCCTTTTTAAATCGGTCTTTTCTTTAGCTAGCTTTTTCTTTTTAACTGACTTCCAAAAAGAAAAGAAGAGGTAGGTATTCAATTCAACAGTTTTTTAAAATTTTGATGATTCTTTTTTATTTCAAAGCTGGTGCTTCCTGTGTGATCCCATTTCAATTTGGTCCAGTTCTGACATTTTAATGAAGTCTGTTTTTTATATTAATAATTATTAATATAAAAAAATATAATATATATACATGCAGCCATATTACAAGCTTTGCTTAGTTTGGGGTCAGATGACCATGTGTGCAATAATGTCCCAGATATTTATTGTATTTATTAAGGGACATGATCTCTTCGAGCTAGCAATGTTCTAATTTGGGTCAAAAAATCCCAAGATTACGTATTGCGACACCAAAAGAGGTCTATATTACTTACTTTCGGCACTGTTCTCACTGGAACGAAATGTTATTGCCTGCTCAGCTTCCATGACATGTTTTCCAATAAGGCTGAAAATTTAAACTTTTTAAAGAATTAAGCTTGGACGTGAGGTATTCCAATATGTTCAACTACTTTTATTTATTTAACCAGTGAAAGTTTATGGTTTAGTTTTTTTTTTAAAGTCAAATAATATATAGGTAAAAAAAAACAGCACTATTGTGTTTTTTTTATTTTTAGTAGGCGTTTTAGATTTACACCTAGATTAGGTTAATTATTAGACGAGCGCCTCTTTACAGCGTGATATTATTTAATTTTAATTTTTAGTTTGTAATGTATGGGTCAAACAAGTGCCTGAAATAAATGATTTTTATTTTACATAATTATCAAGGCTTATCAAGTAATTATAAGTGTTTCTATGGCCAATCAGCCACCTTCGTGTAACGCATGGCCCAAGGCTTTGACCAGACAGCCGGCAGGTGGAGCGGGGCCTGCTCACCCCAGTTTGGGTTGGCCAAAATTTAATAATTTGGCTATAATTTTATATGGCAAATGTCACATAAAATTATTGCCAAGAAAGCTAATAATTGGAAACTCCTGACTTAGCAACAAAATCCTAGTAGACTGCATCATCGCTTAACATCAGGCGAGGTGGCAGTCAAGCGGAAGCCTCATTATCAATTTTTTTTTACTTGCCAAATTCCAACTTACTTGTCCAAGCTATCACAGTACTTAACCAGCGAGTTCCAAGCCGGAGTCGGGAACAGTTTCCACAGTTGCAGGCCCGACTCGCACTTCAGTATAGCTTCGGTAGCCCGCTCGAGAGAGTGGTACAGCCACGACATGTCGCACTGACTGTAAACTAGTTCAGTTTCCACCATTGTGAACCGCTTCGAAAATAGGACCAGACCTTTGGAACAAAGTAATGAGTTAGATTTAAAAAGTGGTTTAAAAGTTTTTTTTTTCACCATAAACCGCCTTCAAAATTAGCATATAGTAAGCAATTTCTTTTAATTGGAAGACACATTTTTTCCCTATTATTTTGATTTAAAAACCAAACTAGTGAAACTAATTTAAATGAAATTTCTATTGGACATTTGTGAGTGTTTGATGTGCAAAAAAAATACAACTGAACTGAGAACCCCTTCCTTTTTTTGGAGTCTGGTAAAATAATGATCTTGTGTTTGTCCACAACTCTCCTGATAGAAAATGAAGATGTGGTCCAAGATTAAGCATGCTTGCCCACAAGGCGCTCATTCATTATTATCTTGAAGAGACTTCTGGTTGTACAAACCAAGATTGGAGCGCATTAGTTGAGATAAGTTGACCATTTCAGTTGATGATATTTTCAAAATTGTAAGTGATTAGCTTAGCATCAAGACAGGACGTAATAAAGTGACGCACTAGCTTGAGACACGGAATACTGTGGCCACAGCATGCAGTGTCCTATTACAGACAGACAGACAACGGGACAGGTTCGTATGCTTGTAATAACAAAGTACCGATCTTCTGACTCACTCACCCTTTAGCTAACAGACGTGACGGATTTTGCTGACGAACCACCGTCTGAACAACGGGAGAGACAGAAATTTTCTCTTCAAGTTGACATGTCTGAAGACTAACATAGGTGAGTAAACAAGATTTGAATGAGTTGAATGTACCCACACAATAAAATAAATATTAAAAAACGGTGGTAAAGTAAATGTTTACACCGTCTCAAAAATAAAATGGTTGTAGTCTCACCCAAACAATCAAAAGCCCATTTATGCAATTCCTTGTACAAGTCCTTGGAAACTTCATCTTGATAGTTCCTTACGTTGTACACCTTTTGTGTAAAGTTTTCGCAGACATCGTTGATACCGGACATGTGGTGGGTCACAGACTTGTGCAGAGGGTTGTACACGGTATTTCTTTGGCGGTACCATTCTTGGCCTTGGCTGGAAGTGACTAGATTTAGGTATGTGGTATCTTTTAAAAGAAAATATATTTTGAAGATACAGACACCGTTGCAAATAATTACCAATTTAAAAAAACCGACTTCAAAATTAGTATAAACGCATTTACGTTGACATATTTTTGTCAGTTATTTTGATTTAAAAACCAAACTACTAAATCGATTTTGATGAAATTTACAAAAAAGGAATCATCTTCAATTCATAATTGGGGGAGAAATCGGTGAACATACATATAAAAAAAACCGGCCAAGTGAGAGTCCATTATCTACAAAAACGGCATAAAATCACGTTTGTTTTATGGGAATCAATTTTTGAAAATATTTGTGATATATAACTAATTGTACCGGCTATTATGTAGGTACATTGCGAACATTAAAATAATATTTTAATAAAACGCAGCATTCCTCATAGCAGCCGCCACCAAAACTATCACCAGTCTTCATTTTCGAGAGCGATTTCCTTACAGTTGTATAGTACATTTGTGTTTGTTCTATTCTGGGTATTAATATCCATTTAAGTATGTATTTAAATATATAGTATGTAGCCATATTACAAGCTTTGCTTAGTTTGGGGTCAGATGACTGTGTGTGCAAAAATGTCCCAGATATTTATTTATAAATTTAGCTTATAGTAAGTTTTGACCCCTGACTCTAGATAATGCCAACGCTTGAGTAAATTTAACTGGAGCATGGATTAGTGCGCGTAACGTATCTTAGTCAACACTACATACTGAAAATCTGTATCTTATATTATACCAAGGATTCATTAATATGATCGTTCTTGATTATACTAACGCACTAAACAGCCCTCCAAAAGCATGGTTCCTGTGCTCAGTCCTGTACTTCTCTATTGAATCAAGCGTTGACCGCACAGGAAACTCTCCCTCCATCGTGTACACCTTCTGAATGTGATCTGGGTGGTTGATGAGGACAATGTCCTTGCCTAGCGGGCTGATGAAACGAACCACCGGCCCATACTCATCGAAGAGAACTGACAGATTCTTTAAGGGCTTCTTTGTATGTATGTAGGAATCTGTAATGTAGATTTTGTTTAGAAGTTAGCTTAGGAACGTCAGCTATCCGTTATATCTGGTTTCATTGCATGTCCAGGATACAAAGTATCAAACTTTCTCTAACAAACGGTTTATTTTGAAAATCTTTCTGAAAGTGGTGGTACCCAACATGCTTTACAGCAGAGGTTCTCAAAGTAGTCCAGGTGGACCCCGGGGTCCACGGGAGACTGAACGAGGGTCTACGTTTTTGTCGAGTTTTGGGAATATGGTAGATATGTAGCTGCAGGGGGTCCACCGGAACCAGCAAAATTTTGATAGTGGTCTATGAGAAAAATAGGTCTGGCAACCTCTGCTTTACAGCATAGCACCGAAATGCGTATCTGTATTTCATGCACTGACCAACAATCTGTGTAAGATTTGGACGATATACCGATTGCATCAGATAGGTACCTACACATATTGCTAGGTACTAACTAGTTGATCACGTTGGTCGCGATTTTCTAGAGATTCTGCATTTCTAGGCGCAAAAGTACCCTATGTCAGTCCTTATGCTGCACACTATCTTCCTGCCAAGTTCAGTCGTTTGGCCGTGATAACGCGACAAACACCCAGAAAACGAGACAGAGTTACTTTCGCTTTTATAATATTAGGATTACGATTATTGTGGTGTTGTATAAAACTGAGTTGGGCACCAGCCCCGCAAGAAGAGTTCTGCGTTCATTGTAATGTATGCGATGCTGGTCAACACGGAATAAGCGGTCAAACAGCGACAGCCTCTGAAGAAAGTTAAAAAGAGGTCAGTGGGGTTAGTACGAGAACTTGCGAAAAAGTTATAGTTACGAAAACGTTTCCTTTTACGTCCGATGCGTGTCCGAGGCACTGTTCAGTTTTTCATACATTTTGCTATCATTTACGTAACGATAACTTTTTCGCAAGTGCTCGTTCTAAGGCCACAGAACAAAGAAGAGGCAGAGGCTGCTGATTCTAGACTGCTCGCTATGAGGTGGGAACAAAGGCTTTGTAACAAAGTCTACTACTTTGAGTATACATAACTTACTTATATTGAGTCCGAATTTCAAAGCTCCAACAGTTATTTGAGTACCGATTTGAGAAAGATAATTACGAGCATTGGCCAAGTACTTCAAAGACTTTGGCCCAGGCACATCATCAAATGGTAAAACAGCATGTTCTTTGTTAGTAAGCACCATTGGAACAATTCGTGCTGATGGAAAGATTTCCCCCAATATACGTTCATCATTCGATTTTAATGTTACAGGGGGGAGTTCGTCCTTGTGCTGGATATTATTTAAATTCAATTCTGGTTTGGTCGTTTGAAGTAAAGGTCTTTCCAATACTAACAAACGATGCTGATTGAAAATCAAGCTTGCTCGAATAGAGGACGGAATGAGTTTCAGATAATTTAGTAGCATTGTTATTAATTTTCCGCATGCACAATGAATATATTATAGAATTTTATGACCACTTTTGCCTTTAAAATAAAAAATTAAGTTCGTTGAAGGCTTTTGTGTCAAACAATAGAATGCTGAAAAATATTTTTGAATATTAGCGCCAGTTTTAAAATGTCTATGGACTGATTTTTTCTAGGCTATTTTTGAACGAATGCACAAAAATTCAAGTTATAAAAAAATCCTGAACGAAAACTAATGCTGCAACTAGAAATAATTCGTTAATGGTAGAAATTGCCATTTTAGACACGCGACCCGATTAAACGTACTCGTTCAACTCGTGTTGGGCATCGACGTGGAACTATGCATGGCGAAGACGGGAACGGCAGGCGTATTATGAATCTTTGATCGGGATCGCGACTTGTCAAAACTATGTCAAAAAAAAAAAGCGTTGTCTATTTCCAATTTCGTAGTATGAAATTTGTAATAGACAACGCAGTTTTTTTTTTTTTTTTGCGTCATAACCCCTTTCAAGTGTCAAAATTCTGTCAATTCTGACACTGACTGATCCCGATCAAAGATCCATAATACGCCTGATGGTCAGAGGAAAGAACCCATTAATTATTTTACCTAATTTTATAATTAATAATTGTTATATGATAACAATAGAAGAACCTGAGCTACCCAAATTCGGAAATAACACAAAAAAAAATCGTAACATGCTTCGAAATATTTAATGTACCGTGATATTCATAATACGGCCGAAATAGTTTCCTAAATATCAGACGTGTTGTACTTTCATAGTTAACACATTATGGTATTTACATTACATATTTACGAGACATTAAATTAGGTTAAATATCAGACGGGTTGTACACGTCAGGCTTAGAAAAATACATAAGTTTACCTTTACGTCTTTCTTCCAATGGGAGATCTGAAAATTGTTTCTAGTAACACTACATCAATGTCAAAGAGAAATACGAAGGAGAGCGACTGCAAAAAGTTTGGGATAAGAGCGAGCCAATAGTAGATGGCGGGAGTGATCTCGTGTGATATAACTGTGTTAGATTAGTTTTTAAAATTCTAGTGTTTAATTTGTAGAGTAGTGGTTAAAATGACTAGGTAAGCAAGCATAGTTTTATGCCCCAGCCGCCACTACTCACCAAAATGTTGCTACACCCCGATGTACGATAAAAAACGAAGGCCAAACGCAGCCTTTTCAATGTCTTTTATCATACGATTTTCCTACTAAAATGCGTCTTTTGCCTTGCAGAGCTAAAATAGAACTCGGCGACGTGACACCGCATAATATAAAGCAACTGAAGAAATTGAACACAGTGGTATTTCCAGTGTCTTACAATGATAAGTTTTACAAAGATGTGTTGGAGGCTGGCGAATTGGCCAAGCTAGCGTATTACAATGATATCGTAGTGGGAGCCGTATGCTGTAGGATAGACACATCCGATACTGTGCGGAGACTGTACATAATGACACTGGGCTGTTTGTACCCATACAGAAGACTGGGTATTGGGACTCTCATGGTAGAACATGTGCTCAATTATGTTGAACTGGACGGGAATTTCGACAGCATTTTCTTGTAAGTATCACAGCTATTCACCATAAATATCAATTTCATAGTAGTTCTTCAAAGTTAACTCATCTAGGAATATATTCAGTGTCTGAGAATATTGAAGGTTATGTGTAGGTCTGATAGTTATTGTGGCAGTCAATGCTCAAATAGATTTTAAGTCGTTCGCTGTTAAAGAAATTCAGCCCACATAAGCTTATTCAATGTCTATGTTCAATGTGTTTATGTCGCCTACACAAGATTTTTTAGAGAAATACTTGGGCTATAATGTTGTATTGGAAACCTTTAAAAAGTCTTGCGGAGCACAGCTTGTAGAATAAGTTATAGTAAGGGCTTATCCATCACTCACTTGAAGTTCAATGAGAGGATAGACAGTGCATTAAACATCACAATCAATCTCAATAACATTATGAAGAACTTCAAAAAGTATCACTAGCAGGCCTAGCATGGACGGTAGACGATTTTTCCACAGAGAGAGGATAAAACTCAGCCCTACATTGTCATTTTTGTCTACCTTCCGAGCACTGCCACGCGGGTAGATAGTTTATCCACAGTGGATAGACTGCGGAAGTAGAGTATTCTACATCATTGTGGAATAACGTATCAGTCTTCAAAATGTCTTTCAAGCAATCAATACTTTTAGGGGACATTCTGCAATGGCGATATAACCACTTGACAGCTAGTTCTTTCCCCTGTGTTGAAATGATTCAACAGTTTCAGCATAATCTTTTTCGAGCGGGCCAATCCTAAGCGCAAATTGTTTAACTTAACTTTTGAGTCTCTGAGTTATATTGTCTTTGTTATTCTGCCTGCAGCGAGGTTGTATTTTATTATCTGTCTACCACATTACAAATGTCATATAAAGGAGACTGAGTCCGACATTATCTGGACTGCATCAGAATAAAGGCCACCTTTGCAGTCAACCGTCTTATCTCTGGAGTTGAACAAGGGAGCTAGCATTGTATTTTTTAGAAATTGTAGAAAACTGACGTCCAGCTGTAGATTTTCACGTAACATTTTAATTTTCCAACTCTATAGATTAGTTGGTTAGCATTGATATCAGAGTTGAATTAGGGTGCCACCATCATATTTTCTGAACTGGTAGTCGCACGTAGAAAATTAAGTTACTCCATTAGGCCATCTTAGGATAATGAAAATCATGACAATATTTATTTGGCATGTTTTTGGTGCTTAATCTGAAGCTTGCTGCTATAAAATTCGGTATTCGGCAACTCTCTAGTCGTTTTTCTCTAGTCTATATGTTTATTATCGGATACATTTCAGAGAGTGTGCATTGGGTCTGCATGATCTAATTCCTTCCTGCCCATTTTTCTATCAGACTGCCAGAGCGGGCAAGAAAAATCGACACTGCTTTATGGTCAACATACTGAAAAAGTCGTACGAAGTGCTTTGATTCCACTTTTATTGTGCGAACTGCTAGTATTTGAAAAGCGCTGTCTGAATGGTCCCCGATAATTACAATCTGCAGGCCTAGCAAGGGCCGTGGAAAAATTGTCTTTCCACCGTTTTTATCCATGCGTAGACGCGACAGAGCTAGAATATGGATACGTTTGTCTCTTTCTAGCGGGATAAAAACATTGGAAAGACAATCTGTCCACAGCCCGTGCTAGGAATGCTGGGTGTCTTCAAATCACGAGTGAATCAGTTTCTTCTAGGCAAGCATGCTTCATCGTAGAATGCATCATCACTTGACATTAGGCAAGTTAGCGGTCAAACATCTGTCCACAGCCCGTGCTAGGAATGCTGGGTGTCTTCAAATCACGAGTGAATCAGTTTCTTCTAGGCAAGCATGCTTCATCGTAGAATGCATCATCACTTGACATTAGGCAAGTTAGCGGTCAAACACAAGCTTATTTATAAATAAAATGCTGTCATTTCGACTACATCTCCGGTATAATGGAAATATTTCTTGACTTAAAACAAAATTATACAATACTTGCGACATTTTTTGTGTATGGGTGATAAACTTTTACACCCAGCCGAAGAGAGTTTTATCCACATTTTTCAAATCTGTGCTATGTAGGGATTAGCAAAACATAATGTCTGTGATAAATGTCTTAAGGAAATATTTTATCCTTTTCCTTGATCGCCGTTTTATGAAAGGTGGAGAGAATAATTACTTTTAAGTAGGTAAAAACAGGAAAATGACCATTTAACCACGGCTCATGCTAGGCCTGGAGAAGGAGGGTGTCAAGAATAGCTGATAAAAACCTATACTGCAAGTACCGTTCTTCGATCGACAAATTTGACAGTTGAAATTGCAAATTCGACAAAATGAATTTGATCCGCACTCGCTTTGATCGATTCTGGCATTTTATCGAATTTGTTGATTTTAACTGTCAAATTGGACCCTGGGTATGTCCTAAAACTGCGACCAGAACCACCGGAGGATGGGCAGCAGCGTCCTAATAGTACACGGTGAACGTACTGCGATCCCCAAGCCGCCTGCCAAGCGTGGGCATTATGGCAACACCCCTCTCTATGAGGGAGGCCTTGTCCAACAGTGGACGTTAATTGGCTGATGATGTGATGTGAACTGTCAAATTTGTTGATCGATAAAGAAAGTTACTTGCACTGGAGTCTAATAGACAATCTGACATATAAACAGCCTAGAAAATAAACTATTCTTGTTTCAGACATGTGCAGGTAAACAATGAAAGTGCAATAGACTTTTACAAAAAGTTTGGCTTTGAAATTGTTGAGACTAAAGAACACTACTACAAGAGAATAGAGCCGGCGGACGCACATGTTTTACAGAAGACTATCAGGACAACTTGTCCGCAACTGGCACCTTTAGTGAATGGAACAGTCCCGCATGCGAAAACTAACGGCCACGATTGAACGAAAACTAAACCCAATCTACTTGTAAAGCCTCAACTCGGTTGTTATTGTGTAACAAGTGATACAACATAATGTAAGAAAACTAATGAAACACACCGTATACAAGATCAATTTACATTAAGCTTTTTGTAAACAGCGCTTGGATTTTTCGTAAAAATTGTGGTTGTGGATGTGCAAGGCCATAAATAGTAATAGAAACGACTGATGTTTCACAAAACTCCTCGGGTGACCAGATTGATAAGGCTTGTAGGATCAAAAACTGTATGTTGATTAAGTAACAATTTCTAAAATCATGTCAACTGTCTTTCATGTAACATAAATTTTGTCATTGGTAGGATATAAAATTACTGAATAACGATTATCTTTAGACATTAATTTAGATTTATCAAATGGCATACAAATTATATGACCATTTTTTACTATACTTGTATATTGTAGTGTATTATAAAATAGTCATTAAACTTGATTACTTATAATGTTGCTGATATGTTCATAGTGGAATCAAAGATGTTCAAAACTATAAATTTAACAGAAGCGCCTAAAACGGCACCAAAACGCATTGCTTATGATAAGCAGAAAGCACACCATTACTTAGTCACAAATTTAAGAAATGAGTCTAAAAAGATAGCAATATGCGAATGTAAGTGTTCAGTCTACAATTTTAGACAGCATTGTTTTAAATTAATTGTAAAAAAAATAAGTGATTTAAGTCAAACTTGATTTTTTTCCATAAAATTTCATTGATTATTTAAAATCGTAATGTTATGGGACTAGAAACTAAAAATACTAATTAAAATGTGTAGGTATGTTTCTTTTTTTTACAAAATATTGATTGCCTAATAAAGATAAACTCTTAAATTGTTTTAAAACTTATTAATGAAACATTATCAAATCATAAATTATAATTTTTCAAACACTAACTAACCATTATCAAACAATTATGGAATAGGAACATTAGGAAGGACTTTAAAAATGATTTTTTATTAGAAAGTTGTTAGATAATAAGTCAAAACTATTGTTTACAGTAGAAAACACCACAAATTTAAAGTTAAAAAAACATTGTAATTTTTTTTATCCAAAAATCTGTGTTAAAAAATCATGATTTTATCAACCCTTATTTTATTACAGTTTACTGGTAATAAATTTATAGTTTTAAAGATCTTGAGAGTGATCACAGCCTCGCAGTTGATTGGTATGTTATTAGCGCTTGTTCATATGAGGAAAGGGTGTTTAATTTTTTGATAAGCTTTGGTGTATGTTTGTAAAGAGAAATAATTATGCTTTTTATTTGCACTTAATAATATTGGTGTTCCTTTTATAATAATATGTTGAGTTGTAACAAAATTATTGTTCTGTTAATATTTAGTTTGAAGTTTATTTTAAAAGCTCATCTGTGCGTAGTTATTGTACCATCAAGTTGTTACCAAAAAGTCAATTGTCAACCCCGATATCTTTACAGTAACTTGTTAACAACATGTTCACTGCAATTTTAGCATCTTAGTAATAAACCTGATTAACTAATCATGTTGTTTGATTTATAAACTTGCCATGTTTAAACAAGGCGAAGCGGTATTTCAATCATTTACTTTTAGGCAGCTCTGTAAACAGCTTGAATTCGGAAAAACTTACGGTTTCTAAAGGAATAAACAAGCCGATAAAACCGAGCGTTAGCTAGTAATATTACAAATGCGAAATTGTGTTAGTTTGTTCTAATTTTTTTTTTAATGATTCTGGGTGACGAGTTGAGCGAAGTCGCTCGCCTGATGGCTCTTCACGCTTGCCTATAACAGCTCAACGCCACTCAGAATTTTGAACCAGTTCAAACCCCTGAATGGCAATGCACTGCGCTCGTCACACCGAGATATAAGATGTCAAATCTCTATGTGCCCTGTAATTTCGCTGGAAACATTGCCCTTCAATCCGGAACACAGTAGTGTTTGCACACTACTGCTTGGCGGTTGAATAACTGGCAAAGGTGTGGTACTTCCCCAGGCGGACCCCTGCATAAGAGTCCTACCACTACATATAATAGATCGGTGGAACTCGTACACTACGTTTTACGCGATCTTTTTTGCCTCACACCTGCAATTTGTAGAAATAGTTACTCGGAAATGCCGAGGTAATGCGTAATGTATGTGCCCCTGGTGTTTCAGGTATCCATAGACGACGGTGATCGCTTACCATCAGGCGGCCCGTCAGCTTGTTTGGCACCTATGACATTTAAAGAAACCTGTCCAGGATGTTATGTTAAAGCATTAGCTCTCTTCTCTAGTTTCTTTACATTTCAATATCTGAGAGAACTTATAGCGACTACTTATGTTTTTTTTTTATGATACTGAATGACGTGAAGAAGTCGCTGGCCTTTCACGCTTGCCCATAACAGCTCAACACCACTTAGAATTTTGAAGTTCAACAGTTCAAAACCTTGGATGGCAATGCACTGCGCTCGGATGCCTAGGACTCATTTCCTGCCACCTTAGCGATGACGTCCAAGCGTCCAACCACTCCAACCAAAGGGTGGTGCCGAACGGAAAGCGGTCACCAGGCGAATCTTAAGATAGTAAAATAAAAACAACAGAAATTTTCTCGAATAGTTTAATAAATTAAAATAAGATATTGTATAATTAGACCAGGGTAGAAGCCTTTAAAAATAATAAAAAGTGAAAAAAAAAATAGTAGGATGAAACCCATTAGAAAAGGAGGAGGATATTATAAAAATGAAAGGAAAAATAAATTACGGGCGATCTGAGTTCGGGAAGTTGGGGTTTAAGGGTAAAAAATGGTTTATCTCGATTTCCGGTAAAACTACAAGTCCTATGAAAAAAAGTTAAATGGCAAAGTTGTAGGTAATAAAAAGATCTAAAACTTCTGTGGATAGGTACACTTTTTTCACATAACCTCAAAATTTATGTGAAAAATTCAAAAAACCAAGTTTTTGGGTCTCTTACTACATACATACATAACTATTTCGTAGCAGCTGTAACAACCGTTACCTTTTTGCATTTTCTGAGAAGATTTACTATATAGTATATCTTACTATATAGTAACATATATTATTTTTTTCACCATCGGAAAGTAGAGATTTCAACAAACAGAAAACATACCAACTTTTTGAAAAAAGCTGATATTTTACCGGGTGAATTTTAGATTGAAAATTAGGGTGCTTTTTCGATATTAATTCAAAATAAGGTGAAAAAATAAATATTTTTAATCAAATAAATTACAGCGTATTTGGGACATAAAAAGGTAAGTTTTCACCAAATTTCGTGAAAAAAAACATTTTTTTTGTAAAAGATAAAAATAAAAAACCAAAAACTTGGTTTTTTGAATTTTTCACATAAATTTTGAGGTTATGTGAAAAAAGTGTATTAACAGAAGTTTTAGATCTTTTTATTACCTACAACTTTGCCATTTAACTTTTTTTCATAGGACTTGTAGTTTTACCGGAAATCGAGATAAACCATTTTTTACCCTTAAACCCAACTTCCCGAACTCAGATCGCCCGTAATTTATTTTTCCTTTCATTTTTATAATATTCCCCTCCTTTTCTAATGGGTTTCATCCTACTATTATTTTTTTTGGTTTTAAAAATTATCGACCCTGGTCTAAATGTTATTTGAACTAGTAAGTACATAAAACTTCTATGAATGATCATCCTCATAAGTAAACATTATTTCGATTGTGATTAATTTCGTTTTAATTCTACTGTAATTTTAAGGCCTTTGAAAGTGTCTTGATAAATTATAAACACAGATCATAACTCCATTAACCATGTTTAGAGATAATAAATCTACAAAAATATTGATTGAATATACATCCGTTTACAATTCCTTAACTTACAACAGACATAAGCATTTTTAATTACAATGAAGTTATTTTTTTTTGTGTTTTTAAATACTGACAGGTTTAAAAGCTAACTATCACTATCACAGATGTGTTTAAAATATTGCATTTATATTTTCATATACTGTTATATATTTATCTATTTTCATTTTATATGTACGTAGGTACGTATAGTGATCAGTAAACGTCTTGAGCAAAAAGTTGGCGCACATAATGAACAATCGACCGGTTGAAATTACTCGTATTATATTATAAAACGCGAAACAATAATATGCTCGGTGTTCAGTTCACGAATCTTCGGAATCTTTGGAAATGTCATATGGGCTAATGTCAAATGTATGTCATAATTTCCACAACAGGTAGGTAAAGGTAGTTAGGTAATACTAGCGCCACTCATTTGCCAATCCATTATAATATAGTGGAAAGGGTGGGTTTTGTAGATTACGTATAAGTGGAGCTACATTTTGTGGACACAACTTTGGTACTAGTTAATATGTAAGGCGAATGAAACACGACCTAAAATAGTTTCATTTAAATTGTACTACACCGTGAGATTCACTACAGGCATTAACAATAATATAATTTACTAAGTACACAATTGTAACATTCAATAAATATTTTGGTACGTTTTTGGTTGCTTGAATAAACTATGGTCTATTTTTTAACCTCCTATGCAACGACTTACGAAATTAAACTATAATTGAAATAGGGCAGATGCAGTGCCGTAAATAGGGCGGTGCCACCGGTGCCCAGGCACAGGGCGTAGACTCTGGGGGGCGCAAGAATGGCCAGACCAGGCAGAAATATTATTTTTTCGGTTTGCTCCTGATAAGTTCCCGCTGCGCCCTAGTGCTCGATTCTAACACATCCGTACCTACGTATACTGTATCATCAAAAACGTCGAGCATTGCTCTAGGGTACCTATAATATAAAAAAAAACAAGGGCGCTGTTATAGAAGCTCGCAACAGGGCGCAGAAAAGGCTATTTACGGCACTGGGCAGATGACAACTTCATTTAAAATGTAGTTTAGTTATCAGTAGGTCACTGGCCACTACCCTAATTCGTAAAAACAATAGTATTCTAAAATAACTACAACTATGGGTACAGAGTTTAAACGTCTAGACCTAGAACCTCTAAATTAAAAGATAAAATACTATCTACTCTATTCTTGTGTATAGGTACTTGTCTTTTGATCTTTCGAGGAATGACCAAAACTGTTTTTTTAGGATTAGTGGGTACACTTAGCCGGCCTTGTATTATGAATGTACCAGACATATAAAACCAAAGACTTTCTATAACTAGACATTTAATGCAGGGCGAACATGTTCAGACACTTCATCAGTTGACCACTACTGATATAAAAACACGCCCACTGATTCCATTGAACCTCACGTCATTTCCGACCAATACCGTATGTACGCCATTACTATGCTTTCTTTACATTTTGAACAGACGTTGAATGGGCAAATTAGCATTTAGTAACCTCTCACCCCGCCCCTCAGGTATTTGACTGAATTGTTTCCATTGAAAATAATCGTAACTACAAGTCTGGGCTACGTAGTAGCTATACCTAGTCTGTGCATAAAACCCACTAGGATTGTATTCACAACGCTATTAGTCGTGATTTCACTGACATGATTCGCTACGGTGTTGGTCGGAGACGAACGTTCTAGTGCACGTTGTTTCATTTCAATTTATACATTGTTTATTTTTTTGCGAGTGGTGATACGGTTAGTTTTGGTTTGGGCCAGTGTAGTGAGCAGAGACCTTTATCAGCTTTTGAAATTATAACAGTTATAGTTGTTTGCTGTACAATATTTGAAAATGTTTACGCAAATCGCATATAGTTTGAACAATGAGCTTCAAGTCGCGTACGCATGGCCATGTTGGCCCTATTATCGTTTTAGTTCATTCTTTCGCCAGCGTATTCATCAGTTCTTGACACAATACATAAAATTATACATTTATTAGCGAAAGAATAAACGAAAACGATCGAACAAAGACAGACAGTGTAGACGCGGCATTAGAATTACGTGCAGCGATAAAATGTAGTCTCTTTTTGTCCTGCGAAAACGAGTTAGGCTTTCTTTCGTAGCTAATTACATCTTGACACGACAAAAAGAATGAACCATTTAAATTATTTATTTTCTAAAAATACACATAATTATGTGCAGCACTCAAAAGTAAATTAATTTATCAAAAATACACCTACAATGACAATCAATTGAGCATTATTTAGATATATAATCATAATTTGCTGATAATGTCCGGTGTGGTCCGTTCGGTAAAAAATTCAACATAAAACTTTCGAAACTTAACAACTAACAAGAGATGAATTAGTATTATAACAATCCAACAAAAATCACAAGCCTTATGTGTCTTCCTGACATTAAAATAAATGCAGTTAATTTCAACACACAATTTATAAGCATATCTCGAAACACCGCAATTTAAAACATGTGGTTAACTAAAGAATAATAATAAATTTTAAAAAAAAACGACTTCAAAATTAGTAAATACTCAATTCGTTTACTTATTTTTTGGATGACATATTTTTTCAGTAATTTTCATTTACAAACCATTTTGATTTTGGTGAAATGTAAATCATAATTGGCGGAGAAATTGGTGAACACACAAACAAAATACAGTGGAACATAGAACCACCTCCTTTTTTGAAGTCGGTTAAAAATTAGTTTAAATCTTTGCGATAACTCAACATAATTATAAGTCACTTGAAGCTGAATTTCTCCTAAAACAAGGTATATAAAGAAAACTAACTAAACGAACATCTGTTAAGTGATCCCACGTGGTCAACAGCAATGTATCTTCTTTCTCTCTCTCTGTCACGGGCTTTCTGTCTTTCTTTTTCTCTAATCGATGACGTAGGCTTGTGTCATCCATGTGCTTTTGCATTTCGCAATATCATACCCAGCCAGGCCTGGCGCACTCCGCACTTTAGGTATGAAGCTACAAGTAGTCTTGTCGGACTTGCCGTGCCCGCTGCCACGCCATAGACAGAGATAACGCGACAAGAGTTAAGAGTTGCGATAGATAGAGAGGCAACTTCTAGGTTAATATAGCTGTAGGTAGTTAGCGCGCGCACGTCCTGAATTGCACTTTATTGTGCAGTAGCAAGAGTAGCTACTTATTTAAATGATTTTGCGGAGTGAATCTTCTGTACTTGTACTAATAATGTATTCTGTGACCCGGCGGAGTATGAAATAGATGAAGGTGGACTTTTGCGCGGGGTCATTTTGGACAGAGTTATAATTAAATACCTTGTTTTTAGTATTTCAGCTACTAACTACCCTCATTCTCTACCGCAGATGCGCGCGTGAGGCGACGCAGGGCATGAAGTTTTAGGCAGCTAGAAGTGACTGTACAAGAATCTTATAATAACAAGTTACATTATTCCTTCTTATTCATTATTACACATTGAAATTAAACATTTTAACAGATTTTAACGCGTGTGTTTTATATTATTTTAATTCCTGACATTTCAAACTTCAACTTTTCTTCGTGTTGTATAATTGTTAATTTTTTCAATACACAAAGTCCTGACTGGTTACAAAGTACTTCGGACGTAATATTTATCAAGTTTAGTCTTAAATAGCGTCAAATAAGACACAGAGTCAAGAAAAGTAAGTCATGTTTAAGCCCCAGTGGTGGAGGCTTTACAATAGACTTCTATGGAGTTTTGGAAACAACATGAAAAGACATGTTTCACCTCGTTATATCACTTTTCCACACTCGAACACTTAATGAATAATTATCCACCATTATTACACTCGAAAATACACAAGTTTAGAAAAATAATACAACGAGCCGACATGTTTTTTCCACGTTGGCGCCAATACCTTTTACCTTTTTTTCGTGGCCTCTGCGGTGTTGCCGCAATTTTGCCAATGTATTGTTTCAAGGTACTTAATACATATTTTGTAGATTGGCCGGTCGAGGGACAGTGCAATCTAAGCTTCACGCAGATGATCGACATTTAAAACACTTTGCAGGGGTCACATGTAGAACATAGATGACAGATGTCTATAGGCTTCTATATCCGTCATCTAGTTTACCACAGACACAGCAAAGTGTTCGAATGGGAGGTTTTTGACAGCTGGAGGAACAGTTCTGCACCCATCGATAGATGGCGCTGACAATAAATTATTCTCATTCTTTGTAATGAAAACTTCTTTAGGCGCGTTGAGCACTTTTTGGGTGAACAAAAATCATGGAACTCGCGTCATCGTCACGCTGTACCTTGTATTTTAAAACAGCGCCATCTCTTGTAGAATAGGTGAATTACTACTTAAGTTTTCACTTCTGACGTGCAGTCCTATGATTGATGTGTTATTTTCATCTCAAACATGAAATACTATAAGGGATTTAAGGTTGCCTGGAAGAGATCGCTTATAGCGATAAGGCCACCAATTGTTTCACTAGTTTTAAGTTGTTTTAATGTTACTATATGTACCTATGTAAATTTTGGTGTAAACAATAAAGAGTTATATATCTATCTATCTACTATAACTACGAAATAAATGACACGAAAACAAGCATGACAGACAGTGTCAGACGGACAGATAGATAGTCTGTCTATGAGGTTTAGCAAAATTTTCAGATCCATGGCTCGGCAACGCCATCTATTGCATTTTCATGAACTATTTTCATAAATTTCCCCGCTGCAAACCTTCCAATGACAGAATTAAAAATATGTAAAATACACGTGATAAAATCCGTTAAAAATGTTTAATTTCAATAAGTTAGAATGTGTTAATTAATAAAAACCTTCCATATATAACAATTTCATAAACACCGATTAAAATTATGTAAATAGACACAAAATATGATTTAGAACACCGAAAAGTCCTTTCTCGTTTAGCCTAAATTTTGCCTCTTTGCCTTGCCGTGCGTTATTTGAGACTTAGAAATATAAGTAGTATTTTTATACTAATCCACATTCACTCATAATTCTCATTTACGTAGGTAAATACTTTGGTACTTTTCATGTGATATTTTGAACATTAGGATACAATATTACAAGTAATCTTTTATAATAATAAATATCTTAAAATTCGGTTGAAAATAACAGATAATATAAAAAATTTTATAATAGACATTTATGTTATTTACAATACTGAATTATATTTTTAAATCAAATTTTATTTATTTAAAATTTCATTTCAAATTATAGTTATATATATATAAACTAGTGCTGATGCCCGCGACTTCGTACGCGTAGACTATCATTATAAACTTTCAACCCTTTTTCCACCCTTAATCCGGCCCTTTCGCAAAATAACATAGCCTGTACTTCAATCTGGTCATAGCTAAGAATATTCGTGAAAATCACATTTAAATCCGTCCAGGGGTTTAGGAGATGTGCGTGCACAAACAAACAAAAATTATAAAAACTGCCTTCGCTGTTCAGCTGCTTATTTTAAGACGCTCTTTGTGTATTTTTTTCATATCTCGCAATTACAGAGATTTTCATCTCTACGTTTTATTGTATGTATAGATATCAGCCGACGACATCGTGAGAGTTGCGGGCATCCAGTGGATGCAGATGGCTGGCTATCGTTCAGTGTGGAAATCTAAGGGAGGCCTATGTTCAGCAGTGGACGTCTTTGGGCTAATGATGATGAGTTAAAAATTCTACAAGTTTTCTATAACTATTAATCTTTGATACACTGGGCAGTGTTTATTGATGCAATCTAAGAAAATAGTAGAAAATCAAACTTAAGTATAAAAAGTACTTGATACTGTTATAAATTAGCGATAAAATGAACGCGAATAATTGCATCTTTTTACTAGACGTAGTTCATGTTCCCTTCGATCAAAAAAATACAGATGCCACAATGACGCGCTAATCGTGGCAATACTCAATCTGTCTGGACTCAATACGCAGCCAGATTCGATCCACAGTCACGCAATAGTTGCAAAGCCGTAACACACCGTACGAGCCGTCAACTTGGCTGACGAACCACCGTCTGACCAACGGGAGAGAAAAAGACAATTATCTCTCGGGAGAAAAGTTCCCATTTGCGATTCAGGCATAATCGCCGTCTCGCCTGCTCAACGACGGTTCACGAGTTTTGACGATGTTGTGCAAATTTAACAGACATTAGAGAACTGAGCCGTAAACGTATAACTATACGGTTGGCTTTGGTAAAATAGTTTTGTTTCTATATAAATTGTATGCAGCTATATTTCATATATATGAAACTGCGGACGTTTATTGACTATGATTTTCAACGCGTTGTGACTTCTATGTATACTTTTCAAAGCATGTCCCAGACAAAATAAACGTCAGAAAAATGCGGGATGTAGGAACAAATTGTGTGACACGCTTTATAGTGCTAACAGTCGTGTGGACTTGATGTGGTCGCGGTGTCTACACTTATAAAGGTCTAAGTTGATTGTTAACAAAACTATCGAAAAATTGACTTTTGAACTGTTTATAATGGGATACGCGGAAAGAGTGTACAAAGCCTAAAGCTGTCCATAGTAATCATCATTATGAATAACTGATATTTTTTCTCGCAATTTCGGGGTTAGTATCATAGTAAAAGTTGTTCATAATGATGATTACTATGGACAGCTTTCGGCTTAGTACTCTTTCCGCGTAAACCTGTAGTATCAGCATTATATTTAGTGTTTATCAGATATAACTGGTTTGCACCAGTTCAGCCCATTCATACGACAGTTAAAGCACACATAGAGGCACTGTATGAGCCTAGTCTACGCACGGCAGCAGAGGCCGCACATTCATAAGTGTGTGTTATCGTTGGCATTCCCACTGGTCTCCAGGTCGAGGAGTTGTTTGATGCGCTCTAGGCACAGTTTCGAGCCTTCGTTCGCTTCTTTGGCCATCTGTAAACAAACGATTAGTTTACAATATATTTTTATTACACACCGAAAAATACAAATGAAACAAACACAATGCAATTAGCTGCCTTTCTAGGGTTCAATAACCAAAGGGCGTGAACGGGACCCTCTTACTAAGCCCGCGCTGTCTGTTTGTCCGTCCGTCCTACCTTTTAGCGACTTAATCTTTTGAACCTTAATAGATCACCAGTAAAAAAAAAACAGACTATGCAATGTTACGGCAGATTAACTAAGAAGTGATAATTAAGCAAAAAGTTATAAAACGGCCAAGTGCGTTATGACCAACACCGCGCCCGACGTTGCTTAACTTTGGTAAGCAGAAATTTGTCACCGTGATGAAAAGGTAATGAATTTTCAGCAGGATCTTTTCGAGCGGGCCAATCTAGACGCGCATTGAATGAATTACTTTTGTTTTCTCCAATCACAAGCGCCATACGATACCAAGTGACCGACGTGGCTTACAAAACACACAAGCCAATTATGAATCATGTGCGATCAAATGGTTATAATATTATCTTTAACATACCCCTACAAGAACAGCGATAGCACTGATGGTAAAGACAGATGCCAGCGCAACACAAACATATATATCACAACACAATACATACAATCATTATCACCTTTGTATTTACAATAAAGTAATCAAACACTGTTTTAAACTATCACGGTTGTTCACTAAAGTTATAATGATTATTTACGGGATATTTACCGTGGTAAGGTTGTGGAAGGAGCTCCCGATATTTCGGCGCAGTTACATGCACCATGTTCACGAGTCAGACTCGTGAACATGGTGCATGTAACTGCGCTGCGTAAATAATCATGTAACTAAAGTAATCAAAATTCTAAATTGTTATTAAATTATTATTTTTACCTAATTTTAAAATGCTATATTTCTGTTTAGGTATAATTAATTAGTTGATACATAAATAAGAGAAGCCATTGGCTCCCGTCACAGTCTCTGATTAGTCCCGAAGTCTCTGGGCTCAATACTATATCCTACCATAAATGCCCTACAACCTGCACACTAGACGACCTCTGTGGGGTTAGTACGAGAACTTGCGAAAAAGTATTCATTCCGTAAACGATAGCAAATGTATGTTTCCTTTTACGTCCGATATTTACGTCCGATAAAGGCGCTGTTCAATTTTTCATACATTTTGCTATCGTTTACGGAACGAATACTTTTTCGCAAGTGCTCGTACTAGGGCCACTGAATGAAGCCATGGAAAGTGCCATTGGAGTCGCAAATGTTTGGTCCATAAACTTAAATTAAAAATTAAATATATAACGAAACATCGACTCGAAAGAAGTAGACCTTAAATTATGCCCGAATGAATGATTTGTTTTGATTATGAGAAGTTTGTATACTCACAAGTGAGAAGTTAAGGAACCCGTGCGGCAGTCCCTCCAACACTTCGATGCCGACCTCATTGCCGAGCCCGCGGAGTTTCTTGGCGAACATTACGCAGTCGTCCAGACACGGGTCTAGGTGCACCGTCTGTGGAGAACATAATTACACATCACAATTATTACGTCTTTATACCTTTGCATCTGTATACTTTTCATTACCTTCTCTACCACCAGTGGGAAGTTAAAATCTACCTGTTTATTAATTAGCCCATCTCTGATGCATGATACTTTGTTTTTGTCAGCGCAGAGTCAATGTTGAGTTGGTACCAGGACAAACAAACTGTGGTTTTTTGGTACGACATTAGTTAATTAATATTGTAAAATGAGTTTAATAAACAATAAAAAAAAGTATATATCAGCAGAGGGTATTTCTTTACAAGAAGGCAGACTGCGCACCCAATGGGCGGTTTCTGACAGCTGAAGAAACAGTACTGCCACCATCGATAGATGGCGCTGAAAACATGCAACATACTTCCTTTGCCATGTATGTATATTAGGGACATTTGTATTTTTACCAAAGAACACCCAGTATATTTCCAAAAAAGAAATCAAGTTATAACCCGCCAGAAAAGAGCCAAGTTCACTAACCTATTGTATCAACCTCCTGTCAGAAAAAACTTGTACGAAAAAAATGTATATAATATGTCCATATACATTTATAATAAACAACCAAATGAAATAAAATTATTGGACGCTATCAAATTTAAAAAATCGTTAACGGAGTGGCTACTTAAGCATTGTTTTTATAGTATTAATATAAATTATACCTAATTTAATATAATAATATACCTAATTTAATATAATAATATACCTAATTTAATATAATAATATACCTAATTTAATATAATAATACCTCTTAAAATGTATAATTTATTTAGTTTAAGAATATTTGCACGTCTGCTTGCAGACTGAATACTATGACACCAAAAATAATTTTAAGACCTGTTTATTGTAATGTATTCTAGCAAATAAATGATTTGATTTGATTTGAGGAGGAGACATTTTATAACACGGCTAGGAAAGGCATACTTATGTACCTAGTAATTTAGGTTGCATTGTGGAAAAACAAGTACTTTGTTAGCAAACAATAAGCACAAAATACTATAATCACACTAATATTATAAATAAGAAAGTAACTGTCTGTCTGTCTGTTTGCTACATAATAACAACTAAACGGATTAACCGACTTCGATAAAATTTTGCTAGGTAAAAGTATGTATCATGAGGACGGACATAGGCTATTTTTTTCTGAAGAAATCGCAGACGAAGTCGCGGTTACAGCTAGTATCATATATGTGAAAGTTTGGATGGATGGATGGATGCATGGATAGATGTTTGTTACTCAATCACGCAGAAACGGCTGGATGGATTTGGATGAAATTTAGAATATAGATTGCTTATGTCCTGGATTAACACATAGGTTACTTTTCATCATCATCATCATCACCGATTTTGATCACCACGCGGGTGAACCGCTTGGCGCAGCTAGTACGAAATAAATTAAACAAAAACAAACATGACAGACAGATAGATGTTGTCTGTCTATAAGAATAAGCAAGGTTTTTTTTATTGAGCTTTCTTAGTCTGTGGTTTTGCAAAACTTCAAAATTATGTCTCGTCATCATATCATGTCATCTATCGCATTTAAATGAACTAGTTATTATGTTAAATTGTCAACTATATTTCTTTGGACTACCTCCACTTACATTTTTATCCCGGAAAATAGGTCCTGTAGAATATAGAGTAAAACCGCGGAGCGCTACTATTAAAGTGGATGTCAACTTACCAGTATTCTAACAGGCGGGAACATCCTGAGCAGGTTGTCTTGCGCCCAGTACGGCGACAGTAGCGGGTCGCGCGGCACGCAGAATATGAACTCGTCCGACGGACTGCGCGCTATCAGCGCGTCCAAGTTCGTACGCACCGCTAAACTGGGGACCAATCACACAAAATTTAGATATCCAATCAAGACTCTGTTTTTGCTTGTTTTCTGGTATGCGGTTTTTGGCAACACACATCTTGCACATTTCTTGTCAAAATCAAAAATAAAAGTATTGATATATTTTCAAGTTTTTATTAGATATCATCAAACAAGTCATAAGCTCGTACATTTGCCAGCTTCAATCATTGAATATATTAGCAATATTGTATTATGTGTTTTAAAATACTTTTACATATTTACGAAAAAAAAAAACTTAATAGAATGTGGTTGACATTTATTTTCCATATTTTTATGCCATTCTCTAAACTGAAAAGCTCTAAAATTGTTGCCACCTTTTTCTGACGTCTTGAAATGAAAACAGATGCCGATAATTAGAATCCAGTCAGATTAGTGCAGTTTAGAGAATGGTACAACAGAACTGACAGCATTGAATTGATAGCTATGGACTGTACTCACTCTTCCTGCGTCGGTCTCACGATGGCGTTAGAGCCAGTGATGTAGGCCAGTCTTGAGGACATCGCTCCCATAAAACCTGTTGCCGCTTCACTGATTCTGGGAGAACAAAAACAATTTTGTGATAAAATATGACCATACTTTTTATGCAACTGAGACAAGACGGGGGAGACCTGCAGGCCTAGCACGGGCCGTGGAAAAATTGTCTTTCCACCGTTTTTATCCACGCGTAGACGCGACAGAGCTAGAATATGGATACGTTTGTCTCATTCTAGCGGGATAAAAACGGTGGATAGACAATCTGTCCACGGCCTGTGCTAGGCCTGCAGTGGTGCCTAAACGGTAAAAGATTGCGTGAGATAGAAAGAAAAAAATATTGATTTTGTAACAACTTAACATGAAAAACATACGATATAATAATGGTTCTTAGGTAGTGAAGTAGTGTCACAAAAATGGCCTCAACTTAGCATAATGCTGTTTACTAAACAATGCTGATCTTCCGTTGAAGTCAGATAGGTATGTATATTATTCGTAGATTTCGCTGCTAAAAATAACAAAATATGGGCCTAATATAAGTAACTAATTTGCTTTTAATTTTATTAAAATAATCATTTAACAGTAAATATTACAATTGTACAATAAGCTCATTACGAGTTTCAAATAGTTTTAAGTTAATAGAATCGAAATTTACTTTTCCTTCATCATTCACTATGTCACGAGAGCACATCATGGCCACATAAATTTTTTATAAACTCGTTCTGTCCGTCCGTCTGTCTGTCCAATTTTTTTAGAACCTTGTAACTTCTATAATATTAAGATAAGTGTATGAAACTTTGCACAATTATAGTAATAATATAGATCTCAATTTTCAAAGTATAAAAAATATATAATATTGTATTTCAGGGGTGGCTCTAGTACATGTGAAATGGGGATGCATTTGTTTTTTCACTGCACCTCCTTGTGTGTGGTATCGTTGAAAAGGTCTTTTAAAATGAAGATAAGGTTTCATAGAACACTTTCTTAATAAAATCTAATCTCTGTGAAATATGTTTTTTTTTATTTTTATAAAACATGGTACGTGTACACAAATAAAGGTACGCAATCCCTGCTATATATAGTGCCTGAAGACAAAACCTTTATCAGTGTTTCTTGCCCGTTATGACAGTGCCGAGACGTGGGCACTCACAGATCTGATATTTCATTGCATTCAATTCTGCAATAGGTAAATGGCCAATCTCGACCCAGTTAAATTATGAAATTACCTCGTCTTTATTCTTTTTCTGTGTTCCACGTTATCAGTATCATTAAGTAACGGCGGCTCACCGACTAGTGTGTTCGAGTTTTCAGATTCTGCTTCCCTGAAGAACAGTCAATGTTAATCAAATTTATAATCTTTTGCCATACAACAAACACAGTACAAGCAGGGGGTTTCACTCCGCAGTTTAGGTACGTCTGGCCGGCGCACCGTTTGACTGGGTGGTACACAGTGGCCGCTACGCTCCCTCTCGGCTCGCAAGCGACCCACGTCGCGCGTAATAATGCAGGTTGTTTTCTTTGCATAAAAGAAATTATAACGAATATGTATTCTATTATTATAAAACAGGATTCTATATGAATATTTTTTGACCTATTTTATTCAACAGAATCTGCATGTTAAAGCTGCCAAATGAGGCCTCCATGAGTTTTACCTTAACATGCAGCGGGACGATGATTTTTTAATAGGCCTCTTAAACTTTTACTTATGCATGATTGTTGTTTGAAACAATTCAGAATAGATTTTTTTGTGCAGGTTAAATGTAATTCAAATTAAAGGAGAATATAATAGGCAGGTAGCTAGTATAATAGGCTGGTAAGAAAATACTAATTAGTATTCTGTGTAAATATCAAGAAGACAACCCTAACGTTACACATGCTGCGTCAGGAGAGATACAGCTACGTGATATAAAGAGAGCAGCTCTCTGCTGGTGATATTTGATAGTATCTAGGTATATTTGTATATGAAAGTATATGATGGCGTCGCTGTGTAAAGTCCTTAATATTTACTTGAGTGATTCGTCCGCTGCGAGTTTGTTCTTAATGACGGGTACCCGGCGTCCCTCCGAGTCCGTATCGCTGTCGAGCACGTATCGTTCTAAGAACTCAGATACGTATTGTTGAGATTTGTCGTCCGGTGGGGTTGCTCCTGTGAAATTGACAAGTCATTAGTATATTTTATGGTATGGTGTGGTATATAAGGTATGATGTGGTGGTATATATCTCTAGGATTAGGATTAGGCTTCTTGATACTTAGCTTACGAATAAGGTATCTATGGAACAAGTGAAGACATCAAAAATATATGAAAAACATAATAAATGCCTATAAAATTTGAGGGTTGCCCTCAATTTCCTTGGGATCCTATCATCAGATTCTGACTTGGTGATAATGGTACCAAATTAGAAGTATACCATACCGAACAAAAGTTTTTTTTTTATCGGTCAACAGTCAACAGAACATATATAAAAAAAACACAGTGAAACATAGAACCGTCCTCCTTTTTCGTCGGTTAAAAGTAAATCTCTTAGCATGCTTGTTGGAGTTATGTGTGATTGTGTGTGTGTGGTGAGTATGCATGTGTGTGTGTGTGTGTGTGTGTGTGTGAGAGAGAGTGTATGATTACACAAAAGTTACCAGTGGCAGTGTGTTCGCTCTGCAGAGACGCGGCGCTTATCGTAGTGTCGGAGGACTTGCGCCGCTCGCTGCCGGACTTGTGCGCTTGCAGCTCCGCTAGATCCGACGGAGACACCTCCTCGAATGAGGATGGCTCTTCGCTTATGCCTTCTGAAAACAGAGATAAAACATGATTTGTCTCACGAGTTAGAGCGAGTTTTTTAAAGTTTTTTTATGCCATAGATGGCATCAAGCAGACGAGCTGCCCGATGGTAAGCGATCACCGTCGCCTATGGATACCTGCAACACCAGGTGCATCACAAACACGACTGACTGTACTGCCGACTCTTAAAGACTCTATATTAATAGATCTCTTGAAGAACCCCATATTAAAGCTACTCAGAAATGCCGCAGGAATTTCCGTCAGAATGCGTGCTCATTCCACAAACTGCAGGTGTGAGGCAAAAAAGAACGCGTAAAACGCACAGTGTGCGATTTCCACTGATCTATGTAATGTGTATGAACTTTCAGGCGGTGGAGGCAGGTGCGATGGAAAAACCGCGATGCCAGCATATCTGATGCTCAAAAAAAAATCAAACAGTTCTTCAGAACATATATATAGTGAACGAACAAATAGTGTGTATCTTCGTTCGCACTTATCTCCGTAACAGTACCAAATTTGGTATGTAGGAAGCTCGATTAACATTATAGGCTACTTTTTATCCCCGTTAGTATCTGGACAGCGGGGAAACTGCGGGTGCTGCTAGTATTTTAATATGTGTATCTCAGATCTGACCAACAAAAGAGATATGATAAGGTGGCTAGTACGAACGCATCTGGCCTAAATCGGGCTTGATGCCTTTAGTCGAATTAATCCAGCAGACGATCTTGCCAGCCTTTTATTTGAATGTGGACTTGTAGTCCATTAGAAGTTAACTAGAGTAAATTAGCCGTAGATAGATAGATAGACGACTCTTTATTGTTCACACCAAAATTTACATGGGTACATATACCAAAACCAACTTAAAATAGTGAAACATTTGGCGGCCTTATCGCTATAAGCGATCTCTTCCAGGCAACCTTACCTTTTAAGAGTTAACTGGTTTACCAGATTAGTGTTTTTTTTTAATTCATGGAGATATTTGAAAACAATCGATAATTGCATATCTACCTTGTGTGTCTGATCTGATATGTGTATGTATTTATAATAAAATATATATGTATGTGAAAGTTATTTAATAACTTTTCGTTTATAAATTTACCAGCAGCGCCTTGTGGTTTCATTCGCTCCCACGCTCTTCGCTTTCAGTCAGTCAATAAATAATATTCAAACTAACCATGCTTCATAAACTTCATATTATATACCTTGTGATGTGCTGACTTTGAGAAAGCCATTGCTGTCCAGAGGAGAGGTCGCGCCCGACGGCGCGTTTTGTGTATTGTGCGGTTTGTCGTCTGGTTTTGTTTTTGGCGGATTACTTGGACAGGCATATGCTGGAAGTAAAAAGAGACCATCAATATTTTTCTAAAAATAGAGTTAATCTGAACTTCGGAATGTGGAGGTCATTTGATTGAAGATGCGGGTTACGCCGTCCTTAAGAAACCAGTTCGCACCACAGCTCTCTGTCGCACACATTTAATACTTTAAAAAATAAAAATCATTATGTAGTTGTTATTATTCTAAAATTAACATATCAACATTAAAGTTAATTTAAAAAATTTGCAATGTTATTGTAAAGATAATGCCAATATTTTTTTATTCCCAATCAGTTCAGTTCAGTGGTCAGTTGAGAGGAACATGTGCTTGGAACTGGCTATCAAATCTCACCTTTGAGGCACCTCATCATGAAACCAAACGGCAGTATGGGGTCCATGAGACACAGCATCCTGGCAGGGCTCGGTACGAAGCTCACGTTAAGAGGAGCGTACGCTAGGAACATTCCCTCGGGAGCTCGGAGCCCTGAGCTCACCACCTTCAGAGTACAGGCTGCAACTAGGTTGGCTCCGGCTGAATCGCCCGCAAATACTATGCGTTTACCTGTAACATTTTTTATTTGATAAAATACGCGGCGCACAGGGGCACGCGATTTTGTACCTACGCGGCGCATTGACTCCGAGTTTTTTACGCTTGACGTTGCTGGTTTGCAAAATTCTAAACCACTAAAACAACAAGAATAAGGCAAATTCTTTTTTTTTTTTAATGCCATATGTGCCAAACAAGCTGACGGGCCGCCTGATGGTAAGCGATTACCGTTGCCTATGGATACCTGCAACACCAGGGGCATCACATATACTTTGCCGACCCTTAAATACTCTATTAACAGCCTTTTTGAAGAATCCTATATTAAAGCGTTGGGTCTCTTTATGTTCTGAAGAACTTTTTTTCTTTCCAACACCAACTCGCCTGTTGGTAAGCGACGATTTGGTCGAAGATGAAGCACGCAGACTTAGAAGATACCTATTCACTCTCGCCTTGAAAAGGCCCAAATTATATCTCTCGGAAACAAGGAAGCCGGCAGGTTGTTCCAATCCTTGGCCGTACGGATTAGAAATGTAGAATCGAAACGTTTGGTACGTATCCAAGGAAAGTCCACAATGTAACTGTTTGATCGTTTGCCAGCATCGCGGTTTTATCATTGCACCAGCCGCCATTGTCTAGTCTCTCTTCTAGTCTCTATTATAGTTGTAGCATTTCGCCTTCGGGAGCATTTCTCTTATACCCGATATTATGAAGACGCAGCTAAAAGTAGTCTGTCAACTTACCCGTTGTGCCAATCTCTTTAAAATGATCCAACATCCAACAGTAGGCGTAGAACACCTCCTCCAAAGCCCTCGGGAAGGGTGCTTGCGGCGCCAGGCTGTAGTCTACAGATAGAATAGGAACGTTCAGTTTGGCTGCCCAGTCACGCAGGTACGTCTCGTGGGACTTGGAGCTTTGGGCTACGAAGCCGCCGCCATGGCAGTGGAATATCACACCGTCTGATGGTGGAAGGGACGATGAGCCTTCACCAGCCTGTGGGAAACGAAAACTACTTTTACTAAGTGTTGTTTAATAAGAATTGTCAATTTCGAGTAACTTGAAATAGTTATTGTACTATTATCTCACATCGAGGGCGTGGAATTCTCGACTGGAGTCTTTTCCCGGAAAAGTTTGTGGTAAAGAGTTTTTAATCCGTGGTCAACGATGCTGGTATCAGAACTAGCTAATTTTTTTATTTACTTCTGTAGTTTTATATTTTCTTGTATGCTGTTTTTTTTTATTTCTAACGGGCAAGTGCCTTTATTAACTAAACAAAATACAAGCTAACACTAACACAACATAAACAGTTAGACTGTCCATAGACAGTTGAAGGTCTAACGACAATCCAAATGCTCAAGCCCACTATCAGTTGGCAGCGTACCCAGCATGCTGGCGGCATTACCACGTTGAAAAGTCAATCAATCAATCAATCAATCAATCAAATCATTTATTTGCTAGAATACATTACAATAAAGAGGTCTTAAAATTATTTTTGGTGTCATAGTATTCAGTCTAGTGTTTCCTCGGTGTTTCGGAAAATAGTATGAAGTAGTGCAGTTAAAGAATAGCTTTTTTTTTTTAAATACAAGTTGCGCTAGTAATTAGAGCCTCTTAATTTAATTACAATCTAGCCTAATTTTAAGCTAATAAGTAATTTAATTCTAACTTAAACTTCTAAGTTAAAGAATAGCTCAAATTTAAGAGATAATATTTTACACAATTAATAACGGCAATTTGCCCTCTTTTTTTTTTTTAATTGAAATTTATTTGATCATGTGATGTTATTGAGAGTAATTTAAATAACATTCCATCTTCGTAATATTAAATTTAAAAAAAAAAAAAACAAGGTTTTTGATTTGTTAGATTTCTTTCCGTCCCGAATAGCAGAATAAATATTAAAATATCGGTAAATTTACCGGAAAAAAATATGGCGAAAATTAATTTTCCATACATTTTGTATGGAACGGCAAGAATTAAAGTATTTAATTGACATATTAGATCATAAAAAAAAACATCCCGTGAACGTCTACATCACGTCTTCCCGTGAACATGGTGCATGTAACTGCGCCGAAATATCGGGAGCTCCTTCCACAACCTTACCACGGTAAATATCCCGTAAATAATCATTTAACTTTAGTGAACAACCGTGATAGTTTAAAACAGTGTTTATAAAAAAAAAACATCCAAGTCAAATGAGGTTGCTGTCGCTACCAAGGAGATTGCTTCAAGGAGGTATATAACGCGGTTGAAAATGCGTCTAGTAACAAGATTTAAAATAAAACTAAAATCAAAGTCTCTTCACATTTAGTAATCTCATATTCTAGTATTAGTATTATATAATTAGTTTTTTGTCTAATCATGATTGTGTTTGTTATTGTCCGGCGGAGGGTATTGGTACGCCATAACACAGGTTAATTCCTAGCTTGGGTAACAAGGTTCTTCATCCTGGAGTATTTTTTTTTTTTTAAATAACTTTTGTAAAATGTTATGACTGACAACGTTTGTAGACACCAAAGATATTTTCATTTCATTTTATTTTCAAAGCAAAATCCTTCACTAGTAATATAACGCAGACTCACACCTACCATACCACACCTCTTGTTGACACTGATCAATCTGACGTTCAAGGGCTGCAGTCCTATGTGTACAGTGGGCGGCAACACAGTCGTCACCTTGCCTTCCTTCGTAGTGACAGTGAGTGGCTCGGGGGGGATTGTGATGATTTTGTTCACAGCCACCGTAGAAGACATCAGGCTTGGTACCCTTTTCATGATTTCTGGAATAATAAAATAATGCGTAAAAGGAGATCTTTTTAAGGTTCCGTAGCCCGACAAGGAACTTAAAAAAATTCGTTCTGTCCGTCCGTCTGTGTGTCTGTCCATTCGATTTTTTTACATCACTTTTTAGGGTTCTGTAGCCCGACAAGGAACCCTTATAAATTCGTTCTGTCCGTTCGTCTGTCTGTCTGTCCTTCCGGCCGTCCATTCGATTTTTTTAGAACCTTCTAACTTCTATAATTATTAAGATATGTGAATGAAACGTTGCACAATTATAGTTATAATATAGATTTCAATTTGAAATATAAAAAAAAATATAATATTGCATTTTAGGTGTGGCTCTACTGCCCTCATAAGCCCAAGAGCGGTATCTCCGTCTAGGTGTATTTCGAGAAAATCGAAAAGTTGATTTTTCGTTACCTCAATGACATATAGCTTAATTTATTTTCACTTATGTGCCTATGTTAGGACCAATATATTTCTTAAATATATGTTTAAAAACCCAGTATTATTGTTTTTGTGTTTTTTTATGAGATACCGTCATTTCTTTCGGATTAATAGTTTTTAAACATGAATTTTAAAAGAAAAAAATCTTTTTTAGTGTTTTATTTCAATGTTCCATTGTAGATATGGTTATTTTGCTTACTCCATCTGATGCGAAATTTTGTAAGCTATATGCGCGAAAACCCGCTCTTGGGCTTATGAGGGCAGTCTAGTACATGTTAAATTGTTTTTTTTTTTTTTTTTTTTTTTTTTTATACTTTCTAAACTGAGATCTATACTAAAACTGTAATTGTACAAAGATTACTACTAAACTAAAGATTACTGCAAAGAAACTCCTATAACATCAGCTATCTGCCAGTAAAAGTCCCGTCAAAATGGGTCCAGCCGTTTCGGAGTCCATGGGGAACATACATACATTCACACATCGCCTTTTATGTATATAAAAGAAGATAGTTAAATTCTTACCGCTTTCAGCCAAAAACCAAAACGCCTTACAAAACTCGATGCTAGCAGACTGCGATATGTTGACTATCCTTCTCGCCCTCATCTCAGGGTCTATAAGGTACTGTCCGCCGGTCCACACGGAGCTGATCAGGTTGCCGTGACAGTAGTAGGCCTCGGAGAACCCAGCCATGCATATAGATATGCCTTTTAGTATGCCGCGCATAGACGGTAGGAACTGGAAGGAAAGTCGAACTTTATAAGGGCATGTAACTGTGTCAAGACTAAAGAAGACACGGCCAGTATTTTAGTGTTTATTTTGAGTTTCAATAGAGACATTCACGTTCGTTTATTGCAGTACATACAAAGCCTACACACACAATCAATATGTTTCAATACCTACACAAACGACCGTTCTTTCAAACGTAAGTTAAATTAATCAATGCTTAAAATTGATCTGAAAACTTTCCGCTAATGGGAATTGACACGAGCGACATAGGTAAGGCCGTGAATCCATATCTATATCTATCCTCGGCCACACCGTCGCTTACCATCAGGCGAGTTGGTGGCCAAACGTAGATCTATTCTATATAAAAAAATAAAATAAAAAAACAAATACAAAATGGTTTGGCCAGTAAAAACTTTTTACAGATGGTGCCAAGCATACCTTTTTATATGGTTTTTTCTTGAAAATGTCAAATGTCATATTGTCAAAATTTCCATGGAAAAAATACCCCCTCCCCCCATCCCATAGTATAATATTTCAGATGATGAGTTTCACAGGTAAAAAGCAAATCGACTTTCATACACACAATGTTGCCACTATAATCATGCCAAGTTTGACGCTTGTATGTATTACCGTTTTTACATTAGAGCAATTACAAAAATACGTTTGTTGTATGGGGACTTACCTCTCCTTTTGTTTTTACTTTTTGTCTTTTTTACTATTTCTTAGTTAATCCACCGTAACATTACATATTCTGTGAAAATTTAATCTGGCTATCTATTACGGTTCCAAAGATACAGCCGTTTGAAGGTAGGACAGACGGACAGACAAACAGACAGCGTAGGTTCAGTAATAGGGTCCGGTTTTTACCCTTTGGGTACGGAACCCTAAAAATTATGAAATAAAAATATAAAAAACCGACTTCATAAAAATGACAGAACTGGACCAAATTGGACCACACGGGAAGCACTACCTTTCAAATTAAATAATCTAATAATAATCAAAATCGTTTCACCCAGTAGAAAGTTCTGAGGTAACAAACATAACAAAAAAATATACATACAGTCGAATTGATAACTTCCTCTTTTTTGGAAGTCGGTTAAAAATGATGAAAAAACTTTAATCTCAAATTTCATGGCTCAAACATTATAATTAGAACATCTCTCACCTGAAACCCCAAACATCTGCCATAGAAACAGTACTGGTTTATAGTATCAGCTTGTGAGAAGAGCTCCTCAGGAGTGTGTGGTTCAGATGGGAAGAGCTCGCCTTGAGGCGCCCATGAGAGCAACGTGTGTAAGTGATGTAGACATGTTCCCAGTGATGCTAGCAGTTGACTGCATGATTCTACCTCTCTGTAACAAAACAAATTGTTAGACCTCAAAAAAATATACAACAAAAAAAAAATACGAGTTCGTAGGTATTGGTTATTATTGCCCGACAACGCAAATCAAGCGCAGCAAGAAGAAGTATTTAGTCGTATTATTACTGTTTTTTAAATTCATATTTTTCCAGTTTCGGTACAATATACCATCCTTTAAACTTTTAAACTAAAAATAAGATAAGGTTGCTTTTTGGCCTGATGTTAAGCGATGATGCGGTACACGATGGAGCAGTCTTGCCTAGAAGAAACCGATTCACTCGCGATTTGTGACACCCAGATTGTAACTACAGTCAAAATATTTTATTGCGACATCGTTTAGAACAACATGCCGGTTATAATAACCTATAGATTTGTTTGTACTTGTACGATACACATTAAACATCACCGGTTGTTACGACTATCGGTTTTTACGACTGATATGAGCAGTCCCTTAGATGTCGTTATAACAGATTTTGACTGTATTTGGGTACACTCATTCAGGCAGCGCATTCCCTAGTCTAGCGGGATATTCCTACAAAACCAGAAACGATGTTTGATCATTTCGTTTGCAGTTGTATGCCGCTCAATATTGAAGTGTGGGTTTGTAGATCTAGTAAGAATATGACAGTGTGTGCAATACGTGTTTACCTCAACCCCTTCAGTTATTAGTAGACTTTTTTCGGTACTAGCTCGACTTTAAGGCAAATCCGAGCTATATATGATCAAAGACCAAAGGTAACAGTGAGATTAGATGGAAAAAGTAACTAACACGCATAAACTTTGGTAACATAGAGATACAAATAAATAACTACCAAAACAAAGTTAAGATAAATATTTCCGCATATTTTAACAGCTATTCGAGTTAGGTATGGACATAAATTCAATCGCTAGACTGCAAGCCAATTATGCTTTGTTAGACTGTGAGAATGCCAATTAATACGCTTTTGCATACCTATTATTTATTATATTAACCTACCTAAAGCTACTTATATAGCGAAATCGTCAACTGTCGCTGATTACAATCGCTTATGTAAGTCGGTTTTCAATTGTAGTCAACGAAACATTACGTTTTCTTTTTCGGGTTTCACTTTACGTACTATTATTGTATCAATGGGTTTCACTATTGCCAAGCCCTGGGTTGGATACGCTTCAGCAAGCATGTAGGGGCTATTATTGCAATAGACTTCTGTGGAGGTGGTCAAATTAGTTTTTTTTTAGATAGATGTTTTGTTTTTAATGTACGAAATGGTTTCTCCACTCAACCAAACAATAACTCATTATTATCAGCCCATCATGTTCCCACTGCTAGACACAGGCTTTCTCTCAGAGAATGGGCCAGGATCCACCATGATGGCCCAGTGCATGTTGGTGAATGTCATGTCTTTGATGTTTTGAGGTTCTTGGAAATACCGATTTTCTCACAATGTCACTCAAACCCTTTACACAACGTTCCAGAAAAGTCCTACTGATCAGTCATTGGTCAGACGGCGGTTCGTCAGCCATGTTGACACGTCTGTTACGGCTATAATTATGATAACGAGCGTATATTTACTGCGATAGCGATAAAGTCAAGAGTGAATGGATTTCTTCTAGGCAAGCGTGATCCATCGTAGACCGCATCATCGCTTTACATCAGGCGAGTTGGCGGCCAAGCGCAAGCCTATTATTAAAAAAAGAAAACGAGTCAAACGCGAGACTTATGCCTAGCAAAAATCTAAATAATTATGCGATTGACCTTGTGAGTACGTGATATCTTTAGGTATCCGTTTGATTATATGCCAATTGGGTCAAAGAAGTTATAATCGAAAGTACATCGCTGGCATTATTCTAATTTAACGTCTACCTATTCTTAGTAAAATTAAAAATATAGCATTTAGCATTTTGTTTTTTCTAATATTTAGATGAGAAGTTTAATTATTCAAGTACTAGCGCATCGTGGTTAGTACATAAAATCACCCGTGATTTTCTAATTTTCTCACACTTTCGCTATAAAAATTATCCTAAGCCCATAACCGTGGAGTACACTACCTCCATACCACATTGCATTAGGATTGGTTCAGCCATTTTGTCGTGAAAAATGTAACAAATGTACTATCAGCAAATCTTACATTGCTCCACTTACAAGGTTATTTTTTTCTGCTTAGACAAAAACATTAGCCATCTGTACAACTGTCGGCCATCTGGCCACTGCATATAAATTATATGTTGCAATAATTGTAACTATAAACCCTACGAGGAGGCTCTCTTCGGCCACCTATGTAGTTCTGTAATATAATAGTTCAATGAAGTATAACTTTAATCTACCGTTTAAAACCTAGCAAAAGTTATCAGATCAAAATTTACTTTTGTTAAGCTTTTTACAAATTACTGCATCTGTCAAACGTAAAAAAATCGGACCACTTCTATCGGACTCCTACGAAACGCATGCTACGTAATCAGAATCGTACAAAGATTATTTTCGTTCTATGTAACCAGTTTTATACGAAGTATTTTATTCTTCAAACAAAACCGAAAGACATTTTTCGATGAACAAGTAATCATGTTAGTATTTTTTGAGATATGGCCTAAGTGAGATGAAGTCATTTTGAGATCTAGCTATTCTAACATCAGGTTACTAATCCAAGTAGACCAATGCAAAATATACATTATGTCAACTGATCCCGCGGGATCAGTTCGAGGGCGACCAGTTAACGTAAGAGCCAAAATATCATCGTACAATACTGATAACATAGAACTTTTTTTTACCTTTCCTGTAAACGTAACGAGGATTTTGTATAGGCAATCCAATATTATGTTTGGTTTGATAGCTGATTTTATACAACTTAATACAATCTTCCGCAGCTGCAAATTCTGATAAGATATAATTAGTATGTTAAAGAAGACCACCCACTTGACAAAATGTCCTTTCCTGAAGAGAAGAGCATCTCTCCCTGTGCAAACTTGTCGGCTCAACTTCAGACCGTGCAAGACACAAGAGTCCACGACAGACACAAACGACCGGTATCCATTCCCTGGGGACTTGGCGTCGAAGTCGTAGTGAGGAGCCACCTGGAATCAGATTAGATTTAAGAGAAACAAGTACAAAATTGAAAATGTTAACGATTATCGAAATTATAAATTCTAGAAGGTTCCTCGGGGTATATATGGAGCCTAGGCCCAGCCAGGGAGCAGTTCAGTTGTGAGGGAAGTTCAGTGGTGGTCTGAGAAAAAGCAAGAGTAAGAAAGTGAAGAGAAGTGAAAGAAAGTGGAATGACAGTGTCAGTGTTCGGTGCGAGAGCGTTTCCTCACCGGTTTGGGACCAGTGCCGCGAGTCGTAACTCGTAAGGACTCTGATTCACCGTATTTATTTGAAATGGTTGAGTAAATAAACTGAACAATCCTACATCGGTGTTTCCTTTCAATCCCTATACCCACTTCCCGTAATAAAACCTATGTACTCGTATACTCTGCTGGTTTGAGACCGTTCAAATATTACGTAAGCACTATAGGGGAGGGAGGTCTATGCTTTGCTTATTTTTGATGATATGGGGGGTGGGAGGGGTCTAGGTGGTGATTATGTCAGCAGTAATTATTTACTTTATTACACACTATGGCACTGCGCTGCTCATGAATCAATAAAAAAAAACAGAATTTGTTTACGTAAGCAAATAAGAGCTTTGCTTACTTTTGCTGACAAGGGTGAGGGGGGGGGGGGGGGGGTAAATAGTTGTAATAAATCTGCTTACGTAATACGTGAATGGCCCCTTTTCTAGTTTTAGAAATAATAATAATAATAAATATCTGGGACATTATTGCACACAGGTCATCAGACCCCAAACTAAACAAAGCTTGTAATATGGCTGCCAGAGACTGATATAGGTATACTAGCTGTAACCGCGACTTCGTCCATGATTTCTTCAGAATAAAAATAGCCTATGCCTCATGATAAATACTATTATCTCGCAAATTTTTATCGAGTTTTGTTAAGCCGTTTAGCTGTGATTATGTAGCAAACAGACAGAGTTACTTTCGAATTTATAATATTAGTATGGATTTCAAAGTCAAAGGGAATAGGTATCTATTAAGTGTTGGTGCATTATCCTTGGTCAGATCATCGGTTACGATGAGGCAAATTGGTTGTCAAGTTAAAAACCTATCTTCCGACACAGGGCCTCACCACCAACTTTAAACGCGGGCCCGAATAGGTGCAGTTTGCAAAATCACACGATCGCAAACTGTATCTCGGCGCGTAAGAATCGCGTTCGCGTGATTTTGCAAACTGCAGCTATTCGGTCCCGCGTTTAGAGTTAGGCATAAGGCCCCTGGTCCCACTATTTCGGAAAAGAGGTTTTTATCTAGGCGTCACTTTTAACTGGAGGACCGAATTTCATGCAACTACAAACAACATTCTTTAAAAACATCCAAAAATACAAATCTTTCCTCTTTATATTAGTGTAGATAAAGACTAAAATTTACTTGGTAACTGAGTGCCCCTGTTTCAGTAAAGTTTTAGAGGATTATTTAGTGATTCTGAGATACATATTCGTTTTACTCATCTTATTGTGACAGAGTATCAAGATCTGTGTCAGAATATTTAAATTAAAACTGATTAAATTGTAGAACAGTTTGCTTATCTCAAATAATACTATTACAAATAGGTCAAGTTCTTCATTATCATAATTATTTACTAACTAGATAGTTCATTACTTAGTAAAATAAATTTAAAAAAAAATATCTGGGACATTATTGCACACATGGTCATCTGACCCCAAACTAAGCAAAGCTTGTAATATGGCTGCCAGAGACTGATATACATACATATATATTTTTAAATACATACTTAAATAGATATTAACACTCAGACAAAGAACAAACACAAATGTTCATCACACAAATGTTTGTCCTAGGTGGGAATCGAACCCAGGCACCCAAGCGCAGAAAGTAGGTTCACTACGAACTGAGCCACCGGGGCAGTCAAATATAGTTTGTTATAATTATTTATAGTTTATAGGGCTAAACTTGTAAAAAAAATTTTTGGGACCCGGGTATGCCCTAAAACTGCAACCAGAACCACCGGAGGATGGGCAGCAGCGTCCTAATAGTACACGGTGAACATACTGCGATCCCCAAGCCGCCTGCCAAGCGTGGGGATTATGGCAACACCCCTCTCTATGAGGGAGACCTTGTCCAACAGTGGACGTTAATTGGCTGATAATGTGAAGGTGTTAACTATTTTTTTACAAAAAGGTCTTTTTATATGTAGGAAACCTTAATTTGTACACTTTAATAACAGGAATGATTTACATACCTTCCGGACATGGTCCACCAAAGGCCAGACAGTATCTATGTGATCAATAAGAGTCATGAAGCCCTGATACAATCTCTGACCGTTTTCAGTATCATCCGGCTGGAAGTAAGTCGCGTTGTTTTGGCAGGAGTCTTTCAGTGCCTCGTACATCGCATATGTCGAAGGAGAACCTTCCTGGGACTCCTCACAGCACAGCGAGGCTTTCGCAGGCGACTCCGTGAAACTCATCTTTTTAGTAAAGCTACTCGAAGCAAATCGAACACCACGGCTAATCAATTTGAGTCTCATCTGCAAAGATTTTATTATAAACATCTGACTCACTGAATTTATTATTTAATGAATGGGAAACTACACACCAATCGGAAAAATATTTACAAACAACTTCGGGGACTAATAATTTTGTCATGGGACCATTTTTAACGGTTATGTTGCTCAGGGATCAAATTTACCATCGATCTTATCAAAACTAATTTTAAAATTGATTAATAAACGTGAACGTTCGTAGATTTTATCTAGTGAAAAAGAAATACGAAAAATACTTTTGACTTTGACTTTTGAGTCAAATCATGTCTGTCTTTGACATCGACATAACGAGCATGTTTTTTTTGTGGTTTTGTTCTTGCTACTGAGGCCTTTGGACCATGTCTTTATTTTACATAGCATTAAAATATAGTCAAACAAGTAATGGTCACAGTCATAGTCAAGCAAAGTAAATCAAATCATAGTCTTGTCAAACTCATGCCCCAGTAAAGTGGTGGAGGCTGTACGAGAAGCTTCTATGGAGTTTTGGAAACAACATGAAAAGACATGTTTCACCTCATTATATCACTTGCCTACACTCAAGCACGTTCCCGAGCCCTTAATAAATAATAATCCACCATTATTACACATGAACACTCGAAAATACACAAGTTTAGGAAAATAATACAATGAGCCGACATGTTTTTTCCACGTTGGTCCCAAAACTCCTCACATAATTATTTATTAAGGGCTCGTGAACGTGCTTGAGTGTAGGGAAGTAATATAATCAGGTGAAACATGACTTTTCATGTTGTTTCCAAAACTCCATAGAAGCCTATTGTAAAGCCTCCTCCACTTTACTCGGGCATGAGTTTGAATTGACCGTGACTTATTTTGCTTGACTCTGACTATGAGTTGTTTGACGATAAATATAGACTATGTAAACTTGATTAATATTACGACCTAAGGACTTCGTATCCATGGTCATAAAAAAATTTACAACTACAACAACCACAGATATACACAACAGGTCTGTGTTGAAAATCTATAGGTAGTAGGTCTGTGACAACAACATAATTATGACATAAAATTGACATTGTCAAGAAGATTTCTTTCTTATATTTTTTTTTAGATTGAGTTAGCTTAGCACGGCTTTACCATTATCAAAGAGTACTTTATTTGACCATTATGAACCACAGCTAAAAGGCTACGGACTGATAGAGGAGTTGTATGTATTGTATCACTTACACAGCCGAGTCAGAAAAAACAGGCCAAGTAACGAGTAGGGTTTGCGCACTGAGGGTTCTGTACCACCACATAATACGCCCAACGTTGCTTAACTTGGTGGTGAAAAGAAACTTTTCACAGAGTCGCACTTGGCCATTCTTTATTATTTTACTTTAGAGTACGTAGCATTGATATACAAATAAATTAATGGTGTGTAGAATGCCAAGTTTGACGCGTGTACGTATTTACCGTTTTTACACTAGAACAAATACGAAAATACATTTCAAAAAAAAAAATGTGGACCCCTTTAGTTCTTTTTTTACTTTATTATTATTTCTTAGTTAATCCGCCACTAACCCAAAATGTACAGGTGCTGTACAAAAAGATTATTGGTTTATTGTAGAAGGGCGAATCTTGTAAAATCAATAAAGTTCCTCCTATAAACCACTACAAATTGGGTAAGTTTCCAGCCAACATACTATACATTAACATAGCCCTTGTGACATTTAAAAACTTATCAACTAGCTTAAAAAAAAACAAACTGGACATTTAGCTTACAGTGTATGTATATTAACAACTATTATTACTATCCTGAGTAAACATATCCACTGTGTTGTGAACTCTAGTAAGTGCTAATGCTGTCAGCCGACGATGGGGATCCTCTAGCCAGTCGTAATGCTGGCCACGAGAGCACACAAGCTGGCCTATGAGCCACCGCATTAGTTCTAGTTTCTCCACCAGCATGCTAAGTGATCTGAAATACAGCAAATAAACACTAAGAAAAGACCCATACAGTAAATAGTATTTTTATACATGGTTCATGTCCAAGAAACAAGACTTTTTGTTGACTCATACTGTCCTGCGAAAATGAGACTGTCATGAGCCATATCTTGGCATTGTATGTATAAAACTTATTCATTTAGAACCTAGTCAGCACACTGCGGAAGTTGGTTAAGTCCACCGACATTTCACAGACCAAATATGAACTTTATTAACACCAGTACGTACTGTCATATCTATTTATTCATTCACCTACATTTCTAATCAAAATAGCCAAGGAATGGAATGCTTTGCCGGCTTTTGCTTTCCCGAGATAAAGTCTAGGTTTTTTTCAAGGTCAGAGTGATAGCTTACTATCAGGCAGCCCGTTAGCTTCTTTGCCACATAAGGCATTTTTAAAAAAACAGGCGTTTCGGTGGTCATATGCAGACTTATACACAAAATCTACTGCTCTGTCAATCACCCCATCTTTTCCTTTTCTGTTTTTGCCTTATCTATTGCCTTCCGACATGCACGACAATGTTGTCTCACATTTTGTTGTTTTTTAAGCAATTATTTGTGACATTTTAAAAGTATATTATATTATTAATTTGCATGCCTGATACAATGTTGTTTTGGCTGTACAATCCTAATAGAAAGAAATAATAGTTAAAAAAAAAGTTTTGTACAATGCGGTATAGGAAATTTATAATAATGTTAACTAATTCTTTTTTGAGATCGAGGCAATGAGATCTGCACTGACGTCCCACTTGGGGTGTATTTCCCCTTACCAGCATCTGTAAACAAGCCAAGCTCCTTTGCCACCAACAAGACACCATCAAAACTAATTATGTTAATCTACCACTAAATTATAGATGAATTTAAAAATAACACTCACGAATACATAGGTCCCCTATTCCCTTCCTCGTCCTGATTATTCTTCTGATCTTGTAAATCCCGTAGATTCCCTACCGTTCTATGCCACTGTGAGGTGAGCTCTGCACACTCAGCCTCTCGCTGCTTGAGTTGTTGGTCTAAGTTCTGCAGCACTCGCTCTTTGCGGTGGTAATCCAACAGTCTGTCCATTATAGTTCTGGAAATGATTTTACAAGACTCATTAAATTGTTTTGTAGAATCTGTGGGATCTACCGATTTGTGAACGAGCACTGAAATTGCTTTTAGATATGTGTCCTTATCATAGGGGGGTATTCAAGACCTGAGACATTGTCACCATTCCTCTCATTCAGATTGACTTACGATAAGTGCAACGGGGACAGAAATAATAGTATGCTCTAGTTTTGATGGCAAGATCACAGTCATATGCTTACAGTTTGGGAATTGGTTGGGTTGCAAGCTATGGCCCTTTTTTACCACAAGTAGTATTTTAGATCCAACTGCATTTGGTCAAGCCGTCAGTTAATGCTTGGGAGCAAAGTGCTATGTAGACCTATGGAGCAGTAGCCAAGCGGAAGCACTTCATAATCTGACAGCACCCATCCTCTCTCTCTCTTGGAGAAGGCCTGTGTCCCAGTAGTGGGACCATGATAGGCTGATAATGATGATGATAAATGTCACAGTTGTGCTCGAACTGAACGATCTTGTGCATGATGATGGTAAGGAACCTGATGGTACAATAATTGTACCCTGGAGCTTCAGATGCCCACTTATGTGGAAAGTGGTGTCAATACACAAAAAATATATCACAGCAGAGCAGAGCTAGCATCACATAATTTTGTTAGTTTAGAAATAAAGAAATGATGGCAGGAACAAAGATACTACTAGGTCATTGAAGCAGTTGTATTATTTTTGTATTGGACTGTTATCACAGATCTACAGGGTTACGCAGAAAGGGTGAGCAAGCCAGTAGGGGTCTGTTATAATTATGAACAACTTTTACTATGGGACCAACACGGAAATCGCGATTAAAATATCAAAGTTTCATAAATTTTATAAAGTGTCAATGACAGTTTTCTATGAAATTGCTAATTTTTATGACAATTTTAGAGTTGCTCCCATAGTAAAAGTTGTTCATAATGATGTGGGTACTATGGACCCCATTCAACTCAAAACACCCTTTCCGAATAACCCATTCTATAAGGTACTTACTTTTTTCTGTGAACCATTTCCGAGTCTAAATTCTCATCCGGCATTGTGACAAGTTCTTTGACTGCATGAGCCTGTGTTAATGAATTCACTGTGACATTTTCAAGTATTTTCCACATCACTGTATCTCCATACTCTTCCAAAGCATTGTCAAGCTGTTGCTCTTTTAGTTGAGTTGTAACTGTAATAAGATTATAGTTTTAAAGTATAGTAGGTTCAAAGATCTTCTCAATAATAAAAGTCAAGTTTAAAATCTTCATAGCATTGCAGCAGATTTATTGACTAACTTATCTCTAAGAGTTGAGTTGGTAGCCTGCTGTGAAAACTCTTTAGTTCTCTACGTCTAACAATAAGTTGGTAGGACTATGCATACTAAAGTTTTGAATTATAAGACTCACAAGAAAGAGGTTTGGCTTGTAGTAGCTTCAATTTTGAAGAAAATAATTTCGTATCTCGTATCTTTTTGTCTACAGCATCTTCTAAATCTCTTGTAGTTTTAGCCGAAAACAATTCCGTAGATCGCCGTAGCTGATTTGTGATGCTATTGCTTACATCTCGTAGTTCGTCAAATCCCTGCATCGTATATTTTAGCGGAAATAAATTGTTTTCATGAAGCGAAGCACAACACCATGAAATAATGAGAATTCTTTTTGTTTTGTTTATCAGTTTTATCCTACGGTTTGGTTTTATCACAAAACCACCACCCAATCCTTCTCTTAGACCCAATCACAAAACCAAAAAAACAACTCTTCTGTGACAAAACAACTCCACGGAGTATAATTATTATTATTAGCAAATCTCAAAGAGAATTATAAATTAATTAATAATTATTCGATTACTAAAACAAAGCAAAGCAACCTCTCTCAACCCTCAACCGAAACATTTTAAAGTTGATTGTTTTTTTTATGTTAATGACATGTTAGTGACTATGGGTACAGAGCCTTTCAGTCGGAATAATAACAAGCTTACAAAGTAAAGTAAAAAATAAAAGGATAATAAAAAAAGGTAGCAGAGCCAAATAAAGTAAATCACGATCGAGCATAAATTTTACGATAAAGATTTTATGGCAAAGTCATGCCTTAGATAAGTAGTGAAGTTGTTTTTTTTTTTTTTAATCTTAAATATTTTTGGGGACTTTTAGACAACATGTCTATGTCAGCCAGCCCCATCGTACCCTGACAAAACATAAATAAATAAATATAACATACTTCTTTACACAATCACAAACATACTTAAACCTCAAACCTACCTAGTCGGTTAATTACACCTATTTAAAAGACTCTTATAGGGAGCTTTGGAGCGACTGGCTGGATGCGACTCGATATTTCATCAAATTTGATAATAATTTTATACTTGACACTGGCAAATGCACAGAAGTGCGACGCCAAACTTCTCACAGATGAAAAAAATAAAACAGAAAAAAAACTCGCTCGTTTGCATTACAAAATTTACAAAACAAACGTGTTTTAGTGTTTAATTACTCCTTTCCTTTGTGAAAATGGAAGATACATCAATGGATACTGACCAAATAGACAATCCTCACAAGACACTGGCAACTGAAACCGAAGCAGTATGCGTAGAACCTGAAAATTGTTCGGCACCGATTGAAAAACAGTGCTATCAGTACCCGGCTTTGTTTACTAGTAAATCTTTGTTAGAACTCTCAAATAGTTCTTGGTCGCGTTCTCTAGGAGCAGACAATAAGGTGCAGCCCTTCTTACGTGGAAGCAAATGGTCTCCCGATGGGACATGCTGCCTATCAGTAGTAAACAATGATGGAATGCATGTTACTGAACTACCCAGAGAACTATACGCGGGAGGCGTGAAATTGGACCGCTTGATCGATGTTATGGACTCTGTAATACATGTCAAAGAAGCTGGTATGATATACGACTTCTGTTGGTACTCCGGTCAAGTATTCAAAATGGGCTACACCGATAAGGGTGGTGAAAAAAGATGATGGGTCACTCCGGATTTGTGGTGATTATCGAGCTACTGTGAACGCTGCTATTGATGTGGACACATATCCACTCCCTACTTCAGTAGAAGCGTTTGTGAAGCTAAGCGGAGGGCGTGTTTTCAGTAAAGTAGACTTGAAACAAGCGTATACTCAACTGAAAGTTGACAAGGAGACGGCAGAGCTGCTAACACTCAATACTCCACTCGGATTGATGAGGATGAACCGTCTTGCCTTCGGTGTGAGTGCAGCTCCAGGAATATTTCAACGAGTTATGTCTGCAGCGCTCACAGATATGGATGGTGTAGCTTGCCTGTTAGACGATGTTGCCATTATGGGAAATAATATGGCGGAACATAATGAACGACTTCAGAAAGTACTGTTCAAATTGAATCAAATGGGGTTTACACTGAATGTAAAGAAATGCATTTTTGCATCGGAGAGTATAACCTTCCTGGGTCATATGATAGATGCTGAAGGATTGCATCCATCCCCTGCAAAAGTCAAGGAGATAAAAGAGAAACCGGCTCCTACAAACAAGGAGACTTTACGTGCCTTTTTGGGCCTATACAACTTTTATGAAAAGTTTTTACCCGACAAAGCAACATGGTTGGAACCTTTGTACCGGTTACTCGAAGCAAAAAGGCAGTGGGTGTGGACAGAGAAGGAGCAAAAAGCATTTGAAATGGCCAAGAAATTAATATCGTCAGACCTAACATTGGTAGGATATGATTTGAATAGAGAACTGTTGCTGATTTGCGATTCATCGGAGTATGGTTTGGGGGCAATTATAGCTCATGTGATGGATGATGGGGTAGAACGACCAGTGATGATGGCATCCCGAACAATGCAACCCCATGAGAGACGTTATGGCCAGATTGACAAAGAAGCATTAGCCATTATGTTTGGGCTTAATAAGTTTCATGACTTCTTGTCGGGTCGGAAATTTGGTATCATCACAGATCACAAACCATTGGTGGGATTGTTTAATCCTGTGAAACTTATTCCAGACCAAATTTCCCCAAGGATGCTACGATGGTCATTAAAGTTGGGGTGTTACGACTATACGATAAAGTACAGGTCTGGGAAGTTGATAGGCAATGCAGATGCTCTAAGTAGGTGGACTGAACCTACGACACCAGGAACCTGTGAAGAGCCTTTAAAGGAAGTACTGTTGCTGGAGGATCGACCAAATGGATGGGAGATGGATGCTACTAAGATTGCAACAGAAACCAAAAAGGATCTATTGCTACAGAAGGTTATGTTCCATGTTCTTCATGGGTGGCCACGACACAATTCTGATCCAAAGCTACAACAGTATTGGACTCGAAGGGAGGCCCTTTCACAGAGTAAGGATTGCTTATTGTGGTGCAACAGGGTCATCGTGCCAACATCCCTCCAACAGGAGGTGCTAGCACTGCTGCATGCCCCACATGCAGGGGTAGTCCAAACTAAAGCGTACGCTAGAGGATATGTATGGTGGGTGGATATGGACAAACAGATTGAAAGAATTGTAGCAGAATGTGAACAATGCCAGATGGTGAGGAACAACCCTCCGAAAGACCCGCAGATATGGATAGCAACCGAAAAGCCTTGGAGTCGGGTGCATGTGGATTTTGCTGGGCCGTTTCAAGGAAAGACTTTCTTGGTTGTGGTAGACAGCCATAGCAAGTGGCTAGAAGCTGAAATTGTGCCGTCTGTGAGTAGTGGAACGGTAATCACAATGCTAAGAAAGATATTCGCGTCTCAAGGCCTGCCAGAGGTGCTGGTTTCTGACAATGGCAGAGCATTTAGTTCAGCAGAATTTAATAATTTCCTCAAGAAAAACGGAATAAAACATTTGTACTCTCCCCCCTACCATCCCGCGACAAATGGCCAAGTGGAGAGAGCGATACAAACTTTTAAGAATAAACTGAAGAAGTTTGAAAGCTCACAGATGCCATGGAGTGAGAAGATGGCAAAGGTTCTATTTCACCTAAGGACAGTGCCTAATAGCGTCACCAATAAAAGTCCCGCAGAGATGCTAAATGGAAGAAAGTACAGAACAGCTATATCAAAGCTACATCCAGAGAACTTGCCAACACGGGCAGACACTCAATTAGAAGCAGGGGCACAAAAGCCACCGGCTAGGCATTTTCAGCTTGGGCAACCTGTTTTGATACACATGTATGGACCCGGCAGGAAATGGCAGAGAGGCACAGTGGAAGCTATAGAAGGCCCGAGCGCATACAGGGTGAGGACGGAAGGTGGAGAATTGCATCGCCGACACGCGGACCAAATGCTGGCGCGAGCTACACCCCAGGGAACATCTGCACCGATAGATCAAAGACGGTTATCTTGGGATCGACCAGACATAGAGATGGATCAAGCATCTCCAGAAGAGGTGTCAGAAGAGGTGCCTCCTGAAATACCAGACCCTAGCTTGTGGCCAGAAATCATCGGTATATGAAATGAATGTATGTGTGAAGATATGTTGTATATAACTAGTGTTTACCTTCAGTATTTGTATAATTTAATATTGTGATGAGGGTACCCACATTATGGTAATAAAGTTAGTTTGTTTTCGACTCAACTTAATGGCGTTTACTTTATTTATGTTGTATATAACTAGTGTTTACCTTCAGTATTTGTATAATTTAATATTGTGATAAGGGTACCCACATTATGGTAATAAAGTTAGTTTGTTTTCGACTCAACTTAATGGCGTTTACTTTATTGGCGACGAGGATAATTAATTAATTTTGGCGAAGAAATGGCATCTAATGTGGCAAATATTGTGTTTCCTGGGCAGTTTAACCCGAAAACTGACAAATGGTGTGATTACAAAGAACTTATGTTGTGTGCACTCGACGCGGCGGGTTTTGCAGATTTCACGGTGAACAAGGCGCGATCTTTGTTCCTGTCGCAATGTGGAAAGGAGACTTTCGCACTCATTGCGTCGTTGCTGGTTCCTGCCCGCCCTACAGCAGTGCCGTTGTCGAGAATTATCGCAGTTTTGGATCAATTCTACGACCCGGAAATTAGCGAGATTTTGCAAGCGGGAAAGTTTCATAGACGCTCACAGTTGCAAGGTGAAAGCGTGCAAGACTTTGTGGGAGCTATAAGTACACTCGGTGCCAAGTGCAAATTCGGGGATTTGGAGCGTCAGTTGAGAGACCGGCTGGTGCTAGGGGTGCGGGATGAGCGTTTAAGGAGGGATTTGCTGAAGACGAAAGATTTAACCTATGAGCTGGCACTACAGATGTGTCTGAATTATCAAGCTATATTTCCCGACCTGTACCCAGAGGCCGTCGAGTCTAAGCAAACTCACTCGGGGGTCACCGAGCCTATGGAGATTAGCAAAATTAAATCGGTGGCTTGTAACCATTGTGGCCGGCAACATAAGGCTGATGAACGTTGCCGATTTGCAGGGGCAAAATGTTTTTTTTGCAAGAAGGCGGGGCATATAGCTGCTGCTTGCAAGAAGAAGGCTGCAAAAATACATCAAGTGGAAGATAATGAAGGGACTTGCTCAGACGATTTCAAACTGAGAGAAGCGGAAAATGGAATGATGGGGTTATATATGTGCGGGTTGGGAGATTATGTACCTCCAATATTATCCGAATTAACCATTAACGGAGCTAAATTGGCCATGGAAATAGATTCTGGAGCATCGAGGTCTATTGTATCGGAATCAACATATTTGAAACTGTGGTCGGTACCACCTCCGTTGACCGCGACCAATGTCAAGTTGGTAACTGTGACTCGAGAAGCATTAAAAGTTCTGGGATTATTACATGTACGTGTGATACTAGGTGAGAAAGAAGCACAATGTGAACTTCTGGTGGTGGCAGGGAATACTCCAAGTTTACTGGGAAGAAATTGGTTCAACGCTCTCAACATTTCGGTGGCTGGGCTGTGTTGGGCTCAAGACAGAGTGGCACCGCTGATGCAAGAGTTTCCAGATCTATTTAAAGAAGGGCTCGGGAAGTACAATGGGCCAGAGGTGTCACTACATGTTCGTGCAGATGCAGTACCAAGATATTTCAAAGCACGTCCGGTGCCATTTCCACAAAAGCAACAGGTCAATAAAGAGTTGCAACGGATGATTGAAGATGGAGTGTTGACTCCGGTCAAGTATTCAAAATGGGCTACACCGATAAGGGTGGTGAAAAAAGATGATGGGTCACTCCGGATTTGTGGTGATTATCGAGCTACTGTGAACGCTGCTATTGATGTGGACACATATCCACTCCCTACTTCAGTAGAAGCGTTTGTGAAGCTAAGCGGAGGGCGTGTTTTCAGTAAAGTAGACTTGAAACAAGCGTATACTCAACTGAAAGTTGACAAGGAGACGGCAGAGCTGCTAACACTCAATACTCCACTCGGATTGATGAGGATGAACCGTCTTGCCTTCGGTGTGAGTGCAGCTCCAGGAATATTTCAACGAGTTATGTCTGCAGCGCTCACAGATATGGATGGTGTAGCTTGCCTGTTAGACGATGTTGCCATTATGGGAAATAATATGGCGGAACATAATGAACGACTTCAGAAAGTACTGTTCAAATTGAATCAAATGGGGTTTACACTGAATGTAAAGAAATGCATTTTTGCATCGGAGAGTATAACCTTCCTGGGTCATATGATAGATGCTGAAGGATTGCATCCATCCCCTGCAAAAGTCAAGGAGATAAAAGAGAAACCGGCTCCTACAAACAAGGAGACTTTACGTGCCTTTTTGGGCCTATACAACTTTTATGAAAAGTTTTTACCCGACAAAGCAACATGGTTGGAACCTTTGTACCGGTTACTCGAAGCAAAAAGGCAGTGGGTGTGGACAGAGAAGGAGCAAAAAGCATTTGAAATGGCCAAGAAATTAATATCGTCAGACCTAACATTGGTAGGACATGATTTGAATAGAGAACTGTTGCTGATTTGCGATTCATCGGAGTATGGTTTGGGGGCAATTATAGCTCATGTGATGGATGATGGGGTAGAACGACCAGTGATGATGGCATCCCGAACAATGCAACCCCATGAGAGACGTTATGGCCAGATTGACAAAGAAGCATTAGCCATTATGTTTGGGCTTAATAAGTTTCATGACTTCTTGTCGGGTCGGAAATTTGGTATCATCACAGATCACAAACCATTGGTGGGATTGTTTAATCCTGTGAAACTTATTCCAGACCAAATTTCCCCAAGGATGCTACGATGGTCATTAAAGTTGGGGTGTTACGACTATACGATAAAGTACAGGTCTGGGAAGTTGATAGGCGATGCTCTAAGTAGGTGGACTGAACCTACGACACCAGGAACCTGTGAAGAGCCTTTAAAGGAAGTACTGTTGCTGGAGGATCGACCAAATGGATGGGAGATGGATGCTACTAAGATTGCAACAGAAACCAAAAAGGATCTATTGCTACAGAAGGTTATGTTCCATGTTCTTCATGGGTGGCCACGACACAATTCTGATCCAAAGCTACAACAGTATTGGACTCGAAGGGAGGCCCTTTCACAGAGTAAGGATTGCTTATTGTGGTGCAACAGGGTCATCGTGCCAACATCCCTCCAACAGGAGGTGCTAGCACTGCTGCATGCCCCACATGCAGGGGTAGTCCAAACTAAAGCGTACGCTAGAGGATATGTATGGTGGGTGGATATGGACAAACAGATTGAAAGAATTGTAGCAGAATGTGAACAATGCCAGATGGTGAGGAACAACCCTCCGAAAGACCCGCAGATATGGATAGCAACCGAAAAGCCTTGGAGTCGGGTGCATGTGGATTTTGCTGGGCCGTTTCAAGGAAAGACTTTCTTGGTTGTGGTAGACAGCCATAGCAAGTGGCTAGAAGCTGAAATTGTGCCGTCTGTGAGTAGTGGAACGGTAATCACAATGCTAAGAAAGATATTCGCGTCTCAAGGCCTGCCAGAGGTGCTGGTTTCTGACAATGGCAGAGCATTTAGTTCAGCAGAATTTAATAATTTCCTCAAGAAAAACGGAATAAAACATTTGTACTCTCCCCCCTACCATCCCGCGACAAATGGCCAAGTGGAGAGAGCGATACAAACTTTTAAGAATAAACTGAAGAAGTTTGAAAGCTCACAGATGCCATGGAGTGAGAAGATGGCAAAGGTTCTATTTCACCTAAGGACAGTGCCTAATAGCGTCACCAATAAAAGTCCCGCAGAGATGCTAAATGGAAGAAAGTACAGAACAGCTATATCAAAGCTACATCCAGAGAACTTGCCAACACGGGCAGACACTCAATTAGAAGCAGGGGCACAAAAGCCACCGGCTAGGCATTTTCAGCTTGGGCAACCTGTTTTGATACACATGTATGGACCCGGCAGGAAATGGCAGAGAGGCACAGTGGAAGCTATAGAAGGCCCGAGCGCATACAGGGTGAGGACGGAAGGTGGAGAATTGCATCGCCGACACGCGGACCAAATGCTGGCGCGAGCTACACCCCAGGGAACATCTGCACCGATAGATCAAAGACGGTTATCTTGGGATCGACCAGACATAGAGATGGATCAAGCATCTCCAGAAGAGGTGTCAGAAGAGGTGCCTCCTGAAATACCAGACCCTAGCTTGTGGCCAGAAATCATCGGTATATGAAATGAATGTATGTGTGAAGATATGTTGTATATAACTAGTGTTTACCTTCAGTATTTGTATAATTTAATATTGTGATGAGGGTACCCACATTATGGTAATAAAGTTAGTTTGTTTTCGACTCAACTTAATGGCGTTTACTTTAGGTTGGGTTGCAAGCTATGGCCCTTTTTTACCACAAGTAGTATTTTAGATCCAACTGCATTTGGTCAAGCCGTCAGTTAATGCTTGGGAGCAAAGTGCTATGTAGACCTATGGAGCAGTAGCCAAGCGGAAGCACTTCATAATCTGACAGCACCCATCCTCTCTCTCTCTTGGAGAAGGCCTGTGTCCCAGTAGTGGGACCATGATAGGCTGATAATGATGATGATAAATGTCACAGTTGTGCTCGAACTGAACGATCTTGTGCATGATGATGGTAAGGAACCTGATGGTACAATAATTGTACCCTGGAGCTTCAGATGCCCACTTATGTGGAAAGTGGTGTCAATACACAAAAAATATATCACAGCAGAGCAGAGCTAGCATCACATAATTTTGTTAGTTTAGAAATAAAGAAATGATGGCAGGAACAAAGATACTACTAGGTCATTGAAGCAGTTGTATTATTTTTGTATTGGACTGTTATCACAGATCTACAGGGTTACGCAGAAAGGGTGAGCAAGCCAGTAGGGGTCTGTTATAATTATGAACAACTTTTACTATGGGACCAACACGGAAATCGCGATTAAAATATCAAAGTTTCATAAATTTTATAAAGTGTCAATGACAGTTTTCTATGAAATTGCTAATTTTTATGACAATTTTAGAGTTGCTCCCATAGTAAAAGTTGTTCATAATGATGTGGGTACTATGGACCCCATTCAACTCAAAACACCCTTTCCGAATAACCCATTCTATAAGGTACTTACTTTTTTCTGTGAACCATTTCCGAGTCTAAATTCTCATCCGGCATTGTGACAAGTTCTTTGACTGCATGAGCCTGTGTTAATGAATTCACTGTGACATTTTCAAGTATTTTCCACATCACTGTATCTCCATACTCTTCCAAAGCATTGTCAAGCTGTTGCTCTTTTAGTTGAGTTGTAACTGTAATAAGATTATAGTTTTAAAGTATAGTAGGTTCAAAGATCTTCTCAATAATAAAAGTCAAGTTTAAAATCTTCATAGCATTGCAGCAGATTTATTGACTAACTTATCTCTAAGAGTTGAGTTGGTAGCCTGCTGTGAAAACTCTTTAGTTCTCTACGTCTAACAATAAGTTGGTAGGACTATGCATACTAAAGTTTTGAATTATAAGACTCACAAGAAAGAGGTTTGGCTTGTAGTAGCTTCAATTTTGAAGAAAATAATTTCGTATCTCGTATCTTTTTGTCTACAGCATCTTCTAAATCTCTTGTAGTTTTAGCCGAAAACAATTCCGTAGATCGCCGTAGCTGATTTGTGATGCTATTGCTTACATCTCGTAGTTCGTCAAATCCCTGCATCGTATATTTTAGCGGAAATAAATTGTTTTCATGAAGCGAAGCACAACACCATGAAATAATGAGAATTCTTTTTGTTTTGTTTATCAGTTTTATCCTACGGTTTGGTTTTATCACAAAACCACCACCCAATCCTTCTCTTAGACCCAATCACAAAACCAAAAAAACAACTCTTCTGTGACAAAACAACTCCACGGAGTATAATTATTATTATTAGCAAATCTCAAAGAGAATTATAAATTAATTAATAATTATTCGATTACTAAAACAAAGCAAAGCAACCTCTCTCAACCCTCAACCGAAACATTTTAAAGTTGATTGTTTTTTTTATGTTAATGACATGTTAGTGACTATGGGTACAGAGCCTTTCAGTCGGAATAATAACAAGCTTACAAAGTAAAGTAAAAAATAAAAGGATAATAAAAAAAGGTAGCAGAGCCAAATAAAGTAAATCACGATCGAGCATAAATTTTACGATAAAGATTTTATGGCAAAGTCATGCCTTAGATAAGTAGTGAAGTTGTTTTTTTTTTTTTTAATCTTAAATATTTTTGGGGACTTTTAGACAACATGTCTATGTCAGCCAGCCCCATCGTACCCTGACAAAACATAAATAAATAAATATAACATACTTCTTTACACAATCACAAACATACTTAAACCTCAAACCTACCTAGTCGGTTAATTACACCTATTTAAAAGACTCTTATAGGGAGCTTTGGAGCGACTGGCTGGATGCGACTCGATATTTCATCAAATTTGATAATAATTTTATACTTGACACTGGCAAATGCACAGAAGTGCGACGCCAAACTTCTCACAGATGAAAAAAATAAAACAGAAAAAAAACTCGCTCGTTTGCATTACAAAATTTACAAAACAAACGTGTTTTAGTGTTTAATTACTCCTTTCCTTTGTGAAAATGGAAGATACATCAATGGATACTGACCAAATAGACAATCCTCACAAGACACTGGCAACTGAAACCGAAGCAGTATGCGTAGAACCTGAAAATTGTTCGGCACCGATTGAAAAACAGTGCTATCAGTACCCGGCTTTGTTTACTAGTAAATCTTTGTTAGAACTCTCAAATAGTTCTTGGTCGCGTTCTCTAGGAGCAGACAATAAGGTGCAGCCCTTCTTACGTGGAAGCAAATGGTCTCCCGATGGGACATGCTGCCTATCAGTAGTAAACAATGATGGAATGCATGTTACTGAACTACCCAGAGAACTATACGCGGGAGGCGTGAAATTGGACCGCTTGATCGATGTTATGGACTCTGTAATACATGTCAAAGAAGCTGGTATGATATACGACTTCTGTTGGTACTCCGGTCAAGTATTCAAAATGGGCTACACCGATAAGGGTGGTGAAAAAAGATGATGGGTCACTCCGGATTTGTGGTGATTATCGAGCTACTGTGAACGCTGCTATTGATGTGGACACATATCCACTCCCTACTTCAGTAGAAGCGTTTGTGAAGCTAAGCGGAGGGCGTGTTTTCAGTAAAGTAGACTTGAAACAAGCGTATACTCAACTGAAAGTTGACAAGGAGACGGCAGAGCTGCTAACACTCAATACTCCACTCGGATTGATGAGGATGAACCGTCTTGCCTTCGGTGTGAGTGCAGCTCCAGGAATATTTCAACGAGTTATGTCTGCAGCGCTCACAGATATGGATGGTGTAGCTTGCCTGTTAGACGATGTTGCCATTATGGGAAATAATATGGCGGAACATAATGAACGACTTCAGAAAGTACTGTTCAAATTGAATCAAATGGGGTTTACACTGAATGTAAAGAAATGCATTTTTGCATCGGAGAGTATAACCTTCCTGGGTCATATGATAGATGCTGAAGGATTGCATCCATCCCCTGCAAAAGTCAAGGAGATAAAAGAGAAACCGGCTCCTACAAACAAGGAGACTTTACGTGCCTTTTTGGGCCTATACAACTTTTATGAAAAGTTTTTACCCGACAAAGCAACATGGTTGGAACCTTTGTACCGGTTACTCGAAGCAAAAAGGCAGTGGGTGTGGACAGAGAAGGAGCAAAAAGCATTTGAAATGGCCAAGAAATTAATATCGTCAGACCTAACATTGGTAGGATATGATTTGAATAGAGAACTGTTGCTGATTTGCGATTCATCGGAGTATGGTTTGGGGGCAATTATAGCTCATGTGATGGATGATGGGGTAGAACGACCAGTGATGATGGCATCCCGAACAATGCAACCCCATGAGAGACGTTATGGCCAGATTGACAAAGAAGCATTAGCCATTATGTTTGGGCTTAATAAGTTTCATGACTTCTTGTCGGGTCGGAAATTTGGTATCATCACAGATCACAAACCATTGGTGGGATTGTTTAATCCTGTGAAACTTATTCCAGACCAAATTTCCCCAAGGATGCTACGATGGTCATTAAAGTTGGGGTGTTACGACTATACGATAAAGTACAGGTCTGGGAAGTTGATAGGCAATGCAGATGCTCTAAGTAGGTGGACTGAACCTACGACACCAGGAACCTGTGAAGAGCCTTTAAAGGAAGTACTGTTGCTGGAGGATCGACCAAATGGATGGGAGATGGATGCTACTAAGATTGCAACAGAAACCAAAAAGGATCTATTGCTACAGAAGGTTATGTTCCATGTTCTTCATGGGTGGCCACGACACAATTCTGATCCAAAGCTACAACAGTATTGGACTCGAAGGGAGGCCCTTTCACAGAGTAAGGATTGCTTATTGTGGTGCAACAGGGTCATCGTGCCAACATCCCTCCAACAGGAGGTGCTAGCACTGCTGCATGCCCCACATGCAGGGGTAGTCCAAACTAAAGCGTACGCTAGAGGATATGTATGGTGGGTGGATATGGACAAACAGATTGAAAGAATTGTAGCAGAATGTGAACAATGCCAGATGGTGAGGAACAACCCTCCGAAAGACCCGCAGATATGGATAGCAACCGAAAAGCCTTGGAGTCGGGTGCATGTGGATTTTGCTGGGCCGTTTCAAGGAAAGACTTTCTTGGTTGTGGTAGACAGCCATAGCAAGTGGCTAGAAGCTGAAATTGTGCCGTCTGTGAGTAGTGGAACGGTAATCACAATGCTAAGAAAGATATTCGCGTCTCAAGGCCTGCCAGAGGTGCTGGTTTCTGACAATGGCAGAGCATTTAGTTCAGCAGAATTTAATAATTTCCTCAAGAAAAACGGAATAAAACATTTGTACTCTCCCCCCTACCATCCCGCGACAAATGGCCAAGTGGAGAGAGCGATACAAACTTTTAAGAATAAACTGAAGAAGTTTGAAAGCTCACAGATGCCATGGAGTGAGAAGATGGCAAAGGTTCTATTTCACCTAAGGACAGTGCCTAATAGCGTCACCAATAAAAGTCCCGCAGAGATGCTAAATGGAAGAAAGTACAGAACAGCTATATCAAAGCTACATCCAGAGAACTTGCCAACACGGGCAGACACTCAATTAGAAGCAGGGGCACAAAAGCCACCGGCTAGGCATTTTCAGCTTGGGCAACCTGTTTTGATACACATGTATGGACCCGGCAGGAAATGGCAGAGAGGCACAGTGGAAGCTATAGAAGGCCCGAGCGCATACAGGGTGAGGACGGAAGGTGGAGAATTGCATCGCCGACACGCGGACCAAATGCTGGCGCGAGCTACACCCCAGGGAACATCTGCACCGATAGATCAAAGACGGTTATCTTGGGATCGACCAGACATAGAGATGGATCAAGCATCTCCAGAAGAGGTGTCAGAAGAGGTGCCTCCTGAAATACCAGACCCTAGCTTGTGGCCAGAAATCATCGGTATATGAAATGAATGTATGTGTGAAGATATGTTGTATATAACTAGTGTTTACCTTCAGTATTTGTATAATTTAATATTGTGATGAGGGTACCCACATTATGGTAATAAAGTTAGTTTGTTTTCGACTCAACTTAATGGCGTTTACTTTATTTATGTTGTATATAACTAGTGTTTACCTTCAGTATTTGTATAATTTAATATTGTGATAAGGGTACCCACATTATGGTAATAAAGTTAGTTTGTTTTCGACTCAACTTAATGGCGTTTACTTTATTGGCGACGAGGATAATTAATTAATTTTGGCGAAGAAATGGCATCTAATGTGGCAAATATTGTGTTTCCTGGGCAGTTTAACCCGAAAACTGACAAATGGTGTGATTACAAAGAACTTATGTTGTGTGCACTCGACGCGGCGGGTTTTGCAGATTTCACGGTGAACAAGGCGCGATCTTTGTTCCTGTCGCAATGTGGAAAGGAGACTTTCGCACTCATTGCGTCGTTGCTGGTTCCTGCCCGCCCTACAGCAGTGCCGTTGTCGAGAATTATCGCAGTTTTGGATCAATTCTACGACCCGGAAATTAGCGAGATTTTGCAAGCGGGAAAGTTTCATAGACGCTCACAGTTGCAAGGTGAAAGCGTGCAAGACTTTGTGGGAGCTATAAGTACACTCGGTGCCAAGTGCAAATTCGGGGATTTGGAGCGTCAGTTGAGAGACCGGCTGGTGCTAGGGGTGCGGGATGAGCGTTTAAGGAGGGATTTGCTGAAGACGAAAGATTTAACCTATGAGCTGGCACTACAGATGTGTCTGAATTATCAAGCTATATTTCCCGACCTGTACCCAGAGGCCGTCGAGTCTAAGCAAACTCACTCGGGGGTCACCGAGCCTATGGAGATTAGCAAAATTAAATCGGTGGCTTGTAACCATTGTGGCCGGCAACATAAGGCTGATGAACGTTGCCGATTTGCAGGGGCAAAATGTTTTTTTTGCAAGAAGGCGGGGCATATAGCTGCTGCTTGCAAGAAGAAGGCTGCAAAAATACATCAAGTGGAAGATAATGAAGGGACTTGCTCAGACGATTTCAAACTGAGAGAAGCGGAAAATGGAATGATGGGGTTATATATGTGCGGGTTGGGAGATTATGTACCTCCAATATTATCCGAATTAACCATTAACGGAGCTAAATTGGCCATGGAAATAGATTCTGGAGCATCGAGGTCTATTGTATCGGAATCAACATATTTGAAACTGTGGTCGGTACCACCTCCGTTGACCGCGACCAATGTCAAGTTGGTAACTGTGACTCGAGAAGCATTAAAAGTTCTGGGATTATTACATGTACGTGTGATACTAGGTGAGAAAGAAGCACAATGTGAACTTCTGGTGGTGGCAGGGAATACTCCAAGTTTACTGGGAAGAAATTGGTTCAACGCTCTCAACATTTCGGTGGCTGGGCTGTGTTGGGCTCAAGACAGAGTGGCACCGCTGATGCAAGAGTTTCCAGATCTATTTAAAGAAGGGCTCGGGAAGTACAATGGGCCAGAGGTGTCACTACATGTTCGTGCAGATGCAGTACCAAGATATTTCAAAGCACGTCCGGTGCCATTTCCACAAAAGCAACAGGTCAATAAAGAGTTGCAACGGATGATTGAAGATGGAGTGTTGACTCCGGTCAAGTATTCAAAATGGGCTACACCGATAAGGGTGGTGAAAAAAGATGATGGGTCACTCCGGATTTGTGGTGATTATCGAGCTACTGTGAACGCTGCTATTGATGTGGACACATATCCACTCCCTACTTCAGTAGAAGCGTTTGTGAAGCTAAGCGGAGGGCGTGTTTTCAGTAAAGTAGACTTGAAACAAGCGTATACTCAACTGAAAGTTGACAAGGAGACGGCAGAGCTGCTAACACTCAATACTCCACTCGGATTGATGAGGATGAACCGTCTTGCCTTCGGTGTGAGTGCAGCTCCAGGAATATTTCAACGAGTTATGTCTGCAGCGCTCACAGATATGGATGGTGTAGCTTGCCTGTTAGACGATGTTGCCATTATGGGAAATAATATGGCGGAACATAATGAACGACTTCAGAAAGTACTGTTCAAATTGAATCAAATGGGGTTTACACTGAATGTAAAGAAATGCATTTTTGCATCGGAGAGTATAACCTTCCTGGGTCATATGATAGATGCTGAAGGATTGCATCCATCCCCTGCAAAAGTCAAGGAGATAAAAGAGAAACCGGCTCCTACAAACAAGGAGACTTTACGTGCCTTTTTGGGCCTATACAACTTTTATGAAAAGTTTTTACCCGACAAAGCAACATGGTTGGAACCTTTGTACCGGTTACTCGAAGCAAAAAGGCAGTGGGTGTGGACAGAGAAGGAGCAAAAAGCATTTGAAATGGCCAAGAAATTAATATCGTCAGACCTAACATTGGTAGGACATGATTTGAATAGAGAACTGTTGCTGATTTGCGATTCATCGGAGTATGGTTTGGGGGCAATTATAGCTCATGTGATGGATGATGGGGTAGAACGACCAGTGATGATGGCATCCCGAACAATGCAACCCCATGAGAGACGTTATGGCCAGATTGACAAAGAAGCATTAGCCATTATGTTTGGGCTTAATAAGTTTCATGACTTCTTGTCGGGTCGGAAATTTGGTATCATCACAGATCACAAACCATTGGTGGGATTGTTTAATCCTGTGAAACTTATTCCAGACCAAATTTCCCCAAGGATGCTACGATGGTCATTAAAGTTGGGGTGTTACGACTATACGATAAAGTACAGGTCTGGGAAGTTGATAGGCGATGCTCTAAGTAGGTGGACTGAACCTACGACACCAGGAACCTGTGAAGAGCCTTTAAAGGAAGTACTGTTGCTGGAGGATCGACCAAATGGATGGGAGATGGATGCTACTAAGATTGCAACAGAAACCAAAAAGGATCTATTGCTACAGAAGGTTATGTTCCATGTTCTTCATGGGTGGCCACGACACAATTCTGATCCAAAGCTACAACAGTATTGGACTCGAAGGGAGGCCCTTTCACAGAGTAAGGATTGCTTATTGTGGTGCAACAGGGTCATCGTGCCAACATCCCTCCAACAGGAGGTGCTAGCACTGCTGCATGCCCCACATGCAGGGGTAGTCCAAACTAAAGCGTACGCTAGAGGATATGTATGGTGGGTGGATATGGACAAACAGATTGAAAGAATTGTAGCAGAATGTGAACAATGCCAGATGGTGAGGAACAACCCTCCGAAAGACCCGCAGATATGGATAGCAACCGAAAAGCCTTGGAGTCGGGTGCATGTGGATTTTGCTGGGCCGTTTCAAGGAAAGACTTTCTTGGTTGTGGTAGACAGCCATAGCAAGTGGCTAGAAGCTGAAATTGTGCCGTCTGTGAGTAGTGGAACGGTAATCACAATGCTAAGAAAGATATTCGCGTCTCAAGGCCTGCCAGAGGTGCTGGTTTCTGACAATGGCAGAGCATTTAGTTCAGCAGAATTTAATAATTTCCTCAAGAAAAACGGAATAAAACATTTGTACTCTCCCCCCTACCATCCCGCGACAAATGGCCAAGTGGAGAGAGCGATACAAACTTTTAAGAATAAACTGAAGAAGTTTGAAAGCTCACAGATGCCATGGAGTGAGAAGATGGCAAAGGTTCTATTTCACCTAAGGACAGTGCCTAATAGCGTCACCAATAAAAGTCCCGCAGAGATGCTAAATGGAAGAAAGTACAGAACAGCTATATCAAAGCTACATCCAGAGAACTTGCCAACACGGGCAGACACTCAATTAGAAGCAGGGGCACAAAAGCCACCGGCTAGGCATTTTCAGCTTGGGCAACCTGTTTTGATACACATGTATGGACCCGGCAGGAAATGGCAGAGAGGCACAGTGGAAGCTATAGAAGGCCCGAGCGCATACAGGGTGAGGACGGAAGGTGGAGAATTGCATCGCCGACACGCGGACCAAATGCTGGCGCGAGCTACACCCCAGGGAACATCTGCACCGATAGATCAAAGACGGTTATCTTGGGATCGACCAGACATAGAGATGGATCAAGCATCTCCAGAAGAGGTGTCAGAAGAGGTGCCTCCTGAAATACCAGACCCTAGCTTGTGGCCAGAAATCATCGGTATATGAAATGAATGTATGTGTGAAGATATGTTGTATATAACTAGTGTTTACCTTCAGTATTTGTATAATTTAATATTGTGATGAGGGTACCCACATTATGGTAATAAAGTTAGTTTGTTTTCGACTCAACTTAATGGCGTTTACTTTAGGTTGGGTTGCAAGCTATGGCCCTTTTTTACCACAAGTAGTATTTTAGATCCAACTGCATTTGGTCAAGCCGTCAGTTAATGCTTGGGAGCAAAGTGCTATGTAGACCTATGGAGCAGTAGCCAAGCGGAAGCACTTCATAATCTGACAGCACCCATCCTCTCTCTCTCTTGGAGAAGGCCTGTGTCCCAGTAGTGGGACCATGATAGGCTGATAATGATGATGATAAATGTCACAGTTGTGCTCGAACTGAACGATCTTGTGCATGATGATGGTAAGGAACCTGATGGTACAATAATTGTACCCTGGAGCTTCAGATGCCCACTTATGTGGAAAGTGGTGTCAATACACAAAAAATATATCACAGCAGAGCAGAGCTAGCATCACATAATTTTGTTAGTTTAGAAATAAAGAAATGATGGCAGGAACAAAGATACTACTAGGTCATTGAAGCAGTTGTATTATTTTTGTATTGGACTGTTATCACAGATCTACAGGGTTACGCAGAAAGGGTGAGCAAGCCAGTAGGGGTCTGTTATAATTATGAACAACTTTTACTATGGGACCAACACGGAAATCGCGATTAAAATATCAAAGTTTCATAAATTTTATAAAGTGTCAATGACAGTTTTCTATGAAATTGCTAATTTTTATGACAATTTTAGAGTTGCTCCCATAGTAAAAGTTGTTCATAATGATGTGGGTACTATGGACCCCATTCAACTCAAAACACCCTTTCCGAATAACCCATTCTATAAGGTACTTACTTTTTTCTGTGAACCATTTCCGAGTCTAAATTCTCATCCGGCATTGTGACAAGTTCTTTGACTGCATGAGCCTGTGTTAATGAATTCACTGTGACATTTTCAAGTATTTTCCACATCACTGTATCTCCATACTCTTCCAAAGCATTGTCAAGCTGTTGCTCTTTTAGTTGAGTTGTAACTGTAATAAGATTATAGTTTTAAAGTATAGTAGGTTCAAAGATCTTCTCAATAATAAAAGTCAAGTTTAAAATCTTCATAGCATTGCAGCAGATTTATTGACTAACTTATCTCTAAGAGTTGAGTTGGTAGCCTGCTGTGAAAACTCTTTAGTTCTCTACGTCTAACAATAAGTTGGTAGGACTATGCATACTAAAGTTTTGAATTATAAGACTCACAAGAAAGAGGTTTGGCTTGTAGTAGCTTCAATTTTGAAGAAAATAATTTCGTATCTCGTATCTTTTTGTCTACAGCATCTTCTAAATCTCTTGTAGTTTTAGCCGAAAACAATTCCGTAGATCGCCGTAGCTGATTTGTGATGCTATTGCTTACATCTCGTAGTTCGTCAAATCCCTGCATCGTATATTTTAGCGGAAATAAATTGTTTTCATGAAGCGAAGCACAACACCATGAAATAATGAGAATTCTTTTTGTTTTGTTTATCAGTTTTATCCTACGGTTTGGTTTTATCACAAAACCACCACCCAATCCTTCTCTTAGACCCAATCACAAAACCAAAAAAACAACTCTTCTGTGACAAAACAACTCCACGGAGTATAATTATTATTATTAGCAAATCTCAAAGAGAATTATAAATTAATTAATAATTATTCGATTACTAAAACAAAGCAAAGCAACCTCTCTCAACCCTCAACCGAAACATTTTAAAGTTGATTGTTTTTTTTATGTTAATGACATGTTAGTGACTATGGGTACAGAGCCTTTCAGTCGGAATAATAACAAGCTTACAAAGTAAAGTAAAAAATAAAAGGATAATAAAAAAAGGTAGCAGAGCCAAATAAAGTAAATCACGATCGAGCATAAATTTTACGATAAAGATTTTATGGCAAAGTCATGCCTTAGATAAGTAGTGAAGTTGTTTTTTTTTTTTTTAATCTTAAATATTTTTGGGGACTTTTAGACAACATGTCTATGTCAGCCAGCCCCATCGTACCCTGACAAAACATAAATAAATAAATATAACATACTTCTTTACACAATCACAAACATACTTAAACCTCAAACCTACCTAGTCGGTTAATTACACCTATTTAAAAGACTCTTATAGGGAGCTTTGGAGCGACTGGCTGGATGCGACTCGATATTTCATCAAATTTGATAATAATTTTATACTTGACACTGGCAAATGCACAGAAGTGCGACGCCAAACTTCTCACAGATGAAAAAAATAAAACAGAAAAAAAACTCGCTCGTTTGCATTACAAAATTTACAAAACAAACGTGTTTTAGTGTTTAATTACTCCTTTCCTTTGTGAAAATGGAAGATACATCAATGGATACTGACCAAATAGACAATCCTCACAAGACACTGGCAACTGAAACCGAAGCAGTATGCGTAGAACCTGAAAATTGTTCGGCACCGATTGAAAAACAGTGCTATCAGTACCCGGCTTTGTTTACTAGTAAATCTTTGTTAGAACTCTCAAATAGTTCTTGGTCGCGTTCTCTAGGAGCAGACAATAAGGTGCAGCCCTTCTTACGTGGAAGCAAATGGTCTCCCGATGGGACATGCTGCCTATCAGTAGTAAACAATGATGGAATGCATGTTACTGAACTACCCAGAGAACTATACGCGGGAGGCGTGAAATTGGACCGCTTGATCGATGTTATGGACTCTGTAATACATGTCAAAGAAGCTGGTATGATATACGACTTCTGTTGGTACCCCGGAATGAATAGCGCAATACCTGAAACTTGTTGGTGGGTTACCTAAGTAATATTGAACCCAAAGATGTAAATAAAGTTTACATCACTAGCCTAGTCAATTTTTGTACAGTATAGACTATAGAGGTTCTAAGTTGGTACAGAAAAATTTAAACTTAGCAATGAAACATGGCAAAATGTCATGTTTTTTGGACTAGCTATGCAACTATTAATTGTCCATTAGTAGGATTATTAAGGATCACAAAACAGCCTCAAATAAAACAAAAGCGAAATTTGATGTCACCAAACCCACTGCTAGAAAGCAATTGTTACCACTTTTTAATTAAATATCTATATATCTCAAAAAGTAAGAGCTTTATATTTTTTCCCAATGGTTTTGGGACCACCAATTATTCTAATTTTATTTATTGCCTGTTTGATGTTGCGTTTTGGGGTACTTTGAAAACCCTGTTTATAAAAATCAAATTTCTGTTTACATGGTTATAAATGAAGTTGATAAGCTAGTTCTACTATTAAAAACATTAAACTAACAACACAACACTAACTAATTCTAAACTTTAATTTCCAGTTGGCTTACAACTAAACAAAATGGGCCGATACAGATGTGGGATGCATTTGACGGCTCACTACGATGCTCGTATCGAGGGTACAACTGGGTTGATGAAATGGAAAATGCATTGTCCATTTCATTCACAACTGATGGAAAAAGGATCATTGCAGGCTACAAGAAGACTTTAAAAACTTTTGATGTAGAGAGGTAACTGGTTAAAACTGCTAAAAATTGCTCTGTCAATTCCGTCTTTCTGTCTCTGTCTTGCTTTTCGTCAGTGAGAAGTCCGTTCTGTCAGTGACTTTGGGGACTAAGCCACCTTCGTCTGTAGGAAGGCAACCTTATATCAAAACCCTACACGAGGTCCAGTTGCCAATCAGGTGACAACATACTGGTGGTAGACTGCTGACCAGCCTGTTACTGGACAAAGTCACACTTCCAAGATACTCAGTTGTGTTCTGGAGCGTTTTCTGGTGACACCATTGAAAAGTCGAGTCAGAATAGTTACGTCATATTCCCCATAGTCTTCTATCTAATTAGTTAATTACATCAAAAAGTAATGACACGCTGGATGCAGGCAGCTTCCAACCCATCCTTTTGGAGATAGATGGGGGAGGTCTATGTCCAGTCCAATGGCTGAAATGATGAAGATAATGATGATCAAAAAGTAGGTAATATGTTGTGATGCCTACACCTCTTCTAAAATTAGGCCAGTCTATTGAGCTTCATTAGAGCAATATGGGAATATGGAATATGTCTACAGAACTCTCTTGTACACGTGTCTCGACAAGCTCTTGACAACTTGTTAAAAATAACATTGTTTTTCAGACCAGGCAGAGACTACACAGAACACAAAATCTCATGTCCTGCATCATGCTTGGCAATGGACAGCAACCTCATGGCTGTAGGATCATGGAACACAACCATTACTTTGTACAATGTCACTGAAATGGGCACATACAAGAGCATTGGGAAAATGCACGGGCATGGAGGTTTGTTTTATACTCTTTGATTGTTTTGAAACCCAAAGATATTTAAAACTATACAGGGTTACGCATATACCTTGTACTAAGCGGAAAAGAGATCATTGTTATCATATTATGAACAACTTTTACTATGGGACCATCCCTGAAATTGTGAAAAAAACAGCTGTTCCATAGAACACAGTCATTGAAATTCGACAAAATGTATGAGACAGCTGATATTTTTTTTCGCGATTTCAGGGTTGGTCTCACAGTAAAAGTTATTCGTTGTTCATAATGATGAGTATAATGATCTTCTTTCGGCTTAGTACAAGGTATATGCGTAATAAAATAATATAATTCATTTTATAGGTGGAGTAACCCACATGAAGTTCACTCCAGATGGACTGAAGTTAGTAACAGGCGCACGAAAAGACCACAGGCTCCTAGTTTGGGACATTCGATACTACAGACGTCCTCTAAACATACTGAGCAGGCCTAACACCACCAACCAGAGAATATACTTTGACATATCTCCGTGCGGGAAGTATTTAGTTTCTGGAGCAACTGATGGAGTGGTCAAAGTGTGGGATGTAGATCATGTTGATTGGAAGAACAGTTTGGATTCTGAGAATATGGAGGGTGATAATGTTACTTATAAGGTAAGTGAGTCTAGTTCAACTGATTTTGTGTGCATATTAGGCCAGTAGATTTCTAAAGTTTCATAAATCACAACTCAGTTATAAAAACAAAAGTTTGAAATCCACTCTGGCATCGCGCAGCGTTGTAGTTAAATCGCGATTGCCTTACAACTAACCGAAAAGTCGGCGCAATGCGTAGCGTGCACCGAGTTTTGGTTCGAACATTTTTTGGCACGATTGTGCCTAGGTATTGTATCTTTGTGTGTTTATGTGTTATTTTAATAAAGAATTATCTTTATCGAGTTGTTGACGACGTGACGCTGTCGTTAGCTTGAATTTTAACATAACGACGTAACAGTTTGACTGCAGAACAAAGTAAACTCTGCCGTAGTTAAGTCAGCATCTCTTGGCTTTCAAACAATTATTACACCAACACAACCTACCCTCTAAGATTGTCTTTTTACTGTAGTGTTAACGCATATTTGATTGTTTTGATTAGCTAATTTATTATTGTAATATCTCTGTAAACTACGCTCAGTGGCGCTATAATATTTACCTATTACATATTACTGTGTTTTCTCAATAAGTGATTTAGTAAATTCTTTTGAAGAAATAAAATCTTAAACCGTAACATTTTTATTACAGTTTCCACTCCACAAAGACTGCTGTAACAGTATATCAATCCATCCATTGCGGCCTATTTTGGCGACAGGCTCTGGACAAATACACTTAGAAGATCCCACTTCTGACGACCGTGCACAACAAATAAATGTGGTCAAAAACGAACCACAGAACAATAACTCAAATGATGAATCGTGGAAATGGATATCAAATGAAGATACACAAAATAATACACAAGATGTTCCGCAGAATAGACTTAAAGATGATACCAAGAATGATTTGGATCTGAAATATTCATCGTTCGCTGAGAATTGTCTAGCCTTTTGGTGGACTGGGGAAGTTCCTGATCTAACATAGTCACTAATGTAAGTGTAACAGTTTTGATATATTGTCTTAAGAAATTGTTGTTATTATCAATTGGAATAAATTTAAGAGTTGTTGGTAATAATTTTATTAAATTGTATTAATCATCCCTACGAAATGTATATGCTTAGCAGTAATGTTTATGCGCGTCCACTTGTTCAGTTTGTAACTATACCCGAGCCGCGCAAAGAAGCGTTCTGGCAGTTGCGGTAAATGGTAAAAAGTTGATAGAAAAGTTTTTCTTTTGATATTTCTCTGTTGTATACCGGCTACCTGCTAGTCTTACGCTCAAACTCGCCAAGTGCGCGTCGAGACACGCTTATGGTTGGGTTTCGTAGCCAAAGCCATGTAATTGTGCTCATATTAATATTCAAGAAAAAAAAGGATGCTTTGAGTGATGCATGAAACCTTACCTTCATTTCAAAGACCTATTAACGGTTTATCACACATGGGTGTGGATCATTATCAGCCAAAAAACGTCCACTGTTGAAAAATAGGCCTCCCTTTAGATTTCCACATATTGAACGACAGCCTGCTATTTGCATCCACTGGATGCCCGCTACTCGCACGATCTCGTCGGCCCACCTAGTCCCCGGCCTACCTACGTTGCGTCTTCCGGTTCGTGGTTTCCACACAAGAACCTTTCTTCCCCATCGGTTATCGGTTCTTCGAGCGATGAGGTCTGCCCGGTGCCACTTCAATGTGCAAATATGAGCAGCTATGTCGCTGACTGTGGTTCTTTGGCGAATAGCCTCGTTCCGGATTTTATCACGCAAAGAAACTCCAAGCATAGCTCTCTCCATTGCCCGCTGTGCAACTCTGAGTGTTTCCAAACGGCCAGCAGTTAAGAACCACGTCTCAGTTCCATATGTCAACACTGGCAACACACTGGTTAAAGACCCTTGTCTTTAGGCACTGTGGTATTTTAGACGAGAAGATATTACGCAATTTCCATAACGCTGCCCATCCCAGTTGGATTCTTCGGGTGACCTTTTTGCCTAAGTTGGACCTACCTAACTGGACTATCTGTCCAAGAGTGTCCAATAGTGGTCAACAACTTTGAGAGTATCATTCCCAACTACTACCGGCAGGTGTACAACATGGACATTGGACATGATTTTTGTCTTGTGCATGTTCATTTTAAGAACCACCTGGAAACCGCTACTGCGGTCGCAGAGGTCCTCCAGCGGAGCAAACGAAGGTGAGTGATGCATTCGCCATTGATGTTGACGCTGAGTGCTCAGTTGCCGCTTAGGTTTGTATGGTACTTTTCTCAACCATTGCGTGTACGAGTATATTCACGTAGAAATATACGTAAGTACCTACTTTAGGGCAACTTTCTCTTCCCATAAAAATTTTGCCTAGCAAAAAAAAAAAAACAGATGATTTGTACTAAGATAACCACATGACACCATCTGAAAATCTTAATTATTATTAGTCTGTAAATTCAATCATTACTTCAGTACAGTTGCTTTTGTTAGTAGGAAAACTTTTCCTTTGCACATTATAATATTGTACGCAGGTACAAGATAATTAGAGGAGACAATAATTGGCTACAAAAAACTTTATCAAAAGTAAAAGTCCAGTTCTCGTCGAAGAGTATTCTAAAAAAATCTACACATTAAATACCATGTCTGAGAAAAGAAAGTTAAGACAACTGGTGTATTCTCTAGCAGTTATTTATTTTATCTTCAGTTAGACCAATTCCAGAGCAGTTTCTATATTACGTAAAAAACAACGGGTCCACAAAATTGTGTCATTGTATAAGCAAGACCAGCGCTTTCCTCATAGTCTTACAGATGACCGCAACTAGCAAATCGTACACAAGCGCAAAAGCTGAAAATAAGTAGGTATTTTGTAAAACGTACACGCGCGGTTGGTTTTTGTCAAAATCAAAGGTTTTCCCATTTCCGCCTCCCTCATAAAAGTTTCTGTCGACTCGAGGAGGAAATGTGATTGATACGGTAAGATAGTACAAATTTATTGTGAGTCGGTATCTACTAAAGTAAAGTGCCTAACAGACAGTAAAAAGTTATACGGTTTAAGTGACTGATCACAATTTAATTTCTTACCAAACCGGCGTAATTGTATAAACTTTACTAGTGATAAACGGTTAAGTCGAGCGCTTACAATAAAGAACGAAACGGTAAGATCTACAAAATAAATAAAAAAACACTTTAGTTACAAACAACCGAATTTTCACAAGCGAAATTCATGATTTTGCTTGTGAAGGGTCGGTTAAGATAAGATGGTCATTTCAATACTTTACACTTTACTACCAATAAGTTTCAGGTTTTCAAGAAAGGTCCAAAGCTAGACTGATAAAATATCCCTGATTCGGACTGTTTTACAAATATCAGACTGTACTACTGTTTGTAGGTACTTATTGTTATAGTACGACACAGTTTATAATGAACGGTCGTGGTGAAAAGTATCAGGCTTGATTTTCTCTTAAGATGCGTACAGACTGGCGAAACGTAACAGGAAATGTATCATTCTGCCTTTCATTGCATGTTCGCTGCAAGCATGGACGCGTAGCGCCGAGCGCGGTCTTACCGCGCATTCACTACGAACCTCCCGCGTACATCTGTTTCCGCCATTCCGCCACGAACACCGGCGTCACATGTTCTTTTCGTCGTGTGCGTCACTCCACAAAAACCAGTAGATCACACGAAGCATGGAGTCCGAAGACTACGTTATTGCTCTGTCATAGCTCAGTAGTATATAGTGCGCTCTCTGTCTAGCATGAAATTAAAATACTCATAACTTATTTCTTTTTAAACTAATTAAAATTTTGTTTTTGTTGATAGGCTCTATTATTGATCAGCTTTTTTTTTGAGGTAATAAAATATATTAGTCATCATGCCTATTGCATAAAAGAAAACAGAACGACGCTGATGATCAACGACGCGGGAGTTGGCAATATACGGTGCGCGCGCATATATTACTACATATGACCGACATCAACGATCGACGTCATTGTATGTCCTACAGCTATCGTCGGTATGTTAAAGAGAGACAAACGCAGTATCAGCGCCCCTTTCACATTCACTTTAAGCTCTGTCGCTCTGTACCTTGATTACGTTTTACACCTGGATGTTTTATACGCTTCGGAGCAATAACTCCACAAATTGGAATATTGTCTGAGTGAAATGTTTTTGACATTCGAGTCTTTGATTTTACAGTTTGGCGTAGTATTTTATGATGAATCTCAGACAATGTACGGACTATAAAGTCTTGGGATAAAAACTTTAGTGGGAAAAGTTTAAAGTAAAGAGGTTTTTCACACTGCAAAAATAATTAGAGGAACGTGTATTTAGATATTTAGAGTTTATTGAGTCGCGGGCAACCAGTGGATGCAGATAGCTGGTTGTCGTTCAGTGTGGAGGTTAAAAGGGTTCAGAGCCTATGTTCAACAGTGGACGTCTTCTGGCTGATGGTGATGGTGACGTATTTAAATACACGTTCACAATAAGAATTAACGGTGGAAGAAACAACGGTAGAAGAACGTTATTTCATTGCTGAACATGGCCTATGTTCAACAATAGCAGTACCATGTTTAGTGCAGCGAAAAACTGTAAAAAACTTTGGCTTCAAAATTTGGTATTTTATGTTACTAAATATATCAAATTATTTTTTGTTTCTTTATTATGGTCATGCTCCCTAAACCAAAGAATATAGATATTTTTAAGGGAAGTTTAGGGATAATTATTAAACAGACTAGGGAACAATCAAAATTGAAAGTGGAGACTCTGGTTTATAGGTTTTCAAAGCCATATAATATCAGGTCGGTGTGTGTGATGTATTATTTATTTGGCTATCGTAATAGCGGAAAAGCCTAAAACGATGTCAGAGGAACGACCACACGCCCCATTTAATTTAACCCATTTTTGTAATTTACGACTATTGAAGCTGCAGGAACAGATTGCGGGCCACATACAAATCAGTACAATGAAAAACCAGAACGTTGTTGGCCTGAATAACTGCCGTTTTACGCTCTGATATTTTCAGGGTATTTCATTGGTTATTGGGCCGCGTTTTTGACTTTAGCGGGCAGCAAGGCGACTGCGGCAGTGGCGCCTTAGTGACACTGATTGAAACCTACTTACCACGTCATGGGCTTTCTTCGTCGCCCTGGGTTTGTGGTCGAATAGAAAGCACAATACGATTTTCGCTTTGTGATCTTACTCTGTATGCTACAAGTCGTTATTAATGCTTTTTTTATGAGTTCCATTATCTAACAACACGAACACGAAATTCGCAGAAAATATAACGAGTCGTGGACTGTTTTTCCGCTCAATTTGCGTTTTCCTTCTTTGAGCCTTACATGAGATAGGTATACGTTTTCTACATGTAAAAATCGATGTGGCTGGTCGCACCCTGCATCACACTGATAGCGCCAAATTTTCACATAGATATTTGTTCAGATGTTATGTTCTTATTATGATAAAATATAACCCAAATAAAATTATCAATATAAAAACTGACTTCATCAGAACTAGACCAAATTGAAATGGGGCCAAATGGGAAGAACCAGCTTTCAAATAAAAAAATAATCATCAAAATCGGTTCACCCAGTCAAAAGTTCTGAGGTAACAAACTCAAATTTATAACCTCTTCCTTTTGGAAGTCGGTTAAAAAGGTATACTTTTGGTATTTCACCGGGTAAAAGTTGTTTGAAATTTAGACGTTGAGTTATAATTACAATACTTAACTCAACGTCTAAATTTCCCACAACTTTGCGAAAGTAACTATATCTATCTGCATTTTACCTTTTCACGGCGACTGACATAGGATATTTTTTCACTCGGAAAATGTAGAAAAACTGGGAAGTAGCGAGAGCAGCCGCGGGAAGTAGCTAATTAAGTATATCCTTAGCTATACCGTTCTTTCGCTCCTCTTATCGTTTTTTTCGGAATTTCCTATCTTCTGGTAAGTAAAGTGGCTAACCTAATTTCCTTGGACAAATTTCGTTTCCTCAATTGAATGATTAACCGCAGTAAAGCCTTAACTTTGACCTTTATGTGGAATTAGCATTTAACATTCAAATGCTTCTCTACAGAAACCTTGGAAGTTTTGTTTGATGGTCGAAAAGAAAAGTAAGCACATAAATGAGAACAAGGCTCAATTGGCTGCCAAAAAGCTGGGTATCCTATCGAAGGTAAGACGGTTCTCCACGTCGGAAAAGTTGCTTTCACTGTACCAAGCACAAGTTCGATCGTGCATGGAGTACTCCTCACCTTTGGGATGGATCAGCTAAGTACTAGCTTGGGGCGTTGGAGTCTATTGAGAAACGTGCAAGAGGCTTATAAGCAACGAATCCCTAGTTCAGACTAAGCTTCTTAGTCTTGAGCATCGGCGCAAAGTTGCTAGTTTATTGGTTTTTTATCGGATAGATTTCGGAGAGTTTGCATCAGATCTGCATGATTTTATTACCTCCTGCCCATTTTTCTATCGGACTGCTAGAGCAGGCACGAAAAATCGTCACCGCTTAATGGTTGATATTCCGAAAACCCGTACGAAGCGTTTTGATTCCAGTTTTACTATGCAAACTGCTTTTCTGTGGAAGTCAGAAAAAATATTGTGTTAAAGCAGGGCAGGTATATTAAGGAGGTATCCAATCCATATCAAAAGTTATCTAAATTCGTTCGCCACGGAATTGACTGCGGATACACTCGTAGATCAGACAAACAAGGGAGATATGGTAAAGTGGTGTTGCGGGTGCGAACGCATCTGGCCTAAATCGGGCTCGAACCGACCCTGTAGACCAGGGGTCTCCAAACTACGGCCCGCGACAGGAATTGAAACTCGCGGAATTGTTGGTGATTTAGCCCTGTGGATCTGATAAAATTAACAACTGATATGACTGGTCTTAGAAATTCAGACAATTCCAAACATTTTCCGCACAAGGACTGAAGACTGTAGCTGAAATAGATAGTACCTAGAACCGTACATAGTATCACTACTCGACACTAGATGTAGTTACGTGTCACAATACACAATTAATAGTAATTGAAATGCAATAAAAGCCAATGTTTGCTTAGGTGGGCAGAAAAATTAAAATTGTTACGACCCTTGCAACATACCGAAAAAAATATTATGGCCCCAAGGCTCCAAAGTTTGGAGACCCCTGCTGTAGACGATCGTGCCGCCTTTTTTGCATGTGGACTATTACTTAGTTCATTGGTGTCGCTGCAAATCTCTAAGTGAACGTGAAAAATTTGTAACTATAGTGGGTTACGCATGTATACCCTTTAGCCCTGTACTAAGCCGAAAGGAGGTAAATAAATAGTTGTCGAAGGAAATTAGCTGGCCCAAATATATGTATTCATCGACATTGTAGTTCCTGCCCATCTTTCGTGATTTTACGCAATAATTTCTGTTTTGGAATAATTCTTCATGACAGTTATATGATTATTAACGGGATATTTACCGTCGTACCATAATTATAACTGTAGTGACATCCGTGATAGTTTAAAACGATTCATTGTGAGTCCAACTTTGTCTTTTTTGAAAAAACTTTTTAAAATTAGTCAATACGCAATTTTATTTACTTGTTTGACATATTTTTTCCAGTTATTTTATTTTAAAAACCAAACTACTGAACCGATTTTGATAAAATTTCTATGGGACCAATCTGAAAGTATTTAAAAAAAGAGTTTTCCAAAGCGACGAAGTCGCAGATAAATGACGCAGTTCGAAGGTAACAAACATAAAAAATACAACCGAATTGAGAATATCCTATAATATATAATTTTTAACCGACTTTAAAAATATTTAAAGTCGGTTAAAAATTATCGAAATCGAAGAATTATTACTATAACGGAACCGGTGAAGTGCGAAGGCTATGAAGTTCCTAAGTTGTAATTCGCAAAGTTCTATTATCGTTTTTTCTAAGTTATTCACGGGATATGCCAGTTACCTTCTACCTAAACCAGCTGGAAGCCTGGAACTTTAACATTATTACTACAGAAGGTAGCGTAACAAGAAAATACAGCCCAAATTAAGTGTAGAGTTAAACGAGGGCCACCAACGATTCTTTTATCTAAACCGAAAATATTGCACAGAAGATTTAGTTCCGTACTTTGGCCAACTAGACAAATAACGGGAGGTTTTCTGACAGCTGGAGGAATATTGTTCTGCAACAATCGATAGATGGCGATGACGAGACATGTTTCTCATTTTAACCACAAAATACTATACGAAATAAAAATATAACACAAAAACAAGCATGACAGACAGTGTCAGACAGACAGATAATTATTGTCTGTCTAGGAGAATAAGCAAGTTTTTTTTTGGACCTTTCTTCGTCTGGTTTTGCAAAATCTTCAGATCTATCGCATTTTTATGAACTATATTTTTTTTACTGACTTCCGGAAAGTCTCCCTGTAGCTCTGTATTTCCCAGCCCGTATTTGACGTCGTAAACTAAACTTCGTTAATGAGCGAGAACGACTTCTCTACGCGAATATTCAATTAGAGGACAGTAAAGGACAGGGGTGAAATGTTTTAAAATTTATGAATCAAAAGGCGCCTTAATTTTTGGGAAAGAGGAAAAACTTGTATCGTTAGGGTGGGTTTGGATAAAAAAATACCTAGAGGATAATAAAGGAAGATTATGGGACTGGGTTGGAAGATCATTGTGACTGCGGTCAGCACAACTTTCACAGAAATAGGTCAGTTGTGTGTGATTTAAACCAACGCGTTGGTTTAAATTTAAACGTTCTATCTTCTAGGCAAGCGTTCTCCATCGTAGACCGCTCCATCGCTTAACATCAGGCGAGTTAGCGATCAAACGCAAGCCTATAAATATATATTTTTTAAGTTTTTTTTTATATGACCAGGAAAAATAGGATAAACAGTTTTTCCCATTTATTATGGTTATTATAAAAAAAAACATGAAAAAAATATTGTTCTGAATATTTTGAAATTTTAACCAAAGCACATTTTAAAAAATACAGTCATTTTATATCTTTTACCTAGTAATTATCAATATAAAAAACCGACTTCATAAAAAATTACAGAACTAGACCAAACTGAAATATGACGACACGAGAGGCACCAGCTTTCGAATAAAAAAAAAACATCAAAATCGGTTCACCCAGTCGAAAGTTATGAGGTAACAAACATTAAAAAAATACAGTCGAATTGAGAACCTCCGCCTTTTTGGAAGTCGGTTAAAAAAAGCAAGAGCGACATCACTGAGCTCGGTATTCTGGCTCTTAAATAGGCTATTTATCTTGAGGATCCTGTTTAAATTTGAAGAAAGTATTCCACTTGTATGTGTGGAAAATTGGGAGATGAATCCCATTTATAGAACTTCCCGTGAAGTCCATTGTTATTTTTAACTCCCAACGCAAAACGAGGAGTGTTACAAGTTTAACGTGTGTATCCGTGTGTCTGTCTGTGGCATTGTAGCTCCGAAACGGCTGAATCAATTTTAATTAGTGTTCTTACAAGATCCAATGTTGCTAAAGACTTGGGCGTTCTATTCGACGATAAACTTTCATTCCGAGCGCACTTTCAACACATCACAACTAAAGCCAATCAGCTACTTGGATTTGTATTTAGAACGACAAAAAGCTTTAAAAAACCTCGATCACTTCTTTACTTGTTTTTTGCTCTTGTCAGAAGCATCTTGGAATATGCTAGCCCGGTATGGTCTCCGCACTACAAAGTGTATATTGAGGAAATTGAAAGAGTACAGAGAAAGTGTTTAAGAATGTTATGCTACCGTCAGCAGTTAGGACGTTCTAAACTTGACTATGAGGCAAGGCTAGCTAGATTGAATGTGCAAAAGTTAGAAACACGTCGAAAGTATTTTGATTTCATCTATCTTTACAAAATAATTCACTCCTTAGTTGACACCCCTGAGTTACTTTCTCAGATAAACTTTAATATCAAGTATAGCGCGCGTAGGTCCAATCAAATTAATCTTTTTGCCTTACAGACATATAAAAATAATATTTCATTTTACAACCCACTGGTAAGGATGGCTCGTCAGTATAATGATATTATTAATGATAAGATTGAAATTGATGTTTTTATCTCAAAATTTTCATGTTATATAAAAACAGTTAAGGGTATTCTTTATACCAAACCCGTCCGATCAGACTCAACCTCTTTGTTGAGTCTGCCTGCTCCAAACATATAGATACATAGCATACTCGTGTAGAATATGCACACCTGCGACACTTGTAGTCAGTGTGCGGTCTACCCGCTCCTGTAGTTCATCATTACACATGTATAAGTTAAGCACTAACCTCATCCATGTCTTCTCATTTTGTTTTTAAGTTTGCACATATTTTTGCATTACAATCCAGGTCTGAACCTATTTTTTTAAGATATTGTTTTGTATGATTGTAATTTGTTTTGTGTATATATTAAATAAATAAAAAAAAATAAAAAAAATAAGTTTTTTTTGTTGTTTGAAAGGTGGCTTGATCAATAGTGTTCTTCATGAAAATATGCTCAGCCGTTTGAACATAACTAGCTCTTTAGACGTTTTTTTACATTTCTACTTGTTGTATGACAGGCTATTTTGCTCGTATTTTGTTAAGTTAAAAAATAACTACTTTTAAGCTGGCACGAATTACAGCAAAAAAGTTAGAGATCCTAACGAATTTGAGGTGCATTGTGAAGTAATATTGAACAAGATCTGGGTTGAGCACAGCAAATTTTTATAGAAACCATCAACGCGAATCAAATTCTCATCTTATATCATCTTTGTCCTAGAAAAACACCTAGCTTATTCGCTTCGGCCGCGTTGGCAACTAAGTTTCGCAAGCACTTGTGAAAGAGTTAGTAAAATGCTTTTAGGATTTTCTCAGTTGAGTGGTTTTCAGACTGCGGAAATGCTAGATTCGATTGGCGTCGTTGAACTTTTTATCATAATATAGATATTTATTATGTTTCGTTGACCAACTTTTGGAACTTGGACAGTCTCAATGTATTGTGTCCTCTATCAGACAATAAATAACCGGTATCGCTGTAGGGACATGACGTCTTTTATAGTCAGCACTATAGCCGTAAAATAAAATACAGGGTGACCAAATATCTGCAGAGTTGGATGGGAGAGCCACTATCGTATTTTTTAAACAAAACTAAGAGTTTCCTTTGAAATATTTTTGTTCCTTCTTTGGCCAACTCTATAAATAAGTACTGAAGGTTTTCTCGTAGATGGCTCGTAGCAAAGTTCGTAGAACGCGTAGCGCTTGTAACGAAGTCTCTTTGACGTTGCTACGAGAAATACGTACCCGGATTTTTTCGGTATCAGCTTATTACTACGTTGTGTTGTTTCTCGTTTGTAGGGTTCCGTACCCAAAGAGTATAAACCCTATTACTAAGCCTGCGCTGTCTGTCTGTCCGTCAGACCTTTTAACCGCAGTATCTTTGGATCAGTTATAGATAACCAGTTGAAATTTTCACAGAATATGTAATGTTACTGCGGCTTAACTAAAAAATAATAATAAAGCCAAAACTAACGGGGTCCCAATACAACACACGTATTATTACCGTACGTACAACCGTCAAACTTGGCAGGATTATAATACCCACTCTAAAGTAAAACAACAAATAATAAATAATGACCAAGGTGACAAATTTCTGTTAATTACCAAGTTAAACAACGTAGCGCGCGGTCGGTATTTTGATGGGTGACCGCCTGGGCGTGATGTTGTCATTTTGCACTACTATTTGTATTTTGTGGTGGTACGGATAACGGAGCCCTCAGTGCGCGAGCCCGACTCGCACTTGGCTGGTTTATTTTTAGTTTAATTATCAAAATTTTTAGGTAGGTCCCATTTACAATATTCACGCCATGTCAACATCATTTTTGTTTGGCAGGCACTTTCAGATTTAGCCGAAAAATTAATTCTGAATGATGTCCTTTATTGCTTATATTTATTTATTTTTCTTAATGCCATAGGTGGCTAACAAGCAGACGGACTGCCTGATGGTAAGCAACCACCGTCGCCTATGGATACTTTAAACACCCGAGGTGTCACAGGTACGTAAAACAAACCACCCTTTAACAACAACCCTTTAAAGATCTATTGACTATAGATAGGTATATACATAACTAACATATATTTTTTTATTCTGAAACGCCGCTGCTCAATATTCTGCTCATTGTTGATTAATTTGTATTGAAATTGAAACAAAATCTTACAGTTTTCTTGCCTAAAATAAATTATATTCTCAAACAAAAAAGTTCGTTAAAATTGAAATACCTACCTCGTCGCCTTTATTAAGATACCTTCCCTTTTATTGAATAGAGGTTGAACAAAATTGAAATACTTTGTTCTGTGCCTTGTAATATTTCTAGGGAAGAGCTCTACTCAGCCCTCGAGGGACAATGAAACTAAATTTACTGCCGGTTTTATGCTTATAGCTGCTGCATAAAATACAAAGAAAATTATGTACTTTGTAGAAAAACGTGGATCTTGTGTCCAAGTATATAAATAAATCCCCATAGCTACTACAAAAAACGATATATGATACTATATTATTATAGATTAATACCTTTTTTTTTCGAGGGGGAAATCTTCCAAAGATACCCGGCTGCATTGGGGTGCAGCCAGGTTATGTGGGATTGTACCCACTAAACCCCCCCCCCCCCCCCCGGTGACCAGCCTTAGTGCTTGCCAAGATTAGAGGGCCCCGGGATCTCCAGAGGAACACACCAGAGCCCTCAGCACTGCGCTATGGCTCCTCCCGAGACAACTACGTGTTGTCTCAGTCCCTCCACTTTCGACAACGTTGGTCACACAACGTACTCTCCCTGGGCACGCTTAAGTGGATGGTCAGAGCCCCAACTTTGACCATCCCGAACCCATAGGTGAGTACCTATGGGTGAGTACTAAAAGAGTTTTTAGTAGGCTCTTACTACAGGCAGGGGGTACCGGTGCCGTATTATATTGCCTCGGCACCAGGGCTAATAGAATTAATACCTACGCTTAGTTTCGCTACGGACCAAGCGAATGTTTTTAGTGTTCCTACGCCAATTTAGGTTAGGTAGGTAGGTTTAGTACTAGGGTCCTACGGACCCTATTACTAAACCTACGCTGTCTGTATCCTTCCTTTTAACGGCTGTCTTTTGAACCGTAAATAGTCCATTTGAACCGTAATCTGGCGGATCATCAAACGATAAAAATAAAGGGGAGTCCTCACAAACGTTTTTTGAACGTATTTTTATCTTTGATTTAGTGTAAAAACGCGTACAAGCATCAAACTTAATATGATTATAGTACACACTCTAAAGTAAAACAACAAATAATAAACACTGGTCAAGCGCGAGTCAGATGTGCGGCAAAATTCTGTAGTAGGTATTCACTTTTTCTTTCAATCGGAAGAAAACACATTTTTGTGTTGGGAACCGTCGGTGTGCTGACTCGTAATTAGTTGGTGTTTTTTTATGTTAGAAATTACTATCTGGTATATCGACGTGATTTTTATGGGGTTTTTATTTTTATTTTTACGTGTTTTTGAGGTCTCAGAATAAAGATTAAAAGCGAAAATGAAATGAAAATGAAATGAAAATGAAATGAAAATGAAATGAAAATGAAATGAAAATGAAATGAAAATGAAATGAAAATGAAATGAAAATGAAATGAAAATGAAATGAAAATGAAAATGAAATGAAAATGAAATGAAAATGAAATGAAAATGAAAATGAAATGAAAATGAAATGAAAATGAAATGAAAATGAAATGAAAATGAAATGAAAATGAAATGAAAATGAAATGAAAATGAAATGAAAATGAAATGAAAATGAAATGAAAATGAAATGAAAATGAAATGAAAATGAAATGAAAATGAAATGAAAATGAAATGAAAATGAAATGAAAATGAAATGAAAATGAAATGAAAATGAAAATGAAATGAAAATGAAATGAAAATGAAATGAAAATGAAATGAAAATGAAAATGAAATGAAAATGAAATGAAAATGAAATGAAAATGAAATGAAAATGAAATGAAAATGAAATGAAAATGAAATGAAAATGAAATGAAAATGAAATGAAAATGAAATGAAAATGAAATGAAAATGAAATGAAAATGAAATGAAAATGAAATGAAAATGAAATGAAAATGAAATGAAAATGAAATGAAAATGAAATGAAAATGAAATGAAAATGAAATGAAAATGATGAGTGTAAAATAAAACAGCGATTCCCGCACTAGGCTAGGCCTGTATCGCGGTAGTCCAGAATGACTCGGAACGTAGATGGGATTAAAAAAAGAGTCGATACTCGATACCATGTCGTCAGCTCAAATACAAACTTTGCCCCTGCGCGAAATAGTGACAAATCTATGCGATCTACACCTGCAGGAAAAGACACTCACGAGATTACTCAAGACTAATTTTAATTTAAAATAAAACGTATTTACATAAAATTACAATACATAAATGGCCATTAGGATATGAAAAAAACTAATTATCAAGAATATTTAAATACGGATAAAAAACTAAAAACGTAACTTATTATAAAAGGTTTGTCTTTGCCGAACTCTGCCGAATTATTAAGTCGAGGAAAGTTACATCAACATGTCTGGTGACAGACATGTTGCTAAAATTTTATTAAACTATTTATAAACAAAAAATTGATTTTGGTGATGTTTGCCATAACCACGCAAATTTATGTAACGCAACCCAAGTTGACGGGGACAATTCGTTTGGTTTAATCTATGACATCATAATCATCAGTACTTAAAATTATGTTTAAAGCTTTACTATAGTTACTTGATTTTTTATTATTTAAATATAGAAAAGATCTACGTTTGCCCACCAACTCGCCTGATGGTAAGCGACGGTACATTCTAAATCGATGGGTTTATCACCTCGAGGATTAAACTGAGGGTGGGACCAAGCCGAGGCGTACCCCTCTCCCAAAGTATGTGGCCACTTGACCATGCACACGTTGTGTGATACCTACTCTACATTTTATAACTGTGTTCATATTTTAAGTTCGTATTGCGAGTTTGTTATAGTGCGTTCATGTGCACAGGATTTTACGCATGTATCTGTGTGTACAATGCGTAATTCTCGCATCAAAAAATGTGAAAAAAACGTTGATTTACGCACTGGCATCTCCCGTGAATAAACGCTCAAAGGGTTTACCATCACCAATTTGAAGCCCTACTGAACTCAAATTGTAGGAGATTTCCGAGAAGCTACAACTTGGGGTTCTTCAAAGGGCGAGTAAATGGAGTTTTAAAAGGTCGGCAACGTATTTGTGATGACTCTGGTGTTACAAGTATCTATAGGCGACGGTGACTGCTTACCGTCAGGCGGCTCTACTTGTCTACTGGTTTTCCACCTATGGCATAAAAAATATGTTACCCCTAGAGATACATATATGGTAATTGTACTTAGTATTAGATTACAATTATTATTGAAAATGAATCACATCACATAATATAAAAAAAATGCGAAAATTTTGAGTGTGTGTTGGTGTGTACGTGTTGTTTGTCCCACTGAATATCGTAATAGCTGAACGGATTTGGATGAAATTTGATAAGGGGATAGTTTATCATCATCATCACTTCCTTTAGAGGGTCGGCGAAGTAGTTGTGATGCGTCTGGTGTTACAAGTATCCATATGCGACGATGACTGCTTACAATCAAGCAGCCCGTCTGTTTGTTTCCCTATGGCATAAAAAAATACATTTGAGCCTTTCGTGTCATTTTTCTTTGAGCTTCTGAGATTCTTAGACAGCAGTTTCTTCACGATGTTTTCTTTTGCCGTTTTTGAGCGAAGGTAGCGAAACTCCACATTATTTATTTAGTTCCTAAATAAGTCATGTTTGTGACGTATTTTTTTTTCATAGTAATAGTTGGAGGGCCGGAGACTGACAGGATACTTTTATCTCTAAAAATGTACTACGCATGTACCGTGGGTTCCAATCACAGACCTATATCTAAATCTTAGATATAGGTCTGTGGTTCCAATGTATGGAACCCACGGGGGTAAAATCTCAGGACACAACTAGTAAGTAGTAACCTTATCCTATCCACAGTAGATATATATAAGCTAAAGCATTAGTAGAACTGTAAACAAATGCCTGAATTGAGTGACGTAATCAAACGTGCCCCTGCCCCCGCCCGCTACGATACGTACCTTATAGCCGTAACAGACGTATTGAACTTGGCTGACGAACCGCCGTCTGACCAATGGGAGAGAAAGAGTGAAAATATAATTTCCCTCTCTTTTTCTCTCGTTGGTTGAGTTGGTTGACGTCAGCCATGTTGATGTGTCTTTTACGGCTCTCACAGTACACTCAGAGCGATAGTCGCGCGTGCCGCGTCATGCCTCGCCGTGTGTGTGTGTGTGTGTGTGTGTCGCCAGCGTATAAGACTAACGACAAAATAATGAGTTTTCTTAAAATCCGATAGCAGCAACCCTAGTCCTGTGACTGACAGTAGGCATTGAATTGAAGGAAACGTCCGAGTCAAACTACTGCTTTAGATATATATCTACTGTGCCCTATCTATAAGTAGCATAGGTTTAAGTAAGTACCGATAAGACATGAAAAACGAGACAAAGTAGATTAATGACTTCAACACGTGTGCCAGAATTAATTGCTGCTAGGTATATAGGTTTTCCCAAAAGCAAAGCAGAGAATACTTACATAGCTATTCTCAGTAAGAATACAGAGAATACACGAGCTCTGCATCAAATCCTATAATCATCCATCACAGCAAGGCCACAGTTTCAATAGTAGTGACTGAGGCATAGCAGTGATTGTTCGCCACAAATCCTCCCTTTAATTAAGAACTTGGCTCTATAATTAATTTATTTTGCGACAGCTTAAACCATGACAGCCAAACTGATTTGCATAAGTTTGGCTGCTGGAGTTTTCTAATTAATCAATGTAATTAGTTAAGTTTGAGTGTTTAAGATATTTATCTAAAGTCTATTGCACACGAGGTCTAGTTTGCGCAATTTCTTTAGTATGTACCTACTTGCGCTTCTGGGCTCGGAATGGTCGAAGATCGCTCATACCATCCAGCTAAGCGAGTCTCGGGAGAGGACGACAACGTTGTATGACCCGACGTCTTGGGTGAAAGAGCCAAGACAAGACGCAGTTATCTCGGGAGGAGCCGCAGCGCAGTGCTTAGGGCTCCGGTGTGTTCCTTTGGAGATCCCGGTGCCCTCTTGTCAATCATTAAGGTTGGTCACTGGGGGTTCATAATCCCACATAACCTAGCTGCACCACAATGCAGCCAAGTATATTTGGAAGATTTCCCCCTCAAAAACCTACTAGGTTCCTACCTAGAAGCCTACTAGCTCTTATGTTCAAATAGTTTCTTATCGCACAAGACAAGACGAACAAGTCCATAGCCTGATGACAAGCGTCAAGTTTCCCATAACAGTTAAGTGCGACCTAGAGTTTAGAACCTCAACAATATAAAACCCTGCTTGGCCATGCACCGCGCTCGTCACCGTGAGATCATCATGTCATCATTATCAGCCTATATTTCCACTATTGGGACACAGGCCTTCTCCAAGTGGCCCTAATCATATACCGCTAACATACATACTGAACACTGACAGGGAAAGTTAAATATAAGCTTTAAAATAAATAAATAAAAGCCCAAACTCGCCAAGTCTATTATTTGACATTAGTTTTAGTAGCCACTTTCAAGCTTCTTCATCGGACTGTCGCTTTTATGACAACAGACAGGCAGTCACATTCGCTCATGAATTTGACCACAATTTCACTTGATGAGAGGCGATGATTTGATCGAAAATGTAGCATGCTCGCCTATAGGAAATATCTAGCTATTTAGTTTCTATTGACTTTTTTTGAATTAAGAGGTTCACACTTTGCTGTTTTGATCAAAAAAGTCGATTGGAAACGCTTAGTGCGTCTGAATGGAATTTCCATTAAAAGTCTCCATATTGTGCATCTGGTACTTACTGTTGTAAAAAATTATGATGACAGGGTAGATATCGCTATTATGTATGACTGGTGGCAAAGCTGGTGACAACTGGGAACATAAAATGATCAGTCGCCGCATATAAACTGGTATTCTATATACATCCAAATAGGCAACAACCCTGTAAGATAGTTCGAAGAAAACCAACATAGTTACTTGGTTAGTTTTTACATTTTTGCATTAATAACGGCTCCATGTTGTCCTTTATTTATCTAACTAAATAAATGCATCTTGTTATGCATAGATATCACGTATTCTATTATGAACGAATGAATGTTGAGGTCCAGACGAGACACGTAATGATGTTCCGTACCCATTCAGCAAGGTAGATTACAGAGGTAGAAATGTTCAACGAATAAAAAAAAAGAGCCAGACAGACTAATGTCTGGATATAGGATTCTTGATGGACAAATCCTTTGGGACACGAATTATTAGTGAAGGGAGACCCTCCTATCTAGAATTTATTAGTCTTTTAACTTTAGTATTTCTACTATTCAATATTTTGAAATATAATACTTTTTCAGACAAAGCAGGTAGTACCTAGCTACTATTAACTTGGGGTCTTTAATAAGACTTCGGTGTACCCTGCGTATAATTTCGTACAAGCGGATTAAACTTTTGGCTTGTGGGTGGTCAGATTTGGGAATCTTGACGGTTCAAGCGAGTCCAGGGAAGAGGAGTGTGTTGATGGCATATATGTTTTACTCTATTGTTACCACCTCGCTATGTTCTCTATAATATTTAAACAATAATAATTGATATAATAGATAAATAAATAATTAAATTATAATAGTTTATGAATTATAATAGTTGATAGTTACGAGTAGCTCTATGGTCACTTCAATGAAAAATTTCTTGTTAATAAATTTCTGTAATTTCATTGTATTAATTGATTATAATTCTAAATAAAAACTACTCTAGAAATATACTGTGTTTCAATAAGGAACACCAACAACAATCATAACACAATTGAACAAAGTGAGCCAGAGAAATTGCTTCAAGTATTTCCCGAGAGTGTTGCCTCTGGCAGCGTGCTATGGGATACCGGTGCGTTTACATGAAAAAACCGGTGCTATCCATCTGGCACAGGGCACCGTTGGGGTATTAGTAGGTGCAATTCTACATAACTTGGCTGTACCCTAATACGTCATCATCATCAGCCAGAAGACGTCCACTGCTGAACATAGGCCTCCCCCTTTAACCTCCACACTGAACGACATCCTGCCATCTGCATCCACTGGATGCCCGCGACTCTCACAATGTCGTCGGTCCATCTAGTGGGAGACCTACCTACGCTGCGTCTTCCGGTTCGCGGTCTCCACTCAAGAACCTTTCTTCCCCATCGGTTAACAGTTCTTCGAGCGATGTGGCCTGCCCATTGCCACTTCAACTTGCAGATTTTAATAGCTATGTCGGTGACTCTGGTTCTTTGGCGAATATCTACGTTTATTAAAGTTTCGGATTTTATCGCGCAAAGAAACTCCGAGCATAGCTCTCTCCATTGCCCGTTGTGTGACTCTGAATTTTTCCAAAAGGCCAACAGTTAAGGACCACGTCTCAGTACCATATGTCATCACTGGCAACACACACTGATCAAATACCTTCGTCTTCAGGCACTGTGGTATCTTGGACGAGAACATGTCACGCAATTTCCCGAACGCTGCCCATCCGAGTTGGATTCTTCGGGCGACCTCCTTGCCTAAGTTGGACTTACCTAACTGAACAATCTGTCCAAGATAGGTGTAATGGTCAACAACAAACGAAAGTATCGTTCCCAATGATTACCGGTACGGGTACAACATGGACATTGGACATGACTTTTGTCTTGTCCATGTTCATTTTAAATACCCTAATACATACTCGGGTGTATTTGTACAATATGTAAATAAATACCTATAGGCAAGTTCGGACGTGCATCGCCTACCTATTGGATGAATCAGCCAATTACCTGTTTAAGGCGTTGCAGTCAATTCAGAACCGTGCCAAGAAGCTTATCAGCAACGTGTAGTTAAAACTAATTGGCGCAAAGTTGCTGGTCTATAGTTTTTTTATCAAATACATTTTGGAGGGTATGCATCAGATCACACACATCACATCATCAGCCAGTAAACGTCCACTGCTCAACAAAAACTTCCTCTTTGAGAGGGGTGTTGCCATAATCCCCACGCTTGGCAGGTGGCTTGGGGATCGCAATACGTTCACCGTGTACTAATAGAACGCTGCTGCCTATCCTCCGGTGGTTCTGATTGCAGTTTTAGGTCATATACCCGTGCATCAGATCTGCATGGTATAATTCCCTCCTACCCATTTTTCTATCGGATCGGAATGCCAGAGTGGGTAGTTGGGCACGAAAAGTTAATAACATTTCATGGTTGATATTTCGAAAAGCCGTACGAAGCGCTTTGATTCCACTTTTATTGTGCGAATCGATAGACAGTGGAATGCGCTACCTGAATGGGTGTTCCCCAATAAATACTAGATCTTCAATTCGTGAGTAAATGATTTTCTTCTAGGCACGCGTGCTCCACCAGAGACCGCGTCATCCCTCAGGTGAGATTATTGTCAAACGCAAACCTATTCTTCAATAAAAAAAGAAAGGTAAAAACCAATGCACCTATCATGTTCATACATAATAGGCAATGTAAAACGATACAAATTTCTTTATCGTGTCGTGGAGATATTGAAAGCCAATCTCAATTATATATATTTTCACTTAAGTTATGGAAAGAGCATAATCATAAGTATTTTGTGATCTTCAACTTTCTAAGAAAAATATTTTTCATTCCAATACTGTCAATTTTTTTTTCGTAGCAGGAGCGTAGCTGCGTATCGTAGCATCCCGTAGCAGCAACCACAAGCGGGAAGGAAATACTAAAGCTTGTCATTCACTCAACGTCTTAACCAAAGTGATATTACGGAAGACGAATGGCAGCCGGGTTTGTTTCTCTACCTATTTATCGTACATTATAATGTAGTACCACGAGCAGGTACAAACGGCAGTGGTTTATATAGTGGGTATTCATTGCGAAGTTGAGTAAAGACGGCAGTGGTTTATTAACTCGTAGAATTCATCGCGAAGTTACGTAAAAGGTAAAGACTGCGCTTTTGCCTCGGGTAAATCAAAGTGCTTTATGTTTACGCAGTGCTTTGCATTTAAAGTAGCTCTAGCTAGAGCTCTAGTTTATCTTGGTGAGGTATTTATTCTCTTCGTAAAATTAAAACAGGTTTCAAATACCTGTTGCTTCTACAGCGGCCACACAAGCGTACATTTATCTACAGTTCAACAAGTACAAAATTGATTTTTATTAAATAGTTTATAATCTTTAAACGGCTGAACAGATTTCCTTTAATTATAGCTCTCAAGAACTCTCGATCAATTCAAATTTCAAACCAAACAAACTAAATCAAAATATATGGTACTATTCCTCCCAGAAATGCGGAAAAATTTAAAATTGCGGGTACCACTGCGTGATTCAACTAGTACCTCCCAATATTTCCCAATCCTCGAGTTTTACGTGCGTGACCGCAATCAAAGATTACATGACCGGCTCATGTTGCCGAGTGTCTCAGTATCACCCGGTTTTTTGGTCGCAATAAATCACACACCATACAGATATTTTCAGCGGGCTAAGTGTAGCCTCCGCTCCCTTTCCTGTAATTTATTATACCTACTGAAGGCGCTAATAGGCCATAGGGGGGTATTAGTGGCCTACTCTATTTTCCCAGGAGTGCGTTAATCAAAGTCAGGAGTGGTGAGAAACGTTAACCCGGAACGTAACAAATGTAACAACATCGAAGATACAAAGTGCCGGGATGGATGTTGGGGAGTTTTCTTTGAGTGGTTGTTTGTTATTTCTACGTCATTTGGTGAAGGAAGTCGGTCACAGAGATACCTACTACCTAATTTTTATTAGGAACTGCGTCCCGCTTTTTCATCCGCGTGGACAATCTCACAGGAACCGTATATTTTTATTTGAAAACATGGTTTTCACACGTTTTGTATATAATGTATGCATGAGAATTACGCACGTAAGTTTAAGCAAGTTATTCCAAGTATATTTTCAACTGTCATTTGCGAGTAATCCCCGCATAATATAAACAAAAGAACCGTAAATTTTTCCGAGATAAAGAATCCTGTCACTTTGCGATCCTCCAACTATCGCTATAAATAAAATCGTGTGTACGACATGATTTTATTATTATTTATACATTATTACATAATTAATCTGTGAAATGAGAACAAACAAACACACTTTCGTATTTATAATGTTAGTATTAGCATATACTTCGATCAAATAAACAGGATATTGCACCAACCGCCCGACCGCGGTCTACATAACTCCATAACTCCGCTAAAACACGCCGGCGCAGCAGTTTGCATTCAGTTACTCGTTACCTAGCGATGCGTTAACACGACGTGCCATAAAAATGTTTAGCTATATGCAGTACGTATTAAGAAACGTGTTACTTTTTTTGCAGTGCCTGTAAGGCGTGCGAAATTCTCTGTTTAGGTATTTGATTGAAGAGTATGTAAGTAAATAAGTATTATCACATATTTATCATATAAGTATAGTATATGATACGATAGATATGAATACTTTATGCCACCATCTCGCCTTTTGCTAAGCAAGTAAGTACGATAGGTAACCCTTGTGCGTACCCCCGGGCTATGTCTCTACATTTCTAAGTCAATAAAATTTACGTTAGATATATACTTTCCTTTGAAGCCATATCCAAAATGTTCCTTGTCAGATGCAGATCGTCCGCTCTTTGATGTCCAGATTCCAATAACTACATAGATTCGATGTCCGAGTAAACAACGCCTTGGACAGGAAATTGGGAAGGACATCAAATACCTACAAAATATTTATGAGATGTAACATTATTTATTTGTTACATTATTGATTTCATAGATATAGAGAACAATATCATTTAGTCCAATACTATGTTGGGGCTGTTACTGAATGAAGAAAAATGGTCTTTAAATGCACGTTCCAAGCTTGAAGCTATGGTCTCCCGCCCGATTATGGTCTACGCGCTCTTTCACACATTTTGAACATTTTTAAAGATGAAAATCATTGGGGTGAATTTGAAAACGTTTTAAAGACGACGGAAGACATCGAAAAAATACAATGTTAGTTCATTAAAAAACCCATTTTTTCATCTTCAAATAATTATGTTAAATACGTGCGAGCTCGATAGCTTTTATAGAATGCGGACTCTTAATAGATATGCAGCAATTCTACTATAGAATTCAATAAAAGGTAAACTGCCTTCACAGCACTCGTCACGATAAAGTGAATATTCGCGTACCTATTGTATGTAGCCAAGTCGTCACGATAGTAACTCGTACATTTCAATGACATTCGCGCTGAATTTCATACAAGTATGTTCCGATGTATGCCAGATGTATGCGAACCAGACTTCGAAAAAGTTACTCGTATATGTACGTATACGTACATTTGCGCTTAATTCATGTTTCGGTGGGTAGATTTTCATTTTTTTCATTGTACTCGTACATTTTTGTGCCCCAAATGGGTATACCAGGCGCACAGTTCTTTTTACAAGCTTTTATTTAGTATCCCTGTCACCTGTCTGTCTGTAATTAAATATTGCAAGTTAAATTTGACCCACATTCCAATTTCCGATTGAACTGAAGTTTTGCATTCACCTCTGGGGTTCTGGTGACAATACAATGTACAATTATTGTACATTGTATTACCTATTATAGGTACCCAATATTGTAATATTTTCAAAATAGCTGCCAAAATAAAAGTAAAAACATTTCACTAATACAAATTAAAGATTGTTTTTTTTTTTTAAGTTTGATTATTACCAGCATTAACAAAGAGCATTTATGAAGTTTTAAATACAATTAAGCTAATACAGGTTTACATAGAACGGTTGCACTTAAAAGTAGGTCCTTGTACTCATTAATCATTATGAACAAATTTTACTAAGGGAACAATCCTAAAATCGTAATTGTTTTATCTGTTCCATACATTAAGACTGAGCGACATTGTCTATGGAACAGCCGAGTTTTTGTTTTTGACTTCAGGGTTGGTCGCATAGTAAAGTTCTTCATATTGATGAGTACATTAAACTCCTTTCGATTTAGTACTAACTACCACCGTTCTGTGTAACTAGGCATAGGGTTTAACTACTCGCTCCCCAGTTTTAGTATAGGCATAAAATGTGACGCCTAACTTTTAAATTAATTGAACAATTAGAATAAAATAACATACGGTTAGTTCCCGACGACTCTGACAATTTATAACACTGTTTCATATGTAAATTTTGTTAATTTCAGTTTGTAGTGTTGGTGCCAACAGCAAAGTGCGCGTAGCCAAATAGGTTAAACTTTTAGTTAGGAGGGCTGCCAATTGAATACTAGAGTAGGTTAGTAAGTAAATAGGCACTTTATATGATTAAGATAAGAACTTAGATTCGATGGTCCTGTCTGTTTTGTACGTTAAACTCGGTCTAAGGTCGTTATCGACGGTTCTTGCTCCGACAGTATTCCTATCAATGCTGGAGTTCCGCAAGGTTCTGTTTTATCGCCGACGCTGTTTATTCTCCATATCACTGACATGTTGCAAAGCAGCAACATCTATTGTTATTCGGACGATAGCACCACTGATGCAGCTTACTGTTCGTGCAAACACCTTACAGGCCGTCGTTGAAGGAAGTAGGAACAAACTAGTGTCTCAAGATGAGGCCTCGATTGAGCAGGTCTCGGATTGGGGAGACCGGAGAACTGAATCTTGTTTAGTTCAACCCAACGAAGACACAGGTTTGCGCGTTCACCGCAAAAAAAAATGCGGTGTCCTCGTTTTCAGAACACTTCTCTCAAGGTTTTGGAGAGTATCGGAATTCTGGACGTTGAAATTTCTGCAAATGTACAGTTTCGCGGTCACATCGCAAGTAAGGACAAGCTTGCTTCCAAGAAACTTGGTGTTCTCAACAAGGCGAATCGGTACTTTACGTCGAATCGAAGGCTTTTGCTTTACAAAGCGCAAGCTCCGACCTCACATGGAGTACGGCTCCCATCTTTGGAACGGAGTCCCTAAGTATCAACTTGAGCCTCTTGATGCATTGCAGCGTAGAGCTGAAAGAATTGTCGCCGATCCCAAGCTCATACCGAACACTTATAGCCGTTCAACATGCGCAGAGATGGTCGGTCTCTCTGTATCTTTTATCGCTTTTACAACGGGTAGTATTCTGAAGAACTGTTCAATCTGATGCCGGTGACACGGTTTTATAATTGCACTAGCCGCCACCGCCTGAAAGTTCATCCAAATATCATAAATCATTGGAAATCGCACACTGTGCGATTCACACGATCTTTCTTGCCTCATACTTGCAAAATGTGGAATAAGCTACTTTCCGCGGTGTTTCCAAGAAGCTACAACATAAAGTTCTTCAACAACTCCTTTTTGTTTGAACAACCTAACGTTTTGTGGTTTGGGTTTCAGGCGCGTTAATATAGTCTTAAAGGGTCGGCAATGTATTTTCATAAATACGTTGCATCTGGTGATAAAACTATCCATAGGTGACGGTGACTGCTGACCATCAGGCAGCCTGTCTGCTTGTGTGCCACCTATGGCATTAAAAATAACCTAATAGTAACAAAAGGATTTTTTTAAACCACGTACTTTGATTACTTACGCTTGGTTTTTGAACTTGGGCCTGTAGCAGGTATACCCGATAGGTATAACCTAGATAATGTAATGCAAATTAAATATCAGCAACGTTAGAGATCAACGAAGTGTGAATTTTCTGAAAGTGATAAATCTATGTTCTGTTGTTTATAACGAAATTTTCGTTTCAATATCTTTTAAATTGTCGAAGAAGGTTTTTTTCAACAAGTTTTTCTTTTCTAAGACAGCCATTTCTTCATTTAGTATGTTATGATTGAAATAATAACTAAGTTTTATCACTTTTTGAATTCATATTTAGTGTTATTATATTTTCGAAAATGTCAATGTGTAAGACAGAGCCCTGGAGCGGGCAGAGCCCACCTAACGCGCCTTATTAATTTTTCTAAATAACTAGTAGGTACTAGCATGCATAGAAAATAGAAATAATAGCATTATTTACTCGTATAACAGCTAGTGTGTCAATATAATGGAATTCTTGAGAGATACATGTTTTCATTCCGGCACAGCAGGGATTTCCATTTTCATAAAATACAAAGGAGACAGGGACACAAAACAGAAATATAACATGAGAGCTGGAGTAAATTTGTTCTCAAAAATATATGTAATATATCGTTTTTTAAATACGTCTGCGAAAATACTTATTTATGGCATTATTTGAGATATAAAAATTTATCGATTGAGGTGCTGAACATTACCCGCGTTTTATGAACTTTTTCACTCATATTTATGTACTACGTATTATCTATCATTTTTGTACGTTTCTTATCGCTCGTAAAGTGAAATAGAATTAATCGTTTCTAGTTCACTAAAACAAGTAGTACGCATAGATTTCGGTGATAATAATATGCAGGGTTACGCATATAGAATGTACTAAGCCCGAAAGGAGGTTATTGTACTAATAATAATGAACAACTTTTACTATGGGACCGACCATGAAATCGCGAAAAAATCAGCTGTTTCATACATTTTGTCGAGCATCAATGACCGTTTTCTATGGAACAGTTAATTTCGTTTTTTTTTTACATAGCATAGATCTACTTTTGGCCACCAACTCGCCTGATGGTAAGCGACGGTGTGGCCGCACATTGATCTAGAAGAAATCTATTCACTCCAGCCTTGAAGATGCCTAGTAGATTGTAGTTCTCAGGAAACAAGGAGGACGGCAGGGAGTATAATGTTTCTACATAATACAGGCTGTTTGATAGCTGGGTGTAGAGCAGTGAGGGGATGATAGCTTCTATCGTTTAGAGAATTTTGAGCTGTATTTGTGTGTTACCAAGTATAATCCTTTTTAAGTTTTTTTGAGGAATACACACCCGTCTTTTAAATCCCTCACTCTATCTAAATCATGTGTAATAGGCGCAATCCAGTGTTTTCATTTCGTCAGATTTTTGTTTCGTCAGAAATACTACTATTACTACCACTTTGTACTATCATAGCCATGATGTAGGTATGTGATCCTTTTATAGCTTTGCACTCAACTACCTCACATCCTATCTATATAACTGCAGATAAAACAAAGGACAAAATCAAACCTAAAGAATTTTGACAATTTGGGAAACACGAGGCGCGGATGTGGTTGCCTACTGATATTCGCCATCAGTTCTGCGTTACATGAAACTTGATTTGGCACACAATATTTGTACAATGTTGGTGTTGTATTCATTTTACTTATTGACGTGGGAATATGAAATCGTTAGATAGGTACTTTTTTGGAAATATCAGTCACTATAACTGAGAGGTAACTGACTCCTACAATGCAGGTAATCTACCTAGCATCGTAGATCACATCATCAGCCAATTAACGTCCACTGTTGGACAAGGCCTCCCTCATAGAGAGGGGTGTTGCCATAATCCCCACGCTTGGCAGGCGGCTTGGGGATCGCAATACGTTCACCGTGTACTATTAGGACGCTGCTGCCCATCCTCCGGTGGTTCGCAGTTTTAGGGCATCGTAGATATCTACGCCTAATTTTTATTTATTATGATTTAGAGACAAATAATAACCAATATATAAAACCGACTTCATAAAAATGCCAGAACTGGATCAAGTTGGCCACACGGGAAGCACCAGCTTTCAAATAAAAAAAAATCATCAAAATCGGTTCACCGAGTTGAAAGTTCTGAAGTTACAAACATTAAAAAAAAACAGTCGAATTGAGAACCTCCCCCTTTTTGGAAGTCGGTAAATAAATATTTTGTATTATTCGTTTACACTATTAGGTTAATTGTTAGGTAGTCTACGAACTGGTGGAAAAAATCTTGAAATATTTCAACAAAATTTTATATTGTTGTTGAAATTGAACTACTTAAAGGAAATTAATCTTGCTGAGAAGATTTGGGTCGCACATTTTACTCTAGTAATTTCCGGCTTAATTCCAATTTCTATACAATAAATAAAGGAGAAGAAAATCGGTAGGTACTTTTAAACAAGGCAAAGAGAAGCTATAATTATTTCCAGAGGTACCTACATCTGCTTGTTGGACTTTAGGTTAAGACGATAATAAAAGTAGTAAAGTTTTGGTACATTTGCTAACGCTCGTCCCGTCGTAAATCTTAAACGAGCCACTTTCCCCATAATTGTTCTTGTTATTCGATCGGCTAACTTCCCTTCTCTTTGGCAAAGAAGTGTAGAGACAATCTAATAATGTTATCAGTTAAATGCGTAGAAATCGCAAGTAGGTACTTACTACACACATCTTATATATATTTTTTGTACCATCTTCTGATGGTCACAGAAAAATCCAAACATATTCTTAATAGTAAAAATGAATAATATATCGGATTGTCTACTGGATAGTGTTATACCTTTGCGCAATTAGAGCAATGGTAGCCGAGCGGTAGTATGTGCGCTTTAGAATCTGACGGCACCAGTTTCGATCCTCAGCACTGCACCAATGACTTAATAATGGGCAGTTTCAATGGCGTCGCTCAAAAACGGTGAAAGTAAACACCGTGAGGAAACCGATATTTATTTATTTGCGATCAATTGCTTGCTGCGCTTACAGCGAAGCCAACGCGCACAGCAAGCCAAAATTATATAAGTAAATATTATTAAAAAACATACATTATATGACATTCACCAACATTCATGCACTGGGCTAGCATGGTGGATTAGAGTCCATCCTATCTCTCTCTGAGAGAAGGCCTGTGTCCCAGTAGTGTGAACATTGTAGGCTGACAATGATGATGAAACTTTTGAAGCAGTTTCAGTGGGGCAATTATTAGCGATTATTGCGTCCCGAAACGTTTTCTGGCAAGCAATATTTGTGTTTATCCATTACGGACTGTAAGTGAATGAGAAGTAACTGAAAGAACAAGAACAATAAGAAAGCTTCTCATGTCTTCAGTATTCGTTTAGTGAATTTATTTCGGACGGATTCCTCGCTCGTCGCTGGGGAATCCTTGTCTCCGGTTTCGATATTGAAATTATGATAAAACAGCAACATAATACAACCACTGGGATATAAAAATGAGGATGGTGTTAGCGACGAGACGTAGATTCCGTTTAATGCTAAAGTGCATTGTACGGATTTACGGAGCTTGGATTTGAGGGGGAAAGATTACCTCCGTTACCCTCTTTCTCTCATTATAGGAATGTCACCAGAGTGAGAGTGAACGAGATAATCTCGAGCGCTCCAGAATACCTTACAGACGTAGGTAGAGAGATCCATTGTGTGGACAGATATGAGCGACATTGCCAACTAGCTAGTTAAAGTTCATCGTCTTTTGGGACGCATAGATTTTATTAACATCATATGTTCGTGGAATGTTTCAAAGATGTTCTCAGTTGTAAAATGTCTATCAAATGCTTTTACAATAACGAGTAAATGCACTCAAGCAACTAATGTCTATCCATAAACCAACTCGAATGTAAGTTACTTTCTATCACTTGTTTTTAAAGACCAAAAAATACCGCTATCCGTATTTCAACTCATTTTATTATACCTAGCAGGTTTATGACTCACCTAGGTTATACATAAATTTCCATTCCAGACCTGAGTCCCAAACGTAGGTATTATGACTAACCAATGCTTAATGGCCTCAGAAGTACGGCAACATTAAAAAAAAGCTTTATAACTTACTTAAAATGACCTTTACTAACTAATCAATACGCCTAGAACACGCAAATCCGACCATCTCCTTGTTCTGGACTCCAGGTCCATACCGCTTTATGTAGAAGTCTGCGAAAAGAATGACGAAGAGCACCAAGTTGGACAACCCGACCCAGTAGGTACCAGCGTGCATAGGGCACTGAGAGATGTACGTCTGGATCACAAGATGCGTGGATACTAGCACGAATTGAATCTGTAAATGATACGAGTTAATTTAAGACTTTAGACGACTCATTTGAGTACTAAGTCTTAAAAGGTCGAGTCTGTTCAAAAAGAGAGTGGACTTAGCCAAAAGGAGAACTACTTTAAAATTCAATGGCAATCCGCCTCTGCCATCTGAAAAATGACAAACTATCATCGTTTTGTTTTGTTGAGTGAATTTGCGTGTTATTTATTGAGATATTTGTCCATTTAACCACAGTCCAAGTACACTATCTTTCTGAACAGACTCTATGTTAATTTTGTTGTTAAAGACGACGGTGCTGCATTCAACCATCCCCAAAGCATGCTTGCTTTCTGTTACCCTCTTCCTAGGCTAAATATCGAAGGCAAACCATGGGTAAAGCAATCATAATAGAAATAACATAATCAACGTCTAAGCACTGATCTTAACATCTTGGTTGTCAGCAAGAGCTAGGTAGTCCAGATAGATTTATCGTTAGAGTGCTGGAATAATTTAAGCTTTCAGCGCCTTTATTAATAGATCAAAACTCTCTAAATTTTGTTTTAAAAGTCAATCCCGTAATCTTTATTTTAATAAGCAAAACTTTGTGCGTGCAATGAAATGAAATCTCTTCTCTTAGCAATAAATTTTTTACGCGAATAAGTCCGCGTTTGACCACTAATTCGCCTGTTGGTAAGCAACATGTTTATATTTGTATTACTGAGCTACTTTCTACTTGCTATTCTGTCTGAAAAACTGTGGCAATGTGATCTTTATTACCATTTATTTAGAGCAAGTTCTTCAAATCATTCCACCTACATAATGAATAAAGACTCTTGTAAAGCATTCACCACGAGGTACGAGGTACTGAGGCATGACTTGGACGTGACATTGTTTAACTTTGCTTGACTATGACTATACTTTTTTGATGCTATCTCTTATAACTTGAAATCGTTTGAATGTTACTGGCAAATGTAAAGACGTGCGATGCCAAATCGTTTCAGGAGGAAAAAAATACAAACCAATTGCATCATGGTGACATATTTCTTCCACCAAAGATACTTGGTATATGCGGGCCCCATCGCAGATATTCCATAATACGTGTACATGATCGTATGTATGGCACAGTTGAGCACCGCCATGAATGCCCAGTGATCGCTCGGATCATACTTCAGTGATGACCACGTAATGATCACCATAAACACGTGGTGGTACACGTGAAGGAATGTGATCTGACTTCGCTTTTTACGGAGAACAAAGAGGATTGTGTCGAACAAGTCGATGATTTTGGTTATCATGTACTTCCAGTAGAGTGCTGCGACGGTCTGGAAAAGTAGAACACGCTACATTAACTTCTCAGTACCCAAGTTTTTCTCTTGCGCTGCAGGAATGGATTTAACGTGACAGAGGCTCTAGGCAAGCACCTCGTCAGCGCCCTTCTGGTTATATTGAAAAGGGCACCAGAGGGACGGTGACGAGGGCCCCCCCCCCCCCTCGTCACTCACTCATCGTCACTCATCGTCACTCGTCTGTCGTTTAGGTTCAAATAATAATATGAAAAAAGTCATCATTATCACCATTTCAGCTAAAGACCTCCCCCATCGATCTCAGAAAAGGCTGGTTGGAAGTGGCCTGCATGCACTGCATTTTTATTAAGAAAAAAGTATGCCAAAAGAATTACTTTGTCGCGTCTACGCTTGTGTCGTATCGAGAAAGTCCTTAGGAAGAATTTTCTTCGAAGGAGAGCACAGACGTCGGTGCTCCATCTAATAACTCTGTCAAGTAACTAAGGCGCACTACATCTAAAAAGTGCATTTTTACGCGAGTGGGTGCGCCAGTCCGTTATTCCGTCCTTCGCCCCCTGCTTCCTGGCGTCGTAAGGCACTTGCGTACAAGTACTTGCCTTAGGGTTAATCCACCACTGGTGCACTGACTAAACCTAATGTGGGCAATTCATCGCATGAATTCACTGTACCTTGGAAAAGACCGCCGTATGCGGTTGAAATTTAAACTATAGTTGAAATCATTTCCGTGTAACCAAAACACTACCTACTAATAAAATGAGTCGTTGAATAACTTACGTAAACCGTATAATCGTCATAATTACAATTCTTCGGAAACAGACCCTTGTCCATTATGTAAGATAGAAACTGTAACAGAATTTAAACAATTATTTGATGCGATGGTTACATTATGTACTTACCTGCAATGTCGTAATGGTAAATATAGTACTTATTTATACTTAAGATCTCCTAGGCCAAAAATATTTGCATAAAAATTACTAAGGCGCCCACACCCACATTATTTGTGGTGTGGACAACGGGCAGGGCATACATATTTCACTTGGCTGTACCAGGGGCCATTTTTTCATCCCGTGTGTCACCTCAAGATAACTGGGTGTACTAGGGATTCCTTTTAAATTTTGGCTCTAATCGTTATGTAAAGTTCAAGTGTAAAGTTAACGGAATATTCAAAGTCAATAATTTAAAGTTTTAGTAAATAAAAATTCATAATCTCAGTCAAAGTCAAGCAAAGCAAGTCACGATCAAGACCATAAGTCACGCCCTGAAAGTGGTAGATACTTTACTAAACTCGGTCCTAGCATTTATTTACTATGACAGCTGCAATAACATTGTTAAAAAAAGCTAAAAGAAAACCATGAATTCAGAACACTTTTGCTAGGTTTTTGAACGTAAGACTGTATGTAGCAGGTACGCGATATACTTTAGTAAAATATTTAAAAAAATTATTATCTAGCGTTCAATGTTATTACAGCTGTCAGAGCAAATAATAGAGCATACCGTATGGAAATAACTTAGATGCTTATATGGCATTTTGAAGAGCCCAAAAAGAAACGTTTACTCATATTTTTCAATTAGAAACATCGTAAAACAGTATTAGTAGGCAGAAAATATTCTCTTACCCGATAAGCTAAAACAGCGGAATTAACAACTTTGAACCCGTTGTAAACAATTAACAGCGGTTTTATTTGAAAAGGACCCCGCCTCTCCATAATGTAGGGCCCTATCTTGAACACAAACATCAAGTATGCGAACAGTACGAACACAAGCTCGTTTGGGTCGCTCATTGGCCATTTCTCCACAAAGTGTACTGAAACATTGTATTAAAATTGAAAAAAAAAAACTATTTGACACTTAGAACTAGGTACTTAAAATCATTAAAATCAATATCAATTATATTCAGCAATATAATCTGCCTTTAAATCGACTTCAAAAAAAGACGACGAAAAAAACAACGAACATAGACACGAACGAACATTTTGTATGGGTTGTTTTGTTGCCTGAAATAAATTAATTTGAATTTGAATTTGAATAGAACCGTCCCTATGTTCCACTGTATATTTTTTATAATGTATGTTCACAGATTTCTCCGCCAACTGTTGACCAATTAAAAAAAAAAAAACTACTGTTCGGTAATATACTTCCAATTTGGTCCCATTGTCACTAAGTCAGGATCTGACGATGGGATGCCAGGGAAATCCAGTGCAACCCTCAAAATTTGTAGGCATTTATTATGTTTTTCATATATTTTTGAAGTCGGTTTTTAATGTGATCCACTTGTTAATAGTCCTCTGCTGGACTTAGGCCTACCCCCGAAAGGGCGATTGGTTCATATCCACCGCACGCTGGCCCAGTTGCGGGTTGGTGGATTCACATACGCCATTGAATTTCTTTCTCGTCCGCATTCCTGGTTTCCTCACGATGTTTTCCTTCACCGAAAAGCCAGTGGTATGGACATTCGTACATAAACTCCAAGGAGCAAATTGGTAAGGGTTGGGCTTTTTAATTAAAAATATTCTATACTTATTCGAAATAACACTAAAATATAAAATTAAACCAATCGAATAAACCTCGCATCGCAGCAGGCATAATTGCCAAAATGCTGTGTTGAATTGCAACACTAATGCGTTGAGCAAAGTACCGCGGCCAGCATTTTGGTCACAAGATGTTTCAAACAGACATGGTAATAATTATTTCAGGCCTTCTTAAAGATAATGCAAAATTGATAAAAAAAAACACAGGTTTTTTTTATTTAAAACTGTTGAAAATGTGCGAAAGAGACAGACAGACCTGACAATGATAAATATTTAGCACCCGGCCTCCACGGTCTTAAAATTTAAAATGTAAGTAAATAAATTTCCTTAAATACTTAGGTTATTAAATTGAATAAAGTTCATTAAATAAATATGTCTATGCTACTCAGACACATAATTTGCTTAAATCACAACGTGTCGTATGACCTAAATTAACCGGACAAAATCGACAATGCCAGAGTACAATTATTATTATCTTTCATGTCCAAATTTTCACCATACCGCATAAAAGCTTAACGCAAAAACTTCGGCAAATTTAATAATTTTTCACGCACATTATGAAACTTTCCGCAACACCAATGAACTAACTCCACATGCAAATAAAGCGTGGCAGGTTCGTCTACGGGATAATTCCGACAAGAGGCATTAAGCCTGATGCGTTCGCAGTTCGCACCCGCCACGCAACCTTACCGTATCTCCTTTGATTGATTAATATGAGCAGTGCAACCTACAGTTCGGCCGCTGAGAGAGTACCTACGTATGACAGCTGCAATAACGTTGTAAAATTTCCAAATATAAACATGTTCGTTTAATATTTTATTGTAGTATATCGGCTACCACCCAATCTTATAATCAAAAACATAGTAAAAGTGATCAGAATGTACTATTTTCGTTCAGCTTTCAACTGTCAGACGCATTCTTTCTGCGACCGCACTTTAACCGTTCAGCTTTGATTATAATATACATAATCAAAGCCGTTCGGATAGGTATTGATGATTAATAGTTGAAGTGAGTAGGTAGATATAATCTGAATGGAACTTGGAATGGTTTCCACTATTTCAAGACTTGATAGCGAAAACTCATTAAACTTTTCGGAAATACCACACGCTTACTCAAATAGGTGCCAATTTCACACACGCAAGTAAATTTCTTTGAATATGGTAAATTCCTATTAACCTTTAAATCGATAACAAAAGTCTACACCTAAATAATAGTTCTCGGAAAACGACTGATATTAGAATAAAGTGAGTGAGAAAAAATAGATTTTATTAATCATTTGAGCGGATTCACTTACAACGGCCCTTGGGTAATTGTAAACTTGCTTTGAAGCACCAAGTCATTGTGAATCTCTCTTTTTATATGAAACTTAAACCCAGGCTTTTTAAGGATTTCTTTGATTTAGTCAACGTGCACGAGTCGCCTATTGGCGTATTTTAGTTTATGTATCTACTCATCAAAGAGCTTTGTCAAAGAGAATATATGATAAACTGATAAACTAGTCTAATTCACGGCCATTAATTATTTCAAAATGATTTATAGTTTGACATCTTGACTTTTAAATTGTCAAACGGTAACGGAACTAACCTCATTGCGCCAAGAAAAAAAAATTTTCATCAAGCAGCAACTGCTTGACTAAAAGTTTTTTTATTGATCACTCAATCTTTTCGTAAAGTTCCAATTTGTTTTGTGGTTTTGATGTTATGATTTTGAAGGAGTACAGTACAGTTTTGAGTATAGTGACGACGCTATAATGGACCTCTTTAGTAAAACTACGACAAAAAAATATATTTAAGAGTGAGAGAAAGGAGGAAAGACTAATGTAAGGAGGTTGGAAAACTCCGAAGCTTTTACTGTAGTAGGTATGGCTATCAGGTACTATACTTATCTAGTGCACACGGTAAAATGTTTGAATGAGATAGAAAAATTAAATATGTATAATCGTAAGAGAAAAAAAGTAATATACAATTAGAACGACGCCTTTAGTTTCTATTGACATCCTTACATGTACGATAGCTCTGTGATATAGCTACGATCCTAAACTCATTGTATAGCTACAATGACTACAATAGTTACGTTTCTTCGAACATTTGACACAGGACTAAATCATGTGACGGATTTTATTCTCTTTATTATTCTGTGGTTTGACACGCTTTACCTACTTAGCTATTCATCAAACTACAATAGCGAATCATTCGATCAAAAGGTATCCATTTCACTGAAATTTCCTCCCTTGCCTAATCTCTACCGATTGTTTCAATCTACTATCCTGAAATTAGAGATCGTCAGAACTATCTATAGGTCTTCATTGTTTAGAAACGATCTCCAATTAGTTTAGTTTTTTTATGATTCGTTGATAGGCGATGTTAGTTGTTAAAATATGTACATTTTTTTGCTCGTAAAATAATCCTAAGTACCTACCTATCTAAGTAATTTAGTTATAACGTAGAGAGATAACCGAAACGAAATTATTTGCGTAAATGGGTAGATTTATTTTACGTTTTATATATTTATTTTCTATTCTTATACACTTCGGACATGTGGCCTTAGTACGTTTAGTACGAGAACTTGCGAAAAAGTTATCGTTACGTAAACGATAGCAAAATGTATGATTTTTTTTACAGCGCCTCTATCGGACGTGAAAGGAAACTGAATTTTTCATACATTTGCTATCGCTTACGTAACGGTAACTTTTTCGCAAGTTCTCGTACTAACCCCACAGACGTCTAACTTGTGCAAATAGAGAAGGATGTACGTATCGTTACATATACGAGTCCCGCTCTAGCACGCACGGCCTTTAAAGCAGGTTACTTGTACCGTGGGCAAGGTCCATTACATTGCTAAACTCGGTACAAATAACAGGCTAAGCGAAGGCGATATAACTAAATACATTACACATATGTACTGAAAAAATAGATTAAATTGGGTGAGAAATCTCTGATATATGAGCGTTTACAGTTTTTGGTGGGGATAGAGAGCGGATGCTCGTCCCTTTTTCGCAAAGCGTGTGTTAGTTAAGTATAGCGTTTGTAAGGAGCGCGCACGACTTGACATTATCACGCTCTCCGTCTAGTCTGAAATTAAAATACTTATACTTAGATACCTAATTTATGTATTCTTGAACAAATTTTGATATTGTTTTCTTTGTTGGACTCTATTTTATGATCAGCTTTTTTTGTGAGATATAAAAAAAATAGGACTCAAGCCTATTATCATCGCTTTCACGTGTTGTAGGTACTTCGTAGCACGGACATTGAGGTTTTCTGGGGTTTTCAACGTACGACTGGCTCGTGGTAATAGGTAGTAGCAGGCAGGTAGTACCCGTGGAGCAACTACTTTGTACAACTATAATCCTTTTCAAATAGCAAGGCACTTGACAACCATCTCTAACAGACTAGTTTTCACTACTAGTTTTCATAGTAGCGCTTAGTTATATGTTTTCGCCGCAAAATGTAAATCTTTAATTTAGTTCTGTGACGTCACATTCCATATTTACGAATCAGGTTAAATACTATCGTAATCTCAAACCAACTATCAACTGCCATGCTTTTTGAAACGGACTATAGTTTTGCAGTAGGTAGCGATACTTCAGTGAAATATTAAAAATAAAATATTTTTATTCAGTTTTTTTTACAATGTTATTGCAGCTGTCAGAGCAGATAAATGTTTGGACCAAGAATAATTGTAATGAATTAAATTAATTTTTGAATAATAGGCTTTCGTTCGACCACCAACTCGTTTGACCTCGCCTATTGTTAAGCCATGATGCATTCTACGATGGAGCTCACTTGCCTAGAAAAAATAGATTCACTCGCAAAATCAATTCAAATTCAAATTAATTTATTTCAGGCAACAAAACAACCCATACAATTCATTAAAAAGATAATCAATACATATACAAATAAACTAAGGTAATAAATCAAATTCACAGTGACACAATACAATTCCAAATAATAAGTTAATAAGTAATGTCAAAAATCAATAAAAATCAATCAAATGTCAATATATCCAGATTATAACTATCATAGATTTAGGATGTCAAAAAAAATTTTTGGTCTATGATAACTATATACTAGGAATACCGATTTAGGCAGCATATTCCAAAGTCTAGCGATTCAAATAATAAGCACATATTGAAAGCGTCTTATTCTAATTTATACTACGCTTTTCGTCCTCGAAATTAGTATCTGTAGATTTAGTATACACATGTAGTCTCGTCTTTGTGGCACCACTCTTGCACTAATGTTGAGAGAATGTAGTAAAGAAAAAATATATCTTCTGTATGAGGGTATTAAGTTGCACTTACATAGATATAGTTTAAAATAAGTTTATACTTTCGCAATTTGAACAAATGACTTTAGAATAAATGTTTCTCGGGATATATCGCGTATTATTTTATTTAGGTATAAATAGTTACCATTCGCTCTACGTTTCGACCATGTTACAATGGCCCTGGTCACAAAACTCCACAGACTGGAAACTACTGGTGAATCCGGCGAGAAGAACGGGTGTTGTGTTCTCCTACCCTTACTTGCTCATGAAAAATCGCAAGGTTCTCACTACGACACACAACACTTACTGTATCGGTAAATGTCCTAGTGCGTGATAAGTCCCAATAACTTATAACATAGGTAGGTATAGTTTCTATGAAATCTAGAGAAGTTTGCATCCTTATTAGTTTTTGGACTATAGACTGATAGACTGACTGAATATTCAGAAAATATTCAACAATGAGAAAAGCTTAGATTTGCTTAAAATATACGTACGTTTATGTACAGTATTTTTAGGCACACAAATCCCACAAGCGTTGAAAACAGAAAATCGAAAACCATCGCTTATGAACACGATAATAACAAATGTTGTTAAATTGTTTGCACAATTTTTCGGGACCACAAAGTATATCATGTTGGTACATTTACTATGTAAACTTTATCTCATGATCCAATTTTCTTTTGAGGATCCTTCGGGTTTATACCCAATCAATTTACTGCGGCAAAGATCAAACAATGAAACCATAAAAAAGACGAAAGCCGATGCCTGAAAATAACTGCGAAGGATTCTGAATTATCCCCAGTACAATAGAGAAAGCTTTTTAAATTAGATCAAATCCTATTCATAATAATTGGACCTCTAAAACCTTTTCTTTTGAATAAGTATTCCGATTTCATATTGGTTAAACAGATACGTATAGTCGTATACCCAAAGACGTGTCACTGATCAAGAAGGACCGCCATAAAATACAATCATTTGTTATGCTATGAAAAAATTTGTATAATAAAACGCACGAAAATACATGTTTTGATAAGCAAATCAAACGGAAAACCCAATTTCCTTCACGATCAAAGTAGTTATAAGCTGAAACTTTATTATCTGTTTACACGCAACATTCAGGAATCCATCACACAAATGAAACATTTCCAACAACCGCTGTTTATTCCGTAAGCTTCTCTCTACTTTATTCATTTATTACACAAACACTGGTGGAAAAAAACACGAATTGCTATTTTAGTGTTATTTTTGGTCTTTTTGTTAATAAAAGGAAAACCGCGTTATGAAAGTGAAAAATGAAGTTTTCGTGACTTAGATGCGGACACTTGGGAATAGAATGAAAAGGAGGGTTTCAAAGGAAAAAGAAAAATACAGCAACAGACGCCACGTTTTCTAGTGGATAAGATATAGTTAATTGGCCCCTTTGACCACGTCCGGACAGTTATAAATGAAGAACCATCTAAAAGTGCTCAGGGAGATTCATGAAATGCGATAACTAGGTTACCCTAACAAAATGTTGTTGTTGGTTGCTACCGCAGCTTTTGTTTTTAGGTCTTCCTTTTTGTTGCTAGAAAATGTTTCAGTAATATACTATAAATTCCACCTTAACAATATAAAATAAGCAAAATTTGTTACCTTACTAAATATATATCTAACCTAATAAAAAAAAAATACACAAAAAAGTATATGGAAAAAGAAACTTAAATTAATACAACACCAGCAGTATAATAGGCGGCCTTATTGCCTTAAGCAATTTATTCCAGGCACATACTTTTAATAAAAGTCTTAATAAGTGTTTCCAGGCAACCTTTGGATGAACATAACTGTAAGAGGAGTAAGAGTCGGCGGTGTAGATAATACATAGATATTATAATATTAATAAATACTATAAATAATACACATACATAGCAACACACACATACACATTGGTACACATACGTACCAATGAGGAAGAAAGCTATAATTATAATTGTGAAATATGGCCCGCCTTAGAATAAGTACCTTATTCTAAGTATGACGCAGAATCTAGATACCCCAGTGCGATTAGTGTTTTTATATCATAGGCTGCATACAAGCAGATGGGCTGCCTCATGATAAGCAGTCATCGTCGCTTATGGATACTTGTATCATCAGAGGCATCATAAATACGTTGCCAACCCTTAAGGCTCTTTTTCTGGGTTCATCTGAAAACCGGCGCTGATAGTTTTTGACTCAGCATTAATGCCGAGATGGACCTATTTGACTTTAATTGTATCCTTTAGATGTAATAGTTTTGAAGCAATGTGGAATAACATTTACTTTCTCTCTTTATTATTCGCCTTTTGAAGAACCCCATCTTCTATGAAACACCGCGGAAGGTAGCATATTCAATAATTTGCAGGTGTGGAAAGAAAGATCGTGTGAATCGCACAGTGTGCGATTTCCACTGATCTATGATATGTGGTTGAGCTTTCAGTTGGTAGCGGCTAGTGCGGATACGCCTGACGTTTATAATTATACTTGACACGACATTGAAGCAGAAATACACTAGATTCATGTAGAACAGAACTTGACTTATACAGCTAGAGTACTTAGGAAATAATTATGTTTATTGCCGTATATAAACATAATTGCGTACTGTTTGCGTCTGACGTTAGGTACTTAACGTATATTGATATCAGCCCACCAAGCCTATACCGTCTCTTGTATTTAGGAGCAGTAATTAATCCCTTCGTTCCGGTTAACAGAAGTCCCATTATACCTAGTTTCTCGAATGATTATAACAAAGGCTAGGCTTAAATAGAGTAGTTTACTGCGATAGGCTGTTTAGTTCACCAAATTACTTAGCCGTAGCATTGAGTAAGCATAGTTCAGACTGCCAGAGAGGGCACGAAAAATCGACACCGCTTATGGTTGATATTCCGAAAACCCGTTCGAAGCGTTTTGATTCCACTTTTATTGTGTGAACTGCTAGTCTGTGGAATTCACTGACAGAATAGGTGTTCCCCGATAGTTACAATCTGGGTGGGTGTCTTCATGTCAAGAGTGAATCGGTTTCTTTTACGCAAGCGTGATCCATCGTAGGCCGCATCATCGCTTAACATCAGGCGAGTTGGCGGTCAAACGCGCATTACACAAACTAGTAGTTCGCACAATAGAAGTGGAATCAAAGCGCTTCGTACGGGTTTTCGGAATATCAACCATGATGCGGTGTCGATTTTTCGTGCCCGCTCTGGCAGTCCGATTGAAATATAGGCAGGATGGTCTAATTCCCTCATGCAGATCTGATGCACACTCTCCGAAACTCTCCAACTCTGTGATTGTTCTCGATGATCGGTTTTATAGGATCAGTTTTTTTGCAAGGCAAAAATAGGAAGGCTGCCAGATGGTAAGCCTGTTACCGTCGCCTATGGATACCTGTAACACCAGAGGTCAGAGGACAAATACGTGGTCAACCTTTTATGATTTTATTAATAGCCCTTTCGAAGAATAATAAACACAATCCTGCATTAGAACAGCAGCTTTATTTCCAACGATTGTATGAAATGGACATTGTAATCCAGAACGGTGTGAAACAGTGAATTGTATATTGTATGTCAAAACAGAATGTTATGACAAAATTCTAATGAAGACTTGGTTTTGATGTCGAGTTAATTTAGGTGAGAACTTCCAGAAATTCAAAAAACCATTACACTAAGAAGTTTAATTCCCAGTGGCCATTCCAGCCTGTCACAGCAACAACGTGAAATATAGTCAAACACCTGAGACTAAACCGTCCTAATTGTGGACTGTGCTCTGGTACTTCCCTGTGAAATATGGGGCAAACTTTTGTTTTTAATTCGTGCAACTTGGAATTGTATTAAAAAACTTGAACTTTGAGTTTTGACTTTGGGTTATAAAATGACGATCTACGCGCACTTTACTTATTTACTCACAAGCGATTGAAGAAATTGACTTTTCAGCCGTGGAACTTTAAACCCACTGCGTGATTCTCTCGGCCTGTCTATCCGAGTGCATTCTCATTTCAGCACCGTGTCCGGGCGGACACGGTGCCCCACTTTAATTTGGGCGCTTTGATACCAACATCAGCGATTCGTGTGCTCGGTCCGTCTTTTTGATTCACAGGATGCTGCGCTTTACCTTACAACATGATTAGTGTGAAAATATACACACACATTACAAAATTATCAATAGTAAAATAACAATGATGAAGGGTACAAAATAACTGATTTATAAACGAGAAGGACTAATTCCCAAAATACCACACCTAGTTTGGGCATTAGTGCTTTAATCAAAAAATCATTAGTGCGATATACGAGCATAAATGTACCGATTTCTGAAATAAATAATTTTGAATCTTTTAACATATACATAACACACTCACCTGAGATTGCTAGGTACTGAGTAGACGGGTTTTTGCATTATCTTGTAGGCTGAGAGGTAAATCAAAATACAATCGTTATTCGCAGACAGCCCACAAAATACAAGAGTCGCGAGCGTGCGAAGAACATAACGTGTAAATGCAAAGGTGTTAGTAAGTACTTAGCAGCGTGCTTTATTTATCTTTAGGTAGTGGCTTATTTCAGTGCTTTATTGCGGTTTAGGGGAAGTGAGTTCGAGAAACTTTATAAGATTTGTTAGCGATACAAATCTTTGTAATGAACGAAACAAAGGGAAGTAACGGCTTTAGTTTATGGTCGTAAAGGCACAGTTAGAAATGGGGACAGTTGATAAAGGACTTTTTCTAGTTGGCAGTTAAGAAAGGACCTACCGGAAATGTAATTAAAGAGAAACCGCCAACCGTTTCAACTTATACTTACCTATAAACACGCACTAAGTAGCAATTTGTTTAGTACCTGGGTGACCGAGCTTCGCTCGGTATTTAAAACCTTATCTGCATAGAAAATTTCATCCAGATCGTTAGAGTTCTTTCCGAGATTCGCGACGTAAATTTATATACTTCCAAGAATTGCTTATTAAAAGCCATCAGATAGATAGATATCAGTAATTATTCACATTAGATTAAGCCAGTTATTGCTGGTTGTTGCAAAGCGAAAAGGAGCCGCGCGCGCGCACTCTCTCTGAAAAAGGCTTTGAGGTTAAAACTATAGTCTATAAAAACTAAGCCGTTTTTTTTCGTGAATCTTATGTGGGGTAATCCCGTATAATTTACACAAAATATGTGAAAACCACGTCAGTTTCCATAATGCACTTAGTAAAATTATTGGGATTTTCCACCTCCCAACACTGGGCACGCTACGAAGCTACAGTGGAGTAAGGTATAATAGAAAACTAGTTAGCTCTACTAGTAGTATCGTAGTATATGCTACGAAGCTCGCTACGCGACTTTGCCGTCGACATTGTGTTTGTAAGTTTTTAAAAGAAAAACTGAATACTAGTCTAGCTGAAACTTTTAGAACGTCTTATATTCAGCTGTAGAAAATTTTGTCTGTATAAGTAAGTGTTTACCGTGTTTCAACGTCTTTTCCATTTTAATATAACTTTCCCACACAAGCATCTTGTTCCTCATCAAATTTAAAAATGTATAAGCATTATAAGTTTTTTAATTATAATGCTTGTAACACACCAATAATTTTTATGTAAGATAGGACAAAGAAATACTTTGAATTAGTGTAACAACTGCCGGCATAATAAGCTATCTCTGCCAGTCTTTTCAGTACGATTCTCAGTACTTCACTCACTGAATATTTGAATATTATTTACTGAGGTACGAAATATTTCATTGCGGGACATTACTTTATTTTCCAAAATAAATAACAACCGAGTGCGACTGACTTGGACTATTTCAGCACAAGTGGTTTTTCCATATGTACCTACTTCTGTTATTTGAGGTAAATGTAGGACACGTCAGATACACGCAATGTGTTACTTTGTTTGGTTTGGAGGAGAGCAGAAAGAAGGTGTTTTGAAATCGAAGTAATATAATAATAGTAACGTTAATAACGCTCCGTCACGGAAATATTTACTAAAATTACAAATACGTACTTTTCGAACACAGAAAGATAACTATTTTGTGTGGGCATAACTTCTAACCAGTATTTGAACATCAACCAAATACGGTGAGTTGTATTGTTTCCATAATCACTTATTCAAAATAACACCAAAACAGTCAAGATTTGAATTTCCACTCACACATACACAATCACCGTAATTTTGGCAACTAATATTCACACAACGCACACACATGTTGAATAACATCGAACTAGATGATAACTGTCATAACTGACGACTTTTGACAGATCGCACGTCACAACTAATATAGTCTTAACTCAAAATTTTGCATTTTTGAGTTAAGTATGCCATCAAAAAGTAGATTTTTTTCTCTACAAACTGGTAAGACCGTTACATTTATACCTCCGATTATCACTGAAAGATGGCACAAAAACTCTTTTTTGACTATTCAATACGTTCATTCTTTTACCAAGTAGCACCGTCTCATCTTCGCCTAATCGGTCGCAACTCAACAAACGCATACGGCTGACGTATGTAACCTGTCACATTTGAAAATAAGACATTGTGAGTGTTAGCATCGGATACAAAAACGTTGCAGGTGAGTAGTCTATATAGATCCATTTCTAACATGCGACTTTTTTGCCTGGACATAAAATAAGTCAATTAGGTTTTATTACAAGTTAAGACTATATTGCTTGACAATAATTTATTTTTTCTGATTATAATGAAAAATGATTTGACTTAAGACTATAATGCCGTCAGTTTTTTTTGAGTTAATACTTTATGACCAGTTCAGAGTATCCTGTGAGGTTCTCGTGGTATTGTTTATTTATAAATGCAACTGTATTAATTGTTCATGTTTGCTAAAAATACATTTGTTTACAGAAACATTGCAGGCCAAAATCGCATTGAAGAGATATAAATAAACTAGCATAAATAAAAAAAACATAAACTTGCAATATTATTATTAGGAAATTATTATTTTTACACCTCAAGAAGATATAGATAAGATATTCTTCTTGTTATTATGATATATTGATTATGTTCCTAAGTATTATAATTATTAATGTGCCCAAAACATAATATTATTGTATTGAGTTAATGGTACTTTACTACGGAATAAGGCAAACTTAATAGACGAATCTCGAAATCGGTGCGACACGATCTGCGTTCCTATAATACAAAATGTATTAGGAACGCAATTGAGCGGAACCAAGGCTCGAAAAAATTCGCGTGAATTCGTCTATTGGAAAAAGCCAAATGACGAAACTGAAGATCGAGGATGGCAGTATCATTTCATCAAAGCCGGAGATTCTGAGAGAGCTCGAGAGGTTTTACGGACAGTTGTACACCTCGACACGACAGCCCATTGTCAGTACAGCTCAGGACAAGAGAGCTAAACTGACCCGACATTACACTGAGGACATTCGAGACATCAGCTTGTACGAGATTAGAATGGCTCTGAAACAGTTTAAGAACAACAAGGCGCTGGGTGATGACGGAATCACGACAGAACTACTGAGAGCAGGTGGAAAACCGGTACTTTTAGTCCTCCAGAAGTTGTTTAATTCCGTCATACTCGAAGGTACTACGCCTGTAGCATGGAACAGGAGTGTGGTGGTGCTCTTCTTCAAAAAAGGTGACAACACCTTATTGAAGAATTATAGACCCATCTCACTCCTGAGCCATGTGTACAAGTTGTTCTCCAGAGTCATTACAAACCGTCTCGAAAACAGGTTTGATGACTTCCAGCCTCTCGAACAAGCCGGTTTCCGTAAAGGCTGGAGCACCATAGACCACATACACACGCTCCGCCAGATTATACAGAAGACTGAGGAGTATAATCAGCCATTATGCCTAGCGTTCGTGGACTATTAAAAAACCTTCGATTCAATCGAGACTGGGCAGTATTGCAGTCCCTCCAGCATTGTCATATCGACTATAAGTATATCGAAGTGCTGAAGTGTTTGTATAGAAACGCCACCATGTCCATCCGATTACAGGACGAGAGCACGGAATCCAATTGCAGAAAGGCATGAGACAGGGAGATGTTACATCTCCAAAACTGTTCACGAACGCATTGGAGGACGTTTTCAAGCTTTTGGAATGGAACGGATTGGGCATCAACATTAATGGCGAATACAGCACTCACCTTCGTTTTACCGATGATTTAGTTATCATGGCAGAGTCACTGGAGGACCTACATACAATGCTCAGTGACCTCAGCAGCCTTTCCCAACAGGTGGGTCTTAAAATGAACACGGATAAGACAAAAATCATGTCCAATGTCCATGTTGTACCCGTACCGGTAGTTGTTGGGAACGATACTCTCGAAGTTGTTGACCATTACACCTATCTTGGACAGATTGTTCAGTTAGGTAAGTCCAACTTAGGCAAAGAGGTCGCCCGAAGAATCCAACTCGGATGGGCAGCGTTCGGGAAATTGCGTGAAATCTTCTCGTCCAAGATAGCACAGTGCCTAAAGACAAGGGTCTTTGACCAATGTGTGTTGCCAGTGATGACATATGGTACTGAGACGTGGTCCTTAACTGTTGGCCTTTTGGAGAAACTCAGAGTCACACAACGGGCAATGGAGAGAGGTATGCTCGGAGTTTCTTTGCGCGATAGAATCCGAAACGTGGATATTCGCCAAAGAACCAGAGTCGTCGACATAGCTGTAAAAATTTGCAAGTTGAAGTGGCAATGGGCAGGCCACATCGCTCGAAGAACCGATAACCGATGGGGAAGAAAGGTAATTAAGTGGAGACCACGAACCGGAAGACGCAGTGTAGGTAGGCCTCCCACTAGATGGACCGACGATATCGTGAGAGTCGCGGGCATCCAGTGGATGCAGATGGCAGGTTGTCGTTCAGTGTGGAAATTAAAGGGGGAGGCCAATGTTCAGCAGTGCATGCCATATGGCTGATGATGATGATGATGATTGGTACTTTGGAGTTATTACTCAATAAATAAGAAGAATATGAACAGCTAAAATTCATCAATAAAGTCTCAAACCAATTTAATACCATCAATATGCAAAAGAGTTTAACAAAAAAAACAAGTAATTAAGTCCTATTTCAAAATTGTATTTCTACAAGCAGGCAATATAGTCGTTACTCAAAGTATTAATGAAAAAATATTCATAACTCTAAAGATATTCATTTAATTCTCGTTAGAATAGAAAATAAATAAAGCCAGATAACATACCCTTAAACTGTCATTTAAGTTTGGGCACGATAATGGATATTTCAGACAGTATGATTTTTTAAATATTCAAATCGCGATATCTCGAAATCGTTTATTTTGAGTTAAGACTATACTAGTTGTGGGGTGCGAGATGTGAGGTAGCTTCAAACCAGCGAAGTTTTGATTTTTCGTTCGGATACTTACTATTTCTTTACTACTATTAAAAACAACGAAGTTTTTATTTTTCACTTGGATACTGTGACTGGAATTGTTAAATTATTGATGTGCGAAGTTATCAAAGCAAATATGAATTGCTCAGCGTGTCGTAACATAATATCGGCAGAAGAGGAAGAATACTTGCACTGCACGGTGCGAGAATGTAATAAAACGTATCATGTCCTGTGTACAGGAGAAAAAGACTCTGCTAATTTGCAAATCGAAACATGGATTTGTCCAGAGTGCTGTTGTATTGCGAAAAAGGGTGGCGATAACAGCTTGACTTCGGTAGGAGCCACTTCCTGGACACAGGTCCTCGAATATGAAAACGTGTCTGCCGCCTGTGACGCTTTCTACAATATTATTTATCAATTATTTGACTTGTCGGTTCCGAAAAAGAAAAGGCGAGTAACAAAATGTAATAGATATCCCTTTAGGATATTATTACTCCTATTATTAAAACAATTTATTTTGCGGAATCGAAAACATCTATTTTTCACCTCTTGACAGATCTCTTATAAAACAAAACACAACTCTATTGAAATAAAATAATAAAGGCGACCGCGAAGGTCGCACTGGTGAAAAAGAGTTCCGCCACACCACCCCCCCACGGAGAAAGGAAGAATAAGCTGAAAAATTTATAAATAAATAAGATAATCACATATCTAAAATATTTCTAAACTTCACCCTCCTCCCGGACCGGGTGATGACAGGAGCTGGTGTAGGTGCAGGGACCAACGCAGGCGTGAAACTGCTAGCTGGAGTTGGCGCAGGCGGCACAATTGGTTCACAATTGCCAAACGCCGAATCCAAATGGGCAGGCTTAACGCGATCTATGCTAACTGTACGTTCCCTTCCATTAATATCGAGAGTGATCGTTTTGTCTCTTCGCCCGATGATACGATGAGGACCGGAATAAGGCGGCTGCAACGGCCTTCGCACTGAATCATCGCGTAGCATGGCATGCGACGCCTTAACTAAATCTTTAAATATGAAAGTCGATGGCTGGGCGTGGCGTGTAGCAAGGACCGGACGGAGAGCTTCCATATATTTGCGCAGCTCACGGACGAAATCTACAACGTCACTTGGGCTCTGCGATGTTATTGGAGGTATGACGAGTTCTCCAGGCAAGCGAAGAGTCTCTCCATAAACGAGCTCTGCAGAAGATGCCTTCAAATCTTCTTTGAGCGCCGTTCGCATCCCTAATAAAACTAACGGCAAAGCTCTTACCCATGTGTCATTATGACACATCAAAGATGCTTTAAGCTGCCGATGCATGCGTTCCACCATACCATTTGCGCAAGGATGGTAACTAGTCGTGCGCACCCGTTTGGTACCACATACATCCATTAGACGGCGAAACAACACAGATTCAAACTGCCGGCCCTGGTCGGTTGTCAAAATGTTTGGTACCCCAAAACGGGAAACCCAACCAGTTACGAATGTATCTGCTACCTCTTCTGCTGTGATTGATGACATAGGCCATACTTCAGGCCACCGTGTGTATCTATCAATCGCAGTCAGGCAATAATTGTACCCTTTCGAGTGAGGAAGTGGTCCAATAATGTCTAAATGCACCGACCTAAATCTGTTTGACGGTAATTTAAACTCTCCAAGTGGCGAATTAATATGTCGAGTTACTTTACTGAGTTGACAGCGTAAACAAGTTCGAGCCCATTCACGGCAATTTGCGTTTACTTGAGGCCATACATAACGCTCAGTTACCAAGCGAGTGGTTGCCCGCGCGCCAGGGTGACTGAGGTTGTGACACCTGTCGAATGCAGCTCGACGGAATGCTGGTGTCAGGTATGGACGTGGTCGCTCAGTTGAAGTATCACAAATTACTGTGATATTTGTGCCAGGGATGAGGATGGGTTCGAGCTTCAAAGACGAATTCCCACGCATACTAGCTAGCTCCTCATCCGATTCTTGCGATAACGCGAGTGCAGCAAAATCCTCTTCAAGAGAAATAGACTCAACGCGCGACATGGCATCAGCTACGATGTTATCAACCCCTTTAATATACACTACATCAGTAGTAAACTGGCTGATGAAAGACAGCTGGTTTAATTGGATAGGCGGCAATTTCTCACGTCGTTGTACAAAAGCGTATATTAGCGGCTTATGGTCAGTGTAGATAGTGACGTGTTGTACCTCCAACAGGTGCCTGAAGTGTTGAACACTCTCGTACACCGCAAGGAGTTCCCGATAGTACGCCGGCCACTGAGCCTGTTTAGCAGTCAGCTTTTTACTAAAATAGGCTAGTGGCTGCCAATCATCATTATCGACGCGCTGTTGTAGGCAAGAACCAACGTGCGTTCCTGAAGCGTCAGTAAACAACCCAACCTCAGCACTGTTATTTGGGTGTGCTAAAATTGTAGCGGACGTCAAGCTTTTCTTGCATTCTTCAAAGCACTTTTCTAGCTCAGGAGTCCACACAAAAGGTTTATTGCCTTTGCCTTGAATAGCAGTGATTGCTTCAATTAACGGCGCTTGGTACTTAGCCGTACTTGGCAAAAACCGGCGGTAGTAATTGACCATGCCTATGAATCTGCGCATACCCTGAACTGTCTTTGGGGGCGGGTAATCCACCAGAGAACGAATTCTGTCCTCAGGAGGACGCGTGCCCGCAGCATTGACTCGATGCCCAAGGAAAGATACTTCTGCGGCACCAAATACGGACTTGGCTGTATTAATCACAACGCCATAGTCGTGCAATCGCTGGAACAAGATTTCCAGATGCTGCGCATGCGCTATTTGGTCTTTTGAGTAAACCAAAATGTCATCAACATAGACATAGCAAAAATCTAAGCCACGGACTACTTCATCGATAAATCTCTGAAAAGTCTGCCCAGCATTACGCAAACCAAAAGTCATATACAGAAATTCATATAATCCAAATGGAGTAGTTATCGCTGTCTTGCACACGTCGCCTGGATTCACCGGTATCTGTTGATAGGCCTTGACCAAGTCTATAGTACTAAAAACGGTACAGCCAGACAAGTTGTGCGCATAATCACCTATGTATCGGACAGGGTAGCGATCAGGAATCGTTCGGGCGTTTAATGCACGATAATCACCGCAAGGACGCCACGTTGAGTCCTTTTTAGGTGCGAGATGCAGAGGCGATGACCAAGAGCTATCAGATGGTCGGCAAGTACCAGCTCGGACCATATCTTCGAACTCTTTCTTTGCAATGCCCAGTTTTAATGGTGCCAACCGACGCGGTCTAGATGTCACAGGGGGACAGTCGGTAGTGTTTATATAATGTACGGTGCTGTGTTTAATAATTCTAGGTGCACCAGGTGGTCGCGTTATACTTGGGTATTTCTCCAAGATCGCTGTGAATGGCGAGTCAGGAAGAGATACTACCTTCACACTTTGCTGTTCCGCGGTATAAAGGTCCGCGGACGAAATAAGCCCAGTTTTACTATCGCACAGCTTACCTTTTGAGCAATCGGGTAAAAGCTGGTAATGCGACAAAAAATCTACGCCAATAATACCACTTTCCACATCCGCCACGACAAAGTTCCAGGTGAAATCCCGTCGTAGCCCTAAATTTAAGTTCAACTGTACCAGTCCATATGTGATAATCTTACTGCCATTAGCTGCAACTAAACCATATGATAATGGCTGAAGCGTACGTCCTTTTATAAAGCTACGAGGAACGCAACAAATATCCGAACCAGTGTCCACCAAAAATTTCCGGTTGGATCTCCGGTCGGTCACGAAAAGGCGGCGACTAGCTGGCGAGCAACTGGATGTCGCCTTTAACAGTTGCTGTTTTGGTTTCCCTGATCACTAGGCGGGTAACCGGACCACTTACATGGAGGCACACATTTACGTGCTTTTGTCGCAAAACGGTCATGATAAAAGCACAAATCATAGTTACGTGAACGTGATCGGCTGCGACTACGATTACGGTTACGATTGAAGTCGCGACTACGCGTACCAACATGCGAGCTGCAACCAGCAGAGGAAAGTGACGCTACTAAACGGGTCAATTCATCAACTTTTTTAGTCAGCTCCTGTACAAGATCAGTATTCGAGTTAGGCGAAACCGTACATACCTCCAATGAAGTTGATTGAGCGTTAATTTCAGCCAAATTGTCCGCTAGTTCGCTTAGCTCAGCCAACGATTCTAATCGTTGAGCAGCCAAGACAGTTTGAAGATATCGTGGCAACCTGCTCATCCAAATTGTCTTCAGAATATCCTCCGGAAATGCTGCACCGGCTAATGATCTCAGATGACGCAGAAAAAACGACGGCTTTTGATCGCCGATCTGCTCCTTCTCTAGAAGACGGCGTATTTTCTGCTCCCGAGAATCTGAGAACCTAGATATTATTGCATTGCGCAATTTCGTGTAGGGTTGCTCCCTCGGAGGTTGGATTATGAAATCCTCTACTTCGCGAGTACAATTGGTATCGAGGTGCGCTAATATTATTGATGGAAAATTGCGCCTCTAAACTCGCAAACCATAGGGCCGGGCGATCTCTACAAAATGGAGGGGTACGTATAGATACTCTGTTAATCATTACCTTCTCCGTACCGCCTGTGCCAGATCTGCTGTCACTGCTTGACATTTCACGTCCACCCGTACCCGCGGAAGCTGGTTTGAAGTCTTCCTGCTCACTGTCACTCATGACGTGTGCTGTCATGAAAAACCATGCTAAGAGAAAAACAAAATTCAAAAACAAAAACTGAAAACAAAAGAAACGTGGGAGTGTGGTGTGCGAATGCCCTACAAAAAACTTTGGTATAAAAATAACTTAAAAATATGTACAAAAATTCACCAAAATAAAATAAAATTAAATACACACACAAAAACACACAACAATATAAATCACACTTAGTCTTTTTAGTCCACACTGGTTCTTCCAAAAGATACTTCGACTTTAGTCTTGACGCGCTCCATGCGATTGTTGCCAGCAGTCAGCAGCACAGCTCTCGTAGTCGAATTCACCACTTCTTTTTCTACGTTTTCGTATTCTCGTCGACGAACAATTAGACGACCGTGGTCGCTTCACTCGTACCACCAAAGAAAGTACTCGTACCTATTTGCGTACCTTTGCTCTTCTTGTGTTCGAATCGTCTTAATTTATGTTGTGTTCGTATCGGGGTCACCAATTTAGGATATTATTACTCCTATTATTAAAACAATTTATTTTGCGGAATCGAAAACATCTATTTTTCACCTCTTGACAGATCTCTTATAAAACAAAACACAACTCTATTGAAATAAAATAATAAAGGCGACCGCGAAGGTCGCACTGGTGAAAAAGAGTTCCGCCACATCCCGTTTGGTTTAATGCTGACATTATTGGGGATATCCAGCGGAAGGGTCGATTGCACAGAGCCTGGCTAAAATCTAGATGTGTCGCAACTTATAAATTGTTTTCGGATCTACGCACCAGTTTAAAGACGCGTATCTCTGAAGCGTACAAAGCTTATATGGTTAGTGTTGAGGAAAAGCTACAACTCCGACCTCAGTGTTTTTGGGGCCATGTACATAACCTTAGGTCTAAGGGTGGTTTTGAGCCCTGTGTCACTTACCAAGGGAAGTCGCATACGGGTGTAGAAGCTGTCCAAGCGTTTGCTGACTATTTTTCTAGTGTGTTCTTGGACGATTTGCCCCTTCTAGATAGTAATTCATACTGTGACAATGGAGTTATAAGTGGTTACGTTAGTATACCTACACTGTCACTCGCGGATATTGAGCGCGGTGTTAGTAAATTAAAATCAGGTAGCTCATCTGGACCTGATATTGTACCTAGCTTTATTCTTAAGACGTATAAAGAGCACATAACTCTGCCACTTTGCCACATTTTAAATCTTTCACTTTTACATGGCAAATACCCCGCACAGTGGAAGACATCCCGAGTGACTCCTATCCCCAAGAGTAGCAATAAGACATTCGTTGATGAGTACCATCCTATAGCCATATTATGTGCGCCGGCGAAAGTCTTCGAGTACGTTCTACATAAGGGCATATATCGACAGGTAAACCAGCTGCTAGGTGACGAGCAACATGGTTTTAGGTCGGAGCGCACTGTAAATACAAACCTGTTATCCCTAGTTGACTATATCTCTGATGCGATGGATCGCGGCCTTCAGGTCGACGTAATATATTTCGATTCCCAAATAGCATTTGATAATGTTGATAACGATATACTGTTGCGCAAGCTGTCAGCCATTGGTTTCACTCCGGCTCTCCTTGATTTTTTCTCCGACTATATGATAGATCGGCGCCAATTTGTTAAACATGGATGTCATGAATCTGAACCCTATCACACTAGATCAGGCGTAAGCCAGGGCTCAGTTCTAGGCCCTATTCTCTTTTCCTTCATGATTTATGACCTACCCAAAGTGTTGAGTAACGCCAAGTGCCTTTTATATGCTGACGACCTTAAGCTTTTTCTGGAAATCAGATCTCCTAGTGACTGCCTTAGTTTACAGAATGACATAAACAAAATTTTTCAATGGAGTGTGACAAATAAAATGCAATTATATAATTATGATTTAAACAAATTGCCATAAATAGAGTAAATTGTGTTAAAGATCTGGGGGTAATATTCGATCGCGGCTCGACGTTCCACGATCACGTGTCAGATTTGGCTAAAGAGGCTTACCGTCGTCTGGGTTTTGTACTACGTAATGCCAAAGATTTTGATACTCGTAATCCTCAAGTCTTAAGAACCCTATACAGTGCTCTGGTTAGAAGCAAGCTTGAGTCGAGCGCGTGTGTGTGGAACCCGCATCACGTCACTTATGCGCAGATACTTGAGAAAGTCCAAAAAGCCTTCCTAAGGTCACTATATAAGAAACTATATGGCTATTATCCGTATATGTACCCGACAAAGTTTCTGCTAGGGCAGCTCGGATATAACTAGTTGTCGAAGTGAGGAGGCTTCTGGACCAGCTGATTTTTTGCTGCAAGGTGCTTAGAGATGGTGGTGGATAGAGGTGTTTAGAGGGTCAGTCGACTCTCTTCACCTGCATAACTTATTATGCATGTTGTCCGTGCCAGATAACCCCTGGGGTCCGGCGAATAGGCGAGGTCGGCCGCATAACCTATTTCATGCAAATCAAGGTCATACGGTTGCGCGATCTATGTCTCCTTTGGTTCGCGCCCGCCGTCATTTCAATGCGCTCCATGCCGCCAACACTGATTTTGACATATTATTTGATAATTGGAAAAGCATTCTAGCATATTTTTTGACATATTGTGAAAATCTGACCGATCAATGGGATAGGGGTAAAGAGCCTGATAGCTCAACTTTTGATTGGTGACATTATTATTATTATGACTATTGATTAATGACATTGTATAAATAGTGCTGTAACATTTTATAATTGTATTTAATCTCGTGACATATATGTAAATGCATGTTAGTTATTATTTTTTTATTTTATTTCAATAAATATTTTGAATAATTTATGTTACTGTGACTTGGAATATTTGACATTGTATAAATAGCGCTGTATTAATTTTAATTTTACTCAATCTTGCGACATAAAAGTAAATGAATGTTCGTTTTTATATCAATAAATAATTTGAAATTGAATAGTAATCACACTATTTCGAATGTGAACGTTTGTGTGTACACGGATTCCTACCACTCGATTCGTAAGAGCCGTAGCAGGGCCGTCAAATGACTGACGAACCACCGTCTGACCAACGGGAGAGAACGAGAAATTTTTATATTTCTCTCCCGTTGGGCAGACGGCGGCGGTTCGTCAGCCAAGTTCGACACGTCTGTTACGGCTTTAAAGATTCAATAAATTTCGATTAAATTTATTATGAAGGTAGTTTATATATAACATTTGTAAACACAAGGTAACAATCAAACACTGCTTTAGATAACCACAATTATATTATCCAACTTTAATACACATTAGCCGTAACATTAACAAAACAATCCAATATTCTACATCCGTACCGATCCAATCCAACACCCCGTCTGCAGTCCCCATGCCCGCCCTTGACAATGACAAGTGACACCGCACACCCGCTAGGGTGACCAGTACAAAACATACCGAGTCGCCGTTTTTGTTACATTTTATAAAACCTTACACTCGTCCGTCCTGACAACGTGCATGCCCTCATGCACGCACCTGGTGGAACCTTACACTCGGCAAGAGGGGCATTTTACAATACAAATTTTAAAATAGTATATGTTATCTAAATACACAAATCAACATATTTCACGATAATCCAAGAAAGACATTGTAATTAAACATTGTTATTAATATAAAGAGAATAGTATTTCTTTTTAAATTATTATTAAATTTACTTAAGTAGGTATATGCCTAAAAAAATTGGGTGTAACAATCAAATTTTAACAATATAACCATAATTTATATCTATCAGTTTATCCAGCCATCTTATTTAGCCAAATTATCCGTTTATCAAACCAAACCTTGTAACCAATAATATCAGTTTATCCAAGTAACCCATTTAACCAGTAGTATCAGTTTATCCAACCAACTCATTTAATCAATAATATCCGTTTATCCAACCAACCGATTTAACCAATAATATCAGTTTATCAAACCAACCAATTTAACCAATAATAACAGTTTATCAAACCAACCAATTTAACCAATAATATCAGTTTATCAAACCAACCAATTTAACCAATAATATCAGTTTATCAAACCAACCAATTTAACCAATAATATCAGTTTATCAAACCAACCAATTTAACCAATAATATCAGTTTATCAAACCAACCAATTTAACCAATAATATCAGTTTATCCAACCAACCAATTTAACCAATAATATCAGTTTATCAAACCAACCAATTTAACCAATAATATCAGTTTATCAAACCAACCAATTTAACCAATAATATCAGTATATCCAACCAATAATATCAGTTTATCCAACCAACCAGTTTATCCAATAATATCCGTTTATCCAACTGTCTCAGATCAAGTCACGAACTGCCATGTTTGCGCTTGACCTGAAACAACACAAAACAATCAAATAGCAAAATAGTAAATACTTGTGTACCTACTTTGTCAGCTTCAATCTCCACTTAATTGAGAACAAAATAAACAAACGGTAAATATCTCGTAAATAATCATATAACTTTAGTGAACAACCGTGATAGTTTAAAACAGTGTTTAGCAAAATAAACGTTAGCGTTACTACATCAGTGATTTGGAACAGATAAAAATTTATTATCCCGACATAATATCCTCACTGTTCGCATCATTTCCAACATCAGTAGTCATTTCATCGACTTTAAACCCGAATACCGAAACGCTAGTTAAATTATCATTCAAAATTTAGCATGCTATTATAAGTGCCGGTAAAACGGTATTCACAAACAGATATTCTGTCATTCTTCTAACATTGACATCAATCAGCGTGTATACAAATATCATGCCATCTTTTTTTTTTTTTTGCCAGATGACGTTATACACTGGTTAACAAGAGACAAAGGTGTATTACTCATATTTCTATATATTGATTCCATAGATAATCATAAAAACAAGCGAATAACGCATAATGTGACTTCTCCATATGTCTTCCTAAACAAAACAAACAAACTCAAAACAAACAACCCAATAACAGTCAAACTCATTGCATGAATGCACGGTCGTATTCTGTCAAAGGCAACAGTCATCTTTCTTTTTTCTTTTTTTTGCCGTCAAATCCTGTTATCGGTGTCGATCGTTGCCTAAGACCTTCACCACTCTGAACGGTTTCTCATTATGTAGGCATGAGCTTAGTGCTTTTACCAATTTCCCTTTTTTTTTTTAAGACCTTAGTGATTTTAAACAGGTCACCGTTATTATACCGTCTTCCCTTATCATAATACCGTTTTGCGTCTTTTGAACTTTGTCAATTCTGCGTTTAACTTCACCGCGAATAAATGGCAGCGAGGAGTCATCATGTGTTTCCTTAATTATGTCGTTCAAAGGCGGGTTATATTCACTTAGCATTCCCATCCCAAATATGACTTCTGCCGGAGACCGACCTATCGTCTTTTGAACTATATGATAAAGTTCAGTACGATATACTTTTAGTTAAACTATATGGTATAAGAATACGCAGCATAGAACATCAATGGTTCAGCTCTTATTAAAAAAAAATCGCGAACAGCATGTGGAAAACTCTAACACTGATATGATAGATATAGCTAAATCAATCCTGATGCCAATTAATCATTCATTCCCCAAGGAAGCGTCGCTGGCTGCATCCTTTTATTTGTTTTATTATCACCTAAAATAATCAATGGATCCTGTGTATTTTTTCAGATGATATATCTATCTTGACATCGTGTAATAATGATTATAGTCTGAATGAAAAACCCACTGACATGTTAAGTAATATAATTCACTGGATGAGACTGATCACAATCTTGAAATAACTTCTCAAAACAGCAATCATGCAGTTTAGACCCCTTCAAAAAGATTCTCTTGACATTAAATTTTCATATAATAATAATAATAAATTAGAATGTGTTGACGCAGCTAATTTACTACGCACTTAGGGAACTACGCTGAGCTACGTAAACTTGGACACAGCTACGCAAACGCATTTTCGTGGCTCAGCTATGGCATCACACTCTGAGGCAATAGTGTAGATGCTACAAATATCTTTGTTGTCCGGAAGAAATGCACTCGTATCCTCCCCAATATTAGACTCTCAGACATCAGTGTACCAAATTTTCATAGACCATATTTTATTATTCAATATAAAATATTTACTGTCGCCTATATAATGTATATATATTTGAAAATTGTAAATTTGTTAAAAAGTATCCCCATTTGTTTTTTTGAAAATTCGCTGATAACCAAAACTATCTAATAAGGTGTAACCGGAACTATAAATATAAATTAATCTTACCAACCTCTAAATTAGCAATGCATCGCCCGGCCCTAATCCATTGTCTATCAAAATATGTAATGAACTACCAGTACAGATAAAAGAAATAGAAACAATAGTCAAATATTTGTCAAAGCTCTAAAAGACATATTGTTAGCAAAATTTTACTATAGCCTAAACGAGTAATTAAAAGACAAATCAAATTATTATCAATCAATTTCCAATAATGGAATAAATTGATCTGCTCCAATATCTCTATCTCTAATCGGTATTTGTGGTGTGAAGACCTCCTTACTGTTGCTTAATAGGAACCTTAGTAGCTGATCAGGTTCCTCATAACATAAAGTCAAAGCCCTTGATCTCATAGCCCTATCGCTGATGCCATGAATGATGCAGTCAACTGCCCGTCTACCCGTTATTTCACACTTATTTAGTAACGCTAACATCTCATGATAGTAAATTTTCATTTGTTCTCCAGTCCAATTTTCTTTCCGTTTTAACATAATATCTTTTAAGAGTTTGACCATAGTTTTGTACGTAGAGAAATTGCGTTTGTCAACTTTATCTGTCACAACTTTATTATCTGAACAATATTGAATAAAGGCTCTCGTACCACCTCGCCTTAGCTAGTCCTGAGAGTTTTTGCATTGCACAATGCACTAACTTTTTTTTTTTTTTTTTTTTAACCGTAAACCTTCACACATTTGTTATCTTTTTATTCGCGCTTGTTCTTTTCCGATAGATTAAACTCGGGAATATAATTTTCTGATTCAGTTATCTATCGGCAGTGATGGCAAAACTTCTTTAATAGAGTGTATTATTTGTATAATGTCTTTAGAGGTAAAAGTAGGGCTACATGACCTTTTTGTACGGTGACCGCCAATAGAGCCTCGACCCCTCCTGTCGCGGCTACTAGACTGCTGGCTGCGACTGCACCGCTCGCGGCGCCTTGCATCATCACGCACCCAGCTGCGGCTGCGTCACTCCCTGCGCGTTCCAGAACCAGGCAGCCTGCTGCGGCTGCATCACTCCCTGCGCGTTCCAGCACCAAGCAGCCTGCTGCGGCTGCGTCACGCCCTGCGCGTTCCAGCACCAAGCAGCCTGCTGCGGCTGCGTTACTCCCTGCGCGTTCCAGCACCAAGCAGCCTGCTGCAGCTGCGTCACGCCCTGCGCGTTCCAGCACCAGCAGCCTGCTGCGGCTGCGTTACTCTCTGCGCGTTCCAGCACCAAGCAGCCTACTGCGGCTGCGTTACGCCCTGCGCGTTCCAGCACCAGGCAGCCTGCTGCGGCTGCGTTACTCCCTGCGCGTTCCAGCGCCAGGCAGCCTGTTGCAGCTGCATCACTCGCTGCGCGTTCCAGCACCAGGCAGCCTGCTGCGGCTGCTTCTCTCCCTCGCGTTCCAGCACCAGGCACCCTGCTGCGGCTGCATCACTAGATGCGCGTTCCAGCACCAGGCAGCCTGCTGCAGCTGGATCACTCGCTGCGCGTTCTAGCACCAGGCAGCCTGCTGCGGCTGCATCACTCACTGCGCGTTCCAGCACCAGGCAGTCTGTTGCGGCTGCTTCGCTCCCTCGCGTTCCAGCACCAGGCAGCCTGCTGCGGCTGCATCACTCGATGCGCGTTCCAGCGCCAGGCAGCCTGCTGCAGCTGCATCACTCGCTGCGCGTTCTAGCACCCGGCAGCCTGCTGCGGCTGCATCACTCGCTGCGCGTTCCACTGCACCAGGCAGCTTCGCGACGCTCGCGTCGCGGCCAAGCCTCAGGCTGCTTGTTGCGGCTGCGACTTTAGCTCGTACTGGCCAGGCTTTTCCTAGACATCGAACTCCTACGTGGTGGTGTTTCTGGGCTTCCCCATTTCTGTCATCCATTTCGTGAAACTCGCAACAAAATAAAAACAAACTTTAATGACATTATCACAACTAACCAGTTATTATATAACCTAAAGAAAATAGTTTGATGCATAATGTTATAAAATCCGAAAACAGACAAATTTATTATAAGGATTTTGGAAGTGAAACCTTTTTAGGCGCGTTGAGCACTTTTTGAGTGAACAAAAATCAGGGAACTCGCGTCATCCTCACGCAACACTTAATACACAACGCTGTACCGTGTATTTTAAAACAGCGCCATCTCTCGTTGAATAGGTGAATTACTACTTAAGTTTTCACTTCTGAGGTGCCTTCCTATGACTGATGTGTTTTTTTTTTCGTTTGTTTCTTAAGCCCCACACCACATCTACCCTTTTTTGTGTACGATCTTTTGTCCTTGGAAACTCATACAAACTACCTAGGTACTGGTATGAGTATCTACCTACTTGGTTTTCATCAAATAATACGATGTTTTACTTGGCCAGTGGTACTGTCGTGCCACTATTTATGTTTTAGCACAGAAATCCACTACAATACAAGTAGATGAGTTGTTACTATAAAATACGGAAGTTTATAATTAACAGAGTAGGTAATAATTCGATGGCCAACTTAGCCAGTAGTACTGTATTGCCACCAGATATTTTAGGCACAGTAATCGACCACAATAATAGTTGATATGTAAGTTGTTATTATAGAATACACAAGATCCGAATCAACATCTGATTCTTTATTTACATTACCTCCAACAAGCAATTACGGCTCAAGTATTACATCCATCTATTTGTTTTGTCTATCTAATGCCATAGCGTGAAATTAACGAGGTTAAATACCTTTCCTGGAAAATCCGAATATAACCAAATAGTGGAACGTATATAATCGAACGTAATAGTTCAGGCATGTAGGTAGGAACACAAAAGTAACAACAGCAGTCGGTATAAATTAACAAGTGGACGTGTACTTACGAAATTTTATCGTTGTTATCCCGCTTCGTGAAATGTAAACACAAGGTAACAATCAAACACTGCTTTAGATAACCACAATTATATTATCCAACTTTAATACACATTAGCCGTAACATTAACAAAACAATCCAATATTCTACATCCGTACCGATCCAATCCAACACCCCGTCTGCAGTCCCCATGCCCGCCCTTGACAATGACAAGTGACACCGCACACCCGCTAGGGTGACCAGTACAAAACATACCGAGTCGCCGTTTTTGTTACATTTTATAAAACCTTACACATTACATTTACAAATGTACGTTCTATTTAAGAGAGCAGGTGAAACGGTGGGGTAAAGCTAGTTCCTGATAAATAACACGTTATTTAATTAACTTGCTTCTGTATGAATCATAAAAACCACAGAACATTTTATTTTTTCGATATGGACTTCCTTTCATTGTAGCGGCTTTTTTAATTTCAATTTCGAGAACGATTTTTACACGGAAAATTCATGTGGTGTATTTTCAGACATTTCTAAGCACTTGCGAAGGTAGGATTTATTCAACTGTGAAAATAACAAAAATAAATTAAATTTTTATTTGGTGCGTAGGTATCTATATCTATATACATATAATAAAAACGTAGAGATAAAAAAATCTGTAATTGCGAGATAACAAAAAAAAAATCACACAGGTCGTCTTAAAATAAGCAGCTGAACACGATAGGACAGTTTTTAGAATTTTTGTCTGTTTGTTTGTTTGTTTGTTTGTTTGTTTGTTTGTTTGTTTGTTTGTCCGCGCACATCTCCTAAACCACTGGACGGATTTAAATGCGGTTTTCACGAATATGCTTAGAAATTACCAGATTAAAACATATCTATATATACATATATATATATATATATATATTATATATATATATATATATATATATATATTATTATATTATATTTATTATTTATATATTTATATTTATATTTATATATATAATAAAAACGTAGAGATAAAAAAATCTGTAATTGCGAGATAACAAAAAAAAAATCACACAGGTCGTCTTAAAATAAGCAGCTGAACACGATAGGACAGTTTTTAGAATTTTTGTCTGTTTGTTTGTTTGTTTGTTTGTTTGTTTGTTTGTTTGTTTGTTTGTCCGCGCACATCTCCTAAACCACTGGACGGATTTAAATGCGGTTTTCACGAATATGCTTAGAAATTACCAGATTAAAACATAGGCTATCTTATATCATTTATTTTAATTCTTTATTTTTACATAAACGAAAATAAAAATCAATAATTTATTTCTTCGTTACCCGAAACGTAATATGAGGATCGTCACATAGCCTCAAGCAAGGAGATCCAAAGTAAAGAGAATGTTATTGACATAGCCATTAAAATTTTGAAACTGTCAACTGTCATTCGGTTAATCAGTTTAAATTTAAAGAAGGTTCCTTAACCTTCTTAGATGAATGAACGTGTAGATCAAGCATGTTATAGACCTTACAACCTCTTTGGTGATTCATTCCAGTGCATGGAGTAGGAGTGTGGCGTACTCATACTCCTTGCGCCAACCTTCGTGAATTTCATTCCAATTTTCCACGACGTGTGGCGCTGGGGCGCGAAAAGAAAAAAAATAAAAGAACACCGATTTTCAAATGGAATTGTCATTCGCTTTTTCTACGATTTGTCTAAGATTTTTCTTTGCATTAAATTTATAATTTCTTTCGGACTCAGCTATTTTCTTCCATTGTCGGTAGCTTAACCCTCTCCTTCTATATAAATAGTACAAATCCACTATAATTAGTGACCACTAAATGGACCGTACACCACCGACAAAGGTCAGAATGCCGCTAGATCGTACTGATAGCACTGCGGCTGACACGAAGAATAAAGATGATGACAATGTATTCCGAGTTGGCGTGCGAATTCCACCGTTTTGGCCCGAGAAGCCGGCGATTTGGTTCGCCCAGATCGAAGGCCAATTCGCGATTTCCAACATCACTGCAGATAGCACCAAGTTCTACTATGTCATTGGACAACTTGACCCGCAATACGCAGTTGAAGTCGAAGACATCATCCTCAATCCGCCTGTGACCGAGAAGTACGAAAAACTCAAGCTGGAGCTAATTAAACGTTTGTCCACATCAAGAGAAAAAAAGGTACAGCAACTTTTAACACGCGAGGAGCTAGGTGATCGTAAGCCTTCTCAATTCTTACGTCATCTACGACACCTAGCAGGCCCCGGAGTTCCAGAAGACTTTTTACGCATGATTTGGACCAGCCGCCTACCGAACAGCACGCAGACCGTCATTGCTTCGCAGCAGATGACGTCATCACTCGATGTGCTGGCAGACCTAGCCGACCGCATACATGACGTTGTCCCTATAGCCCAGGTCGCATCTACATCCAGTACCACACCGGGAAGCTCCAAGCTCCATATTACATTCTCATGGTTTTATTCTATGTTAGCATTTAAAACACAAAATATACCGGAAATATACTTTTAATGGTTTAGACAAAAAGAAAATTTCAAAACATGCTCTGCACTGTGGTCACATTATCTTTTTGATTTGAAAACTGTTGACGGTGTTATTTATTACTTTTATGATTCTATCAATACTTCACACAGGGCGACTTAAAATAAGCAGCTGAACATGTAAAGAACAGTTTTTAGAATTTTTGTTTGTTTGTTCACGCACATCTCCTACACCCCTGGAAGAAAAATGCGGACGGATTTAAATGCGGTTTTCACGAATATGCTTACCTATGACCAGATTGAAGTATATGCTATGTTATTTTGCGCAAGGCCGGATTAAGGGAAGAAAAAATAATTGAAGGTTTATATGAAAATCTACGCGTACGAAGTCGCGGGCAAAAAAGCTAGTATTATAATAAAATAACTTGAATTAACTGTTTGTAGTATGTATATTGCACACACACATTGATATATTTACCTAGTGGTAAATATGTTAAGATGTGCTGTTATATTTGTATTTTTCACTGGACAGAGCAGTTTATTAGACAAATATCACACATTTATATGAATACTAGCTGCGCCCCGCGGTTTCACCCGCGTGGTGATGAAAATCGGTCATGATGATGATGATGAAAAGTAGCCTATGTGTTAATCCAGGACATAAGCAATGTATATTCCAAATTTAATCTAATTCCATCTAGCCGTTTCAGCGTTATTGAGTAACAAACATACATTCATCCAAACTTTCACATATATGATATTAGTGTGATTTATGCAGACCATGGTCATGGTTACATGGTTGATATTCTGAAAGCACATTGATTCCACTTTAATTGTGCGCACTGCTGCGCTTCATGAATGGGCGTTCTTAAAAGTTTCTATCAGTCTTCAAGTCGCGAGTGAATCAGTTTCTAGGCAAGCGTGCTCTATCGTAGACCGCATCATCGCTTACCGTCAAGTGAGGTTACGGTCAAGCAATTTTTTTTAAAGCATGCCTTAGGTCACATTCTCTTGTTTTCATTTTAAACAAGGGTGCCTCAGAATCAGCGCCAAAGTAAGTATATTTTTATTTTACTAAGCTCGAAAAATAAGGGCGTACATAATCGTAAATATTCTCGCGGGAGATGGACGATCATCCATCACAAGTTTTGAAATTCAGACCGACAATGATTCACGACGCGTGGCAGTCATGGCCAGAAACGTTTGTGATTCATGACATGATGAAAAAATTGTGAAAGATTCGTTGATGTTACTTGGGAATGGCAGGCTTCGAGTGTGAGACTTAGCTAACAATTTAATGGTTCATTGATAAGTAGGAGGTCGGTAAGAAATACAACCAACCACGGGCGTAGCCAGGTTGTTTCAGAAGGTGGGGGGGGGGGGAGAGGGGGTTCAAGAAATGAAAACGATAAAAATGTGCATGAAATGCGTCCTTGCCTCTCCTTGTTTGCCAAACTGCCAAAAAATGCCGACTTTTTGGTTGTAAAGCAACCGTGATCCAGCTACAACGCCGCGTGATACCAGTGATATGATGTCATAGCGGACAAGTGACGTTGAACACTATGCAAGCGACATCAATCTTAATTGGAGTAAATCTAGCATTGATGAACTATATAAATGATGTCTAAGTAGGTCTGTAAAATTGAGATCTATATAACAACTGTCATTTTGCAAAATTTCATGCACTTATCTTAATAATTATAGAAGTTAGAAGGTTGTATAAAATTCGGACGGACGGACAGACAAACATAGTTAATAGTTCACAGTTATTTATTCATATCAGAAAGATACATGTCGCATAAAGATTATTATTAACTTATGATCATTAGATATTCCTTCAAATTATTAATTAATTAATTAAGGTGAAACGTTTCACTTTGGCGGGAAAATCAAATTTCAAACAGTTTTTTGTCCTTTTAGCTAGGCCGGGTAATTATTGTGAAATGGCATAGTGTTCGCGAAAATTTTTGGTCGTTCTTTACATTATCATTTACAGTTATTAATCAGTTACTCACCATATTACTTACATTAAAATGCAAATGGTAATAAACCGTTTCAAAAAACAGCATAAATTTGTTTATTGACAAATGTATGTAATAATATGCATTGGAGGTAAATAACGTTACGCGAGTTTGTAAAGAATAATAATCAATTTTCGCGAACATCATTATCGTTTACAATAATTACTTGGTCTAGCTACAAGAACAAAAAAACTGTTTGAAATTTGAATTTCCCGCCAAAGTGAAACGTTTCACCTTAAGTACATACACATAGACAGACAGACAGAAAGAATTTATAAGGGTTACTTGTCGGTCTACGGAACCCTAAAAAAGAGTTTTGGAAACATTACCAAAAGACATGTTTGACGTTCACTAACACTTAAAACACGTTTACAAGAACCATCAACACGTAAATAAGAATTAGTAGTCGTTACTTTTATCTTGTCTGGCTATTTGTCACTAGAAGAAACGAATAGAACTGGGTAACTGAGACTAACACATTTGTCTGTCTTAGGGATAGGTAAGTAGGTCAAACGGAAAACAATCCTACTTAGTGAACTTAGTGAAATCATCTGGAAAGAAAACTGCTTAGACTAACGATGAATCTTATGCAAAATAAATTTTGTAAAAACACTCTCATGTAAACCTGAAATGTGCTATCAAACAATAGTTCAATAAATAATTTACGTGTTGCAATCTGTTTTTAAGCCATTGGGGGTTGGGGGTTCTATTATCTTTGTCTGCCGTAGTCCCTAATGCACCGTGAAATTTAATTCATGGTTTCATTTTCTTGCGCTATTGATTTGTTTGCATAAAAAGAACATGCTATTATATTTATTTTTAGTACTCAAAAGACGTAGTACCTAGGTACCCACCGCTAAGGGTGATGAAGAGGATTAGAAGTAGGATACAAAAAGGCTGTGGTCATGATGTATATAATGACCTAAGATATTATGAGAAGAGCTTTGTAGACATGCCTAAAATTGGGCTCATCTTCAAATATCATTCACGAAAAAGTTTATTTTAGTAATATTGTATTTGGTGATGGTAGCCGAGTGGTAGCATATGCGATTTACCATCTAACGGCACCGGTTCGATTCTCAGCCCTGGCCATTTTCGATAAATGATATGCGGTTTAGATGTCATCACTCAAAAACGGTGAAGGAAAACATCGTGAGGAAACCGGTATGTTCAAGAACCTCAAAGTTCAGGCTTATGACATTTACCAACATGCCTTTGACCAGCATGGTGGATTAGGGCCTATTCTCTCACTATCTCTCTCTCTCTGAGAGAGAAGGCTTGTGTCCCAGTAGTGGGATCTTGACATGATAGGCTGCCAATGATGATGATTATATTTAAAAATTCCATATAAATTATAAGCAAATATCCCTGAATGAAATATTCTTAGACTTTATAATTGCATTTCTTCGTAAAATACGTCCACACAAAGTTTTTCATTTAGATATTGTCAACTACGATTTACTAAGATTTAGATTTGAGTATACTTATTTTGAAATTGAATTTCAAACTAAGTTGCAGTCTCTTTAAATATTCGTTTTAGTACTGAACCCTTATTTACGATTGGAAATGGCAGTTCATAACAAACTTTGTATTGAAATATCGAGGACAGTTGTTGGAGAAGCCAAACAAAGGAATGATAGAAAAATTGCAGATAAAAATACAACAACTAAGAAATAACCATTTTAGAGTTCATTTTTATAGAATACTAGCTAAGTCCCACGGCTTTAGCAGCACGTTTTATTTCACAGGAACCGTTAGCTATTTCCAAAAAAAGAAAACATTGTGTGAATCCAAGGTAAATGCTACCTCCATACCAAATTTCATTCAAATCCGTTCCACTTTTATGGAGTCGACTGCGGACAAAGACATAGACACTTACAGTCCTACAAATAATCGCATTTACAATAAAAGTGTAATTTATTAAATAATTTACTTAATACTTAGTAAAGCATTTACCACTTCACGTAATCAACCATTCAACATCGTAAAGTTGTTACAAATCCAAGTTGGTAGGCACGAAAGATCCTTCTGCCAATGGTTTCAGATTTCACATTATATATCTTCATTTCGTCTGCCAACTCTCATCGTAATACTTCTAATTAGAATCAAACTTTATAACCAAAGTTATTGAAGATCAAAATCTCGAATTCAGACCTTAAATTTTCCAATTACAAAAGTTTATAGGTACGCAAACTCGATTAAGTTAAGAAACAATTTATCAGGCTTTAGGTAACTGCACAACTTAGGTATCTGACCGGCTCGGTAGGCTAAGCAACGTTTAACCTTGTAAATAACGACTTACCGTCTCATAGACGCTTCGCATAGGATGAGCAGTTTTACTTGACACTTGGTACAGAGAATACATAGAAGAATGCTCCATCCACCAATGCCCACAGTAAAGTTTTTTTTCTGAGGGCACGCCAGTATAGAAGTTTTGACCTTGAGCGCTCAGGATCTCATTAAATTGAGAATATAATGTATTTGATTTAATGTCTATAGGAGATGAAGTCGTTGCGTTAAGCCACTAAAACTCTTCTTGTGGCTTATACGACTAAGTTCACTGATTTACGAGGTCTGCTGTGTATAACTTACACATAAGTTGCTTGAGTAGCCTTTTCTAGACGATTGGGAAATATTAATAAGTTAATATATATTTATTGTCCCAGAGAAGTTCTCGGAAGACTTAGCTAAGGAAGACTTAGACTTTGCACTTTTCATTTGTGTCAATTTCAAGTTATGAGGCTGTATATTTACTAGTCTAGCAATTTTTCCCATGATTTTTCAGTTTCCCTGCAATATGTAGCCCTGCCATCCATGACAGCGATGTAAAAAGCTCATCATCAACATTATCATCATCAGCCAGAAGACGTCCACTGATGTACATAGGCCTCCACCTTAGATTTCAAAAAAAGCTACATGAACCTCAAACTACAATACCGAGTAAATAACGCACTGATTAGAAAATATGTACAGCTAAAGTTTAGCGTTAGTACGATAATAATATATTTTTGACGTAGTACGAAACTGGTTATGTAGGGAGAAACAATGTTATTTTTGTACTATAGTGTATGCGTACCAGGTGTTTCTTTTTTATTGTATTATAGGCTTGCGATTATCCGCCACCTTGCTTGTTGTTAAGCGAAGATGAGGTCTACGATGGAGCTTACTTGCCTAGAAGAAACCGATTCACTCACGACTTGAAGACCCCAGATTTTAACTATCGGGAAACATTCATTCTGGCTGCGTATTCCAGTCTAGCGGTTCGCACAATAAAAGTGGAATAAAAGGGCTAAGCACGGATTTTCAGAATATCGTCCATGAATCCGTGTCGCCTTTTTGTGACTATCCTGGCCATCCGATAGATAAATGGGGAGGAGGGTAGTAGATTATGCAGATCCTATGTATATATATATATATACACTTTCTAAAATGATTCCGGTAAAAATTCCGAAAGCGAATTTTGATTATTCGTACGAAACCGGATTTCGTACGAAAAATAAAATGACATCGTACGAAACTGGCTACGTAGAACGAAAAATTAATTTTGAATGCTACTAGTTACGTAGCACGGGTTCATAGGCGGAATGCCTAAGGGAGTCGTGAAATAACAAATAAACAGAGAAAGAGTTACTTTACTTTCGCATATTTATGAATAGTGTGATCTATAAATGATGTATAATTGTTGAAATTTTCGATCTCATACTAAAATCTTTCAAGACAGATACATCTCTCTAAATAACAAATATTTAATCGTAACACAATTTATTTTGGCACTTATTTTGCTGCTAAAATTTAAGAATGCCATTCATTGGTAATTAATTATTTTCCCTCTTTATATTAATTGTAACTACTTTATTGTTCGAAATGCAACGTATCTATGCTGTGTTTATCTGACAACTACAACTTTATTTTACACTGTATCTGACCCTATTTCATAAAAAAGTACTTGCATTAAAACGATTTAAGCAGTAAATTACAAAGCAACAGCTGTATTCATCTAATATTCATCTGTGATTAGACCCCAGACAGTCTGGGTCGACTCGACGCTAAGATAAACCCGACACATGACTTCAATGCAAAAACACAAATATAGCATTTTTTTTCTTGGACATTTTTTTTTTGTTCTCCCGGCAGTGCTTAATACAATCTTAAGTTACTTTTAAGAGTTATTAAGCTTTGTCTTTGTATGTTTTATAAATAAAAAGATTGTTCAAATGTTGTTCGCATAGAAATTTTTTCATTACATCATACAGGTAAAAGCATGATGTTAAAAATATTCTTCAAGTATCTGATTTGAAAATGTATTGTTGACGGAGTCTGTGTTCTCGAAAAGTACAATGTTTGTCTTCATATTGATAGTAAACAGGTTCATTTTAGGTACGTGTTCTCCATCCTAGTCCGCGTCTTTGCTTAAACATCAGGCATGAGCTGGACACACGTAAAATAAGTATATAAATAAAAAGTTTTCACAGCACTTGCTCGACAATGTTCAATTATGTATATCATGAAAACCAAACCTAAAGTAAGTAATTATTGCCCTACAGTCTAGTCGGGCAATACTATTGTAAATAATTTTATTATACGGGTTATAATGCTGGTCAATAAAATGATTTTAATTGTTTTTTATTTAACGTTACAGCAATTTGCTGAAATCACGCCTTTATTATTCATTGTTTTCTAATCCTGATGGCCAGTTCGACTTTTGAATAAGTTATTTTTGGTGCAGGTTGCTAGGGTAAAAATTAATACAAATTACTTTATCTTTCCACAACGTGGTCAAATGTATCAAAAATAATTTAAAAGATAAGTTCTTTATCGACGAGTATAATAAATGCTTAATTTCCAATAGTATATCTTTTTATTGTCTCGCAGAAAGTATGCAAAGTAGAGTATTCTCCTCGGAGATAAAGGTCGTTTCGTCTGAATCCCGAGCATAATGAAGGATTCTATTCTTCATCATCATCAGCCAGAAGACGTCCACTGCTGAACAAAGGCCTCCCCCATTAATCTCCACACTGAACGACAGCCTGCCATCTGCATCCACTGGATGCCCGCGACTCTCACGATGTCGTTGCTCCATCTAGTGAGAAGCCTACCTACGCTGCGTCTTCCGGTTCGTGGTCTCCACTCAAGAACCTTTCTTCCCCGTCGTTTATCGGTTCTTCGAGCGATGTGGCCTGCCCATTATCACTTTAACTGGCAAATTTTAATAGCTATGTCGGTGACTTATGATGATAGTACTGTGGGACGCAGGTGGTATTTAAATATCAGATGCGCCGCACAATGTTTTTTGTGTGTAAGTGTGTATTTAACCCTTGCTTATAAATATAAGCAATGTTTATACACACGCCAGTTAATACATAAAGCTTTCTATGGACATTAGCCAACTAGCCGTACCATAACATATTTTGTTTATGAACTTGACACAGCAGTTCTAATAAGCACACGCTATGTGACAAAATGTTACACGTGAATGCCTGCATTTATTGCTGTGAAATTTGATCTTGAGACCTTTACGTGACGTGAAAGTAAGACACCTGGCTGGACCCGTCTTACCTCAGGCGAGGTATGCGAGTGGCTCTCCTTGTTTTAGCTTAAGAAACACCAAAAATACGTGTTTAAGATAATATTATATTTGAGTGAAAATTTTCTTCTTTAGGGTTCCCCACTGTACCTAAAAGGTGGCAACTGGTCACCCGCTACCTCCCTTTACTAAGCCTGCTCTGTCCTACCTTTTAACTGCTGTATATAATATTCTGAACCGTAATAGATAGCAAGTTGAAATTTTCACTGAAAAATATGAAATTTTACGGTGGATTAACTAAAAAAAATATAGTAAAAAAATAAAAATCAGGGGGGGGGAGGAAGTATACAACAAACGTATTTGGCACGATTAAAGCTCAAACTTAAAAGTTATACAACAAATAATATAAATATTGTATTAAGTTTTTGTATTTTGTGGTGGTATTGAACCCTCAGTGCTCGAGCCCGAATCGCACTTTCAGTTATTTGTAAAAAGAGCGATCCGCCTACATCAGCAGTGTTATTGATGCTTTATCATGAGGTACTTCTATAGAAGCAGGCTGCTGGCAGGATGCAGCGTCACATCTAAACGACATACATTATACAATATTCAGACACTTTTTGAGACACTGTACTCGTACGTTGAAACTCGGCGGTAAGACTCACGAGGGAAAGTTATTTCACACCTTGCAGTCCGTGGAAGAAATGAGCAGAAAAAACAGACAGTGACACTCATCGTGAGAGAACCATCGCTGTGTCAAGCTTGACTCTACATTCTCGCTGAAACACCCCAAGGCCGTATAGTCTAAGATCCCGCCATAGCCTCCCGATCCCGACCTTCACCGAGCTTGTTAATGAATGAAAAGTATTTTATATTCAATTAAATATGTCAAAAAATATATTGCAAATGGGTTGCCTAAAAAAATTCAGTCCAGAATATGATTAGTTAACAATAAAGAAAAAAATTTTATTTTATTTTTCACTGGTTTGGTTAATAGACGACTATGGGGTATCGTTGATAAGGTCTTTTAAAATGAATGTAAGGTTGCATACATCACTTTTTTATAAAGTCTATACTCTGCGAAATATAGCCCGCCAAAGTGGCAAAAAGTTATTCCCCCCTGCATTTCTAACTATAAGACATAGAAACTTGTAACTTACAACACTGGTCATTACTAGTCATATTTAAAAGCTTCATAAAAAAATATAAAAAAAAATTTTGTTAATAATTTTTAATCAATCATATTCTGGACTGAACTTTTTTATGCAACCCATTTGCAATATATGTATTGACATATTTAATTAAATATAAAATACTTTTCATCCATTAACCAGCTCGGTGAAGGTCGTTCTATGGCGGGATCCTTTACTAGTATAAGCAATTTAAGAAAGCGCGCGCCTCCATAAATTTTAGTAGAGCGTGTGCTTTAGAAATTGTCTTTGCTATATGGTGTCGGGGTTTACAGCTGGGGTCCGATGACATAAATGTTTCCTATGCCCATTCTTAGATTTTTATTATTAGTTCTCCCAGTGCGCGTACTTGTCCATCGCATTCACACCCTCACTTATAGCCCAGCTACAGCATTATTATTAGCTTCTTACTGATTTCCGAAATTACTATTTTCTAGCTATCTTTTTGCTTCTCGCTAGGAGGTGGGACAGGTGCCTAAAAGGGTTTGCCAGACTGGTCAGAGCCAAGGTTTTGTGGCCGCTGCCTGGTCTGCGTCGACACATCTCATATCAGTGCTCGACGATGTCGTTTTGATGATATCGTTGATTTTATTTCCCGACCCTGGAATCTTTTTTTTTGTAGCAAAGAAGTATGTTCGTCATTTAACGTAGTTTTGCGTACTACAGTAATTCCAAACTAAGAAGTCACTCTTGAGATAAGCACGCCTATAAGGTTCCATAATTTATTGACAAGCAACCATCTGTGAGCAACATGTGAGCAACCATAGCCAAAAGAAAACCATATTTCATGGACGCTGTTTTTTCTTTACAATAGTGAAGCGTTGTTCTCTTTAGCTCCGATATTTTTATCGAATCCACAGAATAATCAGTTTTTTTATGCCTTAGTTTTGTTTATTTCAGCAATTAAAAAAAAAAAAAAAATTGGCTTGCACTTGGCCGCCAACTCGCCTGATGTTAAGGGATGATGCAGTCTACGATGGATCACGCTTGCCTAGAAGAAACCGATTCACTCTTGACTTGAAGACACCCAGATTGTAACTATCGGGAAACACCCATTCAGGCAGCGCATTCCATCCATTCCATTTCAACTCAAATAACATTCCATCATCGTAATATATAAAAAAAAACTTTTTGTTTGTCTTTGACGTCGTTGTTTTCTTGACCTTTCTACATAAAGTATAAACTACGTGCGCTCTTATAACTATAATATAACTTTATCGATAAGACATTTATGTCGTATCCCATCACTTTCAGCAAACGTCATAAGTGACATGGTAACTTGGTTTTACTTGCAGACTAAGCATAATAACATAACTTTTTAAGTATCGCCGCCCACATCGTGGATTTACTGCTCGATAGTATCGAAGGTAGGCTGATACTACTACTATTTTTGTTGCACTAAAATTTAGCATAACACAATGCATCTGATTTTCAATATATATTTCGGACTCCATGAAAGCAAATTTCTAAATATTTTTATAAATCTCAACTTAATAAATGATTTTCTTCCATAGGTACATAAACACCAAGCAGCGGTTTTATCCCCTAATAGCACCTCGCGTTTCAAATAATTAATTTCGTAACGAAGATCCTGAAAATTTTCAAAAAGCCGCCACTGGAGCATCAAAGGTTTTGTTAAAGAATTGAATTAGTAGATCTAATGGACTGGAATGCTTCTGTAGACTCAGATAGCCGAATTTCAGCAGCGTGTATTACCTTTTACACCTTTCAAATGTTACTTGCTGACCTACTTCCGTTAAGATAATAGGTGTTTCGTGAAAGGTTTTTTAGTCTGTGTTTTTTCGGGTAAGGGTAAAAAGCTGGTTATGTTTTATCGGTCAAGTTCAAAACGAGTTGGCTTATCTTTGCGAAAGTGCTTTTGCGGTGATGTAAAAATTCTTTTGCACCCTTTAAGTACTCGTATATAAGGCAAGGAAATGCTTGCACGAAATGCTTTTAGAGGTCAACAGGAAACCGACCGTAGCTCAGTGGTTGGAGCATGGAGACGTTTTCCCGGATCGTTGCGCAGTTTTAAATCAAAACACTTAGCAATAAAAAAATTGCCAAACAAGCTATATGGCCTTCTGATGGTAAAGAATCTCTGTCTCATATAGTTTATATAGTCACATAAAATCACCTTTAACATTAGTTACTAGGGGCATCATTGACGTAGCCGACCTTTAAAGACTATAAATTCCACGGATTCAAAAGAGCTGTTCATTTCAAATAAAAAGATAAAAGGAGACCATAATAAAGCCAGGCACTCTAAGATATTTGTGACCTAAAAGATTAAGATGTCTGACCACGTCCCAGCCTTTTTAATGATAAGTGGACTCGACAGCCTGTCAGCTGAGAAAAACCACCGCTACGATTTTGATAAATTCCCCACTCACGGAGTATGGTGAGTGAACGATTATGGACATTATTCTCAGTTTTTACAGCCTTATTAAATGTTGATAATATAGAGCGTGGATTTTATTACAGCCATCTTCGAGCACAAAGTCCATTAAGATGTTTTTGCTGCGCGTAACGCTGTCCGGATGGATCGTAACGGCATTACAGTAAAATAATCTACTCGTAATGCTCGCTTCCTTTTTGAAATTTCTTCAACTTGAAGCTTATCAAAATATGACGGCAAGATTATGTAGGTATAAGAAAAACGTTGTCTAGTTGTTTCTATGAAAGTACCTGAGTTCATGTTTTTAAATGAGTCTAGTCGGGAATAACTCGGGATACCTAGTATTTGTTATTCATGTTTGATAAAAAATCTAGTATACCTAGGTATTAAAAAGTACAGCATACTGAAGGAGACACGGTGTAATCTCGAAGTTGTATAAGTGGATCCTTAACTAATGCTAAGACAATGGATTTGTTCATTTTTTTTAAGTGCCCGCCCCATGGCACTTTTAATAACGAACAAAATTAGCGAGGAACGTTTCTTGTGTTGCAGTTGAACCATTGCTTCATGGTAAATGCACTGACTAACTAACAAATAGTGAAAGGTGTATGGTAGCGCTTCCTACGTCGATTTATAGATTGATAATCTTAATTATGATTCTTTTTCTGATATATTTATGTAATACGTACGTTTCCTATCAATTATTTTTAATTTTATTTTTAAGTTATTTAAAAAACCCTCATTTTAAATTTTATGTTATCTATGTTTTTGTGATTATTTTATGATCAATCTGATCAAAATAAATGATTTTGCATTGAATAGGCGGCGGTAACCACTCACCATCAGCTGGTCCGCGCGATCGTTTATTACTCTTTTTTATAACATAATTTATCGTAACTTAGAATCCATAGTAACATTTTAATACCTCATAGTGTATTTCCATCTATTTGATTCGTTTACTGACGGAATTAAATTTTGTACAAGTATTCCTTGTTTAACAAAAATGAGGAAAAAGGGATGAATCTTTGAAAACTCATTCCCGTAGGGGGATAAAAGTTTAAACTAAAAATGGTAACGTTTTGAATTTAGAAACGTGAAACGAGGTATATTTGTATACAAATAAAAGTCGGCTGTTTCAGTGGTTTTGGAAATTCATTCCCTTAAAAAGTTAAAGGGGATGAAAATTTGTATGAGCTTCGTCATTCCCCATTTAGCTGATGAGAAACCCCATCGGGCACATGGCTTGTAAACAAATAAAACTATTCAACTTCCATAAGTATGTGTGTGGAACTTTGCTAAGGTAAAAAAGTTATCAACATACTGGCTTACCTCATAAAATATAAAAACCAATTTGACTAGAATTTGTCCAATCCGCTATAATATTCCTCAAAGGTTGATACAAATCTCTCGATTTATTTACTCAAGTTGCTCGTTTTGTGTTATTTCACTTATTTATTCCGTTCAGTCCTTCTTCGTTTGAGTTTCGCTGCGATATATCATAGTGACCTCAATAATACATAAATATCTGTTTTTTCGTCGCATCAAGAATTTTAGGGACGCTTCAGACTGGACATCATAAGTAGAGTTATATTGCTTTCTCCGTTTCACGTCTGCCTCGTATCATTGACGTCAGAGCTGTTGCTCACATACATTTTGTTTCGACACGGTAAAGTACAGTAAGTAAGTAAAGTAATGGCGACGTGGTGAGCTCCGTGTGCTGAAGTATTCCCGAAACACAGGAAGATTCGAGTGGGGAAGAGCTCCAGTGTGCGCCGGCGCAACATATTTCTTTACGTATTCCCACCCCCGCGCCCGATCAGCATCCGTTGTCGTCACGTACGCGTCGCGCGGCGGCACGCAGTGCAAAGCGAGACGCAGCCGCGCGCGCGCATTCACCTTGATAAAGATCGCCGAATGCGATTGAAACTATAGTCGGAGTAACCGGCCTAATCTTAAGTGAGTAATTCCCGTGTTATATAAATAAAAAGTAAAGTAATGTTTTTTTTTCCAAAAAGGTTTACATTGTTTTAATTTATTTAGTAATAGGCTTGCGTATGATCTCCAACTTGCCTGATGTTAAGCGATGATGTGGATGGACTACGAGAGATTTGGAGACACTCAGATTGTAACTATCGGGGAACACCCATTCAGGCAGCGAATTCCACAGACTTGCAGTTCACACTATAAAAGTGGAATCAAAGCGGTTATTACGCACGGGGTACGGATTTTCGGAATATCAACCATATAGCGGTGTCGATTTTTCGTGCCCGCTCTGAAACCGATAGAAAAAAAGGGCAGGAAGGATTTAGATCACGCAGAATCGATGCACAATCTCCGAAATGTATCCGATAAAAAAACGATAGACTAGCAACTTTGCGTCGATGCTCAAGACTAAGGAGCTTATTTTTAACCAGGGATTCGTTGCTGATGAGCCACTTGGCACTTTTCTTAATAAACTCTAACGCCCCAAGCCGGTACTTAGCAGATCCAGCTTGGTACAGTGAAAGCAACTGATAATAAATAATAGGCATAGAGTTAGTTAAAAATTAACGACTTATATTGCGTAGATTGTATTTGCAGTGGACCCTAAACTCGTCTAGGCCAACCTCTTGGTGGCCTTGTTAATATTTACATTACCTTTATAATAGATGGTCTAACTTATCGTGCAACATTAAAATAGTTTCTTTTTGTACAGTTTAATTTTTTGATTACATTTTATAACTTTGATTGGAAACATTTTTCAAAAAAAGTGTGGATACGTCACATGCGTTTTCAGTATTTTGTTGGGCAACCGTAAGAAGAAAGATGGTTATGATATGATGTGATATAGTGAAGCGTTGTCTGAAGAGGCCTTTACAGACGTGTATGGAATGTAAAAAAATAATGTCTGGAGGCATGATTCACAGGTATTCTTTGCTACGTAAACTCCTGAAAGGGTTTTTGTAAGAGCTAAATCAATTTCTTAGACAGTTTGGGGGTACTAATATGCTGTAGTGGTATACTTAGAATAGTAACACAGTTTTCCTTTTATCTCAGCTATCATTCGGTATAAAGTTATAGTGGCATGTTTTAGCTTAGCAGTCAGTATGCCTGCAAAGTGAAATACCTACATGATGAGCGTTTAGTAGACATGATCATAATAACGAAAAATCACTGGAATTAAGATTTTTGGTAATGAAATAGGTTAGAAAGATTTAAAAATGAAATAAATATTTACTTTGATAAAAATGAAATACAGCAATCCGTCGTGACAAATGAAACGCCAATTATAGCAAATGACGTCATGGTTATGGAAAATAATCCATTTTGTTTAAAATTCACAGATAGTTTTTGTGTATGCACCTCAGAAAAGAGAAAGGTATAGAACGGAAAAGAGAAGGAATATTCGTTAGCAGGCATACGAGTGAACATTCTTATTAACGTCATCGCGTTGAACTCCGCATCACAGTTGGTAACTGATTTTGAATGCGTATGCTGCTATATCGGATTTATTCACAATGCCATCTTGCACTATAATTACGTGTCGCCTATCTAGCAAAAACTTTAATTTAAATAAAGGAGGAATATTTTATCACCGATGCCTAAATTGTTGATAATTTTGTGATGTCACCCTGTTTCGATTATCAAGCCGTTGACAATAGTGGTTACCATAATTTTATTGATATCGATAAATTTTGCGCAACCCAGTTCAATAAAGACCTACTACCTACTCCCAGTTTATACAAGTGACAATTCAATTTGCAATGAAAGTTCAGTACTGTCGACATGTAATATTTAATATCGTGACGTCTTAAGAAAACACCATCGCCGGCGCATTTTTGGCGCAAATTCATAAAATTTAAAAATTTTTTTTTGCTATTCTGCAGAAACAAGTTGTTTTTGTTGTTGAAAATAACGTAAACATAACAGTAAATGCGAAAAGACATCGTAAAACAGTTTATTTTAATTTTATCTAACATGTCCGTTGCTACGAATCTTACGACTTTGTTTACATAAAACTTATGTAACTTATGCTGCGATAACAAACAAACACATTTTTGCATTTCACATATTAGTATCATTAGTAAGAGACATTATTTCCAGTAGATCTATTCCCATCTTTGATCATAATTATATAGAGTTTGGATTTGCCTTAAACTAGTACCGAAAAAAGTCTGCCAGAAATTTAAAGGCGCGAGGTAAACACGTGTTGCACACACGGACATATTCTTACTAGTTCTACAAACGCCCACTTCTATATTGAGCGGCACACAACTGCAAACGAGATGATCAAAATGACATTAAAGAGTATGTGTTAAAGGGGAAACTGTAGCTATAAAGCCATTTTTTTTTCTATGATTCTCGTTAATACTATTGGGAATATCTACTCAATTTGTTCTGTTTTCAGAACTAGTGGGATTTGGCTCTCGCTAGTTTTGTCAACAGGACTACGTAACAAGACAAGGTTCGAGTAAGTTCGTGGGGTTGTGTTATTACTGATTAGATCACTATTTTATCAACATACTAAAAAAGGAGGTTCTCAATTTGCCAATGATATACGTTATGCGATATCTTTGTCGATTGAGAAACTATAATATATTTTTTTCCATTTAAATTTCAATAAAATATTCCACTTCTAAAGGTGAAAAATTGAATGAACGGGATTCATCCCGTTTATTGAATTACGAAAATAAAATTCGCCGATGGTTTATGTTATGCGATATCTTTGTCGATTGAGAAACTATTATAATATTTTTTTCCATTTAAATTTGAAGAAAATATTCCACTTTTAGAGGTGAAAAATTGAATGATGAATCCCGTTTATTGAATTACTAAAATGGAACCCACAGCCAAAAATACGTTTTTTTTATAAAAGTTTACGTTTGACAAAAATATTTACAAAAAAAACTTTCTACTTAGATTCACACTTTAGGTTAGATTTTTATGTATACTATAATTTAAAATAGTTTTAGGTTTTAATGCAAGTTAGGTTTCGTTAGTATTTCGTTTGGTAAATATGATTACATTGTCAGAAATAAATACAACGATGCTTAATAGCTCGCAGGAGCAAAAGCGAAACATGAATGGCGTCGGTGATTTATCTCTCTGCTAGGCTTTCGTGTAATTAAGCACTATCTGGGTTGCAGGACTTTGATGAATGATATTATCTGAAGCAATGAACTCAGCATGACGAGAATAATCGAGATAATCTTGGAATGTGTCTGTTTCTTGTGTAATGGATGTGGCTGTCTACGTGATGCGATTGAACCTTTAATGTATTTACGCACCAACTTTCAATTGATATTTTGTTTTAAGGGATTCCGTACCCAAAGGATGTAAAGGGGTCCCTATTACTAAGCCTACGCTGTCTTTCTGTTCTACCTTTTATAGGCTGTATCTTTCAAACAGTAATTAATAGATTGCCAGTTGAAATTTCCATAGAATATGAAATTTTACGGCGAATTACTAAAAAATTATTATAAAGTCAAAAGCTGAAAAGTAAAGGGTCCATACAACAAACGTTTTTCTTTAAACGTATTTCTTTTGTATTTGCTTCAGTGTAAAAATTGTATTATTTACGTACAAGCGTTAAACTTGGCATGATTACGGTACACACTCTAAAATAAAACTGAAATAATAATAATTCTCGTAATTTAAAAAACACGCTTTTAATTCGTTAATCCTGAAGATCCTGGTAACGATAACGTGACAAACTATTCAAATCAATCCGTTGTTTTGAAAGGGGTGAAAGTCACGTTTATTAAACCATGTTTAAACGTCTCTATTTTTGTACCCTATTAGGCTGCTCCGAAAGTTTTTAGGCAGAGATGTTTTTTATGCTTGCGGGCAGCGATCTTTTAGATTAATATAGTTTTAAATTTTAATTTTGGTTATTTAAGTTCGTTAGAATTCTTAATATGTTTATTTTCTTTAGTTAATTTTATATTATTATCCTAAGAGACATTATCAATGAAATTATCAACATTATCAAATAAAACTACGAGTATCTATAAGAATTAACTTTCTTTTCATGTAGTTTTATTTTATTTTTATTTATTAAGGAACAGCAAACAGCCATATTATGAAATTAATTTATGACAATCTATTGTATTTTTTGGTCCTCTGTGAGAAAATGTACCTAAACGTAAAACTGAGCCAAGTAGTAATTTCTTACTTGGGACCCAAGTATTCTTTATTATGTCTTCAGTCGAATGTTTCGTCTATTAACAATCCAATGTTATGGAGCAAAAATGTGGTTTGTATTTAATGCTATATTTCAGTAACATAAACTAACAAAGTTAATATACAGCAAACTGACGTGAAGCACCACAAACAAATTGTAATAACAATTTGTATCGTATAATCGTACAGTATTATTTCTTCTTGTATAAAAACAATGCTCAGATGTGGTGACATTATCTTCTATTGGTTTTTGTTGATATTTATGTTACGATAATTTTTGGCCTATTGTTTTCATACAAAACATTAAATATTCTATCTAATTATATCTATCTAATAATATTTTTATAATTATATACTTAATTTTTCATTTTAAAATTTATATGAGCATTTCTTGTATAAAAATTTATTTCGCATATTTCGGAAACGATTTAGAAGAAATTTTGTATTTAGATAAAGTTTAGGTTTTCTAGTTCATCCATATACTTTAAATAATTATGGAAGTTAGGTTTTAAAAAATTCGGACGGACGGACAGACAGACGGACGGACAGAACGAATTTATAAGGGTTCCTTGTCGGGCTACAGAACCCTAAAAAAGGTACTTATTCGAGAAAGTTTTTTTTGTTGTATGTTATTTTAAAACAAATGAAAGTTTTAACCTACTTCTAATTGTCTCATTGATTTTAAACTTTATAGTATTCTCGTATATGTAATTCTGATGACAATACAATATTTTGGTACCATCGAACCGATCTGATGATGGAGCTTGGAGGTGGATGGTGGAATTCTTTAATGCCTATTATTAAACCTCTCCAGTTTAGATAGGGATTTTTTGCAATGATGGAGCCGGGAGGTAGGTTAGAACTCTTTAACAGCCTAACGTGTATTTAAACTTATAATAACTTGATCGGTTAGGAATAATGTGCATTCGTCATAATCAGCCTGTTCCCACTGTTGGGACACAGGCCTTCTCTCAGAGATGTCATATGTCTTTGAACTTTCGAAGTTCTTGGACATACTAATGTAATGTGCATTATGATTGAGGAAAACAGAGGAGAGCGGTTAGTAGAGTAGACAAAAATTTCCTGTAAATATATTTTATGTTTTTAACCCCCGTCGCATAAATAGTGTTATAAGTTGAACGTGTGTATCTGTGTGTCTGCGTCTCTGCGTGTCTGTGTATCAGTGTATCTATGTGAGTGTCGACACACTGACATAGATACACTGATACACAGACACGCTGTGTTAGCTTATCAGTGTATCTGTATGTGGCATCGTTGCTCCCAAACGGCTAAACTGTATTGATTTAGTTTTTTTACGGTTCCGTACCCAAAGGGTAAAACGGGACCCTATTAATTAGACTCCGCTTTCCGTCTGTCTGTCTGTCCGTCTGTCACCAGGCTGTAGTATCTCATGAACAGTATCTCATGAACCGTGATAGTTTGACAGTTGAAATTTTCACAAATGTAATAACATATTTATATTGCCGTTATAACAACAAATACTGAAAAACAGAATAAAATAAATATTCAAGAGAGCTCCCATACAACAGGCATGATTTTTTGCCGTTTTGATAGATAATGGTACGGAACCCTTCGTGCACCAGTCCGACTCGCACTTGGCCGGTTTTTTTTGTTTGAAAAGTGACTTAATTGAGGGTGTTAATTAAAATATTTTCAGCCATTTGAAAATGATCAGCTCTTTTATCGGAGATTTAAAATTCCATTTATACTTCTGTTTCCTGTTATTTTGCTCCTTACTGAATGAAATGGTGACGTAAAACGACATTAAATTTATTTCATACGCCAAGTATTTTCGATATTGCTTTACTCGACAGCAAATTAAGGTTAACCATAACCATGCAGAAAGTATATTTTTTCGTTTCATTTCCCCCTGATTTCGTTAAAATGGGGCCCAAATAGAGAGAGAGAGAGAATTGCGTGTAATGGACTACAAATTGTATTAATGCCTTAATAATCTTAGTGGAAGTTTATAAATAGCGTGGTAGAGATTATGCCTACTACTGGGTGTTTTCTATAGTGATAATATGGCTATTGCTGTTTTCTTGTCTCACCCAAGGGATAAACTAATAATGTTTAATATTGGTTGGCAATGCCCGTACATAAATAACAGGTAACACGACAATTTTAATTAGGTATCTTGTAGTACTACGTACCTAAGTGCATAAAGGTTATCTGGCAGAACAATGATTTGATTAACTTAAAACCAGGTTTTGCGAATTTTGAAGTTTTTTAAACGTCTATACTGCCCTCATAAGCCCAAGAGCGGTAACTCAAAAAAAAAAATGAGATTACTCTTTTTTCGCGCATCTGATAGCTTACAAAATTTCGCACCAGATGGATTAAGAAAAATAACCGTATCTACATTGGAATATTGAAATAAAACACAAAAAAATATTTTTTTCTTTTAAAACTCATGTTTAATAACTATTAATTCTTCAAACTAAACGAAATGATGGTATCTCATAAAAACACAAAAACAATAACATTGGGTTTTTAATCATAATTATATTTCAGACCTATATAGGTCTTCACACATAGCTGAAAATAAATTAAATTATATGTCATTAAGGTAACGAAAAATCTACTTTCCCAAAATTCGATTTTCTCAAAATACACCTAGTCTGAGATACCGCTCTTGGGCTTATGAGAAATCTACTTAAAAACATATTCTACTTTAAAACAAGTGAATCATATTAAAATCGACTTCAATATTGGTAAATACGCAATTTGCTATGGCCTACCAAACAAAAAATATAAAGTAGGTATTACCTACTTGTTACCAATAAATATTTTGTGCCATGACACGTGATATAATATTATGAATAGTTCACCTAATCTGTTCGTTTGAAAAGTGATATCTTCAAATTTAGCTCAGATTGAACCTTATAGAAAAAAACACAAATGTTTACGTAATCCCACCTATTTTCTTCGCGACGGGGCAAAGATAAATGCTTTTATTAGAAAAACAAACAAGAGCGCAAAAATAATCAGGAAAGTGATTGGACCTTGTTTTATTATTCATAGCTTCAAAGATGTAAGATTTACCATTAGTAAATATTTGACTAAAATGTTTTATTCATACCAACTTTCTCAAAACATGGAAATTGAAAGAAAAACTGCCGACTATGAATACAGTTTCCCCGCCCTACATTATTATTTTGAAAAAGTAAATCCGTATAATTCACAAATAAATTATCATTTACTGGACGTTGCTCAGTTAAACAACAAAACTCATTTGAATGATAATACTCTCTCAAACTTTTTATTTATTAGGTCATGGAATTAGTAATTTCTTCTTACTACTAGCAAAAAATATACTACAATTATTGCTATATTTAGGCTGCTGAGAGAATGCGTCTGACAGTTGCAAAAACATTGTAAAAATCTGAATGAAAACATTTTCTTTTACTGTAGTATATTGGCTACCAGATACACGTTCAAATAGCTAGTAAAAATAATCAAAAGTTAGTTGTTTTAGTTCAGCTTTTTTTTTTACAATATTATTGCAACTGTCAGACGCATTCTTATAGCGGTAGCGCTTTAGGTGAAGGTCTTTAAATGATATTAGGTTAAATTGTCTATCACTTTAGACCTCCTTAATGTTGTTTGTTTGTTATGTGAAGAAATAATTGTACTCATCAAGTTATGTTATAATAAAGCAAGGTTCTCACCATCTAATCGTAACCGTAACCGTGTGCTTTACTGTAACCAAACATCATAGTGTAGTTTGCGAACCTGCCGCCAGCCGCGCGTAGTAGGTTCGCGGTGTAAGCAATGATGCGGACCGACAAAGGTCGGTTTTTTCGCGAATCATCGCTACTTTTATCGCCGGTAAATTAAGAAGGCCGACTAATGGTCATCATTCATCATCATCATTTCAGCCTGTCTATTGTTCCCACTGCTGGGACTCAGGCATTCTCTCACAGAGAGAGAGAGAGAGAGAGAGAGAGAGAGAGAGAGAGAGGAGAGAGAGAGAAGTGGCCATAAATCTTGCTGGTCCAATGCATGTTGCCTCTACTTCTTACTTAGGGAGTGTGACGTGAACTTTTTATTCACCAAACTCGGACTCGGAGTGGCTTTTTTGTTTTGATTCAATGGCTATTGACAATGTTCACGCAAGAAACTCAAGTCAATCCATTACGGTGACGGTTACAGTTTTGGTTCGCTAGTGAATACTTGGCTTAACAGACTCCGTAATTTATGAAAATTACATGCACAATGTATCAAAGGCATTGATTAAGTAAATTAATAGGTATTAGCCACATATCCACATATTGAGTAAATTAATAGGTATTAGCCATTCTCGTACATCAATCAAAGATAACTCTGAGACCCGTGTTCACAGAAATTTAACACGATGATGTATTAAAATTTTACTATGGGATAATTGCTAACACAGTATATTTGCTTGGTTCAACCGAAATAATGTCGTGCTTACAAAATATCTACTTACTCGATCATTACCAATAAATGGTTATAAATGGTGCAATCTGGTATCAGTCCTTTTAATTAGTATAAAGAAATGAGGCAATTTGGTTTTCTGGAAGGCCGGAACAATGCCTTTAGGCTGGCAAATAGCTACAAGCATATTGCGTAGATCTCTCGGGAGCTACGAAGTAACCCACGTTATGAAGCTACGGAAGGCTACGGGCTACGATAAAGGCTACGGAGATTATTATCTAACATTTACGTCATTTAGTGACTTTAACCACAGGACCATAGATTTACAAAGTTATGAGATTTCGGGTCAGCTCAGAATTATTCTAAAACCGGAATAACTAGTGCTAAAAGGCTAAATGTAGACGAAAATTGTTACTAAAACTAGAGCTAAATTAGAAATTGTTTTGATTACACATAAAAAATATTTTGTTGGTATTTCTATATACTCATATATCTGTAAGACTCAGAACACTTTTATCCTGAATTTCGCACTAGACTCAACATCCATGTGATGGTTAATCTATACACTGGACCGCCTATTTAATTTTATACAAAACCTTTTACTTTGTTTTAAAAATGTTAACAACGTTAAATACTTATATTCAGTCATCTGACCCCAAACTAAGCAAAGCTTGTAATATGGCTGCCAGAGACTGATATACATATATATATATATATATATATATACTAGCCGTCCGCCCCGGCTTCGCACGAGTGTAAGCTCGGCCTTCGGCCTCGCTACAAAATATAATATAGCCTATGTCACCCGGGGATAGTGTAGCTTCCCAACAGTGAAAGAATTTTTCAAATCGGTTCAGTAGTTTCGGAGCCTATTCATTACAAACATACAAACATACAAAAATAGGTATATATATTTTTTAAATACATACCAGATATAGAATAAACACAAATGTTTGTCATAAACCCCTCGAGTCAGGGCTACGGCTAGTTTTTTTAACTATAATGATTAGTATTTTTAGCTCCGTTACTTTTTGTTGCATTTGTACTTATAGGTAGATGTTATTGTCAAACCATTGTGTAAAACCCTATTGCTAATGTATGATAAATTTAATGTTTACGTGACTACTGGCAGTGCACCTGGAGTTATGAATACACTATTGGTATGGCTTAAATAATTACATACACGAATTACAATCATACCCAGGGGCGTTTTAATTCGTTATTAAAATAATTTTTTAGTGTTCCTTACCCAAAGGGTGTAAACGGGACACTATTACTTAGCCTATGCTGTTTGCCTGTCTGTCCATCTGTCCGTCCTACCTTTTAATGACTGTATCTTTCGAACCGTAATAGATAGTCATGTTGAAACTGTCACACAATATGTAATGTAACGGCGGATTAACTAAGAAAAAATAATAAAGTCAAAAATTTAAAACTAAAGGCATACAATAAACGATTTTTTACTTATTGCTCTAGTGTAAACATTTATTATATTTATTGAGGTCAAATCGTCATGGATTGAGGTACCCAAAACAGTCTTAATAGTAACCAAATGAATAATGTACCGACACGTTTTGGTGGAGTGTTAGGTAGACCGCGGTCGGTCGATTGGGTGCAACATCCTTTGTCTATTTAATCGAAAGGACAACGCAAACCTATTATGAATCAGAATCATACTAATATTATAAATGAGAAAGCAACAAACCAACCTATAAACAAATGCGTTTGTTGTTTTGTTCGATCCTCTTTCACGAAGCAACAGAGCAATCGGCATGATTTTTAAGCCATTTTTAAGCCGTGGGGCCGGGGATTGATTTGAGATACTTTTAATCCTGGTAAAAACTAAGGTTCTTGAGGGAATGTCCATGCGGAAGAAATCGCTAGGCACAGCTAGTCAAGAATAAAATATAAAATAACGGTAGGGGCGTAAATACTTTATGGCAATACCAATTACATGGTCCAGTGCAGATTGTAGCCTAATGCGAACAGCTAGACTGTGGACTGTGTGCTAGACAGACAGACAGACAGCGTAGGCTTAGTAATAGGGTACCGTTTACACCCTGTGGGTACATAACCTTAAAATCGGACAGATCACAACAGACCGAACAGATTTTCTTAAATCATAGCTAAGAAAATAGTCTAGATCAAGTCACCTTTCAACCAAAAAACGAAACTAAAAGTAAACTAAATCAAATCGGTTTGAAAGCTTATACTTACGATAAACTTATACCGCCCCTCTGTTTGCGTAGGGGGTTAAAATATGCTGTTGTCCACTTACCTGCTCTTTTTACAAACACGGCAGTTTCCACCTCGCAAATGCGTCCCCCAGGAATATTTCATGTCGATAACATCTAAGAGGAGTCCAAATTAATAGAGCAATTTACAAATCGTTGGGCCAGATATCATCGGAGGGGAAGCTCGGCTTATCGTGGCCGTGCTTAGTCTGCGTCGCCCCGAAGCTTAGAATAATATTTGTCTCAATTTGTTAGGGAAATTTAGGTGATTTAACGGCGTGTGCAGAGGCATGACTCCGCTTGTGGTTTTAGCATATTGTTACAAAGTCGTGTGAAAATTGTTTTATGATTTATGTAAATTCTTAAGTATAATTTTGGTGATTAAGACCTTAAACTCTGTGCTTATAATGCTAAAACGACCAAACTTAAAAATTATAAGTAGCATAGTTTATTATTCTTGGTTACGGAACACACATATGGTAGGGACCATATGCGTGTCTTGACAAGCTCTTGACTTGTAATTGTTTTTATTTTTTAGCCGACGAAAATTAGAAGAAGGTTATCTAGATGCCACGTTTTAAAAAAAAATACCATACACTACATTCGTTGGGTTTTAATGTCATTTTAACGAGCATTATACTAACACTACAAAAACAGACGGCCCATAGACAGTTGAAGATCTAAAGATAATCCAAATGCTCAAGCCCACTATCAGTTGCAGCAGCGTACCCATTGTACCCAAAATACTGGCGGTATTACCACGCTGAATGACAATGCTTATGGAACAAATATTTTTTTTTTCGCGAAGTCGGGGTTTTTTTTTTAAATGTAATAGTAAACAAACAAGCCACGGTCCACCTGATGGTAAGTAGTCAACGTCGCCTGTGCCACGGTGCGTCGTCTTTTACTCTATTCAATCTTTCTTTTGAAGCAATTGAGGTCATATTTTGGAGGAAAAATCGCAGGTGGTAAGCCATTCCACAACTTACAGGTGCGTGGTAGAAACAATCGATCAAATCGAACAGTACGAGACTTCCACGCATCTATAATGTGTGGATGTCTTTTCTGGCGATGGCGGCCGGTTTGATAGTAAAACCGCGATGAAGAGATGAGGTCAAAGAGTTCAAAAGGGTCGGTCCCAAAGTAAAAGTTATTTATAATGAGGAAATAATAATATTCTTGACTATGTCCGTCGTCTATAGATATATCCGTTTTACGGTACTATCAGTGGCCCTAGTACGAGCACTTGCGAAAAAGTATTCGTTCCGTAAACGATGGCAAAATGTATGAAAAATTCAGTTTCATTTCGGAGAATGTGCATCGGAGCTACATGACCTTATCCTACCATCCCCTTTCTACTACAGGACAAGTAGGAAAACGGCCTATTACCACCCATACATTGTGGACATACTTTTTCGCAAGTTCTCGTACTAGCCCCACTGAATATAATTTAGATTTGATTAATGCTGTTTACGTGCAGGCAATTTGTGAGGACCAGTTACTTGTTTTTTGAAGTAAAAACTATTTTATCCCTTGCAGCTTGAATTATACGAGCAAACTCTTTCAGTAATTTACCGTACTTAATGGATTCTTTTGGCCGTTTATCAAAATAGATTCGGTTTGGTATAGGTACTCCTTTTGTGCCTCAGCCTCATTGCTTAATTGATTGTAAAGTAAACCCTCTCCCTGGGTCCAATTTCAAGTTACCTATTATTGGAGACAACATTGAGTTGGCTACTTGCATGACTTGTTTTTGTTATACCTATATTTTTAATTTGTTTTGTATTAGACTATTTACGAAAATAGGATATAAACAATTCTGATTTCGGCCTGCATTTATGTTTTCAACCCTAAAAACATTTTTACTAACCGACTTCAAATAATGAGTGGGTACTCAATTCGCTTTTTTATTTCAGATTGGTCCCAAATAAATTTCATCAAAATCAGTTCAGTAGTTTGGTTTTAAAATAAAAGTAATGTAAAAAAAATGTCATCCAAGTAAACCAAAATTGCGTATTTACTAATTTTGAAGTCGTTTTTATTTAGTTATCATTATTTTATTACAAATACCCTTTTACTTCTCGTCACTAAGCGCAAGGATCCTATATCCAATTGGAATGTGCATAGTAAAATAATTATCAATTTAAAAAAACTAACTCTTTCGAACAAAACATGATTATGACTCGTATGATTGGAGTTGCCATGATGCGGTCTACGATAGAGCACGCTTGCCTTGAAGAAACCGATTCACCCAGATTGTAACTATCGGGGAACACCCATACTTAAACCACCCACCCCATTTCACCCATTGTGAATTTCCTTTTGCAATTTTCGTATACTTCCATTTCCATTTTCATGCGATGATGTTCAAGAAAGTTGTCGTATATGTAAGTAAATATATCAGAAAATGACTGTTCTAAACAAATTCGACTATTTGTCTAGTGACGAGGCAGGCACGGGTCGCGGACACGACAAACAGGCGCATTACGGTGATTGATGTTTTCGTTCATTTGGAACACATTTGTCGGATATACTTTGATTCTATCTTCCAGCACGAAGATGTTAGTCACAGTAAAGTTTTGCATACTGTATCTAGACTTTTTTATAACTTGTCTTGATAGGTGAAATAAAGTAGATAGAGCTAGCAGTCATTTGTAGCCGGGATTTTAGGTAACGTGCATAATTGTGGAGTCAAGGCGGCAACACGACGTACAAGTTGTAGAGAAAAACTCAACTCTTAGGTTAACGCTAGGTTCAAAATTGACCCTGGTTTACTAGGGTTTACTTATCAATGAATATATTATTTAAAAACAAGCTTTTATTTAACCCATGCAACACCAAACCAAACATTATGAAAAAATTACAATAGTACGATCTCACACGCAAATCATTATTATTAGGCATTTATCGTATATAGGCTTAATAAATTTTATACTGCTTTTATATTAGGCTGTTTTTTTTGGCGGCCATTTTAATTGTTTTATAATATATTGGGTATTGCACATTGTATTGTCACCAGGACTAAAGGTATATGTTGTTATGTTCATTATGCTAAAATATGTGTCACCTATTTAGCATAATGTGCAATAAACGATTTGACTTTTGACTTTAGAACAGTCGTGATGGGACAGTTTTGGATCTACGATAGACCGGGCAGTTTTTTCACGGCCGCTTGTACGTTGCGATACCGTATCCGAATTGGGCCTTACAAATACCTATTAGTACGCAGGTTGGCTAGCTTATTTTTTTTATAAAATTTTAGACAAATAATTTTACTATTTAATTTCAGAGAAACGAACCGCCTTAAGTAACATAGATAGAAATAAGATACATAACACAAAAGAGCCAATTAAGTATAAGTTTCCACGAATAGAAATAATTTATACGGTTGGAACGCTGATATTATATATGGGTAGAAAATTAAAAACAAAATATTAGTAGAAGATAAAAAGGTAAACTAATTAGTTAGTTAGGTATACTCAAAAGCTAACTTCACTTACAAAAAAGAAAAAGAAATATTTTAAAATAATTAATAACAAAATATTACTTGAAGAGATAAAGATGAATTAACAAGAATCAAAAGCTAAGATTATAAGCATGAATAAAATCATAAGACTAAAAATAATACAAGCTCTTATGCAAGGTTAAGGTTAAGGTTTCTTTTTTAATAGCTTAACTTTTATCTCTCGTACTTCGCGTTTTTTGGACAGTCCATGTGTATCCATGTGTACAATAGGTACCTACTTTGTCAGTTACGTGCGTAAATTTTAGTCCTTAGCAATGAATTCAATAAACCCTACATAAATTATATCGATAGTTCTAAGTAATAAAATAAAGTCAGCGGAACTGTAATGCGAGTACCGCGTTATTGACAAAGTGTGAACAAATTTAGTGAACAGATTTCCAACTTGAACATATACTAGCTGCGCTCTACGGTTTTGCCCGCTATCTTGAAGGGCTGGTACATTTTGTCGGGATAAAAGTATCTGTTAATCTAAGGTAAAGACCCTGCAGCCGTTGCGGAATTATGTGTAAACAAAAATACGTACAAAATGTCGCATTAATTTATCTAAGTACTGCGCAGTTTACCATTCAACCGCTATTCGTCATTTAATCACTTAGTCACAGAAACCTAAGCTCTCACCTATATTCCTACTAAATAATTAGTGATAGAAACACGTAGTACTACGGTATGTTTGTGTCTAGTTACAGCTTTAAGCCCGTTACAGACGATGCATAGTAAACTCGCGCATGTAATACTGCGTACTGTGAGCGAGACTACTAAGAAACTTTTACCTCCACTGGCACTAAGCAAATAGTGTTGTAGCTCTTTGCACAGTACCCGACAGAGTAGTACTTGCGCGAGTACTACGCATCGTCTGCAATGGTAGTGTTTTAGTATGGCCGTTTGTAGACGAAGCTGAACTCAGCGACTCTAGCAGCCTCGCGACTCTTTAGGAAGGTGGGCATTCACTTAGCATCAGACTGATCGGATTCCGCTCAATTAATACTATTAACTACAGTCCGACCGCTGAGAGAATGCGTCTGACAGCTGCAATAACAACGTGAAAATCTGAATGAAAACCATTTTAATATTTTACTGTAGTATACTGGCTACCAGCTACATTTTTACGTTAAAAAGCTAAGAAAAGTGACCAGAATTTACTGTTTTTGTTTAACTTTTTACCATGGTATGGCAACTGTTAGCCGCATTCTTTCAGCAGCCGCACTTTATGCTGTGATAAATTGCTACAGATTAGTAAGTAATTACTATAAATTGGGCGCAATCTTAACCGTCCGATGCGTACGATTAGATTGAACAAAGCTTTGTATACGAATCGAATAAATGCCGGTTGGCAACGTGTAAATAAAAGTGCACGAGAGGTACGCTCATACCACCCCCCGCGCGACCCTTTAATCGTCTTGGAATCTTCAATCAATTTGCAACGCAACCCTGTATAGCGTCGCGGGTGGAACCTAAGTTATGCGGCGGGCATAGTAGATGCTACTCGAGTCGCCGAATTTCATAGCTTCGTGTACGAACAACCTAATTACAAATATCAAGTGGAACTGTGTGAGTCAATTTGCTATTCTGTTCGGTTTAAATGCTAGATTGAGACTCATGAATAGGCTTGATTAATTTGCTACCTGGTAAATTGATGTACTGTTTTGCGACGTGACTTGATTAAGGCGGGGTTAACTGAAATACAGCTTAATTTAACATTTTAATTTATTTTTAATTACATCTTTGGTAAGTACAATGGCTTAAGGGTTGTGGCCCCGGCTCGATTGGTTCTTTGGTACCAAAGGATTTGGTTTACATTTAATCTCTTTACAAATGAGTATTTAGGGAGGTATTTGTTGAACAATCCGCAAATTGCGTTTCTGTTTTGAAACAGTTGTCTGTTTTTTTTATAAATATATTTTACAAATACTTAGAACAATTGTAAAGAAGATTATACAGATAATATAATACAGTTTTGCTTTTAAGTTATCATCTTAACGAGACATTTTCCTTTTCTTCATAATTTACTTACATTAAGACACAACATAGGTAAAAAAAAACAAGGTATTAAGGCTATTGGATTTGCCTAAATTCAGAGCCTACATTTAGGAATTAGTGTCTGAATTAAGGCAAATGTAATAGCTTCATTAATCAATGCTCTACATTTATGATTTTTAGAACAAGTATTAATGTTTTCCTATTCATATTTTTTCAACTTTGACACTAAAAGGTAATGAATAATGAATAAGTAAGTTTACAGTGGCTTAAATCGTTTTAATTTCCTTTTAAGTGGCAATTTAGTGCCTTATTTTCACATAACTCTGACCGACTAAAACTGAAAAAGCTTTTTTTTGTTTGTTAAAATTATACATTGTTTAGCTTTTAAATTTTTGGCCGAGCAGTCGTGTAATAATATTTTTAACAAAAATGTACAATCTACTTCACAGAAAAATCAATTAACGTGTTTCCACCCCTAATCTTTCACGCTTAGAGGTGAATTATTCTACTCAAGTTTAATTTAATTTTTTGTCTGTTCCATAAAATAATCATTAAATTCGGTTCACAATTGGCGACAATATCGCGTAACAAACAAAAAATAGAGTCTAATTGAGAACCTCCTTTTTTAAAGTCGGTTGTAAATTAGGCGCATTACCTTTTAGTACAAATATCTAACAAAGTTTTATAATATCACGAAGATTGCCTTTAAAATGTTCTTGACGAAACGGGAACTTAAAAAAAAACGTCCTAACAATGTTCATTGTGTAACTGTATCTTTATATTACAAATCCCGAGAGCATAAGTATAATCCTCATAGAAAACTGATGAAGTAAATGCTAGCCAATGAGACCCATGTCAAGTCTAAACATTAACTTGATAAACTCGTACGCAACATGTAGGTACGTACATACGAAAAGTTTTGCGTGTAATTATAATGTCAAACTATCTAAAACATTTTGATAAAGGTCTGTTTACCTACATTTCGTATACCTAAAGATTCGAGAAATTAAAATTAGATCCCTAGATACTAACATTTTAGTATTATAATACTATGTTGTCGGTATTAGATTTTCAGACTTATAAAAAGGTGTAGCCAAATCGTGGATTTGTTTGTAGCTACGAGTATAAACTATCTTAATTTTAGTTCATTAAACATTGCAAAAATTACATGTTAATTTCTATTAAATATGCCTAGTGTGGGTTGGCTTATAGACACTTTTCCGGATGACCCTAGCATAGTTTTTATCTTTTTTTATTTATTTATTTAAAGATTTTTATTGTATAGACAAATAACAAAATTACCGTTACAAAGGTACGAGTACAAACTATGCTAGAGACTCGTTAACAATATCCGACCCTATTTAGTTTCTAGGTGTAGTAAATGTTAGACTAGATAGAAGTGATTACTTAGATATATGTTGTTAACCCTCAATAATAATGCTAGACTTTCTAAATTGCAATAAATTAATGGAATGCATTCTAAACATCGATTCGGTTTATTGGTTGAGTTTTAGCAACCGCAATTATTTATTAATGTGATATAATGACGAATCTCTATTTCTCAAATAATATTTTCAATTATTTAACGCGACATGCCTAATTTAAGCCTATTACTACGGGTACATTCTTAAAAATATTTCAAATAATATATTTAATATTGGATTAGTCGTATCATTTGCTATTTCTATTATTGCATAATATTTATTAACATAATTATAAATGGTACTTAATTCTACTTTCAGTAGAATACTGTTTACAAAACGCTAAACATGACAGACATGTTAGACATAATGACTAGCTTATTTCCGTACATCTAAATTATGACAGTAAAAATTATGCCAACCGAATTTATGACATTTTCTTACTGTAAGTGTACGAGGATAAGTATGTCATCATGTAGAACAATCCCTAACATGAGCACCTCTACAAAACCTTCAATTTGTTTTCACCAATTTAATGTCTTTGACATATTTATTTTACAGTAATATCACACGTTGATATTGTACACTTTATGACATTGGATAAAAAATATACTGTAGTTTTAGACTTTTAAGAGTCGCGTAATTTTGTTGTAAAATGCGTCTTTATTATATTTACAAGATAATTTTCTAATCTCAATGTTAATTAAATGTTTAAACTGTTGTAAACGTTTACATCATTAAATAAATGAACCCTTGCTTGTGTGAAATAGGTACATTCTCGACCTGATTTAAGTTGCTATGTTCGAGAAGTAGGAATTTACGCAGAATGCTTGACCACGATTCCATACGTCATATAGGTTGGCTACAGCCGTAAACATTATCACTCATGGTGAGTAACTTCCTTGTTAATAATTTCAAAGAATAAGTACACTGCGAGTAGGAGTAATAAGTAGGTATTACACATTCGAGAATATGCCTACTTTAATATGTCAATATTTGCAAGGACCCATTAAATCACCCAAAATTCAAATCTAAATTGTTTTTGACACTGTGGTTTTTATAAGGCTCTATATTCCGACTACTGTTTCAACGTATTTTGAATATTTATTTAAGGAGAGGTACATAAATACGTCGTCTCGTCTTTATAATAATAGTTAATCAATAAAAAATACATTTTTATATTTAAAGTGTTGTTCGAGACTTTTAGGATTGCTATTTAAATGCTATAGACAATATGAAAGCGACCGTAGCTTAGCGGATAGAGCACTCAGGGCGTAAACCCGGATGACAGTTCGAATGCTGCCGGTTCTCAAATTTCTATAACATTTAAAAATTATATTGTTCGCATATATTTTATACTCTACTTCTTATAGCATATACAGGATTACAGGGTGTTGCAACCGTGCAATTCTCAGAAAACCAAGAAAAGACCTTAAGTAGTACCCTAAAATAGTTTTAGAAATCCACAGATGTCCAAATTTTTTGTTATAATGAATTTTAAGGCCCTACCAGAATATGACACCAAATTACCCGAACTAGCGCCGTATCAATTTGTAAGGTGGATGACGAAAGATAGCAATGACATTTCACAACCGCCCTTCACTTTTTGTATAAAAAAGGTACAAAAAATACGGATCGAATTGAGAATTTTTTTTTTAAGTCGGTTAAAAAGCTGTCTGGCTCCGGCTGCATAGCCCAGTAGATAAAAAAAAGTCTTTTTTCTTTTACATTTGGATTCTGTATCAACATACAAGTTTTTAAATCACCTCATGGTAGTTGTGAGGAAAACTATGGATGTTTTTTGTTTTGTTTAGGTAGCCCATATTTAATTGTAATGTCATTTTATAGATGAAGAAGTAAATACCTATTTTATACGTCATTGATAAATAAATGCGTCAGGAAAATAACATATGGTACATCGATCAAATGAGATATTAACATTCAATTAGGTTGAATGAGTAAATAGTATTATTTCGTCGAATTTAGCGAATTATTGTGGTCATAATAATGAGTAAAGTTCAATATTTCGTTTCTAAAAGTAGTCCTTTGAATTCAAAATAAATACCAATGTCGGTACCTATAGTCTTACTAGGGTAACGTTATACTAAGATAGTCCTTGTTCTTTGGTATATTCTTAAAACTTATATTCCCATTTCGAGTATGATGAGTATAACAGCTACCATAAATCAATTATGAAAATAAACTATAACAAAATAGTTTAAACTCACGTAACGTTTAACGGTCAATACAATTTCGCGTTACCAGTAAGAAATAGTAGAGCTCCTTCACCAGGGAATACCCGCGTGTTCTCTGATGAAGAAGCTCTAATAACATAGAGCCAAAAACATTACCTAAATTTAACGCTCCTTTTTAAAAATATTCTCACCACAGTTTTAGTAGGTATTTTATCACGGACGGCACACGATTTCACATCAGTTTTTAAACACACATTATTCGTAAAGTCTTTGTGTAATTTATCTTTGGATTCTCAAGCCACTGAACTTCAGAGTCACCGACGCAGGCAGTTCTTATACGCTTGTCGGTATTCGCTTGACATTACCACGTAAATAATAGGGTTTATACACGTCGTTAAATATAATAATATGTAGCCGAAGATATTCGCGTATGGATGCGACGAGAAATCCTGAAATATTGTCTTTGTCAAAGTAATCGGCAGATGACAAACGCAAAACGACGTGATAATCGCCACTATCAGTGTTAGTAGCTTTTTGTCTTTCTTTGTTGGCATACGAGGCGTTATATATGCGGTAGACTTTCTAAAAGTTGCGATGAAGCTTTGACGAATCCGTTTAGCGTGATCGCTGCTGAGTGGACTGCCACGAAACTCTGGAGCTTTCTTGTCAGTTTCTTCTCTAGAAGAACTATCGTTGCATGATGATGAAATTTCTGGACTATAGAAACATGGTACAGTCAATCGTGGTTTGCCATCTTTTTGTTTCGCTTGGTCTTTTGTGTCAGGTAACGTAATCTGCGGTACTCCAGAATTTGTGACTTCAATTTCAGTATTAATGGGTTTCATGCGTACTGGGACCCGAGACTGTTTTGCAGTTTTCCTCACAATCCACCAGATGCGTGCGTAGCATAAAATTATTGCGACGCTAGGAAGGAGGAATGCGGCTATGAAGAGGAATTTCTTTGGTGTCATGTCATTCTCATCGGAGACTATGGTACACGATCCAGTGACGGTATCGAGACTAAAGCGTCCCCAAACTTCAAAGAACGTTGGCAAAAGTACACCAAATCCGACTAGCCACATTGTAGCAATCATTATGTATATGTAGCGGTTCTTGTAAATTCTGTGGACAAATGAAATAACTTTTAGATTTGATGTTCATAAAAGCTTGCCTTTAAATTAACAAGGACAGCATTATAACTTGTCAGTAAAAACTTACTTGGGGTAAAGAGTGGGGTGTGATATCATGATGTATCTGTTGATGGTGATGGCAAGAACAGTAAACAATGAAACAGCAACGAGGCTGTATCTGGCCCACGGGAACAACCGACAGAGAAGAATGCCGTGGGCCCACGAGCCATGCCAGAAAGTCGACGCGGCGAGCGGGAGGTTGAAGCAGCAGAACATAAGATCAGAGAAGGAGAGGTTGATGATAAATATTGCTGTCGCGTTACGAACCTGAAACGAAGAAAGATAATTTAAAATTTTGGATGTTATGCTTGACGCTTGGCCTTACTTATAAACATTAAAACTGCTCTGTCGCAATGCTTAAAATTGTTCTGTCTCGTTTTCATGTGTGACAATTTCCGTCAGCCAGAAGTTAACAGAGCAATTTAAAGCATTACTTAACTTAAGTATCGTTTATAAGCTAGTATATTTAATCTTATCTTATGTTATTAGGATAAGCGTATTAAGCGTGCGTGTTAAATAAAATTAGCTTTGTCTCGTTTTTGAACGTGACAATTTCCGTTAGCGGGAAGTTGACAGTTTTAAGCTTATCATTATTATCTTGACTAACGTTTCTAAGTAAGACAGTGTTTGAAGTAAAATGTATGAACTTTTTTTATTATAAATGGTGTTCCACAGCTGACCATTGTTCTTCCCCACTTTTATCAATTTGTTATCTATTGCAATAATTTGTACAAAAAAATTTAGTCAGTTCATAGGTACATCCTTATAATGAATAGATGACGTTAATTTCGTTGACCGTTATATTATAGGTAGATATAATGTTTAATGGTTAATCCAACTTCTATATGGAAAATATTATTACAAAAACGACAATGCTATAGTTTTCCTATATGTCTAATACAAAGTATAAAGGTGTTAATTAAATTAAAAATTAAATCAAATCATTCCCTTATTATGATGATGTCATAAAAATAAACTAACGGACGTTAATGATAAATAACAACCTTATCATGGGTTTCTGTTTAGTGACAGGATGGGTGCTCTTTTAGTTTTTAATCACCACAAATTGATAAGAGTTGTTGATAAAGTGTTTGCTACTGATTGGATAATTAGAAACAAAATACTGACAACTAAAATGTTAGAGGTTAAATTAATGGTCGTGAGAAAGTGAGAAACAATGTTATTCTGTTATTTTGAGAACAAAGTCAATCTGTTCTTATAATACAATGATACTTATTTAATGCTCACCTTTCTGCAGCGTGCTAGCGCAATAATGGTGATGAGGTTCCCAGGAATTCCGATGATCATGAAGATGATGCAGCAAGCCGATGCGAACTTCAACAGTGACTGCGGGTAGTCAGGAAACAGCGTCACTGTTGCCAGGTCCGTGTCAGACAAATATTCGTCCAAACCCTTCACATAATAAGTTAAGTTTTCTCCGAAATGTGTATTTGCTTCATCCATTTTACTGTCCTCACACACTCGATCTGAACTAACAGTCAATTGTAACTGAGTATTGACTGAGCAATACTGTTTACTTCATTTTCCTTAATGAGTCAATCCTGGAGGCGTGGTAGGTACATGGGCATGCCCAATTGATAAAACTGTTTCACTTTGTATTGGCTTACTTTTCAGTGGTCATGCTCAGCTGTAGTATTTTTACAATCATGCATAATATCCTAGCTATAGAACTAAGTATGTGCACTTAGAATGTTTTGACAAGAGAATCATCAAGTAAGCTTAAGGGATAGTATACATATCATGGGTAGATTGTATCGTAGTAGTAGAATGTAGACCTAGATTTACTTTTATAACATTTACAGCTACTAACTCGTACAAAATTATTTTGCCAACTTGTTCTTATCTAGATATTTTACGTGTATTAATAATTTATCATAACCATACTCTACTCCATCGACGTAAACGTTATTTTATAAAAATCAGTATAAAATGTTACACAGCGGATCGTCGACTTTTACTCACCATCCTTTATTTAGCACAATCACGGACGGGTTCGTGATTACAACGGTCTCTACACATCATACTACAACCCTTGTCTAAACATATAACTACGTAAATAAATACAAGTAACATAGAGAACAATGTTCGAGTTTTATAGTGTTATCAGTTGTATACGCACGCACATTATGTGTCCATTAGATACACTAAGTAGGTACAGTTTACTCCGTCCAGGGGTTCACGACTAGTCACGGCGGGCGCTTCTCGGAGACGCCGTCGCCGGGCGAGCGTCACGCCCAGCGGCGGCACATCAGCAGGTTCTTGTACGCCTGCCGGTACTCGCTGGACATCACCACGTAGATAATAGGGTTGATACAGGTCGTCAAGTATATCAGAATGTACCCCGCGATGTTCGCCGCGGGGTGCGATGTGAACTCGCGGAAGATTTTCGTCAATGTGATCGGCAAGTAACACACCCAAAAAGAGAGCATTATTGCCATTATCATCTTCAGAAGTTTTCTGTCTTTTGGAGTGAGCCTTGGTGGCCGCACAGAAGCCGGCGATCGTTTTAATGCAACAGCGGCATGTTTTAGCCGTTTTGCTGTCTCGCCGCCGCTGGGCGTCCGAGGTTTAGCATCGAGAGCGGCCTCCTCATCGTGGCCGTCTAAAGTGTCGACACCGGAAGAAGATGACCTCTCTGGGCCTGGTGTCGATGGACACTGTATAAGGGGGGGTGCTAGTAAAGCTTTTCGTGGTGCAACGTGATTGGTTCCATTTTCTGGACCAGGTGACTTTTCTAGTGCCGTCGAAGCAGATCCTACTGCGGAGTCTTCGAGACCAGGTCTTAGTTTGTTTTTCATTGGGGCGCGCGATTTCCTCGCTGCCGCTCGTACTATGCAGAATATGCGAGCGTAACAAATTACTATCGCCAGACATGGAAGCATAAAAGCTCCGACAAAGAGGAACTCTTTCGGAGATCTGTTGTTTCGGTCTGGGAGTATGGAGCAGGATCCTATCGTAGGGTCTAAGCCGAATCGACCCCATTTTTCCAACCATGTCGCAATAAGTGCTCCGAAAGAAAAAGCCCACGTGCTGGCCACCATCACCGCCAGATATTGTCTCTTGTATAACCTGGTGAAAGAAAAAAAATGAATAAAACAGGTCACTTAAATAAGATAAAAATTATTATTTCATTTTAAATGCTATAAACACACTAAATGTATGGCACTCTTTAAAACGAACCAAATGAGTTGAACAGTTCCACTATCCACTGGCTCCATCATCAGATTTGATGGTACCAAATTATAAAATATAATTATATTATATTACAATTGTTTTGACATCTGGACTAGACTTGCAGTTTCTATCGATACGACAATAAGAATTAGATTAAAATCGACGTCCAATATTTTTATACATTGTATAAGTTAAACTGATATAAAGCGTGTAAAACATTTAATGCTATAAGTTCGTTATGAAAATGTTTAAAAATTATCAAAACAGGCCTTTAATTTATATGTTTTTTTTAAGGTTAGTGTTATTTCAGTAATTTATATAACATTCCATTTTCATCATATTAAAACAAAATAAAAAAACAACAATAAATGTACCTAACTACTAAACTAATCTATTAAACTGCTATAAGTGGGAATTGTTCTAAAAATGCTGGCCCCATTACTTACTATGCTGTATAGTAATGCTCATAATTTGAGCAAAGTAGAGGCTGGTATTTTGATCACGAGTTGCATCGACCAGACTTGATGTGTGACGACAAATCTTTCAAAATTTACCGATCGTTTATATAAGATGTTTATTAAGGTATTAAATGCAATTTTTTATGACTTATGATTTTAACAAGCAATTAAAAATTTAAACATTGTAATCAAGTTTCCAATTAATAGTTTTGTAGTAGCAAAAAACCTATTAGCACAGCAAGATTTTATGACGTCCAAGATCTAAAAGTACATCGAAGTTATTTATTAGGGATAAATCTATGAAGGAAACTCAATTCGTAATAATTGACGTAACTCACTTGGGGTATAGCCTCGGGTGAGAGATCATGACGTATCTGTTGATAGTGATGGCGAGGACAGTAAATAGCGAGACGGCGACGAGAGCGTATCTCGCGAGCGGGAACATACGGCAGAGAATCTTGCCGTGCTCCCACGAGCGCCGCCAGAACGTCGACGCAGCCAGTGGCAGGTTGAAGCAGCAGAACAGGAGATCGGAGCATGATAAGTTCATTATAAATACTGCTGTGGCGTTTCGCACCTGTAATAGAAAATTCTTATTTAGGTTGAGCAAAATACTTCTCTTTTTTTACAAAACAAACAATTAAATATGAATGTAATACACGTGTATTAACATTGTTAAACCTTGAAGAGGTTTGTATTATAAACCTCCTCTACAATTAGCTACTTAAAATATTAAAATAATGTAATGCGTATATACGACTAACAGTCATATATAGGTAGTAGGAAAAGTGGCTAAAATGCTGACGGTGTTGCCACATCAATGCTTAGTTTTTGGCAAAAGTAGGCAGCATTCTAGTTACCAGTTGCCTCTACCAAACGTTTGGCCAGGTCCCTATACAATTCCAAAGCAGCCGACCCACAATATTCTGAAGTTTGGATCTGGATGAAGTCCCAAACAGCACAAATATGTAAATTCTGTTTAAATACTCATATATTATGTGTCATTTGAAATTTTCAAGTTGAGCATCACTGAGTTCAAATCTGTCTGGCTAATGTTCAGAATGTTATATAAATAATTTACTATTGGTAGTGTCAAGAGGCTATAGCTTTCTAGCAAAGCACTAGAATGCTGCTATTATTTGATAAGTCAGTTATTCTTGGCGTCTATTTATGCTTTATCATCCATCATGTAATACTGAGCAATGACCTAGGTTAAGGTAGAAATCGTTGTTGTATTTCAACATGTTTATTAGCGCATTCATCATCTAGACGCCGTCTGGCTCATATCTAAGTGAAATGGATATAATTTACTCATTTTTATTGGATGTCCGATACAAACACGCAACAATTAATTTAAAGAGACGGCAAATTAACTCGTCTTTACTGGTTTTAATTTGCTCAAACGTCACTTCGTACATGTTCTAGATTATAACGAGATACATAATCCTTTTGAAAATATTTGAATAAGTCACACCTACTACAAATGTTTGCGAATGTATTTTCGACGGCCTTATCTGCGTTGCCGTCTTGTGAAGTGACCATCACGATTGTGACAAAGTAAACGTGACATTGTTATGACAATAAGGAAGATATTAATAAAACTTAAGGTGTATTTACTTATTTCTCTTTCGATTGTTAAGGACTGAAATGTATGATAATTACAGACCTTCATATTCAGCGAAAATGACGATATATTACTACTATATTATAGAATATCACTAATCTGTTGGAAAGTGTAAGGTAAAATATTATGTCTATCTAATTAAAACAAATTTGAGCCAAGAAGGATCAATATATATGCATAAATTATGAAAATGATGATAATAAATGAGCATTAATTTTAATTCTGAAAACCAATTATATGAAAACAATTTAAAATGACATATAAACAAAAAGATCTACAATATAAAACTAAACCAATCTAATAAACCGCAGCAGGCATTGTAATAATATAATTAATACACATAATTTCATTGGGATAAATGTTACTTCCATTAAAAGTTTTAATGAAGAATCTGATATACAAAATTTAAAGAGAACTTTATCAAAATAAAGAAAGTGAGAGTAAACAAAAGATATACCTTTTTACAGCGCGCCAACGCGACGATAGTGATGAGGTTCCCCGGAATTCCGACGAGCATGAAGAGCACGCAGCAAGCGGAGGCGAACCGCAGCAATGGCTCCGGGTAGTCCCGGAACAGGCGCACCTCGGCCAGCGCCGCGTCCGACGAGTACTCGTCCAGACCCAGCACCCGCTCGCTCCAGTTCCTCGCCTCTACCTCGCTCGCGAACGTACTCTTCGGTATACTCGGAAACAGATCACCCATTTTACCACCGATGTAACCAACATCATTCCACAAACGCACCGAGTGAAGGCTCATCGCTCGGGCATGTTTAGGTGGGCACGCGAGCCGGCCCGGTCTACGACTGATAGTACTCCTTGCTACGGTCTACTCGCTCCGTCAATACCAGTCTGGTAGTGTGCAGCTGATAACGCATTTTGTCGATGCGCGAGGTTATCAGGTCACAGCTGCTCAGGAAGTGAAGTCACTATCGGTCCGTCGGTTCCACTGTTCTGCTCCCGTATCTGTAAGATAAATTAGATTTGTTTGTTACTAATGCATTGTAAATAAGTAATGTTCTCCTTATCTAAAGACATCGTTGCCAACGATTACATGGAATTTCGGGGAATATTTGATACGTTTTCCTTCGGAATTTATTTAGGGAATCCAATTTCCGTTTCGATCACACGGCATTAGGCGTATTGAATTTATCAAATAATTTTATACGTCCTCATGATGTACGCATTTTGAATATATACTTTTGTAATGTCGGTCCCCTTAGTAATCAAGTTTATAGCGTAGTTTTCTCTCAGAGTAAGTAAGTAGACAGACAAGATAAATGGGAAACAGTTTGAGTCCTAAACACTTAGAAGGTAATCTGGAACGTGTGGTCTGGAAGTCCCAAGGCAATGAGTAATTGATTGTCAAAGTCGACCTGCTTAGTAACTTTCAAGTGTGACAGTTTGTTATTGACAAAACATCACTTTGAGAAAATTTTAAGGTATCAATTAGACTAGACGACTAGATGAGCGATGGTGGCATGTGTGCCACCACAGACTAGGTGAAGCTACTACGCCTTTGGCGCTTTAACAGAGGGCACCCCACATTCACGGGATGTTCACAGTCGTTCGTGAAACCCGCCGCGAAATGGACGTAGAATCTGCTGCTGCAATAACTTTGTTTGCTGTGGCAACATATTACTATTTAGACGTCCAAAACAAGAAAGTTATTAAAAAGCGTTGGAAAAAAAGAAGATGGTAGATGGCGTCCGTACGCCTTTATAGACCGGAGTAAACTGGCGCGGGGCCGTGAATGTGGATGTGTACGCGTGAACGCCGCGCGAACGGGGCGCGAACCCTTTGTCGCGGGACAAAATACCGACTCTGATCGGGGAACAGGCGTGAACGCGCGTGAACCCCGCGAAAACCCTCCACATTCACGTTCACGCTTGTTCTCGGAGCTTCACGGCACTAATGTGGAGCCGCCATAATATTAATATTATAATTTGTGTAATAGTATGTAGTAAAGTCATATACTTATATAGTTATGTATTGATATTGGTATAATTTAAGTTTGTATAATAATTATGTAGTAAAATAATTTATTTATATAATTTTGTATAGTGTGTAGTTTTATTTAAGTTGGATTTATTTTTGATGTATCTATCTGGTTAGGTATCTATTTCTTGTAAAAGTTTTGTTCTTTATTTTATTTTCTTTAGTTGACCAGTTTTTTGTTTCTTAATTTATAAGTTTTTTTTTCATGCACGCCTACATACCATTTGTTCAACCCGGTGGATGACTGGTAGAAAATGTTTAGCATTAAGTCCTCCATTCATGCATTGTACTTAGTTTGTAAGTGTGCAATAAAGTATTAAATAAATAAATAAATATGTACCACTGTATTTTTTAAAAATGTATGTTTACCGATTTCTCCGCGAACTGATGACCGATTAACTTTTGTTTGGTAGGGTATACTTTCAATTTGGTCCCATTGTCACCAAGACAGGATCTGATGATGGGAATCCAAGGAAATCGAGGGCAACTCTCAATAATTTTATAGGCACTTATTAAGTTTTTCATATATTTTTGAAGTCAACTTTTATTGAAAATAATTTAATTTTAGTTCTTCAAAATCTAATACAATGACTAACCACTCGCGAACACAGTCACAAATTGCTTCCACAATAGAATGTCATCCGGTGACATTATACACGACAGAAGCGAAATTGGGTCACCATAATTTACATGTAAATCTTGTATTGAATTTCCCGGCGCTTTGCTTTCAATCAGGGCTGTGATGGAAGGGTTGACGTGGGTGACGAGGTGAGTGGCAGCTGTCGCCGGCGTGGGTTGTTGGGTCGCACCCTGAGCCCTCCGCGGAGTTCACAGTGCTTCACTCATTCACTCGCCTTACTATCATTTGATTTACAACTTGTTGAATTTCCTATCCGCTTCACGCAAAAAAATGCCAACGTGAAAAGTGCTTTAAAATATTTGTAAAATTATTCTATAGATATTTTTTATACCATTGTTTTTATAATTTCTATTAATATGTCTGTAATTTTTTTTAAGGCACTTGCCTTAAAAAGAAAAAAAATGTTCCTACTCAATACTGCAATGTTGTAATGAGAGTAGATATCTGCCTATAAACTGCTACGCAGTTTGGCAGAGTTGTATATACATAGCATGTACTTTATACACTGAGATAAATAACATAAAAATAAAATTGGTTTCCAAATAGGCAGCTTATATGCTATCTTATTACGAAAATCATTTTAAAGAACAAACTATAAACTAACGTAACTAAATAAAGTTGACTGGATAGTCAGATTTAAAACTATAAATAAAAAACCGCAGTCTTCTGGTAGAGCCTACTCAGTGAGATTACGGCTATTACTTGGCTACTACTCGTTTTCTTTATCTACATTTTTTTTTAAATGTGCGCAAGATTTAACTTTATCCAGATAGGTTCTTAACAATCTACGGGTGCGATTAAAACGGGTGTTGATGTACAATCGTGGAAGTAAATTCAGAAACTAGGAGTAGGTGCAAGAGAACATGACTATTAAAATGTTTGTTTTGCACATCGTTCCACCAGTTTAACTACGCGCTGAAGCACATACAATGAACAAAACAGTCACACACATAAAAGAAAAATAAGCTATAGACAGGACACATGGCTAGACATAATGAAGGGTGGTGGTGTACAGCAGTAACCGCGTGGTGTCCAAGACTAGGTTGGCGGAACCCGGGCTGACCGAGGATGAGGTAGACTGACGACATCAAAAGAACTGTCAAAAAGGAGTGGATGCAACTAGCGAGAGACCGGGGAGAGTGGCATAAACAAATGCAGGCCTATACCCAGCAGTGGGTGATTCAGTGGTGATGATGATGATTACAAAGCTATACATATAAACAGTTAGTCATCCCGTATGAATATGGGAAGCAATAGTATGTACTGGTCTCTAGTTCCACGTACGGCAATTTCAAACCAATCAAAATCATAATTACTTTCGTGTTCAGTATCTATGATTTTTTTTGTGAAATTCATATGACGTAGATTAATTTTAAAAAAATGAAAAAGATTTACGATTTAATCATCTACATTCTACGTGATAGTCATCACATGCGACGTGACATTCCAATCATAATAATATTATAAATGTGAAAGTGTGTGTGTGTGTATTTTTGTCCGCATTCAACTCTGTAAAGGCTAAACGGATTTAAATAAATATTGGTATAGATATATCGTCTTATTATTATCCGTTAGCTGTTTTTTATCCCGATAAAATATAAGATAAGATAACTCTTTATTAAAAGAACAAAAACAAGGATAACAGATAAATTACAATGAAACTATTAACTAGGATTTTACGGAAAAGAACTTCAATAAGAAAGAAAAATAGTGGTTTGAACGAAAATAATTCAGAAGTGAATACCTATGCAAATAACAACAACAAACGTACTTGTAGGTTAGCGGGTAAAAGAGCAGGACGCAGGTAAGTTTTTTAAAATTCAATAATAAATCCTCATTTAGGTGAAACGTTTCACGTTTGGCGGGAAATTCAAATTTCAAACAGTTTTTTGTGCTTGTAGCTGGGCTGGGTAATTATTGTGATATGGCACAGTGTTTGCGAAAATTGTTGGTTGTTCTTTACATTATCAGGTACAGCTATTCATCAGTAACTCACCGTATTACTTACATTTGTCAATAAACCGATTGAACAGCAAAAATTTGTTTATTGACAAATTTGTGTAATAATGTGCATTAGAGATCAATAGCTTTACGTGAGTTTGTAAAGAATAATAATCAATTTTCGCGATCATCATGATGGTTTACAATAATTACCCGTCCTAGCTACATGAACAAAAAAACTGTTTCAAATTTGTATTTCCCGCCAAATATGAAACGTATCACCTTAAGTAAGTAAATCCCCATTTAGCATCATGTGCTCCTTACAATAATAGGCTCGCGTTTGACCACCAACTCGCCCGATGTTAAGCGATTCGGTCTACGGTGGAGCACGCTTGCCTAGAAGAAACCGATTCAGTCGTGATTTGAAGACACCAGGTAACAATAGGGAACACCCATTTAGGTAGCGCATTCCACAAACAATAACAGTTCGCACAATAAAAGTGGAATCAAAGCGCTCGGTTTTCGGAATATCATCAAAGCATTGTCGATTTTACGTGCCCTCTCTGGCAGTCTGATAGAAAAATGGGCAGGTTAAAGAGATAATACAAACCTATTTTACTCCAGTGAGGCGTAATATAATAGAGACGTTATAGGTGAACAACACTGCTTTAAAAACTAACTAAAAGTGGCAACCGGCTCGCCGCCGCCGCGCCGTGGTCGGCGATCAGCTTTGGTCGTCGATTATGCTGCGATCTCCATCAATCTCACACAGGACGATGTACACAGTCATCTCGTTCATACACTTCGAAGTGACAACATCTGTCTAAGATAAAACAATTTATATTATTTTTCTGTTTTAGTAAAAAATACAGTACTGACGCGTGAAATGAAAACATTTTTCTTGTCTCTCACAGAGCGTGTGTAGTTTGTGCAGTTTATAAAGACACAGGAAGGCATTTTATTACAATTATTTTTGCTGAAACAATTAACTGCGATGTATTGCCGGATACTCGAGATTGCGTGACTGAGAGACGGCTGTAACGAGTAAGATAATGTGCCTTGCATTCGTCTAGTTAATATGGTGGCGGACACAACCTATCTACAGGTAAAAATATCTTAGTTTTACTCCCCCTAGATTCTAATTGTAGTAAGTGTCCCGTAAACTAGGTGAAGAAACAGCGAGATCAAGTGACGTTTGCAATTAGGGGCAGAATAACCATTCGGGGGTGTGAACTAGAGCCTGAATACAAACAAACATTATCGCCGTTTGTTTTATCTTAATCGCCTTATAAATTTTACGGCCCCGAAGTAGGCGGACGATTAAAACATTGCCGGGTCGTCGGCGAGACTAGCATTCACTTCTCCAGTTTGCTCTAATTACTCACTCATTGTTAATTGGTTCATCGTTCCTGGAAAACTGTGTCATGGCTCTACGTGCTAAGGTTATTTGTTGTTAATTAAAAAGTAAAATAATTTAATTAAGAGCCAATGATTCGTGCGTCTTCTATGTTGTCCGCGCAGTTTAACATTTTTAACCCCCAACGCAAAAAGAGGGGTATATCTGTATGTCTGTGGCAACGTAGCTCCCAAAAGCCTGAACTGATTTTGATGATAAAAAATTTAGTTTGATTAGCGACAAGTGTATTCTTATCTATGATTCAAGAAAATCTTTTCACCCGTTTTAAGATAATCAGATATTTTATTGGGGATTAAAATAAGCAACTTATTCGTTACATTACTAGATATAACATGATTATTACTTTTATAATGTTTAAGATATACGAAAAATAACATCACTGTTCAATAAAAAAATATATTTAAATTTATACAATTTAATTTGTAAAAATTTGTTATACCAAAATCAAAATTTTACTGATCATTTGAAATATTATTTTCTGAGTTTGGCTTATTTTACCTAAGTAAATTCAGTCATTTTATATCTATAATTATGTTGAAACGCACGAGCGAGATAGCAGATACATAAAGCAAGAGCTCTAAGTATAAATAAAATACGTGAGCATTTTGACAACGACAATGAATGGTTCGAACCACAGAAAAGAGCAATTTTTTTTTTCTTTTCTGTTGTTCGAACCATGACCATGCACTTTGAACTTTGCTCAGTGAAAGCAAAACATAGGTCTGAGTAAGCACATTATAATATTTGCTAGAGTCATCATCATCATTAGCCAGAAGACGTCCACTGCTGAACATAGGCCTCCCCCTTTAACCTCCACATTGAACGACATCCTGCCATCTGCATCCATTGGATGCCCGCGACTCTCACAATGTCGTCGGTCCATCTAGTGGGAGGCCTACCTACGCTGCGTCTTCCGGTTCGCGGTTTCCACTCAAGAACCTTTTTCCCCCATCGGTTATCAGTTCTTCGAGCGATGTGGCCTGCCCATTGCCACTTCAACTTGCAGATTTTAATAGCTATGTCGGTGACCCTGGTTCTTTGGCGAATATCTATGTTCCGAATTTTATCGCGTAAAGAAACTCCGAGCATAGCTCTCTTCATTGCCCGTTGTGTGACTCTGAGTTTTTCCAAAAGACCAACAGTTAAGGACCACGTCTCAGTACCATATGTCATCACTGGCAACACACACTGGTCAAAGACCTTTGTCTTTAGGCACTGTGGTATCTTGGACGAGAAGATTTCACGCAATTTCCCGAACGCTGCCCATCCGAGTTGGATTCTTCGGGCGACCTCTTTGCCTAAGTTGGACTTACCTAACTGAACAATCTGTCCAAGATAGGTGTTTCAAGTTTCAAGTTAATTACTAGTTTAATTACATATCGTAATGAATTTTACTTTGAACTCGAACGCTTTAATTGCGTGGATTGTAAACAAACAGCGAAAGGAGATAATGAATACGTCATAGCGCCTAACGAACGGCTCATCGCGTCTCAATCGAGCAATTTAACTGTTGCCTATGAATCACGCTAATTTTAAGGCTCCATGGGGAAGGACGGACAGCGACCCAAATACCGCTTTTTGGGTCGAGAGTTTGCAGTGTTAATGAAATATTGCTTACCATTCCAATGCCTACTCTTTGAGCTAGTTAAGTATATTTTTTACGTTAACGTTATTGCATCACACAATAAATCACAATACTTACATTCATGCCCCTGCGGTTTCACGCGCGTGGTAAGGAAAAACAGTGATGATGATGAAAAGTTTCCTATGTGTTAAGTCAGGACATAAGCTATCTATATTTAAAATTTCATCCAAATCCGGTTCATGCAGCTGTTTCGCGTGACACGGCGTAACAAACACACAAACTTTCGCATTTATAATATTAGTTTGTCGTTTGATATATATACAGTTTGTTTCTCTATTTTCATCAGATTTTCATGTAACAACAAATTAACGATTTAACGTAATTTTTTGCAATTGGATACTTGGAGGGCCGGAAAGAGAGAAAGAAAGAGAGGTGATAGGAGATATTTCTGGACCGATTTCATAAGAAATAAAAAATCTCAGTTCCGATTGTATATTTTTGTGTACCTACTTGTATCACAGATATCTACTATACTAGTCGGACTCGTCTCGACTATTCTAGCGGGCTATAATAGCGAAAGAAGGTATTGTATTGTATACTCGCGACCCGCTCCGGTATCGCATGGGTGTACGTTTTGTTATAATATAAATCTTTCGTGAAAAATTATCTAACTGATGGTGAAAACCGCATTAAAATCCATTGCGTGGTTTAGGAGGAGTTAGCGCATATACAGACAGACATACGCGGAAAGTGACTTTATTTTATACTATGTAGAAATTACAAAAATAAGAAATTTAAGCCTCATTTGAATGAGGCTAAAAATTATTAATATGTTTTTCTCGTGTGTGCTCGCGTTTAAATTTGAACAAAATATTTGGGTGGAAAATAACGAAATTAATCCCGTTTATTGAGCTCTACGCGAAATCGGTTTTTATTCTTCTGTTCAAATGTGTTATTTACTATCCTGATCAAATGTACGGTTTCTAAGAGATGGTCCTGCTAGTTCTTTGATATAACTTATGGATCTGTCTTGGGAATAAATCATTCTATTCAAGTGATGTGAAACAGGGAATGGCGAAGTAAGTAGAGCAAGACGGTAGGACCGATATGGGTCGCGAGACTGTCACGTGTTTGGGACCAGTTGGGCAAGACGGCGAAGTATAAAACTTTTTATTTGGCCTACATCTTATTTCTTACATAAAAAGTTGATAGAAAGGTAAGCATTTGAGGTGACATCATTGAAATCTTCATGGTTATAAAGGAAATATTGGGTGTGTTTTTTTTTACTGAAACGGGTAAATTAGGGTGTAATATCACAGAAAAATAAAAAAAAACTTTTCTGTGTGTAATAATACTAAATTACTTTTAGGATTTTATATTTTTTACAATCGTTTATTGTACGTAGGATATGCCAATGAATTATTTTTAAACAATAGGGGTTTTTTATAACTGAATAATTTTTATTAACTGGCATCTATTTCTTCGTCTTTGTAATTCCCTATTTTTCCGATTCGGTAAAAATATCACACAGTATAAGCCGCTTACGAATTGAGCATATTCGTAAAAATACAATAACTTAGTGTATTTATAGATCTCAACCTACGCTATCTCTACGCAGTTTCAAAATTTCGTAAAAATTAAAGAAGAAACAGCTAATTAGTACAAAATCAATGAGTATGGAGCTCAGAGCAGACAAGCAAGGCAGATATGCCATAGTAAAACTATTGTTCGTGTTCAATCAAATAATAAAAAAAAAAGTGGTTTCTTCCATTTTTTCACTACAATAAACGCAAACACCTACTGATTTTATCATACACACTTAAATACTAGCAGGAAACACATATAATCTAATAGTCCTCATGTAAAATAGGGCGGCTAAGCCGTCTCCAGGGTGAGTTTGAAAAGGCAGAATCAGGCAGAAATGCGTATCAAGTCTGATTTAGGCCTGATGTGTTCGCACCTGCTAAGCCTTTTTATCATATCTACCTTATTTGTCTGATCTGAAGCATGAAGTATAGATAGAGTGCGTACTCTACAATTACAAAATAAATTTATTTGACTTAGGGCCGATTTTTCAATCCTCAGTTAAAGAATCAGATAGGATTTATTCCATTGATAGCATGACTTCAGATTTTTCAATAGTCAGTTAGAGGTTATCTGCAGAGTAAAACCAGTAAATTTATTGGACACTAGCTGCGCCCCGCGGTTTCACCCGCGTGGTGATGAAAATCGGTGATGATGATGATGAAAAGTAGCCTATGTGTTAATCCAGGACATAAGCAATGTATATTTCAAATTTCATCCAAATCCATTCAGTAGTTTTTACGTGAAAGAGTAACAAACATCCATACATCCATACTTACAAACTTTCGCCTTTATAATATTTATATATTATTATTAGATTAGATATAAATTTATTGGTTTGTTAACTATCTGACCGTTTAACTGCGGATTGAAAAATCGGCGCTTATTCTTTTTCTTTCGAGTCGATGTTTCGTTTTTTTTTTAACTTAATATTTTTAAATTTGACTTAATAATATTGTACAAAGCAAATTTGAACCCATTGGCTCCTTAATTGTGTAGTTTAAATTTAACTGTGTTTCAGAGCCAATGGCCTTTTCACTATTCATTGCACAGAAAATTATACCAAAACTGATTCAATATCAATATGAAAAACGTCACAAACTACAGTCTATCTATCTGTAAAGACAGACCAGATATATTATACAATATATATCTAGCTATTAACTGTAGTAATAGTGCTCTGATCGGCCATAAATGCCAAGCTAGTAACTGCCGTACTATTACCTCGTTTTACATTGTCACTTTACTCTAAATGGATCCATCAGGCTATTACAAACGGACTGTTAGAATTGATACTACATTGTTAGTGTAATTGTAGAGTCGGTGGCATTTATTATTTGCAGTTCACGCAATGCAAATGACAGCGTTAGATGTTGTTTGTTGATTCCTACATAGCTTAGTTGCTGTTGCTACATTACACATTCATAGCTTCTGTCTGTATTAGCTAAAGAAAATAATAGATGTAAAAGTTGGTGTTTTGTATCTCAACACTAAATTCTAACAATTTTAATTTTATTTTCTATCAGATTGATTTCACGAACCGGAAGACGCAGCGTAGGTAGGCCTCTCACTAGATCGACCGACGCATCGTGAGAGTCGCCGGCATCCAGTGGATGCAGATGGCAGAATGTCGTTAAAAAAAATTGTGTTTAGTAATTAAATAGTACTTGGACCAGCATGCATCATATTTTCAATACAGTCAAATACCCTATGTACTAGTAAACTAGCAGATATCCCTTGTGTAGTAAATAAAAATTGGTGCAAACAAAGCTTTGTTGACATTTTGAGGTGAATGGTTGAAAGAGGGGAAGTTTAACGGTGTCAGCGGGATTACGTAGGTTTAATATAGTACGAAGTTGACGGGTTAACTGCACGCGTAGGTGTCAAGAGGTCAACGTGAAGGTGAACACAGTTAAGTTTGGTTGGCAATTTGCATTATGAAGTGCTCGTAGCTTTGAGCCCAGTAAGGCCAAGCTAGCTTGGGATAAGGTAAGTACCTACAGCATGTTTGTTTAAAGGTAAGTAATACCAACAGATATCGGATACCAACTCGATGTGATGCCACTACAAATTATATCTCAAGTTAAGTACTAGCAGGTACCTAGTTAAGTTAGCCTAGCACCTAGCAGTTACTGATTCGTGATCTTTTATTTTTAACCAAAGGAAGAGTTCTAAATTCGACTTTTTTTCTTTTCTTTTTATGTTTGTTACCTCAGAATTTTCAACTGGGTAAAACGATTTTGACGATTCCGTTTTTATTTGAATGCTAGTGCTTCCCGTGTGGTCCCATTTTGGTCCAGTTCTGACATTTTTATGAAGTCAGTTTTTTTTCGTATGTATGTTTATGTATTATGGTATGTATATATATGTATGTGTTAACTCCCTGATGTCTCAGTTGGAGTAAACCTACCTTCTGTGCTTGAGGGCATGGGTTCGATTCCCACATAGGACAAACATTCATGTGATGAACATTTGAGTTTGGTCTATGTCTGGGTGTTAATATATATTTAAGTATGTATTTAAAAATATATATATGTACGACGTACATATATCAGTCTCTGGCAAGCCATATTACAAGCTTTGCTTAGTTTGGGGTCAGATGACCGTGTGTGCAAAAATGTCCCAGACATTTGTTTATTAATTATTTTAGTGTATTTTATTTATTAATTTTACTTATTTAATTTTATCATCATCTGTGCTCTAAACGAATATCTTTATACAAATTTAAATGTTGTAGACAATTACAAAATTACTGATTTTCATTATATTCTCAAGGCTTTTTTTATATACGTAAATAGGCTTGCGTTTGACTACCTACATGCCTGATGTTAAGCAATGATGCTGTCTACGATGGAGCACGCTTGCCTAGAAGAAGCCGATTCACTCGTGATTTGAAGACACCTAGATTGTAACTATCGGGGAACACCCATTCAGGCAGCGCATTCCACAGACCAGCAGTTCGCACAATAAAAGTAGAATCAAAGCGCTTTGTACGGGTTTTCTGAATATCAACCATAAAGCGGTGCCGATTTTTTGTGCCCTCTCTGGCAGTCCGATAGAAAAATGGGCAGGAGCATTAGATCATGCAGATCCGATGCACACTCTCCGAAATGTATCCGATAAAAAACTGATAGACTAGCAACTTTGCGCCGATGCTCATGACTAAGGAGCTTAGTCTGAACCAGGGATTCGTTGCCGATGAGTCTCTTGGCGCGTCTCGCAATAGACTCTAACGCCCCAAGCTGGTACTTAGCTGATCCATCCACAAGTTGAGAGCAGTACTTCATGCACGATCGAACTTGTGCTTGGTACAGTGTAAGCAACTGTTCCGACGTGAAGTACCGACGCACCTTCGATAGGATACCCAGTTTTTTGGCAGCCAATTGAGCCTTGTACTCAATCATAGGAGCCAAAGTTGAGGGTAGATGACAGAGTTGTTCAAGGTTGTTTGAAAGATATATTTTTTAGCGATAAGACCACCTATTTTACCTAAATCTAATAATAACTCATCTTTATTGATCTTATTGTTGTTGCAATAATGCCTTATCTGTTGTATTGTACCTACTCAGTTAAATCTACTCGTATTAATTTTTATTTCGTGAACTTTATTTTCCGGATTACTTATTACTAGATACAGTGGTCATGTCACATAATATTATCCACCTTGGTTTTACTTTACTGTACTTTTTTAAAGTCGGAGATAGGCTTCATGAGTAGGGTAGTTAATCTTTTGACAACGCCGTGAGTGTTTTTGTAGTATTTGAACTAATGAACACACTGTAGGTTTGCATACAGATTAGGACCCTACAGCTCACACCCACTTGGAAAGCCGTAATCTGATTACGCGGGAAATTCAAATTTAAATTACCCGTATATGCAGGACTACGTGATTGGCTTGCAAAATAAACGCCAACATAACAGAAATTGTGACTTAACTCATTTGCTTACAAAAATATTTTCATTTTGATGAGCTTCCTCTGGTCAAACACTCTTTTAAGTACTGTTTTAATCTATCACGGTTGTTCACTACAGTTATATGTTTATTAATGGGATATTATCACCGTAAATAATCATATAACCCATGAACATGGTGCATTTCACTGCGCCAAAATATCAATAGCTCCTTCTACAACCTTACCACGGTAAATATCCCGTAAATAATCATATAACTGTACTGTTTTAAGTGTCTTCGCGTGAACACGGTGCATGTAACTGCGTCAAATTATAGGAAGCTCCTTCCAAATCCTTACCACGGTAAATATCCCGTAAATAATCATATACTTAACTGTAGTTCCTCTGGTCAAACTGTGCCTAAGAGGAAATTATTTTTATTCATAGTCACAATATTGGTGTGACACACCCGACCACATTTATAATCAGCGTTGCATGACCAAAACACATGCGTTTACTTGGCTAAACGTATAAGCATATTAAGCATTACCATTCAGCATGGTCATGCTGCCAGCATGAACACTCGGACATCTTTAAACATTCAACTTTCAATGAATAATTTAACTGTTTTTTGTATAATAAGCCAAGTATGTTAGTTTAGGTTATATTTTGTTGAATTCACAGAGGCCACTGCCAAAACACCAAAAAGGCACGTTTTTTATCATCCCCTATTGACTTCTAATTTATTTTGTAGATGTAGGTATCGATTCTGTTGTAGCTCTTATTAAACCAATTTGACAGAACTAAAATTATCTGCGAAATCGATTATCATAATTATCTTTTCAATTTGTCAAAACTCTACAGTTGACAAATTTAGTTTAGTTTAGAAAATGGGCTAACAGAATCGACGTCATTATCTTACCAAAGAAGTATGAATTGATCACTATACAAGAATAAATAGAATTGGTTCATTTATCTGTTTCCAGTATTATCATTATATCCGTTGCGCTATACAGGGTTCCGCGCAAAGGGTGTACTAAACTAAGAGGGATCTGTTATACTCATGATTATGAACAAACCTTTACTGTGGGACTACCCTGCGAAATGGCGAAAAAAGTATAAACTATTCATTAAATTTTTCGAGTTTGAATGAGCGTTTTCTATGTAACAGTTGATATTTTTAACAATTTCAGGGTTTGTCTCATAGTACACAGAAAGCGTATTGAACGTGTACGGAGTAAGTGTTTAACTATACCTAATATGCTATAGACAGGGGTTGAACCGAAAACTCCAGTCATATTCCGAGAAGTTGAACAAGTTTAATTTACAAACCCTTGAAACTCGAGGCACATATATATATATGTTGACTTTATCTACCTACCTATGTAAAATTCGCAGATATATATATTCCTTCTTAAGTATTAATTTTAACGTTACTCAAAAGTTCGCAATAACTACTATTAAAAGTCGAAAACTTTCTTTTCTGAGAACATTTACTATTGTAATGTATTTTTTTTTTAACCATCAGAAAGTAGAGATTTCAACGAACAAAAAGCACACCGACTTTTTAAAAAAAGCTAATATTTTGACACGAGAATTTTCGATTGAAAATTAGGGTGCTTTTTTGATATTAAGTCAAAATAAGGTGAAAAAATAAATATTTTAAATCAAATAAATTACAGTGTATTTGGGACATAAAAAGGTAAGTTTTCACCAAATTTCGTAGTTTTTTTAATTTAAATAGAAAACCAAAAAATTGGTTATTTGAATTTTTCACATAAATTTTGAGGTTATGTAAAAAAATTGTCTATATAAAAGTTGTAGATCTTTTTATTACCTACAACTTTGCCATTTAACTTTTTTTCATAGGACTTGTAGTTTTACCGGAAATCGAGATAAACCATTTTTTACCCTTAAACCCCCCCCCCCCTTCCCTCCCACTTCCCGAACTCAGATCGCCCGTAATTTATTTTTCCTTTAATTTTTATCATATTCCCCTCCTTTTCTAATGGGTTTCATCCTACTACTAATTTTTTTGGTTTCAAAAATTATCGACCCTGGTCTATGATGAGTACGCATGTTTTGGGATATGGTTTAGTTCAAAATTGTCAACACACTTAATTTTGTTTTATTATGAATGTATTCTGTTTTGTGTACTTCAATAAATAACATAAGTAAATGATGATTATAATGATGGGTATTATAGACCTCTTTTGTCCTAGTCCACCCTTTACGCGAGACATGTAGATTAAAGTATCAAATATTTCTGGCATCCAATACTTTTAAAACAATATATTCGTTTGTAGACGTGCAAGGACTACTAGGTACAATTTAAAGTTCAATAAACCTGATTGATTTATAAGAAGTACGAAGAAAAAGTAACAGATTGAAGCAATTTGCAGAACTCATTCTTATAGTTTGGTCGTTTGTAATGGATATGCCTGGAAGCATTCCAATTTATCTCAGAATATCCGATGGGTTTTGCATGACTTTCTCAAAAAATAAACTTAATGGCAAAGTTACGGCATGTTTTTTCCTAAAGATTTCCTTTAATAATTATATTTTTAAGTAAGATTATTTCGTTTCAATACATAGAAAAAACCTATAAATATAGTGACCGGAAAAAAAACTTGAGCAAAAAACAGAAAAGAGGGGGAAAAGACACTTACACAAGCATCTATACTAGATATAACTAAATGTGCAGTCGGGCGTTCAATTAGTTGAATTTTTTGCCGTTATCTATAACAAAAATCTTCTTGTGTTACAAGAAGATTTTTGCAATAACCACGGCTTATTGCGTATCGCCGGTTGCATACTAGCATAATATTTGCCTATGTACATGCTTTTATCCGCCCAGATTGCTTTCCAGGTATTCTGGAGGTGCAGCCTGGGAAGTGCAGCCAGGTCGTGGGTATAATTTTTATACGGAAATAGGTCACCACACATCACTCCCTAATTGTTTCTACTTTTTAATTACCAGTAAAATTTATTTAATATTATAATCAAACATATTTTGACATAATAATTGTATACTTTTATATAGGCACGCACAATTTTTTTCTGAATTAATTCTTTTGACAAACCACCTACCGATTTACTAATATCAATTTTGACCACTCATTGAACATTGTAGTGTATACTTATTTTTTTGTACTACACAAATATTTTCATGACTAAATTCACATGCCGAGTAACGGCAAGATAAGAGAACTAAATACATATAAAATACCGATCAGTTCAGTGTTTTTTATTTAATTTCAGTTCTCCTCACACAGACATAAACCTCATTCACAAATGAGGGCACGCAATCACCGTCGAAACAATGGCAATCATTAGATCCTGCGAATGAAATCTAGTTATCGCCTGCGGTGTGTACGAGCAGGCAGGGCAATGCAAACGCCCGCTGCGGCGCCAATGTGGCGCCCCCGTCTTGTACTGGTCGGCCCATGGGGGGCCTTGAGGGGATTGTTCTGTTTTACAACGAATTCTACTTTTAAGTATGCATGCCAAGGTTTATTGCAATACTTGCAATTGTCCTCAAATTCATACTTATTCATCGGAGATATATTTTAAACTTTTAGTACCTATTTATATTAAAGTGTTTTTTTATTATTACAAATAATAGGTTTACATTTGACCGCCAGATCGCCTGATATTAAGCGATGATGCGGTCTACGATAGTGCATGCTTGCCTAGAAGAAACCGTTTCACTCGTGAATCGTGATTTGAAGACACCCAGATTGTAACCAGTGAACACCCACTCAAATAGCGCATTCCACAGACTAATATAATATTTTTGTGTTTTTTATTTATTTTATTATATTCGGGATATTTACCGTGGTAAGTTTGTGGAAGGAGCTCCCGATATTTCGGCGCAGTTACATGTACCATGTTCACGGGACGACAGCCTCCTTCCAGAACCTCACCACGGTAAATAATCCCGTAAATAATCATATAGCTGTAATGAACAACCGCGATAGTTTAAAACAGTGTTTTATTGTAATATCATTTCAGTATTAGTATTTAATGTATGTCTGTATTACATATTCTATTAGTATAGCAAATCCAGTCCCTTACTTCTGTATATCCTCTCCATGTTATTAAGGTTGCCTGGAAGAGATGGCTATTAGCACGAGGAGGCCAGCAAATGTTTCACTAGTTTTTAAGTTGTTTTTGTTCTATGAGTGTATTTTCTAGTGTAAACAATAAAGAGTTATCTATCTATCTCTATCTCTTTGTCTACCTACTCTAGTTGGTAATAAGCTTTCGACAATTGGTTTTGGGAACACCACCTCTCTTTGAAGCTATGCGTGCGTGCGTTGAAGTAATGTGTGTAATATACACTGTATTATATCTATATAAGATACAATGAATACAGAAAAGAAAGATTTATTCTTTGAGATGTGTCTGTTAAGCTTTTGCAAGCGATCCGTAGCAATATAATAATATCTCTGGTGTAGCACTAATAAAAAGTACCCTGGGGTTACGATTTACTGTTCATCGACCCAGGGAACATTGTGGATAATGTGGATGCTAATTCCATTGCTAGATTAGTAATGGCGATTCCGTGAATCCCGCTTAATGGTTATGGTGATCATAACGCGGTGTTACATAGCCTTTTAAGTACCTATCTCAATATTAATTTGTAGAATAAGTAATTTTAACTGCGCTTTATATTTCTGTGCATTAACAAGACGGAGTTTCAGTGCTTTATATATTACCTAAATACTTAAATATGGTTATTTATTATGTATTTAAAAAGTCATTGATGCAGGGCCGAAGAACCGGGTGCCGTCAGTTTGTAAAGCGCACCTGTTACCGCTCGTCCCCCATTCACCCCATTGCTTGTTTTGATGCCATCGCTCAAAAGCGGTGAAGGTAAACAACGTGAGGAAACCAGTATATCTAAGAACCTCAAAAATTCAAAGACGTAATTATGACTATAATAAAATATCTATCTATACATATAATAAAAACGTAGAGATAAAAAAATCTGTAATTGCGAGATAACAAAACAAAAAAAAAACACACAGGACGTCTTAAAATAAGCAGCTGACAGTTTTTAGAATTTTTGTCTGTTTGTTTGTTTGTCCGCGCACATCTCCTAAACCACTGGACGGATTTAAATGCGGTTTTCACGAATATTCTTAGCTATGACCAGATTGAAGTATATGCTATGTTCTTTTGCGTAAGGGCCGGATTAAGGGAATAAAAAGGATTGAAGGTTATATGAAAATCTACGCGTACGAAGTCGCGATCAAAAAACTAGTGAATAAATAAATCTGTCCGATAGCCTATTATGAATAGTTTTGAACGTCTAAAAGTTAAGATGATAATATATATATATATATATATATATATATCTCGTGTCACGGTATGCGTGGTCGCACTCCTCCGAAACAGCTCGACTGATTTTTATGAAATTTTCTATGTAGGTAGGTAGGTATGAGAATAGGTCGTAAAGTATTTTTCATCATCATCATAGTTTTTCATCACCACGCGGGTATAACCGCAGGGCGTTATAGCTATGGTGTATCTGTATTATTAGGTCTTAAATTTTTAAACCGGCTAAAAATTACTCTTATGCATTCTGCGTAAAACCGTTGTAAAAAATAAACTACCTAAAGTACGGTGGAATAACTCTAATAAAGTTTCAACATAGGAAGATGATAATGATAAATCGCATTAACGTCTGACACAGGCCCGGTTAAAGGGCAAATGATAAAGTAGGGTGGTCGTGCATTATTCCGGATACTTGATATTTTTTTAGTAAAAGTATTTCCATTTATACAAGTAACAATATGATATTAGAATTAAATGTCATTTAATTCTAATAACTATTGAACTAGCTAGGTCCCGCGTTATAAACCTCCTCTTGAAGTAACCTCCTTGGTAGCGACAGCAACCTTCTTAACTTAGATGACATTTTATTTTTTCTATGATGAAATATTGTTAGAAGACTTAAGAAGAACGAAATTGTTCGTTTTAGTTTAGTGTAAAACTAAGTGTTATTGTTAAGATAACACGTTGAACAAAGTGTCTTCGCCTAATAGAGACAATAAGAAACGTGTTAATGGACATATTCTTAGTTTTTAAAATATTATACGTAGAAAATTACTTATTTACTTATCAAACCAAATCAAATCAAGGGGCGCTATTAAAAAGTGCAATCAAAAATAAAGTCAATGAAGGTAAGTATAGACTTCAATTCTTGTTTTTTGAGGGGAAATATTAAAATACAAAAAAAAAAAATAGCTATTTTAATCCGATCGCCACCAAACTTAACAGGATGGCTCGCGGAGGTAATCTAAAGAAAATTTTATCAAAATCGGTTCTGCCATTTCGGAGTCCATAGGGAACATAGATGCATACATACACACATCGCCTTTTATACATATACTCGTATAGATTTGAAATATAGTGAATTTTTCACCTGACTCAAAAGTCAGGCGAAAAATTGCGATTTAATCTAAAGAGTCAACGCAGGCTGACAAGTCGAAGTGAAGTCGCGGCGTAAAAGTGGGAGTTAAAAACTCTTTCGGTTTAGGTTCCAAATTGTACCTCATTTATTAGGGTTACGTACCCAGAGGGCGAACATAAATCCATCGCTGTCACTCCGCCGTCCGTCTGAGTATGTCACAGATCTCTAACTCTAGGGGCTTGATTTTTGAATTGCTCATATGTTTTCATAGGAAAATATCATGCACAATGAAAGAATTTCTGTCGATAGAAAGTAAATTCGAATGTAAACCGTATGAATGGAATGTAATGTAAAATATTAGAAATGATGGTTGAAGGTTTCTAATACGACCTATTAGCATGGCAAGTTACAAGTTTCTATGGCATATAGTTTATAAATGCAGGAACAACTTTTTGCCGCTTTGGCGGCAATATTTCGCAAAAGATAAACTCGATAAAAAAGTGATGTATGAAACCTTTCCTACATTTTAAGATACCTAATTAAAGATCCCACACGAAGTTTGCATTGAAAAATTACTTTAAGCCTCATTTCACGTATACACGTGTAGAGCCACCCCTATTTTTTCTTCTATACTTTTCTAATTGAGATCTATATTAAAAGAAGTTTCATGCACTAATCTAATAATAGTACCTATAAAGATTTCTATCTTTTGAGTTCTAACAGTTCAAAAAAATTGGACGGTCAGTCAGACAGGCATACAGACAGGCAGACAGACAGACAGATGGACGGACAGAATGAACTTATAAGGGCTTCTTGAAGTACTGCGGAATCCTAAAAACCGGCTAAGAGCGTGTCGGACTCACGCTTACGATCCCGAACCGGTTGGAAAAAAAATTTGTGTGATTGGTACGTAACCCTCGGTGTGCGAGCCCAACTCGTACTTGGATGGTTTTTTAGTTAAGACCAGGACAAGTTTAAGTCGGTAAACCAGGAAGAGTTAATGTCACATGGCAGCTTGTACGCCGCAACGCTGCTTCAACTCTCCTGTGGGAGTTGGCCCCTAGACTTAATAAGACACCAGATAAAAACATTGAACTGTGATCTGTAACAGGCTAGATTTTATCCAAGAAACTTTTTACGTACTTTGTAAATGGTCGGAAAACTTTTCGCTCAATTTCGTTTTGAGCCTCTCGGCACTTTGACTGAAATTCCACTTTGTTCAACGCCGCTCTGTAAGTGTTTAAGCTTTCAAATAGCTGTTTCAGTTCTATTAGGGTGGCAAACTCCGTATGTCATAAGTTTTTGTAAGATTCAGGGTTCAATGTATAAGTCAGTTCAATTAGGTACAAAGATAACTTGCTTTTAATACCATTAATAGGTACAACTTCAACAGTGCCTATGTTCTGAATCCTATTAAGGCGTGTTATAAATCAGTATTAGTTTTAATACCAATCCGGTAAAAAGTTCATATCTTTTTCATTTCTCATACTTGGAAAGTACCTACGCCTGAAGTTACGCTTGAACAGAGAGATGAAAACAGTACTTTTCGTCCCACGGAAACGATTTTCCCTGCTATCAAACTATGCAAGATATGACCCAACTTTTTTTACAATGACTATGTTAAGCTTAGAATATAGAAAAATCGTTAAATCGCTGTTAAAAAAATTAAAAAATTAATTGATACTTAAAATGAATTCATATTTTTTTTTAAATTTAATTAAAATTACTTAAATTTGAAATAGATAAATTATCCCACCAATATTGTTTATTTATGTTTTAATAAAATATTGTTTCTTTAGCTAATCAGGTTTTTATTTACTTTCCTCATATTCAAAATGAAAAGCAGTTTTTCCTTTAAATAATTGACTTTTTGCTGGTGGCCTTGCGGCCTCAATAGCTTTACCGGACTAGTTGGCGAATGCAAAGGGCGTTGGGCCAAAGAGTGTTTACCTCGGGTGAAAGACCTATTAAAGCATTCGAACTATTGGCGTCCTCGCTACGCTCGTGCGCCAAACCATCTCGTGCCTAAATGAAAAGACCCCTTTCATTTTGTATAACAATCTACTATTAAACATCTGGACAGATTTTCATTAAATACTTACAGCTAAGAACTATTCCGAATAATTTAATTTTTAATAAAAAATACGCATCATAATCGGACCATCCGTTATAGAGATAAGAAGCCATAAACAAACACTCAAACATACTTCCAACACCCTTCGTTATTCAACACTTGAGGGTTAAAATGTTGAAATATTTCGTCTTAATGCCTATGTATGTTCATGAAAGTAATCTACCTTACTAAAAAAAAACTACACATCATCAGCCAATTAACGTCCACTGTTGGACAAGGCCTCCCTCATAGAGAGGGGTGTTGCCATAATCCCCACGCTTAAAAAACTACACTGATCTATAATTATGTTTTTTTTCTAATAATTCTAGCACAATACAATTTATACATGACTTCATAATAGTTTGATAATAATAGAGATTTTCTCCGAATATTCTTTAGCAAATAATATCAAGTTTTATTATTCCACTTAATTATGTTTCCCTTGTAACAGAGGTCAGCAAAACTTGTTATTAATTGGCACTTACTTAGCCAAGTTCTTTTGTTATATTATACTTTTGGTAGAAATGGGAAAGCAAAATCTTTATTGCTTTTCATTAGGATTGAATCAAGTTTGTATTATCTCAGAAAACAATATAGTTATCGTCATTTTCGTAAAAGAATTTGAGCTAGTCTAAAAAAGTCAGGCCTTCTTCAACAAAATATATTAAAATCTATTTTTAGAAACCTCATCAAGATTATAGTTAGTAGATGTATTTAGATTTAGCCATGGTGCTGGAGCAATGTAATACGGCTCTTTTATCCTCTGCCTGTAGTAAGAGGATGCTACCTCTGGGCTCCGGATGGTTGAAGGTGGGGCTCCGACCATCCACCCAACCTAACCCCCAGGAGAAGACGACAACGTAGTGGGACGGACGTTGTCGAGAGCGGAAAAACCAAGACAACATGTAGTTGTCTCGGAAGGAGCCGTAGCGCAGTGCTGAGGGCTCCGGTGCGTTGCTCTGGAGGTCCCGGAGCCGTCTTGTCAAGCACTAAGGTTGTTACCGGGAGGGTTCTAGTAGGTAAAATTCCACATAACCTAACTGAAAGAGCAGGACATCTTTGGAAAATTTCCCCCTCGAAATAAGGTGTACTCAGATTACCTACTTATCAAATTACTAAGGACTTATTTATTAAAATGCCACGCTTTTGAAATCTAAAGCTAAATTCCGTATAGGGCAATGACTTTTTAGCTTACTTGAAACGTTAGTAAAATTTATCTATCTCTGTCTCGTTTGTACGTTGTTTATCTTTAGTAATGTTTCTAACAATCCCCATTTATATGCAGTACCTGAGTAGCCTACTTTTGACCCACTTAAGTAATAGTTAAGAGACCTTATAAAATACGTATAACGCTAGCCCTATATAGCTTCAACATTCCCTGTAAAAAATCCTCAAGTGGTTGTAATCGCCTAGGTAATTTGCTACCGTTAAACGCTTTAGTTAGGTTATATGGCTCTTTTGAGAGCATATAACTTTTATGATTATGTTACAAGCTATCTAACGATTACAGGACAATAATATAAATAAGGTAAGTATATTAGTATATGGATAAAGCAGATGTGGTATATTTTGTATCGTACCCACTTACCACTTACCTGTATCCCAAAACTCTATACTAATTATATACGTCATTCTATCATACTTCTTGAGAGTGAGCAAGAACTTTAACACCATCAATAAGCGTTTAGGTTTGAATCTATTCTGTATGAGCGTTGTGGCGGTTAGACAGTTGTTTAATAGCGAATTCTTTGTTAAGCCTAACACTAACTCTATGTAATTTTTGTATTCTTATCAAATGTGTATTGTGTAGCGAAGTGTTCACTTTATATTTGTTACTTATCTAATTTATATCCGCGTAGTTCTATCGATATGAATATGTGATTGTTTTAGTTTGTGAATAAGGGTCCAGATGTGCAGGGGCTTTAAATAAATGTTTAATGTGCATGCAAAAGCGTCACAAATGTCGCACAGCAGTTGTATCTGGTGGCGGTCGGCCTTACTCAACGTATTTGTTCAACTGAGTCTTGTTATTAGAAAAGTTGTTCCTTGACCCATAGAATTGTTATTTTATGAAAGCTTCCGATTTTCTAGTTGGTTTGCCTCAAAGTAGAACTGGAAGCCACAGTGTGATTCCAGATTTTATATTAAATTCTGTCTAAAGTTAAGTAAATGTTTGGCAAGCGCTCAAGTAAAACTGAATTAGATTTCTGGATGATATAATGTTCTCACGATTCACTTTGTTCTGAATAGTTTTTGACCTCGATTAACTTAACGTTGTTTGCTTGCGTAGGTACTTAGGTAAAAACGTTAGGGTCCCAAAAGATACTTTCTGACCGTCTTCATTAAAACTAAGTAGCAGCTTAACACAATTTGGCAAATGGTTCTCGGGTCAGTTGGTAGTGAAGTTAGTGGTTAGCTAGGTTACAAGTAGGCAGATTGGATTTATGATCCACAACTAAAAATCAGCGCCGGCGCTAGCTTTTGATCAGGGTAGAGCAAGACCGTCTTTCGGTGCGTTTATTTTCTGAAAACTATAAAACAGGAATCGATCATTTTTGCGAAATAAAAAGTAGCCCGCGTACCTATGTGCTAATACAGGATTTAAACTAATTTCACGACAAAATTATATGCTGTTTGCAAACAATGCAAGCGTGCCCCGCCGCTCCCACCCCGAGGTACGATTATAATTAATTTTTAGGTCGTTTTTTTTTTAATTTTAAAATTTTGGCTGTCGTGACTAGAGTGACTGCTCCTCTCGATCTACCCCAGGGCCGGCGCTGCTATCCAACTTCAATCAGTCCTGAACATTGCAAATAGTATAAAGCAATTTTCGTGGTGTATAGTTTATAGGACAGCGGTAAAAAACTTAATAAATAAAATAATAAATATCTGGGACATTATTGCACACATGGTCATCTGACCCCAAACTAAGCAAAGCTTGTAATGTGGCTGCCAGAGACTGATATACATACATATATATTTTTAAATACATACTTAAATAGATATTAACACCCAGACATAGAACAACCACAAATGTTCATCACACAAATGTTTGTCCTAGATGGGAATCGAACCCACGCCCCCAAGCACAGAAAGTAGGATCACTACCAACTGAGCCACCGAGGCAGTCTTGCTTTTTTATTTTTCAATTTCTTCTCACCGTCCTATAAAATATTAAGACGAAAATTACTTTATACTATTTGCAATGTTATTCTAAAAATAATGCCCAAACGGTTTTCTTAAAAATAATTTTTTTTTCTTGAAAAATGTTGAGAAATTGCGATTTAGATAGCAGTGGCTGTTGAGCGTTATCGATAAAAGAGATCGTCATTTGAACGATATTAAATGGTTCCGACACAAAACAACGCTGTAATTTTTTACATTCGCTGAAAGCAACGCTGCGAAAAATGTACCATCTTTCCGCCTCACCGACTCAGCAGATTCAATAAATTAAAACTCGAAATGCTTAATTAAATAACGAGGTCGGAGCTGAAATATATTTCGTATGAAACCGTTAATATTACTTTGAAAGCCATTAAAACGTACGGATTACTGTTGTTGTTCGAAGGTTAAATAAGTAGAAAGCTTTCTAAAGCTATGAATCAACGTATTATTTCCTCTATACAAACAAAGCTGAACTTTAACTGTTGAAAAGTAGGTTACTTAAAATACGTACCTTAAGGTTTTGGCTTCATTAGAACTGAAACTCAGCCTTAAAATGTCAGTAACAGGAATTTAAATAATTCATGTAGATACTGCACTTACACGTTAATTATTATTTTTTAAACGTAATTACATTGAAGAGAAATGACTGGGCTTTGAACTATTACATAAACTAACCTATATAAAAAATACAAAAAAAATATTAAATCCTAACTATAAAAAAAATAAAAAAAATAACGAATGTATTAAACCACTACCAGTGGTAATTGTTGTTTGTATGTACTTGTATATAACAATGTTTTGAGCAAAGTAGAGGCCGGCATTTTGATCACATGTTGCATCAATTAGACGTGTCGACTATATTTTTTTACAAATTTTGTTAATAAAAAAATAAATTAATGGTCTATGGGCAGTCTAACTGTTTTTGTAGTGTTAGTGTCAGCTTGTATTTTGTTTAGTTAATAAAAGCTTGCCTTTATGATTGTAAAAAAATATTGCCAAGTTTATGTGCTTGTGTGTATGAGCGCGTGTGAGCGGGGCGCGCGTATTCCCTGAAGAGTTTTCAGGCAATCTTCAGATTAGCCCAGCAAGTGATCCTGCGAAGTTTGGTAGCAATCGGATCAACAGTTTTTTGGGTGTTTTAATATTTTCTCCACAAGAATAAGCTATACTTATTGATTGGCTTATTGACATATTCAATAGTGATTAATTCTTAGAAAAAAGAGAAATTGTCATCTAAGCCTAAAGAGGTTGCTGTCGGTACCAAGGTTGCTTCAAGGAGGTTGTATTGTTTTTTTATCATTCACTGGCAGATAGCAGATGTTATAACTTAGGCTCCTTTATCCCGGATATAACGCGGAGGAAACCGCGGAGCACAACTAGTAATTTATATAGCCATGAAATTGTTTGAGTAGGCTAAAAAGCTTTCTCACAAATAGCAAAACCCCCGTTTAGTTAGCACCTTTGACATTTTGATACCTAGCTGGTAATTTAATCAGGTTTCAGGAATAAATTCCTGAAGCAAAAAAATATAAACACCCAAAGTGTTTAGCATTTTTAAATCTGTATCTGAATAATACACCTCGTATTTTACTGCTTCGAATAAAAATTCAGCTACGAGATAAAACACCTTTACATAATATATTATTTATCTTTTCTCAAGGGTACCTAATATTCACGTTTGGTATGGTCATGAGTTTAAATCTACGATGCTCATTCTGTAAGTAAATGGGGATGTTATTTTGTGACTTGAATTCCTCCTACACTGACGTTGCCCGCTGACGTCGCGTCGGTCACGCGTATCCAATATATGGGTGCGCATCATGTATTGCAAACTCCTACGTCACTGATAATTAGCTCGCATTGTAGCGATTTTTAAAAACTATATAGAACGCTTTTAGGGTTCCCTACCCAAAGGGTAAAACGGGACCCTATTATCGTTCGCGCAAAACTTTATGAGCCCTCTGAAGTTAGGCCCAGTGGCTGCGCAGTACGCATATTATAGGTATCCGAGGGACTTTACAGGGCGTCGGGGAGGCCTCGCGCCTAACTTCAGAGGGCTCATAAAGTTTTGCGCGAACGATACTAAAGCTCCGCTGTCCGTCCGTCCATCCGTCTGTCACCAGGCTGTATCTCATGAACCGTGACAGTTAGACAGTTGAAATTTTCACAAATGATGTATTTTCGTTGCCGCTATAACAACAAATACAAAAAAATAGAATAATATAAATATTAAAGGGGGCTCCCATTCAATAAACGTGATTTTTTTGTTCGTTTTCGCTCGATATTGATAACGGCAAGAGGTAGACGCTTGAAATATTCACAGAATATTTAGTCCATACAAAAAACGTGATTTATTGCCGTTTTTATAGATAATGGTACGGAACCCTTCGTTTGCGAGTCCGACTCGCACTTGGCCGGTTATTTTAAAATAGGCTTTAGCTTGACTGTCATCTCACTAGTTTGCACAATAAAAGTGGAATCAAAGCGCTTAGTTCGGGTTTTCGGAATATCAACTATGAAACGGTGTCATTTTCGTGCCTGCTCGATAGCATCATACATATTCGGTGAACACTCTCCGAATTGTATTCGATAAAAGCCGATAGACTAGCAACTTTGCGCCGACGTTCAAGACTTTGAAGCTTAGTCTGTACAAGAGATGTTACTGATGAGCTTCTCGGTAGTTTTCTCAATGGACTCCAACGCTTCAAGGTGAAATTTGGCTTATTTATCCCAAAGGTGCAAGCAGTAACTACTCCGTGCACCACCAAACACGTGCTTGATACCATGTGAGCAACTGTTTCGACGTAAAATTTCACCGCACTTTCGATAGAATACCCGGCTTTTTAGCCGCCAATTGAGCCAAGTTTGAGTTTTGTAGTCAGAGTGATAGCCAAGAGCTCAAGCCGGTCAGTTATCGGTATGAACATACCCAAGAAAGTAAGAACCAGTTGGAATGGTCTCTTTAAAGCAGATAATAGACACACCTGGGTCTTAGCTGCATTAAATGTACATAATATATTCGTACGCGCGACCGACGTCTAAGTTTACCACTTAACATTTTGAAGTGAAGTTAGTGCTGGGTACGAATAATATGACTAAATTCCACGCCATCCTCCACCCAGCACCAGTGAAAGCTGAGTGCTCTTATATTTATTAGTGAAGCTCTTAGGCCCGTATTATTTTCATGAACCTACTGTGAAAATTCTTACCTGCGCACTGACCACAGTAATATTTTTCGTAGTTTTTTTTTTATTAATGCGTAAAATAATTAGATCACATCACAATATTACGGTCATTACAGATTTACTCAACTACATAATTAAGTAAATCCGAAAAAATAATACTTTTAATCACTCAAAAAAGTTTACGGTATCGGGTATACTTCTGCGGGTGCCATTTTGAAAATAATATGCATGCTTATATAAAGGTATTTTATAAATAAAGCATTTCATAATTTATAACCCGTTATCTACAACCAGCCTTTATAAATATTTGTATGCCCACATCAATGTCGAACCGCTACGAAACCGCACATCCGGAAAATTAAGCGTAGGTATACATTTGTTCAAAAAAGTTGTAAAGTTAGCAACGGTTATGTATTTTTTTGGTCAGGTTTGACCACAGACGTTTGAGCACAGGTCAAATGATGGTGAAGAACGGTGTGTTCAAAAATGGTAAACACGTTTATTTTGGAATGGGAACTGGCTCTCAAATGTTGCTGCCGAAACAGACTGTTAAGCACGGCCTTGGACCAGCCAGGCGAGCATTCAAGTGCTGTAGAAGGGTTTGCTACTTGTATGCTATTGTTTCCACACAGTGTTTCATTTAGGTATAGAAAAAAATAATTTTTGTCAAAACACGTGTAGTCAGTACCATCAGGCGTTCCGATGTGGCATACACAATCGAATTTCGTAAACATGTACCTACCTAATTGTCAACTCTGCAAGTTCTGTTTGGGAAATAATATTTTCAAAACATCTACATCATTAATTCGACGTGAAAAATACCATACCATGGGTGTAATTTTGGAAAAAAAACAGAAAAATATGAAAAAAAAACCCGTTAACTCTATCGCTGCCTCTTGGTAATCATTATGTGTACCGTTTCCGCAAACCTAAACAAACGCTCCTATTTCTGGGTACTGCACGCTTTACTACGTATTCATCAATTTATAAGAGAAACCAGATCTTGGGCATTAGCGAAACGCAGTGACTCCAACTGTCATGCACCACGCACTCGTCCAATGGGAGCGTAAGGCTTGCCAAGTATGAAAACCATCCATCTTGAATCGAACGCGTGCGCTGAACGGACACAGCATAACGAAAATAAAACCAAATACATATATCGGGTGTGAACTGGTGCCGCGTTGCTGTAAAAGAAACCTAATCATCATCAGACTTTAATTTTGTGCTCGTGATATTCGAACATATCGAAGATTGCAGGTGGAAACATCATCGGAGGTCCGGAGCAGTCCCAGGTACGTGAGTGCATGTGTATTTGCTCTGCCTCAGATCTGACCTCTCGTCATAAATGCGGTTTAAAGTTTTAAGCAGTCCCAGAATGTAACTGAAAGCCACCGAGCTATTTTATATAGGTGCAAGCGACGTTACATATTTCTTTTTGGTGCCGAAACCCGGGACGTTTTCATCTAAAATCATCGCAATCATCGGATGCGTCTGGTATTTCTGGTCATAAATCGTAATAACTTAGCTTAGAATACATATCCACATCAATCAAAATCACTAAATCGTTATCTACTGCGTTCTAAGCTATTTATTCATCCTACCATTATCTACCTACGTGTAACATTTTTTACGTTCACAAAATTTCACTATCGAACTGATTTCTTTCAAACAGCAATCGGGAATAATTCAAGATCTAATTAAGCAATCACTATCTCATCGGTGCTTAATTCTATCGGCTTGTAATTATTCCAACTCAACAGATTCAGATCGCAAAACAAAATCGCGAATTATTGTAAGATCTACCTACATATTGTTGTGCAATCACATAATCTTACTCGGTGCACAATAGTATTTTATCGGCTTATAATAATTCATTCATCGTTATTATTTCTAATAATTAACCGCAAACTAACATCAAATCGCTAAATAAAGTAAACAAAAGGTATTTAGAATTATTTTAAGATCTGTTGTGCAATCAGTCAAACTTTCGGTGCACAATAATATCTTGTCGGCTTACTATAATTAATTCTTCACAATCGTTAATATTCGCAAACCTTATCTAAATTATTCATTTGTTGCACTATTAAATACCTACCTATTATTTCATCAATACATACTCAAAAATTCATTGTAAAATCGTAAAATCATCTTCGTAATTTATTTTCTACCTGCAAGTTGAAGGTAGATAGGAATAAAATTCGACCATCAAACGGAAACTATTCACTTCTTGCCTACAATATTTTCGTCACACAAAGCGGCGCAAACAGTAAGTACTTACACTACCTACTACTAACGGAAGGTTGTAAGTGCAGAGTGCGTTTTCGTCCTTGTTATTGTCATCTTTATTTCCATAACGTTAAGGTCGGAATTAAACAAGCTATACTAGGAATTAACAAAAGTTATCTCTTATCAGTTATCGTTGTTGGGTTTTATTTAAATCTATTTTCTTTATACTTTTATTAATTCGACGATAATTAATTTCAATCATGTCGTTTCTAGCTAAAGGGTCGACTACTCGCAGAGGTACTTTACTGAAATCGAAATCTAAAGATGAATTCACCTCCAAAGATTTGCCGGCATTACGTCGAAAGCGAACTATCGCTTATAAACGGCTCGTTAAGGCTTTAGAAGTAGGTAATTTATCTGTGGGTGACTCATCACAGCGCGACTTGTTTTTATCTTATTATCAAGAACTAAAGCAAATCGTTTCGAACTTTGAAAGCGCGCACTTCGCAATTATTCAACTTGTAACTCCCGAAACAGAAGCGTCCGATACTGAGGACAACGAAGATGATAAAATGCAGGAACAGTTTGATGAAATATATTTCCAGGTTTTATCGATTAATCGTACAATCACAAAAGGCGAACCGTCTCAACTCCGCAGTGGGCAATCATCATCATCATCGAATATAAAATTGCCTAAAATCGAGTTGCCTAAATTTTCTGGCAACATTAAGGAGTGGCCTAAGTACTTCGACATTTTTAACGCGTTGATCCATTATTCAGAAAAACTTACGGACACGGAAAAATTCCACTATATGATCTCGTCTCTCAGTGGTGATGCGTTATTAGTAGTGAAGGCGTATCCTATGACTCATGAACATTATTACGATGCATACAACTCTCTCGTCTCGCGTTATCAAAGCAAGCGCACCTTAGCTTTTACATGTTGGCGCGACGTTTTAAATATTGAATTCAAAAGCAATAATCCGCGGGAGTTTCAAAAATCGTTAGACCTCTTCGAAGAAAACTTGAGCATTCTGAAAACAGTTCAGTTGCCAATTGCGAAATGGGACTTTGTTTTAGTTTATCACATTTTATCGAAACTAGACAAAGACTTGCGCCGCGACTTTGAAGAAAAACACTCAGACGTCGAACTCCCGACGTATGATCAATTAAGGAGTTTCCTACGATCCAAATGTGAAGCACTGTTGCGCGATACTCACTTCTCCGAGTCGGTTAAAATAGACAAGCCTACCCCTACGACCGCTTTTAAGTCAGGCTATGCGCAACAACAGCCGCAGCGTGGTACCTTGTCACACTCACTCGTAGCGTCGACCGATCAACAACAAAATACAAGTGATAAGAAACTCTACTCGTATGCAGGCAAATGCTCTTATTGTAATGAACCACATTCAATATTATCGTGTCCGGCATTTCTTAAGAAATCTATAGATGAACGTATGGCCACTGCGACTGAGAAAAACTGGTGCTATAATTGTCTGAAGCCTTCGCATCAATTAAAGGACTGCAAATCGATGTTTACGTGTAGAACTTGTAAACGGAAACACCACAGTTTGCTCTGCAGACCTCCTAACAACTCTAACGTCACATCATCTCTGGTGTCACGGTCACGATCGGATGTTACCGTGCTGTTGGCTACCGCTATCGTACAAGTTAAAGATGCTTCAGGCAATATGCAATCATTCCGTGCTCTTTTTGACAGCGGATCTCAAAACAATTTTATTTCTGAATCTGCAGTGAAACAACTAAATTTAAATGTAGCAACAACCAACGCTCACGTTAGCGGGTTGGGAGAAGCGGAAGCTCCAATCATTGGAGACGTCACTTGTTCTGTCGGTACTAACAATCAGGTTCTGTTCAATCTCAACATGCACGTAATTTCTAAAATATGTGGCGATCAACCTATAGCGCAATTAAACACATCGGATTGGTCACATATTAATTCACTACCACTGAGCGATCCGGGATTTGATATTCCCGGGCCGATACACTTATTGTTAGCAGCGGATGTCTTCGCTGACTCCGTCCTCGGTCAACGTATCAAAGGAGATGTAAACCAACCTACCGCGTTTAACTCTGTTTTCGGTTGGCTTCTTTTAGGCAAAACATGTCCATCATCATCAAGTACTCTTCTACATACTTTGCCAGATATCGATAACGAAGTAAATTCGAATGAGATGGGTACAGGCAAAAACTACATACCTCATAATAATAATAATATATAATAGAAGCAAAAGACTCACGTTCCATGTCGCTTAACGATGTTCAGCTCATCGGTCCAAAACTACAACCGAATGTTTTGGAAACTCGACTTGCTTCGTCTCCATATCTCGCTTGCCGTACTATGCGACAGCTTGCCGAATACGATTCTTATCCTCTCACGAAACAAATCCTTTTGTCTGACATATACATCGACGATGTTACTTGCGGATTTTCGTCACTAGATGTCGCTCAAGAGGCAAAATCGAAAATCATCGCTCTTTCCGAACGTAGATGCTTGGAACTTAGGAAATTAGCCACGTTCGTCGCTGATCGTGTCAACCAGCATCATTGCAGCTCGGTTGATAATACCAAAGATATTTTATCGCGTGATCAAATCCCAAACGAACTCTTGAATAACGCGCTATGGTGGGCGGGGCCACAATGGATAACGGATAATCGTGAGTCCTGGCCTATAAATTCAATCGACTTATCTCAGGAGGATAGCGAGGTCGTAGAGGCTGAAGTGCCCAAGTCTGGGGTTCTGGCCACAACGGAGAGCGACAAAATCGAACTCGTACCTTTCGATCACGAATTAACTCAATTTTCGTCACTGCAAAAGCTTGTCAACATAGTATCGTACATGTATCGTTTCATCAATAATAGTCGCAATCTGGCTCAAGCTAATCGCAACAAGTTTCTCAACAACGTTGAACGTCATAACGCACTGCTGCAGGTAGTAAAACACGTTCAGGCTACTGCATTTTCAACAGAAATCGCTAACCTGAAATATCAAAAACCATTATCGAAACCGTTTCGAAAACTTAACCCGTTTCTCGATGGCCAGAATGTCCTCAGGGTGGGCGGCAGACTCTCACGATCAAGTTTACAATACGAACAAAAGCATCCCGAATTTCTGCCGTCTGATCACCCGCTAACATTATTAATCATTGATTTCATTAACCATAACTACTTGCATCCTGGCATCAACTCAACGCATTTTCTGCTCTTGCAACAGTTCTGGATCATTGCTGCTAAACGTACAATTCGTCGTCATCTCACTAAATGCATCAAATGCTATCGAACACACTCTCAACCATTACAAATCAGTTCAAAGGTGATTATCAAAGACGACAATCGCGCACCACTGCACTGGTCTCTTGCCAGAGTAGTAAGTCTGCTGGTAGGCCCTGATGGGATCGCTCGGAGCGCAGTAGTGAAACTCGCGAATAATCACATGATCAAAGGACCGTTAGTTAAGTTGTGCCCTCTACCTATAGAGGACTAGCTTAAACCATGTCAAATGTAACTTAACGTATCAATAGTTAGTCTTAGATTTAATCGTATTCTATTATGTAATTTCTTATCGAATCGTCTCAAACTTATCAAACCTACTTGAAACTTCAGCTTTAGAAGCATAAACGCAATCTAGTTAAATTTAGCGCATCGAATCTATCGAATCTGTCCATCAATTTGTTCTTAATCAGATCATTTGTTTTGACCAGAAAATACCATAGGCATTTTGGTGGGCGGTATGTACCGTTTCCGCAAACCTAAACAAACGCTCCTATTTCTGGGTACTGCACGCTTTACTACGTATTCATCAATTTATAAGAGAAACCAGATCTTGGGCATTAGCGAAACGCAGTGACTCCAACTGTCATGCACCACGCACTCGTCCAATGGGAGCGTAAGGCTTGCCAAGTATGAAAACCATCCATCTTGAATCGAACGCGTGCGCTGAACGGACACAGCATAACGAAAATAAAACCAAATACATATATCGGGTGTGAACTGGTGCCGCGTTGCTGTAAAAGAAACCTAATCATCATCAGACTTTAATTTTGTGCTCGTGATATTCGAACATATCGAAGATTGCAGGTGGAAACATCATCGGAGGTCCGGAGCAGTCCCAGGTACGTGAGTGCATGTGTATTTGCTCTGCCTCAGATCTGACCTCTCGTCATAAATGCGGTTTAAAGTTTTAAGCAGTCCCAGAATGTAACTGAAAGCCACCGAGCTATTTTATATAGGTGCAAGCGACGTTACATTATGGTTATTGTATTTCTATATATTTTTTACAACGGACTTTGCTTATTACATAATGCTTTGTTACTCTACAGTACATATCAGATAAAGAAGAAGGTAAATGAAGACAAAAATAACATTGCCAATTTTGTACACAAGAAAATAAACTATATTTTTCTGTGTAAGTGCCTACATTACCTAACTAAACAAATTAAAGGCTAACACTAACACTACAAAAACAGTTAGACTGCCCATAGACCGTAGAAGGTCTGAAGACATAATCCAAATGCGCAAATCCACTATCAGATGGCAGCGCACTCATGATGCTGGCGGCAATACTACGCTGAATGGCAATGCGTTGAGCCAGAATCACGCCAGCATTTTGCTCACGTGTCGCGTTAAACAGGCGCTCTAAAAGATTTTTTGAAAATGAGGTGATCTCCTGGTCCTCAAGACTCAAGGGCCCAAACGGCTCACATAATTATGTAACCACTGCCGAGGTTAGCCTACGTATTTGCACCGCTTGTGCTGCTCTGTCGAATTGGCAGCCGCACCAGCCTTGTGTCTAAGGAAGATGTGAATAAATACAAGAAAGTCAACAGTTATTTGAAAAAGTTCCAGTGTTTATTTTTATTTAAACCACTATAGTCTTCGTTTTAGAGGCCTGAAAAAAGTTTGTGTTCCGCGCGCGCACCTTGAGTTATATTTTAAACTAGCTGTTGCCCACGGCTTCACTCGCGTAGTATAGAAAAAAAAACTGTTAGAATTATTTAAAATTTTCTTTTATTCAAACACAAAAAATAAATAATTTGGTACAGTCTTTCGGAAGTTGTGCGCGTACATACATTTTAGCGATTCATTTTTATTTATATATAGATAGATATAAAAGATAGGTTTAAGTGATAGTGAAATAAAATGTATGTTATTTACAGTTTAATCGTATTTTACTGTTTTTTACAGCATGGTTGGCAACCCTAGGGTTACTCTACAAAGAGGTGAAAAGACCCTAAAATCTGGTTTTTACTTTGCAGTTATTTAAACACTTTTTATAACGATACTTTGTGGTTTGAATCTTAATTAACTAATAATACACCTCTCATCGAAATCAAATCCTCGCTCCACCTAATCTGATAATTCTATCTCAAATTTGCCTGTGTCATATTTGTCATAATATGTACCTATCTGGATAATTCATGTTAGTTTGGAATCGATGACTACCACTTGAGACGGTGGGTCTCGGAGATTAATGTTCACCGAACTATGGAGATGTGGATAAATTAATGGGAAAACTCCCTAGGGAAAATATAATATTTCCTGTTATTTACCTGTAGAGATGAGAGGTTAACCGTTGACTTTTGATGTTTACTGCGCGCTAAAATCATAAAAGCTATTTGATTAATTACGTGCGCCTAGTTTTGACCGATAAAATGGACGCATGGCCTCAAGAACTCTACAGGTATACCTTATTTTTTTCCGGGATAAAAAGCAGCCTATAGGTACGCTATGTATTAATTTTGAATGTAAGCTAGCCACCAATACAATACAAGTTTCATCCCAATCTGTATAGCTGTACAGAGTTTAGTGTGCTATCATTAATAAACATGAAGTAGCTTTGTGATAGTAACTCAGTCTTTTTTCAACCGAGTTTAAAGTTTTAACAAGGAAAAAAAAACTCTGTAACTAATTCAAGGCTGCTACATGTGTAAAGGAAAAGAATACGTGTATATAAGGGAATAAGTTTTGCGTCTAGGTACAATAGTTAGCATAATTTCCATTGTTGTTTTCTCTGCAAACAATCTTACCTAGACGTTTTCGTAGGAATTTAAAATTTTTGAATTGTAATACCGTAAAAATCTGGATACTGCTTTGAACACGGCCCTGTTTATAGAATTGACGCCCCTAATAAAACATAAAGCTTTCACCCCGGTCCAATTAGCGAAGCTGCGTTTAATTCGGCATTAAAAACATAATTAACTTAATCGCCATTTGAAAATCACTTTATGTTAATAAAAATAAGCCTAGCCTTCGTTAATATCATAACAGCAGTAAACATAATTAACAAGTTATCTTCGTCTTGTTTGAGTTACGTATTAATCTGTGTTTGTTGATTCTTGCCCGCTGTTGTGCGTAATGCAGACCGCTATGGAAATGTTTATTGGTATCCCTGAATAACGCGCGAAAACTGTTTCACAGATTACTGATGTAAGCAAGAATGTAAATATAGGTATATAACTATAATTTACATTCGCGCGTTATCATTTATATCTCATCGCACAGGAGAAAATTGAAAGCGAAATTTGAATAAGACAATGTTAGAATTTCAATAATATGATTACACAGAAGAAAACAGAGTACGGGGAAGACTTATGTACACAGTAGATTGTTTGTATCTATTTTATTTAGTTTAATAAAAGCCCGTTAGGAAATAAAATGTGAACTAGATCGGCAACATTTTCTACATACTTTTTGAAATGTTGTAGTGCTGGAGTAAAGGTCTTCCTCAGTTCCTTCCACTTGTCTCAGGCGTGATCACACACACACACATCACATCATCAGATAGTAAACGTCCACTGCTGAACAAAGGCCTCTCTCTTAGAGAGGAGTGTTGCCATAATCCTCATGCTTGGCAGGCTTGGGGATCGCAGTACCGACCAATCCTGACCAACCAATCAATCCGACCAACCTTTATTAACATCATGAACTCGTAGTGCCATAGGTCATCTATTACTAAATAAATAAGCTTCGAGAAAAATATTTCAGCTACTGTTTGCACCCGATAAATCTGTCAAAATTCAGGAGGCAGGAAGTGAAACTAAACTAAGCTCATATCAATCACAGATTATCGAGGCTTTACAAACATTCCTTGATAATAAAGTAACCCAAATATGTGGTCACACATATTCAATGTCGAGCGGTCAAAGTATATAAATACTTCAAGATGTCAAGGCCGCGTCCCCAATTTCTATACCTAGGCAAAAAGGGCAAGAGCACGATAGCTTGGATATAAACGAATTAAGGTCAACTTAACTTACGCTTTTTGACGGCTTAATTAAGTGACACATTTTTTCCAGCATAATAAAAATAATCACACTCGTTTCAATCAGTGGATCGAAGTGGCATATTTGACACTTACTTTATAAGGGGTTTATAAAGTCCCCTTATAAAGTCTCGTCTCGGTCATACCCGGACGAGCCTGACTTCAGAATAAGGACTAAAAGCTTAGTCCTTATTCTGAGGGCCTGTAATTTTACGCCACATTGACATTACTTTATTTGGCTTGCCCTTATCGTGTTACGTACAGAAGAATTTCTAGTGAGGGACTTTGAGAATGCTCACTCGGTTTTACTTCGGATTTTTTTGACGGGCGGCAATTTTGCCATAGAATATTATGCGCGTAACACGTTTAGAGAGCTCTCATTTTAATATCGGAAGCGTCCGTCTGAGGAACCCGTTGTAATGTGGTTAAAGCTTTACCCTGTAGGTGTCAGCTAATTCTGTGGTTGCGACCGAAACGGCGGCCTGGAGACCCACATTCCTTAACCCTGTTTTAGACGTCTTTCATCTACCTAATTATTTTCAAACCACTTCTGACGCCCCTTTCAGGCAGTTAGGTAACACACTGTTTTGAGTAGAACGTCCCATTTAAAGTTTGCCTCACACATTTACACACATTTAGCGCGCCCGTTTAAATTGAATGTATACTGTACCATTTGCGTAGACCACTTTTAAGGAAGTGTAAACCGAAACACTGACTAATGCGTTTCCTTTTGTTTGTTGTTTGGAGGTAATGTTTCATAAATGAGCTTGGCTAAATATGTTTGCAGCATTAACGTTGTAGGTCAGCAACTAATATGTTAGTTTAGGTCATTAATTCACAAACACTTCTTCTGTCTAGTACAAAATTCTAGAAAAAAAACCCTGAGCTTAACTACCTATATTCATTTAGATACAATACATTTCAGAAATATTGACTAATTAATTTTAATCCTATATTGTTTCAACTAATTCTAGTTTAACTTGCAAAAAATTTAGTCTATAAATGCACACATTACCTTAATAATCTGTACAATAGCTACTCTTGGTTTGGTAATTTTTTAGTGAAAACCCAAGGTTTGACTATCCAGTAACTTTGGTCTGAAATTCGTAATAAGTAACAGGACCCTACGTAGGTAATAGAATTATTTGAATACGTAATATAGTTCTCTGCTTTTCAGTAATTAACTTTACAGTTAAGACAGGCTCTATTTGTTAAGGAAACCCAATTAAATTATATAGCTCGCAACAAGCATAAATTGTTTATGGAAAGAAGTAGGTACTTATAATAAATTATAAAATAAGTACTTACACAAAAATTACTTAATTTTTTCAGTCTCGTGAGGTTGGGCAATAAAGAGAAATATTTGTATAGGTACACAAAAATACATGAATGATTGAGTAAGAATTAAAATTAAAACATAAAATATAAAAGTAAACTAAACAACTATTCTAAAATACCCATCAAAAATACGAGAAAGGGGAGGAAAGTGAGAGGAAGGGAAGGTCAGAATGCTGACAGAACTGCCACGATAAATAGCAATCAGAGTCCTATTAGATCTGTGATGGCATAGTCTAGTTTTTGGCCAAAGTAGGTGCTGACATTCCAGTCACCTGCCGCCTTCACCAAAAGTTTGGTCAGGTCCCTAAGTTTACAAATCTTGAGTGGCTCCCACGTAGCTAAAATCTTAACAATTACCCACATTAATCGTCTTTAAAATTAGAAAGAACAAAAACACAAAACACAGCGTTCATAACTATTTCAAGACTACTACTACTAATAAGTGGCTTAATATTCATAATTTACCTGCATTTCAAAAACGTTTGTGTAATTTTAAACTGAAAACACTTTAAAATTATGATATTTAAATCTTTTGAATGAAATATTTATACACTGTTTTAAATATTTATACTTTTAAAAATAGTAGCCGACCTTAGGCCAGGTTGGGATCGACCTTCCGAAACAGAAAAAATAAATTGAAAAACACACGTTAGATACACATTCTAGTGAAAGATGAAAGTTAACAAAACGGATGGAGTCGTTTTCGTAGTTGACGTGTTAAAACATATTATTAGGTAAATAGGTTAAAGTACGTTTACGATTTAACGATAAATTCTGAGTTTACGCCGAGAACGTTACGTTTTAACTGTTTTTACCTTGTATTTGTAATTTATGTGGCATTCGGGTGTTGATGTAAGCATTAGAAGGTAAAAAACAGAAATTTATGAGAATAGACACCGCAAATTCATCTTCTTTGCATGTGGGTTGTCTGTGGATTCGATTAATGTTCTAACTAGCATTTTGCAAATTCAGTTCGATCTTTGTTGTCGTGGCAGTAGCACGTAAATACAAAAAATGCTAAGTGTAATTGCGCCATCATCACCAGCCAGAAGACGTCCTTTGCTGAACATATGCCTCTCCCTTATATCTCCACACTGTTCGACAGTCTGCCATCTGCATCCATTGGATACCCGTAACTCTCACGATATTGTCGGTCCACCAAGTGTGAGGCCTACCTACGCTGCGTCTTTCGGTTTGTGGTTTATACCCAAGAACCTTTCTTCCCCATCGGTTATAAGTTCTTCGAGCGAAGTGGCCTGCCCATTGCCACTTTAACTTGCAAATCTGAGCAGCTATGTTGGTGACTGTAGTGGACTAAAATTGCGCCATAGCAAACTATAAACATTATTCAAAAGCCATGCGAATTGAGCTAAACTACCACAAAATTGCTCTCGTGACATCATAGTAGAGCAAAAAATGCGGCACGCTGAGTTTTCATACATTTTGACTTGCCCGCTGTGTCTATACTAATAAAAGGTCTGTTGTTAGAAAAAACTGTATGATGACATATATCACACTACATTCACTCAAATAATTAGTTATTTATATAATAACTAGCATTAGTGCTACTACTATTTATGTGAGTACGCTTACTGTAAGTTATATGAACTTATGTAGTTTTATGTTTGTAATAAAACTCCTACGAGGTCCTGGTTGGAGGGACGCTCGTCCCTAGCAAAGAGAATTGGTCCCTAGCTCGCACTCCCACCATCACGAAAATCGCTTGAAAATCGCTATGCGTACGTCAACTTTACGATTTTGGCAGCAAATTGACATCGTCAGTGACAGTAATTACGTGGTTTTTAGCCATTTAACTATAAGAATGACATTCTGTTGCATTATTTGCTGTTGATTTATCTTCTGTGGCAGTTTTTTCTCTTGCTTATATTCTCTTTGGTTATTTCGTTGGACTATTTCAAGTCCGACTCCTACATAGAACTCGGTATAGGTTCATTAGGTTGACAGTGACCATCCAACCTAATGACAATTTTGATCAGCGAATTTAGTTGCTAAAGTACATTCCTAAAAAAACATACTTAACCTCAAAATTAATTTTTATTGTTTTCTCGAAAACTATAGGTTTCCGTCCTCCCCTCCCCGTATTAGGGGGAGGTTTGCCTCCCCCCTCCTCTCTCCTCCCGACCCTAACCATTATACTAATTAGGTAGAGATATTAGAAAGCCCTTCCCAAGAGGCTTCCAGTTCTTGGAGTTTTGGACACAACACGAAAAGACGTCATGTTTTGCCTCGTTACTTGCCTACACTTGAGCTCATTCACGAACACTTAGTAAATATAATCCACCATTATAACACATTAACACTCGAAAATACACATCATCGTCATCATTTCAGCTATAGGACGTCCACTGCTGGACATAGGCCTCCCTCATCAATTTCCAAAAGGGCCGGTTGGAAGTGGCCTGCGTTTTCCTGTGGTCTCTTTTAGGTTGGCTGTCCATTTTAAGGGTGGACGTCCTACGCTGCGCTTACCGGTCCGTGGTCTCCATTCGAGAACTTTTTGGCCCCACGGGATATATGTTCTGCGTGCTATGTGCCCTGCCCACTGCCACTTCAACTTGCTAATACGGTGGGTATGTCGGTAACTTTCGTTGGTCTACGGATCTTTTCATTTTTGATTCGAAAATACACAAGTTTAGGAAAATAATATAATGAGGAGACATGATTTTTAACCGACTTCCAAAAAGGAGGAGGTTATCAATTCAACTGTTTTCTTGAAATTATTTTAATCATGTTTGTTACCTCAGAACTTTCGACTGGGTGAACCGATTTTGATGATTATTTGTTTATTTGAAAGCTGGTGCTTCCCGTTCGGAAGTTTCCCGTTTTAATTTGGTCTAGTTCTGATATTTTAATGAAGTCGGTTTTTATATTGATAATTATTTCACTTTGGCGCCAATACCAAACTTTTTTGTAGATTATCAACTAGGAACCCATGTCGGTTTGTGGTGATTTTTCATTGTATCACAGTAGGCAAGGATTACACAATACACCTACAAGTAAATAAAGATAAAGTGGGTATGCTCGTGTCATGTTCGCGTTTTGTCCCATTGTTCCATCAATCTCGGTTCCCTGAGGCGCGGTTTCTCCCCGAGCTCGACGGTGATTGGCGGGTGTTAATCCGATCTTAACGTGTCACTCTTACTCAGTATATTTATTATTTCATTTTACAGCTAACTCTTTTGTTCAAAATTTATTGAGCAGAGCAGTTACTTCCCGATCTAAGTACGAGCAGTTTACAAATGGTGTAAAATTAGAGAAGTAAAAGTTTTTTTTTTTAAATTGAATTGTAAAAATTTGTACTTATTTCACAATTTTTCTATGATAAAAATACTTTAGTAGACACTTTAAGATGAAATGTTTTGATACCTAGGTAATAACGTCAAACTACTACGAATGGAATACTGCATCAAATAGAAAAACCGTCATCATCATAATCAGCCTTTCATGTTTTTACTGCTGGGCCTGCAGATATTCTCTCAGAGAAATCGGTATATATCTCCGAACTCCGAACTCTGAGGTAACAAACATTAAAAAAAAACGAATTGAGATCCCCCTCTTTTTTTGAAGTCGTTTCACAAAAACACCTGCATTATATTATGTACCTACATACGTCAAATTAGGTTCATGATACGAGTCTTCTGAAAGGGGAATTCCGCTAATTGACGGCGCACTATGAATGAGCTATTTCGATAGCTCACTCACGAATAGCGAAGACGTGTGCAAATGAATGGTATGCTGGCATGATATTAATTAAGGATAACCCCAGCCCCTGTCGGAGAGGTATTACGAGCTCCACATATATAAAGGTACCTACATTCTCATGGTTGTGTGACAACAATGTCAGAGTTTTTTTTCTTCTAAAATCTTTGTCATGTATAATTGTATACATATAATATGTAGGACGAGAGTCGCGGGCATCCAGTGGATGCAGATGGCAGGTTGTCGTTCAGTGTGGAGGTTAAAGGGGGAGACCTATGTTCAGCAGTGGACGTCTTATGGCTGATGATGATGAATATATGGCTGATGATGATGAATATATGGCTGATGATGATGAATATATTAACTTCCCATTAAAGAGCTGATTTTCATGAATCATAGCTAAGAATACAATCTCAATCAAGCCAACTTAAATTCTTCACCTATTCTACAAGAGATGGCGCTGTTTTAAAATACACGGTACAGTGTTCGGTGACAATGACGCGAGTTCCATGATTTTTGTTCAGCTAAAAGTGCTCAACGCACCTAAAGAAGTTTTCACTTCAAAATCGCAATTAAAATCGTTTCAGCTATTAGGCAGCTACGATGCCATAGACCGACGCACAGACGCACAGATGCACAGATACACACGTTAAAATTATAACACCTTTCTTTTGCATTGGAGGTTAAGAATACAATATTTGTTTACTTAAAACTTAGTAATTTTACATAAAAGTGAGGATAAATGTACATAGCTTTCCTCTTAGTAGTCGATCGAAGCGAATGTCTCAGAGCACGGGAACGGATCGGTGTTTGTATGTATGTTAGTGAGTTTGTATATTTTGCGACGTAAACTTGTGTACCTTCTATTATTCCGATCTTTATAATTTTTAGGCAAATAGTTCATTCTAATACAATTTTTAAGTTACGAATGGTTACGAATATAAAACATAGGGGTCACGATTCGAGGTAACAGTTTGGGGCGAACAGCTAGTGTAAAATAAATTAAATCAACTCTAAATAGTTATATAAAAGCGAGTTACCTGTATGGTACTGACTGATTGACTTATCACGAAATCTCGAAAAATACCTAACTTACGATGCTGAAATTTGACAGTTAGATTCCTAATGGAGTGTAGATGTCCGCTAAGGATTTTGCGAAAGGTCAGAATCAATTCATTTCTAAGCTAATAATTATGAAGTCGCGGACTTCAGCTAGTTAAATATCAATAAACACCAGAGCTTAATAAAAATAAAAATTTGGTAGGTACTATGAACCAAATAGGTATAAACATTTTGGAGAACGATCGTAACTTTTGTGATGAGACAAGCAAGATGTTTTCCTAAAGGAAAAGCGTCACGATTTGAGTCCTATTTTCTGAGGTTTTTCCGTTTTCTACACAAAAATACACAATAATTTCCGCGAAATATGTAGGAAGAGATAGATGTTGATAAATTGGCTAGAAGAAAATTTGGTGTCTGAAGATTAAAACACAAAGATATAAAAGCTTTCCCTTGTCAAGTTAAGTAGTGGTCTTGAATAAACAAAATTAACCATCAGAAATGCTATGAATATACGCAACTGTTTATTCAATTTTACAGTAATTTTTCTACGGGAAAAGCAATTGTTTATGAAAATAAAAAAAATATGTTAAATAACGTAATAGTAAAAAAAACATATTTTTAAACATGATTTTGTAGCCATGTCGTATGGATTATCATAATTGATTGCGTGTACAACTTTTTATGTCTGTGCTGCTAACTATTGAGGAGTTCCCAGGTCAGGACACAACCCTGAGAGCAGCAACCATGTCACGATAAAACTTAAAACTGGCTATAATAATAAAATGTGTACACAAAATTTCGCGTCTGTGTTGTTGACCGTTGAAGAGTTCCTTTATCTGGGGCTAATCCTGAATATCGATTCAGGTCATGCTTACCATAAAAATGCATTATCATCGGTTCTGAACCAACGTGTAAAAATTCAACTCCGTAGGACAAGAAGACGAAATGGTACTAATAAAATTCAGCTTGCAAAATTTGAAATAAACAGTGCAAGTTGAAGAAAAGCTTGTAATAGCATACTCGTTTGGGTTTAGGTAGAATAAGGTAAAACTTTTATACATTTCCGAGTAAAAAGGGCTGTTAATAGAGTCTTTAAGGGTCGGCAACGAATCTGTGATGCCCATGGTGTTGCAGGTATCCATAGGCGATGGTGATTGCTTACCATCAGGCGGCTCGTCTGCTTGTTTGCCACCTATGGGCTTAAAGAAAAAACATTGAAAATAATTGAAATTTAATAATTTATTTAATCGAAATAACAAGTTAATAGGATTGGATGGTGGACTCAAACTATAATGCGTCAAAATTTGGCATTTAAAAGCGACCCACCAAAACGCATTGTCTGTATTTTTATTGTATTTATTGTATATTTCTGTATAGTATTTTAAGTTGTTTTCTTGTTGATCACTAGTTCTATTGCGGTCCGTTTATTTTACAGGTTATTAGGGCAGTCTTTTACGTTTGGGATTTTCACAAACCAAAAAGATCTATAAATATGAACCATAAATATTGTGGCCACCAATAAAAAGTTATGTTGAAATCATATCTGCAATTCTAGATCCGTTTACTATTTTTAAATCAGCCCATTGACCTAATATTTACCTATCGAAAACTTCTAGTTCAATACTAAAGTTATTTTAACACTTATCTATAATTTCAATCATTGAAGGGCAGCTAAAAGTGCGAATCTATCTCGCTTTCGCATTTCAACAATTTTGAAAATATGTATATAGAATGAGTTAATAAAAAAAAAATATGGTTCCGTTGTCCTACAAGGAACCCTTATAAATTCCTTAGATCCGTACGTCCATCCGTCTGTCTGTCTGTCCGTCCATCCGTCGTAATTTTTTAGAATCTTCTAGCTTCTATAGTTATTAAGGTAATTTTTTTTTTTTTTATTATAACTTTTTGAGTTATAGCCATAAAACAGAAATAAATTCAAAACGTTCTAACTTAAAGGTCATTGACCATTTCATAAAATTGTATTTACAAAAAATATTTCTTAAGTAGTTTTCTTTTTGACTAAAGCTAAACCATAAAAAGTATAATGTTATTTTGGACCAAACTTCAGAGGTGCATCGAAACCTCTGAATTCGAATTTTTCTGTAATCATACCGATAGCTTCGTGATGTAATATAAACAAATATGTCTTTTTAATTCTGTCGCCAAAACTAATATTATATTATAAAAATTTGTGATGTCAATAACAATAAAATTGACTTTCATTTTTAAAATTTTCCCTCTTAGTAAGCGAGATAGCCATCGCTCTTTGATCTTGGCCTCATCAAATTTTATATCAACTTACTAAAACCCGAAAATGATGGCAATTAATCAATCTACTCTGAAGAAGCTTATAACAGATAACTGTTATTGAAATTAAACAGCTCAAAAAGCAGTTTTTTTAAAGCTTGCAAAACATTAGCTGTTTTTATTTCGTGTAAAAAACCCATTGAACAATTCCTTCTCTTGTCGCACTCATTCGTACTCGTCATCTCTAAGGATCGTAAACGTCTTTCTTAGATAACTTTGCGTCTCTTCTCGTGAATATAATTATTGTAGAACGAGTTCAAAGTAACCAAAACCGAGCTATTTAAAATTATTTATAAATTTTAAACGGAAATTTGTTCCTAATTTCCAATAGAGGCCAAATGTGGGACGGTCATTGCCTCACTGTTACGTGAACGCGAAGATACGCCGACCTGTCTAAGCAATGTTCCAATTTTGGGACATTCCCGGAATAACTTTCGTCATAACAGAATGTTTAATACGAGACTTGAGTATCAGATATTTTTATGAGACATACGATGCATAGTTCCGGGGTTTTCTGGTCATAAAATTAAGTTTACAGAGTTTATTAAACATCATAATTAGATTATTTACGGGATATTTGCCGTGGTAAGGTTGTGGAAGGAGCTTCCGATATTTCGGCGCAGTTACATGCACCATATAACTGTAGTGAACAACCGTGATAGTTTAAAACAGTGTTTTATCATAATTATTATATATCATAATTATATTATATCATAACGTTGGCTTGCTTTGTAAGGAATTTTCTCATAATTTTGATGAAAAAAATTAAAACTGGATTTTTGAGCTTCTGATCCTATCAAATAGATAGATCTATAGCTAATTCAATTGCTATATTAAATAGATCTGTATTTTTTTAGTATAACGGCTTTACATTTTAGAATAACTCAATTAGTTTTGCGGAAAACTCTTAAATAGGGAAAGTATGAGAGTGGATTTCGTTAAATTGCTGACATAAAATTAACAATTTTAATGTAATGGTTTACTTGTTTAATATTCATCGTGACAGTTACGGCATAATTTTTTCGTTTTAAGCTTTAAAATCTAGATACCAATTTTTTTTAACGATATTGTGATTTATAGATAAGTAGTTTAATTAATTAATAATTCATCCACGCCAATGTTTTTACAGGGGCATTGTTCTAGCCTTAGTCATTAGTTTATCTCTGTACATACTAGGATTAATTGGATAATTTATGAGTAGAAGATTGCATTTTGCATTGTTAGTGATTTGGCAGACGGTTTGGGTTCAACTAGGATCTTGGTGAGTTATCCTTAACAATTTATATTATTAAATCACTGCATACTAAACGCTGTTGCAATTTATTTAAGACTAGATGTGCTCTACAGTTTCACCCGCGGAACAATTCCTCAGCAACTGTACATTTTGAGGGATTAAAAAACCCCATGTTACTTCATCATCAGCCATAAGACGTCCACTGCTGAACATAGGCCTCCCCCTTTAACCTCCGCACTGAACGACATCCTGCCATCTGCATCCACTGGATGCCCGCGACTCTCACGATGTCGTCGGTCTATCTAGTGGGAGGCCTACCTACGCCTCACAAATACGTACATGTTACTTACCGGCTCTTTAATTCTGGTCAAAAAAAGGTCTTTCCGGTGGGCTGTTGCCGCGTGAAAGAGGAACAAATGAACAGACACACTTTCAAATTAATACTAGTATGATGCATATTTCTTACAGCATTCTAGTGAAAATAGCACGATTGCATGTCATCGTTATATTAACATTATCAAAGACAACACAGCCGGCATTCTTGGAAAAAAGTTACATCGCATTACTATCATCTGAAATCTGTCATGTCCCTAAAACTGAGTATCGATGGCGCGCTGCCAAGACGGTTGGCTTCCCTATTTCGTAGGGCTGCTACAGGGCACAATTTGAGCACCAAGTTAATCTCTTTACTGTTTTTAACCTCCGACGCAAACAGAGAGGTGTTAGAAGTTTACCGTAAGTATCGTGTCTGTACGAGTTTTTTTTTCTATTTTCGAAATCCGACGATTTTTTTTTATTCGGTAATATGCTTGCGTTTGACCGACAACTCGCCTGATGTTAAGCGCGATGCGGTCTACGATGGAGCACGCTTGCCCAGAAGAAACCGATTCACCGATATATTTTGGCATTTGATATTTACTTTCCTGCACTATAATACGACAAAGGCGAATTGATATGACATAAGCTTGAATACCGTGGCGTTGTAGAACAACAATTTGTTAGCTAGGTAATAGATTCCTTCATCATTCATTCCGCTATTCGCGTATACTAATTTTAAGCGTAGCTATTATTTGTGTTGCGTTGAAAAACGACGAATGAATTACTCGAGTTTAAGTTCGTGGAATAGATTTATACTTGCTATAGTTACTCGTGTATAAATTCAAGTTTGGTCGAATCTGTCTTTCTCTTTGAATCTGAATTTCACCCGTCACCTTTCAAACAAACAAAAAAAGTATATCAAAATCGGTTCAGCCATTTGGAAGCTAGGATGCCACAGACAAAAACACAGATATATACACATGTTAAACTAATAACACCCCTCTGTGGCCTAAGTACGAATATTTGCGTAAATACGTACTATCGAATTTCATACAAATTTCGAATTTGAAATTAGTATGAAATTCGATAGTACCTGCGTATTTCTAAGAAAAAATGCTTGCGCTCTGTCGTCGCGACGTGCTTTTTAAACCTCGATGCAAACAGTGGTCTAAGTACGAATATTTGCGTAAAATACGTACTTTTGAATTTCATACTAATTACAAATTCGAAATTTGTTTGAAATTCGATAGTACGTATTTTAGACTACTGTTTGCGTCGTGGTTTAAAAAGCACGTCGCGACGACAGAGCGACGAGCTTTTGTTCTTAGATTTACTGAAGTGAAGTATCTAATTAATTTAAAGGAGGAAGTGCTTTATAGCGTCTGTGCAGTTCCGATTACGTCTGGTTCACGCCAGTCATTGACCGATCGCGTCGTTTCTTGTTTACAACGTAGTACAGTACGGTACCTTAATTTTACAGCCACTTGTTTCTAACAAGTTTTGGATTAACCTTTATAGTGTGATAAGTATAAAATGGATATAAAATAATATCTGTTAAACTGTTCGAATGTCATAATTTGTCATTTTGTTCAGTACCAAGTAAAAATTCAAACGGGCGTAGCCTGGGGCTTGGGGGTTCAAACTCTCTCGCTCTCTCTCTGACTGTATAATTTATCTCTTTTTTTCTCTTTAACTCATCATCTGTTACTCATTATCTCTCAGTCTATTTTCCTTCTCTATAAGTGTATTCTTTCTCTATATCTCTTTCTCTTTAACACGACTCATTACCTTTCTCTCGTTCTTTCTCACTCTTTTTCTCTCTCCCTTTCTCTCTGTTTTTAACTCTACTTTATCTCTTTCGCATCTCTCTCACTATTATGCTTTTCTCTGTAGTAATGCTGTACTGTATTATTTTTCTATTTCTCTGTCACTTTAACTTTACTTTCTCCCTCTCTGTATAAATCTATTATCTCTCATTTTTCTTCTCCATTTACAAAAGTCTACGATACCAGCCCTACAGACATGTACATTCATCGTAATTGGTGGTGAGCGTTTCACACGCGGCGCCTCCACACGTGTTCACTTTCAAAGCGACGAGTTTTGTTTGTTTTACCAGTTCGACTTCATCTGCAGAACATATGATACTTCCAATCGGGGTTTATCTTGGTGATCGTTTTATTATAGTATTTAGGATGTGATAACAAACATGCTATATAAGTACTTACTAAGTTTTAAGTGAGATTGAAATTATAGAATGTAGAATCCCACAATAGAGGCAGACTACCACAAAATAGTAGATTGTTGCATTGAGCGCAAAGTAAGTTATTAATGCACGAGTGTTTTAATTACTCACTTAAGCAAGTTAATGAAAACAAAGTTTAATTCATCTTCTCCTCAAACATGAAGTATCAAAGTTTTACAATGGTACAAAATGCGCGCCAATATTAATTTTTTCACCAAGTCTGTTTTATTCCGCCAATTTTTATTTTCAGCCAGTGTCTTTTTGATCTAATGCAAACATTTTATATTTAACTTAATGGGAGACATTAAACCTCTGTGGTAAATATATATCTTAATAAAAAAATAAAAACTGTGCATTAATGAAAAACTGTGCAAACATGAGATTTCATATAACATTTCTGCACTATTTATTTATTTATTTATCAAAATTACAACTATTATTACAGGATAGCCTAAAGCAATAGTGTAAGTCAACTTATGAAATAACATTAAATTAATTTTGTACAAAATAATATTAGAATTATAACAATAGACAAACAGACATAAAACATAAAATCATTAAATTAAATTAATTTTACACACAAAAACACACTTCATATAAAATAATCACACTTAGGTTCTAAGCAAAAAATACGTCCTTTGTGATCGATTTTGTAGTGATCAATGATAACATTACAATGTAGTTGACAGAAAAATAATTAAAGCTACTAAGGCTATCCACGGATGTTTTTCTATCACTATAATAATGTCTTCAAATATACTGCATGCTTTGATCGCGATCATACCGGAAACATTAGTTTAAAGGAACCGGGTGCATCTGAAAACTCATTATTAAAACGACGCGGAAAAGGAAATGTATGTTCTTGGAAAAAAATGTTTAGTGTTCATTAACTTCATTAGCTGGACATGGTCTGTGATGATTTGTGTCGTGCAACCATGGCATGTCATGTATGGTACACATAACAACGCAACTGTCACTGAAATTCATAAACCTTCTGAGTTATAGCGTATACGTGTGTTGAACATTAAACGAAGGCATTCAATCAGGGAAGTCAGGTGTGGCTACTTCACAGATATATACTGCTCATTGTTCGACATGTTTTACTTTGTTACCAACCATATTTTATTATGATGGTTTTCTAAGTAATTTAAAAAATTGCGAAGTAACGGTCTAACCAGTACATTATGTCACAAAGCATATCCTATTATCGCCTCATTTTGTTTTTGGGTTAAATTCAAACAAATAAATCAAGTGTCAATTGTTTTTACCTGACTACGGCAAAAAGAGGGTTATACTACTGGCTATATTCAGTGTAGTTAACTAAAGAAATTTTAATATTACCTGCTATTTTTCCTTGTGTCAAAATACGCTGGTTTGACTTTATTTCCGGAGATTAGGTACCTTTGACTTTGCAGTAGATGCAACATCTTTAAAGTAAGTACTCGTATATAGGTATGTACTTTTAGTACTTCTAAATAAGATTTAAAAAATATATATTTTCTTATACCGGCAGCATACCTACGTAGCCTACGCTATCAACATTAGGCATGAGTATTTGGATTGTCTTTAGACCTTCAACGGTCTATAGTCAGTCTAAAAGTTTTTGTAGTGTTAGATTTTATTTGGTTAGTAAATTGCCTCCTCATATTTCTTTACTAGGGCTATTTTAGTACAAAATACAGTATGTTGAATCGAAATATCAATGGATAATATTTCAAAGTTTTTATTTTAACGAGATTAAGTACGCAGCAGCGTCCTAATAGTACACGGTGAACGTACTGCGATCCCCAAGCCGCCTGCCAAGCGTGGGGATTATAGCAACACCCCTCTCTATGAGGGAGGCCTTGTCCAACAGTGGACGTTAATTGGCTGATGATGTGATGTGATGTGATGTGAAGTACGCGTTTGGATACCAATTCGCCTGTTAGCAAGTGAGGAAGCTGAAGACAAAGAATACAGATCTACCAATGTGATCTTATATAAAGAAGTCTAAGTTGTATCTCTCAGGAATCAACAAAGCCGGTAGACTGCTCCATAGCAAGATGGGAATTTTGAATACGTAAATATTCAGATTTTCTGCGTTGACTCGGTTTAATTTGATCGCTGCTTCAATTACTTACGCTAATGTGAACCACACCGTCAAGAGAAGTCGTTAGTCACGGATCATTTAGAACCAGAATCCCATTTGAGCCTACGTGTGTAAGATGGAAATGAGGTACCGAATATGCAATTCAGATAAATCGGTGGAAAATTTAATAAAACTCGTAGGTGTTATAACAAAAATCTTATCCTTTACATAGGTAGAGCATTCCTGCGAGAGTCCTATCCGAATGGGGTAAAAATACATGATTTAATCTAGATTTAATTTGTTGTATCGATTTATAACACAATTTAAACATTTCATTGTTGTATCGTTTAGAAATTCTGCTAGTATATGTAATCCGAGTGACAATACAATAATTTTGTACCAACTAATGGTAAATATCAGTGGCACCAACGAACTAATCAGATGATTGTGCCAGGAGCAGATAGTTGAACTCTTTGATAGCTACCAGTAAACCCCTCGAGTTGGAGTCCTTTGTTTTTTTTTTAGTTCTTATATCCATAGTAATTATTTGTTTCGTATTAGGGGGGGGGGGGGTTCGTGGGGGTCATGACCCCCCCTGGACACAGCCCATACCTACCACTTACTTGTATCCATGCTTATAAAAATTAAATTATAACTTCTTGTGACTTGACCACGACTATGTGACCCCCCGCCCTGGAACCAAAGCTGGATCCGCTCTTGGTTCCGTAGCCTAACAAGTAACCCTTATAAATTAGTTCTGCCCGTCCATCCGTCCGTCTCTGTCTGTCTGTCTGTCTGTCTGTCTGTCTGTCTGTCTGTCTGTCTGTCTGTCTGTCCGTCCACCCGATTTTTAGAACCTTCTAACTTCTATAATTACCTATAACCATCGTTGAAAAGGTCTTTGAAAATGAAGGTAAAATTTTATACATCACTTTTTTTATAAACTCTGCGAAATATGGCCCATGGCCAAAGTGGCAAAAAGTTAATATAATAATATTCGTACTGGAGAAAGAAAATAAAGTTTTCTTATTTAGTATTAAAGCTTAACTTTTTAAACTACAGGCAAGTTTTTGTTTACGTAAACAAATTTTCGGACTACTAACAGTGCTTGAAAGAAAAAATACTCAACAGGGAAAAGTTTTAACAAAGTTATTTGTATTCAGCTCTTGACCCAGTTTCCATTTAAACTGTGATCTTGATATTGGATTAAACACTGTATTAAACTATCACGGTTGTTCACTAAAGTTATATGATTATTTACGGGATATTTACCGTGGTAAGGTTGTGGAAGGAGCTCCCGATATTTCGGCGCAGTTACATGCACCATGTTCACGGGAAGACTGAAGAATGCGGGTGGTTGGTGAAAAAGTTCAAAGTTAGGTACAGACAAAACGATCTACCCTCTTTCTTAGTCTTTTGCTACGGTTATCACTGGAACTCGAACTCGAACCTAAGTCTCGACAAAACACACTCACTGTATCACTGCGTATAGTATTTTGAACACATTTTGAACGCGGACTTTTATTTTTAAGTCAACCTAATACTGGATTCCACGTACTAGCGAGTTGAAAACCATCACCTCGATTGAAATTCTGGCATTTCGAGATTTCAATAATTTCCTTTACGAGCCTTGGTATGTAGTGACGCTCGGTGGACAGGATTTCGGGATTATGAAATTCAATCCAGTGGTTAGGACCCGCGTCCAGCAGATGCTCAGCTATGGCAGACTTATGTCCCTCATTATTTTTGACTGCCTTAATGTGTTCCTTGATGCGGCATGAGACAGTTCGCTTCGTTTGTCCTATGTACGAACTTCCGCAGCTGCAGTTGGTTTTGTACACCCCGGGATGCTGAAATGGAATCTTGTCCTTGAACGCAGACATTGCGCAATTCTCTTATGAGGAGTAAATATGGTCTTGATAGCATATTTGTCAAGAATACGACCTATTTTATCTGTGACTCCTTTTAAATATGGCAAAAAAGTCGGCTGTCGTTCCACTTTTGGTTTCATCTGTTTCTTTTTCGGTTTGGTCTTACCGATCTGAGCCTTGTAACCGTTCTTTCGTAACACGAGTTGTACGTGGGATAGTTCCTCGTCAAGGTGTTCAGCATCACACAGATCATAGGCCCGAATTGTTAGTGAACTGACCACCGAATTAAGATGCCAGGGATGATGGTGAGAGGTAGCATGCAAGTAAAGGTCTGTGTGCGTCGGTTTTCTATATACTGTGTGGCTCAGAGACCCATCTTCTCTCGCTGTTATTCGAACATCCAGGAACGGCAACAGTCGATCTTTCTCAACCTCTGCTGTAAACCGCATAGCATGATGAACACTGTTTAAATGTTCCAGGCATTTGCTAACTTCAGTTTCACCGCCCTTAAGTATGCAGAAGACATCATCTACGTATCTCTTCCAGCACTTGATTTCTACGGGACAGGTGGAAATAGCGCGGTCTTCGAAATGTTCCATCCACAGATTAGCAACTACAGGGGCCACTGGACTACCCATTGCTACTCCATCTATCTGCAGGTAAAACTGGCCTTTGTATAAGAAGTAACTGGCGGATAAACAGTGTTTCAGCAGTTTGGCGTGTTCCATCGAAATGTTGTTGTCAGACAATTTCTTTTTTATTACCTCTAGGCATTCCAGTACCGGTACCTTCGTAAATAGAGATTCGACGTCAAAACTGACCATAATCTCATCACTTTCTACCCTAGTCTGCTTCAAAAGACTCACTAGATGTCTAAAATCTTTCACAAAAGATGACGTCTGACCTGTCAGTCCCTGAAGTACGCGTGAGATTTGTCGCGCCAGGTCACAAGTAGGAGAATCAATTTGGCTGACTATTGGCCGCAGCGGCACATCTCTTTTGTGGATTTTGGGCAAACCATACATTTTCGGTGGCTGTGAAGTTCTGGGTCGTAGGAGCTTCTTCAGAACGTCATCAGAGAAGACCTCATGACATTCTCTCACCAACTGTATGGTTTGCCGACAGACTCTCACTGTAGGGTTATATTTCACTGGTTTATATGTTGCACTATCGCTGAGCAGACCCTCCATCTTACGGTCATACTCAGACACATCGAGTACAACAGTCGCGTTACCTTTGTCAGCTCTCAATACCAAGATGTCTTCATCTTCGCGTTACTCACGTAGTGCTGCCCGTTCTTCCGGCGTGATGTTGCTACACGGTAGTTTCGCATGACGTAACACTGTCGCGACATCTTGCCTTAACGCGTCGGCGTCAGTGCTTGGCACCTTGTTTTTGACTATGGTTTCTTCTATGCAGCCAATGACGTCTTCGAAAGGTATGCGTGGTGGTGTAGGTGCAAATTTCAGCCCTTTCCTTAAAGCGTCAATAGTAACCTCATTCAATAACCTACTCGACCGATTAACCACAGTTTGAACTTCACAAGTTTTGTCACCTTGACGATTCGAGTTATGTTTCCGTAGTAGGGCCTCAAACTTGCGCTGTTGTTTCAAAGCACTCAGTTCGCGAGAACGTTGTGCCTGTAGGTATGTTATATGGTCACATTGCTCAAAATCATCTCTTGATAACACCGAACTCAACCACAGATGTAATTTATATAACTCGCACTGATGTTTGTCAAATAGATAACGGTTATGACGAATGAGTTTCCTTAGCAATTTCACAACCTTACCACGGTAAATATCCCGTAAATAATCATATAACTTTGATATTGGATAGTTTGCAAACTTGTATACTTAAAAAAAATATAGGATTTTTACTTGTTACATACGAGTATTAAGAAAAAAAAAACAATATGCAATAGATAATGCTGTGTATGATTGCAAAACTTAAAATAATCGCAAAAATTAACGTAATGATTACATTGTTTTTTATTTTAAATCTATGAAATCCTGTTAATAAATTTGATTTTTAAACTGTAGAAGATTTATGCTTATTTTTAAATAAGTCACTATGCTGATTGCAGAGTATTTTTTTAATTTGTGTCAGCTCTATCTAACTACAGCCTGATTGTACTAAGTAGGTATTATAGCGATGCTAACAGGGTATAATACCTAAAACACAGAAAACAAGAGAAAAGCTTGCACGGCAACGTATTTACTGACTTACCCTCAAAATTACCGTAAGCCGAGTTTTGGCTGTTTTGTTTTTTGGCCTCGGACTCCACTGTAATTGTTGTTACACCTGAAAACAAAAGACAAATAAGTAGTCTATTATATGTGTTGTTGCCAATATTATTTAATTTGTGATTTCTGTGTGTTAAAATTTTGTCAATATAATATTTGGAAACGTTCTATTTAACACATATGTTAAAGAATAGTAGTAGCTCTTCTTGTTAGATAATATTAGAAAGAAAGAGGTTAAATGAAATAATGTTTTTTTTTTTTGCATGCACAGAGTGCGAGCTTGCGAAAGTGTAGCGAAGTGTCTAATATCGAAAACACTAACGATTGTCTTTTGTCTCCTATGTTTCTTTCTATTTTTGAATTGAGTTTCAAATCACGTAGGTCGTGGTTATTTTCGTAAAGAAGTTGGTTTATTTTATTTGCAGCTGTTACCTATTTCTTTTATTCCCAATTGAAGAAACAGCAGTCGCCATCATTCAGCCCAGCCCCCAGTTTGATTTATAGTTGCCTATTTCACAACTGGCTATTACTTTACCTTTCCGATTTGCGTGAGAGTATACAAGCTTAGAACTCATGGTTTGTATATTTAAACCATTTGTTAATTTTAATGAAAAATATAAGTACGTCTTTTTTATTAAAGTTGCCTGTATAATTTTCAAATACATTTTAGTAAACCTACTCATAGCTTCCTAAATTAGGACTTAACTAAACGCCTAATTTTCATTCAAATTTGACCCGGAAAAACTCTATAGGTACACCAGGCAAGTACAAGTCGGACTCGCACACCGTAGGGTTTCATACCCAATAAATGTGTTCAGCCGTTTGAAGATAAGCTATATGAGCTTTTAAATCGGGGATAAAAAAACAATTAATACTTTTACTTTTTGATTTAATTATTATTTCTATTAATTATAATATTATTGTTTTACTTTATCCACCGTAATATTACATGTTCTGTTCTAGTTTACTATTACATGTTCTAGTTTTAAGTAATTATTTTAATTTTTTCTTTTCAAGGTGAGAGCGAATAGGTATCTTCTAAGTCTGCGTGCTTCATCTTCGACCACATCGTCGCTTACCAACAGGCGAGTTGGTGGTCAAACAAGGACTTAATCGCCTTAAAAAAATGTACAAACCGTAAAAAAGTTTTTTTTTGTTTAAGTTATCCTTAATCATGAGAAACTAGTATAATAAGATAAAATGAAATAAATACTTTTTGGATAAAAAACTGAGTCAATATTAGTAACTGTTGCCACCTTGAGAGCAATTACATCCATCCACGACCTTTGTTCAGTTAAGCTCCCATCATAACAGCAGCTTATCCTAACTCCTCTCACAAAACATGTCCACCATTATCCCCGTTTAACACGTCTGTCTGTTTGTTTACAGATCTGTCAGACCAAAATGCGTGGACAGCAAATGACTCAATTAGTCCTAAGCCGGGGCGGGGACATAAACTGCCCTTATTGAATTAGGACCATTGACAAGAAGTTAGGGGTTAACTTTGACTAAATTAACTGAAAGTTTGAAACAAGTTCTTGGTAGATAAATTAAAACAACCAGCGGGCTAATTCTGGTTCAGAAATCGATCGACACTGTTTCTTTTCCCGTTACACGAATGTCCGTTTCTAGGTAACAGCAATAATATTCATTAACTAAGAATAATGTTGCTCACCTTTTCATAAGTGCCAACTGTGTCACTTAGGTGCTAAGTACTTAAGTCTTTAGTAGACATAACATTAACTAATTTAAACTGTAATTGATACTAAATTTTAAGTTTAAAATTGCTCAACTATATAACATGTAAAATGTTGAACGTGTACATTTTTATACGAACCCATTTGTAATCACGTATAATAGTCCATTAGAATTAAACTAAAAATTTGACAAATCGGATTTAATTGCTACAAAAGTTTTTATTGTGTTATTGGCCCAATTTATAGCCTAATATGACTACCCTAGGTTTTCCTCCTCGGCGGAGTTGTGCTTAAGGGGTGGGGGGTAAAAATGTACCCCAAGAAGGGGTATTTTTGAGGTTTTACGATAATATCTCGCAAAGGACTCACAATATCGAAACATGGTTTTAGTAATAGTTGTAAAGCATTAAATTTTGTGTTGAATGAGGCCAGAAACATAATTATGTTTTGGACCACCCGTTCCTATACTAGTGCGCATCAAAGTTGGACAAATGTTACATATATATGAGAGAGAAAAAAGTTTTTACTTCTGTAATTCACCTATTCTACAAGAGATGGCACTGTTTTAAAATACACGATACAGCGTGACGATGACGCAAGTTCCATGATTTTTGCTCACCCAAAGTGCTCAACGCGCCTCAACGCAAAATTTTCACTTCAAAAAGGGCGGAACAGTCGTCTTCAGGGTGAGTTTTGAAATCAAGCCTGATTTAGGCCTAATGTATTCACACACCCTACGCTACTTTACCATATCTCCCGTGTTTGTCTGATCTGATGCTGAGGGTTGGTCTTTAGGAAAGCGATGTTTTCACGAGCGAATGTGTTAGGTTAGTCAGGTAGAAAGATCAATGTATGTATAAAGATCAATTTGATCTGATTGTTTTCTATTCAATCAAATATCTTTCATTGCGATGCTAACTTCACTTAACACGCAGGATGTACCCCACCCCTTGTCACTGATAAGAACGCACTATGGAATAGACGTAGTAAGAGAACTTTCCGTTAATTGAACATTGCCATGTGAGCAAAATAAATAGTAAATGTAGAATATTATCTTAAAAATTTTGACCGAACAAAAAGACAAAACTTATTAATCTACCTTTTGATCAATTAATACAAGCTTTACATAAAATGTAAAAGAATCTATTTAGATTTATTTGAGTGACTTTGTGATAAGGATTAGTTATGTAAGATACACAGATAAGAAGGGTACGGATAGTTTAATTCACGATACTACACCCTTTTTCCCAAGAAGTAGAAAATTGCACACTTGAAATGTAAGCATAGGAAAAAGAAATGCTAGCGTTTTCTTTAAGGCCACACTCTCCAGCACAAAAAAAAGTATCTCTCGCTCAAAAACAAAAAATAATAAAAAAGGGCACTAATTGAGATATTCAATTAAACCGATTGGGGATTATCTTTAGAATAACATTGCAAATGCTATAAAGCAATTTTCGTGTTAATATTTTATACTACGTAGGAGTAGAAATAAACTTTTCGATCTCTTCCGCCAAACTAAAACATATCAACATAAATACTTTAAAACTTTTGCGGTGTAATTTAAAAAATATTGCCCAATCGTTTATATTTAAGGTGACATACAAACAAGTAAAAAAAAATTTTCGATGCCGCGCGGTTCACTGGGCCGCAAGCGGCCCGCAAGTTCGAGTGTCAAGGAAAGATGACGTACAAATAAGAAAAAAAATCGGTGTCGCGTGGTTCGCTGGGCCGCAAGTGGCCAACGAGTTCGAGTGTCAAGAAAAGGTGACGTAAAAACAAGTAAAAAAAAAGGAACTTTCGATATCGCGCGGTTCGCTGGGCCGCAAGCTGCCCATTATTATTATTATCTTACAAGTACTAGTACATATTTATTATGTAGCTCAATATTGGAACATGGAATAGCACTCAATTTCCTGAATTTGAGTTACTGATTTTTTGTGTGACCTCAATCTCGCAGCATTCTCGTTTTATAGGGTTTTCAACCGTTATTTTATTTCGCTCAATGAAAAGGGGACATTTTAACATGTTAAGGGAATAACACAGCCGACAATTTTCACACAGCTTTGGAATACCAAAATATGAAGAGAATATTTTGTTTTTATTTTGACATCCTATTAGTCACAATAATAAACAAAAAATATCGCAAATATTGTTTTCGAAAATAAGCATATTTTTTGGCAAGATGTTCTTGATTATGGGACACTAGTTAAATGACATAATTATAATATTAAAATAAAATAAACTACTTCACGAGAAGTGGGTGAAATAGTAGGGTAGAGTAGGGTTTTTATTAAAATACTCACTCTTTAGATAATACTACAATCTTTAGATAATAAATTATAGCCTATTTAATAAAAAATATTATTAAAATCGGATTTAGAATCAGAATATCAGCTTTTATTTTAAAAACTGGTACGTAAAGTGTTATACTTGAGTATTTAGTATCAAAGTTTTACCCATTTCAGGCATACAAAGTTTTGTTTGTGGTTACTTCCAAATAATTTAATAACAATAGGTTACGCTCACGACAACACGCTGCTACGATTATCTACAAATAAAAGTAAATACTCATCTTGTTACCCATAAATAATTCAAGAACTTATATAAAACCTAATTTTAGTAAGATTTAATTCATAAAAATATGCTACTATAATTATTTACAATTTGATTATATAACTAGCTGTACACAATCGGCGAAGATATAGAGTAACATACAAATTAAAAAAATACATTCAAACGAACTTACTTTTTTAAAGTCGATTGAAAATATAACAAAGGAAGACTTTTCAAGAATTGGTGCACCAAGTTTAAGCAAAAATTTGGATCCTGCGTCATCACCTTAATGAAAGGGGGATATTTTAACATGTTAGGTGCACGAAAGCGGTTTAAATTGCTTGCGAACTTTAAAGGCTTATGGTAATGTAATTGTTGTTTGGTTTGGAACATGTTTATTTACCTATACCTATGTACCTACTTTTGATGCTGGATTTTGCCTCGATGAAAATTAAATGGTAGGTACATACTACGGAAAGCTTTATTTTAATTACTAACAGTAAACTAGGTAGATCGTTTCTATTATTAATCGCACATTCGATACAGTCTCCCACAAGTGTGATTGAGGCATTATTATGCAAATGAAATGAAAATAGTTTATTCCAAATTTACATCCATATGAAATAATTAATTACAAACAGTAAGTAAAGTAAGTAAGCAAATGAAACACCTCAAACACTAACAGTATTTTCATAGAAATTTATTGGTTTAGAAGTCCAATAGACGTATGTAATATTTCAAGTCCTTTGTATCTTATTATATCCATAATTCTACTTTGAATGAATGCAAATTTAATCTTACCTTAGTTCAACGATTTTAAATTATTATTGTTATAATTAACACTCATAAGCGCGCGCGTTTAATCATTACTTAGGCAAATCTATTTCACGGGTCACTAAAAGACTGGCCTAGCGAAGTTTGGGGCCCACTGTTAAGTCAATTATAACCTATGACAGAATTGATAACTATGCTATGCTATACGATTTTTTTTCTTTACTGTAATGTAGGTATACCTACGCAGATTTGATCATGTAAAAGCGTTTCAGAAATAAATGTTTAGCTTTACTTACTTCATTTTAACCGGCCTATTTAAGGCCGGTTTGGAAACGATGGTGGTTGAACGGAAAATTTGCGCTGTACATTCTTACGGCACCTGGTTCGATCTTCGGCCCTGCCCTAATGACTTATTTTGTACCGACATATTCTGTGCAATTGTCGATGCCATCGTTTAACAACGATGAAGGAAAACATCATGAGGAAACCTGAATGTCCAAAAACATTAAAAAAAAAAGACATAATATTCACCAACCATGATGGATTAGGAAAAATTTTATCCCATTCTGGCAGGAATGGCTAGTACAAAGCCGAAATATGTTTGCTTACCACCAATCGCGAATTAAAATTACCGCGCTTTGGTATGTGTCAATCCCGGAAGCGGAAAAATCACTGTCTACGCTGTCAAGCTATTATTTTGTGGCTAGTCTGCTCTACATATTGTGACGTTGCTGATATTGCCATTGACATTGGCTCTGTTTTTATGTGTCATGGAAAGATGACATTTTGTTATTTTGTTTTCAAAATTTGTGTATCATATTGTCAAGTAAACGTCATATTTTTATTGATACATTGCGATAATCTAAAAGAAGGAAAAAAGTTATCTTTGCCCTGCTGAAATTCACAAGACAGTGTCATCGTCTATATAAAGTTTTAACGAGTTTAATAACCGTAGACAGGTTTCATTACAGCACCCATAACCGTTACCGTTAATACCTAATGTTGCTATATTTCAAATTAAATTCCACAGGTGAAAACGTTATCGGTGCGATGATGTCCAATTATACTTTAGGAGTTGAATAGGGTGTAATTACGTTGGTATAACGTGTCGTTTAGTTTCTTTATCACTGGATAATGTTTCTGCAGACTGCTATCATATACCTATGGCAACTTTAATGTAAATATTTGAGCAATGAAAGCATCCAAACCTTTTATCAGCTAATTATGAACGGCCCCCTGGGCCTTGTATTGAAATAACACTATAAGTATCTGGTCAGCTACCATGGGCGGTTGCCACTTCATGATGTTTTTTTTTAAATTATATATATATGAAAGTGAAATATTACCTACTCACTTACACACTCACTGGCTCATGAAGAAACCTCAAAAACTAGATTCCTTATTGGGTGTAGAGATCCGCTAAAAAAAGATTTTGCGAAAGAGGGCGCTAGTATATATAAAGCTAGTATAGTTAAAGTATTTTGTTTTTAATGTTAGGGACATGGAATTTTATCAGTTAGATATAACTACGACACCTACATATTCAATGGTTATTTCATGCCGAATAATAATACAAAAAAAAGTTTTTGTGACTTCATATTTCATATTCAGTTCTTTCGTTAAGTAGTTTTAATTACCTCGACACGAAATTTTTCCATTTCAGAACATTGTCGTCGTCACTCAATCAAAACAGAAACCAGCCCAAAAGTAGAATTCGACAAAGTTTAATACGGTCATGGTCAAAGCTGACCTGATGGCACTGTCTTGGCATTTGTGCTCAATCTCAGTACACAAACTTTAAAGTATTTCGTGTCTAAGACGTCAACTTTAGCAAATACATCATAAATATTGTTAGCACGTCCAGACACCGAAAACTAGGTCAAACTTTAACATCTAGGACAGTGGTTGTATTAATAGTCTTCATTCTTCCATGGGTCGACTCATCCGTCTTGCTCGGTGACATTTAGTATAGAACCATTACGGAATTGAGAGGATTCCACATCAGAGTTCGGTATGCCGATAATGTGCTTTTTATTGCCACTTCATAATTCTTGTATTGCCCGATATTGTGTGAGGAAAATTTCAGAGATTGTAAACAACGATCGGATGTAATTTGCTATTCAAAACAATAAATCGTAAGCGCTTTATTATTTAGGTTAAGAATGCCTAACCCATAAAAACAGGAAGTGTCCATAATTTATGATTTTATTTTATCACTAGGTGGTAACAAAAACTTAACACTCCAGTTGGCAACTTAAAAAATAAAAGAAATTTAATTTAAGTATTTGTTACTTGTAAAATATTGTACTATTATGTATCTCCTTTAATGTCCATTAATAAGTGAAATGAGATTCCATTAACGTTATAAATCCATGGAGATTTAGTAAATACTTGAGCTGTAATCTGTTTTTCATATTTGAGAAGTAGAATTTTTATTGTTAAGCTTATATTTCTTAAATAATAGAATTTTGGAATTTTTCCTTTCCTCTTAAAAGGTAATGAAGGCAATTTTCCAAGAAAGGCGTTTAATGATTCAGCATTTAACTATATAATTTTTTTTAGAAAAGAACGAAGCTTTGACAATTTGTTACCAAAAAGATGTTTTATAAAGTAAAGATTTATGAGACGAAGTTAATACACCTATAAGTATTATTTTGCAACGATTAATAGAGAACACTATTATTCAAATTCTATCTCAAAGAAAATGTTTTATTATAAAATATTACTTTAATAAAAAGTATTAATAAAATAAAAATACCACCTTTCTTTGAGCTCCAATGCAAATACTAGTAGTTCAAGCGAGGCGTGGAATGCCAGAATTTTCTGTAAGACAATTCCTTCACACCAAGAAATTCAAATAAACACTTAACTTTTATTAGAATAAACGTCTAAGAAAATCTAATCTCTGGAATAAAATATCTTAGCTCAATCTTAATCGAGTTTAAATTAAAGTTAGAGAGAATTTTCCTTATATAGCAAGCTGTAATTTAAATGCGATGCAAATACAACTAATTCAATCTCGAGTGAGGGTCTGATTGCTTACAGCGGGATCGTGAACAGTGGATACGAGAGGGGACTCTTAAAATGTAATAGAAGAAAGTGGCCGAAAATTTAACTAACGGAGAACTAATGAAATTTAAATAGCAAGCTATTTACTGATATACAATTGTTACTGTTACCATTTTTTTGAAGGGCAAATGACTTTATTAACTTAAAAAAAATACAAGCTAACACTAACACTACAAAAACAGTTAGACTGTCCATAGACCGTTGATAGTCTAAAGGTAATCCAAATGCTCAAGACCTCTGTCAGTAAAGTTGTTACCTAACTATCAATGGATATTTTCACCTAAACGTTGATAACAACTGTGGTGTTACAGGGTGTTACAGGTATCCGTATAAGCGTCAGATATAGGCAACAGTGATAGCTTGCCATCCGGCCGCCCATCCTGCCGACTCTGGCATTAAAAAAAAACGTACTCCAAAGGGGTCAAACTTTATTTAAGTCAAAGTCATATAGAGACACGTGTAAAGCTTCAATTGATCAACACTTATCTTCGTTGATAGCGTTTCAATCAACTCACGAAATTCCGGAATCGGGTTACGCAAACTGAGTTTTGGAACTTTCACGTAAAAGTTATCCATCTCACCATGACTAGGTACATACGTCTTGTTTACTTACAACGGAATTTTATTCCTTGGTACGACGTAAAATCAAGAGTCAAAGCAAACACTTCATTATGTTATATTTATGTTGAAGTTCATAATAACATGGATATGGGAATTAAGCTTGCAGGATTGTTTTTAGAAAATTCGATAATATTAAATTTGTGTACTTAGTTGTTTACGTAACCCAATGCTCAGTTTAGACTCTAGGGGATCCTCACGGATGGATTAGTTTGTTCGCTAAGAAGTTTGCTCTATTTGTTTCTTCAGCCGAAGCATGGAAAGTTAAAGCTTTATACAAAATTAATTAATATCATTAATATTGTTCGCTATCGACGGCGATATCACGTGGCGTATCTATACACACACAAAAAATGCAGTCGAATTGAGTACTTCCGATTTTGAAGTAGGTTAAAAATTAAAACAACAACACCTGTAAATTCCTATAACTAATATCAATCATATTCAAGCTACCACAAGAGCTAATATAAATCACTAATTAATATTAATAATAGAATACTAAATAATCTATTAAATCGCACTACCGCGTTGAATTGCAATTTACTAATACACTGAGCAAAGTATACCAGATTTTCGAGCACGAAATGCCGCCTTGATAATTATTTAGAAAATACCAATTATTTATTTATTCCTTTAAAATCCATTAGCTAAATCAAAATACGCCAAAAGTCTTGACAGTTGGAAATATTTTGCGGGTGTTCTTAAGCTAGATTACACAGAGAGAAGTTGTTAAGTGTCACAGCAATCCCAAATAGCTTAAACATTTCTCGCGCAGGTGTCTGCGAATATCTTAAGTTGTCAAGGTAGACTACACAACATTTCTAAGCGCCAGAAGATTAATAGTTTTCGCATTACATAAATACCTAACTGACGGGGAGCCAGATTTTGTCTGCAGTGTCGCGAAAATGTGTACTGATGCGTACCTACATACTTAAGATAATAAAAATCTGCCTGACATGAGAATGCACAGCCGAAACTGCTGGGTCTTGAAGCAAGAAATTTTGCAAAATCGATCCTCTAAATGGGGTTAAATGGGGGGCGGGAGATTTTTTAAACGTGAAAGTTGACTAATATTGTTATACCTCTTCATTTAATTTTGCCATAATACACGTTTCATTCATTCGTTCAACATTTAAAAGCGCAGCTTTTGTCGCTAGAGTAACTTCCAGGCTGAACGGTCTTCTGCCAGCGTTTTTACCTCCCTGTTCAACATGACCTTCTCTCTCCACCTTCTCTTTTAATTGGTCTAAGAACACTCTTCTTGGTCTTCCCGGTCCTCTATTTCCTTCTACCTTTCCCTCTATGATGGTTTTCATAAATTTGTCATGTCGCTTTGTCTTGTCATGACCAGGTGGCCAAACATCTTGCCTCTTCTAGTCTCATGACATGTCATTTATGACAATAAAAAACTACAGATCGAATTAAAAACCTCCCTCCATTATTAAAGTCGGTTAAAAATCACTAAAAAGTCACTTTTAGTGTGAAAATAAGGCAATGGTAAGTAAACTTTTAACAAAATCCTTAAGGTAATCACAATCAAATCTGTACCCCCATATTTTCTCTCTGCCAAATACTGATTTTGGCAATGGTAGTATGTTTTGCAATACGATTCAGCCAGCAAACCTGACTGGAAGAACTTAAGCAATGTGCGTTGGCATACTTAAAGAAGACAGGTGAAATCTATAACGTTCCAAAGCTACCTGGGATGTAACGTGCCGTGAGTGAATTATAGTTGCCGATTCTTCTCCTTACTTACATAATCTGGCGCAAAGCCGTGAGGGAAATCAGCTTTTCAGGCGTTCAGGGGCTTTATGACTCGAAATGCTTGAGGAAATCTCTACGCAGCATTAAATGTAGGAAAAATAGCTCGTACCCTAGTTGTGACTTAAATGGAGATTTGTCTGGTCTCGTTGATATCCCGATTTTCTCGGGAAATAATGAAAAGATCTAGAAAGTAATGCGTACCTGATAAATTCATTCTAACGATGAAGTATTCAAATGAGAATTAAGAAGTATTTATTTTGACGTAGGCAAACTTTGATAGCAGAGATCGTTAAAAAAGTTAGTAAAGAGCACTTTTTATTTGCCTCCACATTTTTTGGCATCTCTTTTGTTTTTCCAAATTGCTACTAGCAAAAATGTCAAATTGATGATCATGTAAGTTCACTTGGTGTATCATAATTTGAGTTATCTTACTTCTTACTTTACGAGCCTTTGAGAGGAAAAGTTACGAGTTAAACATTCGAAATTTAATCCGAACGTCACAGACATGTAAAGTTTTCATATAAAGCAAGTACGTGACTCAGTTTCATGACTTACTAGCTTCGCCCCGAGGTTTGACCCGCGTTATATCCGGGATAAAAGTAGCCTAAGTTACTCCTCGTAACATCAGCTATCGCTATTAGAATCGGAGCTGCCTAAAGCTTTAAAGGCCGATTTTTCAATTCTTAGTGAAATAATCAGATAGGATTTATTCCATTGATAGCATGATTTAAAATTTTCCAATAGTCAGTTAGACGTTTTCTGCGGAGTAAGCCCTGTAAATTTATTGGACAGATATATTTATTGATTTGTTAACTGTCTGGTCGTTTAACTGCGGATTGAAAAATCGAACTTAAATAAATAAATAACAATATATACAACATATTTCTGATAATGATGATTTGGTGATAATTATCTAATATCTACACAGTTTGACAATAAATTAATTCTGATTCTGAAAGTTCCCTACCACCATCTCATGGCTTTCTCACGATTGTGGGGGATTTGAACCCACACCCTAGAGCGTGGAAGTCGAACGCGCCAACCACTGAACTACGAGTATCTATCATCGCTACACCTATACTTACGAATAGCATGAAGCAGGTTTACTTGCAAATCATCTGTCTCGATAGTCTGCAGTTATACGCGTTTTACGAGCTCAGATCGTTACGTTACGTACAGTTAACCCCCTTTTCTGAACGTAAACAAACGTATCTACGTGGGCTCGCGTAAACGTCTATGCCAGAATAGATCTTTTACGGCTAGATTCTTTCTCGATTGCATTGGCGCGCAGCGGTTCTGATGACTTTGTTCTTTCGTGTTTGTCAATAATTATTTGATTCGATTCATTGTTTATTCAAACTTTAACGCTTTTGTAATCGCGTTTTGGAACCACTTGAACTTTTGATAAATATTCGGTACAAAATAATTATTATGAGTAAAAAAAAGATCTAGAAATGTTTCTTTAGAAATAGTTCTTTTAGAACACGAAACAACCAACTATATTAATGATAAAAACCAAATGATAAACTATATCCCACATATTATATACCATGCGTTATTAACATGATTATTATAATAGCAATATAATAATATGTATAATATAAATTTGGTCAATAATGATGAACTTAACATTTAGCAAGCACGACATAACATCCATGAAGCTACATCCACGAGGAGTCGTGAATGCAATCTTTCTTATATTTATCTTAATTATGGGTAAACTTTGATCAAAAATATATTTTGCCTTTAGAATAATTTATTTAAAAAAGAAACAGTTTCTTTAATGTAACGTATGAATTTGGCTTTATTGTCTTATTGGTTTTTATTACGTTCCTACTCGTAACTACCTACTCTGAACTAATATGTATTTATTAAATAAATAATATGTAGACACGTTTAATAATAGAATAAGGCTTAATGTTTATAATGAATGTTAGCGTAACGTTTAAGCTGTGTTATTAGAATAAATTTAATTAAGTTTCCTGGGTGGTTGTCCTAAATATTCATATTTTGTTATTAAATATTAAAATATAAGCACTAGCAGTACCTCTTAAAATTTTGAAATTAACGGCGGTAAATATCCTATTTAAAATAGTAATTTATTTTCATAATTTATTCATTAAACCAAACGGTTTTATGGTTATTTATTTTGGATTGAGGGTTACATTTTAGAGATTCCATTATTGATATATTGAGGTAGTTAGTTTTGCGCAAACAAAGCTTTTGAAATTTAATTAATGGGTTTTACTATGAGGTTCTATTTCAAATACAACTCTTCGGAGGATGATAAGTAAATACACTAAAATAGATGAAAAATGAGCGTAGCAATGCGAAAAGGCAACACCGCTTCATAGTTAATATTCTGGAAACCCGTACGAAGCGCTTTGATTCCACTTTTATCGTGTTAACTGCTAGTCTGTGAAATGCGCTGCCATGCGATGATGAATGGGTGTTTCCCACAGAAAAGAGAAGTAAATATAACGGAAAAGAGAAGGAAACTCAGTCGCCAGGTATTGTGACAGATACTTGATTGAACATTCTTATTTATGTCAACGCGTGGAACTCCGCGTCTCAGTTGCTATGGGCTTATATGGCAAGTGGCTACAACAAATTTCTTACGAAAATGCTATGTCAGCCGTTCTAAATTAAACAAAAAATATAAGTTGGTGTTTCCCGATGGTTACAACCTGGGTGTCTTTATGTCGTGAATGAACCGATGTCATTTCGTGCCCGCCCTGGCCGTCAGACAGCAAAATGAAGAGAGGAAAATTAGGCCATGCAGATTTGATGCACACTCTCTGAAATTTATCAAGCAAAAACCAATAGACTAGCTAGCGCTTTATTATGCATACCAGAAAAATAAAAATTACGTAAAGATAGAGAAACCTAACCAAATAGCTAGCTAAAAAACTAGCTTTTATCATCAGCCTGAAGACGCCCACTGCTGGACATAGGCCTCCACATTAAAAATCCACACTGAACGACAGTTTGCCATTTGCATCCACTAGATGCCACTCTCACGATGTTGTCGATCCATCTAGTGCCTACCTACGCTGCGTCTTCCGGTTCGTGGCTTTAAAACTAGCTTTAGGTAGAAAATTTGTATTTTATAAAACGAGACGACGAGCCAGCCGTTTAGCGTCGCGTTTGCTCAACAGTAGTTTAGTGTGGCCTAGAATTTTGAACTTCAAAAGTTCACAACCTGCGTGGCAATGCACTGCGATCGTCACTCTGAGATATTGAATCTCTTTATTTAACTGGAAACGTCTAGAACACAGCAATGTTTGCACACTACTGCTTGGTGATTGAATAATTGGCAAAGTTGTGGTACTTCCTCAGGCAGAATCTGCAAAACTTTCTACCACTTTTAAATGGTTTTGCTCAGTCATTAAAAGTTTTATAATATTCATTTGTTCAATTCAAAATACATTTACACAGAAAACACAAAAAAATATGATATTATACTACCATATCGTACTAAAATCAAATTACGTACAAGCATCACGTTGAAACGTTTATCAGTTTTTACGTCAGAATTTTACGAAATGAACAACATTTTACTCTGAAAATTATGAAAACTGAAGGTTTTATGCCGCTCGCATAAATGTGTCACAATTTTCGCAGATTCTGCCTCGATGTACGAGTTTCATTTATCTGTTATTTCCCGGTTTTTACTGTCATTTTAATTTTGAGAAAAGAATACCAGTATTGTGAAGTGAAACATTAGCGAGTATTTTGCTGGATAACAAAGTTTTTGCATGAAGCGTCGCTTGCAATTTTTTAATATGGGAAGTTTTATCAACGCCTTGGGCTACAAGTTATTTATCTTTTTTTATATGCATGTATACATAATCAAAGCAATAAAGGTAAATTTTTGGACAAAATGCTTTTTTGACCCAAATCAAAAGATAACATAATTAATTTCCAACAAGCTTTGTCCTAAGCGAGGGAAGGTCAGGCCAGTCATAACGATATCTGGCAGATAGCTGAAAATTGTCACGAAATGTAGGAGAAATTTAAACTCTACCCTGTGATAACCCGATTTGATAGGGGTTTTGAGGTTAGTAAGGCTTTGCTGATAAAACCGATATGTTTTAAGTAGCAACAGGCATGCACATTGTAAGCTTTCGTAAACAAGTTTAATTAAAGAAATTTTGGCGATCGTACCTTTTCTAAGATTCGAAGACAAAAAATATAAAAACTGAAATAAATAAATGCTTATATATGAAATGGCTCGATAGAAGATAAAATCTGTAAAGTTTTTTGACGTAACGCCTAAGTTTCTTTTTGAATGTATTCACCGCGATAAGTTCTTATTATTAATGTTAACTGGTACAATGTTTATCCTACCTATTTAGTATTTAAATAAATTATGTGCAGTTTTGATGCCATTGCTCAATAACGGTGAAGGAAAACATCGTGAGGAAACCGTGTCATGTGTGACAAAAAAAAGATTAGTTTTATGTTAAATAAAAAGGATTGCAAATGGTATATTTGCAATGAGAATGTTTGTATGGGAAAGATCCCTATAAAATCATGACAAAGAAATTATGTTACTTAAAGCGTTGCCTGGATATGAATCAGTCCAGAACCATCGGACCTCTGGAGTACAAGGGTCCTCTTGTGGGGGTTAAATGAGTTTTCTGAACCTATCTTGTGCTAAGGGGATGTGGCAAATAAATTAATGCAAATATTTGAGGTTACAATGCATTTACTTTCTAAAATTGCCTAATACAAATTGTTATAAAGTAACTAAAATCCAGAGAAGGCTCATGGCGGTTAGTTAAGAGAAAGCTGGCACACTACTGCGCGTCAGCATCAAAATTGGAAAAATACTAAGTGAAAATGTAAGTGGAAATGAAAAGTGGTTATCTGTTGAAATCCTGCGTGCGACGTGGCGTCACAGGATCATCTCAAGTTGAAACTGGAACACTTCTTGGAGCTCTGAGTTCCCGATGCGTGATCAAGTCTCCATTTCCAAAAAATAACAAATTTTGTTCGAGCGCGTGGCGTCCCGAACGTGTTCTTCAAAAATCAATAAAATGTTGTGCTCATCTTGGTTTCGAGCCGAAAATCTGATTCCAACGTTCCCACGAGGGAAACTGCGGTATTTTTTCAAGTCATCTTCTTAAAATTGGAAGGAAATTAAAAATTCTGATTCTCACCGAACCAGCGCGTTCCGTGGCTTCTGTGAGAATAAATCCATTTCAAAATGGTGTCCTGAATCATCTTTCTCTTTCTTGTTTACGGAAGTATTCCTTGAGTGCGAACGAGTCAGCGCATATGACGATGCAGCATTCAACAGATAACAAAATTATATTGTATTTAGATATTCGATTAATTCTAAATTCTAATGTTGATTTTAATATTTGTTTACAATTCCAAAATAAATTCCTAAATGTAAATCTAAGTACATCGTTTTGTTTATAAAGCTGAAAATAGTGACATTCTACCATTTTAAAATGGTACCTAGCCTTTCTGTTAGAGCAATGTCGTAAGACATCCCCAGCGCCAATTTGCTGCCAGGAATAAAATATATGTTATATGACAACCGGTATTTCCAAGATACTCAAAAGTTCAAAAAATATTATGACATTCACTAACATACGTATACTGGGCTGGATACATTTAGGGCATCCTCTCTCTTATTGGAACTGATAATGATGAATGAACTTAATTGGCCCTGGAAAAGTAAAGATACAGAGGTCGCGAGTTCACAGTTCGGGGCAAATAACTATTCATACGATCAATTAGTATAATTTTCACAAAACACACGTAAGAGCTTTGTGTTCCTCAGAACAAGGGCCATATTATTACAAATTCAATGAAACCTACTGAAATAACAGTTAGCAGGTGTAATACCGATAACAAGAAGTTATTAACTAGCTGTGAGTTTCATAATAACTGTTAGGGTGCGACTGCACTAGGGTACAAACACAGACGAATATGGGTGTCTTCAAGTAAATAACGAATTGGTTTCTCAAACAAACGTAGACCGTATTGCTCAAGGGGCAACTAAAAGCGGGCGTCTAACTCGCTCGCGTTTTTTTTTTTTTAGGTAAAAGCCCCTGAATTCTGATCACTTTTGCTAGGTTTTTGAACGTAAGACTGTAGCAGGTACAAACCCGATATATTACAGAAAAAAATTAAAAGAAAATGGTTTTGAACGACTGCAAAAAAGGTGGGGTAACTCAATTCGGCTGTATTTTTTAATGTTTGTTACTTCATAGCTCCGTCATTTATAAACCGATTTGAAAAAATATTTTTTGTTGAAAGGATATACTTTCAGATTAGTGCCATAGAAATTTCATCGAAATCGATTCAGTAGTTTTGTTTTTTTAAATCATAATAATAACTGGAGCAAATATGTCATGTAAGTAAACAAATTGCGTATTTACTAATTTTGAAGTCGTTTTTTTAAATTGATTTTATCATTCAGCATTTTACAATGATAATGCAACTGTAAGAGCAAATAAACGATTGAAAATCGCATAAGTTTGTTTCATCTCGTTTTCGCGTGTGATTGTCGTCAGGGAGAAGTCATATGCTTTAAGCATATACTAACTTAAATTACCTTTTTTTTAAAAACTGTATAAATATAATAAAACAGCATTCAGTTATGTGATTATTACGCATTCAGTTATGTGATTATTAAAGTGATATTTACCATAATAAGGCTGTAGATGGAGCTCCCGATATTAAGGCGTAGTTACACGCACCATGATTACGGGAAGACAGCGAATTGTGTTTATGCGATGTCTGGATTAAGTCGCGTCGCGGGATATCTTGGAAGGAATCCTAGTGCGATCTGACCTTTATTATACTTTGATTTAGTGAATGCGAACGGTAAATAAAGCTCTGAGTAATTATGCTACTCGTAGAGTAATTATACAACACATGCGAGTTATGAATCACTTGATCAGGAATTTATATTTATGTGTTTTTTTCATTGTTGGACCCATTGATAATTCCAAGCAGAAATGAATTTTGTTGCAAATATCTCTTACATACTGTTTCAGTAGTGATATCAAAAGTCAGATATCAGAAGTCAAGATATCAGAGTTAAAAATATCGTTGGTATTTTACACGATTGCCTAAAAAGGAGTGTCATGTTTTTAGGTTTCATCTATGTGTTTGGGTTTCCTAATTCCATCATATTTCCTGAACGCCTAAAATGATTTTTATGTGAGTAGTATAGTTAGAATCCTTGCATTTTGGCAAGTGTTAAAGGCAAGCACAGTTTTAAAAGTGACATAATACAACTATGAGACAGCATAAAAAAAAGAATTAAAATAGAAAAAAAAGTAGAATCAATTTCTTTTTCCAATAAATCTGACTTCTACGATATGTAATAATCATCGATATCATTGGTTTAAAAATTATTTGAGCAGATTCTATATTGGGTTACGCGGAAAGGTGTACAAAGCAAAAATTGGGTACCCATCCATAAAAACGGTCATTCACTCTGTACAAATGTATGGAACATATATATTTTTTCGTGTTTTCAGGGTTGGTCCCTTGGAGACCGGGAGCTCACCTAATTTTCATCAATCTTTCGCCTGGTTAATGCGACGCGTGACCAAAATGTTAATCATGCAAATGTTTGATCTGGCTCTACTAGTGTTACTAATCATGCCGTTAAAAATATTATTGTACTGTTTTTAGCTCTATAATACTGTTTACTGTTCAACTAAAGAAATTATGCAAAATACTTTCATCTTTTGCAAAAATTTACTTTCAATGCGCTTGCTTTTTCTACGGGTCTCTAAAACGATGTCTAGTAGTTTTTAAAAAACTGTTTATTTTTCTAAAATACTGTTCATTTTCCTACTCTATTATATTTTTGTTCTTTTTGCAAAAAATTGGAAACCCCAGGCTCAACGCATAAGAATTATTAAGCGTGAAAATGCTGCTAGGATGCTGGGTACGCTGCGAACTGGTAGCGGACTTGAGCATTTGGATTATCTTTAGACCTTCAACGGTCTATGGGTTTGTCTGATTTTGTATTGCTACCTTGTATTTCGTTTTATTTTAAGTTAACTCTACATCACCATCCTATATAAGCTTGTCTTGACATACTGCTAGGTGTAGGCTTATTCTTAGAGAACCCAACTAACAGTTGACAAACCTACTGTGATTAAATAAAGCTCTTAATTAGGTATAGCATACGGTATACACAAACCGTATTTCAATTTACTAGGTAATGTAAATGGCCATTGTAGCTTAATTTTCGTGCTTTTGAAATATAATGAAAAGCCTATTGTGCCTGATGATTTTGTACTCTCAACCATTCCTTTGTGTTAGTGGTTTTGGTAACACAAATTGCCATGCGGTAGGTGAAGCTACATATTTATATAATATATAGATTCAAATTGCACCAATTTGGTCGGTGGTTTGGTAACCTATATATCTAACGTGCTATAACGGCAAACTTAAAGTAGCGCGGCAGGTTAGGTAGAGTGAATTGCAGGAGGGCAGGAGGCAAGTCGATGCGAGTACGTGTCATGTGACGTTCTACAAGATTACACGGTACGTTGATACTGAGTCAAAAAGAGGTCATTATTCATCATTAATATAGGATGGATAGGATAGGGGTCTAGTCCAGAAAAGGAAAAACTAGGTAGGAAATGATAATTTGTTTTTTAACAAAAACTAAGATTTTGTTTTGAGATCATCAGATGGAATTCCGTAAAGTTATTCAAGATTTGTTAATTTACTTATTATATGATATGGTACAGAAATAGAGCTATATAAGAAAAAATATCGAAAGAGCGAAGGTCGACTTTTGGAACCATCTTGAATAAAAAAATGTCGATTCATTTTATTATTTTCCTAAACTTGTGTACGACTCTATCATATGCCAATGTGACAAATAATAACTATCAACATACATTTAATATGCTTATAAGTAATAAAAGGGCAAGTGGCTTTATTAACTAACAAAGAAAATACAAGCTAACACTATAAAAAATTGAGACTGCCCATAGATAAGATATACGATCGTACTACTATTCTCAATACTCGTCACCATTATATCGGTTTTATACATTCCCGGTTACGAATTTGGCATTACACATGATGCCTAAGGAAATATGTGAAATAAGATTATATTTATACTAAGCCAGGCCATTTTGGGTATTGTGTATAAAACCTATCTTGACACATTTCTGGTAACATCGATATATCGCACTCAATCGAATAATTTTTATCTCGGGAAAATGTTAATTTTCCGTAAATAACTGATGAACCGCGGGTTGTAGCTGGTACCAAACATTATGGAGTGAGCCCTCGCGATTGCGACGTGATCGTAAATACATTATATTGATCCAGAGAAGGGAAAGGGCTCTTTATCGCGTAATAACTCACGATCCAGAACTAATTTCATTTATCGTTCTCGCGTAACTTGAACAATGTCGTAACATCTGCTTCCAAAGCGTTGTTTTAGGTACCTTTAGTAGACAACCAAAAATAAACACAATGTGGGAGGCGAAGAAAACGTTTGTTTTCTACCTGATAGAATGTTTTTTTTTTACATTTTGTGGAATGAGCTCCTGGATTTCCGAGTAACTATAACATGAGGTTCTTCAAAAGGGCTGTTTATTAAGTGTTTAAAGGTCGGCGACGTATCTGTAATGCGCTGGTAATAATGTAATGTACAAGTATCTATAGGCGACGGTGATCGTTCACCATTAAGTTGCCTGTTAGTTAGTTTGCCACGTATATATAGCATAAAAAAATCTTATCTCATGTAAAACCACCTTAATAATTTAATGTTTGTTATACTTACACTTAACTCTATAAATATTTACAATCAAATAACACGTGCTATTCTTAAAAACCGAAACGCAATAACATTATATCCACAGAGTGTAATTAAAACATTACCATGTTAGGCGTTCGACAATAAAATTAAAAAACGTATTAAAACAACCCTAAAATAAAATTGACTGTTGAAAGAACATCGTATTGGAACATAAATAAACATCTGGATTTCTCGATAGTAAAGTTTAGGTATGCGGTGTACTGGGGGTACAGTTTGATCACACACGGAGTTTAACCGATAGTCCGCAAACAGTAATAATAATTATTTTTAGAGAAATTAATCATCATCAGTCAGAAGACGTCCACTACTGAACACAGGCCTCCCCCTTTAACCTCCACACTGAACGACATCCTGCCATCTGCACCCACTGGATGCCCGTGACTACTACGCGGTTTCTACTTAATAATAATTATGAATTTCAATCAAAAACCGACTTAGAAAATACGCAAAATATCGTTTACTTGGATGATATATTTTGTCTAGTTATTTTGATTTAAAAACCAAACTACTGAACCGATTTCGATAATATTTCTATGGGACCAATCTAAAAGTATGGGTATCCTTTAAAGTAATAAAAAAAAGGGTTACCAAATCGGTTCGTAAATGACGGCGTTCAGAAGTAACGTAGTCCATCCTCATGATACACACTATTACCTCGCAAAATTTTATCGAGATCGGTTAAGCCGTTTAGCCGTTATGTAGCAAACAGACAGAGTTACTTTCGCATTTATAATATTAGTATGGATACAGCGAATTTAGAACCCCCTCCTTTTTTGAAGTCGGTTGATCGCCAGTGATCACGTTAGCCCATAGGTTAGTAGCTAATTCGTCGTAAACACTTTCATTAAGTTATTCCAACTGAGATAAAACAAGTTTCATTTAACTTTGTTTCAACATTGTTTCTTTGTACAAGACTGTCTGCAAACTTCACAGTTACAGTCAAATTGTAGATGGTATTCAGGAATAGTTTGTGGTTAGCGCTTAGTTTATAAAGGCAATTATTTAGACTTGGCTACGTAAGTTTCACACTCTTGAGCACATAGCCAGAGGTTTACTCATACTTCAAATTATTATATGGCCGAGAAATATTTAGTAAATTGCCAAATGAATTAAAATATATAGAAAAAGAAGTTAGTTTCGCAAATAAATTAAAAGTTATTTTAGAATCCACATGTTATTACAGTTTGGAAGAATTTGTCAACGATAATTTCGACGAAATTTAAATAGATCGTCCCGTTCCGAGTGTTGCCATATCTAAATAGGGTCATATGTATAAGGTCGGGGAAAAAGTTTCTTCGTATTTTTTAAACAAATTCAAGACATATTTTTTTCAAGTTTAATTACATTTAATTATAATATATATGTGCCATTTTGTTCGATAACTTGTTGCCATCTTGTAGGTAGTGACATGATCCCGTTGCTGTAGAATTTTTGGGACTTCTGATCAAAAAAATGCAACAAGTAGTTTTGACAGTCCTCTCTTGATGTTAATCTAACACTACCCAAAGAATTCTGAAGAGATCGAAACAGGTGGAAATCTGAGGGTGCAAGGTCTGGGCTATATGGTGGATGCATTAACACTTCCCAACCAAGCTCTCTAAATTTTTGCTGAGTGGCCAAAGATGTGTGCGGTCTGGCGTTATCATGATGAAAGACCACACTCTTTCTGTTGATCAAATCAATAAATAAATAATGTTGATCAATAAATAAATAAATAAATAAATCAATTCCGGCCGTTTTTTCTCAATTTCTTGTTTGAGTCTCATCTGCTGTTGGCAGTAGAGATCCGAATCGATGGTTTTGCCCGGCGGTAAAAGCTCATAATGAACGATGCCCTGCCAATCCCACCATACACACAGCATCACCTTATTACGTGTTAATCCGGGTTTCGCTACAGTCTGTGGTGCTTCACTGCCCTTTGACCATGATCTTTTGCGCACATTCTTGTCGTAAGTGATCCATTTTTCATCACCAGTGATCAATCTTTTCAAAAACGGTTCGGTTTCGTTACGTTTCAATAGAGAATCGCAAATGAGTACACGATTCATTTGGTTTCTTTCAGTGAGCTCGTGTGGCACCCAAATATCGAGTTTTTTGTATACCCAGTTTTTTTCAAATGGGTCAAAACTGTTTTGTGGTCAATCCCCAGTTCTTCAGCTACGTCGTAACTACTAATATGCCGATCTTGGTCCACTTTTTCAGAAATGGCATCGACTTTATCCGTAACAGGGCGACCAGAGCGAGCTGCATCTTTGACATCAAAATTCCCGGACTGAAAACGCTTGAACCAACATTGTGCTACTCTTGATGACACTGCATTAGGTCCATAAACGTCACAAATTTTATTCGCGGCGTGTGTCGCATTTTTCCCTTTTTTGTTATAAAATTTCACAATATATCGAATTTGTTCGTTAGATTCACTCATTTTATCGAACAAAAAAACAATTGAAAAATGGCGGGAAATTGCTTTTTACGTTTTGTATTCCTTTTTTAAAATGTCATATTTTTAATGGTATCAAAACCAGCCAGATACAAACAGTACAACGGATAAGATTTTTACTACAACTTTATACATACAAAATACGAAAAGACTTTTTCCCCGACCTATTATATTTGGATGTACCAATCTATCTACACCCGGACTATCTATTCTATACTATCTATGTATTCGGACCCGGGTATGTCCTAACACTGCGACCAGAACCACCGGAGGATGGGCAGCCGCTTTCTATTAGTACACGGTGAACGTATTGCGATCCCCAAGCCGCCTGCCAAGCGTGGGGATTATGGCAACACCCCTCTCTAAGAGGCTTTGTTCAGCAGTGGACGTTTACTGGCTGATGATGTGATGTGTGTACCAATCTGTATAAAGTATAAGGAAATCCAGACTACTTGATTTCCGAGAAAATGGTTCGTTCCCTAATGATTGACCCACACGGTTAGTTAGACTTCTGATCAAAAGGCTGCTATAGCAAAAAAAGATATATCATATTTATTTTTGGGTAAAAAAAAATTTTTTTTTTTAATTTATTTAATTCATTTTTACTTAACGGCATAGACTTGATTTTGTAAAACTAGTAATATAATACACAAAACTAAACGGTTTTACTTTATGCTTTGGCGGTGTCAAAATTATGTGAAAAATAGGTATAAATATATAAGACCTCTTTCCGACCTTTTCTGCGCAAGATAAATAAATATAATAATTTCTCATGACATAGTCATTATTGTGTTGGTTAATCTTAATTTTCATTTATATTTTATTTTTAATGTGTATTGTAATTTTCGTATTTAATTTTAATAAGCTATGGATGCAAATCTGGACATTAAACTATTTCATTTCATTTTCATTTCATAGAAGAGACCACAACAACAGTCTGAATTTAATCTGTTTTTTTAATGATGTAATTTAAAATCTTACTCAACATCTGACACGTTTAATAATTAGTTGACCAGAGTGTAAATGGGGCGCCACAAACAACCAAATACGAGATAAGTACAATATGCTTCCTCTAGTCGGTCATAAAACTTCTACCCTGCGTAGAGTCGTAAACTGTTGAAAGTAGATTAGTTATGCATATAAATTAACTGTTCATTTTAATGACCCCAATAACGACTACGGTTAGACTCACAGCGAACTCTTCCGTGTTTTATTGAGTACAAAAGAAAAAAAAACGCTAAGCGTTTTTCTAAACTGTTTTTTATATCTAAAATCAATCTTATTCAGTTTTAGGTGGCGCAAAATTTAAGCCTAGTAAAAAATGCTGGTGTTTCTGGCTCAACGCATAAGCATTACCATTTAGCGTGGTAATGCCGCTAGCATGCTGGGTACACTGCCAACTGGTAGTGGGCTTGAGTATTTGGAGTATCTTTAAACCTTCAACGGCATTGACTGTTGAAGGTTAAAGATAACTTGATGTAGGCAAATATTTGCCTAAACATTGTTGAAAATTTTGTTAAAAGTGGAATAAAAAGCTTAATTTTAACATCGCATAATTTTTCCAATGACGAAATTTTTCGTAATTTTGTCAATAATGTAAAAAACATCGCTGACCCACAGTCGTTGTCCTATCCAATTTTAAATAAATTTTATTGAGTTATGTTCCAACAAAATCCCATAGAAAAAAGCATATAACTTTTCCCGAATTTTTCCTATTTCCTTTATTCGAACTTTTATGGATATAAAAAAATAATACCAAAATGATCCAGCAGTTCTCAAGTAATACGTTTACCAACTAACATTATTTAATTTTTATTAATACGAATTTTATTTATTTTTTAGTAACCAATCTTATATCGTATTAAGTACATTTACAGGATTTTCGAGCGGCGCAGCAGGCCGTTTCCAGAGCTATCAAGACGGTTTCTATCACCGTCAATCCCTTGTCCATATCACTGTGAGTGACAGGTGACAGAAATAATATTCGGGCACAGACAGCTGAATCAGTTTGCTTAATTGGCTATTACGGCTAAGTGGAGCCATTATTTTGTGACCTTTGGCTGTGGTGCGGCGCCCTTTACGCTGAGAAGTCTAAATAGACGCTCTGAGATTTGTTTTACAGATTCACTATACTTAGATACAAATCCAAGGCAATTGCCTTGGATTATTCTGAACTAGTAAACAAAGTTCTACGAGGCCTGATGTTTATTATCTAAATGTCTAGTTATTCCTTCTCCACCTAGGTCACAAATACACAATGCCACGTAAATAAATTTTCGTTATAGACACAATCCAAATAACATTACTTATCTATAGGAAAGTGATGCATAAAATATAGATAGATAACATCAAACCAAATAAATATTCTAGGAATAATTTGTGGAATAATAATTCCCCATCCCCCTAACTTCACGGACATGTAAGAAAATTGGTCCACCACAACACATTATATTTATCATACACGGACTTAAGGCCCTATTTCCCCACTTTTGGCGATTTTAGTCATTCTAGTTTTAGTTTGTCTGTTTTCATGGGTAGCTTAAAATTATTAAAATGGTGTCATAAAAAAAATATGCTTTTTTTACCGTAAACCGTAAATACCGAAACACGATTAAGAATATTCTAATGATAGATTTTATTTTTATTAAAGTAACACTGATTTGAGCTTTTCTCCTATTATTTTTTTCATTCATTCAAATGCCTATTTGCCACAGACTAGGTATAGCTACTACATAGCTATTGCCTAAATGATGTCGACCATATTTAAATATACAGACTTCACAATTATGGAGGGAACCGTAAAGGTACATTTTACATTACAGCTATACTTTTTGAAAAAGATGTCAAAAACCTCTAAAATAGAAGTAGCAAAACGCTCGACTAAGACTGACTGAGTGTAAGTGCCATGGTTTTGCTCCACTAAAGGCGACTTTAATGTTAAGCCTTAATTTTAATTTTATATTAAGGCATATGGTCATCTATAGTAACAAACGTTGCTCATAAGTGGGACAACCTTCGCCTTAATGTTTTTTTAGATTTTCGCAATATTTACACATTAATATTAAAAGACTGGCGGATTTTATCGCGTATATTTTACATTGTTTTAATTCCTGAGGCCCTGAATTACGAACACTGCAGTTTTCGTAAACTAGATGAAGGATGTCTTTAGAAATTATAAACAGTATCTACAAAAAACCGCCAATCTAATCAAAACATTCCTTATGTTTACAGGAGTCGCTCACGATGTCCAGAGGCCTTGAAGATCTGCGCCAGGCTTGAGATTTTATTATTTTTGATGACTGGATCAAAGCAAGAGGTACTTGCCAACCATCCCCTCTATTAAAATTTTGACGTTTTTTAATTTCAATAGCATTGCGTATTTCGTATTTTCGTATTTCCTTGGTAGGTATATGTACCTACGCTTGCTTGGTTATGTCGGGAAATAAAATAATGTAAATTACACGCAAAGAAATCCGTTGAAAGTGTTTAATTTCAACATGAATGTTTTAAATCTACGTTCTATTATACTTACATATTGATCGACGATAAAGACTTGCAATTGTCGATCTTCATGAAAGTTTCTAGGTTAGTATAGTTGATGCAAATACAATTTTGAAATGAGCAAAATCGGTCAAGATGCTGTGAAGATGTCCCGAGGTCACCGTTCAGCGCGAACTGCTAGTTAACATCAGGCGACTTCGTGGCTAACAAGAATTTATACGGGGTTACTCAGAAAGGGTGTACTAAGCCGGAACGGGTTCACAATGCATATAATTATGAACAACAAGTACCTTCTATAAGACCAACCCTGAAATCGTGTAAAAAGATTTTCTGTTCCATAGAAAACTATTCACTCCACAAAATGTATGGAACAGCTTATTGTTTTTTTTTTTTTTCACGATTTTAGTATTGGTACCATAGTAAAGGTGGTTCGTAATTATGGACCTCCTTTCAGCTTGGTACACCCATTTCGCGTAACCCAGTATGATATCTCAAAAAAATATATAAACTCTATAATTACGCCGTACAAGTACAGCAAGACGATTGGTTTTATTGTCGAGGTAACATTCTCTGTAATACAAAAGGCGTTGTTGAAAGCAGCTTTATCGGAACGCTCTTGCGGACTGCTAAACCTGAAAGGCTTGTTCGAATAAGACGGAAGTAATACTCGTAGTAACCCTTCAGGATCGTTCATACCTAAACCAACACTGCGGCAAGACCATAGACCTAAAATTTTTTTTGCTTAAATCTATGCAAGACAAGACGCTATTCAAATTCAATGTATCAACACTAAGTAGGTATACATACAGGTTTTGCCACGTTATGGCTATAAAGTGTTATCAATAGAAGTGCCACTAAACTTAAATGGTAACAACTATTTTGATTCCGCTTTTTACAATATTAAATTGCAGCTGTCAGAGCAAATAAATGCTTGGACCGATAATACGTTCCGTGATTGTCTCTGTGTAGTTTTATATTAAAGTGAGGTTTGGTACATTTTTCACTTTCTTGTCCAGTTGTACCGTGTGCAAAATATCATCATCATTATCAGCCAGAAGACGTCCACTGCTGAACATAGGCCTCCCTCTTTAACCTCCACACTGAACGACAGCCTTTCATCTGCATCCACTGGATGCCCGCGACTCTCACATGTCGTTGGTCCATCTGGTGGAAGGCCTACCTACGCTGCGTCTTCCGGTTCGTGGTCTCCACTCAAGAACCTTCCTTCCCCGGTTTTCGGTTCTTCGAGCGATGTGACCTGCCCATTGCCACTTCAACTTGCAAATTTTAATAGCTATATCGGTGACTCTGGTTCTTTGGTGAATATCCAGTGTTCCGGATTCTATCGCGCAAAGAAAATCCATCATTGGGAGGTTTGCCATAATCCCCACGCTTGGCAGGCGGCTTGGGGATCGCAGACTGTTCCACCATGGAAGTAGAAGGATGCTGCTGCCCATCCTCTGGTGGTTCTGGTCGCAGTTTTAGGATATACCCGGGTCCGAAATATGTATCCGCCTAAATACAGTTGTGGCGTTTTCAACCTAGGTATAATATGACCTACAGCTTTTCTGTAACTTCAGCTTTGACTAAGCAACACAAACTAGCGTTTACGACGGCACTCTCATAAGCTTACTGCAGTCGTTATGCTGGCGCAGGTCTAGCCGAAGCTTTACCGAGTCGTCACAATAGCTATTATGTCAGAGGTCGGCAAACAGACAAGCAGTGAAATTGAATGAACGCCCTAATAACGTGAAAATACCTTTGTATTTCGTATTTATCTTCTTTGGTTGGTTAATATAAAACAGACGGTTCGGCTTTTCTTATTAACAGCTATTTGGTTACTGTGCTGTAGTTTTGTTATCTGTGAAGTTTGTTATTTTGATAGTAGTGCACACAAAAGAGGTCAACGTACTCTTAACAGCTTCATAAAGATAGCAGCATTGTTAGTACTTGCTGTACCTACTACAAAAGTATTGAGCTTTTTGATGAACGTTTGAATTAATTATTCACTTACAGCGGAATCTAAATACAAGGTTATATGGAAAAGTGGTACTAAGGCAAAAGGAGGCCGTTGAAATCATCATTATGAACAACTTTCACAATGGGACCAAAAATGCCCGGATGTATAAAATATATAGTAAAAGCTGACGAGTTCCGTGTAATTATAATATTTTTCAAAGACTAATCTTTGAAAGATATTTACAACGAACGACGGCCTTTAGGTAATCTAAATTACCTAAATTGATAATAATTTAAGTTAGATCCTATAATATTTTTTTACAGTCATAATGAGCTCTACCACGCAGTTTTGTCCGTAATTTTACAAGAACTGATAAATTTTCCGGGATGCAAAGTGTGCAGTTTATTTTATTTATGCGTTTGATCTCTCCTGATGTTAAGCAATGGAGCACGCTTGCCTAGAAGTAAACGATTCGTATTGTTTCGTGTCGTTTCGTAGAATTATTTTACTCACTACTTAGGTACCTTCCTTTCGGTTATAGTATCACCGTTCCGTGTACCGCATAGACAAGAAAATACCTACTCTGATCCAATCGATCGTAATAATATGCTTAATATGTTTACATGATTATTCATGCGAAAACCCGATCGTTTCGCAGGACTACCCCTAAAATGTACAATGGGGAGTCGTTTTGATTTATTGGGCGAAACATTACGCTTTGTGTAGCGTAGTGGGACGAAGACCCGGAAGCCCTATTTTCCCCTTCCCTTCTTCGCGATAGAGAATAAAGCTAAGAAAATATATTTACAAGTTTCCTGAATATAATCGCTATCGATATGCTATTATGCCTAGTCAGCCATTTGAGACCATGCATGACGTGATAAAAATGAAATATTCATATACATGATTCATGAAACACGCATTTTAGTTACATGTTTTTTATGAAAAGCATGCGGTTAATCGCTTTATCTCTATTTTATTGACTTATGGGTTTCAGTGAGCTAAAAAGAGTTAAACGCGTTTGTAGGCGAACAATGACTTCGCGATCCGTAACTTCTACTCTTGAATGCAGTAGACAAGTTCATAGTTGCACCCGTGACTTTGTTCTTATATTCGGATCATTATTTTTTAGGTCAGGAGCCTTACGGCTACCTGTTGAAAGCGATTCTGTTTAGGTGATTGTAAAAATTGCGCGACCGCAAACCGTATCTCGGCGCGCGTTCGCGTGGTTTTCAGAACTGCGCTCTTTTAGGGCTGTGCCCGCGTTAAGAGGTAGTCGTAAGCCCCTGCTAGCTGCAGCATATTGTAAAAAGCTGAAAGTTCTGAAAACTTTTGCAAGGATAAACATAAGATTGTATCTGATAGATATCCGATACTACAGTGCCCTCGCTGTGATTCGATTAATAAACAAAGGAGATGGTATGGAACGTGGCGGATGCGAAGGCATTAGGCCTAAATGAGGCTTAATAGCTTTTGTCGAATTCGCCCTGCGTATGCCTTTTTCATAAAGTTTTTTTTTTTTATTAGGTTTTCGGTGTCTTTTTATTTATTTATTTTTTATACAGTAGGTAACAGGCTTGCGTTTGACCGCCAGCTTGCCTGTTGTGAAGCGATGATGCGGTCTACGATGGAGCACAGAAGAAACTGATTCACTCGAGATTCCGATTCGAGTCGAGTCGCAGCAAGTTAGTGTGCGTGAAAAAATGAAGTGAAGTGTGCCGTACTTCCAGTTTTTATACCTAGTGAAAAAAGTAGTAGGTGAAACCATAGACCTAAATTTTTTTTTGCTACGCAATAAATCTATGGGTGAAACATGGAGACATTTGAACACGAACGATAATTGTACTCGTACGGCATTTCTCCTTTGTTTGACTGATTTGAGCAACCCACCGATATTATAATTCAAATTACAGCATAAAATAATTAGCAATTTCGAATGTAGCTTCTGTCAGCTATCGATAAAATTTAAACGACCGTTTATTTACGAAGGTTAAACAAAAAGCTTTAAAAGAGTTTTATATGCGAAGATAGTAGTGCAGCTACGTTTATAGGGTAATGCAGACAGACGCTACGCTAGTCGTTTTACTGCCACGGCTTATCTTGAATACTGATTTGTTCCTATCGAGATTGGAATTGAATAATTAAGTTCGGTTTCTACACTTTATTGAGCTGGATGCGCTGCGGTCGTTGACTTGAGAGCGAATCTTACATTTAACCGATTTAAAAAAATAAGAAGTTTTTTAAAATGTTGTTACCTCACAAGCCCAACATTGATAAACAGATAAAAAAAATGCAAGTATGTACTTTCAGACTGGTCCCATAGAAATTTCATCAAAATCAGTTTAGTTCTGTTTTTATATCAAAATAACTAGTCATCAAAATATGTCATCCAAGTAAACGCAATTGCGTATTTACTAATTTTGAAGTCAGATTTTTAAATTGATAATTGTTGTATATAACGAAGCTTAGAATAGCTAGGTATAACATTTATATACGTTATATTACCATTTGTAACGGGGGAAAATCGTCAATAAAGATGGCCGGTTGTTTGGGGGTACAATCAAGTTAATCAATCTCGGGTCTTCTTCCTCTTCAAATGTTGAAGCAGGTAGGAATACCGGCGACGAGGGATGTCCTCTTTGCCGGGGCTGGACTCCGGGGGACACGGCCCCCGGGGGAGTTGGAGGGGCGAGTACCCGACCCGGTACAAGGTGACCGGGTGGCATCTCAAGCCCCTCGAAGCGGACACTGCGTCCTGTAGTCTTCGTCTTGTTGGAGCGGAGTGCGAGCTAGCTCGAGCACTCCGTCGTATGTCTACCGCGCGCTGACGGGGGTGTACACCAATCACAGCTCTTCTCCGGCGAGAGGCACTCGAGCCGGGAGAAAGGGACAGCGATAGCGGAGCAGCGGCTCTAGACACCCCTGGGCGCGGTAGTCGGCGTCTCGACGGCGGCGTACGTTTAGGCGGACGTCGCCGGAGGTGCCAGGCACTGAAGGGGACGCCGGCTCACTCGCCGCGCCATGGCAGTCGCGGCGGGCGCCGCGGTCCGATACTACGCCTCCACCAGACGGTCGGGCGCGCAGGCTGCACCGCGGGGACGGCCGCAGGGAAGCGGGCGGCGGGTCATCCTTCAGTGTGATGGCCCGGGGAGATACTCGACCCGGGCAGTAGGCAGGATGGCCCGGGCTCCCGGCGTGCGCGAGAGCGCGAGGCGGGTGCCCGGGCATAGAAGGTCGTAAGTCCGGTCAAGGGCCGTCGCGACATATCGCGGACGGCTCGGCAGGCTGGATGGTCCCGGCAGTGCCCGATGAACTCAGGCCGGGCTGGGCAGCGACTCGACGACGCATCAAGTCGCTCAGGGGGGACGTGGCTGGATGGCTACCGGACGGCTACACAACCGGTGCAGCGCTTGTCCGGTAGGGGTGTCCGCCGCTAACCGCATGTCGGCTGGGCGGGAGGGACACCACACTGCTGCGTGGAGGCCGGCGAATTTTCCCGACCGTCTTCCACTACGGCGCGCCGGCGGCCAGGTCGGACTGCGGGCACCACCCCGCGTCGGACGGGCGGCGGGCTGCGCCAAGGGTCCGGACGGCGGTACTTCTCCGGGCGGCGTCGGCTGTGCAGTGTAGTTGGGCACCGAATTTTCGAGGAAGCCTTGTTGTTCGGTCCCGCTTGCGCGGGACAAGTCAGGTGGAAGGGTTGCGTGCGTCGCTCGGCCATATGCCAGTGCAACGCTCCTCACGGCGCACGCGGTGTCAGTCTAGGTAGGTGGGTGGCGCGATAACGCGGCCGACCCGGTGGTAGGAGTGGTGGCGTCCGCTCGACGCATGCACGGACCGCCGGTCCGCAAGCCTGGAGAGGGATCCCTCCCCTGTGGAGAGCAACTCGACAGGGGTGGATTCATGCAGGCCCCGTCCAAGCGTAGTCGTGCAGCGGAGCGCGACGCGTGAAAAGGGCCGTGCGAGCGGTCGACCGTAAGGCCGCGGCGAGCGCTCAGCGACGGCGGGCAGTGTGTGTAGCCGGGCGGGAAGCGGGGGCGGGCCTTCGCGTCTTCCTTCACTCCGGCTGGGTAGATCCGTTGTCATCCGGAAGATTGAAAGCAACTCGCGCTCAGCACCGGCCGCAATGTGCCAACGGCGATACAGCCCCGTTCGAGTGAGATTCCGGCCTACACCGGAAAGGCTCAAACAGGACGATCAGCACAGGAGGCGATGCGGACCGGGCGTCGCGACGCTGCAGTGGCTTGTGTCTTCTTTGAGTTCATCTATTCGTTCGACCACCAAACAAACAGCACTGTGGCAGTACAGCCTAGGCGCCCGCTACGCCGACGTCTCCGTCGAGACGCCAGAGAGCCGGTGCGCTTCCGCCGTGTTGGCTCGCTCGCCTGTTGACGACGCAGGCAAACTCCTCCAACTCGCAACGCGCATAGTCCCTTCGCCGGCCCCGCCCTCAACGCTACGCCATCTGGCGGCGGAGGACGGGACCTCAGGGCCCGCGCTGTGGTAGTGCGCTTCCGCGCGGCGCTTCACGGGGTAGGCGGGGGTCTTCAAGTCCGCGGGGACGAGTCCCCGCACCCACCGGGATAACGGGACGCGGAAGCTGTAGACTCTCTTTGAACGCTCGCGGAGTAGGTTCGGTACGACTCAACGCGAGCGGAGAGCCCACAATCAAGTTATTTAGGATTGCAATCCCTTTAGTTGTCGACATCTGTACCTGACGGAGAGCACATGCTACATAGGAACGCACTAGTTTACCCCTAGCACACAACACTCCCGATAAATCTTCGAGCATTTCCCGTCCTTCCCTATATAACGGCGCGGGCTACATCGTGCCGTTGTCTTTAAAGGTCGGCCCCTTTTAATCAGTTCATACGATAAGAAAGGGATACCGAAGTCGTATTCTAAGAGCCCGGTTCCAGGGTCAGTAACTCTAAAAGCCTTACCTACACAATGGATAAAATTGTTTGTCTGGACATCTGGTTGAATAAGGTAAACATTTCTGACAAGTTGTCGTACAACACTTTACTAAATGGATAGGGATACGGTCCCAGAATTCTCAGTTAAGCAACCCAAGCTGTAAATAAACTCTAGACATTTAACTCGGTCCAAGCATTTACTCTGACAGCTTCAATAACATTGTAAAAATAGTTTTTCCACAAGTTAATATCTTCATTAGATTGCTAAGTAACAATCAAAGGGATACTCGAAGATGCTTACAGGGGAACATTTTTATTGGCTTTGAGTTGAATGTTCTGCAAGTGTAGTGCTTTTTTTCTTTAAGTCATTATTTTAGACTCGCATTACGGTATCTAAGTACGGGTATCTGCCATATTGCACATCCTTTTAATTTCAAGCTATGTTTTGATCTACGTTAACATTATAAATGTGAAATTTTGTGTGTGTTTGTTCCTTCTAAACTCTGTAATGACTTCAACGAATCTTGATTACAGTACCTATCACTTTTGGATAAAAGCAGGTTCGGCGCAACTAGTTCTTAGTTTGAATAAGCACACAGCATAATATTTATCCCAAAAAGTGTAGGATAGAGAAACTACGGGACACAACTAGAATCCTAATATTAACGTGAAAACGCTTCTATACTAATATATTAATAATGCGTTTTATTTTCTTTACCAGATTTTTCAAATTCATGCAAAGTGGGTACTTAGGTCCCGCCAGTTAGGGATGAAACGCTTCTGCTGGCGCCAAAAAAGTTAACATATCTTGTGATTTAAGGGTCGTATCTCCAAGTGTTGTTTGTATACAGGGTTACGCATATAGACTATACTGAGCCAAAAGTAGGTCTATGTACTCATAATAAAATTATTAACAATTTTTATTATGGGATCAAAACTAAAATCGCTAGAAAGTATCAGCTGGTCCATAGAAAACGGTCATTGACACTAGACAAAATGTTTGCAACAGGTGATATTTTTTCGCGATTTCAGGGTTCGTCCCATAGTAAAAGTTGTTCATAATGATGAGTACAATGACCTCCTTTCGGTTTAACCCTGCGTAACTGTGTATTCTGAAAATAGACCACTGTTAAGTTACCCCCTAGTGCACGCCATCGTTCACCTACGTTATTGAATAGGGAGGCTGGTTGGAAAAGAGCCTCGAAACTCACTCTGTGCGACAAAATAATTGATCATAATTATGCAAGAGAGTTATTTATGCGTCGTCGTGTAGACATTGAGGTGTTCTAAAAGGTAAGGTTAGTTTAAAAAAAATGCCATGCCAATACCAAGAGAGATGTGTTTACGCAAAAAAAATTGTACGGCAGTGTAGCGATACTACCCTGTTTTTATAAGTTGAATCTTTGATATATTATAATGAATAATTTTTAATATATTTTCTGACAAGCTCATTTAGTATCTTAACACACCACTGTGGGGAAACAACTCAAAAAGGAAAAAACAGTAAAAAATTGACGTTGTTGACTAGAGAAACGGACATAAAATATTTTATAGCGGCTGGGGCTTTAGAAAGGCCGTCCTTCCTGAATATAACGTACTTCCTGGAGACTTTATGGAGATTCCGAGTATTTAAGGTTTTATATCAGCAAATTGTCGCAGGGTGAAACATTACTATTATTAAAATATTCTTATCTTAAATAAGCACGGAATAATCAAATAATAATAGTAGGTATGTATGTAATAATTATATGGGCCGTACCATGAACTCTGAATCGTTTGAAAACACTATAAACAAAATCGTACCCTGATCGTTCTATATGTTTCCGCTACCTTTTCCCGGTGACAACCTAAAAATCATGGCTTTCCGTTTATTCAATTCGTAACGTTGACATCAGTTTCGTCTTCATTTGTTTCGTTGAATTGTTAAAGTAGCGATTCAATAAAATTTAGTATTTCAAACATTGGGTTGGCCTATTAATATTTGGGTTTGCTTATTATCAGTGTTTCGGTTTTAGTTAAAAACTCATCGTTTATGACTTTTACAGAAAAAACTGAAAAATATCCCAAAATTTCGCATATTTTGGCGTAGTGCGCAACTAGTATAAGTTTACGAAGTAAAAAAATTGGATTTACTTTACCCTAACTGGTCCATACAACATACAAAAAAAAACATAACTACTCAAATTGTGATTATAATGTCGATTTCTACTGGGCTTATTCGAAAAAAAAAACTGGTGCTTTTTTGTATATTTTTTTTATGAACCATTGGACAATTTGGACATGACAACGCTTGTCGGATCAGCTTTTATTAAATTGCCATTATACGCACCCGTTTGAAAATAACAAACTTTTAGAAGAATTTTGGGACTGGATTAATGGCCGTCTGTGCGTATGATAACATTCGCTCGGACTATTTCAATATGCAGTAATGTCCACTGAACCTAAAACAACGTTGTCTTATGCGCGAAACCTTTGATCAACTAAGATTGTATACGTTAGCACTTTACGACCAATACGTTAGCACTTTACGACTACTTACTAAAAATTATCATAGGAAAATTCCGCTTCGCAAGTCATCATCCTAATTCCGTTAAGGGTTGTAACTGAGTGCCTAATTTTTACATTCCTTTGATACGTCAGAGCTTAAAAGTATTATTTGTTTTATATTAAAAAAAAATACTAGTTGTAATACGAGTTTTTTTTTAAACGGAAAACAGCGAATAGTTATTCAACTTCGCTGACTGAAAATAAATTTTTTTTGGAGAAAATTCGCAACTGTTGCGAATTTTTATTTTCATTTAGTCGGACATGCCTATAACTAAATGTTAAACACATACTTTTTATTTATAAGGCTTGCGTTTGACCCCCAACTCAACTGATGTTAAGCGATGCGGTCTACGATGGAGCACGCTTGCCTAGAAGAAACCGATTCAGAGTCGTGTTTTGAATACACCCCGTAGTAACTATCGGGTCGAGACGAGCTCTCGACCGTTTTGTTATAGTTTATAATGTTGATCCCCACGCGAGTTTTAATGAAGTTAAAATAAAGTTGTTACCCTTGTGGCAATGTACTAAAAACGCTCGCGGTGAATAGCCAAAGAAATTCTCTGCGTGAATGAGCCATTTGTCTTATCACCAGAGTAGCCAGAAGATGTCCACTGCTGAACGTCCCTTTAACGTCCACACTGAACGACAGCCTGCCATCTGCATAGGTATTTGTTATGATATAAATTAATTTATAATTTGTTATTTTGTTTGAAATTTGTTATTCTACGGTATGTCAATGAATATTTATTAAAAATAGCGAGATAAAAAAATAAAACAAAATTGTATCCTTTTTTATTTTGTATTTCTGGCTGATCAATGTTAAAATTTGTTAGCCGGTGTTACCATATTAAAAGTGTTGCTAAAATACCATAAGTAGAAGCAAAATACCGTAACTAATAGTTCACTTAGTCTAATGGTACATACGTGCTGCTGTTTATCTCAATCTACGAGGCTATTTCTGAAACACTTTCGAACTAAAGATAGATCATCGAATCTCCTCTTAAGACCCCTTTTCAACACGGTAATTAAGGCATGAGAGATGTGTTGCTCGTGGGTTTGTAGGCAGTAGGTATTAGTTATTTTAGTTGGGGTTGTGTCATGTTTTGATTGAAAGCTATAAACAGTTTCGTACGAGCTTTGAAGTAGTGAACCGACTGAACGGTCGACGTCATCTTCATACAAAAATTGAGTTTTTTACTGACATTGCAGAAATTCCTTTTATTAATATAATTTGACGTGTCACGACTTGCCTGATCTTAATAGTATAATCATCAGCCAGATGACGTCCACTGCTGAACATAGGCCTCCCCCAATTTAACCTCTACACTGAACGACATCCTGCCATCTGCATCCACTGGATGCCCGCAACTCACACGATGTCGTAGGTCCAGCTAGTGGGAGGCCTACCTACGCTATGTCTTCCGATTCGTGGTATCCACTCAATAACTTTTCTTCCCCATCGGTTATCGGTTCTTCGAGCAATGTGGCCTGTTCATTGCCACTTCAACTTGCAAATTTTAATAGCTATAGGTATCGGTGACTCTGGTTCTTTGTCGAATATCTACGTTTATTCTTAATAGTATAGTTTATGATACAGCATAGTTAATAAAGAAGATACGAATCTTAATACGGGCTATATTTTTCTATTATTCTTTTTATTTAATATACACCAATTACGCCGCCATTTGTGAACCAATTTACGTGGTCCAGATCCAACTTACTAAGTGCGAGGTGGTCCCACAAAAGTTTAATAAATTTTGGCTCTGTAGTTTTTAAACCAGCACGGCTATTCTGCAAGCTAAGTGAATGCGCAAGTGAAGTGATAAGCTAAGTGAATGTGATTCTTGCCTATTTCTGCAGATAAATGTCATATTATCGAATTATAAGGGTAAGGGGCTACAGTCAAGGGTGATCACTCGACATTTTGACATTTCTGTATAAGTAATCGACAAGAAAAATACACGTTCACTTAGCTTATCACCTCACTTGCGCGTTCACTTAGCTTGCAGAATAGACCCGCTGCTCTAGTACTTACTACAAATGATTTTGTATTAATAGAGCTGATTGCCGACGTTCCCTATGAAAACATACGCAAATTACAGGGTGAGAATCTAATAACTGCATAGTCCATGCAAACTCGCATAATACAATATAGGCCAGTTTCGCCATGAGAAATGTAGGCTGCTTTGAATTATTCGAATTAACCTACTTCCTGCCCTACTTTCGCGGTCCATTGCAGTGTTTCGATGACAAATCGGTCCTGGGCCTTGCGTAACTAGATGAGCAATCGGCTTAAGGACCCTCGCCGAGATTAACTGGAACTGGAATTGAAATCTGTATTGTTGGTTTCTTCCTCAAATGTCTGGTGACCGCAATTTTAAATTTTACGATAAAAATAAATTTGGTTTTCTATCCTTATCATTGTAATTTTACTGTTGTAGCAGGCAAAAAGTAATATGGATAAACATGCGAGAAATGTGTGGATTGAGGCGACACCGAGGCACACGTAACGTTACTCCATCTAACGTCTAACCATGGCTTCTATACTTACTACTTTCTCAATCATACACGTAGTTTAGGTTATATATTTGAGCAGTTCATGAATTTGGCTCATCTAAACTACGTATTTTGAGAAGGATGCCCGTATCTAAACATATAAGTGCATCCTGCTCTTGCATGCATGCTCTTGTTCTTAGTTTAGTAGGTGCACCGTGTGCAACATGCATTACGAACGCACATTATAGAAGAAAAAAATCGCCTAGCAGGGATTACACTTTTTGAATAATTATCAATATAAAAACCGACTTCATTAGAACTCGACCAAATTGAAATGGGACCAAACGGGAAGCACCAGCATAAAAATCATCAAAATCGGTTCACCCAGTCAAAAGTTCTGAAGTAACAAACATTTCAAAAAAAATGTCCAATTAATAACCTCCTCCTTTTTGGAAGTCGGTTAAAAATATGCTCAAATCATCGTAAAGTCAACCTCATGAAATATATCCTACCTAGGTAAACTTTAGCTTACTTTCTTTACTACATCAATCTAGTTTTCTTGATGACAGATCGCTTCTACACAAACATAATATGTTTAGTGGTTATATCATTATTGCTTACATTATAATAATGATGTGTTACAGAAAAACAAGAAGATAACTAATATTACATGTGGATGTACGTGGTTCCTTTTTCTTTCTGGTAATTAACTTAATATCTCTTACGTCAGACTAGTCCAGTCATCTTAGGCCAAATTAGGTGAATATCTCGAAAAATCGACATACCCAGTATATTACCACGTAAAAACTTGTAATTTGGCATCCTAAAACTGTTCAAATTAAACGCAAAAGTTGTAGATAATTTAATTTTTTACAATATTGATATTAAATACAAATAGCGTAAAACCCATAGAAAACGAGATATTTGCAAAAAAAATTATATTTCTGACCCCTGAATTTTAAACTTGGGAACATCCAATTACGTGTGAATTTTGAGAACAGTTTTAGTATGCCAAAATACAAGTTTTTACGTGGTAATATACTGGGTATGTGAATTTTCCGAAGTTAACCCCCTATAATGACTGGACTAGACTTCCAATGTTTCTTTTCGAAATAGGTACTATTAGTAATTTTTAAACTTTCGCGATTTGAACACATGTTTTAATATTTTTCAAGATCAAGTGAGGGTAGGGTAGGAGAACAAAATACCCGCTCTTCTCGCCGGACTAACCCGCAGTTTTCAGTCTGCTTGTGACCACGGCCATTGTAACATGGTCGAAACGTCGAGAGAAAGGTATCTATTTTTACCTATATTTAATAGTGTACGATAAGTCCCGATAAATATTAAAATAGGTATTATTTATCTATCCAGGCCCAAGTTGGTGTTACAACAGAGCATTTTACACTATTTAAGTTTGTATTCGTGAAAACTTATTTTTGGCTTATAATATATCTACTCGGTTTGTTTTCCAAGTAAAATTAAATTATATTATTTATAGAAACCGACTTTCAACAAACGATCGAACAAAACTATTCATATTTTTTTAACTGCTTAAAAAACAACTAAATTTTAATTGTAACTTATTGAAACTTTTACAGGACAACTTTGACAGCTTTAGCACACAGTAACAAATATACAAAAGTCGAATGATAAATGTTTGAGTGATCGGCGTATAAAGATTACAAGAAAAAATAAATTTTTAGAAAAAATAACAAATAACGTCAAAAAAATTACAATCAGCGGGATACATCCCCTAATTTTATATCCTTGAATATTTTATTTATATTTAAATGGGATAGGGTGTAAAAAACATTAATTGGTTTACAATTGGCGAATATATCGTGAAACTTACATATAAAAAATTAACTGAGAACATCCTTTTTTGAATTCGGTTGAAAATAAATAGTAATACGGATTGAATAGGAAACTCTCTCTCCGTTAAATTCAGTTAAAAACTAGACAATATTAGTTAAAGTTTATCCCCTAAAGTTTTATGCTTTGCAGCTTTGTAGCTTTGATGTACAATGAGCAACTTTTAATTATATTATCAGCTCTAGAAAATATTGTAACCTTACGTTATATAAGCTCTTTGCTCTTGTCACTTCGATCAACAAATAGTATTATAAGCAAGTCTAAAAACTAGACGATATTATCTGCGGTTGAAGTTTACCGCGTGATTTTCAAAAAATTCATATACTATGACAACAAAATATGACAATCTGAGCTGTAGAGACTTTGTAAAGAACATTATAAGCTGACTTTACATAAACTCTTTGCTCATGTCATCATTTCGATCAATAAATAGACAAAATAGTATTATAATTCAGTAAGTCTAAAAACTAGATGATATAGGTAAACTGCAGTTGAAGTTTACCTCGTGCTTTTCAAAACTTTGATGTACAATAACAAAAAAAATATGATATTCTGAGCTGTAGAGACTTTGTAAAGAACATTGTAAGCTGACTTTAAATAAACTCTTTGCTCATGTCGTCACTTCGATCAACAAACACTGGTTTCGTGTCTTAGCTTACATGAGTAGTACTAACTTTTGTATTTTCTTGGATGCTACGGAAATAGCTTACTGACGTCAATGGCAAGTATTTGTAGGTAAGTCCATTCATGAGAGTTGTGTAAGCTTTACATTACCTTACACCCACGAAATAGGGAAGAGTCCCTATTCCGTGGAATTACCACCGAATGGGACCCTTGGAATTACCACGGCATTTTACAGACCGCCTTTTCTATATAAATTTACTCGTGACTTAAAACAGTCAATGCTTCGTGCGTCTTCCATATCATTCAAGTATCTAAAAAAAAAGTTATAATTTAATGTAATAGTAATAAAGAAAATAAGCACACAGCACATGCAGCACACCTCTCTACACCCTAAGCCACCCACGCCAATGTTGCCCCTCCGGTGCCAAGATACGGCAGCCTTTATGGGGGGCCCATTCAGTGGGTGGCAAGTCATCACCTGCCTAAATATATTTAGAGATGAGACAGGATAAGGCAGGTGCCGTTTCTCATTCTATAAATCTGTTATTCCATCCACAAGTTCTTCACCTCAATAGCCCAGACTTTTTTAATCCTATACTGTACAATAGTTTCATATTCAATTTTATGTATAGTCCATAATTGTATTTTTTATATTCAAAAGGGCCTCTTGGTGTTGGCTTCGGCTCCACCAATGCCCATCAAATGTCCGGGCTAGTCCCGAGAATATATTTAAATAAAGAAAATAATATTACAAAATAAAATAAAATTTCAGTAAAATTTTCATTTCGATTCAAACAAGTTTTCATACTTAATTTCGTGTAATCCGGTAGTACCACACCTTTGCCAGTTATTCAACCGCCAAGCAGTAGTGTGCAAACACTGCTGTGTTCTAGATTGAAGGGCAATGTTTCCAGCGAAATTATACAGAGATTTGGCATCTTATATCACGGGGTGACGAGCGCAGTGCATTGCCATCCAGGGTTTTGAACTGTTGAAGTTAAAAATTCTGAGTGGCGTTGAGCTGTTTGGGCAAGCGTGAAGAGCCATCAGGCGAGTGACTTCGCTCGTCTCGTCACTCAGTATCATAAAAAAAGGTATACTTTACTAGGAGCACAACTAATAAAAATATTCTAGTTTTCACGAAACGGTATTACTGAGTTGAGAGGAGGTCATGTGAACATCATTATGAACGACATAACCGTGAAATCGCGAATAGATATAAGTTGTTTAAATTGTGTTGCGGGTCAATGGGCTTCTTCTAGACAAGCGTGCTCCATTGTAGAACGCATCATCGCTTAACATTAGGTGGCGGGTAACTGGCAAGCTTATTATTTAATAATAATAAAATATAAAGTTGATCCATGCATATTGTTCCAGCATGAGTAACATTTTCCCTGGAATAGCTAAACTAAACACCAAAGCTAAAATCGTGATGTTTACTTGGCGCTTTGCCATAAAGTTTTGCTAATAAAAGTGGTTGTGAACTCCTTTTGGCTTAGTACCTCCGTTCCGTGTATCCTCAGACCCGTAACAGACGTATCGAACTTGGCCGACGAACCGCCGTCTGACCAACGGGAGAGAAAGAGTGAGAATATAATTCCTCTCTCTCTTTTTCTCTCGTTGGTTGACGGGGTTGAAGTCAGCCATGTTGACGTGTCTGTTATGGCTCTCATGTACTTACATATGAGTCATATACGTCAAGGACGTATACCTATTTGCCTGTATTACTTTTACTCGTACAGTTACGCACTGTCAGCTGCTTCCTGCTTATGCCTTGGTTGACAACCACTTCCTTCGCAGTGAATACGGTTTCGCAGCCAAGGTTTCAGCTGAATTGACAACGGGAACATGTCCATTGAAAACAAAATTAGATATTCTCCTAGGTAATAATACTCAGTGACCTACTTTTTGGCCTACTTTCGCCGTCCAGTTCCGATGACAAATCGTGGCGGGAATCCGGATATAATCCTGTAACTGGATGAGAACCGAGCTCGGCTTATGGACCCTCAGCGTAAGTAGATTCGACGGAGATGAAGTGGAAATTTGAGGAAGAAGCATCGGTTTTCGTTTGCAATGTACTCGGTTCTTGACTTATAATGTAGGTTGATATGTCTTTCGTAAAAAGTTTTTTTTTTCAATTTAAAATTAGAACTAAGTTTTGTAGACGTAGATTAAGTGTATAAGTAATATGGTTCAGGGGCTCTATTTTTGAATCAATCTAAGTATATGATTAAGCAATGGATCAGGGGGGGCTACCACAAACTCAAAAACATTCTTATAATAATCTTACAATGAGCTTTATTTCGCTCTCTCGGCTTATGAGAGAGAAAGACATAATTCAATAAGAATGATTTTGAGGTTGTGGTAGCCAACCTGAAACTCAATGGAGTGCACTGCATAGTGCATACATTACGTATATCGATACGTTATGTATGGCCGGTGATTATGGAGGATCGGGCTGAGTAGTGTGCCCTGGAAGAGACAAGCAGTAGGTCCAGGATTGGACTAAGATAGGCTGATGATGATGATGTTTTTTTTACTTAATAGTTCTACGTTTGGCCTCCAACTGGCCTAATGGTGAGCGACGGTGTGGCCGAGGATGGAACACGTTTCACTCTAGACTTGAATATAACTTACTCACGACTCCTGTGGCGCAGCGCGCTGTCAATACTAACTAATCTAACTATGACTTATTTTATAAGTAATACAAATTCGTTTATTGAGCATTAAAAATTTCACAAAATAAAATAGAAACCCAATGACTCCGAACTAGTAATAAATACTGTGCATCGGCAGCCAATGGCCTCATCCATTAGATAATACTAGATAGATAAAATAGATTGAATAGACTACCTAGGTACCTAGTTCCAAGGAGGACTATAACTATTCATTTAACTGACTGTAATTAGTGTAACACTGTTTTAAACTATCACGGTTGTTCACTAAAGTTATATGATTATTTACGGGATATTTACCGTGGTAAGGTTGTGGAAGGTTGTGTTTTGTAATTAGTGTATTGTTCTATTTTCGATAATAAATGATTGTAAACTTTTAAAATTGCACGATTATAATCTGCCTAAATGGTTGTCACAAAATTGTTGAAACTTTCATAAATGTAATAATTAATCTGCTTTGAAGCTTATCACGTCATTAAATTCCGAAGCTCATTATTCCCTGAATGGTATTATGGAAGCACGGAAACGAAAACGTTTTTACTATAATATATGTGTTCGTAATTTTGCCCTGCTAGAAATCCCTCTGCGTAAACGTATAGGGGATTTATTGATTCCCAGACGAAAACACCATTGTTTACGTTCTATGGAGCGCTATTTAGTACTGGAAGTGTTGAGCTATGTTTATGTTATATATAAAAAAGTAAAACATATTATTATTGTATTAAGTTTTGTTGATGTAATTATTTCACTTAAAATTATGGTCTTCTTAGATGACCACTCTTAGCAGTGTGTTTGTGGTTGATACGATGGTGGTACATGATGAGTCTTCAACGCTGTTTGGCAATTTTTGACTCCGTAAAATATTTATGGATTCGTTGATACGAGAACACTATTTTTATGGAAGAATAAATGTGTAGAGTTAGTCATACGACGGAACTATAAATTGTCTTTTAGAAGAGTGTTTTGTTTAGAAAATACGGTGGTCCCATCAACGGTCTATTTATAATTATATTATGTGCAGAAACATTTATCATAATCAGCCATCACCATGATGCTGTAACGCCAACGTGATCGACTTGGTATTGTTTATGAGCAACCTTGAACGCAATAAACTTGGGATTGAATATTGCGGTGCTTGTATCGAAAGTGATTTAGTAATAAGTTTGCATTAATTGTAATTTAATCAAATTAAAATTATAGAATTAAATTATGTTTTACGTGTGAGTATGTTGCAGCTACTATAGTTTTTACTGCGATGTTAATTTCTTATTTTCTCTGTTTGTGTTTCATGAGCTAACATCTTTTTCAAAGCTGGAGTCGATCGAATCATGGCAAACATAAGTTATGAGCATGTGACCCAAAAAACTCCTGTCAGTTTATCGGATAAGTGTTTGTTTGTATTGTTTACTTTAGCCCTGAGATTTGATATGTGTTAGTTTTGATGGAAAAGCCCAATATTTTACCGGCAAAATTGTGTTTTCTTTTGCAGAAATCTTTCTTAGAATTCCGTTTTATGTTACACGAAAATTGTCTATTTTACGAAAATCGTGCTACGAAACGATAACTGTTGATAGCGTTTATTATCTTGTTGTTTTATTTACTAACATTATTACAAATATCAGCGTGTTTTAGGTAATTTTGCAAGGAAAGATGCATTAATACTCTCCTAAAATAATTTCAACAGATATTTACATTTTTTTGCACAAAAAGGTTATTTTTCCTGAGATGGTGAAAATGGCTCAAAGCACTTAAGCTTTCTTTCGTATGCTTTTACTTACGAAGGATATTATCCAAAGTAAGATTTCTTTACAAAAATATGAGGGTAGAACGAATAAGAATTTTACATTGTAACGTTTTGGTAAGTTACGAGTACCACCTACGATACGATGATTTTCAAATGATGTCTTTAGAAAATTGTGCCTACAATACTCGTATTAGACAACAATTTTTTAAATACATATTACATTTAAATAATATCAATTAAGGTGGTAAATCAGCGTCTACCATTGCTCTAATTTATATATATCGAAGATATAAAACATACAGCCTAGAATGGGAACTGCCTCTCAAGTGTTGCGTCGAAACACACTGTTATGTGCTTGGAGACAAATTTTTCCAACTGGTGGGTTAGTGCGAGGTATTAGAAATATGCCCTTATGTCTACCACCATGCTATGATTTCCTTACAATGTTTTTCGTCACCGGTAACTCAAGCTCACATTTTGCTGTTTTAGGAATCTCATAATCATTATCAGCCTACCATGTTCCCACTACTGGGACCAGGACTTTAAACAGTGAGAGAAGAAATATAGGAATCTATCTCGCACCAATTACTGGTTGTCACTGTTCCAACGTTTATGACAATTCTTGGCTACAACTCGTCTTGCAACATCTCATATGACATTCTAGGGCATCATGAGTGCATTCATTATACTCACGCTACAATACACGCTACACAAGTTGAAACAGAAGAATAGAGTAACAAAAGGCGCATGAAACTGAAGTCATGTCCATTATTTCGGTGCTGCGACCGTAAACATCGCTGCTTTTGCGCCAGTACTGCTCTAGAGACGATTGAAATCACTGAGACGATATGTGGATATCTTGCTCGAGTATATTTTAGTGCAACCTATTAAAGAGAATGAAGCTGCAATTCACAGACACGGAAAACTTTAATTTAACGTCGCTTTTATACCAGTGCACCGCAGCTCTAGGAACTGTAAAATCGGAATTAGTGAGACGTGTGGACGTCTTGCTCGGATATATATAACGTGTCATCGAAATAACGTACAACATCACATCAGACACCCCAACAGATTTTTGTAATGTAGGAAGTAATGATATATTTGTCTTCGGAACATACATACAGTATAACTACACCTGTTCAAGCGATTCAATTTAGATCATTACAGTTTACGGCCTTTGTTTAATTGGAACTGCTATTGCTAGGTACAATTTATAAATTAGGAATTAATTTAACATAATCCTAGGTTATTGTTATTTTATGAAATTAAAACACTATCCATATTATGTCATCAGTGGTAACACACACAAATGATGACATATGGTACTGTGATGTGGTCCTTTACAGCTAGCCATTTAGAAAAAAAAACAGAGTCACACAGCGGGCAATGGAGAGAGCTATGCTCGGAGTTTTTTTGCGCGATAGATTCTGGAACGAGGTTTTTTGCCGAAAAACGTGAGTTAACTGTTAGCTATAAAAATTAAAGTATTAGAATTTTGAAGTTGAAGTGGCAAATGTGGCAATGAGCAAACCACGTCACGCGAAGAACCGTTTAGCGATGGGAAAGAAATGTTCTCGAGTGAAGATCATGAATCGGAAGACGCAGCGTGGATAGGCCTCCCAACTAAATGGACCGACGACATCATGGCAGGCTATCGTTCAGTGCGGAGAGCTAAGGGGGAGGCCTATGTTTAGCAGAGGACGTCTTCTGGCTGACGTTGATGATAATGATGATGAAAACATTATCATTATCATACTAAAGATCACCATTATGGAAATACTCTAGGGCTGTTCGAATACCACTCTACCGAGGGCAGTTATTTCCAGATATTTCCACGAAGTAAAGATATCACGTTTTAACAACGATAGTTTATAAGAAATTTAAGAAGAATTTATTTGCTAAGCTTTACAATGAGCGAGCGATCCACTACTGCGCCGTAATCCTACGAGAGAACAATAAACGGACATTCCAATCGATACCTACATCGGACCGGATTCAATTGATATCAGATTCCCTTGACTTTGGAACTGTCTTAGTACAATATTAAATATAGGTAGGAACGTTTGCAGAAATCTTGCCTTTTGGTAGTATCAAATTACCGTTGTACCAGTGTACAGTACTTTTAAGCAAGGTGAGGGTAAACCCTACGGGCGGGAGATATAAATGCGCGGTGGAGGATAAGATTTTTGAGAAGGCGGACTTTTAGCTGTGGTTATTAAGAAAAAAAGATTATTTTTACTTTCGCTAATCTTTTAGAAAAAAATGGAATTAGTGTGACGTGACCATGCAGCCTGGGGCCTTCTTCACAAAATTAATCATGACGGTTTTTGACAGTATAGTCGTGTCAAAATTCGTAATATATTAAAGTTACGAAAAAGAGAATAGAGGAGCCCGGACATTTGACATTCTAGATATCACTGATTCCAGCAGTGTACGGCACTGTGCTCCACTGTGCTGTACACTGCTCAGCACAAATGTTTCTCTTGGTGGACTTATGCGAGTAAATATTAGCAAAATGTGCGCGGACTCTGTTGGAAAGTTCGCGAACAACCAAGTACTTTTGTACACGCACTCGTTCAAGTGGTGGACCCGCGACAGCGCACATGCTCACGTGTTCACGTACTCAGTTTTGTTTCCGCCGCCGAACCAAAAACAAATGTGCTGCACAGCAAACTTACAAAAGTTACGCACAGTTTTGCCGGTGTAAACAGAGAAACGACATTTACAGCTCAATTACTCGCACTACTGCAGTTCTGAACAAAATGTTTGTCAACAAATGTGTTGAATACTGTTTCAGTGGAATGGCGCCTTGGGCAAGCGAGACGTGCGTGAAGTCATTCGCCTGAAGGTAGGCGTATCATCATCAAGTAACCGACATGCTCGATTCGTTTTGGTTTTTAAAACATATAAGTCCATTTGTTTAAAAAAACAGCTACCACCAGTCAGAAGTCTTTTAATTCATTTATGTTATTGATACTGTACAAAAACTAGTACACAAACTATAAATGCTGTTATCTGAAATACCTTATCACCTAAAATAGATACGAATGCAAACAGCTAGTGGTCATAAGTCATAGAGCCGCAAAAAACTCAAAACTCGTTACTAAAACTCGTCAAAGTTTTCACAGCACGTAGTGAGGTTGAGGCATGAATAACATCTAACAACATTCACCGCATACCCTCTCAATTTGGAATTTCAATCAAAATACGAAAACCAACATTAGATGAAACAAAGTTATTCAATTTAAAACTACATCATTATCATCATCAGCCAGAAAACGTCCACTGCTGAACATAGGCCTCCCCCTTTAACCTCCACACTGAACGACATCCTGCCATCTGCATCCACTGGATGCCCGCGACTCTCACAATGTCGTCGGTCCATCTAGTGGGAGGCCTACCTACGCTACGTCTTCCGGTTCGCGGTCTCCACTCAAGAACCTTTCTTCCCCATCGGTTATCAGTTCTTCGAGCCATGTGGCCTGCCCATTGCCACTACGCAACGCAAATACTACGCATGGTACGAATCCCTACCATATTATAAATGTGTAGATCAAATACCTTCACACATGACTTCTAACTAAGTAGAAGCAATACCAGATATCGGTTTAACTTGCAAAAAAAATCCCGTTTGCGTGATTCAGGTAAAGTGTCGTATTTACCTATAATAGACGCACTTTTCATATTTGTGAAACTACGATACATTTACACTCATTATTTTAGGAGTTATTGAATACTTTATTACGTTTTTAATAATATTATTCGTAAAGTTTAAGCAAATTTACAATTTTTTCGCAAAACATCGTTTCAGTACGCAATCTATTTTCAAACTATGGAACTACAAATCTGACGGCTGTCAGTTTGTTTGTTTGTCCGCGCACATCTTTTAAACTACTAGAAGGATTTCAAAGCAGTTTCCATGAATATGCTTATAAAATACCTGATTGAAACATAGGCTATATTAATTTATGATAATAAATAGTAAAAAAAAATTTTTTAAAATAATTATTTATAACGCCATCTAGCTTATTTTATAGTAATGTTGTCGTAATGACAGACTTCTACTCGCAGACATGGTAGGTAGGAAGACTGAAGCGGCTGTTGCCATATAATCTATATGTAAATAAAAATATAGATATTCGAACCAGAGTCACCGACATAGCTATTTAAATCTGCAAGTTGAAGTGGCAATGGGCAGGCCACATCGCTCGAAGAACTGTTAACCGATGGGAAAGTAGGTAAGGTTCTTGAGTGGAGACCGCGAACCGGAAGACGCAGCGTAGGTAGGCCTCCCACTAGATGGACCGACGACATTGTGAGAGTTGCGGGCATCCAGTGGATGCAGATGGCAGGATGTCATTCAGTGTGGAGGTTAAAGGGGGAGGCCTATGTTCAGCAGTGGACGTCTTCTGGCTGATGATGATGATGAAATAAAAACGAATAGCCGAAATGTATGTACCCGCATAACTTCCGATAGACTGCACCAAATAGTTTTTTTTGTGTTTGTTATTTTCAGGACAGCCAACTGCTTTTGAAGAGGTTTTACAGTTTATTATGGCGTAATTTAAAGTACCTACGTTTATTTTTGTATTGACTTCTGACGTGCTAATATACCAAGTCGACGGAGATTAAAATGAATAATTTTTTTTGCCAGGATCAAACTTACAGACACGCAAAGTAGGTGAACTCGCGGCATCTAATCTGTTACTGATCTATGATTAGCAGCTATTTTGGATGTTATGGTGGTGAACGAAAGCGGTTTAGTTGTTGGAAGGGTCGAGGCGCAGAAGGCGGGCAAAAATTATTTAGACATCATTGATTGGCAGTCTTTACGCGGAGTAATGTTAAATAACAGCGATTAATTATAGATACCGCTCCATGCTTCCTACTTACTATTTACAAATAATTCAATAATAACGTTTGTCATGCATGACATTTCGCTTGACTTATACCAATTTTTTTCCTTATTGGCTCCATGGCTCCACACTTCCAACGTATTTAACCAGTGAAAGTAATATATTATTTGCTTGAAATATATTTGAAACTATGGACATGTCGGGATACCTGTATCGAGGCAGATTAAAACTAGACTAAAATCATACTATGACGATAGTATGACAATTCGCATTAAAATGGAGAGCAATAAATCTACAATCATGTCATATGTGTAGGTATTATCTATAAAATATTCAGTATAAATAATCCGATGGATTTGTGCCTATTTAAAGTTCCGTTCGTGTTCGTTAGTGTAACATTTATATTTGGATATGTCAGTCTAATCGTCCACCCACTAATTACTTTGCGCTACGCGTACGAAGTCGCGGGCATTAGCTAGTCATCTAATAAAACTATCCATCATCATCATCATCGTCAGCCAGTAAACGTACACTGCTGAACAAAGGCCTCTATTTTAGCTTTTACTATATTTGTATTTAGTTTAGCTGATATTTGTATAAATTTTGCCTACAATTTCTTGTCCCTACTGTAATTATGAGTCTCTCTAAAAGTGTAAATTGCAAGGTATGGCGATAAGTGAGTTCACGCCCGAAGTTTGTTTATCAATTGAAGCTTACAAAATAGGTCAGAGCAGAACAGAGGAAGTAAACTCTTTGATCAGAGCTCATTAGTATCACTCGTTTTGAAAGTGCGTAATTATCATCTCTGGGTTTCTTAATCAAACGAAAGAAATCAGGAAATTGGTTCCAAATAATTTTATGAATTGGGACTCGCGTCAGCTTTCCTTTTCTATAATTAGAATCGATTAAAATAAGCAATTGTTATGCTTCAACCTTCCTTTATAAATATATTAAATTATAGAATTTCTAAATCTTTAAGGGTATTCCTTTTAATATTTTATTTCATATCAGTTTTAAAGGAAAACTGGCGCAGATTTTTTAAAAACAATTCATTGAAGTATCCATGGCAGATGCAATGCCATTCAAAATTTTAGACACGTACGGAATAGGTAGTTATTAAAATCACGTCTTACTTGCTAATTGTTCAAAATAAATTGGTACTTGCAAATGAGATAGGGTTGAAAAGGGGGCTGATTTTTTGTAATGTGTTTTTGTTTGCAAAAGTGTTTATGGTAAGATCAGGGCAACACCCTAAACTTTAATGTTTAAAGTGTCACTCGCAGAAGTCTGCATCGTCAAAACTTTTCCCTTCCAATTCTGCTTGGAAGTTTTTACCAATAGCTTCAGACTTCCAATGTTGTTGACACATTGGAATATAATTTTCTCAGTTGTGTAGGGAAATCTATCAGTAAATCTAAAAGTTTAATTCGTTGAGAAATGTTGGATATTAATATTATTTTCCTTTAACATAAAAATGTGTAAAAGTACCGTAAAACGGAGTGAAGAGAGACGAAAATTAGAAAATTTATTTATGTTTTTACTTCTCGACCTAAGAAATGCATAATGGACCAAATTCTTTCTTTTACTGGCAATATAATATTATGTATAATTAAGATGTTTTTTTCTTGTACAAGCAAACTAACAAACTCTTTTTTTGAAAATTTGTTACATTTTGCATTACGTAGGTCTGGAAATTTTAAGATTACAAAATATTAAGTTTACGTTATGTTACGTCTATTTACCTACTGATACATTATTTTGACAAGTCGCTACGTTTACGAATACAAATAGCATAGTCTAAAGTCAGCGATTGAGCTCATTGGCGTGCATTAGGAGAAGCCTAAAGATAAATATAGATAGAGTCAGGTGTATCATTCAGTTACATTCATGGCTTCATATTTCACTTGTATCATCATATTTTACTTGTGGCCTGGCAGAGTTCATAGAAACGGCTCACAAAATTTGTGAAAAGTATACTCTCAGCGAAATCTATTGTTGACGTAAAAAAAAATTTTTTTTTGAAAACTGTTTTTTTATATTTAATTAGAATATTTAAATGTTTATTATATGTACTTAGTTGTTATAGAATCGCTTTGGTATATCTGTAATGGTGTTATAAGTGTTATTTTAATAAATAAATAAATAAAATATTATACTAGCAAGAATTTTCAAATACTATTCATTATTAATACAGTACGAGAAGACGTCAAGAATGTCATCGGCGAATATTGAAACAATATCGTGGATGTTTTGATCTTTTCATAAAACATGCTATTATACCATTGTCATGAAGAAAATGTTTGTAATTCTTGCCACATGATAATACAGGGTACCTATTGTGAAGAGAATACCTTTTCCTTTCGTAGCGAAGATTTATTAATAAGTTTTTACAGATTTGGTATGGAAGTAACAAACGCTTTTTTTATCTACATGTAAAAAAAGTGTCTAACAGTCCACTTTGTGATTTGTTTTCTCCCAGAGCAGATAGACACTAGCAGTTCGATACTAAACTTTTTGCACCGTTCAAATAATTGCCTAAATTGAACAATTTTATTTTAAGATGGTTAGACCGTTTTATTAGAGAGGAAGGGACAATAGGGTGGCAAAAAAAAAAGCTTTGACATTAGGACTGGCTCAGTTAGTATGAATTTAATTGATTTTTAAGAAAATAACAACAAGTAAATTGCTTTATACCATTTGCAATGTTATTATAAAGATCAAATCGTTTTTTTTTTATTCTCACTCTTTAATTTTGTATCTTAAAATTGTTGACGCGCGAGAGAGATAGCCGCGTACTTTTAACTGCCCCTTATGTAAGTATTAGCTACAATTAATCGAGATTACAAGTTAATTAAAAAGTAATTAATATTGCAATAAAATACAATTCAAAGTGGGTACTTAAATTTGCAATCTGTAATCCAATGTAGCTAATTTGATTGTCAGTATAATTGTAAATAGTATAATGTAGAGCCGTGATATAATTCATTGGGTAATTATCGCAAGGCGCCGACTGAACTAACATTGCAGCGATCATGATCGTGGATAGTGTTTAAATAAACGATGGTAATCACTTGTGTAAACCCCGGCTGCTTATTTGAGTTACATAGAGCTCGAACATCTGACGACACTTTTTCTGAGATGTAAAATAAATGAAAAGAGTTTTAAAATGAGGTTAGGTTAAGAGAGTTTTTAGAATTTTTGTCTTTTTTTGTTTGTTTGTGCACGCACATCTCGTAAACAAACCACTGGACGAATTTAGATGCGGTTTTCACGAATATGCTTAGCTTTGACCAGATTGACGTACAGGCTGTGTTATTTTGCGAAAGGGCTGGATTAAGAGGAGGCAAATGGAGGTTGAAAGTTTGTATTGACAAATTCTGTACTAAGACTTTTCCGAAAAGGACAGACGGTAATGATAAAATTTGGTATACAGGTCGTTAGTAAAAAAAAAAAAGATTTTTTATTTTTTTAATGGTAAAGACGGATGGTATTATAGAGGCGAATGGGAGTTTGTTTTTTGTGTTGAAACTTTATAACTACGAAGTTGTAATTTGGCAAGAAAATTCCTTATGGTGTTGACGTCCGTTGAGAAATTATTTTGCGAAAGGGCAGAATCAAAGGGGGCAAATGGAGTTTGTAAGTCGTATATTTTTGATGTTAGGGAGATAAAATTTGGTATTCAGGTTGATAGTTTAAAGAAATTCTGTTATAAGATTTTTGCAAAAAGGACTGATTGAGGAGGTGAAATTGGAGTTTGAATGTTATGGTGAAAGTTATGCAAATACACAGCTGTAATTTGGCAAGTATATACATATATTCCTTATGGGGTATATAACGTCTACTAAGAAATTATTTTGCAAAAAAAAATAAGGGAGGAAAAATGGATTGCTAATTTAAATATGAAAATCTACGCGTAGGAAGTCGTGGACAACAGCTAGTAATATAATATGAATGTAAAATCTGTAATATAACTTTTTCATGTCATTGGCTACCAGCTACAATTGCAGGTACGTTAAAATAATCTAATAACAAAAGTGCGAAAAATGAAAAAGTGCTGAATTTACGATTTTCATTAGTTATATATTTTTTGTACTGCTGTAATAAAGCAAAAAAAAAAACATGTTTGAATTAAATTTATGTATTTACATGCAATTTGCAACCTAAGATTTGTCTGTAATAGTCGTTCGTTTATTAGGAAATAATTGAATAAAATATGTAGGTACGTTACACGGCAAGTCAGTTTCATCATTTCAGTGGCACCTGATTAAGCATGGGCATAATAATATACCTACAATCACATACATCGTATCGATAACATTGAGTGAAAAAATAAACAGTTAGCCTCCAACAAAACGGGAACAAAACAAACTGTAATTTCCAAAGACGTAACGAACCCCAATCAGACGATACCAAATTAAGCTCCCACGCATGTAAAGAACGTAAGAACAACATTGTTGAAGCGTATCTTTCATAACGAGTTTTGTTTTCACAACAAACAGAGTTGAGAAATAAGACTTACCTTTGTGCTGGTCTATTTTGGACACTGCCTTGTTACTTCGTACGGTACAGTCTGATTTCCGGCGAACGTCTCAGTCACAGGAAGCTGCCAGTCAAGGTATAAAATAAATCACAATTATGTTCTTCGTCGAGAGATTGTTTCCAAACTGTAAAGTCTTGTCTCGCTGTTATATATACAGCCTCGTATAGCCAAAAATGATTTAAGTGACGTTAACGACCAATAACATTGTTCACAAGAGTGTTTTAATGAAGTTAATTTTAAAAATCACTGAAAGTTTAATTCTATTCGTAATAAAGTTGGAATTTGTCCGTTGTGTCTCATAGTAACTATAGAAGTCTCTTTGCAAAAGTTGAAAACGGAAAAAACTTATTTTCACGATTCCGAATCGATGTTATTTACGCGGCGGGGTATCTCAAAGCGTCGCAGACACGTCTCTCCTCGACGCCGGACCACCGCTTACTGGCGCGCTTCCTTTCAGACACTGAAAATACAGCCGCATGGAATTCAGCCTCCTGGAGTTTTTATCAAACGCAGCCTTGGTGGGTCGACGAACTTTTGAGGGATGGAGGTCTCCGAATTCTACGATATAACTAAGTGTTATCGTCGCGCGGACGCAGAAGGGTATGGAAATACAATTATAGCTGGTTAATTATATTTAACTTTGAACTAGAAAACTGGCTGCCGACCAGAAGTGTTTGAAGACTTCTAGTTGTGAAACTCTAGTGTGAGGTTAGGTTGTGTAATTACAAAACCTTCCCGCGTAATTAAGATGATGGAGGTGCGAAGGCAATTAAGCATGAGTGACAAGATAACGAAGGGAAGGTAGTCATGAGGAAAATGCGTAGGAAAATTGTAGGACTTTTATCTAATTAGGGGTGTTCTGTAAAGTAAACAATTGTATGTAGATATGTGGGTAGACACATTTTTCATGGTGGTCAATATGGCGACCGGTAGGATTCGAACTTGCAACGATTCGAACTACCGGGGTTCGTTAGTAAATCATGGTAAAAATTCACTTGTATATAATTATCATCCAAACAACAACATTTGTACACATTTCACGAATACGTTAGCAGTAGTCAGTGATTTGCCTAAATACGTGATTACAGTTTATTAAAATTTAAAAATTAATTTAACGCCATAATTTTAAATTTTCCTGCGGTCTTACAATCGCGCGTGTTTTAACTCGTTAGTAAATAATATTTAAAAGTTTTTTTTAGTTCTTCCATATTATGGAAGAACTAAAAAAAAAAACATTAATGCAGCATCATCTGACCTATAAATTTGTGCTTTATCATGGGTCATGGTGCTCGAGCCAAAACGCGAGCAAACGGCTTTCTTCTCTCCTCTCTTTTATCAAATAAAACTTGATACACTTTTGCACAAACATCCTGTTTCTCTATTACAAAATGCTAAAAATTACGTTAGAGCGTTTGCCTCACGTATTTAACAAATTTCCCAAAATTTTCATAAATATAGCTTAGAAAATATATGTCTGTATATTATAAGATTCGCTATTTTGTCCTACACTCGCTTACCGATCATCAAAATTGTAGAAGACTTCTTAAAGACGTACAAACGTGAAATTTTGGAAATAATATTTAGTTATCGTACTACATTGTTACCGTTGTAAAATTATTATATTATGACCTTGACTACTTCTACAATTTTTTTATGTGTGCTTTGAATTAATATGGTTGCACTAGTTGGATGATGAAGCTATTCCAGTTGAATATAAAATACAATTTTCTGCTTCTATAGCTAGGGGTACGGGGGTGGAGGGGTGAAAGATCTGAGACAAAGTAGGCAGATAAATATCAATGACTTGGGTATTTATCTTAACGGACCTCTGTAAGTTATTTGCGTCTAAGGAGGCGCTTGTTTACTAACTTTGAAAACCGGGTCAAGGATTCCACTTTCTGCCTACTTACCTACCCAAAGGATTCGAGAAACTCGAGGATAACTCACCAAAGTTTTAATTGAAACCAGATAGGCTACATTATTTACCTATTCGCGACAAAATAATAACTAAAAATAACAGAAGACAAAACGGAAAAGTGCAATCTTTAAAATACGATGTGAATTATAATATTCTAGGTACATCGTATTAAAATTCAATAAAAGTTTAAAGTTCATTGCAGTAAAATAAAAACAAAAGATAAAAGCCAACTTTTTATTAAGAACACGGCGTTTTGATAACTTTTCTAATAACACGTTGGAAGTTTAAAATTTTAGTTTAACATAAGAACATACATTTTTATTTGAAACCACACATACTTAATTAATCGGGTCGTTAAAATCAAGAAACGCAGAAGTTTTTATGGAGTCAAATACTGAGATCATAATTGGCGAAAACGGGGGAACAAATTGAAAGAGAAAACCATTTGTCCTTGTAGATTTATGGGTGTGGGAAAACCTTCTCGAGTATAACACCTCATTTACCGAAAACGTAGTACATGCATAAAACATGGCCACGTCCCAACCGCGGGTTACTGCTCCAAAAATACCGCAGTTATGACAATCATTTAGAGACAGGACCCCCATAAAATATTGCGATAATTAACTACGAAAATTAAAATTATTAACACCATTATTTACACAAAATGGTCTCGGTTAATGACAAAAAAAAAATCAAGGCAGTTTGCTGGCCCTTAGCAAATTGCAGCTCCCTCTTTAGCTCCACTTCCTTATTTTTATTAAGATTGATCATTATTTCATCACACTTTGCAATATTAGGAAGATTCAATTTTGGAATTGAGAGGGAAATTCTCATTATATCACCATTATTGGTTAAATCAATTATACCATAATGATTACGTAACTATGTTAGAAAAGTTTTTTGTCTCTAAAGTAAATCAATATTATTTCTCAACAAGTAAGATAGAAACAGAGGTTACTTACTTGTGCTTGGGTTCTTTTTTTATGATGAAATGGGCTAGCGTTTGACCACAACTTACCTGATGGTAAGCGACGATGCGGTCTAAGATGGGGCACGCTTGCCCATGAGGTGCCTATTCACTCTTGTCTTGAAGAGACCCAGGTTGTACTTTATAGGGAACACCGAGGCAGGGAGCGCATTCCATTCCTGTGCAGTTCGAATTAAGAAGGAATTTTGAAAACTGCGTACGGACTTTACCAAAGTTCACGACGTAAAGATGGAATGACCGCCTCGTTGATCTATGGCGGAAAGTGGATGACGGGATCAGCCTGAACAGCTCTTGTGCACTCTTGTGTTCTTACTGCTTTCGAACGGGGAAACTGAAAGATTATTTACGTGATCAAAATGCTAGCCTGTGTTTTGGGCAGAAATTTAGCCTCGCAGTCCAGCGAGGCAACGCCAGCATTTTGGGCTTGTCTGAAATTAGAGATCTATTAAATTATCTATTGGCTTTTGTTGCTTATCTTCTAGGTAGTATAAATGATCTTCAATAGGTTTAGTTTTTAAGTTTTGTGTATGGTTTATAGGTACTCGTATGTGTTGATAGTTGAATTGTTATAGCTGTTACACTATGTTTTTAAATTTGACATAATAAAAGAAGTAGATAACATATACTTAGAATTATACTGAATATATGGTAAGTATTTTTAGCGGATCATATATAAATATTTATATTTATTACAATATTTCACAATCGGAAGACCTGAACCATGATGTACCAAACCTTACTTTAATTTTAAAAGACTTATATAGGTACTTTATATGTCACCATGTTGTATCTTATGATGATTTCACCGGGTAGGTGATGTCATCATAAATACATTACTCACGACAATTATGAAATAAACAAGATTTGTACGGATATCAGGCGTCGAGTTACCACCTTAAGCTAGTCTACGGTGAGTCGTGCTAATCGTTGAACTCTCGCTCTCCGTTCTCAACTTTCCCCGGTAAGGTGAAGCGCACACTACCTAATACGCGAGACGTGCTGTCAACTTCCACTTTGTGACCTCCAGCTTACCCACTGTCTCCATGAGTGACTCTGCAATCAGAAACAGAGGAAGTGACCATCTCTGAATCTACACGAATCTATCGACACCTCATAATATATCAGAATTGGTTGAAGCATTTAGGCTATAGATGGAAACAAACAGACATGCTAACTAGCGTTATTTTATATATTTATCGGGCTCATTGCGCATTATTTTATTTGAAGTAGGACCAATTTAATAAACCGCATTTGTCATCTGGTAATCTATTGTTTATTAGTCAAAGTAAATCTTTTTTTTTTCTTGTGGCATTATTACAATAAATATGTATTTTGAACTGAAAAAGTGGAGCGCACAAAAGTTCAAAGTCGCGAAAGTTTAAGCTACTTTCCCTTTTTACAAGCTTTTATTTAACTTGCCTTGTTATAGACAAATCTTGCAATTGAATTTTAAACCAGCTATCCCCAACCGATTGAGCTAAAATTTTGCATCTACACGTTATGTTTGGATGACAATGCATGGTTAGGTAGTGACGTCATTATAAATCCAATATGGTGGACTTCCAAAGATGGCGGACCAGTTATTTTTAACATGATATGGGTATCAAATAAAAGAGATTGCTGAGAATACGGATAGTAAAATGACTTCACACTGAATTTAATATGACGAACGCCTAAAACCAAGTTTAAAAAAAGTTTTTTATATTAAATTTGTGTGTACATTTTTATGCTGCCGAAACACAGAGACTAGACGTTCCATTGTTTTGCCGTCATAATTAAGAAAGAGGGGGCAAAATGCTTGGTGCGAATGAATGGTATTTCGATCACGCATCGGTGACGCTTAGCCGTTTGACTGGACGTCCGGTAATGAAATGCTGACGGGGGAACAAGTTCGTGAAGTTCCATTGCACACTCTCCGTAGAAAATCCTGTAAAACCGATAAGCTTGCGACTTTACGCCGATTTTTCAGGTTCTGAAGCTTCTTGTCAACCAACAACGGTTCTTCGCCAATGAGGTTTTATATAGAATCCTAAGCCTCAAGCTGGTATGAGGCTTCCTTTTGAATTTGCGTCGTCAGGCTAAAAATAATCGTTCTTTGTGTCATCTAAAATATGATACATCTCTATTAAATGAATTAGCAATCGCCAATCAGTCAATCTGCAAAACTAACTGTACTCGTATTCATTTCCTCTGCCAATATCAATATCTAAGTTCCGTTGACGTGCCAAGGTTTTCAATCATAGCTTCACGTGAGGACTGGCAGTAGACAAGTTACTTAATATTCGGGGAACGGAACGCGTGTACTGTCCTTATGTGAGAACATTCGGTTTTCGTACAGTTATTGCATAATCTTGTTGTCTACATAATCCTGGGGAGCTAACAAAAAGACTAATAGAATAAAACTATTACAAAACGACTTACGATCATTGTTGAGGTTATTTTTTTTATGATACAGAGTGACGAGACGAGCGAAGCCACTCGCTTGATGGCTCTTCACGCTTGCCCATAACAGCTCAACGCCACTCAGAATTTTGAACTTCAACATTTCAAATGACCAAAAGATATGAAAAAATCACACAGTTTTTGTATGATATAACTTTTTGGACTTATTTGGTTTCGTCACCAACTGATCACACGGGTTTTATAACGTGTGTTGTTGGCTCAATACATTTATTATTGCGTCAACTAGGCACACAAAGATTTTTGCGTTTGCGTTTAAAAATACTTTTAACGTATATATCACAGCTTGTGCTAGATACTAAAGAAGTATTTACTGTCTTATTCTAAAAAGCATATGAGTCATTTCTTAAGGCTCGGTTGCAAATTTTTCATGCTTTTTGACCATCTATAAATATTTTTTATTTAGTATGATTATTCAAATAGAATATCATTATACTATTACACCTTTAAGAATAGATATGTAAATTAGTTTTTTTTTTTTATTGAAGATGATACTAAAATATAGCAAACGTGTACCTATTGCTAAGAGTGAAAGTATTGTTAAAAATTATGAAAAAAATGAAATAAGGAACAGAATCTAAACAAAAAATTCTCACTTCAGTGAACAGAATGATTGTTTTTTGTTTCTTACTTTTCGAATAATGATTATAAACGGGATAAGAACCGTCAAATTTTTGCTCCACAAAATTCGACTCTACCGTATGATAGGTACCACTGAAGTGAGAATTTTTTCGTTTAGATTTCTCTTTTCTGTGATAGGTACAGTATAGGTACTCCTATAATGATCGATTGCGGTAACAAACGTGCAGGCATCTCACTGCACCAGGCTTTTAGGACCCTTTAAATTTTTTAACGAAAAAAGCAACTGAAACTGGCATTTTGGAATTCTGATTCTATCACGTAGAAAAATCTATTAAAAAACAATTTATGTAGTAAAAAAAATCTCGATTTTGACTTTTAGTTAAAGTGTATTAAGGCTTTTTTGTTTGCTTTGTTTGATATACTTACCTTTACACTTAAATAAAATAAATGATACTACCTAAAATATTCTAAACGTTCTTGTGTGAATTCTCCTATATTAATTACTATGACACTAATTTATGAACACATTTATGCAATTCTTGTAAATATCTACATAGCATTCTTCTATATACGTAGAGTAAGCTCTCGAACTGGTGCCTCAAAAATTTCATTAACTTCAATAGTTTTTAAACAAGAGAGCAAGTTCATTATATTATTATTAGAGAATAATAGGAATAATATTATTAGAGCGCCTTTCAATTTGACAATAGCAATAATTTTGTTCGAACGCTTTCTAATTTTAAAGTTGGCTTTTTAAATCGAGAATTATACTTAGTCAAATTAAACGAGTAATTATGTTTCAAACATAATTACTTATTTTGTAAAGTACTTTTTTTGTAAGTTATGATAATAAGTAAAACATGGTTATTGAAATTCACACTGAAATGGTTTTTAATCTTGAGTAATGTGATGATGTACTATACCCAATCAGTTGGATTACCAATGTTACCATAATATCAAAAACATTCTATTAATAACCTTAAATTATGCTTTGTCTCGCTTTCTCGGCTAATGAGAGAGCAAGAAAAAATTCAATGTAAGGTTATTATAAGAATGTTTTTGAGATTATGGGTTCATTATGTTATACCCATAGACCAAATTTTTTTAAAACACTGTTTTAAACTATCACGGTTGTTCACTAAAGTTATATGATTATTTACGGGATATTTACCGTGGTAAGGTTGTGGAAGGAGCTCCCGATATTTCGGCGCAGTTACATGCACCATGTTCACGGGAAGACAAATAAACAAATAGACTATTTTTTTTTTATCTATGGTCATACCAACCTTAAACACGCTACCTAAGATCTGTATATGATCTGTATATGTAATTAAATTATTTTGTATTTAGTATTGTATGTGCGAGCGAGAGAACTGAGGATGGGACGAGCTTCCATGCCTACTAAACGGCAAGCTCTTGCAACGTTATTCATAGTAGATACACTTCGTGGCCTAGTTCAAATGGTTAATGTATTGTTTTTACATATTATTGTACCATTGCGTTATGTCATCTGTCTAGACAATTAAGTACAAATTAATAAATCATTTAGAATACTCCCATCATGTGAAACTAATTATTTTGATCACGGAAACCACATGGGAACTTTACATTGCGTGTAGTTATTTAGTTATTAAAAGTAGGGAAGTGGAAACGTTTCCATAGTTTAGCTTAGCTTCTCCTAGTTCGTAGCTTAGCTGCGTAGCATATCTCTAGTGGAAAGGTCTTAATAATAAAAACAGTTCAAAAATAGTTTTGAATACTACTATCTATAGTTACAATAATGAAACGTTTCAATTATTTTTTATTGTTATAAATTACGTGACCAAGTGTTTCTTAATAAAATAAATAAATATCTGGGACATTTTTGCACACACGGTTATCTAACCCCAAACTAAACAAAGCTGCCACAGAGACTGATATACGTACATATATACGAGTATATATATATATTTTTTAAAATATATATACTTAAATAGATATTAACACTCAGACATAGAACAAACATAAATGTTCATCACATAAATATTTGCACAAGGTGGGAATCGAACCCACGCCCCCAAGCGCAGAAAGTAGGTTCACTACCAACTGAGCCACCGGGGCAGAAATGATCGGGCGGATGAAATCTATCCATCGATGGCCAAATTGGATAAAATCTTAAACTTTGACAAAGATTTATTATTGCTCTAGTCATCCTGGAGTTCTAAAAAGTCTTCTGTGGTTCAGAATGCTTCATCCGAAGTTCCCTAACATTGGGAACAGTCATAATAACGATGGATGCATCCGGCAGCTTTCGTGAAGGAACAATTATATTTTGTAAAATATATGAAAATTGTTTGTCCACCTTGTACGACATGACAAAGTAATGAAAACCATCATAGAGCGAAAGGTAGAAGGAAAGAGAGGATCGGGAAGACCAAGAAGACTATTCGTAGACCAAATAAAAGAGAAGGCAAATGTACAGGGTATGTCGTACAGGGAGGTGAAAACGCTGGCAGAAGACCTTCAAGCCTGGAAATTACTCCACCGACAAGAGCTACGCTCTTAAATGTTGAATAAATGAATTCGAAAATTAATTTATGCAGCCATTGCTTTTAACGTAAAAAAAAACCAATTTGAATATAAATACGGAAAAAAAACTATTTCTGTCCATTTCCAGTCAAATTTTCATTTCTCCTCTAAATGTCAAAGTTTTCAAGAAATCCCATAACCTCTGGCATGGAATCAAATATTACAAGTACTTCTGGAGGAATCTCAGTTCAGATCTATTCCTGCCTTAGTCTATTTCGGATAGGTGAAAGTAATTACGGAGAGTTTCCAGGAAAAACAAATGAAGCCTTCACGTTTGCCTCAATTTCACTATGGAATTCCTTAATGAAGTACATAATTAAAACACTGTTACTAACGTGGTTGTTAATATTTTTAAGGGCTTTGTCTTAATACATGTACCTATTATATTTTACGTTTGTTAACAAGAATTTTGTCATAATTATATCATAAAATTTACATTTATAATGTCTCATAATGTATACGTGGTGAAAAAAATGCATTCAGAAATACTTTGTGTTCATGACAAGTTTTTATTCTTTTACTAGTAAAAATACTATTGAAAATAATTGTAGATTAATCTTCAACTCTCTACCCTTCCACTAATAAGTAACTATATACGTAGTGAACAAACAAACGTTCATACGTTCCTATGTTGATTCAACATTAGTATTTATTACCTACAGGAAACACAGTCTCCATATTTGAGCACTAGGTTTGTCTCTCTTGGCTTATCTGAATACCAAGTCAGAGGACCACTTAGAATTTAAATTAAGTTTGAACTAGACGTATAGTTCAAGCAATATCAAGCACAATTTCAAATGATGTGTATAATAAAATTATATAATACTATTCCTAAAGTGATCAGGGATATGCCAATTAAAAATTTAGTCATAATTTACATAAATGTTTTATTGCCAAATGTTTTTATAATATGAATAAAATCTAAAAATTAAAGACAATTTTCCCTTTATGATATAAATTTAATTATCTTTATGGCACAACGAATAAATAGTAGATTGCAAAAATTTCAGAGATAATGTAGATGTACACAATATGTGGATTTAATATTGTATGACGTACTTGTGAAGTCCGAACGTGAGGAACTTTAGTTTGTAAGATCTTTCGGTAACATCATATATGGACCACGATTGGTAAAATAAAAATAAAACATTTTATTTTATTTTATTTTATTTTATTTTATTTTATTTTGAACAACTTACCTTTAAAGTTGAGTAATCCAACAGGTGATTATTAAGTTTTCAACGTGAATAATGAAGCTATTTACCTTAAATTTGCATGATCCCTAAATATTTATTGTGACTTGTGTTTGTCGACGAAGTTTCTTGAAAGTTTATCATAACGACCTTAATAAAACTAGACCATGGATTGGAATTTCAGCCTAAGCAAATAAAAAATTTGCTGTATCGCTTGTGGCGTAGCTCAACTAGGTGATGATATCGAAAACCTTTTAGCTCAGTATACCCTTTCCTTATAACCCTGTATATTCGTACGTGCAACCGATGTACGCGACCAATATCAGCGTAGGAGGACGATTTTATTCTACTAAATAGTGATTCAAGTAAACTTTTTAAATACGAGTCTATTTACACAAATGAAACAAAGGGCTTTTCCAAATCTAAGTTTTAAGACACTTATGTATGCAAAACAACATAATTTTCTTTTCCAACTTTGTTACTAACTTGCATTGCTAAATGACTGAAATGTTTAAGAATGAAAAATATGAAGTCCTTACTACGAGGTTTGTTATTGTTGGTTCTAAATATCGATGTAGTATTATGATGAGCTTAAGTTTTTTAAAGTTTTTATAAAACATATATTAATTTTAAGCAATTTTTTATGAGTAAGCTAGCCGAGTCGACTAGTTTCACCCGCGTTAAGTCTGGGATAAAAGTAGTTAGACTGCCCCGGTGGCTCAATTGGTAGTGAACCTAACTTCTGTGCTTGGGGGCGTGGGTTCGATTCCCATCTAGGACAAACATTTGTGTGATGAACATTTGTGTTTGTTCTATGTCTGGGTGTTAATATCTATTTAAGTATGTATTTAAAAATATATATGTACGTATATCAGTCTCTGGCAGCCATATTACAAGCTTTGCTTAGTTTGGGGTCAGATGACCGTGTGTGCAAAAATGTCCCAGATATTTATTTATTTATAGTTACTCTTTATAACGTGAGCTATCTGCCAGTGAAAGATGTATACAATGCAACTCTCTTGAAGCAACATCTTTGATAGCGACAGCAACCTTCTTTGACTTAATGTAATTTTTTTTTCTATCATCTAATATTGACTCGATGTATACACTACATTTCTTGTTCTCGTTTCTTAAGGGAAACTATTAAAACACCAAAAAAATCTGTCGATCCGTTCACTGCGAAACTTCACAGGATCACTCGCAGGGCTAATTTGAAGATTTCCTAAAAAATTCATCGAAATCGGTCCAGCCGTTTCGGAGTCCAAAGGTACCATACATACACACACATCACCTTATAGATAGACAAGAACCGGTAAGCCAAGGAAATTTAGGGCTATGTGGAATACGATTGGAGGAGCTACCGTCTATGAAAGAACGTATCATCATCATCAGCCAGAAGTCGTCCACTTCTGAACATAGGCATATGAAAGAGCTGATGAAGGGCAAAGTCTTCTTCTATGTACCTTCACAAAATTGATATAATATCTTCACAAGTTATTTTTCCGTTTTTACCATGCCGTAGGTGGCAAATAAGCTAACGGGCCGCTTGATGGTAATCGATCACCGGCGCCTATGAATATCTGTAACACCATCACAGATACGTCACCGACTTAACGTGCAAGACTCGAACAGGCTTTTTGAAGAAACCCACGTTATAGTTACCCATGCGTTGTGGGCTTTCCTTGGATACGTACCAAACGCTTCGATTCTATATACGTTTCTCATCCGTACGGCCAAGGATTGGAACAACCTGCCGGCTTCCTTGTTTCCTGAGAGATATAATCTAGGCCTTGTCAAGGCCAGAGTGAATAGGTATCTTCTAAGTCTGCGTGCTTCATCTTCGACCACATCGTCGCTTACCAACAGGCGAGTTCGCGATAAAAAAATGCCGCAGGAGGGAGTGCATTCCAAATATTTCAAATGTGAGGCATAAAAACATGCAGTGTGTGATTTCTACAGATCTACAGATATTTCCACAGATTTCGTATCGGTGGAAAAAGTCACCCGGTATTATGCCTAGCAGTGATATGTTTTATCATTACTAGTGGCTAAATTCGATCGTAGAAGCTTTGCATAGTTAGTTATTTTGACTAATTTCTTAAGTTAGATATCAGACGGTCTATCACAGAAACTTTATAACTATTAAATCAAAGAACGTCGAGACAAACCTAATTACCTACACAGCTTCAATTTAACTTGGCCCTGCCCACTGCTCCGCTCGTATATTTTGAGCTACAATACTAATTATAGGAATCGCCAACATTTGTGGACCGCCAGTCAATGCCCTGTCTGCTGAAACAATACCATTTTATCTGAAAGAAAATGAATGTTAATGTTGATTCTCTCACATTGTTTACTTTTGTGCTATATAAACCAATCCTACAGGTTTTGTTTGATTGAAGCTTTCATCGGAGTATTTTTAATTAGCGAGGTTGATTAAAATATAAATAATAAAACCGCAAAAATGTAGAGCAAATTTCTGGCCACGGCTGCTGTTATGAACCGAGTTTTTTATTTGCTACAGTTTCAGCGTCCTTGCATTTTATGTTTTTGAAAAAAACTACTTAGATTACTATTTAAATGTTATAGACAATTAAAAAAACCGGCAGGGTTCGTACCTGTACCATCGACCGCTGCAGATGGCGTCTCTAGCGCTTAAATTGGTTGCAAAGATAGCGCAAGAATCTGGAGACCGACAGGAAGGCGACGGCCGTAGCTTAGTGGATAGAGCGCTCGCGCTAGAGGGCCGTAAACCCGATGGCGCAGATTCGAATCCCACCAGTCGTAAAATTTACGGATTGTCTATAACAATGAAATAGTAAATCCGATTTCTGATTTCAAATCCTCATTTGTGATACAAAACTTCAAATTTAAACAAAATTACCTTGTTTTTATTACGTTACTATTTCCTAAAAATAGGTACGTACAAGGGTTTCGATAGCTGACCTAGATAGACAAAGCTACAACTCGCTTAAAAATAAAGCGATACCTACCTGACTACGCTGACCTGATATTAATCACGCCTTACCTGGAATAGGAACTGGATCTCAAACGATGCCATCAGAAAAAAAACACTTATGTAAAGCTGCGGTAGTAACACGGGGAACGAAGGACCACACCACTAAGGTGCTTGGTGACAGATTTTCCACTTGAGACTGGTAGCTATATATCCCGTTCATTAGAAATTGCCCTACCACCATGCTATAGTTTCCTCAAGATGCGTTCTTTTAACGGCAGATCAATCACATACTTGGGATTTATCCCACTTCCTGTGATTCGGAATTTGACGCCCACCACTAAGTTATCATCGTTAACAAACTTGTTTATAAATTAGAGTTCCAGTTTCACCGGCGGTACTGTGAAATGGAGCAGATTTGATCCTGTTAAAATTGTGGTAAAAAAATAATTGGATAACAAGGATATAATACTGACAAAATTGTTCCCATTTCGAGAAGTTCTCACGAGTTATAAATAACCGTGACATCTGTCGGCTACTTTGCACCGTCATATCTATAGGAGTATAAGGAAACAAGATGTACTGAAAGAAAACACAACTTTGCTCTTTTCATGTAAACAAAAGTTTGCTTTTCTCAATGTTGAGACAGGTTCTTGGGAAAGAAGATTATAAACGTCACTGTGACACTCAGGTTTTTATTATAATACATATATTTAGTAGGCTTGAAATAATTAACGGTAAGGATGGGTATAGATATTAACTGTATTAAAAACTACCTATTCTTTGATGTCATAAAACAATTTGGCATTGAAGAATAGGTAGTACAAAAGATTAAGCTCTAACTTTGTAGACATCAGTTAAATAATGGTTATAAATACAGGATACCTGTAACACCAGGGGGTTGCATCACAGATACGGGGTTTAACAGCCTTCATTAGGTTTAGTACCATCGATTTAGTAATTACTAAATAGATGTTTAGTATCACGGTTTTGTGTAACCCTGTATTTATTACCATTATTTAACTGATGTCTTCAAATTTAGAGCTTAATTTTTTTTGCTACCCTTTAGCTTGTTTAGAATGGTCACCTATGGCATTAAAAATCAGTCTGAACAACTGTCCATCATCATCATTATCGGTCTATAATTTTCCCAATTCTGGGACACAGGCTTCTCTCAGTGAGAGTGGCTGGGCCCTAATCCACTACGCTGGCCAAGTGCATGTTGGTAAATATCATAGTCATGGTTTTTATTATAAGACCGAAAAACAGAAAAACTACAAACCAAGAAGTATTAGATACGGTAGGAGAGAAAAGAACTCTACTAGTGAGTATAGAGACTAGAAGAGGGAAGATGTTTGACCACCTTGTACGACATGACAAATTAATGAAAACCATCATAGAGGGAAAGGTAGAAGGAAAGAGAGGACCGGGAAGATCAAGAAGAGTATTCGTAGACCAAATAAAAGAAGGGCAAATGTCATGTCGTACAGGGAAGTGAAAACGCTTGCCAAGCCGTCAAGCCTGGAAGTTAGTCCACCGACAAGAGCTACGCTCTTAAATGTTGAATGAATGAATGATTTTTACTAAAACCATAGACCTAAAAAAACATCCTAAATCTATGATTAAAACGTTCCCCATCACAGATATACACAACATAGGTAGTAGATCTGTGTTCCCGATGAACGCAGTTGTCACTCACGTTGTCCAGAGGTCTGACAGTTCAGCATGTCTATTCTGCAAGCTAAGTGAACGCGTAAGTGAAGTGATAAGCTAAGTGAATGTTATTTTTTCTTGCCTGTTTCTGCAGATAAATGTCAAAACATCGAATTATAAGGGTAAGGGACTACAGTCAAGGGTGAACTCTCGACATTTTGACATTTCTCTATGGTAATCAACAAGAAAAATATACGTTCACTTAGCTTGCAGAATAGACCGGCTGCGCCGACCGGGCTTGATATTTTATTAATTTGATGACAGGATCCCTAGTAAACGGCAAACAACCAGATAGAAGCTGCGTCAACACAAATAATGTAAAATACACGCGATAAAATCCAATAAAATTGTTTAATTTCAATATTTAATAACCGCGAAATCCTATGAAATCATCATTATTGTGGTTTGGAGAATACTTAGTAAATACGAAGCTGCCTTCAATTTAAAAATTGGGTTTATCATTAATCCGGTATAACACCGTTTCAGTTAATGACAATCACCGTAAGTTCATTGTTCAACTTACCAAATCGTTTTGCGTGGGACGAGCTACCACTTAAAGGTAACACAATTTAAGGATCCAGGAAGTAAAGTAGGTTTGACCGAATTAGAAGGAAATGGATAACGCACTTTTTAAAGGCCCTGAGCGCCGAAGGTCGGTTTACACGTTAATTTGTAGGTCCTATAGTTGTTTGTTTTATAACAACAACAGCCTACCTATGACAGAGGCCTTTAGGTGGCCTAAAAACTCTGACAATAGGCCTGAACTCTCAGTCTACACGAGCTTATTTTTAACCCATGGAGCTGAACATAGTAGCAAAGCGACACAAGCACGAAAATAAATTTAGATTTAGAAGGAAAAAAAACCGACAAGCAGAGGGGTGTCATAAGTTTAACGTATGTATATGTGTATCTGTCTGTGTCATTGTAGCTCCCAAACGACTGAACCAATTATGATTTAGTTTTTTTTTTAAAGATGACGATGGCAATGATGCGAAAATAAAGCCGTTTCATCATTATCAGCTCTTATATCAGAAGTAATGATCTTATATGTATTTATAATTCTTATATGTATAATATTAATATTATAATTTGTGTAATAATATGTAGTAAAGTCATCTTATATAGTTATGTATTGATATTGGTATAATTTAAGTTTGTATAATAATTATGTAGTAAAATAATTTATTTATATAATTGTGTATAGATATAGGTTTTATTTAAGTTGGATTGATTTTTGATGTATCTGGTTAAGTATCTATTTCTTGTAAAAGTTTTGTTCTTTATTTTATTTTCTTTAGTTGACCAGTTTTTTGTTTCTTAAATTATAAGTTTTTTTTTCATGCACGCCTACATACCATTTGTTCAACCCGGTGGATGACTGGTAGAAAATGTTTAGCATTAAGTCCTCCATTTGTGCATTTTACTTAGTTTGTAAGTGTGCAATAAAGTATTAAATAAATAAATAAATAAGTAAAGAAAATACTTTTAATTTTCTTCTAGGCTGTTACCACAAAGAATATTAAAAAGTTGAGCTCTAATATAAAAAAAAAAAACAATAACTTACCTACGTTACGTATCACACTCAGTTTTTGATTCTCAAGATTAATCGCTGAAACGTTTTTGATTATAAAACTAAGCGAATAATGTAACAAAGTGTTTTATAAATCGGTTAATGACATCATTCCTGGAAAGTTGCGTACCTACTTTATTTATATTAAAAGAGCAGGGAACGTGCTGCTGTCCGCCTGATGGTGAGCGGTAACCACCGCCGTTTGGACGGATATCAGAGACGCATTATTAGCGGTGTTCTCGATGTTTTGTCAGTTCTGAGAGAAACTCTCTTTTTGAAACGTTTCAAATAGAGAGTTTCTCTCCGGACGTCCACCCCTTGCAGGTCTGCGGATGAAAGGAGTGGAAAAAATGGGTGGGTCGGGACTTTAAGCTTGCAAGATGTAGATGCTTGTGATGTGTTGGTTAACCTTTTAACAGTGTCGAGTCGAGATGTGCGGTTTTGGAATTCCGACGCAAATATGAGTTCAAAAAGCTCTTCAGATCATTCTCCGAAAAACTAGCGGGAGAAAATGCGAAGGAAACCCTCGTTTCTTTGGACTGTACGATGTTTGAACAGGAATAACGGCAGGTCATTACTTTTCTGCAATGATGGACATCTTACGTCTCTTTTGCCTTAGTCCAATTTTAAGGCGTATTAACGCTCCCTAAAAAATAAGAACAAAATGTTTTTTTTATGGACCCGTCGATAAAATATATCTACAATCTAAATGTTCCGGTAGAATAATCCTAACAAATGTTAGCCGAAACGAGATATATGAAACAAGTATTTGGCGCTGCGTAAAATAGTGAGCTTTCCCGAGGATTACTTTTTTGGGGAAGTGGGTAAATAAATATAAAAGACCCTGTTGTGATTTATTGTTAATGTCCTTTTTAAAGTTTCTGAACATATTTTATACCCCGACGCAAAAATAGGGGTGTTCTAAGTTTAACGTGTGTATCTGTGTGTCTGTTTTTTGTTGTTGTAAAAAGTGCGGCAAAAAAGTGTGCAGTCCGCTTGATGGCAAACCGCCGCCGTCTATGGACACCTGCAACACAAGCGGTGTTGACGGTTCTTTGTTAAGGTAATCGTCTTTCAAATATTTTTGAGGTTTTCGGCCTGTCCATTGCCATATTGATGATTATAGGGAGATACATTATCACCAAACAACTAAATAGGTACAGTCTACACATAGACGTAACAATCATAATTATCTATACGATAATTTTCTATAACATGCCTCAAGCTCATTGTGAAATTCAGTAGTATCGCATTGTTAGATCTGAGTTCGATTGAAATTAAACCAGTAATAGAGAGTAAAACACGATTTTCTGTTCCAGGAATCGTAAAACATACAAACGATTGCATCAAGTATTGGAGTCGACAGTCAAATCGATTATTTGATATAATTTACTCGTTTGTTTCACCAAACAGTGTACCGGAACGGTAGCCATTTGATCTCGTGTTTATAAACGTTGAAACCGATAGTTATTGACGGAACTAATAATTTACTGAAATATTCGATTCGAATTCATATTTATAAATTCAAGGATGTATGCTTATAGCTTCACTTACTAGGCAAGGTTATCAGTTTTGGCATAAAATATCAAATACAAATTTTTGACTTTTTCCACAGAAGAGAATAGAATCCGTTACGTGATTTACAAAGCGTATAAGGCCATTTGTCAAATAGTATGTAGCCTTTAGAGCCTTTTACAGGTCCTTAGTACATTAAAATAGTGTACAACCTGCAATTTGCCGTCCTGTCAAAAATGTGTCTGTTTCGTTCTGATAACAAAAAAATGGCATATGAGTGACATGTTTGATTCAGTTATGCTAAATTAGAACTACTTCTATGCTTTAGCTTTTTTATTTATTAGGCTTTTTCCTTCCTATTCGCAAGCTTGATAACAGTTTTAAAATGTCACGCAATTCGCGTGCCACTTCTTCTCAGTGAAGTTGACAGATAATTAAAAACATGAATCAGTAGTTTAGTCTTAGCAAAAAATAATGGAAGGCTACAGTTTACCCTATAGCACTTAACCTGGGGGGGTTAAGTGGACGACCAAGGGGGGGGGGGGGATTGGTCGTCCATTTGATCATCACGTTTGGAGTTGTGTGCTGCTCAATATTAAAGTGTGCATAGGTTTCGGTACCAGTTCGAGTTTAAGGCTAATCCAAACTAATAATATGATCAAAGTATATTAAGTATTGGAACTGATCTAAAAAAAAAAAAAAATTCAATAAGGCTGCCTTTGCGATGCTAAATTGAAACGAAGCAGACTACGCAGTACGCTAAACTTTACTGTCGTTGGAACAAGTGCCTTTAGTATTGGAAACTCATTAGAAACGTTGGCACGGAAACTGTATCGAAGTCGTGGATTATGTTTCCAAGTAGGTGATTTGAACAACTTTAGATTTCTCTCGTTATGAGTATATACGCTTAAGTTACTTTGAAAAGTATTGCGTATCGCCCTTACAAAATAGTTTTGTAAGCTGCTACTAGAATAATTGACACAGCTTTGGTACACTTACGGCAATTTTCTCTAAAACCTTTATCATCATCTTATCATGTTCCCACTGCTGGGACACAGGCCTTCTCTCAGAGAGAGAAGATGAACTCTAATCCACCATGCTCCCCAGTGGATGTTGGTAAGTGTCATATGTCCTTTGAACTTTTTGACGTTCTTGAATATACCGGGTTCCTCACGATGTTTTGCTTCACAGTTTTTGAGCGATGGAAGCGATGGAAGCGAAGCTGCACTTTATTTATTTAGGTACTTACGTACTAAACAAGTAATTCGTGCAAAGTTGAGGATCGAACTGGATGCCGTCAGATTGTAAAACGTACATGATACTGCTCGTCCACCATCACAACAAACTTAGAGAAAATTTGTTATACTTAAAGAAAAACGTTGACAAACTTAATACATTTTTTTATACCTATTTTAGCTTCTTTCTTCTTTATCTTGTATTTGTTATAACGTCACCAACCCAATTACAATCTTCAAACCTACACGAATTCATCAATATCTCATTTATCAAAATTGAATAAAGCGTTTAAAGGTTGTACTGTGAGAAGTTGAGAACATACAAAAAACTGCACTCGTTTACTAATACATCTCTTACTCTTTTTGGATTTGCGTCGTTTGGTGAAAATAAATGAATCACTAGATAAGATGAGAAATGCGTGCAAAAACTAGAGTAACAAAACAACCAAACCAAAATAACCAAGTAAGTAAAATGTATTTATTACCACAAGAAAAATATACATATTTGGAATCATAACAAACTAAAACAAAACTAATAAAGAAGTTGGGAAAGGGTTGGATATTTATAAAATTACATTCACAGCACAATTTCGAATGTACAAGAATTTCCGTAAATAGAACACTGTTTCTCAAATGGGGAGAATCACAGTCGGAATCTGGAAAGGATCTTAATCAATCAACTGAAGCAAAGCGGTCATGTCCTTTGGTTTATGTCTCATGCATGTCCATTTGATGGGCTGGAATCCTGGAATACATAGCAGTTTATCCGGAAAATAAGTAGGTCGATGACCGGGGGTTTAATTCAATTATTGATTGGGACAATCTTTCGTCTAAAAACCCTTTGTTAGACCCTGCGATTATTTTTTGGGTTATAACTTTAAGTTTAATAGATAACCAAAGTTACAAGTAATAAGATACTTAGATGATTCTTGAATCAATTTCAACGGGAACATCTATGAATGTTTCAGATTGTCAAATGATAGCGACGAATGCCTCCGCCACAATATATCTGTATACTAAAAAATTAAATTAAATAATAACCCAAAAAAAAACATGACCTTCTAAACGAATCTCGTAATAGGATAGCGTCAAATGTAAAACTGTTAATACTGTTATAGTAAAAAAAAAAACATTCTGAGTACAATGCTCACCACAATGTGGGCATTGTCATCTACCTTATAGCAATAGTGTGTAAAATTGCAAGACATACAACTATGATAAGCTGCTGGTCAATGTCTCCGACCTATGTCGGAGGAGTAAAAGCAGATCATATAAAATATATCTGGATAACCATTAACTTTCGCTAAACTATCGCTTAAACTATAACATAGACATGTCCTTAAAGAAATCAACATTTAGCACCATCACCCTGTTCTTAAACCATAATATTTTTCATAGCTTGATTTATTGTGAAAAGTCGCATCGTTTCGTTTGAAAGTTCGATAACTCAATCATTGTGGAATAGAGCTTCCCAAATCGAACGTTAAGAATAAAGTAAACTGTGGCTGCGAAAGGGCAGAGGGTTCGCCTTTGCAAATATTTGGCTCTGTCATCTCGTTATAAGGCGTCAACCTCGTTCGAGATCCGATAGCTTTGTCAAAGAACGTAGCAGCAGCTACTTGCTTTAAAATGCTTTTGCCTTTGCTATTTTTGTAAACGAGTATAAACAGTAGGACTTCTCAAGTTTCTACATAAAAATTCTGCATATTAGGAGTGGAAAAACTGGAGACAATACTTTTCTTATGAATGCCGCTATTTGCATCTTATTTAGCCATATTATTAATTTTGAAGCACGTCTTGGATAGGTCTAGTGATTGCAGTTTTCTGGATCCATTTTATTCAAATCGCACTTTCATTATTAAAAAATGTGATAAAATACCTAGTGAAAGATAATTTTAATTATAAAGATCATTCTAACTACGAAAAATGCAAAAAAATAATCTTGCCATGTAATTCTGTACTAATTACTGAAGTAATCAATATATATGCTTATGATATGAGTGCCTACGTGGATTGAATCCTCAAAACAGGCATTACTATCAGGCTTTTCACTTTCCTACTGCTTTATTTGACTGTAATTTTACAGCTTTTGTGGATCATTCGGGCACTTTTGTGGCTTTCCCAGCGGAAGTTCACTGTTGATGTTTTTGACACGTTTTTGGGGAAGCCTCTAAATATTCATGATTCTAATTTGAACGACATCGTTTTTTCTGGTCGCGTCCGCGGACCGCTTGATTGTTTAATTTCGAACAAAAATAAAAATCTGATTATCCGGAACGAAATGGAAAATTGAATTCTAAAGCGATTAAATTTTTTGGACAAATTTTGTATTTATGTCGTAATTGTTTTTTGGATTCAGTATTTTTCTAAAAGACGAGAACGTGACATGATTTTCATTTTATCAAAATTATTTTGCAACATGCTTAACAAAACGAGTAATGGTAATCTTGGTCTATGTAAATATAAATTGTGTACGAGTAATGGTTATTACTCGGTCACATATTTTTTTGTGTTCTGTGTGTTTTATGTATAGTTTCCAAAGTATTTTACGTGTGCATAATAAATAAAAGTGGAAAGTTCCAAAGTAGTACGGAACCTATTAACAAAAAAGGAAAACAAAGGATTTTCATGAAAAGGGATTTTCTCAAAAAGTGCGAGGCAATTGACCTTTTCATTGTTTGTTTGATTCCTTTGCAATCTGTATCTTTGCATAAGGTTTTTCTAGTCTATTTGTTACGAGCTTTGCCAATATAGCATGTTTTTGAAATCGGAGATGGTTTTGCTATAGAGAAAAAATACACCTACGCAACAATTCACGTCTGTTTCAGCACGTTTGTTATTATTTGTCGATTAAATATTATTTGTTTGGTTGAAACGTATATTGGTGGTGCATTTTTATGCAGTCTCCATCTTTTCATACCTACGTGTAATTTTATTACTGTCTGAAATAAGAACTCATTTTACACTTACTTCATATTATTTTTTTACTGTGGGCGGGTTGTTTATGGACCACATGTTTTGTGGTAATTATCCTTTGTTGAAACATAATTTCTATACAGCTTGTTTCGCAGGAACGGTATAATATTCTAATGTTGTACAATATGAATGGAAGTGCCAAATCACTGCTCTGATTGATTACTTCTGGGGAACTCAAAACATTACGGCCTACATGGGGATGAGGATCGAAATAATGACTAGGGAGTATATTTTAGTAAAGCGTTTTCTGATATTTTGTAAATGTTGCTATTTGGAACGAGTGCCTGGCATTGAATCTAAAGCAAGTTGAGGATTCTAAGATTGAAACGAGTCAAAAGTAAAATCCGTAGAATTTGTAAAGTCTAACTTTTATGGTACTAGCTGAGCCCCACGGTTTCATCCGCATTATATACCTCCTTGAAGCAACCGCCTTGGTAGCGACAGTAACCTTCTTTGACTTTGTAATAATGTCAATGTACCTATGTAGAATTCAATTCATGCCGTTTCATACAAAAAGTTTGGGAAAATTAATTATCTTCATATATACTTTTTCCCACCTAGGTATTCTGCTATTCATTCTATTGCATTCGGGGCTTCTGCTGCGCCAATTTTGTGTTTGCTTGTACAAAAACTTTAGTTCTGTTGAGGTAAGGTTGAGCACAAGACAAACTTAGGATGGTTTTTCTCGTAGAACGCATGCGGGCGCAACGTGTTCCGGCTTGAAGGGCAATGTTTCCAGCGAAATTACAGGGCACACAGAGATTTGACATCTTATTTATATCTCGGGGTGACGAGCGCAGTGTATTGCCATCCAGGGTTTTGAACTGTTGAAGTTCAAAATTCTGAGTAGCGTTGAGCTGTTATGGGCAAGCGTGAAGAGCCATCAGGCGAGCGACTTCCTCGTCTCGACACCCAGTATAATAAAAAAAAAAAAAAACGACTGACTTCGATTAAAAAAATTTGTTGCAGATATGAAAGCTCCGCTATACAAAATATATTATATTTAGTTGCGACGCGGATGATTGTTTAAAAATCAAAGAACAATAAAAAGAAAGGGCTATTGTCTAAAAGGCTGTTTCAAATTAACCTCTAGCGTTAGGAACGGTTTATGCGAATTTTATAGTTCATAGCCACGATTTGCATTTTATGGCTGACATTTGGCAGAACATATTGGTAGAGACTTGCCAGCAACCGTTATGACGGTATGCTTGCCAAGTAACGTGAACTGGTCTTTTAGTGAACTTTTAATGGGATCAACTTTAGATGGATCGGCTAAGTGCAGCTTCATGTTGGAGTCCATTCAGAAATGTGTCAAGGAACTCACCAGCAACATCGTCGTTTCACATCAGGAAATGGCGGGAAACGCAAACCTGTAGTCGGTAGAAAAGAAAAACAAGTATAGGGTTCTGCACATTGTGATAATATGTTCCTTGGTAGAATAGTCGTATTTACCCCTTATAAGTAACAGAGGAAGTCGTTTAAAGATACACGGCTGTATTGGGGTACAAACAAGTAATAAAGGATTACGCTCACTGAAACCTCTTAAAAAAAATTCTAAAATAATTCAAAATTATTTATTTCAGAAATTGGTACATTTACACTCGTATATCGCACTAATGCCCAAACTAGGTGTGGAATACACCCGTATCTTGGGAAATCTTGGGGAATTTTCGGTGGCCTACCTCTGTGCCAGACGGAGAGCACGGAGATCTCCATAGGAACGCACCGGTGCCCCCCAGCATGCTGTCTAAGCCAACACTTTCCAGAAATACTCAGAGCATTTCCGTAGCTTCTCTATTAAAACGCGCCGTCCTCTTCCTTGGGCTTATTTAAATGAGAAGTCATTCATTATTTTCATCGTACATTGACAGCCTATCATGTTTCCACTGCTAGATCAAAGGCCTTCTCTCATAGGGAGAGAGAGAGAGAGAGAGAGAGAGATAGAGAGAGAGAGAGGAGGATGGGCCCTTATCCACCATGCTGGCCTAGAGCATGATGGTGAATGGTATATGTCTTTCCGTGGACATACCAGTTTCCTTACAATGTTTTTCTTCACCGTTCTTGAGCGATAGCATCTAATCTGCACATAATTTATCTTAGTACCAGGTAAATGAATAATTAGTGCAGGGCTAATAATCGAACCTGGTGCAGTCGGAAAACGCACATGCTACCGCTCGGCCATCATAGCTCTAACGAGAATCAGAGCAGCCTTAATGCACAATAGACAAAGTTTTAGGTCATGCGAAAGCCTCAACTATTGTTGAATAATAAACGGAACGGAACGAACATATAACGTGTCATCCAAACTTTGGTAGCGCTCTGTTGTAAATTAATGTTGCACAATGCACAGGTAAGATTAGTTTCAGGAAACTTCTGTATTCTGTTAGGAACAGCTAGCACACGTCGCGAGTGCTTCTGCTGAAATGATTACATGAACAGAGAAAAATCTTTAAAATTTCGAACATAATAACATACGAAATTAAAATGTTATAGATAATTTAAATTTTATAGAAAATTCAAATTTTTCAGATAATTGGAAAAACATACGAAGCTCTTTAATTCCAGTGTTCCTCGATAGTTACAATCTGGGTGTCTTCAAATCACGAGTGAATCGGTTTCTTCTAGGCAAGCGTGCTCCATCGTAGAGCGCATCATCGATCGCTTAAAAGCAGGTGAGTTGGCGCTCAAACGCAAGCTTACGTAGGTTTTTTAACATATAAATCAAATTTTACAGAAAATTCAAATGTTATTAAAAATTCAGCTACCCACAGGATTCGACCCTTCGGAACGATCCCATTATTTTAGACAATTTTTTTTTGTATTTAGAATTAATTTTTCAATCCTCAGTTAAAGTACATGATTTATTCCATTGTAGCATGGTTTTGCATTTTTCAATAGTCAGTTAGAGGTTATCTGCGGAGTAAAACCTGTAAGTTTATTGCACATTAATATTTATTGATTTTGAACGATCTGACTGTATAACTGCGGATTGAAAAATCAGCCCTAGTTATATAACTTTGATCGTTTGCAGTCTTAATAGTCTACCTTCATTATTCTCATTTTGTACCTACCTACGTTCATCAAGCAGAGTGCAGTTTAATATTTATAAGCAAAGTCTCAGCCTAAACTTAAGCTGTATTTAATAGTAGATAGGTAGGATATCTCTTCAACAAGTTGTACTTACGAGAAAGTTATGTCATCAAATTAATTTTCAATTTAGATGGTAACTAAGTTGAGGGCCTATTTGCGTATGTTTTCATATTTATCGGGACTTATCGCGCACTATTAAATATAGGTAAAAATAGATACCTTTCGCTCGACGTTTCGACCATGTTACAATGGCCGTGGTCACGAGCTGACTGAAAACTGCGGGTGAGTCCGGCGAGAAGAGCGGATATTTTGTTCTCCTACCCTCACTTGATCTTGATCTTGAAATAAAATTACTATTTTCGTAGTTACTTCACACGTTGTTAGATAAAACAAGTACTGTTTAGACGTTACTGATCTTAGGAAGACTTAAGTAAGTTTTACCAGTTTTCGTTTTTCTGTATATTATTCCCTGTTTAGGCTTGTTTAGTATAAACTATTTAGATTTTTCGTGGGACAAGTACAAGTATCAGTGTATCTAACTTCTACAAGTCTAGCTTATGTTTGTAATTTAATTATAAGGTTATGTACATATAATACAAGGTTAACTATGAATTTTAATATAGGTATGTTCTGATACGTAACTATTATTTAGTTTTTGGTAAGTTATTTTATTTCTTGAGCTTATAAATAGCAGAGGACTTGTTTTATTTTGGAACCAAGGAAATTTTTAGGTGTTATACAATTTTACATGTTATTTAGCTATTACATAACAAAAAATAATTGAGCTTGAAAATATCTGCGACTAAAACTTTCGCATCAGTTTTGTCCCAAAAGTTAGAAAACTGTAATTAATTTTGGAATTTGTAACCGGCGTTATAAATCACTAATCATTACTTACAGTTGATTCAATCTAACAAATCTCGCAATTTCCTTCGTCGAGGAAGATAAATTGTTGAGGCCCAAATACGGCGTGTCCTTTGATAAAATCTGGATTCCGCGCCGGTTAATGGCGGACCATTGAAACGGGCGAATAGTAGCCCGTGTTATTGTCGACCCCAAATACCTACCCATTTGTAGGAGAGTACGATTTTCCGCCACAGAATTACAGGTACATGCTCGGGCGTTCCATTTATATCTTTAAATTGATAGCTTGATGTAGTTATAGCGAAGGCACAGAAGAAAATAATGCGGTGGATAAGGGATTGACGACTTTGTACTGTGAGACTCGGACAGTAATAGGCTTTTGCCTGAAAAACATAAAAATGGGTATCATCAGCATAAACTCACACCTCGATCGTGACACAATCTTATGTAGTGAGTCTATACAGGGTTACGCGGAAAGGGTGTACTAAGCCGAAAAGAGTCCGTTATACTCATCATTATTAACTACTTTTATAATGGGAACAACCCTGAAAGCGCGTAAAAAATATCAGCTGTTCCATACATTTTGTCGAATGTCAATGACAATGTCAATGTTTCCTATAGAACAGCTGTTTTTTGCTCCCATAGTATAAGTTGTTCATAATAATGGATCCCTTTCGGCTAATACACCATTTCCGTGTAACCCAGTAGGGGGAAGTCCCCTAGTGGCGGACACCTAAGGTCTTTTATGAATAAAATAAAAACTATTTTAAGGAATGTTTATTTATTTATGACTTACAGTAGATAACAAAGTTAGAAATCAAATTAAATAAAAAAACCCACAAAATCTGCTTAAAAAGAATTAATACCATCAATCAAAATTTGATAACAAAAAATGTAATTTATAAAAGTGGCACCTAGTACCGGACGAAGGCTCATCAAGTGAATATGATTTTCGCTGCAAAAGCTGATTACCGCCATTAACTTGTGGCTGCAATGGCCATCCAGTAGTAGCAGCACAGGGTTCTTTTTGGTTGGTTGCGTGTGTTTGATGAATATTATTAGATATTGCTAAGAAAAGTCACTGTTCATCCACCCTTTTGGCTGGGCCACGCCTATGCTCTCAGCTGGAGCATTCATCATAAGCCTTTCATTCATTCTTTGCCTAGGAAATACGAAAAAGTGTCCGTTAGTGGCCGTTAGCACTCATACAGAACAAAACTGTGATGTTTTTGCCTGTCTCAGCAGAAGTGAGCTTTCCTACTTGACGGATAGCTTTCGGAGCGAGAACTTGTTAACATACTCTGCTGAGAAGGTGCTAGTGAACCTACCCAACTTTGGTTTCATCGTTACTTCTTCTCCTCGATTTAGCGACTTTATTTTGTCACGTACAGTGCTTTTAGGAATATTGGACCGCATTGCAGCTTGTCTTACACTAAATTCTTTTGGCATAACCTTATCAATAGCAGTTTGTAAGCTCTGGCTCCCACGATCCTTTCTTCTTTTTTTCTCTTCCATTTCAATTCTCTTCGTTCTTCTATACTCTTAAACAAAATTAAATAATCAGAATAAATAACGTAAATTCTCGCAAGAAATATCAATATGTTTACTGTCCGGTGCTAAGGGATGACTTAGTGTCCGGTGCTAAGGGACAGATAATTTCGTACATTAGGTGGTACCTAGCAAAATTGTTTAAAAAATCTAATAATATTCTACTAGTTTACAGATAACAATCAAATACTACTTTTATTTTTGAATACCACTAAATGTAAATGCATAAATATGCCAGAATCACTTACATCGATATTTACGTGACGCCGTGACTTCTCGCCAAAAACAGCGAACGCCCGCTCCCGCCGTGGCCTTGTGCGTCACAGGCGAGCCACGTTGCGTGATCCTGTAGCTGTGTGCCCCCCGCGCCCCTTTCACTTGTACTTTGAATCGAACAGGATTATACTTGCTTAAATAGTACGAGTGTCCGGCGATAGGTGCCGTCCGGCGTTACGGGACTTCCCCCTATAGGTTGGTATACCGTACCGTGGTACCTTTGAATTCAACAGATGCGTAAAAATTATATGCAGCATTTAGACTTCGGACTTCAGGCAACTTTTCTTCCTAAATATAATTAATTCTACCTCAATAAAACTGATTCTTTCTGATAAATTGTTCGTCAAAAACAGCTTTATCGCCCGGAACCCTGATGTTATCGTATAATTGCCTATAAAATCGGGTCATTCATCAGTTCTTAAGGAACGCTGAATCAGCGGAAATAAGCGCTTCCATTCCGTCTAATCTGTAGGTTAGTACTTGAGACAGTGAAAAAGCTGGTGAATTTTCATTGGAAAAGTATACATGATTATGGGTAAAAAGGTTGTGTTACCATTTGACCGCATAACGTTTGGGCCAATTAAACGCGTTATTTTTATATTTGGAGGCTTCTTTAATTTCTGTGGTTCTTAACTATACTTGTTTAACTTCTGTCTTACGGCTTAAAAGTTCAGTATCTTTGATTAGTTCAGTACATACAAGTCTATTATATACTTATATGTGTGTATCATAATGTTTCTTTATTCAGTAAGACTTACATATTACAAGGATATTTACTTATACATTTATATTATTTACGATTTAGATACGGATATTTACGTATAATGCATTTAACTTAATCTAGATTAAAACACTAAATGGTGTGCCCTAGACCCTGCACTAGGCGAAACCTGTGTTGCAGGATCTACGATAGAATATGAGAAAAACGTTTCACAATCATTGAAAAGGACTAACCATCACATAAAGTTTCTATTAATTTATATGTCAGATTAATTAGTGCAAATAAAATTTATTAGTTGGTTAGGGAGTTTGACAGAAGGAAAAAAAACATAAATATGCACCGTTGCCATTTCGCTGCTCGGGTAATATGCAACTAAGTATCCGGATGATTGTGAAACGCGATGAGATATAACCGAAAATTTAAAATTTTATCTTTCACATAATTCATGAGATGGTTACCAACGAGGGAGTTTAATAGCACATTCTGAAACAAACCCTTTTACTTTTAATTATCTTTCAACAATTCTATTGGATTATGTAGCTTTAATCTGGACTATCCTACGACAGACATAACAAAAAGCGGACTAGACATAGTAAAGTACAATTTAGTAAAGAGAACTAGCCTCATTTGACACTGGAATAAAATTAAATGTTCCAGTATGAAATGAAGATGAAATGTGAAATTAATTAAAAGGTTAACAGTCTATATAACACATAATTTGTGTTTGCTATATCAGTGCCAAAAAGCACATAAAAAAAATATTGTACGGTATTTTGTAGTCTTCTAATTTCTATATCATGCAAGATGATATAATAACTAAACATAAATAGTTTCGTTGTTTTTCAACATAGCAAAAAGCTGCTGGAATAGTAATTGTAGATTACCTCAAAGCTTACCCGACTTTTTCCTAATTAGAACCGTTTTCCAGTCCAAATACTTCGCATCAATGTGTACACTACCCACCTGAAAGTCGGAATTTAATTCCGGACATCACAGATACAGCCACATGACCTACATTCTCACACGTGACTCTACGAAGTTGGCGAAAAACAGTGTTACACAAACTAGGAAAGCTACAGATATATTACTGTGAAAATTACAACACAAAATAACTTACGTATGTAGTAGTATGTATGTAGTATAAGTAAAAAGTATTTTTAAAGTAAGTTTTTTTAAAACTATAGTCGGAATAACCGGTCTAATCTTACGTGAGTAATTCCCGTGTAATATAAATAAAATATTTTTAAGAGGTTCCAACCCAAGAAACTCATAAAATTGAATTTCGATGCGATAAATATACTGTAGTTATATGATTATTTACGGGATATTTACCGTGGTAAGGTTGTGGAAGGAGCTCCCGATATTTCAGCGCAGTTACATGCACCATGTTCACGGGAAGACCACAACCTTACCACGGTAAATATCCCGTAAATAATAATATAACTGTAATGAACAACCGTGATAGTTTAAAACATTATAATTATACTGTAAAAAAAAAAATTGTTCATGCCTGCCAGAAAGTGGCAGAGAGCTCCCAGATTTGCTATTTAGATCTCTCTCTGATGCTGGCCCATGCATGTTGGTGAATGTCATATATCTTTGAATTTTAGAGGTTCTTGGACATATACAGGTTTCCTCACGATGTTTTCAAACCGTGTGCCGTCAGCCGTCCTATTCTGCAAGCTAACTGAACGCGCCAGTGAAGTGATAAGCTAAGTGAATATGATTTATTCTGGCCTATTTCTGCATATAAATGTCAAAACATCGAATTATAAGGGAAGAGGCTATCACTCGAGTATTTGACATTTCTCTATAGTATTCGACAAGAAAATTACATGTTCACTTAGGGCCGGTTTTTTGATCCGTAGTTAAGCCAACTAATGGTTAAAAAAGTTAACAAATTGTTAAAATCCCAATATTTCGGTTTTTTGATTCATAGTTAGCATGACCAGTGGTCAAAAATGTAACCATTAGTTACAATATTTAACCACCGCTCTAGGTTGGGTTAACCAAGATGGCGGCTAGTTAACTGACGTTGCAACAGCTGTTTCGTGTGATTTTAATAACCACGTACTTAATAATGAATTCAAATATTGTGTGTCACTTTGATACCTATTTCGGAGAGTTCATCAGAAGATGTAATAATAATTGTGATTATATTTTAATAAGAAGACCGAAGATATTTAGACCAAGAAATCTGCCTCTAGACCACAGGGATGACGATTTTTCAAAGCGCTATAGATTATCGAAAGAAACCTATGTGTGATGTGAATCGTAAGTGAAATAGAAAGTGATTTAAGCACACCAACCACGAGGAATCATGGCATTACACCTACTGGAACAATTATTTCTTACATTAAGATTTTATGCTACCGGGTCATCAAATATAAATAGCCAGATGGATTACGGCGAACAAAAAAAACACGACAACTGACCCTTATTTTTGAAACATGTGTGCGTAGTCGTTTGATGTTATCAGTTTGAAATTCACGTAGTTTTGAATGCGGATGTGTGCGTGAGTCGTGTATTTATACTGGGAATTCACGTAGTTTTGGAAGCGATTTTGACTTCACTTTAGCAGTACACCGTAATCTATCTGTATTTTTTATTTCATCTAAGGCTACAGGCAATATGCAGGAATGTTCCTACGGAGAAGTGTATGAAGTTTCAAAATCTGCCTGCAAAATTTATTCACGCAATGTCAAGGCAAATTTGTCCCAAATTTAAAGATTTTATTTTAGGTAATGCAACGCACGCTTGAAGAAATGATAATTAATATTTTTTTAGTAGGTACAAGTGTTTTTTTAACAACTAGAAAATACCACGAACGGACATGAAATCAGTAATCATCTTATCACAAAAAAAAAAAACACTTGACATACGACTTACATACTAGACAAACTAACAGTGACATAGAAATTTCGTCTAAAATGACAACTTTTATTAAGTATTGCCATGCAAAAAAACACCTCCCTAGCGCATTTACGACTTATTTTTTGGTATGCCAGTGTTTCTTGTAATGGCAACATTAGTAACCATAGTTAACTTTAACTATAGTTAAAATGGCGTCAAAGAACGTATAACAGGTTTAGCCATTGGTTAGCTAGTTAACTATAGTCAGTTTAACTAATAGTTACGTCGATTTTGACCACGAATCAAAAAACCGGCCCTTAGCTTATCACCTCACTTGCGCGTTCACTTAGCTTACAGAATAGACCAGCTGAATGCAAAGTGCAAATCCACCGATCAGCCACCATCGCTGTAAGTTTTCAATCTGTAAGACTCTACTCTTCCATTTTTATCCGACAGTTACGAAGTTAGGAGTTTAATAATGTCAGTTATGAGCTCAGACGTCATATTCAGCATTATTAGGTGAATTCTTTGAAACTTCTCTGCCGAGTTTCGGTGGCCGTGACCTATATTTCCATATTAGGCTTTTTCCCGATCGTTTATTAAGTGCTCAGACGATGATTTTCTGATATGCCTTCATTGGATTGTTTAAGAAATATGAGAAAAATATGTACTAAAGAAATATATAGTGGGTTATTAGAACATGATATTATATTTCTACTCAGTTATATTGGATACAACAAACTCAGTTATATAACAATTCCGAAAACTGTTTTGTCCAATTGTTTTGTTGAGCTTATCATAATAATGTTGAACGTTACATACCCAGCGAAAAGTTTAGTTATTAAATTCGCTGTAGATACCACTGAAGTGAGAATTTTTATCTCTCTCTTTTTGGTGTTAGATACTATTTAAATTTGTTGACATCAGAAGAAATTTTAATTTACTTGTCTTGCTTGCAGACTGAATAGAGTGTGCCTAAAATAATTTTAAGACCTCAATGTATTGTATTCTAGCAAATTAATGATTTGATTTGTAAAAGTTAAATCTTAAACATCAGGTAAGGTATCCTGGTGTTGCAGGTATCCATAGGCGACGATGATCGCTTAACATCAGGTGGCCCGTCTGCTTGTTTGTCACCTATGGTATAAAAAAACCCATCATAAATATGTTTATTTATACAGCATCAGCATATCATGTTCCCATTGATTGATTGATTGATTGATTGATTAACACTTTTTTAACCGACTTCCAAAAAGGAGGAAGTTTTCAATTCGACTATTTTTTAGATTTTTATATTTGTAACCTCAGAACTTTCGACTGGGAAAACCGATTTTGATGTTTTTTTATTATTATTTGAAAGCTGGTTTGAAAGCAGTTTGGTCCTGTTCTGCCATTTTTTTTTATATTGATAACTATTGTTCACACCAAATTTGGTCACCATTACTGGGATACAGGCCTTCTCTCGGTGAGAGTGAAAGAGTGAAACCAGTGCAAGTTGGTGAATGGTGATAAGTCTTTGAATTTATGATGTGTTAGACATGCCGGTTTCCTCACGATGTTTATCTTCACTGTTTTTGAGCAATTACATTACTGGACATAATTTAAGTGCTCAATAATAAGTCATAGGTGCAGGCCAGATAATTGAACGAGGTGCCGTCAGATTGTAAAGCGCACATGCTACTGCTAAGCTACCATTGCTTTGGTTTCCCTTCAAAACTTATAAATCTTTCGCCTTTTATTTATAACTAGCTACGCCCCGCGGTTTCACCCGCGTGGATTACTCTTTATATTATCAGGTATCTGCCAGTGCAAGTCCCATCAAATTCGGTCCAGCCGTTTTGGAGTCCAAATCATGCATACATATATACATTTACACATCGTTATATATATATATATATATACTAGTCGAACGCCCCGGCTTCGCACGGGTGTAAGCTCGGCCTTCGGCCTCGCTACTATGACCCGCTCCAGGAACACAAAATTTCATCAAAATCGGTCCAGCCGTTTTTAGAGTATCCTATGTCCGTCTCCTGGTTCTAAGCTACCTCCCCACCAATTTTCAGCCAAATCGGTTCCGCCGTTCTTCTACACTAATATTATAAAGAGGAAAGATTTGTACCTATTTTTGTATGTTTGTACTGAATAGGCTCCGAAACTACTGAACCGATTTGAAAAATTCTTTCACTGTTGGGAAGCTACACTATCCCCGGGTGACATAGGCTATATTATATTTTGTAGCGAGGCCGAAGGCCGAGCTTACACTCGTGCGAAGCCGGGGCGGACGGCTAGTGAGTTATAAATAGTAACTAACACGACTTTCTTTTATATATATAGATATAAGATATCCACACTTTAGTGTAAAAAAATACTCAGCCCAACCTACGTAAAATAAGTAAAAATACTGTAAAAATACTCTTTCTCTTCTCCAGCTACTCATTCGTCAATCGTTATGTATTGGACCATCGATCAAATGAAATTACTGGCCCGATCGTATCTATATTGCCTAAAGGGAATTAAAAAAACATTTGGGATCGGTTTTCTAAACCTCGAAGGACGTTTATAGTCACATATAATAGGTATATCGTTGGTTAGAAATTGGAGATAATACACTTGTTGATGGATTCCTTAAAATGAAATTCAATAATAGACATAAACAGATGGCAGTTATACGTTACGTACGGATAGCATTTTAAAAAACGTACATTTTTTTTTATGATCAAAAGTTGTGCTATAGTTAACTATAGTACAACTTTTGTTCATAAAAAAAATTAGCGACCGAGCTATACTTACAAATGTCGTCACATGTAAGTACGCCATACAAACTCCATACTGAAACTCACCTTGCGAGAAAGGGAGACACTGCAACATAGAGTTAAGAATAGAATCCTCTATTACGCTACATACCCGACGGATATTATACCCGAGGAGAATAATCAACTTTTTTTTAAATTGTTTGTTACCTCAGAACTTTCGACTGGGTGAACCGATTTTGATGATTCTTTTTTATTTGAAAGCTGGTGCTTTCGGTCCCATTTCAATTTGGTCCAGTTCTGTCAGTTTCTAAAGTCGGTTTTTTATATTAATAATATTTTTCTTTATTGTGTTCTAATTATGATTGCCAGTTCAACTTTTGAATAAGTTATTTTTAGATATGGGAAAAATTAATACATGACTGTTATTTTATAGTTCAGGTGCTAAATTCTAAATTCAAACCATATAATTGACCAGCGGGTGTCAATTAAATTCAACAATATTATTGTTCTGTCAGACCGTAAGGCAATAATTATTACTTACTTTTAGTTTTTTGCATGACATATTATTGGACATTGTCGAGCAGGTGGAAGGAAAAGGAGGGCAGTTGTGAAAATTAGTTTATTTACTAATATTAGTAATAAGGTGCGTTCCAGATATTACGATTTACGTGATAATACCTATGAAGAATAATCATCGATTACCGCAAACACCGTGATCATTTACAATAATTAACCGGCCTAGCTACAAACACAAAATAAAGTCAAAGTCAAAGTTTTTATTTGCTTGCCAATGGGTATATAAGGTCTTAAAATATAAAATGTCCATCCATTAACAGCCGTAAGGGCGTGGAAAATTAAATTAGATTATAAATATGTCAAAAGAATTACATTAATTTATTTTAATAATAATTAATCAACAACCAATATCATAAGAATAAAAACTATATGCCATTTTCTTTAGGAATTCTTCCACTTCATAGAAGCACTCCTTTACCAACCACTTCCTCAACTCAGTACAAAAACGCTTATACGGGAGATCTACCCCTTCTCCTGGAAGAGAATTAAAAATCAGTGCAGCCATGTGAACACAGTTATTTCTAAACAGCTCCAGCCTAGGTTGTGGTATTTTGAGACGAACTTGAGAAGCAAATCTTTTATTGATATAACTGTTTGATTTGAATTTCCCACCCTAATTGAAACTAACCTGAACTTGAACCTTGAAATCATCAATCATGAACTTCGGCGTTAGTGACGGGCGGCTACAACATTGCTATTTAAATAACAATAATGGAAACTGCGTAGGAACAACCCTGAATAGTATCATTTAAGCTCTCACCTCTGTATTGTAGACCTTCGTCAAAGTAAACAGGTGCTGGACGTAAATGTGTCAACCTTACACAATAGTTAAGTACCTATAATGATCGTCATCATCATCATAGGCCTTATTCATCTTTACTACGCTGGGAGCCGATGCAGCCCCGACTGGCAAACCCGTTGCAAACTAGAAATTATATCGACGGGTTCCGGGCTAATTGTATTAACCGACATTTTTGAAACTTTACACCAGAGCAGTTTAAAGTTTCGATTTTTAGAAAAAAAATCATAACTTTAGCAAATCGCATTATTTTAAAAAAAAGAAGGATTTTACTGTTTTTATAGCATATTTCCCATAATTGGATTCATTTCTTTTTCTATTATTCTTATTTTTAACGAAGATAAATGTCGCTTAATACAAAATGACCCATATTTTACTTTTTTTTGTTCCAGGCTAAATGACTTAACCGCCTAGGTTTATTGTTTCTTATTCCAGGCTAAATGATTTAACCGTCTAGGTTTATTGTTTCTTATTCCAGGCTAAATGACTTAACCGCCTAGGCATGCAAATAATGGCTTCAAGCTAAGTGCTTTAATTAAAGGGTTGATAATATTTCAAACCTAAGCTAATTGTATCATATACCATATCTTAAACTTATGAATGTATGGCTAATTAGCTTATGCAACTGATTTTATTTTTAATAAATTGTTTGTAATCATACTTGAATAATGAAGTTTGCTGAAATTCGCGGTTAAAACATTGATATATTAAAAAGTACTTACATAGGGTATACCTACCTATCTTGTTACTAATTATGAAATGAGAAATAAAACACAGATTATAAATAAAATTGTTCAAAGATAAGTTTTTTATATAAAATGACAATCATGTAGGAACAGCAGTAACTCCTTAGCTTACCAAGGTAACAACTAAAGTTTTTATCACAATTGTATAGGAATCAGAAATTAAACAGTCTTATTATTACGTAGCTTAGTCTTATTATCTGAAATAATTATTTTCATTCTTCATCATTTCTAAACGTTAACGTATACGTTATGTATATAAAGACTGTACCTACTTTTTAAAAAACAAAAGAAAAATCTGTTCAATTACAGAAAAATATTTATCTATAGAACCAAACAAAAATAATTTTATTTAAAAATAATCACAATAAAAATGTAAATATTTACGAGCGTTTCTTTGGTTTTCATTTCTTTACTTATTTTATTCTATATTTTTTTGTAACTTTCTCTGTAGGAATCAAAATCAAAAACATCTCTCGTAAAAAAAAAGTTAAGAAGTATTCTTACCTAGGGGTAATAGATACTATCCCTAGTTTCTCTTCAATAACAAAAATAATTTGTATCTCCTATGACAATAATAAATTGTAGTTCACTACAGTAACAAAACAATTATAATAATGAAAATTATAAAAAATAACATTATAGTTAAAATTTAATCAATCTTTTCCTTCTTACTTTCTATTTATTTTTCTTCTTCTTTATACTTAAACACTTGTTATTTCCCATCAGACATAATAAAAAGTGCTTAATTTGGCAGGTCTGTTTCGTCTTCAATATCAGTATCGATCAGTGTATTAGTATAAGATCCCGCCATAGAACGACCTTCACCGAGCTGGTTAATGGATGAAAAGTATTTTATATTTAATTAAACGCGTCAATAAATATATTGCAAATGGGTTATCTACAAAAATTCAGTCCAGAATATTATTGATTAAAAATTTTAAAAATATTTGTTATAATTATTTTTTTATGAAGGTTTTAAATACGACCAGTAACGACCAGTGTTGTAAGTTACAAGTTTCTATGTCTTATAGTTTAGAAATGCAGGGGGGGGACCAACTTTTTGCCACTTTGGCAGGCTATATTTCGCAAAGTATAGACTTTATAAAATAGTGATGTATGAAACTTTACATTCATTTTAAAAGACCTTATCAACGATACCCCATAATTGTCTACTAACCAAACCAGTGAAAAGTAAAAAAGATTTTTTTTTTCAAATTGTTAACTAATCATATTCTGGACTATATTTTTTTAGGCAACCCATTTGCAATATATTTTTTGAGATATTTAATTGAATATAAAATACTTTTCATCCATTAACCAGCTCGGTGAAGGTCGTTCTATGGCGGGATCTTAGACTATATCTTTGTCAGTATTGCTGGATGGTAGGTTGATATATTCTGAATTTAAAAACTGTGTATTTTCTTGAATAAAAGAGTGTCATGCCACTTCAATATGGGGTATTCAATACCTTTTGAAGGTCAAACGAGGTACAAATAATGGAACTATTTTTTTTAAGTTCTTTATGACATTCTAACCTTTTCTTTGAGGCATCTTTATCTGCCAAATGCTGCTTCATTTCTTCATTATCAGTTATATCTTTGCCTTCAAAACGTAAACATTTAAGACATTTGTCTTTTTTCGGAACATGGAATCCGTTATTGAACTCATCAGTAAAAATTTCACGGAAAATCCTCTCACTTACGTAATCAACCTCTTTGCTGGCTTGATTTTCTTTATAAATGCGGTAAAGATTTTTTATGTTTTTAAATTCTACTGGCAGGTATAATCTCGTACTATCCTTCCTACAGTAATGTGAAGGAAGTGCTGATAATTGTTTTATAAAATTGACAGCTGAGGCCTTGACTGTGTCAGATGTCTTATTTTTTGGAATACCTCTTCCTCTTGATTCAGTTTTTGCTGATCCCATTGATGCAAATATCCAGAATTTTTGGCAAAAATTGTTGTCATACAAGGCGGCGACCCTCTCCATCGTTAATAAAATATTTAAAAGTATTGTCTCTTGAATTACTCTCTTTTGTTCTTTTTCTTTCAATTTCTTCTTCTGACGACATTCCTACTAGCCAATCTTTTTTTCTTTTAGCGGACAAGGCCCAAAAATGTTCAAATAATCCTTTTCTTCTTTCTTCTTCTTCTTCTCTCTTTCAGCACAATTATTCCCACATTTTCTTCCAACACAAGGGTTTTCATGTACTTTTTTTTCTTAAACGATTGATCCATCTTTTTTTTGTATATTGCTGGCCATATTTTTTCAATTGGTTATTAAGTTGTTATTTGTTCTGTCTCTTTTTTCATATACCATCTTCACCAACTGTTGTCTATTGTGATCTTGTCTTCTTTTTCTTCTGTCTTTTTGTGGGATTATCAAGTTCACTTTCGCTAGTAGATTCGTCACCAGTCTCTTTCCACGACGAGGAATCCCATACGAAATCTTCCTGATCAGATAAAAAAATCCACATAACTTTTCTTCGTCACAGTCTGTTTTCTTTTCTTTTTTTTTAGGTTGTGGTTCATCATTGTCAGAAAAACTCACGCGGTCTATCGCGATGGCACCAAAATCATTGTTTTAACCAACGTCTTATTAGTCAATCCATATAAAATTTTGATTGTATTAATGTATATACTATTCTTATTCCGTTTAAGATAAACTGTTTAAAGTACTAGAACTTTACTTTTGTTATAACTGAAACGACACTACAAATCAAATATTGAATAAGAAAAATAGGTTTAACCATAATCTTTAAATGTTTACTGTTGAAAGCTAAATGGTTGAAGTGACATCATCTAACATTTCACGTACAGAGCTAAATGTAGGGACCGACACTGGGTATGAATTTGACAAAGAGGCTAATTGTATGAAGCGACATTTCTACATATTTAAAGGGTAAAGCTAATTGTATTAAGCTACACTGGATAATAATTTAACAAAGAGGCTAATTGTATGAAGCGATATTTTTGCATATTTATAAGGTCAAGCTAGATGCTTTAACGTACGTTGCTGTAAATTTTTGTTCCAGGAAAAAAAGTTTAAACGGCTGTCTGGTATTTGGTAGTGAGCTTATGTACACAGTTCCTAAATTTGTCAGTATTTTGTGTCGCTTCATACATTGCAGTCCAAAAATGGGCCCAAAAATGCGGTTGTATGAAGCGACAAAAAAGTGCTCCGATCGTCACCAAACCCAGCTCAAACGACGCAGAAAAATTCGCTGATTCCAAATATGTATAAAAGTCTATATCGCCCAGAGTGTCGCTTCATACAATTAGCCCGGAACCCGTCGATATTTTCGTGCGTGCTGTGGTGCGTGCGAACCGGCGCGCACACATACAACCGCTTTATAAAGATAACGTACTTTTAGGGTTCTGTACCCAAAGGATAAAACGGGACCCTATTACTAAGACGCCGCTGTCCTTCTGTCTGTCTGTTCGTGTGTCAACAGGCTGTATCTCATGAACCGTGATAGTTAGACAGTTGAAATTTTCACAGATGATGTATTTCTGTAGCCTCTATAACAACAAATATGAAAATAGAATAAAATAAATATTTAAGGGGGTTCCTATACAAAAAAACGTGTTTTTTTGCCGTTTTTATAGATAATGGTACGGAAACCTTAGTGCGCGAGTGCGACTCGCACTTGGCCGGTTATTTGTTTCTACTATGCTTTAGGGCCAGAATATCACCAGACATAAGCATGACCCCGGTGAAAGTTATCTCTGATTCATATTTTCAAAAATGTTTTCAAATTTGGTAAGGAGGCAGCTTGTATCATGTACCACATAAGCTACTTTTGGGGTTCCGTAGTACCACAAGAATTCCTTATAAGTTCATTCTATCCGTCCGTTTGTCAGTCTGACCAAAATCATTATTCCTGTAGGATAGCGAGTAAAACCGTGGGTCGCTGCTACTATCCAATAAAACTAATTTACCAAATAAACAAACTGTGTCAATTTAATCAGCCCGGTTTGAGGCCTTGGCCAGTAATTAAATAAATAGTTACTAGACCTTGGCTTTTTCAACCCTAAAATTTAAAATAAACTCAAATAGTAAATCTAAATTAGTCTCAAAGGATGTCGCAACTGCGAAAATCTATTGATAGCTTTACTATTTACAGAAGTTAAATTTAATTTCCGGGTTGGGGATCCCAAATGTCAAATTCGCCTGCTAGATTTATGTTGACAGACTGATTAAATAAGCGAAAACAGTTAATTTATTGGATCCTCAAATTCAGGGTTTAAGTTCTGTATCTTCTCTCGCGGCTTGTTAGTTCCGTTTTAAACTACCGTTATGGTTAACGTACACTTTTCCGCGCTCCGAATTAAATGGAATTCTTAGTCACTTCTAACGAATCTGTGGCATTTTTTTCTCAGTGTAATCGTATTATGCATTTTTTCGCTGAATGCGGGGCATACGGCGCGTGCGACTCTCATAAGTATATCTCACTAGCGAACTTTTACTTTAAACAAATTCGCTGAGCAAGTGTTCTGAACTCCGTGTTCTATAGCTTGTTCATCAAAACAAATCAAAACACTACTCGGCTTTACAAAAAAAGTAGCAAACACTCTTTTAAACTATCACGGTTGTTCAATACTATTCCCGTCTTCCCGTGAACACGGTGCATGTAACTGCGCCGAAATATCGGGAGCTCCTTTCACAACCTTACCACGGTAAATATCCCATAAATAATCATATAACTGTAAAGTGCCTATATTTTATTTATTTTAATTGGAAACTTAGTGTTATTTTTATCTAGGTTATGACTTATATTGTTTCTAATCACCATTTAATTGTTTTTGCATTTAGAGTCTAGATTGACTTGTTTACTACAAAAATGTATAAGACCTTTCTTATTTATAAAACTTAAGAGGTACCGTCAAACCAATTTTTTTATAGTAAATTGCGCCTTTTTTCGTAGATATGATAGTATGGTTATAATAAAATTATGTAGAATTTGGTTTATCTACTACTTGTGAATCTAAGTTAAAACAGATTAATTTTGTATATTTCATTTTAACAGAACAAATATCTTGGTAAAGTGGTTTCTACTTCGGAAATGTGCCATTACTAGATAATATACAGAAAATGTAATTTTTGAGTGATTTTGCACGATGCTTAGTTGCTACGTTCAAATAACCCTTGTTTATAACCATCATCACAATCAGCCCATCTTCATCAACTGCTGCACATAGGCCACTCCCAAGACACATTATCTACTCTACCCGATCTTGAGATATTCGCTTCCAGCCATTGCCAGTTGCATTAAATTATAAGATATCCTTCCATCGAGGCTCAAGGCGTCCTATGCTACGCTACACTTGTTATTTAATCCAATATATTGAAAACCCGTATTAGCCCTTCGTGTCTCAATAACCTAATTTATCTGCTGGATATACGCAGTCCATTATGGTCGGGCCGCGTCATTCGAATGACTGAGCTGCCAATACTGTTAATGCCATCCTATCTCATGAACTCTTCGATATATTAGAAACAATGAGGCATTCACGAATAATGGAAAAATACACAGTAGAATTTGTAAATATTAAATTGAGTATTACGCACTGTTAACGTTTTATTTAGATTACAGTTTCAATTTATATCGAATAGTACAGCTAGCCTGTAACTTTACTAAAAAAATATTATTATTATTATAGTATAAAACAAAGTCACTTCCCTCTGTCTGTCCCTATAATTATATGCTTAGATCTTTAAAACTACGCAACGGATTTTGATGCGGTTTTCACTGTCAGTTAGATAATTTTTCACGGAAGGTTTATATAATATAATAAAACATATACTCGTGCAAAGCCGGGGCGGGTCACTAGTATTTTATAAAAAAATATGCTGACCCGGTAGGCACACACTGTCGTATCGTAGATCTTAAAAAAACTTGATCTCGACAACAACTCCACTTACTGGCTCAGACTATAGCTAAGGTGACCTTTCAGGTGACCCCGTAAATACAAAAAAAAAACTTCATCAAAATCGGTCAAGCCGTTTAGATGGAGAAATAATTACGAACACACGCACACCGGAATCTATACTAATATTATAAAGAGGAAAGATTCATATTTTTGGATGTTTGTAACGTAATACCTTAAAAACTAACGAACCAATTTTAAAAAATATTTCACTGTGGGGAAGGTACACTATCCCCGGGTGATATAGGCTATATTATATTTTGTAGCGAGGCCAAAGGCCGTGCTTACACCCGTGCGAAGCCGGGGCAGGCGGCTAGTTTTATATATAAACACTAGAAAATTACCTAGGTATACATATAAAGAAACTAAGAACTCAGTTTTTAAAAATTGTATATAATGAACTAAAGTTGTGTACCTATAAAATACGTAACACGGATAAACCATAAAAGTTCATGCATTGGTGGATGTGATGCTCTACCTCGTACATAATTCTACGAAAATCGTGACTCAAAGGCGAACCGCGAGTACGCACTATACCTACAGCCACCGAGTCAAGAACTTAAGTTATTCAAGAGTCTCCACTCGAACGTTACTCCGAGTGTATCTTTTTCATAAAAAAATAAATCATCATAATATAATGTACTGGAAATTGCGAACAAATTCTCGAAACCGCTCTCAAACTGCTGTCAATTATTTCAATAAATCCTTCAAAGCTCCAATATAAACATATCATTTTCCAATTCGACTGTTCCCTGATACATAAATCCCTGGTAGCGGGGTCTAGGGGCGGCCGCGGGGTGACTACGGTTCATCGTTCAATAGCTGAAAACATCCCTCTCAAGTGTCCGAGGGGTCCGTATAATACAACAATTAATAACCCCGTCTATGTCCCTTTTCATGAATTATTGATTAAACAACCGCAACACTTTTATTGCAAGCGAAAAAATAAAAACTAGTCTTTGAATGAACAGTGTTAAGATCCAGAATCCAGTAAGATTGTTTCTAGGATGGATCGGGGCTAGATTAAGTCTAATCACTCATTTTAATCACCACGTCTCGTCTTAAGAGATCAGTCTGAAATCTAATGCCTTCTGAATCTAAAACAGGAGTCGATGTTTATTTTATAGTCTATTAGTATTTTAATAACGTTGACGTAAAATATTTCATTAAGCTTTCATTTCGTTTTTAAAAAGATTATTATCTGGACCTTTTCTTGAATAATCAAATATTGCTTTTGTCGCGTTTAATTAAATCATTTAAAACCTCTTTGTGAGCGTACACTCGGTATTTAACAATCCATTACACGCGCCTCTGGCGGTAAAATTTTGTCTTGTTCTCTCATTAGCCGATAGAGCGACACAAAGCTCAATGTAAGGTTATAATAAGAATGTTTTATAGATTATGGTAGGGCACCCTGACCATCAAGTTATTACTCACGCCACAGAAAAAAATAATGTTTAAATTAGAACGGCTGTCAAGGCATTTTTGTAAGAAATTTGTTGTAGCCAGTTGCACCCATATAAACGAAACGTAAGTCATTCGAAATCAGTTAGCAACTGTGACGCAGAGTTCGGCGTGTGGATCTAAATAAGAATGTTCAATCAAGGTTCTGTCAAAATACCTGGTGACAGATTTTCCTGCACATTTCCGTTCTATTTACTTCTCTTTTCTGTGAATCGCGCACGGCACTACTGTGCCCCAATAGGACTGAAACAATTTTTTACTGTCGTAGAAATAAAAAATAAACAAATTGTATTCGTAATAAGCATGGCTACCCAAAGGTAAGGACAGAGTACTCATGCAAAAACAACGGTCCGAAGGAAGGGATTTTTCTTATTACTACCAGTGTATAGACAAAAGGAATAAAGAGAAGTGCCGTTGATACATAATTATTTTAGATAAAAAATGAGGGGTTTAGGAACTCGTATTTTTTACAGTTTCTAGAAATGAAGCAAGGTGTCCATTATAAGGAAGCAGTCCACCTACCCAAGTCCATGGAAAGGAGAATGTTTCCCAAACGCAACTTTTTAGTAGGTACATTAAGAGGTTTACCAAATGGGATACTTACCAAACGGCATGTACCCCACAACAATACCAAAAGGATATCGAACAAGCGTTAAAGGTGTTAAAATAACAGGCTTAGTGAAAAATATAATCAAATAAGTACCTATTGTTTTTTTTTTTGAGATGTAGAATTTTGTGGTTTTAACCACAGAAAAGAGAAGTAAAAAAAATTTATTTTCTTTTCTGTGGTTTTAACCGACTTCTAAAAAGGAGGAGGTTTTATGTTCCACATTTTTTTTATGTATGTACACCGATTTCTCCGCCGTTTATGAATTGATTTTGATGATTCTTTTTTTGTAGGCCATACTTTAGAGGTCCCATATAAATGTCATCAAAATCGGTTTAGTAGTTTGGTTTTTAAATCAAAATAACTGAAAAAAAAATTGCATCTTTACTAATTTTGAAGTCGGTTTATTTAATTGATAACTATGTATTTGTGTGTTAAGTAAAAAATATAATTATGGTATATGTGTGAAATGATGAAACAATTGTACAGTATAGAATTTTAAAAAAATGGCCTATTGTAATGAATTGTGAATGATGGTGAATGAATGATGGTCTTGAACTGGTTATGGTACGAAATTCCGTATCTTCTGCCAATTATGTCTCATTTCAAGATATTTTTAAGCTGTTTATTTTTATCATTCTCAAATATCAATCCTATCAAAAATATAAATGTGAAATGAGAGCCAAGTCAATATTATGATAATATATGCCTTGGTTGTTGACTTCAACGACAAAAGAAGTGAGATCTAAATGTGAGATCTAACTTAGGATAATATATTGAAGCCTAAGGTCTGACTTGGCTCACACATCCTCTATAGTCTGATATAATAGTCTCACGCAACCTATAGGTATAGGTAATACAAAAGTAGCTCCAAATAGTTCGTGTAATATTACACACGGTACCGCTCGAGACTTGGCTTTGACGCGCTTCCGCGCGTCTAGATATCCCATTAGTCCGACGTTTCGATAAGTTATCAAACGAATCTGAAAATATTTTTCCCTTTACACAAATCATTAGGATTCTATCAATGTTAATCTAAGGAGGATGAATCTTTTAGCCGATCAGAAAAGCATGAGTTTACAAATGTATATTCTTTGTCGATAAAGTTCAAAATAATATGCGAAACACAATTTTATTCTGCTAGCCATATACCTACATAGTCAGCATTTGAAGGCAGCTTGAAAACTTATGGTAGAAAATTATAAATAAATGGCAAGAAAATTGCCACTCAACTCAAAAACTTTTATTACAAAACTTTGCGTACCAATTTGTACCACCATAATTTAATTGCGTAATTCTAGACATAGGATAGGCAAGTATAAACATTTTCACCCAAACGACAACGTTTTGAATCATAATATTTGGTAGTTGGCGGTAGCAATTTCAGGAATCGTAATATCTAACTTTTAATGCTCTCTGTCCAAAAGTTATTATGTTGGCTTTTGCAACATTACTCTAGTACATGTTACATGCGAATTCAAATTTGAAACAATTTAGCAATTATCATACTGATCCTGGGACTGAGTATAAGGTCGAAGTGCTTAAAAGTTGAACAGTTCCAAAGTTTAAATATTTGGTACGCGGCACCTCCTCCGCCGTGAAAATGTCGAAGCTTAAAGGTTCAAGTTGGTTCAAGTTTTATGAAAAATAAACAGGCACATTTTAGGTAGGTTCCGAAATTGGTTTTTGCATTTGTTCGTTTATATAAAGAACATTGGAAATAGGAGACGAACCGTAAAAAGGGATCTTAATCTAATCCTTACATACCAGTCAGTTTGACAATATTCGTGTACATAAATCGTCCATATTGCAAGGCATGCGATTCACCGACGAAATAGAATTTAAATTGAACTCTTTATTGAAATTTATTTATGTCCAAATTCGTATTAACATTTTAAGAGATTTTCAGAATGTCAGTAGATTTAATCTGCCGTTTCTCTCACATTAAACTGCGCCATAAAGTCCGTTATAGCGCTTGTAATGACCCTTCAAAACATTCGAAGATTTTCAGAAATGTAATTAGGCAAACTTGCCATGGATGGAATCAAGGATAATGTTCACTCACGCCCTTCTACAAGTTTGTCGACATTCCGTATGAATTAAATCATATTTGGCTACTTTTAGTTTGGCGCAGCTCTCCTCTTAAATAATAGATCTACAGAGTACAACCGGGTCATGTGGGATCGTACCACTAATACGCAATGGCGCGACGCCCCTTAAAAAGCTTAGTTCTCAGTACGTCCACGTAAACTCAGCATTTGGCCCTCAAATTATTCAGTGTTCCAAACTTCTTTGTCTGACGGAAGACGTTTACAATTCTGACAGCTGTGACTTCTTAATGACTTCAAAGTCCTATTATTCTGATTCATTTAGTCTGTTTTAAGCTCATTATTTATGTATTTTTTACGAGATTCTACTCCTCCGCGAGTAATAGTGTTCCTTGTTCTACCCGTTACAGTAAAATTTTAGAATAGCACGCTTTGATAGTTTTAATAGACGAGTTTTACTAGTATAACTGTCATGAATCAGCTAACTTTCTTTTCAGTGTTCTCGTAAGCATTTTAACTCTTGATTGTGAGAGAATTCAGTTTTTATTCAATCCTCCAAATAGCTCCAAATATTTAGAATCGTAAGTAGGTATTTATATCCGAGTAAAATAGAGGAACTTTACCGTGGATCTCTTTTTTTACCTCCTTTACTATCTGTAAATACTTTGCGACTTATGCTCATTAAACTTCATTATGCAGGCATAGCAGAAATGCAAAGAGAATACAATAGAAGACAGAAATGAAGCCGAGCTTTGAATTATATGGATGCTATCATCAAAGTTGTCTTAATTTTTTGCAAACAAGTTCTTCTAATACTGAAAGCAGTGATACGGTCGTGGCTGGAGTGTGCTTTCACCCTGTTTGCTATTTTTGGAAGTTTTGCTTTGGCTTGTGGGACGTTAGCCTTTTTATGGTAATTTAAGCATCAGTGCCATTTACAATATAAATAATACTTCACTCTTAATATTTACATTCACGGACAGGTTTTTGATAAAAATAATAGGATAATGTAAAATATAGGTAATTGTAATGCACTTACTGAAGGGACTATTTAAATTGGCTAATAAAGTTCTTAGAGTTTTTGATTGGATTAGGAAGGGACGCTCTGTCTCTTTCTTGCAAGGTGAGTGTCAATATGGAGTTTGTATGGCACATCTACGAATGACGTCACATGTAGTGACGTCATTCGTAGATGTGCTCTCTGTCTAACAAAACATTAAAATGCGTATATCTTCCTTAATTTTGAACACATATCAATTTTGTTTCTGTTGGTCAGCTCCGTTTATGGTCGGCTTTTTTATAAGTCAATAAAAATCATATCGGTAACCTATTGTATGTTAATGAGTAGCCAATTTTTTAGACGCATAAGTTTTATAGAAGAAAGAAAAAAGAAAGATACTAATCCTTCAGTTTAGAGGGGTTTAGTAAGAAATGAGCAGAAAAATCATTGCAAACTTGCGTGCTTCTTTGCGAATCAAACTAACGAATTATGTGTAGCTAACGTTTGAACAAGAAAACAACTTATGAATGTTAGGTTTATGGTCTTTCACATTTGAAATTCTAATAAGTCTAAAACTATGCGAAGGATTTGTGCTGGGGAACCCTGCGAAGTAATTAACGTTATAATATAGCCCAAATAGTATTTCAGAGATGTTGTGCTAGAGGCCAGTTACGCGATAACATCTTCATAATGTCTAAACTTTCAGTTAGTAAAACTAACTCAACACATTATGACTATACAGGACATAATTTAGGATTGTTATTTGTATACGATTATGAACCCAACTGTGGAAAAAACAGGACAGCTGAGGTAAGTATAGTTAAGGCGCCACTGAAATCAGTGACGCGCCTCGCAACGCTGTAGTGACTCGGTTATTTTTTCGTACCATGCAAGCCTGTATTCTTCATTCATGTTTGTGAATATGCCCGTCATTTATCAGAACAGCCTGTATACTATGTACGCCGACCCTATAAATCACCAAGTCACTTCCCAAACTATACAGTCATACCGCCCACATGAGCTTTTAAGGCAGTTTGAGGCCTGCCAAATTGCTTTGAGAAAATTTACGCAATCACCAGCGTCATTAACTAAGTATATGTTAATTGTGGAGAAATATGTTTTATAATGGGTTACTTGATGGCATAAACTATGCGCACCGGACCAGAGCTACTTTTCAACATGTTAAATAAACACTTCAAAAAATGGTGAATGTATTCATTATCATGATCATCAATATCAGCCAGAAGACGTCCACTGCTGAACATAGGCTTCCCCCTTAGAATAAATGAATGTATTAAGTTTTGTAAAATGTCGTTGAATAAAAGTTGTTGAATATGATGTAGTGAAGCAGCCTACGAGAGGTGTTGGCGACTAACTAAATAACTGAATTTGGCATACAAAAAATAATTTCAATAGTTTTAGTCTAGAGTTGAACTACTAAAATCAGAATCCTCATTCATAGATCCTAATTTCCTTGGTCTTTTAATTTGATTTAAATTACTTTTCTGTTTACTATTGTTCCAGGTCCAGAGTTTGCAAAGAGAAATGTTTCAGCCCTAAAAGTATGAAAGGCGTTGCTGCCTTTTCATTTGTAGCTGCGTTTATGTACGCCGCATATGCTATGGTTACAAAATTCTTTTGAAAATAAAAATATATATTTACTAGCTGCGCACCTGGTGGACATACCATAACTTTTTCCTGGATAAAAGTTATACTGTCACTCTCCAGTCTTTCAAGTATCTCTATGCAAAAATCAGGTTGATCCGTTAGTCTGCTGCGTGAAAGAGATACAAAAAACAAACATACTTTCGCATTTATAATATTGTTATATTGTAGCTTTCAGTAATATTATATTATTAGTACAGTACTAGCTTACTTCCATAACAAACAATGTTAAATTTAAATATTTTATTTACCTACCGTGCTTTTTTTATATATAGTACATATATGTACACGCATAACTTCCGAACGACTGCACCAAAATGGATAAGTATATTTTTTTGTGTTCGTTATTGTCAGGACAAGGATTGTATATTTTTTTTTATTAATAAATCTAACAATTTTTTTGGACTATTACTACAGAAGTGAAGCCGCAAGGAATTGCTGTGAAATAATTATATTATTAGAGCACAGTCCTATTGTAGGTAACCGATTCAAGGAAATTATAGGGCTTCAATAGAGTTGAGCATTTGAATAGGTAATTTGTATTCTTCACACAGCAATAATATAAACAAAATCGTAAAGGGTACCAATAAATCTCAGTAATTTCTCCTAAAAGCGGTTTCGAATTCATAAGGCCTCTAATAAATCCTCAATTAAGCTAATGAGCCTTTATAATGCCAATGGTTTATAAATGCCAATAAATATAAATACTTCCTGAGAACCCACGTAGTTGGTTTCGATCAAAATGAATTTAGGTAACATTTAAAGGCTAATTACATCATTTGGGGAATAATTAATGAGCATGCAAACTTAACACAGGTAAGTTCCGAGAATTAATTGATGTGACATAATTAAGTCTGGCCAGAGCTATCCTTCTCACACATATTCAACATTTTTGAAGACAAAAATCACAGAGTATTAAATAAGTGGATCATATTAAAACTGACTTCATAAATATATCGAGTTTTTTTGTATGCCCAGTCTTTTTCAAATGGGTCAAAACTGTTTTGTGGCCGATCCCCAGTTCTTCAGCTACGTTTTAACTAGTAAAATGCCGATCTTGGTCCCCTTTTTCAGAAATGGCATTGACTTTATCCGTAACAGGGCGACCAGAGCGAGCTGCATCTTTGACATCAAAATTCCCGGACTGAAAACGCTTGAACCAACATTGTGCTACTCTTGATGACACTGCATTAGGTCCATAAACGTCACAAAATTTTATTCGCGGCTTGTGTCGCATTTTTCCCTTTTTTGTAATAAAACTTCAAAATATAAGGTCGGGGAAAAAGTTTCTTCGTATTTTATAAACAAATTCAAGACATATTTTTTTCAAGTTTAATTACATTTAATTATAATATATAAGGTCGGGGAAAAAGTTTCTTCGTATTTTTTAAACAAATTCAAGACATATTTTTTTTGGCATAATTTGAACATATTGGTCTGGCGTTATCATGATGAAAGACCACACTCTTTCTGTTGATCAATTCCGGCCGTTTTTTCTCAATTTCTTGTTTGAGTCTCATCTGCTGTTGGCAGTAGAGATCCGAATCGATGGTTTTGCCCGGCGGTAAAAGCTCATAATGAACGATGCCCTGCCAATCCCACCATACACACAGCATCACCTTATTACGTGTTAATCCGGGTTTCGCTACAGTCTGTGGTGCTTCACTGCCCTTTGACCATGATCGTTTGCGCACATTCTTGTCGTAGGTGATCCATTTTTCATCACCAGTGATCAATCTTTTCAAAAACGGTTCGGTTTCTTTACGTTTCAATAGAGAGTCGCAAATGAGTACACGATTCATTTGGTTTCTTTCAGTGAGCTTGTGTGGCACCCAAATATCGAGTTTTTTTGTATACCCAGTTTTTTTCAAATGGGTCTAAACTGTTTTGTGGTGAATCCCCAGTTCTTCAGCTACGTCGTAACTACTAATATGCCGATCTTGGTCCACTTTTTCAGAAATGGCATCTACTTTATCCGTAACAGGGCGACCAGAGCGAGCTGCATCTTTGACATCAAAATTCCCGGACTGAAAACGCTTGAACCAACATTGTGCTACTCTTGATGACACTGCATTAGGTCCATAAACGTCACAAATTTTTTTCGCGGCTTGTGTCGCAGTTTTCCCTTTTTTGTAATAAAATTTCACAATATATCGAATTTCTTCGTTAGATTCACTCATTTTATCAAACAAAAAAACAATTGAAAAATGGCGGGAAATTGCTTTTTACTTTTTGTATTCCTTTTTTAAAATGTCATATTTTTAATGGTATCAAAACCAGCCAGATACAAACAGTACAACGGATGAGATTTTTACTACAACCTTATACATACAAAATACGAAAAGACTTTTTCCCCGACCTATTATATGTACCATTTTGTTCGATAACTTGTTGCCATCTTTTAGGTAGTGACATGACCCCGTTGCTGTAGAAATTTTGGGAATTCTGATCAATAAAATGCAACAAGTAGTTTTGACAGTCCTCTCTTGATGTTAATCTAACACTACCCAAAGAATTCTGAAGAGATCGAAACAGGTGGAAATCTGAGGGTGCAAGGTCAGGGCTATGTGGTGGATGCATTAACACTTCCTAACCAAGCTCTCTAAATTTTTGCTGAGTGGCCAAAGATGTGTGCGGTCTGGCGTTATCATGATGAAAGACCACACTCTTTATGTTGATCAATTCCGGCCGTTTTTTCTCAATTTCTTGTTTGAGTCTCATCTGCTGTTGGCAGTAGAGATCCGAATCGATGGTTTTGCCCGGCGGTAAATGCTCATAATGAACGATGCCCTTCCAATCCCATCATACACACAGCATCACCTTATTACGTGTTAATCTGGGTTTCGCTACAGTCTGTTGTGCTTCACTGCCCTTTGACCATGATCGTTTGCGCACATTCTTGTCGTAGGTGATCCATTTTGCATCACCAGTGATCAATCTTTTCAAAAACGGTTCGGTTTCTTTACGTTTCAATAGAGAATCGCAAATGAGTACACGATTCATTTGGTTTCTTTCAGTGAGCTGGTGTGGCACCCAAATATCGAGTTTTTTTGTATACCCAGTTATTTTCAAATGAGTCAAAACTGTTTTGTGGTCAATCCCCAGGTCTTCAGCTACGTCGTAACTACTAATATGCCGATCTTGGTCCACTTTTTCAGAAATGGCATCGACTTTATCCGTAACAGGGCGACCAGAGCGAGCTGCATCTTTGACATCAAAATTCCTGGACTGAAAATACTTGAACCAACATTGTGCTACTCTTGATGACACTGCATTAGGTCCATAAATGTCACAAATTTTATTCGCGGCTTGTGTCGCATTTTTCAGTTTTTTGTAATAAAATTTCACAATAATATATCGAATTTCTTCGTTAGATTCACTCATTTTATCGAACAAAAAAACAATTGAAAAATGGCGGGAAATTGCTTTTTACTTTTTGTATTCCTCTTTTCAAATGTCATATTTTTAATGGTATCAAAACCAGCCAGATACAAACAGTACAACCGATGAGATTTTTACTACAACTTCATACATACAAAATACGAAAAGACTTTTTCCCCGACCTATTATATCGAATTTTCTTAGTCAGATTCACTCATTTTATCGAAAAAAAAACAATTGAAAAATGGCGGGAAATTGCTTTTTACTTTTTGAATTCCTTTTTTAAAATGTCATATTTTTAATGGTATCAAAACCAGCCAGATACAAACAGTACAACCGATGAGATTTTTAGTACAACTATACATACAAAATACGAAAAGACTTTTTCCCCGACCTATTATATGGAAAACTTAATAAATGCCTATAAAATTTGACGGTTGCCCTCGATTTATCTTGATTTGATGACTTGATGAAAATGGGACCAAATTGGAAAAATACCCTACTGATTTTTTTTAATCGATCAACTGTTGGCGGAGAAATCGGTGAACATCACTAAAAAACTACAGTGGAACATAGAACCGTCCTCCTATTTTGAAGCCGGTTAAAAATGGATTAAACATTAAGTACCTTTAGAATGGCATTGCAAACACTCTATAGCAATTTTCGTGTTGATATTTTATAGTATAGCGGAGGTGATCGAAAATACTAGAAATAATTATAATTAGTAGCATTTAAACTTTCGTGATTTGATGTTTTAAATATTTATCGCATTATTCTATTTAGGTAAAATAATACGCTATAAATCCGTAAGTAAGCGCGATAAGTTATCGGGACTTATCGCGCATTATTCTATTTAGGTAAAATCATGCGCGATAAGTCCCAATAAACAATTAAAACAAATATTTTTTATTGTTCAAAATACACCAAAAAAAAAAACCTTATAACAAACCAAGGACATCCACACTCGAGGGGTCACACTTGGTGAAGAAGTTTGATGATGGAGTCGTAAGGTGGCTGTAGAATTCTTGATATGGAAGTCGTTAAAACAAACCTCGAGGTAAATGACTTTGTACCTCGGATGTGTTAGTCATACGTTAAATACGATAGTTATAACATCGTAGTGAGAAATTTTCATGCATTTAAGATTTGGATTTTATTGATTAGAGATTTTGATCCATCGAGTAGGTAGATAAGTTAGAGTTTTAATTATTGTAACAAACAATATTTATATTATGTGAGGGTAAATGTAGCTTAGATGGATATGTTAGCCGTAGCTCGAGATTTTGATTTTGATCGAGGAATTACATTTCAAATCGTGAATCCTTTTTAATCCCGCGAAATCTCGGCAAATTTTATAACAAAGGTCATGGATTCATAAACTATTTTGATTCGGCCCAAAACGGTGCCTTTCTTCCTACCTTCACCACGTTACAAAATTGCGCTGTTGTCGACTCCAGACACGTGACATTTGAGAATTTATGTTTTTGTGAAACGGTATGAAAAATATTTATGGCCTAAAAGGTCCAATGATATTTCAACCCCAAATAAATTGGACTCATTCAGCGGACCAAACCGATCCTTCAACGGATGAAATCAAAGTCGAGATGTATATACGTCAGTATAGATTTATATTTTTGGTCTGTTCCAATCAAAGATAATGTAACCACATTCGTTCGTAACCGTTATGGTCATTGGTTCCTATAAATTAAAAAAACCCAGTTTTTTTTGTTTAAATTAGAATTTGTTGTAGCCAGTTGCACCCATATCTTGAACAAAGGATCATCATCATTTTTAAAACGTCCTTGACCCATATTATAAACAAAACGTCAGTCATTCGAAATCAGTTAGCAACTGTGACGCGGAGTTCGACGCGTTGATCTAAATAAGAATGTTCAATCAAGTATCTGTCATAATGCCTGGCGACAGATTTATTTTCGCATTTCCATTCTATTTACTTGTCTTTTCTGTGCCAATGACAACGAGTATAATTTCATGCCGATAAAAGAGCTGACGACTAAAAAGATTTTCTTGAATCATAGTTAAGAATACTCTTGATCAACCCACCTTACAAAAAACTAAATCAAAATCGGTTCAGCCGTTTGGGACTACGATGCCACAGATACACTGTGAGACACACAGTTACACACGTAAAATTTATAACACCCCACTATTTGTGCTGGAGGGTTAAAATACACATGTAAATGCACATTACTTTGTTAATTCACTTCTGCCACGGTTTATGTATTATATAAACCTTCCGTGAAAATTTTCCTAACTGATGGTGAAAACTGCATCAAAATCGGCGGATATACTTATACAGACAGACAGATGCGGAAAGGGACTTAATTTTATGTAGAGATTTTAATGATAAATCTTGATTAAATGTTTAAATTGTTTAATTTTCACTTTTGAATTTTCTATCAATCAGTTAATTTATATAATTAGTAGGTATTTGAATCAGTTCAGGGGTTTTTTTTTAATCGCTCGTATGATTTCGCACGAATATATTTATGATGTCAGCAAGTGATATTATGATTATTTCAAAAATTGTACTTTTCTTTGAGATTTCTTTCGAAAGTCTGTCATTTCACTTCGCATATTTTTTGTACGAAACACCATACGAGCGATTCAAAAATTGAGCCCATGGATGCAAATCTGGCATTGAACTATTTAATTTAATAAATACAGGGTGTTTGGTAGAGGGTCCGACAAATCAAATGAGCGTGTTCGGGGGCCCATTTGGAGAATACAAGTTGGCCAAAAAAAATCCCTGACCCCCCTAATTTTTTTAAAGGTTTTTTTTGTGAATTTTCCCATTTTCACCGAAATTGTACCTATTTACCTCCATAACATTTGTAAAATCTGTTTTAGACCGGATGTTTTTACTTGAATTTGGTCTCTAATACACCTTCAGGCCACGCAAAGCAAAATTGGATACAAAACAGAGCTAAATAACTGATTTAGAGCTCATAGAGTGAAAAAATGTAAATAAAAATTACCTCATAGTTCAACTTTCACAGTGATCTAAAAAAAAAACACTAGCAATTCTGGAGATAATATGCATTTAAAAACTTCTCTATTTATTACTTATTACAATGACATACTAAATTGGTATAAAACTTACCAACTTGTTGAATAAATGAGGCAGAAGGGAAAATTCAAACAACAGAAATAAATACAATTATTTATTTAATTTAAATTTTGTTCGAACACAGCTCCTCTGTTATGAATACACGCCCGGCATCTACGGCGTATTTCTCATAGAGAGGGGTGTTGCCATAATCCCCACGCTTTACAGGCGGCTTGGGGATCGGCTTTATATTTAAATCCACTTTAAAAACCTATATCTCCATAATTATGTACATTTTCTCGATATAATGCCAGTAGGCTGGCTTCTGATTATTTTTCTTGTCAGTAATGTCAAAATCATTATAATAATTTTCCTGTCACAAGACCAAAGTTCAATATTTCTCCAGAAAACTTCTGAAAGAAACCCAGATCTGTCAATAACTCGCGGAACTAAAATGTGAATTTTCTTACAAAAGTTATTTAACTTCCTTAGATCAATCACGTGAGTGTGCTAGAAAAGTACTATACAGGGTTACGCATATAGGCTGTACTAAGCCGAAAGAAGGTCATTGTACTCATCATTATGAACAACTTTTACTATGACAGCAACCATGAAATTGCGAAAAAACAACTGTTCCATACATTTATTATGATTTATTGAAGGGATATTTACCGTGGTAAGGTTATATGTACTCATACTCATACTCTTTATTCGTAACACAAGTTGCATGTCATAAAGTTGTTAGCTAATTAATTATACAACAATTATATTACAATTATTGCAACAACAATTATACAAAATAATAATGAGCACTTATTGTTAGTAGTAAATAATTACAAAAACATAAAATTATTATAAATAACAGGGAGCTCCATCCACAACCTTACCACGGTAAATATCCCGGCAATGGTTCATATAAATGTCAACAACCGTGATAGTTTAAAACAGTGTGTTCCATACATTTTGTAGAGTGTCAATGACCATTTTGGAATAGGTGATATTTTTTCGCGATTTCAGGATTAACCCCATAGTAAGTAAAAGTTATTCATATTAATTTCAGTTTTGTACAGTCTATATGCGTAACCCTGTACAAAGTGATGTGATGATTATTTTTTGTTGACAGGCTAGGAGCTTAACCACAGCTCACCTGTTGTTAAGTAAATAAATAAATAACGATGGTTAATTGAAACAGGCGTTACTTGAAAATTTTGTTACAGTATTAATTCATATTTATTTCAGGTTAGGTTATATTAATATTTAATTAGTAAAATTATATTATAATCAAAACATTCTTGCAAATAGTACTCCGTTCTAGCCAGGAAGATAGCCTATTATATCCATCCTTAGTTTAGCGATCCATTAACAAAAGAGCCTGGTACAATTGACTGTGCAACACGCAAAAAAACATTGCAATTCCAAAATATGTAGGTACAAATCAATCGCAGAAAAGTGAATGGGTAATTCGAATGTAGTAGGTAATCCAAGAACTAAATATAGTTATAGTATTATACCCATCTAAGCTTTTGCTTTGTAATTTTAAAGACTCCTTATCTTAGACAGACTTTCTAATGCCTGCCCATATCTCAGAGGCACCGCAAAGAATTTACGCAAGCAGTTAATGTGGTGAAGTATCACCGTATTAAAGAGAGAGTAATAATTAGGAACGCAGTTCAATTATCATAAGGACAATATTATAAGGTATTAATTGGACAGTTACAGGTAGGTAATTTACGAAAATATACCTACTTAGGTCCTCGCACACATAAAAAATTGCCACTTTATTAAATAAGAATGTGTAGGTAAGAAATGTAGGTATTAGATCCAGACACAGTAATATGTCAGGCCAAGGGAACGTGACACAGCCGAGTGTATATTTACACGACACGAATAATTTCGAGCTTTTTTCGACCTCATCATAACTCAAAATCTAGCCATGCCTTGAAATCTTGCTGCTAGTAAGGTCTCGAATATCACTAAGAACATAAATTTTCAAATCGAAAAACTTAAAAGGTTCATGAGATATTGAATTCTGAAAACCCCCAAACTTTCACTCACTAATCAAAATTCTAACAAATTCCAGCTAAACAACTAAAGCAAGCTGTTTTTTTTTGTAAGAAACAAGAAACAATCCAGGCATATAAATATAAAAATTCGGCTTCGTCCACAAAACTGGAAAAGTAATCTATGGATCCACTTAAAATTTTCACACAACGTTACGAGAGTGTTTTTATATATCTTTTTTTATTCCGAATCCTTTTTATTCCGAAGTTCCCACGGAAATTGGTCGTCTGTGTAATGCACAGAAACGAAAAAATTCAGGAATATCTTGTCCACCTTTAAACACGGCCGCTGTATTCGACGCGCAATCACATTACGTCACAGAAGATCAAACCGCGCTGATCACAAAGATTTAGACCAAAGATGTTATAATACGTAGTATAAATTGAAATCTTTGGTTGGGAATTAACGTTAGAATCAGAAATTCTCAAAAATTAGTAGAAGAATTCGCTGATCAGCAGGAAGAAATAATACGAGTAGAAGCGAGAAGAAGAAGAGCAGCAAATTCGTCTCACAACGCCAAGAAGAATTAGATTAACGGCTAACACCGCAAAAAATACAGATGCAATATTTGAATGATATAGCTTCATAAATTTATATCTTATATATCTTCGTAAACTTTCAATATAATTAAGCGCAATATAATTAAGCAAGAACAATATTTGCAGGTGTAGGTGTACGGTTTGAATTCAGAAATGAACGCATCTCTCATGGCCAATTATTATGTAGTATTTACCGAAAAACACATTAATTATAATATATCTTCTTTCCGTCGCTGTAGCTATGCTGTGGAATGAAACGAAAAAAAGAAAAATGTTTTATTTTCTTGGCAAATCTATGTTTGATAGAATACTTTATTTAATTAATTTCTTATTAATTACTATCAGAATAAGCCACATCTAAGCGTGGCCAGGATTAGCTAGTTTGAAGTATAGAAAAACAGCTTTTATATTTTATATTGAGGTCCTTAGGGTTTAAATTCGATTTGGCATTCTTAACTGTATTTATTTGCACTGAAAGCTGCAATAACGTTGTAAAAAGCTGGTCACAATCATTTACTTTTAATATTTCACTGAAGAAGGTATATTGAATTGGGTACGTGCTTAACAGTCTTACGTTCAAAAACCTAGCGAAAGTGATCAGAATTCATGGTTTTCATTCTGCTTTTTACAATCTTATTACAGCTGTCAGAGAAAATGAGGTTAGTGGCTTTTTACACCACAACGACTTTTATAATCACTAACGATATTAGAATAATATACCTGAGTTTAACGAACTGAAGGTTGATATTTCTACTCTAATGACTACCGATAGCAGATCTATGACAAATATTAATTGCAGTTGATATCAAAGGTTTCTCAGAGCAACCTGCGTCATTGCAAATATCATAACGATAAATAAGTAGGTACCCACTTATAATAGGAGCTAACGTTACTTAAAATACTCTTGTAAACAATTCATCATCGTCATCATCAGCCAGAAGACGTCCACTGCTGAACCTAGGCCTCCCCTTTAACCTCCACACTGAACGACATCCTGCCATCTGCATCCACTGGATGCCCGCGACTCTCACAATGTCGTCGGTCTATCTAGTGGGAGGCCTACCTACGCTGCGTCTTCCGGTTCGCGGTTCCCACTCAAGAACCTTCTTCCCCATCGGTTATCAGTTCTTCGAGCGATGTGTTCAACTTGCAGATTTTAATAGCTATGTCGGTGACTCTGGTTCTTTGGCGAATATCTATGTTCCGAATTTTATCGCGTAAAGAAACTCCGAGCATAGCTCTCTCCATTGCCCGTTGTGTGACTCTGAGTTTTTCCAAAAGGCCAACAGTTAACGACCACGTCTCAGTACCATATGTCACTTACTTTCATAAAATAAGTAGATTTTTTATTCCATATTTTTACATCCTTAAAATGACTAAATTGAAAATGTTTGTGACCAAACATGTGAAGCTAATAAAAGCGAGTTGTTGAAAATTGTACATAAATTTACGCCGGTAAACAAACAGATATGTGACGAAGATGGCACTTGCGGCATCAACTCGAGATTAAATCTGTATATAGTTTCTCCCAAGTGGTGTCTTTTTACCATATCCACCTACAAGGAAATTTCAGAATGTTTTGTGAATGTTTATAATCATGTTAAAAATATTTAAAACCTAAAATTAGAACATTTTAGAAACTTTAGAATAAGACTGTTAGGGCGGCGTTTCGTTCTCATTTTCAGCTGTACATAGTTAGTACATTCGAAAAAAAAATAGAGTTACAGGTAGCTTAATTAGAAAAAGTCAAAAACTTTCATTTCGTAAAAAATTGGGTATAGCGTAGACAGAGGAATGGCCATCTATTAGTATAGAACAAGAACGATCGTATGGATCCTTGGTATAGAATAAGGTATATACTCGTACCTTATTGCGATTGGTAGCAGGTGGTGATTCCCGTACAGTTCGTAGAATTGCCCTTGATCGATACAATTTTACTGTACTTAGAAAACACGATTAATCTTTGGATGGTAGTACGAAAAAATTATTAGCAAATTTTTTTCCGATAACACGTTTCGCCAAAAACATGATCCAATGAATAAACGGTTGGCCGATACCACGACTTGCCGATACCGTGGTTAGTCGAAACGCGCCTCAACGAATTAACTTTTTATTGATATGTGGTAGAGGGTCGACGCAATGCAGTCGCTGTTCGTCCGACGGTGTAAGGCTGGGCACGCTCCCACTGCTAGGAGAACAAAACAACTCCGCGGCCTTAGTTGTATTCTCTTTACTCCACGGGGTCGCCAAAAAGTATGCTTGACAGTTGACAGCTTGCTTTGATTAGAAAACTCTATTGACATCATCAACAATTAAGTACTAGTAGCATAGAAGTCACAGAAAATAGAAGTAAATAGAACGGAAATGAGAAAGAAACTCTGTCACCAGGTATTGTGACAGGTATATGATTAAACATTGCTATTTATGTCTAGGAGTCTAACTCCGCGTCACAGTTGCTTACACAGTTGCTATGGGTTTATATGGGTGCAAGTGGCTACAACAAATTTACTACAAAGAAAAACTGATTAGAAGTAATTCTAATTTATCATAAACGAATTAAACATCTTTACTCATATGCCAATTTTGTTCAATTCTATTTTAGTTATTTTTAACCCAGTAGCTAGCTCTCCGTCTATTGAAAGCTTTCTGACTCTGAATCTGCTCTGAATATTACATTCTGCCTCAGCCTGCGAGTTGTTTAATTTACCGTGTAGGTTTCATAATATTTCACAAATATTCTCTTATAGAAGGTACAACCTACTGTTTCGAGTAATTGTTTTTTTTTAAGTTTAATTCTTAAAATATATGTCTACAGGTTTTGAATGGCAGTCCATTAGAATGTTTTGCTTTCGATTTAATAGAGGTGGAAATTATATTGTACTTTTATTCACTTTTGTCTAAGTTCAAGTTTTTTTTTAAACTAAATTCTTAACTATCACGGTTGTTCACTAGAGTTTTTTGTTGGTTAGTTTTGTACCTAAATAATTAGGTACTTCTGATTGATGATTAATGAGCTGCAATTAAACCGTAAAAAGCGAAAGAAAACATTTTCTTTTCATGTTTCCTGTAGTTTATCGGCTACCGACTACTATCTTACATTCAATAACTGGCCAAGAACTTGTTTAGACACGCATAATCGGAGTCAAAGCCATATTCAATCAAGTCAATTGTGGTCATATTCATCGTAGTTCAGAAATTGGTGTATATATATAAAATAACAAAAAATCTAACAGGTAAAAAAACCTAACGAACTACGCTAAAATAACTTCCTTTAATTATATTAGTACTAACGATGAACCTTTGTTCAGTGTAAATTTGTAGAGCAAATTATACATTTCGTTACCTGATAATGATTACCTTTTCATTTTATCTACACCTGTAAAAAAGAAGTTCAAATTTCTCTTTACAGGTAAAATAAAAAGTTTATTAGATATTTTCGATAACAGGTCTCTAACTTTATCTAACTTTCGTCGGATTTTTTAGACTTTGAACTAATTAGGAACGTGAGCTTTTGCCTTTCTTTCGCTTCAATAGTTTCTTGGAGGTAAGACTTTGTGTATTTGATGGAGACTAACATTGATAATTTGAATTAAAATCCTAATAAGTTGGGGATCCACTTAAAAAGGTTAGCCTTAATACTAACTTTACATGTTTAGATAATTATTAAGTTATCTATAGTATGCAAATAATTCTTACTGTTGAAAAACTAAAAAACACGCTTTAAAATCGCTAATCCTTAAGATCCTGGTAAGGATAAAGGGACGAAGTTTACAAATTATTGCATTGTCATCGGTCCTTGATAAGTCTGCAAAGTTTCAAATCAGTCCGTCTTTTTGAAAGGGGTGAAAATCGCAGTCAAATATTATGTTACATAGATAGGTACATACCAAGACAGTTGGTTGGAACTGTATAGTTTAAGATGGAGCTGTGGATGATGGTGATGATAAACAGTAACAAAATTGAACTAAATTTTTTACTTACTTTGGTTTACCAATTTGTTTTATATTTGTCTTGACAATTACGGCTTTGTATTTTTATTTTATGCCCGAAAATCAAGACTAGATACATAAAGCAGTTTTTTTTATGTTACTGAGTGACGAGACGAGCGAAGTCGCTCGCCTGATGGCTCTTCACGCTTGCCCATAACAGCTCAACGCCACTCAGAATTTTGAAGTTCAACAGTTCAAAACCCTGGATGGCAATGCACTGCGCTCGTCACCCCGAGATATAAGATGTCAAATCTCTGTGTGCTCTTTATAATTTCGCTGGAAACATTGACCTTCAATCCGGAACACAGTAGTATTTGCACACTACTGCTTGGCGGTTAAATAACTGGCAAAGCTGTGGTACTTCCCCAGGCGGACCCCTGCAAAAGAGTCCTACCACTACACTTGCTTGATGTAGGCTTCACTCGAGGCATGCCAGTCATTCCAATGTTTGACCACTTTTAGCTACTGTCAACTTTTATATCGTCATCGTTCTTGCAAAAATATGTAGAAAATGTAGTCTGCACAAAAATCTTTTCCTGAAACATGGTAGAGATCTTTCATTCTAAATGTGCACGCCCCTCCACCAAACTACGCATACAGAATACTACAAAAAGACAGTGGAGGGGCGTGCACATTTAGAATGAAAAATCTCTACCTATTTAATACAACACTCCAATGCTGTCAAAATGCTTTTGTTAGATAAGTCAATATATACGATTAAGGAGTTTTTTGATAATGACTATAGCCATTTAGAGCCTGTTTGAGAACTCGAACATCTACCTATTTAATTCATTTTTAATTTTATATGATTATTGTTTATACTATAGCCCTTTTACAGCTGAATATTAAATTATTAATGTTGTGACACGACGAGATCGGTGTGATGCCCAACTCATAAAATAAGATGTTGTAGTCGGCCGATCAATAAATTATATTCTATTCTATTTCTATTCTAATGTGTTCATAACTTGAAGAACTATCAGTAATTGATTGGTGGAGAGCCCGGTGTTTAACTTTACTCTACAGTGGAGAGTGTTTGTCTCCTCTAAAATATTGTAAGCACGTGCGTAAATATTTCATTGTGAGAAAAGATCTCATTACGTTTTTCCACAAAAAAGGCGAATGCACAAAGGTTTTGTTGGAATTTACAGACAAAAAATATTGACATTTTTTGATGATGTCCTGTGATTGGCTCCAAAGTATTACATTTTCTTGGATTGGCTCATAGTACAAGCTATAGCTACATGGAAATGTTTTTTTCGAAGTTTGGTTCTCCGACTAATATAGTAAATATCTGTTGTTTGGTTGCTACTTTAGATTATGTTCAATCAGGTTGCTACTAGCAACGTTTTAGTAAAATGAGAAAGTTACCCCAAAATATTTATGCATTTATTTGTATTATTATGTAATTTAACTTCCAACATAATAAACACTCAGATAAGCACTCACTAAAAAGTCATGTATACGCCGCTGCTGGACATAGGGCTTTCCTCAAGCACACGGTCGGCAGTTCTCTGAAAACAATTTTTACGCAGTTTTTCTGTTGCCCGACGCTGGAGTAACGTATTTGCTTAGATCATAACGCCCTTATTATGTAGATCAGATCAATGAGAGTAAGTAGGTGAGTTATGATCGGTGACAGTCCCCCTGTGGAAGCACATCCTCATTGGAGACGAGGGGACTGAGCAAATAGCGTGCAACACTCCGCTCAAGGTGAGCGCGCGTGGGAGACCATATCAAATAACCAGTATGCTATACATGATATGGTATAAAAAATAAACGTTTTATTATAAAGTTGGGAAATTGGGGTATAGCTTTCTTGTTCTTCTTATGTATAAAAGGAGATATGTCCCTATGGACTCCAAAACGCCTGGAATTATTTTGACGAAACTATCACTGATATACATAACTATAACATTGACTACTTAAGTATATACTTAGTTAATGTTGTAAGGAGTAATCTACGCGGGTGAAACTACGGGACACAGCTAGTTGAAAATAAAACTGCCTTAGTAATTTTTAAACTTTCGCGATTCGAACACATGTTTTCATATTTATCGGGACTTATGGCTTTACCTATATTTAATAGTGCGCGATAAGTCCCGATAAATATGAAAACAAAACTGCCTTAGCCGTGCATTTATCTAGCTAACGTCTTGAATCTATTGGACATCATAAAATATTTCAAGTGGGTACACGTACCTAAATATTATGTTTTCAGCATAAAACAGCAGGATTTTTATTGCTCCTTCATGCTTAGTTTTTTTATACACTGTTTTAAACTATCACGGTTGTTCACTAAAGTTATATGATTATTTACGGGATATTTACAGTGAGTGTGTTTTGTCGAGACTTAGGTTCGAGTTCGAGTTCCAGTGATAACCGTAGCAAAAGACTAAGAAAGAGGGTAGATCGTTTTGTCTGTACCTAACTTTGAACTTTTTCACCAACCACCCGCATTCTTCCGTCTTCCCGTGAACATGGTGCATGTAACTGCGCCGAAATATCGGGAGCTCCTTCCACAACCTTACCACGGTAAATATCCCGTAAATAATCATATAATTTTAGTAAAACAACAATGTCAGTTAGTGTGCTGCTAACAATGTGTTAGTAAAAAAAATGAATAAGTACGCATAATTTCACTTATTTAAAAATAATTTTTATAATTTAATTTACTTTATATGTAGTTAATTTACAAACATTTGTATATATAAAACAAATTAAAAAAACTACCTGTAGCTATTAATAAATATTTCATTTCATTCTACGATTGGTAACGGGATATTTACTTTGTTTTAGATTGCTGTGGCTATGGAGCGTGTCTTCCCGTGAACATTCACAAATTTATCACGGTAAATATCCCGTTAATAATCATATAATTGTAAAGTTATTTACTCTAAACCTAGTAGAATATTTGGCCGAGCGAAGAGATGTCTCAGATTCTAATGCAAACAAGTCGGCGTTTTTGTGTATGTATTTTTATATATATTTGTTCGATGATAAACTGAATATTGTTGATTAGATCTACTTAAAATTTTGTAGAAGGAGTTTATTTTGATAAAATTTTGAAGTTTCAATATGGGCAAAAACGGGTCAGAAATTGCGGAGATTATAGGTCGCGAATTCACAGTTCGGGGCAAACAACTATGTAGTTAAATTCGGTTACCTTTGATCGCTACCAATAGCTATGAGGTCTGGAGTAGAGACCTACTTTAAGCGCAGCGACAGATGAAGCAAGTGGGAATTTATTTTTCTTCGAGACCAAGTTTCTGTAATACGAATAAAAGGAACAGAGCGCAGCCTTAGAAATTGGAGCATTAGTCATTGAAATATTCCATCGAATTCTCTTTGTGAATCGGAAGACCTTCGCAAGCTAAATACCTATGTTTGTTTGAAACATTCCTGGTCTCTTTGATGAATGGAGCTCGGTACCCTTGCCTTTGCTACAGAAGTGCGATGTCACAGGGTCGCTGCCACTTGTGAATGGAAACTGGTTTTAATCTCACAAAGGCACAGGGGCTCGATTTTTGAATAGCTCGTATGATATTTCGCACGAAAATATCACGCGAAATGATTGACTTTCTAACGAATGCCAAACAATAGTCGCATTTTTGTAATAATCATATCACTTGCTTACGCAAAGAATAGTTAGAAACATTCGAATTTGCTGTCTATCAAAAGAAAATCTTTCATTTCGCATGGTATTTTCGTGCGATATCATACGAGTGATTCAAAAATCGAGCCCCTGGGGTCAGCAGTCACTCGAGCAGAACATCGAGCATTTCAACGTTTTAAACTTTTTAATGATATGAATTACTAACATTTATTATAACTAGTTCAAAAAACACGCTTATTTGACTCGTTAAAACAAACTTCAGGAGCCTATACTTATGAGGGATTAACAGGTAGCTATGGAAATTCCACTGGGACTTTACAAAATGCAATCATCAAATTTTATGTAAGTAGGTATCTTGTCTTGATTTTCGGGCATTAAATGAAATATAAAGCCGTAATTGTCAAGACGAATATAAAACAAGTAGGTAAACCATAATAGTAAAATTGATGTTTACTTTATGTCAGTAATTTAAAGAAATTCACTTTCAAACGACGTTTTACGAAAAAAATAATGTAAATTGGACGTACTTATGTTGAGTTTTTCCAAAATTTTAAGCCGTTATTTAACTTCATCATCATCATCATCAGCCATAAGACGTCCGCTGCTGAACATAGGCCTCCCCCTTATAATTTTGCCTTTATTTTACTTATTAAACTTATTTTACTTTTTAGTTATCTTAATTTTTTAAAATACAGGTCTACTTATTATAGAAACTGAATTTTCTATAGATCTTTCTATTTGGTAGAATCAAAACGCCAAAAACCAGTTTTTATTGCTTTTTAACAGACTTTTTTCTTTAGTCCAGTTCTGACATTTTTATGAAGTCGGTTTTTTACATTGATAATTATTTCGTTAAAAATGCGAGAGGGCTCTTAAAACAATACAAGTGATTCTAAACTCGAGGGGTATGGAAGAAAAACTCCTAATTGTTTATATAAGTATATTATATTATAGGTATACAAAAATAATCATCATCAGCCAGAAGACGTCCACTGCTGAACCAAAAGCCTTAACCTCTACACTGAACGACATCCTGCCATCTGCATCCACTGGATGCCCGCGACTCTCACAATGTCGTCGGTCCATCTAGTGGGAGGCCTACCTACGCTGCGTCTTCCGGTTCGCGGTCTCCACTCAAGAACCTTTCTTCCCCATCGGTTATCAGTTCTTCGAGCGATGTGGCCTGCCCATTGCCACTTAAACTTGCAGATTTTAATAGCTATGTCGGTGACCCTGGTTCTTTGGCGCATATCTATGTTCCGAATTTTATCGCGTAAAGAAACTCCGAGCATAGCTCTCTCCATTGCCCGTCGTGTGACTCTGAGTTTTTCCAAAAGGCCAACAGTTCAGAACCACGTCTCAGTACCATATGTCATCACTGGCAACACACACTAGTTCAAAGTCCTTTGTCTTTAGAGGCACTGTGGTATCTTGGACGAGAAGATGTCACGCAATTTCCCGAACGCTGAACAAAAATAATAACGTACAGAAATAGAACAAAATCAAAACGAGCGTATATTGCAGTTTCAATAAGCAATATTGCTGTTTGATATTCAAGCTATAAAAGGAGCTATAAAAATGAACTCATAATGAAATGTTATGGCGTACGATAGTAGGTAGCAGCAATGACATGATTCAACTTTAATACAGAAATGAGTACTTCAAAATGTCCAGTGGAATTAATTGTACAGTTTACATGCTTCAGCAATTTTCTTCTTGATAGCGCATAGGACCCCCTGGATGTGAGACTCTTTTGAGAGTTCACCTTTGCTAGCTAGCTATTCAACTGCCAAGCTGTGCAAACATTACTGTGTTCAGGATTAAAGGGCAATGTGTCCACTTAAATTAGATAGATAGATCAACGCTTTATTGTTCACACCACAAATTATTTACACGTGATAAAACAGCCCGATTAATACCCGATATGAGAGCTGATAATCTTAAAATGGCTAAACAGATTTTCTTCAATCATAGCTAAGAACATTCTCTATCGTCTCTTTTCATACAAGAAGCGCTTTGATTCCACTTATATTGTGCAAACTGCTAGTCTGTTGAATGCGCTACCCGAATGGATGTTCCCCGATAGTTACATTCTGGGTGTGAGTCGGTTTCTTCTAGGCAAGCGTGCTCCATCGTAGACCGCACATCATCAGGCGAGGTGGAGAAAAAAAAGCGTATTATATAATTTAATTAAAAAAACACAATTGCAACCATCACTTAGGTATCAGAAACGAATGTTGTCGAAGCGTAGTACTAAATCTAAATTTTCATCCTCACAAACACTAGAAAAGCCCATCAGATCTAACTGGTTTGTTATGAAAGCAGCCACGGTAATCCATTTGTTCCGGATTGCACATAAGAATTGGATTTTATTCTCATTGTAAAATTTTATGAAGCTATAAAAAATGCTTGTGCAATTAAGCTGCCAGAACACATTGTTTTGGTCTAATATGTTTGTTTTACAACCACTTCGAAACGCTCTAAATACTTAAATATTTCATACTAGCTTTTGCGACTTCGCGTGCGTCTTGTGAACGAAATGTCGCTAAATCAGTGGATAGTTTTAGCGTTATATCAGAGAAATTATTACTTCTACAAAGTCACAAACTTTCCCTCTTATTAATGTAGAAAGGCAACATAACTTCTTTGCAATTTTGTAATGAGTAAGTTCACTAAGTAGATGAGGTATTTATATTTTACTGGATAAATAGAGGATATTCGGTGATAAGCCAGAAATACAGATGGGATTTAACGCCGTACTCTTCAGCCAGAGCTAGCTTTTCAACGTTTTTGACGATTAAATATCACCGAGTGATAATAAAACCCCGTACAAAAGCTGATAGTCGACGTAGAAAGCTGACGGATAAAAATAATTTCTTGAATCGTAGAGAATACACTCGATCAAACCACTTTGAAAACAAAATAAATCTAATCAACATCAGTTCAGCCGCTTGGGTACGATGCCACAGATCACAGAAAAGAGAAGATTTTTCTTTTGTTGCCACAGACAGACTAACTGAGACACATAACATTATAAACGTTTATCTTGTCACACCTTTTTTTTTTCGTCGGGGGTTAAAACAGACTGAGCATTATCTTTAAAATTGCAAATATGTAATAAAAAATTGTTTTCGTGTTGGCGAAGGAGATCGAAAAAACTCGAATAAAACGTTTTAACATAAAAATTACTTTAAAATGTTTGCAATCTTATTCTAAAAAGAATGCCCCATCGTTATTTTTTACAAGCTTTTATATTTAACGTGCTCTGTTAGTATGTATATTCGTATGTGTGGGACAAATCTTGCAAACAACTTAATCTTAGACCAGTTATTCTCAACCGATTGAGCTGAAATTTGGCATACACGTTTGGATGACAATGCATGATTAGCTAAATGACGTCATTCCAAATCCAACATGGTGGACTCCCAAAAATGGCGGACCAGTTATTTTTTGTGCACCCCCATTGAGAAGAATACAAAAAGCTGGTTTTAAAAATATATATTTTTTAATTAATAATTTTATTTATTATTTATTACATGGCGTATGTTTTTCCGGCGAATATGCGCGGGTGGCCGCGCGCATTTTCATGCAGATCACGATGTGCGATCTATGTCTCCTTTGTTTCGCGCCTGCCATCATTTCAATGCGCTCTTTGCCGCCAACACTAATGTGCGTTTTAGCAATTTTTTATATATAAGTATTGTGTAATCTAACTGATCTATGGGATAGGGACATTGGGACTATGGGATAGGAGGCTTTGACGATGTTTTTTTACTGTTAGGTGACATTATTATTATTATTGTGACTTGAATATATGACATAATAATTTTAAGTGTACCTATTTCATCTTGTGACATAAATATGTCAATAAATAATATGAATTTGATACTTTTAAAATGGGCGAAAGACCGGTGAGCGCGACCTTAAGTGGTTATAGTTTCACGTATAAGTACTTACGCGTATGTATCATTCCGTAATTACCTAATTATATGACTTCTACTTTGGAAATATGTTTCACAGAACACTTGTGTGTGAGAACCCTAAGAACCCAAAACTCCCGAAAATTCTAGCTCCAATCAACAAAGACCGTGACCCTTCCAAGGGTCATCTAGAATCGGAATATAGGGGACCCCTTCCTACACATGAACATACATAACATACCTTTGTACGTATTTCTTTGTTTTCACGTAAAACTGACACGATTCATGAGTTACTGGAACGTGATAACGTGTCCCAAAAATGCGTCCCTCTTCCATTCAAGGGAGATACAATGATGTTTTAATGACCAGGGGATATGGAGTGAAAACGGTTTGCCTAGATTTGGAAAGAACGAGCTATTTTGAGTGATATAACCCTGTTTGGTACATAATTAGGCGTGATTGTGGATCTGGGTGGATGTAATGTCGCCGTCGTGCTATACTCGTAGTTCTTATTACGTCAGTTACACTTATTTGGGATTCAAAGACATTTTTTGTTTGTTCTATTTTGGTATTTAACGTCACAATGTTATTTTTACTGACTTACCTTAGAACTTTCGACTGGGTGAACCGATTTTGATGTTTTTTTTTATTTTATTTGAAAGCTGGTGCTTCCCGTGTGATCCCATTTCAATTTGGTCCAGTTCGGACATTTTTATTTAGTCGTTTTTTTTAATATTGATAATTACGTAACAAGAAATTGGCGGAAAAATAAATAAACTTTTCAGACTCGGACACTGACCCTTCAGATGACAACACCGAATGAAGTCAGTAAAACACTCATTTCACTGTCTCCTCTCACTGTCAATGGCAAAATTGCCCTAACACCCAACGAGCCAGCAGTCAAACTATAAAAAAGGAATAAAAAAAAAAATATATAAGAAAGAATTTGTCAGTTGCTTTGTCATTTGTTCTTTAGAGATGATTTTAGCGTATTTTAGAGCCCCAACTCAAACAATTTTTAACCGATTTCAAAAAAGGAGGGGTTACGAATTTGGTTGTTATTCTGGTTTTATTTTATCATTTTTTGTTACCTCAGAAGTCCGTTATATTTATAAACCGATTTGGATTTTTATGAAAGGATATTCAGAATGGCCCATAGAAATTTCATTAGTTTGATTTTTAAATCAAAATACCAATTATTATTTTTTACTTGGATGTCATAATACTTAATGTCAACGAAATGACGTTAATTTTTACTAATTCTGAAGTCGGTTTTCTAGATTGATAATTATGACAAATGAGATATCAGTTATGTCTCTAAGTTCGAGGGTGGTCACTGGTTAGGCGACGTCTCTTCATAAATACTACTTCTAACATTACAGCCTAGCTTAGGTCAAGTGAGGATGAAAGAATGTTTTGTCTGAACACTTACACGAAGGGTATCAATTATCATTGAATACATCTTTAAAATTAAAGTCAGGTTTGATACATCATTTTAACCAGTGGGCGAAGTACGAATTTTCGCTACGTAAAATACGTATTGGATTCCATAAAAACTTCAATTACGAAATTCAAAATTTGTATGGAATTTGATACGTATTTTATGTAGCGAATACTCGTACTTTGCCCACAGGTGTACCGTTTGCGAAATGTAATCCAAAGATCAGGGCCCCGATTCTACTAAACCAATTGTTTTCAATTGTTAATGAATTGCCTCAATATTTTTACTATTGACACTTTATATATGCAAAAAGTATCAAAAGGGCAGTTTTTAAGGAAATTCATTAACAATTTAAAAACAATTGGTTTGGTAGAATAGGGCCCTGATGTAATCCGTCAAAAGTATCGTAGACGGATTTGTTAAACTTTCAAACAAAACATACTATAAACACTGTTTTAAACTACCACGGTTGTTCACTAAAGTTATATGACCACAACCTTACCACGGTAAATAATCATATAACTTTAGAAAACATATTATGTTGTATTAAGTTATGTACTTTTTATGAATGCAGCACTCAATAAACACAAAGATAAGCCATTGATAAGAACAAGAAAACTCACGCCAGTCACCAAACAACAAAAAGTTTCAACAAATAGTAGTAACTTTAAACAGATAGAAAAACAGCAAAGTTGTGTGTCGTACAATAAATCAGTTTGTTACCCTTGCAGATTTACGAGTGAAGTAAACTTTAGGGCTAGATAAGAATATGACTGCTATAGTTCTGCGGTAATTTATCTTCGACGATACGTGAGAGAGTTTGAGGATTTTATTAAGGGCAAGGTACTGATTTATTTCGTGTATTTTTTATCAGTTTCGGGTTGGTTTAGTAGCACAGATTTATGCAGCAATTTTCGTATTGTAAATGTGAGTAGGTGCTCCCATATGATAATAACAAATCAAAGGATATTAGTAAGTAAGTCGGTCTCTTAGTCTTTTCTAGACTCAAAGGTTTTATACTAACCTTTATACTTTTATTAAAACAGAACTTTTATACTAAATCAAGCAATAATAAGCAAATTGACAGCCCCGTTAGCTCAGTTGGTAGTGTACCTGCCTTCTGCACTTGGGGGCGTGAGTTCGATTCCCACCTAGGACAAACATTTGTGTGATGAACGTTTGTGTTTGTTCTGGGTGTTAATATCTATTTAAGTATGTATTAAAAAATATAAGTATGAGTATCAGTTTCTGGCAGCCATATTACAAGCTTTGCTTAGTTTGGGGTCAGATGACCATGTGCGCAATAATGTCCCAGATATTTATTTATTTAATAATGGGTTTTGAATAAGGAACATGAAATAGTTTTCCCCGAACAAAAAGATTGGACTAAAATATTGTGAGCATGAAAATAGTTACAAGCTGGTTAAAAGTCATAGATTTTGCGTAGAAAAATAAATGCGGCGGCTGTGACCATTACGCCAAAACTACCAATACGGTGCGCGTATTTTGGCGCCAAGTAAAAAAATAACATATTGCCTAATTGTATTATTTTCCTAAACTTGTGTATTTTAGAGTGTGTAATAATAGTGGATTATTATGTACCTTCTAGCGACCCGCTCCGACTTCGCACGGTGTAAGTTTTATCTATACCTACTAATATTATAAAGAGGAAAGATTTGTATTTTTGGATGTTTGTAACGAATTAAGTAACTCAAAAACTACTGAACCGATTTTAAAATTTTTTTCACTGTTGGGAAGCTACACTGTTCCTAGGTGACATAGGCTATACTATAATTTGTAGCGAGGCCGAAGGCCGAGCTTATTCCCATGCGAAGCCGGGGCGGGTGGATAGTTATGTATATAAACCTACCGTAAAAAACTAACTGATGATGAAAACTGCATCAAAAATCTTAGGTTTAGGAGGAGTTAGAGTTAGTTTTACCTAGATACATACGTGGAAAGCAAATTTATTTTATACTATGTAGAGACAAATTAAACGTTCGTGAGCTGGTGTGGGCAAGTTATATAACGCGGTAAAACATATATTTTCGCATGTTGTTTCCAAAACTCTATAGAAGTCTCTTTATATATCTTTATATAGAAGTTTAGTAAAATCTCCACAACTTTACTGGGTCATGACCAGTATCATGACATGAGCGTGATTTAGTTTCCTTGACTCTGACTTGTTTGATGATATTTAATAAAACTTTGACATAATATTGCAATATTTGACACTGGCAAATGTACAAAAAGTGGGCCGCCAAAATCCTCTCAAGGAAAAAGAAAAAAACCGTTGGTATGTCTTTTTCACGTTTTTTTCTTTTAGATTTTGTCTTCTGCTTGACCTCTTGAACCATTTAGGCAGTGTCAAGATAATATGTAACTATTATAATTTTCACGTTTAAGAGGATAATATAAACAAGTCACAGGCAAACTCTAGCAAAGTAAGTGGCGATGGAGTTTCAATCAAAGAGGGGGATCAAAAGTACAGTGTACTCTTATTAAAATTTGACGACGTTTATTGAGTCTCTTGTTACATCAATCTGGATTTAAATAGCGCCCTCGCCATAAAAAAACATTATTACCTACCTTGTAATACAATCTACTAGCATATTTTTTTTACAAATTATATTATTATTAGAGAATATAATTTTTTGTCGCTTATAGATAAATATCTAGTATAACATAATACAAACCCCGCCAAAATCAGAGCCTAAATAAAATTACATGGCTGTCAGGTACTAATTGCGCTTTAAGGGTAGGTAATTTAGCCACTGAGCGGTTCTTAATGACCCGTGGGCCGTGGGATCTCACACACAGGTAGGTATCCAATAAATTATGTAAAATATATTGTTGGAAAATATTCGCCGTTATAAAAATTTCTGCTTTTTTTTAAAAGTGTGAGTTTTATTTAAAAGTGTAACTTCACAAAAGTTACAAATAAATTATTTCTGCAGGATGCAAATGGAGGCAAGACATAGCATTGGTGAATAGCCGAAGATAAACTAACCAATTTCTTCTATTTATTACACAAGTAAATAGAAGAATCCCTACCATATTATAAATGTGTAGATCAAATACCTTCACACATGACTTCTAACTAAGTAGAAGCAATACCAGATATCGGTTTAACTTGCAAAAAAAAACCCGTTTGCGTGATTCAGGTAAAGTGTCGTATTTACCTATAATAGACGCAGTTTTCATATTTGTGAAACTACTATCCATTTACACTCATTATTTTAGGAATTATTGAATACCTTATTACGTTTTTAATAATATTATTCGTAAAGTTTAAGCAAATTTACAATTTTTTCGCAAAACATCGTTTTAGTACGCAATCTATTTTCAAACTATGGAACTACAAATCTGACGGCTGTCAGTTTGTTTGTTTGTCCGCGCACATCTTTTAAACTACTAGAAGGATTTCAAAGCAGTTTCCATGAATATGCTTATAAAATACCTGATTGAAACATAGGCTATATTAATTTATGATAATAAATAGTAAAAAAAATTTTTTTTAATAATTATTTATAACGCCATCTAGCTTATTTTATAGTAATGTTGTCGTAATGACAGACTTCTACTCGCAGACACGGTAGGTAGGAAGACTGAAGCGGCTGTTGCCATATAATCTATATGTAAATAAAAATATAGATATCCGCCAAAGAACCAGAGTCACCGACATAGCTATTAAAATCTGCAAGTTGAAGTGGCAATGGGCAGGCCACATCGCTCGAAGAACTGTTAACCGATGGGGAAGTAGGTAAGGTTCTTGAGTGGAGACCGCGAACCGGAAGACGCAGCGTAGGTAGGCCTCCCACTAGATGGACCGACGACATTGTGAGAGTCGCGGGCATCCAGTGGATGCAGATGGCAGGATGTCGTTCAGTGTGGAGGTTAAAGGGGGAGGCCTATGTTCAGCAGTGGACGTCTTCTGGCTGATGATGATGATGAAATAAAAACGAATAGCCGAAATGTATGTACCCGCATAACTTCCGATAGACTGCACCAAATAGTTTTTTTTGTTTGTTATTTTCAGGACAGCCAACTGCTTTTGAAGAGGTTTTACAGTTTATTATGGCGTAATTTAAAGTACGTTTATTTTTGTATTGACTTCTGACGTGCTAATATACCAAGTCGACGGAGATTAAAATGAATACATTTTTTTGCCAGGATCAAACCTAACACCAATAACAGACACGCAAAGTAGGTGAACTCGCGGCATCTAATCTGTTACTGATCTATGATTAGTAGCTATTTTGGATGTTATGGTGGTGAACGAAAGCGGTTTAGTTGTTGGAAGGGTCGAGGCGCAGAAGGCGGGCAAAAATTATTTAGACATCATTGATTGGCAGTCTTTACGCGGAGTAATGTTAAATAACAGCGATTAATTATAGATACCGCTCCATGCTTCCTACTTACTATTCACTAATAATTCAATAATAACGTTTGTCATGCATGACATTTCGCTTGACTTATACCAATTTTTTTTCCTTATTGGCTCCATGGCTCCACACTTCCAACGTATTTAACCAGTGAAAGTAATATATTATTTGCTTGAAATATATTTGAAACTATGGACATGTCGGGATACCTGTATCGAGTCAGATTAAAACTAGACTAAAATCATACTATGACGATAGTATGACAATCCGCATTAAAATGGAGAGCAATAAATCTACAATCATGTCATATGTGTAGGTATTATCTATAAAATATTCAGTATAAATAATCCGATGGATTTGTGCCTATTTAAAGTTCCGTTCGTGTTCGTTAGTGTAACATTTATATTTGGATATGTCAGTCTAATCGTCCACCCACTAATTACTTTGCGCTACGCGTACGAAGTCGCGGGCATTAGCTAGTTAATAATAATAGAAGAAGAATCAAACTGTTTTTGAACAGACTTCAAAAAAGGAAAAACCTTTTTGCTTTGCGTAGTCAGGTAAAAAGTACGTATACCTACTCGTCTACAAATGCAAACCATGTAAAAAGGCTGATAATCTACATACTTGTAGAAAAAACATGTCAGGGACATGAATTCCTACTTCGAACTACAAACACCTGGGCCCCAATTCTACTAAACCAATTGTTTTTCAATTGTTAATGAATTGCCTATTTTTTTTACTTTTGACACTTTATCCATACAAAAAGTGTAAAAAAAATACATTTTGAGGCAATTCATTAACAATTTAAAAACAATTTTGTTTTTCACTTTTGACACTTTATCTATGCCAAAACTGTCAAAAGGGCAATTTTTTAGAAAAATCATTAACAATTCAAAAACAATTGGTTTAGTAGAATCGGGCCCCTGTTATCGCACAAAGCTACACAAGGGTGTAGCCAAGATTTTCTTGAGGGGGGAGAGTTGGGGAAAATATACGTTATTTAAAATTAGTTACTTTTAAGTTGTATGTGAAGCTCTTTTAACTATATAGCGCTTACCTTACACTCCCCCCCCCCCTCCTCCCCCGTCCGTACCTGACTACGCTCATGATGCTACATTAGCGTATTACAAGTAAACTGTAAATAAAAGCCTTATCATGACGTCACGCAGGTTCTGTGTAGTTATGAATGACGCAGCCAGCTGTGAAACTAGAATGAGTCACACCGTCCCGTTTACATTACTAGTTACCACAGCTCTGCGATCGAAATCGACCGTGTTGCTAAGTGATAAAAGCTACTTTTGAATGGCAAGCGAAACGTAATAATTTGTACAACTTTATTGACTATGCGCTCACGCATTGTGCGCTACCGTCTCGTGTCATTCATTATTGTCAGTGTGACACACGGTACCGTGGCGAGCGTACGTGATAACGCTTTTTTGTATCTCGCTTTTTTTTCGATATTTTTATTTGTTGTGACAGTGAATGTTTTGAATGTAATGACAGAAACTTTGAGCTATATTTTGAGAGTAATCACTGTGACAATATTTTATTATATTGTGTTGACTTTTGTAAAAGAAGCGAAACGTTATTGGATTGAGAACGAGTGAAGCAGATCAATTTTATTGACATTGGAATTGTTGACCCAATTGTTTCAATAACTCGGTAAGTGTTCAATTTTTATTTCTAAATGGGGGTAGAATTCATTGATAATATATATTTTGGAAAATGATCTCTGACCTCAATGCTCAGACCAGACATTTTTTAATTGAATTTATTATAATAGGGTACATTGAGAAAAATAATATCATAATATGACTATTAGGTATATGAAATTGCGGCCGCTGAAAGAATGCGTCTGACAGTTGCCATAACATTGTAAAAAGCAGAACGAAACCAGTAAGGTTGTCTGGAAGAGATCGCTTATAGCGATAAAGCCGCCAATTGTTTCACTAGTTTTTTAAGTTGTTTTTTATGTACGTTTGTAATTTTGGTGTGAACAATAAAGAGTTTTCTATCTATCTATCTAAATTCTGATCATTTTTACTTACCAAAATTTTTAACGTAGGATTGTAGCCGATAGCCAATATTTATTTATTTATTTACGGAAAACAAACAGCTTTAGCAGTGTAAAACATAGCATTAAAAATATGAACAAACAAGCCTTAAAAGTTTTCACAAGTAAAAGAGAGATACAGTCCTGTTCCGTGAATGTTAAAATAACTATCAAACAGTAGATATAAATAAATTAAAAGATTATCAGTCTGACAATAAAAAAAAATACAATATATAAATGTAAATAAATAATTAAAATGGGGAAAAATAAGTTTTACTATAAGGTAGATACTCAAACAGAAGTCATGAAAGTCAACAGCCCATGGCCCAGGGGGGGGGGGGCAACTTAATATTATGGAGGATTTGAAAACTATTAATTATAGGTACAGTCAAGAGCAGTCAGAATTTCTTTGCAGTTGGCTACTTTTTTTTAATCTGGCAGCTGCCCCCTCGCCTCGCCCCCCTTGGCGACGCCCTTGCCTGGAAGAGATCGCTTATCGATAGGTGGTAAGGCCGCCAGTTGTTACACGAACCAAGTAGGTAGGTATAAGTCTTTTTTAACTGACTTACAAAAAGGTAGAGGTTTTCAATTCGACTGTTTTTTTTTGCTTGTTACCTCAGAACTTTCGACTGGGTGAACCGATTTTGATAATTCTTTTTTTATTTGAAAGCTAGTACATCCCGTGTGGTCCCATTTCAATTTGGTCCAGTTTTGACATTATTATGAAGTTGTTTTTTTATATTGATAATTATTGTCCTATGCATGTCATTTTTGGTCAGAGCAATTATACTGATCTATCTATATTGTAAAGATTTTATGCTAAATCAATTTGACCTCTTGATGTTCAACGTGTAAAATTATCAATGTCGTTATAATGACCTCAATAACTCTGGGAATGGCTTCAAATGACAAACAAAACGTTCAATGAAAATTGACTGCATAAATTAATTACGGAAAACTATACCAAATAGAAAATTCTACAGAACATAATTATTGCATTAATTAGTTTAACTAATTAATTTGAATTTGTTTGTAACACAATATATTAACTGATAAAATTAATAAATTATTATTTCCTTGTAAGTATTAAGAAATGATACAAAAATATAATAATACATTGCGAAGCAATTCATGTTGATTCATTGATTAATCTCTGTTTGTCAAGCTATATATTGAAATATTTATTGGAGGAAGGATAATAATACATAATATTATATTCCCAGCGTAATTCACAACAACTACAAATAGAGGGAGTAGGCCTCTTTTTTGCAAGTTATGGCTATTTCTTTCTATTTTTAACCGACCTCCATAAAAGAGGATTTTTTTTTAAATTTTTAATGTTTATTACCTCAGAACTTTCGACTGGGTGAACCGATTTTAATGATTCTTCCTGTGTGGGTCCCATTTCAATTTTGTCCAGTTCTGACATTTTTATGCAGTCGGTTTTTTATATTGATACTTACCTAATTGTGTATAGCGTATTCTGTCAGAAATTTTAAAAAAATATATTAATTTTATATTTTAAACGAAAATCAGAGTCACAGTCAAGTAAACATAGGTCACGACCCAGAATTGTAAAAAAATATTGGGGGTTTCTAAGGATATTTGGAAACAGCACGAAAACACATTGCATTATTTCATATGTTTAATGTGTATATCCCTTCTTGTGCTACTCTGTTACACATAAAAAAATTAAAGGTAAAAAATCACCAAGTGAGTATTTTTTTGTGATTGGGCATTATCTTTAGATTATCCGTGTTGATATTTATTTATGTATGTGTGTTGTTGTATGTTGTAGGATGGCGGATATATCTTCCGCAAATATAAAACATAATTTTATCAACAATAATTACTTAAAACGTATGCAATTCTGAAAAGGATGTCTAATCGTTTTATTCTTAGCGAATTTTTATTTCCTTAAAATGTTGAAAATGCGCGAGAGTAAGTAGCTGTGGTAAGTGAGCGCGTTAATTGTTAATAATCCACCATCATGACACATTAATTAAGTTTTTCATTAAGCATTTTCGCCTCATTAGATGACGTAATTTTTCACGTTGGCGCCAAAACTACGTAAAGGTTGTGGGCAAGTGATAACTATAATAAAGGAAAACGTTTCTTTTCGCATTGTTTCCGAAACATTCATTGAAACTTCCAGTAAAGTTTCACCACAACTGGGGCATGACTCGGATTTGACTATGACTTACTTTGCTTGACTTTGACTTGTTTGACGATATATTTTACAGAACTATATTATTATTTGTTATTATTAATGTAGTGGTTTGTCAGTATGTAATTGCGCTAGATAACAGGGCGACCAAACCACATCGCCCTGTTATCTGAGCAACAAAGCCCTTAAAATAAATAAAATTAAACTGGCACTGGCAAATGCACTAGTGACTACTAACGACACCTAAATCCTCTCAGAAGAAAAAAAACTTTATCTCTAATTCTTTGTTGTTTTATGTTTTAATTCGTTTATCTCTGACTACAAAGCAATCCTAACAAACGTTCGTATAACTTACAAAGGTGCTTAAGGCTTGCTATTTATTTGCGCAGTTGGAGTTAGGTATTTAGGTCGCCTGCTTCACCTACTTCACGCTAAAGGTGTTGGTACAATCTGATAAAGTGAGAATACACGTGGGCGAAGTGAGGCTTGATTTTTACTCGAGCGTAATTAAAATAAATGTGTCTGAGTAGGTACTACTGCCTTATAAATATTAGTTACACCCACAGGTTTATTATTCATTACCTAATTTTCTTTTGACCCAATAATAGCACAAACAACATGAAACTTTTTTTTTGGTTGTTTGGTTAAGTATCAAAATGAACGTGGTAGATGGTAGGTGAGTACTTATGTAATATAGTTGAAAAACACATTTATTAGATTTTAAGGGGTTTAACAGATAAGCCGAAAGATCTAATTATCTATTTGTATCGGAACTGTACAAATAGGTCTCAGGGAAAAATAATCATCAGAATCTCGAATATCCCAATAAAGTATTAAGTATGTAAAAAAGCGAAGGGTAAAAGTATTGAGGTAGTACGTGATTATATTCAAAGAGCTTCATTTTTTCATTCTTTAATCTGTAGAAAATTTAAAATTGTACTAGCTTTTTTTTTACGAAGGCGTCGTAAAGCCCAACCAAAGATATTTTTAACACCGTGTTTGTATTCAGATTGTTGTTTTATTTTGTTCTATTTTTTTTTACATGAACAATGAAATGTCGACCACAGAAACTAAAAAAAAAAAGTTTATTCAATTTACGGTACAAAAATAGCTGTTGGGTTTTAAAATTCTTATAAAATTGGCCTTGAAATCAATAACAAGGGGATCACATCAAAATCCGACTTTAAAAATATATAAATAACGTAATACTTAGTTACGTTATTCATATATTTTTGAAGTCGGCACTTGCCTATAAAATTTGTAGGTTGCTCTCGATTTCCCTAGGATCCCATCAATAGATCCTGACTTGGTGACAATGGGACCAAATTAGAACTATACCGAATAAATTTTTATTTTTTTTATTGGTCAACAATAATAATTAATTTACGGGGAAATTGGTGAACATACATTAATATATAAGTGGAAGATAGAACCGTAATCCTTTTCTGAAGTCGGTTAAAAAAATGTGAACACTTACTAGACAATTTCCGTATCACTTTGGGACATTATATGTAACTATGCAGTAGGCAATTAATTTATTAGTAGTTACCTACTTACTTAGGCAAGCTGGCTAGTAGTTGGCAAATAGGATTCTAAGAATAGACAATTGACTAAATTTAACGCAAAATAATCATATAAGACTGGTAAGGTCAAACGTGTCATTAAATTTAAAATAGCAGTGATTATTATCGTATTATCGCTACATTTAATTATTTAATTTACTTAAATGAGTCCTTTTTTATGGTACTGAGTGACGACGAGACGAGCGAAGTCGCTCGCCTGATGGCTCTTCACGCTTGCCCATAACAGCTCAACGCCACTCAGAATTTTGAACTTCGACAGTCCAAAATCCTGGATGGCAATGCACTGCACTCGTCACCCCGAGATATAAGATGAATCTCTGTGTGCCCTGTAATTTCGTTGGAAACATTACCCTTCAATCCGGAACACAGTATGGTTGAATAACTGGCAAAGGTGTGGTACTTCCCCAGGCGGACCCCTGCAAAAGAGTCCTACCACTACAAACAGTCCTTTTAGATACTTCTTTGCATTGTCTGTAGAGTACTTTGCTTAAAGTTCGTAAATTTCTAATATTATAGGTAGGTACTTACATATTAGGAAACCATGCACCACTAATCGGCATTTACCAACCATTTATACAGTGTTACACAAATCGCACGATTCGCCATAAACATTTTGTCATTTATTTTACTATAAATATATGCAAGTTTTACTTTATGTACTCTTTCCAATTTAATGTGGCTATACATTTTAAATTTTTACACATTCTTGATCCAGCAAAACTCGGAAAATATAAATCTTTTCGTTAAAAAATAATAATTGCTAAATATGGTTATTAACGGCCGTTCTCAATAAATAACAATATCAAGAGAGAATAAAATTTACTCGCTTTCGGCATGTCTTGATTTTTGATACTAGTAAAATAATATAAATTAATGTATATTTCATTCTGTTTATTAGTAGGTATTTGTTGTTATAGCGGCAACAGAAATATCCGCCTGGTGACAGACGGACAGATAGACAGACAGACAGACAGACGGACGTACAGCGGAGTCTTATTAATAGGGTTCCATTTTAACCTTTGGGTACGGATTACGGAACCCTAAAAATATATTTTTTTGTTGCCGACTAATAGATTAAAACAAAAACTTTTTATTATAATAACTAACTTTAGATAAATATAAATTAGACAAAACAAACACGACAGAGTTACTCTAATCAATCGAGTAAATGACCCGTGTCACTTCAATTCAGTTCATCGCTGATTGGCATTAATGTTGATAAGTAATGTTTGCCTATTTCCGCCATTCATGTATACGTTATTTTAGTTTTGATGATATTGATATAATTATGAAAAACGCACGTGACCACGTGAAAAGCTTTCCAAATTTTTTGGGTAATAAAATAGGTATACTTGGCTTCGTATTCTGGATATAAGTATATTTAGATATATAGGTAGTATTCTGGATGGTCCCTGATAGAGCTAATTAAAAAAAAACAATTTGTAAATCCGTTCAGATTTACTTTATACATATTTCCGAGTTTTAAAAATTATTATTAAAAAATGGGCTGCGTGGCGTGTGAAATTTGTTATCAAATTTTGTTGACTAAAATGTTTGGACTTTTTTTTAAGGCTATAGTTACCTTTTTCGTACATTAACAAAAAAAATTAGAGAAATAGAATTCATTTAGTGAATGAGAATAAAAAACAAATAGCATTATCTTTATAATAGAAAGAGAATTTTTCTTTCGACATCTTCTGCCAAAATAAAACATTACATAAAAATATTTTAATGTTTGAATAAAGAATAACTGCAATTTTTTCCCCTACTTAGCGAATTTTTATCATATAAATAAAATGTTAAAATATGTAATTTTGAAAGTATAGGTTGTAAGTACTGTACTCCCATGGATAAAATAAAAATGCGGATAAGAAACAGAAACATATCTACTTCACCCAGCTCTTTCGATTAAAAGGCATCTTTATCTCACGACCAGTCGTAACTTACCATAACGATATCTATTCTTAAATAATAATATTCAATCAACTTTATTGTACGGGGAGACATATTCTTCATCAAGGCTACGACCTAAGATACCGCGTGTGACTAATTACGACAAATAGCTTCTTGTATTTATATCTTTTTGTAAGTTTGTACGTACGCAGTAAGTCGTTTATTTGTACTATAACTTATTTCATTCGATTTTGTAGATACTTCATGAATCTTATCCAGTTTAAGTCGGCAGTCGTGACAGCATTAAAAATCGTCGTGGTTCGACCGAAAACGCGAAAGATAATATAGGTATCGCCATTGGAACTTGCAGTCTGATACTAGCATGGACGTAATATACCTTATGTCTTTAGGTATTACTTCCAAGGATACTATTAGCAACGGTTGGTTTCACCCGCTAGCCGATAGGGGCCGATTTTTCCGAAATAACAAGTAGCCTAAAATGTTAATCTATGCTATAACTTGAATTAAATTTAGTGTGGAGGTATCCACACTAAATTTAATTCAAGACAATGATACAATGGCTATATTGGTCTGTGAAACTAGGTAATTAAACTAATTAGATTATTTTTGTGGGAAATATCATACGAGGGATTAAAAAATCGAGTCCTGTTAAACGTTCCCATTGCTCCACCCCCTGACCTGACCTACGATAGTTTTCCTTCGGCCTCCTGACATCAAATTCTGCTAGTTGTGAATTTTATGAATTGTCTGAAATAAAGTTTATGAGCGTCTGCCTACACGAGTAAAAGATAGTAAATAATACATTTATTTTATAGTCACATCTTCTGAACCATTGGACGAATTTTGATGCGGTTATTACGAATATGCTTAGCTTAGAGTATGACCAAATTAGTTTACAGACTATGTAATTACTTTTTTAAATAGTTGTGTGCACAGTAAATATATATTATAAAAAAATATTGTACCTACTCCTAACGATGTGTGTGGCAATAATACTGGCAGTGTACTGCCCTTTTATATAAACCGTGAAGATAATAGGCACAATTTTCTCTCCTATACATAGACCAAAGATAATTTAAACTATAATTTACTTTATAAATGTAGAGGACTAAAATAGAATAAAGCAGGATGAATAATTCTGCCTTAACTCATTTTCTGTCATGGCAACACGTATTGCTGTGCATAAATTAACTGAGACTCACGACACGACTAGTTGCACTTTACCAATGTGAAAATCAAATGTGTATTAAACTAAAGTTAAATGATTATTTACGGGATATTTACCGTGGTAAGGTTGTGGAAGGAGCTCCCGATATTTAGTGAACAACCGTGATAGTTTAAAACAGTGTGTATTAAACTGATTCAAATTTCAATGTTGTATAAAATTTACAACGTCGGCGCTGCATCTAGAAAACACGCAGTTTAAAATTACCTTTCTATTATCTTACTAGTCAAGCGCAGCGCTGTCATTGTTTTACTTGCAAACCGATCCATAAAGAGTAATTTGAAAAACTTTGTTACAATAAGACTCTACTGAAGTCATCACGATATAAATTACACATTGTTAAAGGAAAGCAACGCCTTAATTACTGAAAGAATTTTGCATTAGTAAGACCACGGAATGGGCAAGTGCCTTTATTGGCTAAACAAAATACAACCTAACATAGGTACATAACCATATACATATATAAACATACACCTTATATTCGATGCATATTTTACGCATCGAATACTCGTACTTCGCTCACGTTATATGACTTTGTACTGACGCGACGTGTAGTATTTTAAGGACCTCATGTAACTTGTACATTAGGAAGTAAATAAATTAGTCAACGTGCCATTGAGACATTTTTATAATTTTTCAAGCTTTTCAGTTTAACCATCGTAAATTTGAAACGGAACATTACGCGACTCCGGTAACAATCAGTAGGCTCCCATCATAACTTCCGGATTATTAGATCATCCATTAACATTCGAGGACTCACCCTGAATCAGAACAGTTACGGATTTCCTAAACGATTGTACTTTAATATTCGTTTCGCGTTCTCAGTCGTTAACCTACTGCCGGGGTGTGCAGACGTTTATTGCTGTTGTTTTAAGACTTGGCTGTGATTGTATATCTCATTTCGGTATTACTTAGAACGATATTTTATCCATGGTAATGTATAAACTCTGTACAAACAAGATGATCAAACTCCGAAGTAAAGACGTACAATGTTGAATTTAAATTTCATCATCATAATGTTATACTGTTGAGGTTATTCTGTTAAGGAAACCGGTATGTACAATAACCTAAAAACATCTACGACATTATAATATTACTAGCAACCCGCCCCGGTTTCGCACGGGTGTAATTTAAAAGAAAAAAATATTTAAAAATGTGAACGTAAGTTGTGTAAATTTATTTTCCGCGACTTGGTTGCAATATATTGTTTTTTTCTACTTACATAAACCTTAATTTGGTTTTATTATATATATATATAAAACTTTTGTGAAAAAATATCTAACTGATGGTGAAAACCGCATCAAAATCCGTTGTGTGGCTTAGGAGGAATTAGCGAATATACAGATAGATCTGTCTATCTGTATATTCGGCGGAAGCGGAAAGTAACTTCATTTTATACTATGTAGAGAGAGATGACACTCACCAACATGCACTGGGCCATGTAGCAAGATAGATTAGGACCCATCCTATCTTTCTGATATAAGCCCTGTCCTAGCAGTGGGAACATGATTATTCTGATAATGATAATGACCTAACTGGGTATTTTTTAAGTCTTCAAGTAGGTAGTTCTATAATTCGCATTGAAAATAAGTTAGTTTGTATAAGCAGACCTTTATGTCAAAACGAGCCCGACTTCCGACATTGCTTACCCTAACCTATATAGCCAATCAATCAATCATTCAATACTATTTCATTTAGAAAACAATACAGATAAATTAATTGGTCTAGTTTCCATCATGAAAACAGATGACATTTGAAAACGCAACGCTCGCATGCACATGACAGCTGAAATATCCCCTTAATGATGGCAATTAGTCCTAATTGTCACAGCCTGCCATTATGCAGCTCTGAGCACATGAGCTTGGCTACTCTATGGTATTGTACTAGAATAAAAGCTGACACGTACCGATATATGTTTTGAGCACAGATCGTGGCTTTGAGGAAAGAAATTGTTTAGTTGAACAGTGTTTTTTTTGGGTTAAGTAATTCATTACTTAATTAGGTTGGGTTTGTAATTAGCGACAAAGAGAAAAAGTCAAGTCGCTTAATTATAATTATTTTCTTAAACTTAAGTGTTTCCCCTCCACAAAAAGAGGAGTGTTATAAGTTTGACGTCACATAATATAATTATGTTTATCCAAGGTTTATGATAAATTTCATACCAAATTTCATTCAAATCCGTTCGCAGCTGTTACAGAGATAAATACATACACACATACACGAAAACTTGTACAGTCATTAAAAACTTATGCTAATCAATAAACACAAAAAAAACTATCCAAAAAAACCGGGAATAAAGGGGACCTGCAACTTGCAATGTGAATCGAAAACTAAAACAAAAAAATCAGTCTCAATTACTATATTTAAGCTCCTGAACAAATTTACGAACTAAATTTGAGTCGCGCATCCCGCTGCCTTCATTTTACAGGTTTGCTTGTTTATTTGTTTGCCGTCGACTCAAAATTAGTTAACCATTAACATTTTCAATTAAAAAATCATAAGTTAAAATTAGACAAATTTCAACAAAAGAGTAACTCTTTGAAAATATAAGCGTCGTCATACTGAAAAAATATACGTGTCGACTTGAGCACATCCTCGTTTTTTCATCGTTCCTGCTGTATAGCGAGTGAAATTGCGGGGCGCTTCTAGTATAATCATATAAACAACATTCCTTTCATGAGCCCTACGTATAGGTACGTATCTAATCTACCGAATATAGTAAACACTACAAGTAAGGGTCACACTGACTGGTTACTTTATCAGCATCGTTGTCTTATGGATCTCGTTACCCTTAAAGGTCTCTTGAGAGAACCCAGGACCTCCAAACCAATTTCAGCCGTGTTTGTGTACTTACTTCTAGAAAACATGGGCGATGGAATAATTTTAGAGATTCACAAGGTTTCATAGTACAAACTGAGCATAAACCAAATTAGTTTCAGACAAGTAGGTAGTGCCTAGGTACATATTATTTTAATCAAAGTTACATAGATATTTTGTATTTTTATATGGAAAACAAAGAGCTGTATCACAGTAGATAATATTTGAGATAAATAGTTATATACGCATAAGTAATTATATGATTGGGTACCAATAATTAAATTTGGGTTAGTAAATTATATTATAACCTATATTGGGACGTAACGAGAACCTATTTCATCATCAGCACTGAACCTATTTATTTAAATCAGAACCTATTTAATGAAATGTTATTACGAAGTGATTTTTTGCACTTGTAGTAATATTATTTACTAGCTGCGTCACGGGGTTTAACCCGCGTGGTCATAGATAGATAGATAGATAAACTCTTTATTGTTCACACAATAAACACACACTTTAGTGTAACAATCGGCGGCCTTATCGCTAAGAGCGATCTCTTCCAGGCAACTTTAGGATGGAGAGGATTCATACAGAAGGTAGAAGGCGGGGTGTGAAATAGTGAAAAATATGATACATTCTATTAATAACACATTCTAATACTTAAGGAACCTAAAATAACTATAATATACTAATATATAAAAGTATGTAAAATATATAATTATGATTAGTTGAATAAATAATAACAACGTCAACAAGGTGGCAACTGCGACTGATAAAATTGCTTAACACGTTCTTTGAAAATATTGAGCGATGGCGCGTGTCTGATAGGCACGGGCAAAGCGTTCCACAATTGAACTGCCCGAAATGCAAACGATTTGCCATAAAAAATTTCTGAACGCACTGAGGGGGACTTAAGGGAAAGGGTATCCTTTGATCTAAGAGGTCGAGTATGATAAGAGTCATCTACCAGGGGTTGGGTTTTTTTTGCGGGATAAAAAGAATCCCATGGCACACTCCGACCTGTGGTACCTATACGGTACCTACAATAAGCCCGAGGCATATTTAGGAAAAGCGTAAACCGAAAAAAGTTGACTTCTTCACGGCCGCTTGTACGCAATGTAGGCGCGCCACTTCGACTGTCTAGTGGTTAGCCCTTACACAAGCTTGCTAGGCACCCCTATCTAAATTTTAGGTAATCTCTGGTCCAAGGTCTGATATTCCGGGAGAGACACAAGCCAACGAAACTGTCCAGTTGCCAATGCATTGAAATAAACACAGAAATCGGGAAACAGATCTGTTAATAATCTATGAAACATAATTATCAATTTATAAACCGATTTCACAAAATTAGTAATACAAACTATTTCGGTTACTTGGATGACATAATATTGTCATCAAAGTAACCAAATTTTCCAGTTATTTTGATGTAAAAAGCCAAACTACTGAACCAATTTTGATTATGATTATATGGGACCTACCTGAAAGTATATTCTTTCAATTAAAATAAGAATTTTTCAAATCGGTCGTAATAAATGACGGAGTTCTGAGGTAACAGAAAAACGAATTTAAAACCCCCTCCTTTTTTGAAGTCGGTAAAAAATTCTAAACCCACTTCAATGGTCATTTTGTTTGTCCGCTCAAGCGAAGCAATTTAAGTTAAACACGAATTAATATGTTAAACATCGATGACGTAGGCTTGTGTCACCCACGTGACCTTTGCGTCTCGGAATGTCATACCTAGCGGAGTATACTATGATGAAACAAACGCTTGATATCACCAGATGCAGGAACAGAGAACCCTTATCACGATATGTAAACGAGACGAAACCCGTCTGAGATCTTACACAATACGTAAACAATGCTAATGCTGAAGACTTCTTTGCTCCTTTGTCTGGAGTAATGTAATCTGTATAATTATACATATGAAACATTTCCATTCATTTCGTTGAGTGTGAATGACATTTTTCAATGGAACAACTGTTTTTTTCGTGTTGTCAGGGTTGGTCCGATAGTTCAATAAATATTCCGTCGTCTATCGTTCGTTAACGTCGTCGGGGTGAGAAATATACCCCGTACTTTTCTCGTAACAAGCATACCCTTCGCAGGGGTCTAAGAGGATTTTTGGAATAAGCCCTTCGATAATAAGCGAAGCTTTAATTATGAACCGTAAAGGTACATTTTGGGACAGCCCCGTTAGCTTAGTTGGTAGTGAACTTGACTGCGCTTGGGGGCGTGGGTTCGATTCCCACCTAGGACAAACATTTGTGTGATGAACATTTGTGTTTGTTCTATGCCTGGGTGTTAATATTCATTTTAGTATATATTTAAAAATATACATATGTACGTATATCAGTCTCTGGCAGCCATATTACAAGCTTTGCTTAGTTTGGGGTCAGATGACCATGTGTACAATAATGTCCCAGATATATTTATTTATTTATTTAACATTAAGTTATACTTTTCGAAAAATATGAGAAAACTCTTAAAAATAGAAGTAGCGAAAAGCACGACTGTGTGTAAGCGCCGTGATTTTGCTCCAGTAAATGCGAATACGGCTTCCTAACACTTCCTGTATGAAACACCGCTTTATTCCGTTGGGACAGATCTCCGCTACCGGAGGCAGTATTAAACTTCTTACCAAGTTCTTATCCGCTAACTGTAACGCGTGTTAGTTTCACGAATAAATTTCGTTCTTGTCACAAATTACCCTTTTATTTGAGTCATCCCCGTTTTATGTTAAGTTTTTGTATTCTATGTGGTGGTAGTGGTGTGTAACCATCAGTGCGCGAGCGCGACTCCCGACGAGTTTTCATCGATCTCTTCCGCCATCCTATAAAACATTACCACGAAAATTACTTTATACCATTTGCAATGTTATTCTAAAGATAATAACCCATCGGTTTCTTAAAACTCTCACTCAGTGATTTTTTTCTTCAGAAATGTTGAAACCACTGAACGCGGCCTTAAAGTAAATGTATTCTTCGTCATCGATTACGTGTGTATTAAAACCTAGACGCATTTCTTATGCGTATCAATTCACAAGGAAGGAAGATGATAAATCATGTATCCGAGGGCCTAGACCTCGATTTGTCTAAGCTATGCCTTATCTCGGCGGAGGAGTGTTTTGATTCAGGTGTTACCTGTTTAGTCCATGTTTATTTAACCCAGCATATTGTACTACCAATTAGAATATACGAACCACGTGAGATACAGAGAAACGCTTAAGCACGATTGAATGTATTGTTTGGACCCTGATAATTTATTTGTGAAAAAAAACATACGCTGAACTATAGTGCAGATATATATTATATGACTAAAAAAGATCGAGAAAGACTGGAAGCATATTCAAAATGTGGTGTTGGAGACGCATGGAAAGAATAAGATGGACAGAAAAAAAAAACAAGAAGTATTAGATATGGTAGAGGAGAAAAGAAGTCTACTAGCGAGTATAGAGACTAGAAGAGGGAAGATGTTTGGCCACCTTGTACGACATGACAAATTAATGAAAACCATCATAGAGGGAAAGGTAGAAGGAAAGAAAGGACTGGGAAGACCATGAAAAGTATTAGTAGACCAAATAAAAGAGAAGGCAAATGTCATGTCGTACAGGGAGGTGAAAACGCTGGCTGAAGTCAAGCTGGAAATCACTCCATCGACAAGAGCTACGCTCTTAAATGTTGAATAAATGAACTATTGTGCGCATTGGTTCAATACTCCGCGCAGTATAGAAGTATCAAGGTAAACTTTCTATCGTGATCACTCATATATTTTTATCGTATGATTACTTATTAAATAGAGTTACACGACTTGTGATGATAAATCGAAACTTAGATACTCTTGAATCTCTTGATAGATCTTGTGATGCTTAGTACTCGTCATTATGAAGAATTTTAGTATGGGACCAAGACCAACAGTGGTTATATCGTCATTTGTCAAATGGAACCAATAATTTCGCGAAAATTATTGTATTTTCCCTTCAAAAAAAAAATACATGTATAAATTTTTGAAGTTTTTTTAACGATTTCAGTTTTGGTACATAGTTAAAGTAGTTCATATTTATAAGTTAAAATACCTTCTTTCGGCTTAGTTCCACCGTTCTGTTGTTATGATGACAATCATAATTATGATAGGTATGTTGTTATGTTATGATATTGATATACTTACATTCTCATTTTAATAACCGACTTAAGGTGTGTGAATTGCATGCATTACCTGCATGAGTAGGTAGTAAGTACACGTAAACTTGACTACATCACTATCATCATTATCATCCATAGCCTTTCTTATCCCACTGTTAGGTGTAGGCCTCTCTCTTGCTTTGCCATCTGCCTTAGTCCTATGCTAATCAAGTACAGGGACGAACCTTAACGTGCCGGGATACGGTTTGCGGTCGCATGATTTTGCAAACTGCACCTATTCGTTTCCGTGTTTAAAGATGGGCGTAAGGCCCCAGGTTTGACCCGCGATGGTGACAATATCGTCCCATCTTGCAGCTGGACGACCAAACCTCCGTATACTTCCGTAGACCTTGTAACCTTGTCTCTGCCACCACTCTGTCAAAACCTTACTCCACCTATCATCACAGCGCCCAGCAACGTGTCCTTCCCAACACGTCTCGGAACTTGGTTCAAGACGTGAACCTTGAAAAAAAAAAACTTTGAAACTTGACTTCATTAAAATAATACTTTGTTATACCTACTCGTGAATGGAGTGTGGTTATGTGTGGAGGTTAAAAGCGGCCTATGTTCAGCAGTGGACGTCTTCTGGCTGATGAAGATGGTGGCTCGTAAATGAGATTCGTTTTTGTAAACAAGGGTTAAAGCACAGTAGAAATGGTTAAAGAGCCGAACCTGGCCCGGCTGATGCTCAAAGGTAAATCGTAATGTACGAAAATTGGCAATAAAATTTGAAGAAAATGGCAAACCATTATGGGGATGGTAAAAAAGTAAAAGTAGGTCACATCCCAAAAACTCTCATACGCAGAAGTTACTATGTGATATCTAATTTTGACTGCAAAGTTTTACTTACTTTGTTTATCCTCCTACACGCAATGTTGATGGATTTGGAAACTTTGATAATTTACTCACAAAATGTAGGTAGTAGGAAAACACGCCAATTGTGATTGATGAGTTTCCAAATTACTTTTCCATAAATTAGGGTTATAACATAAATTAAGTGACAAAAAGTTATTATTAAAGATAAGTACTAATCGTAAATATTTTTAGTTTTGTTACACAATCTAGGATTTATTTTTAAAATATACTGGGTTACGCGGAAAGGGTGTACTAAACCGAAAGAGATCTATTGTACCCATCATTATGAACAAATTTTACAATGGGAGCTCTGAAATCGCGAATAAAATATCAACAGTTCCATAGAAAACTGTAATTGATACTCGACAAAATGTATACAGAGCAACTGATATTTTAAATTCCGGCTCTTAATTATGTAATTACGATACGTAATTGTATAAAAAATAAGGTTGTACGTATTTGATATAATTGTAATATAATATAATACAGATTATAAACTGAGGAGGGTATAGGGGGTCGCAAAATATTTTTTAATACTCAGGGCGTCGCGTCGTGAAAAAAGTTGAAAAACACATAATTCATAATTCATAATAATTCATAATTCATTTATTCCTTGCGAGAGTAGGTCGAACAATTACATTGTGATGTTATAATTAAATTAAGCACACTACCTCAGTTATATAACATGCAAGTAGGTATAGATACCTTAAGATTACTTAGATTAAAAGAGTTAACAATTTTTATTATATTGTCTAATATTACAGGAGGAAAATAAATGTCACAATCACAATTCCATACATGTCAATAAATAATTATGTTAATAGTCAGTTTTTTATTATTATTTAGGGTCTTTATCTTTCAAGAATTCGTCAATGGTATAGTAGGCCCTTTCTAACAAGAATTTACTTAGTGCTACTTTGAAAAGGTTAATGTCATCCTCAACCCTAATAATTCTTGGAATTTTATTATAAATTATTGGCAGCATTCCAAAGACACTTGTGCTTAGAAGATGTGTTTTACATTTTAAAGTAGTTAGTTTTCCTGAGTGTATTTTCTGAAGACGTGCAGTATGAAATTATTTAGTCTTAAATAGATAGAAATGGGTTTTAGCAAATACCGCTACCTCGTATATATACATGCATGGCATAGTCAATTTTAATTTTATTTCTGAATTAGACAATGGGCATTTTCGAGCATATCATCATTACAAACAACTTATGAATCGCAGAATAAAAAACAGCCGTTCCATAGAAAAATCTCATAAAAGGTATGGAACAGCTGTATTTTGTCCGCGACGTTATGGTTAGTTTCATAGTAAAAGTTGTTCTTATTTATGTCTATCGTCTAACCGGACGCTCCGCATAAGGTAACGCAAGTGTACGTACTACGTACCATTATATAGTACGTCTTTTGTCTATAATATTTATCTATATCTATACATATAATAAAAACGTAGAGATAAAAGAATCTTCCCGGATATAACGCGGGAATCCGCGGGGCGCAGTTAGTACTTTAAAAGTCACAGCTGACTAAATAGAGCATCCAGCCTGATTGACATTCCATCATACGTGATGTATAATTATTAACTGCAAAGGCATTTTATATAACTCAATGCAACCAATTATTTATCACTGCTTTTGACTCTGTAGAAATGGTAGAATATTAATCTAGTGGTAGAACTGTATTGCCACATGATGCACCAAAACGGCATCTCCTGATATTAGATTCAAGAATAGTAATGGTGATTGTGTTAGGAAGTTGTGGTTCCTTTTTTTTTACCGACTTCAAAAAGGAGAGGGTTCTTAATTCGGTTGTTTTTTTGAAGTGAAAACTTATTTAGGCACGTTGAGCACTTTTTGGGTGAACAAAAATCATGGTATCGTCACGCTGTACCGTGTATTTTAAAACAGCGCCATCTCTTGTAGAATAGGTAAATTACTACTTAAGTTTTCACTTCTGACATGCAGTCCTATGACTGATGTGGTTTTTTCAGAACTCTATAATTTATAAACCAATTTAGAACATTATTTTTTTATTTATGAAAGGATATAAGTATGTATGTACTTTCAAATTAGCTACAAAGAAATCCACCTTCGGTGTACGAGCCCGACTCGTACTTGGCTGGTTTTTAATGTGTGTGAACAGCCATTAAATGTCCACTACTGGACAAAGACCTCCTTCTTAGAGAAGGGTGTTGCCATAATCCCCACGCTTGGCAGGCGGCTTGGGGATCGCAGTACGTTCACCGTGTACTAATAGGACGCCGCTGCCCATCCTCCGGTGGTTCTGGTCGCAGTTTTAGGACATACCCGAATCCCGGGTTTTTAATATGCTACCTCCTAAACTTCTCAAAATTGTAATTTCTCGTCTACTGTGATTTACTTCGTAGTACCTACCTACTTATGGGACACTTCTACGCATTTCCATACATCCGTTCAGTGACGATGGATATCAATATTCTATGAGAAAACACCATCGATAGGAACTGAAATGAAACCAATTGTCGGATCGATAGCTATGTCTTTACGGCAAACTAGACTTGCAGTGAAGTGAAAATTGCAACTTCATTATCACGTTATTATAAGCTCTACTACAATCACAAAGAGTCTATTTCACAATAGATTTTCATGCTCCATTGAGGCATTACATTAGGAAACGGTTCGTATAACAATACGAGATAAAAAGCGTGGAAACGGATGTTAGAAGTACGAATTAGGCTTGGGAAATTACTTGTGAAAATAAATGGGTAGTACACATAAGATTTAAGACGTCCTTCGTTTATTAAGGTTAAGAGTTTAAGTCAAATTGGTATTTCTTAGGATAAATATGTACTATTGATTATATTATACAGTGTGATTCTTGGTAAAGTGGTTCTTGCAGGGTTAATTGTAATCATAATTAAAAATAACTTCTACTAAAGGACCAATCCTGAAATTGCGAATAGCTGCTGTTTTATATAGCTGGATAAAGGTCATCGCCACTCGATTTAATTTGTACAGAACAGTTTATTTTTTGCAAATTGAAATAAATTGATTAGACTTTATTATACAGTGTAATCCTCGGTAAATTGCCAGAGGGGTCATTTTATACGCATTATTCTATACAACTTCTACTAAAGAACCAACGTTGAAATCGCGAAAAAAAAAATACGAGACAGCTGTAAAATTTCAGAGTTGCCACTTGCACGGAAAAGAATGATTCTAAATTTAAAAAGTGCACTCTTACTGAGACACCCGTTATTTAATGATTTTTTGTTGCATCATGATCAACTCGTTGCGCCATTTGACGTTTCTTAAAGTATTATCTTATTTTTTCTTTGATGAATAAAAACAATTCCTGTGACCTCACAAAGAATGTATCTGGGTCGCTGGAAACCGTTCCAACGAACGCCAGACGCGATATCGATATGCTAGAGTTTTTATTCATGGCGGAATAAATAATAGATGTTTCGCAGCCGTACTCGAATCAAATTTAAAAAACGAAGTTTCACACACACTCGTACAAATAATAAAGTGATGAAAACCTAAAAAAAAACAGGAAATGAAATCTATTTAGTACTAGTTTTCCCAGAATGTTTTAACTTCGGAAAGGATCCAGAATGAGACATTCTGGATCCAAATATTTTTAGCTGCAACCCGCAGTTTTGCCACTTGTTTCCATTTTCAGTAAAATAACAAGGCATACATATTATATATCTTATATCTCGAGGTGACAAAACGCAGTGCATTGCCGCGCAGGATTTTGAACAAAAACCTAAAGTCTTATAAAATTGTTATTTCTATATATTTAACAGAACTATATCTGTTAAAGTTCTAAATTCGGGGCACATTGAACTGTTGTCTTGTACTTATATGTATTCTGTGCTGTTGTGAGCAAGAGTGTCGCTTACCATCAAACGAGAAACTTGCCTGTTTTGCTACTCGTTTGCATAAAAATTCTGCTCTTTTGCGAGATTAAAAAGTATTATAATGCTACATTCTTCAATTCTTCTACAGACAAGCAATTTTATTAAAATTATGTTATTCGTTTTGTAGTCAAAAGGCATCAAACAACAAGAAGGAGCAACGAAAACATAGTTAATTCTGACTAATTTGTGTGAAAATTGTACATAAAATTATTAAACCGAAAACTCTGAAGACTCACGCCATTTTTAATGAAGAAACAAATGCGAGGCCAAAATAAAAGCTTGGTTTTATATCACATGTGTAGAAATTTGTAAACGTATCCGTAAATTAAACTTTTGACATCAAAGGCCGTAAAAGGAAGGAAATCATAATGATATACGACGGGTTTATGGGACGCGCCTTTTAAAATAAAATGTGGTGATTATGTTAGGAACGCTGGGTGTCCAATGGTTATTTAGGGAAAAAGAATCTGATTAATATTAGTCATACAATGTTGACACGATTAAAGAAAAATACCTAAAACGTTACTTAAATTAGTTTTACAATAGTCTAGGAATATGTCACCAATTTCACCGTACCTACCTTAGATTGGGTAAAATAAAAAGATTTGTACTTGGAGTTGTATCTAAATCAATCAAACCTTACTTAGAAAAGTTACTTAAGTTAATCAAAATTTAAAAGAGCTTTGTCATCTTCTCGCTGCCGGAAATTATTACCCGCGAAAACAAGACAAGCATTGATCCACATAAGAGCCGTAACAGACGTACGGACCACGTACTACGCACCGCCATCTGACCAAAGAAAATTTTCTCTTTCCCCTCTATTGGTCAAACGGCGGTCCGTGTACGTGGTACGAACATCTGTTACGGCTATAAGTAAAGTTCAACGATCATACCAATTGTGGAAATATTATTATTTCTTCTATGGCATGGGCATAATCATTTATTTCGATGATATAAGTTGTCTTTTTTTTTTTTTTATAGATATAGAGAGAACCTTTTTAAATTTATTATTATACTAGCCGTCCGCCCCGGCTTCGCACGGGGCGGTGACGCCTATGTCACCCGTGGATAGTGTTGCTTCCCAACAGTGAAATAATTTTTCAAATCGGTTCAGTAGTTTCGGAGCCTATTCAATGCAAACAAACAAACAATCAAATCTTTCCTCTTTATAATATTAGTATAGAAATATATTAATATATATGCGAATTCAAATGTTAATGTTTCTGGGAAAATTCAGAGCATAAAAATATTTTACATCTAATATTTATTTTCAGATATATTTTTGAACAACAGTTAGACGTTCTTATTTCTGGATGAATAGATAATTTTGAATACAATTTTTAAGTTTGAATATGGGAAAAATCTGTCGAAGGGTTGCGAAGATATGAGGGTCACGAGGTCCAACGAGGCTAACAACTAGTATATATCTTAGCCTTAGAGCCAATATAAGTCTAGAGTCTTGAAGGCTAGTGTGCCATTTAGCTAAAGTTATTGCAGTCCCATCCTACAAATGTGTCAGCGAAAATGAGCTTTTATAATAAGTACTACAGACCAACCAACTTATTTATAGAGAAATCTACGTCATATGGCCTGCTGTTGAATTTGTTTTAGTTTCAACATTTGGCCATTTCTGTCCGGTAAGTCATGTGATTGAACTTGATACCCTTATATCAGACAAACAAGGGAGATATGGTAAGATGGCGTGGTGAGTGCGAACACATCTGGCCTAAATGAGGCTTGATGCCTTTAGCTAAATTGACTTTTCCGCCCATTTTGCATGTGTGTTTTTTAGTTTATTGGTGTTGCTGCAAGTTTCTTAGTGTGCGTGAACAATTTGTAAGTGTTTGAGTGGAGTGGTTTAGCGGTATAGAGAAAAAAAATAAGCCAAGTGCGAGGCGGGCTCGTACACTGAGGGTTCCGTACCACCACATAAAATATATAAACATAATATACTTAAAACAAAATTATCTTTTATAATTTTGCTGATTTTCCAAAAAAATAAACACGATTTCAATAAAGACCACAGGCTACTTAAATTTTTAACTACTGAAGTACAATCGAAAGTTACAGCCGGTAAAAGGTAGGGCAGACGGATAGACAGCGTAGGCTTAATAATAGGGTCCCATTTACACCTTTTGGGTACGGAACCCTAAAAGTGTATGAAACATGGAGACATTTAAATGCGAACGATAATTGTACTAAGGCATATTATCTCCCTTGTTTGCTAGAATTGATATCCCAATTTTGTTCAAAATTTATTTTTGCTGGTAACTTATCATGTGTTGTGCTTAATACGTATGGAGATATGGATAGGACTTAATCAGTTTGTTATCTATTCGATTACTTTCAAGTGGTTCTCTTTACTTTCCCATTTAGTATATTATTTAGGCAGCTATTTTTGCGTTCCCAATACGGCCAGTCACCGCGGGAGATTACGACTGCAACCCTCCAACTAGCCAGCAACTCTATATCTGCACATGAGTATATTGTTAAATAATGATTATCTCCGCAAAGAATGATTCTATTGAAACATTCATTATCAAATAAAAAACAAGATATTTTAGGATAGTCAGAAGATAGAAGAAATGGATATGAAATTATGAGGACGAAAACCATATTTTCTGTTATACAGGAGAGACCCAAGGACAATAGGGTGTAAATATATTAATATCTGGGACATTATTGCACATATGGTCATCTGACCCCAAGCTAAGCAAAGCTTGTAATATGGCTGCCGGAGACTGATATACATACATATATATTTTTAATACTTAAATAGATATTTACACCCAGACATAGAACAAACACAACAGTAGTGTTGGCATCGACAAAAGCTTGGTGTTGGTCAGGAAAACTACGTGGGTCTATCAGAAAGAGTATGCCTCCTAAATATAAAGTTCTTCCCAGTAAAAATATCAATAATAAATGCTTATGCGCCAACCTCAGAAGCACCAGAAGAGGAAATGGATATTTACTACGACCAAATCGAAGCAGCTCAAAAAAAAACTTGCAAGAGGAAGAATTATACACATGGAAGATTTGTAATAAGATCCAAGAAAGATATTATAACAGAAGAAACAAAAATATAATATAAAAAATTTAAAAAAGAGTTGGAGGAGGCCTATATCCGTAGAAGAGCCATGCCCTAAACGCACCTTATTTATAATTTTATATTATTGTACCTAGTATCACGAGTATGTTAGTTTAAACTCAATGTAAAGTGCATGGAAATAAAGGCTTTATTATTATTGTTATTATTTTTGCGTCCATATTGACGTGTCTGAACCATATTTTAACTTGGCACTCTTTTTTTTACATTATGTTGTAAGAAATTCGGTTTTTGTTCTAAAGTATGTGTCAAGTTATTTTATGATGTTTTAATCTCAATGGAAATATTAAAATCTTCAACACGCCAGTAAAATACCGTAATAAACACTGTTTTACACTTTTTATTAAAACCACAGAAGAAGAATACATTGAGCATAGATACAAAAGGCGGTTTTATCGCTAAGAGCGATTTGTTTCAGACAACCTTCGGATGAGTTAGTAGCTGGGTAGATAATATTTGAGGTTTTATTGTGAAGCAGAGAAAAAATTCAAAGCGCCTATGTTTGCCAGACTCCAGAAAACACCTTTCCGCACGCAACCCTAAAAACAGCGAACTAAATATCTACATCACCATCATCATCATCAGCCCAAAGACGTCCATTGCTGAAATTAGGGCTCCCTCTATTTCTATATTGAACGTCAACCTACCATCTGCATCCACCAGACTGGGTCTATAGTCAGTCCACCTGCTCTACCTACACTGCGTCATCTGATTCATGGTATCCACTCAACAGCCTTTCTTACCCATCGGTTATCGGTTCCTCGAGCGATGTGGCCTGTCCGTTGCCACTTCAAGTTGATAATAAGCTATGTGGGTGACTGTGGTTCTTCTGCGAATATCCTCGTCCCGGAATTTATCACGCCAAGAAACTCCGAGCATATGTAGCTCTCTCCGTGGCCCGCTGTGAAATTCTGAAATTTTACAAAAGGCTAGCAGTTATAGACCACGTCTTAGTAACATATGTCATCACTGGATACTAATGTAATCTACATTCCCAGAAAATTCAATAACTTAGATTAGATTATTGAGTATATCCAATATTGAGTTCTCATTGCCAAGATGTGCTGAAGGCGAAAGGCGGGTGGGTGACTCGTAAAACTTATTTACAGACTGCCTATTCCTTTGTAAAATAAGTTACTAGATTATACATTACATCAGAGTATATTTTGATAATGGTAAGCGTTTACCCATAACTGTTCAGTACCTCCCAGAATTTAGAACTTCAACAGTTCAAAACCATACGCGGTAACGCACTGCGTTCGTCACTCTGATTATGCCCAGCAATTTCGCTGGAAATATTGCTTTTCAAATCAAAACTCACTAATGTTTGCACACTACTGCTTGGCTGTTGAAATGCTGCCACAAGGTGGACTCTATAATAGACTTCTACTACTACAAAAGAAGACTATACTTCTGAATTAAAACAATACAACAACCCTTTTTTGACACCACAGAAAGGAAGATGCATAACGAAACAAAAACGAAACGCTTGATGGAGCATTATTAGATTATCGGTTGACCTTCAATGGTCTATCATATGGCTAGCCTAACTGATGTTATTGCAGTGTTATTGATATTTTTAACCAATTTCCAAAAAGGGTGAGGTTATCAATTCGAAAAAAGTTACAGTACCTACTAGACCTACTACCTATAACTTAGTTTTATATTATTACTAGCGACCCGCCCCGGGTGCAATGCTGTTTACTACATCACATTAGAAACCTCTAAAATTATCAGTGTTTCTCTACTATATAATGTATGTATTGTACATATAAACCTTCCTCTTAAATCATTCTTTTTAAAAAACCAGATCAAAATCCGTTGCGTATAGTTTTAAAGATCTAAGTATATATATAGCATTTTGTACGTCCTTCTACACGAGCGGCCTGTGGGTGTCATATACGCAGAAACGGTACAATGCCCTTCGTGTGCAGTACAATAATGCGTTTAGGGTGCTGATGCGGCTGCCTCGTGCTTGCAGCGCGTCGGGAATGTTTGCCGAATCACGTGTCGATTGTTTCTACACGACCATGCGAAAACGGTGCACATCCCTGGCGCGCAGGGTCCGGGCCAGCCCCAACACCATCCTAAACGTATTTGCGAAGAGGTTTGACTGTCAGTACATGAACCATTGTTCAATGGTACATGTACTGACTAACAAGCAAATGGTGAAAAGTTGTGTTGGTTTTTAGTTATTATAGCATTAATTATTATTTATTCCTAATTTTATAATTTTAATTTTATGTTTTATTTTAATTGTAATTTTTCCTATGATCTAAATTGGTCGAAATAAATAAATGAAATGAAATGAAAATAGGGACAGACTACGGGAAGCGACTTTGTTTTATACCTATATCCTTCGACCAAAATAAATTGAATGGACGGGCCCAGTAGAAGCGCATTTTTGAAGATTACTCACTTCGTTTCAGTCGGTCTCTAGCCGTAGGAAGTGAAACACGAGTCTATTGTTACGCGATAACGAAACATCTGACAAAATTATGAATTCGTTACCGAAGTGTAAATACACAAATAAAACCGATATCTATTTTTTGTAACAAATATACTGTACATTTTTATAATTAGGTGTTGAAGTATATGTCCAACGGTTTTGACTCGTTTTTACTGATCAAGTTCAATGGTTAGGGCCCGTCCATTCATTTTATTTTGGTCAAAGCCTGCACTACATAGATAGTGGATATTTCAATTAAATAATAATGTTATTGCAATCATTACATTCTCGCTAATATCATAGCAGTTTTATATACAGAGTAAGAACAGTTAAATCAAACTACTGATATGAGGAAACCATTACAAAAGAATACGTGACATTCTGCATGAGTCATACTGCTACCTGAGACTTGAGAGAACGTATCATCGACACAGAAATCACTGAATCAGCTGTCATGACTCAGAAATGCTAAGTAACATGCATATTTTACTTGTGACCGAGACAAAAACGATCTCGGTATTTCGTAAGACGCCTTAAGGGTACTTAGCTACTTACTTAAGGCCGCATTCACCTCCTAGATTTGGCCTTTCGCACATAAATAAAACTGGCCAAGTGCGAGTCGGACTCGCACACGAAGGCTTCCGTACCATTATCTATAAAAACGGCAAAAAAATCACGTTTTTTGTATGGGAGTCCCCCTTAAATATTTATTTTATACTGTTTTTTAGTATTAGTTATAACAGCAACAAAAATACATCATCCGTGAAAATTTTAACTGTCCAACTATCACGGTTCATGAGATACAGCCTGGTGACTGACGTCCGTCAGCGGACAACGGAGCCTTAGTAATAGGGTCCCGTTTTACCCTTTGGGTACGGAACTCTAAAAAAGGCAAGTTATTATTGAACAAACATATAAACACAGACTTCTTCCATTAGAATCTGAGACCACTCTTCGCTTGGTCAAAAATATTTTTTAGCTGACCTTATTAAATTGTTAATTTTTATTAATTTTAATTATTAATCATTTATTTCAGATGTACGTAAACGCAAAACAGCATAATCAAACAGAAATATATTACTAAAACAAACACATTTTGATGTTAAATTATTCTAATACAAAATCTCAATTTGAATTGCATACTAATTTAAAAAAGTATTTTGAAAGGAAAGTTTCCTTCCGGATCCTTTTGAAGACACAAAAATTTGCATGAATGTTTTTTTTTTAAACGTTAGCTATAAATATTTCTTTGATTTTATCTTTTAACGGTCTAGCAGTCTTACCGAAAATCCCGGTTTTTAAAATCAGTACCAGTTCCTGAAAGGCAAGCAAAACAGTGAAAAAAAAAAACAAAAAAAAAAATTTATTCCGTCAAAATGAAAAAAAAACATACAATACTTGACGCTAACAAATGCACAAGATGTGTTATGCCAAATTCCTCTCAAGAGGAAAGAGCAAAAAAAAAATGTCTATAAGATTCGGCTAATTTGTTTTTGTAGTGTAGTGTGAGGTTGTATTTTGTTTAGTTAATAAAGCTACTTGCCCAGTAAAAAAATCTGCCATAACATTACAATATTATATAATGTAATAAAATAATATTATTTATTATATATTCTGTGGGAATTTCAACTGGCTGTCAATATATTACAAGTTCAAATGATACAGCCGTTAAAAGGTAGGATAGATAAACAGTGAGACAGTATAGGGTTAGTAGGGGTCCCATACAAACTTTTTGAGTAAGGAATCCTTAGAATTCCTACTTTTGTATTATTAATTAATCTTATTATAAAGTGAAGTATGATTATTTTCTCCTCCAACTTGCTACTCAACTGCAACTGACGAAAACCAAGTTAGAAATACGAATGTTTTTCTAATCCTTCAAGTATTGCGTTGGAAATGTATTTTCAACAGTTAACTAGTCTCCTAAAGAACTTTTTCAAAATAATAAGTGCTTACTCTGAACTTGTTACGTTCATCATCATCAGCCAGAAGACGTCCACTGCTGAACATAGGCCTCCCCCTTTAATATCCACACTGAACGACATCCTGCCATCTGCATCCACTGGATGCCCGCGATTCTCACAATGTCGTCGGTCCATCTAGTGGGAGGCCTACCTACGCTGCGTCTTCCAATTCCTGTCCAACGTGTTACGTTAGATTTCAGTAAATGTATTAGGAGCTAACTAAAATCTACCACTAACACAAAAAGGGTACTTATAAAATGGTACATTGATCAACGATTTAAACAAACTTCGTGTACCTATTTTATAGGATGACAGATGAGATTTAAATAAACCGGCCAAATAATCCAATCACTAAATTACGTTAAAAAATACTTTTGTTGTAAAGGGGGGTAACCCTTTAGTTTTTGACTTTTTTTTTATTAATCCGTTGTAAGTGTAACATTGCATATTCTGTAAAAAAAAACTAGCTATATATTACGGTTCGAAAGATACAGCCGTTAAAAGGTAGGACGGACGGACAGACAGCGTAGCTTTAGTAATAGGGTCCCGTTTCAACCATTGGGACACGGAACCCAAAAAAAAGTTTTTGTTTTCAGATCTCCGATCAACTTGAAAATTGCTTTATAACGTTAACAATATTATTTCAAAGATAATTCCCATATTTTATTTTATTTTTCTTATTGGTGTTTTAAGTTCATAAATGTTTAAAAGAAAATGAGATAGTTACGGCAAGCTCTTAAGGCACAATTCTGGGTGCCTCTAGCAACTAATGATTCAATAAATGTTTTTCTTGAAATCTCCAGTGCGTGAAAACGTTTACGACTATTTGTTCAACGTCTGGAGTTAGGTATTTTTCATTTGCTATAATGACTAAGCGTAAAAGATTTTGTTATCGCTATCCGAGAGGCCTCTGTTTTTGTGGTCAATATGAATCATCAAGGTTTTAGAAACGTGTATGTACATTAGTCATCGACGTTTATTTACCTTTTACCTCCACTGCTTAAGTAGTAAAGTAATTTTTAAGGTTCCGGACACAAAGGGTAAAACGGGACCTTATTACTAAGGCTCCGCTGTCCGTCTGTCTATCTGTCCGTCTGTCCGTCCGTCCGTCTGTCACCAGGCTGTATCTCATGAACCATGATATTAATAACGGCAACAGATAGATGCTTGAAATATTCACAGAATGTTTAGTTATATCTTCTCATAATGAAATTAAAATAAAGTTAATATTTAACGGGGGCTCAACAACCATACAACAAACGTGATTTTTTGCCGTTTTTATAGAGAATGGTACGGAAGCCTTCGTGCACGAGTCCGACTCGCATTTGGCCAGTTATTAGATAATAATACTTATCTATTAGTGTGGAAGATTTAAACACTGTTTTAAACTATCACGGTTGTTCACTAAAGTTATATGATTATTTACGGGATATTTACCTTGACTATTAGGTTGTGAATGGAGCTTCCGATATCTTAGCTCAGTTACATGCACCAAGTTCACGGGCAGACAACCCGTCTGACCCGTCTCTTCGTCTGACGGGTTGATGTCTGCTCTTGATCATGGTAGGTACATGTAAGCGCCATAATATCGGCAGCTCCATCTACAACCTAATCACGCTAAATATTTCATTATTAATCATATAACTGAAGTGATTATATCGAAATATACTAAGTCTTATAGAACATAAATATTTTAGAGGCAACGTTTCTAAAACTTTGGTATAAATAAGTTTGTCAAGTTGACGCGATGTCAAAAGATTACGCCAAACTTACATTACCAACTGCATGAAAGAGGTTTATAGAAGTTGGTATTTCAGTTTTTTTTTTTTATTTTATTTCCCTATGGCGGAGAGGAACATTTCTTCAACCACCTTAAACTAAATCAAAACTGATTTGGTTACAATTGAAATACTCAGAGATCTATTATCTCATAATTTAACGTAGGTGTAGGAGGTGGCTTAGGTCACCGACCGAAAGATGTGATAGATCAATTCTATTCTATTCACTGAAAGTACCTATACTTATTTCTTTCCAATAAAAAATAATAATTTTTGAAGGACGGAATTCTAGAGTAACAAACATAATAAAAAAAATACAACCAAATTGAGAACACCTCTTTTTTTAAAGTCGGTTTTAAAAAATAAGTTCGTATAAGCTGAGAGTGCAGCCCTATTGTTAATTTATAAGACAACTTGGTACCTACTTACCTAGTATGATTTTGTACTGAAAAAGAAAAGATCATTCACGCGAGTATCTTCTTTAGAAACTCTCATAAAACCAGCCATTCATCTTTGGGACCCCTAAAATTGTTCAAGTTTTTCAATATATTAAAATCCGAGGATCTTCTCTTTGTTAACGATTATTTATATTATTAACGGTCCATTAGGTATTATTTTTAGGTGAATTTCTGATCTGAATGTGAAATTTTACAGAAACTTTGAGGATTTGTCTTTGAAATGAGCGGTAAATAAAGACGCTTCAAAATTTTCGAAGAAAATTAGCAAGTTCCAAATTGCACTTTTGTCTTTTTAACTCAACCATTTAGTAAAACTTTTGAGTGTAATTTTGAATTCTGTACACCATTTCGTAAATTTCGAGCTCTTCGTAAATATTTTTTGGGAACATTAAGAGTTTTTAACTTCCGGATTTAACAGCCACGAAAAAAATTAGCAACTTAAATTATTCCATCACAAGGCTTTGCATTTTTCCATCATAAGTATGGCGGGTCTTAAATGAGGCCTTCATCCAGATTTCAAAGAGAATGTTAATATAATAATTATGTATGAACCGACAGAAAACAATTTCAAAAGTGTTTTATATAACTTCATTTGTAAAATGTTGTAATGGAAATGAAGGTTACTTTATTTTTATTTTTCAAGGCTGCGTATTCTCATTTTATAATTATCAAGGCAAGACACAGAGGAGATCTCTACGCGTCTTTCTTGACCTGGAATAAGTTCAATAGGCCTGTGTCCAGCAGTAGATCGAAAGGATTGTTATGATGTTGAACCAGTTCATTATCCAATAAAAAGGAGTGTCATCAAAAAACCAACGAGTATAGTAGAAACACGTGCACACAGAATTCTTTCACAAAATTGTAATTATTACATGCATACGAATTTGCTGAATTAGTTCGCGTGCGTGTGAAAATATGTATGACAACTCTCTAGTAAAGGAACTTCTAAAGTCCTTACCTCTGAAATAATTAAACTTATTTGGTGTGTTAGGAACTAGGTAAACAATCTGGCAAGTAGTGGGAGGTTAAAGAAACGGATAATGAAAGATAATTTCATTTCAACTTATTTTTTGTGTCGGCCACAAACGAGCCAACTAACGTAGGCGCTTCCTTCATAAAGACAACGAGCTTTATCCACTTATTATCGCGTTCAATTGGCTAATTGTCGGTGCATATCTGTCCATCTGCCTTACTTTGAATGTCATGTCAGGCGATTATAGCTTCTATTTCCATAAGATAAGATTCTCGAGGAAGCATGGGTAAAAAGTTCAACAATAATTAATCTTATTGTCATAGTATTTTAGCCCTCACGTTCTTGGAGACTTGGTTCAGTAGAAATGTACTGCCAGGAATTTCTGAAGTGGGAAACCTACTCCCGATTGGACCTTTATTGGAATTAAACAATCTAGTGATATTTGTTCAGGAGCCCGTTAAAATGAATTTATAGTTAAACACTGTTTTAAACTATCACGGTTGTTCACTAAAGTTATATGATTATTTACGGGATATTTACCGTGGTAACCACAACCTTACCACGGTAAATATCCCGTAAATAATCATACGAATTTATAGTTTTCTAAATTATATTGAAAGTGTTTCATTGATACCTAGTTTTCACTATGTGGTTTTGATTGTGAATGTACTATACGTAGGTGCTTATTGTGTATGATTCATAATTACTGTAATTATTAATAAAACCGGCCTAGTGTGAGTCGGGCTCGCGCAATGAGGGTTCCGTACCACCTCAAAATACAATAATTATCAATAAAAAACCGACTTCAAAATAAGTAAAATGTGGCGTTTGGATTCGGTGAAAGAAATGATGAGGTCGTCCAAGTAACGACATTACCAGTTATAACTTGGTAATGAACAGAACTTTCTCACCGACTTACACTTCATCATCATCATCACATCATCAGCCAATTAACGTCCACTGTTGGACAAGGCCTCCCTCATAGAGAGGGGGACTTACACTTGGCCAGTATTTATTATTTGTTGTTATACTTTAGAGTGCTTACTATAATCATGCCAAGTTTGACGCTTGTAGGTATGTATTACCGTTTTTACATTAGAGCAATTACAAAAATACGTTAAAAATATGTGGTTTTACGTTTTTTGTATGTGGTACCCATATTTTGTTTTACTTTTTGACTTTTTTATTATTTCTTAGTTATTCCACCATAACATTACATATTTTGTGAAAATTTCAACTGGCTGTCTATTACGGTTCTAAAGATACAGTGGTTAAAAGGTAGAACGGACAGACAGACAGACATATAGACGGACAGCGTAGGCTCAGTAATAGGGTCCCTTTTTACCCTTTGGGTACGGAAATCTAAAAACTTAAATTATCTGCATTATCCTTAACATTGTAACTCTTAAATTCCCTGAGGATGACTTTGGTGAGAACTTGCATAGCAAATAGAAGCCGCGCTTCACACTTTCCTACAGGATTTGTTTTTTTTACTATACTCATATAACAGCCCTAGATTCTAGGATATAGGTCAACTCCATGCCCAATTTCATTTACATCTATTCAGCTGTTACGGAGTTGCGAAGGGACGAACGCTTTACACTTAACGAAAAAAAAAAGGATATATATAATTTCAGATTGGTCCGAAAGAAATGGTATCAACATCAGTTCAGTAGTTTTATTGTTTGACACCTCAGAACTCTGTCATTTACAAACATATTTGGAAAAAATTATATATGAAATAATATATTATATACTTTCAGATTGATCCGATAGAAATTATATCAACATCGGTTTCGGATTTTAAATCAAAATAACTGGAAAAATATGTCATCCAAGTAACCTAAATTGCGTATTTACTCATTTTGAAGTCGGTATTTTAAATTGATAATTATTCTTTTTTAGATTACTGCACGTGCTGTATTATGTGAAACCCTAAAGCTTTATAGATAAATATCAATATAAAAAACTGACTTCATAAAAACGTCAGAACTGGACCAAATTGAAATGGGACCATACGGGAAGCACCAGCTTTCAAATAAAAAAAACATCAAAATCGGTTCAACCAGCCAAAAGTTCTGAGGTGACAAACAATAAAACAAAAATTGTGGAATTGATAACCTCCTCCTTTTTGGAAGTCGGTTAAAAATAGCCGAACAGCCATCCATTAGCGCAAGTTGTTATTCTAAACTTGGCTATTCCACTAAACTCTCTTTTTCGTTTCGCCACTAATAGCTCCCAGAGGAGACCTTGGGGACAAACATCCGTCGAAGAGTTTACAAGAACTATGTTTAGATTTTACAAGTTATATTAGGTACTTGTGAACTTGTGTGTATATAAACATCAGTTGAGTATGCTATGCTAAGTATCTTTACAATGTTTAAAAATATAAGTAGGTAAAGTCTTGAGTCATGATATGCAACATTGTAGTATCTATATAACGTTTATAAAACAGATAACTAAACACATACCCAAGAAGTCATTTTTTGATTCAATTGGCAAACGCAATTGTGGTTTTGACCCAAGAGAATGTAATACTCCTACGGGTTTTGACGCAAGAAATTAGACAAAATATCCGTATTATATTAGTATCTACTGGTAGATAAAAAAAGTATTTAACCTTTATTTTTCATTGTATTTTTAAACAATACCTAAGTGGAAAACGAGTGACTGTCCAGTTGATGTTAAGTGGTTACTGTCCACTCAGGGGCACTATTTTTGAATCGCTCGTAGGGCTTTTTTCATGCGATGTGATTTACTTGCGAACGAAATCCCAAATGTCGTATTTTTGAACAAGTCATATCACTCGTAACTCTACGAGTGATCGATAGAAAGTCTGACAGAACTACGGCAACACAGTATTCGAGCGATTCAAAAATACCAAGCCACTCGTATTTGAAATCACTGGTGATTATTTGCGTGTGCGAATAGAAAAAGTCCTACGAGTGATTCAAAAATAGAGCCCCAAATGTGATGTGATGTTATGTGATCATAGTCATTGGTCATAGTAATAAAAAAAGGCCACAAATAGTCCAGTCATAAGCATGGTCTCTCATCACCATCCACGTGACTAACAAGTAACTTCACTATCTTTCTTTATAATTGGTATGTATGTATTATTATTTAGAGTATGTGTTGTATGTTTTTATATTGTATTATTTGTATATTCAGTATTTATTTGTATAGTATACGCATTATCCACACCGACCCTTACTTGCTTCTCTTTTAGTATTGGCCATCCAAAGAGTGCCTGAAATAATCGCTTAGGACGATAAGCCGCCTATCATGCTGCCGTTTTTTTTTTTAATTTTAATTTTAATTTACTTTTGTGTTTTTTCAGTGCATGATAAAGTGATGTTGCATTGTAATCATACCAACTTAGGTACGTGAAACATAATTATCGCCAAAAATGAATCCCAACCAGAATGAAAACTTTTGTATTCCCTACTTGTACCCATACCTATTATGGCTTTGTCTTCAAAAACACTAGTTGTAACTTTAAGCTCACCAAATAAGTTAGCTGCCAAATCACGTCGCACTATATCTCTGGCAGTTGTTTAGCTGTTGTTACGCTAAACTTAGCAGATAAAAGCTAAACAGACTACTTACTTAGTGGTAAAGTTTTGGGAGAAACACTTTTTTTGCACGGAGTGTAAACGACCCCAACTTTGATCGTTTAGAAAATGTAAGCCGTCTTTGGTTAAACTGTACACTACTTAAAGGTATTAAGGTTCAGATACCTCTTGAAAACAACCATCTAGGTGAATTCCCTAAAGAAATAATGGTTATTTGTTTCGTGGGGCACCTTGTAAGCATAGTTTGCATAATGTTAAAATTTGTTTATGTATGAGTATTATGGAGTTACGCGAAATTGGAAATTTAAATTTACTACTGGATCATGTTTTAACTGCCATTATAAACGGGGGTTTTCAATAGGGTTGTATTTTTTTAAAGTTGACGTGACTCAGAACTTTGTCATTTATAAATCGACTTGTTTTTTTAATGAATATACTTTCAGATTGGTTGCATAGTTCCGTTTATCAAAATTAGTTCAGTAGTTTGTCTTTTGAATCAAAATAGCTGGAAAAAATATGTCATCCAAGTACACGAATTCGCGTATTTACTTATTTTGATGCAGGTATTTTCAATTGATAATTATTATGTATAACAAGCAATTTCTCACGAATTCGTATACGCTTACACTTTCATATAGAATTACAGCCTCCATTTGCCCTCCTTAACTCAGCCGTTTCGCAGAATCCTTTCTTAACGGATGTCTATACTTTTCTACCTTTCTACCCATGGATTCTACCTGCCAAATTTCAGCTTCTTAGGTCAAATGCTTTTCGAGATTCGTTATCAGGCAGCCCGTCTGCTTATTTTCAACCTACGGCATAATTTATTTTATATATCGGTAGCGGTAGCTATCATCTATCAAACCGAACTTTTTTTTTACCGTCCCTGAAATAAAGTGTTCTTTATTCAAGATACCTAAAAAGATACTCAAAGCTGGCATTATCTCGCTGCAGCGGTCAGTGTTAAGTGGTCTAAATTGGGACTTAAACAATTTAGACAATTGCGCCTGACTGTTGTTAGCGTACTGTTAATTAACCCGAGAAACGGTGGATTCTTTCTCTGGGAATACGTTACCCTTTGCTTTTTAAAATGCTTTTTAAAAGCCTTTTCCAGGACCGGAAAAGATATATAGCGAGCTGAAAAGGAGGAGAAATAGTTATAAACATTTTACACCCAGCCGTAGGTGGAAAGTGATTGAAGATGAAGGTGATGGTGAGCTATGGTTTATGGTTGGGAATTATCATCATCATTATCAGCCTTTAATGTTCCCAATACAAAGAGAGAGTATGGACCCTAATCCAGCTGGCCGAGTGCATGTTGGCGAATGTCATACTTTGAACTTTAATGTTCTCTCTCATAAAGGTTTCTTCACGTTGTTTTCCTTTACAGTTTTTGAATGGTTTTGATTAGGAATTACGGAACAAGTTAATCTAAATGACTAAACTAATCTAATTTTTTTTTTTTTTTCTAACCGGCAAACAGTTATCAAGATTTTCTTAATCCCAAAAGAATGTGCGGTCCCTTGTGCTATTCAAACTCTTGCATATAAATAGATTATTCTTGAATTTAAAAAACTGTGTTTTACGTGTAAGCAAATCATGCATAAATTCTAAAACTCCGTGTACGAGACTGAATTTGAACTATTCCGATCTAAATTAAGTTGAATAAAGCGCAATATGCTTTACGAGCAAAAAGTTTGTAAAAGTTTAATCACATTTCACATTAATATACATACTAATATATATGTATTATAAATGCAGAACTTTGTATGTAAGTTTGTCCTCACTCACCTCCGTAATGACTGATTGGATTTTGATGAAATTTTATTTAGAGGTATCTTGTATCCTGGATTAACACGTAAGCTTCTATTAATACCGGAGAAATTAATGGTTTCTGTAGGATAGCAGGTGAAACCGCGATGTGTGACCAGTTTATCATATTTAGTTTATGTAATTATCTTTAACAACGAGTAATCAAAATAGAAATACAACTTAAACTGTTTTAGGAGACCAATAAAGCTGCTGTAATGTGTTTTATAAATACATAAAGAATGAAGCCTTCCATTTAAAATATCCCTATATAATAAGGTATGTAGAAATTTTGAATTAATAAGTACTATCTACTTTTATATACTTAACCAAACTAATATAATAATACGAGACGACATGTTTTTTTCATGTTGGCTTCAAAACTCCTTTATATAAGTTACAAAAAGTTTTTTTTTTTTGGTAATTGAAATATGTTTTAACATAGTTCTTCTCACTAGATGGACCGACAAAATCGTGAGAGTCGGGGCATCCAGTGGATGTAGAGTAGATGGAAGGAAGGCTGTCGTTCAGTGTGGCGTTCGAACGCGGAGGCCTATGTTTAGCAGTAGACGTCTTCTAGCCAACGATGATGATGATAAATTGAAATATAAACAAGTATTGAAATATTTTCATGTTTTTAAATATCGTCAAACAAGTCATAGTAACAGTGAGAGTCGAGCAAAGTAAGTCACAGTCAATTCAAAGGGGTGGAGGCTTTACAAGAGGCTTCTATGGAGTTTTTGAAACAACACGAATATAATTTTTTCTCCACGTTATATCCTTCCCATACTCGAACACGTCCACAAAGACTAAATAGATGATAGTCCACTACATACAAAAGTTTAGAAAATTGATAATACTATGAGTCGAGATGTTTTTTTTTTCACGTGACCTACTTTATTAATCTTTGTTTGCCTCGATTAGGAAAAAAACTTAAATCTCAAGGGTTCGTAATTGTGTTAAAAACATAGTATTAGTTTACCTTATCCTGATTTATATTATATTTTAGCACCTTGTTTTGAAATTAAAACGTAAAGCTGAGGTATTTACGGTGGCTGCATCGTTTGCTAAGATACGGAGTTAACGGGATTTATGTAATGAAACTTGTTTCATTTTACTAGGACGACCATATTTCGACTAAAATGTTTCAAGATATATATTATTTGTATCGCACAACATAGGCACAATTAAAAGTTATTCGATCTGTAATTTTGATATACTTAGTGACGTTTTATTGCAAAAGCATTTTGCGATGTTGGTTTTGTGATTGCGTACCGATTCTAGTATATAGGTATACTATTCAATTTTACAATTTCAAGACTTTAATCCACGTTATACTTTCCTAGATACTACAAACATAATATATTTACTGTGACATCTAACAATGCACTCAGTCATAATATTTGCATTGTGCATTGTTTGCCATAATAATAAATAATCTTTAATAATCAGATGCAGAAGGCAGTAATTCTTGACACGGCACGCATTGTCAGGAGGTTCCTCACTCTGCAGCCCTAACCACCGGTAGCTTGGGCCCTGCCCCGCTGCCGGCGGCACCCTAGTTTTTAAGTTTTTTATATTATTTATGTTTTTATAATTATATATGATGTAAAAAACTTAAAAATTAAGAAAATAAATAGATATGTGAATAATCTTTTATTTCAGACTAGGTCCAATATATTTTTAAACACAAATTAAAATTAAACAGAAGGAAAACATGGTGAGGAAACCGGAAAGTATGTTTAAGAAAATCAAAAGTTCAAAGACATTATGACATTCGCCAACATGCATTGGGCCAGCATAGTAGATTTACGGGCCCGTCCTCTCTCTCCCTGAGAGATCTTATTTATTTATTTACCATAGGCTGTTATTTTTAATAATTACGTATTTAATAACTCTTCATTATTGTGATAATCATCATGCATAAGAACAATATATGACATAATTTTAAACGCAAATAAATTCCTGTTCTCATATTTTCGTATACTCGTTTCAAAATCCGGATGGTAGAGCCAAGGCAAGTTCCGCCGTGTTTTAACTATAATTACACAAAAAAATCCTTTGAAACAATAACGCCTGGTGACCCTACTCAGACAGCAAACGTAGCAAAACTGAGAGACAAATAATTAAGTCTTTTGTGTTGGCGGGGCAACGGAATGCTTCCAACAAAAGTTTTGTAAATTACTTTAATTTATGTTAAGTTAAACTTGTGCTTTGTAAACAGACATTTTATTATGATTCATTTTAGGCTATATAATTATATGTTTTTAGTTAATAAGTTTGTCAGCGGATAGTACATACTTACATAGAATAACACAGTACCTTATACATAAGCACTATTTCTCAATAATAATTTCAAATGCAAATTGGTGAATCTATCGTCCATACTGCCATGTAGGCATGTGATTCACCGAAATAATTCCACTCTAATGAAAACTCCCAGATTCTCCTCTGACGGCACCCGGTTTTTTTTAATATGATGTAATGGGCTAGCGTTTGACCACAACTCACCTGATGGTAAGCGACGATGCGGTCTAAGATGGGGCACGCTTGCCCATGAGGTGCCTATTCTCTCTTGTCTTGTCCGGTTTGATCCTCAGTCCTGCACCAATGACTTATTTAGTACTTAAATTAACTAGATGCAGTTTCGATGCCACCACTCAAAAATGGTTAAAGAAAACATCGTGAGGAAACAGATTTTTCCAAGAACCTCAAAAAGTTCAAGGGCATATGACAATCATCAACATGCCCTGGGCCAGTATCACAGACTAGGTATAGCTACTACGTAGAAAGTCTATGGCCAGCATGGTAGATTAGAGCTCATCCTCTCTCTCTCTCTCTCTCTCTCTCTCTGTCTCTCTCTCTCTCTGTCTCTCTCTCTCGCTTGCTCTCTCTATCGCTCGCTCTCTCTCTCTCTCTCAGAGAAGGCCTATGTGTCCCAGTAGTGCGAAGATGATAGGCTGAATAGGCTGATTTAGATGCACACAATGTAGAGTCATCATGGCAGGAAATGCGCTATTTTCATACGACCTGTTAGTAAAAATACCGGATTAGCAATTAGAAGTGGCAGTGTGCAGGGCACATAATACGCAAACGATGACCGATGGAGCTGAAATGTTCTCGAATGGAGACCACGGACCGGTAAGCTCAGCGTAGGACGTCCACCCACAAGATGGACAGACGACACAAAAGAAACCGCAGAAAAACGCTGGATCCAGGCCGTTTCCAACCAGCCCTTTTGGAGATCGATGGGGGAGGCCTATATCCAGCAGTGGATATCCTATAGCTGAAATGATGATGATGTTAAAATAATGTTACATTTGCCACATATTAGTCATTTGAGTGGATGATTGTTTATGTTTTAAAAATGAACAAAAGGCGCATCGGCTTCGTTTTGGAACAATGGCATCATATTAAAATTATTATGATTTTAGACATTAAACACTACTACGTCTATATAACGTTGTCTTGAAATGAGTATCGAATAGACGAGTACCTACATTGTCGCTTACATTTAGTTAAGATATGCATAGTGCAGAAAGAATGCGTCTGTCACATTATAAAAGGTGAAAGAAACCAGTAGTTCTGGTTACTTTTACGTATATAAAAGCAAGCTTTTTGAACGTAAGATGGTAGCCAATATACTAAAGTGAATATAAGAATATTTTTTTTTGTTTTTTAAATTTTTTTCAATTTTATTGTAGCTGTCTCACGCATTTTCTCAGCGACCAGGCTGTAGTTTTGTATTTCTGTAACGCACTAATGGCAATAATCTATAATTGCAACAGTATATCCATGGCAAATATTACTATGCATAAAGTATCAAAAATATGAATTTTGGTGCCAACATGAAATAGTAGATTGTTGCATCGAGCGCAAAGTGAGTTATTAATGTACGAGTGTTATGTGCAATAAATTAACACGCTAAATTAATTACTCACTTTAGCAAGGTTCGTAATCTACTTTTCTTTCAACTACCAATTTACCTACCGTGAAAAAATATACCTAACCAAAATAAAAACTCCAGCTAATGAAAAAAAAGTTTTCATCCCATCTATTCGAAAAGGACGACTTGGTTCGCCTTTAAGTGCACCCAATGGTGGTGTTTTCTATAAGAAACTTTTAGCGGGCAGTAATGAGTTTTTAATCCTCTTTATAAGTGCGCCGCAATCTTTTCCGCGCACTTTTTGAATTTGGAACATCTTAGTGTTCAGCGCCAAAGAAATCGAACGCAAATATTGTTTGAATAAAGACTGGCTGGTACGACGGCCCATAGTCGCACCGCCAGCTGAATAAAAAACGAGAAATAAAATAAAAACGCGCGAACTACAGCCTGCGTTTTCGTCAATTTTCACGGATTGTTAGAAATTCAAGGTTTTTTGGAAATTCTAGGTAAAAAATGGAATGCAGCTAGGAAATAACGTAGGTATAGTTAGTAAGGCAATTAAAATTACATCTAACAAAATTGTCACCATACTATTGTTGAAATTTGATCTGATTACGACAAAGCCGGCATGAACTTTGCCTGCCACTGTAGCATGAAAACTTTATCCCACGAACGTGCATAGGATTTCCACAAGCAATAGTGAAAATCTTCTCAGTTTAGAGTTGGAAAACTACCGACATACCGAAATGGACGAAGAAACCGTCGAAATAAATCACTTTTTCGATAGAACGAAAATACGGGAAAAAACTGTAAAGGCCTTTTCAGATAACGCTTTCAAATATTGCATTTAGGTATTTTACATATTTATTTTTATTTATTTATTTTATTTCCCTACAAAAAATATTGCATTATCACACTTCATACTATCATAAGGATATTATAAAAGCGAAAGTTTGTTTGTTTGTTTCTTTTTTACGCGGCAACGGATCAACGTGATAGAAAAAGTTGGAGGACCGATGATTGACACATAGGGATACTTTTTGTCCCGGAAAATTTACGGTTCCGAGGTAATGTTTACGCAGGTGAAAGCCAGCTAGTAAATTCATAAAACTTTCACTGTACTGTCCTTTTTCTATCTGGTAATACATCTATAGCTATAGCATAAAATATATTTTACTAGCGACCCGCCCCGGCTTCGCATTGGTGTAAGTTTTATTAATAACTCGCGTGAAAATTATCTAACTGATGGTGAAAACATCAAGCGACGAGTTAGTTTGGACGAGTTAGTGGTTATACAGACAGACAGACGCGGAAAGCGACTTTATTTTATACTACGTAAAGATAGAGATCATGCGGAGTAGACAGGGGTAGTGTGGGGTAAGGTTATTATAGGCTGATTATAGGTTATGATGCGATTATAGCTTTACTAGCTACGTCGCGCGGTTTCCACTGCGTCAAGATTTCTGGCCAGCTCTGTTGCTGTATGAAAAAAGAACAAACAAACACACTTTCGCAAATATAATATTAAGAATGATTAGCTGGCACCGTGGTTTCACACGCGCCCGCGTGGACATTTCCTCATTTTTTTCGGGATAATAGTATCTTATTCTTATGTTATTAACTGGCTCTCCAAATATCTTTATGTAAAAAAATCATGTCGACCTCTTGCTATGTCGCTGCGTGAAAGAAAAACAAGTAAACTACAAACACACTTTCACAATTTATAACTTTAGTAGGTATAGCATAGTCTGAAGAAACTAAGAGCCGTAATGGCACTGAAATTTTGTACCAATATATCGGTTGAGTAAACACAGACTAGGGAGATCGAGCGTGGCCTCAAATAAGGTGCGGCAGCCAGCGACAACGCATTGTTGTCACAAAAGAATTGATACATCCCAGTTGATAGGAGTTACATTACTAAACTTGGGACATGATTATTGGTTGCCTTTTAGAAAGACTTTGAACTGAAAAACATTATTGTACAGTCCTTTGTACGCAAAAAATACGTACCTACTTAAGATTATTTGGTTGTAAGTTAGTAATGACATGTTAGGTATAACTACCTAACATGCATGTCAATAAATGTTTTGTTATTCAAATGTTATAGATAAACGTTGACATTACGTTACCTGTTAATGTTAAAGTGTAGAACATTTTTTTTTATTGGCCGTCACTGTGGCCCCTGCAGATGTGATGACTATATATGACTGCATGACGGTATATGACGTTACGTCACGTTCTTCATGGCCAAAGACTTTCTCTATCTAGACATTTAATGCAGGGTGAACACGTTCAGACACTACATCAGATGACCACTACAGTTACTGATATAAAAGACACGCCCACTGATTCCACTGAACCTCACGTCAACCGTCCGACCAAGCCTGCGAACCGTCAACGTTTCTGCGCTCCTGTTATAATAGTCTATTAAAATTATTTAAAACCGCGCTACGTCTCATTGTTGCATAAAATAGTGCGACAAAAATAGCCTTCCCCCGAATTTTAAAGTATTTATAGGTATATTTACGGTATAAAATTTAAAGAAAGCTGTGTCGATTATTAGTGCCCGCTTTGGCAGTCCGATAGAAAAATGGGCAGGGGGAAATTAGATCAACCAGAGCCGATGCAAACTCTCCGAAATGTATATAAATGTAGTGATAAAAAAAAACGATAGTCTAGCAACTTTGCGCCGACGCTGAGGACTAAAAAGCTTAGTCTAAATTAGAAAATTGGTGCTGATGAGCCTCTTGGCAGGTTTCTGAATAGACTCTAATGCCCCAAGCTGGTACTTAGCTGATCCATCCCAAAGGTGGGAGCAGTACTCCATGCACGAACGAACTATTTGTGCTTGATACAGTGATAGCAACTGTTGTGACGTACCGTCGCACCTTTGATAGGATACCCAGCTTTTTAGCAGCCAATTCTATACCTTCAATAATTATCTTTTTATTATATAGATCTACATTTGGCCACCAACTGGCCAGTAGGTGGTAAAAGCGTCAATGTGCCCAAGAATGGAGCAAGTAGATCTATATATACGAGAATCATTCAAACCTCGAAGATGCCTTGATTGTATTTCTCAGGAAACTTGTGACTTGTAGAAGTGTGAATAATTCCATAAAATCTCATTTTATACCAAGACTTACCCTATTTATTGGGTGCACTTACCACACAAATGATCAAATGTGACTCAACATAAACTTCAATTGACGTCTGCAGGTCATGTTAAATTGCTCGGTTAACCTCAACGCCGACGTAATGCTTCTTTAATATGACTGATTATATCCTTCGAAATGTGCCAGTAGTCTCCGTAGTCATGCTAATTTTAGCAGTTTGTGTTCTTAAATTGCCGAAATCAGCATAACTGCGGAATTCCCGGGCTTTTGCGGCGTAAAAAATGTTGGATTGAGAAGAGAAGAGAAATTGGGGTGATTTTTTGTTATTCCTCGGGAGGTTTAGGAGTTGGCAATTATTTATAGGGTTGTTAGGAGTGTGGCTGTGGAATTTGTTTAAAAGATATATTTAATATTGGTTTGAAACTCAAATCAGGCAAACAAGGAAAACTGGTAAGGTGGCGCGCCGGGTGCGAACACATCTGGCCTAAATCAGGCTTGTATTTATTTATTATAAAATAGGCTTACGATTGGCCGTCAACTCGCCTGATCAGGCTTGATGCCTTTAGTTGAACTCACTCTTTGTATGTATACTTATTTAGTTGACTACGTTGTTGAACGTCTCGAAAACGTAATTAAATAATTGAAATTGTTTGTTTCAGATATTGCGATGGCGGACGACACTATGAACTTCACAGATGGAATCACCACCAGCGTAGAGCCAAGCGAGTTGTCAAAGTGAGTAAAACATCCCCTCGTTTATAAACGAAAGTAAAGCCTGCACCTCTTTGCTAGGGCATGACTTTGACTTGACCGTGACTTGTCTTAGTTTGCTTGACTCTGACTGTGATTAGGACACCATACAGAGTTACCATTATGTTACAATATAGTGTACAAATATGTAGTGCCAAACACCACTGTAGGAAAACAACACTTGCTATAGTAGTTTTTAAACTTTCGCGATTTGAACGCATATTTTCATATTTATCGGGACTTATCGCGCACTATTAAATATAGGTAAAAACAAACGTCGAGCGAAAGGTATCTATTTTTACCTATATTTAATAGTGCGCGATAAGTCCCGATAAATATGAAAATAACAACACTTGCTGTTTTCTTCGACACATAATTGTCAAACAACTGTGACCCGGAAAAAAAAATAAGTATACCTTATTTTTTGTTTCGTAGGCCTACTAATTGACTTATTATTGAACGAATTATTAAAAAAAAAAAAATTGAACGAGACAAAAATTCCTCAATTTTTTTTTGCTAGTGTTTTATGTGGAACTAGCTTCCGCCCGCGGCTTCGCCCGCGTTGTTTGAAGGAAATATAATCGAGTTCTCTGCAAAGTAGGTACTGATATTTTAGAACGATATAAGTAATTCATACTGGATATTGATGATCGGTGTGGCTAAGTACTAACACATGTGCCTTATGAGCAGAAGGTTTCTGGTTAGATCCCGGCCTGGCTGATGTTTAAATGGCGAATTTATCTTAATATTTATATGCTTAGGGTCTCAGTGCTAGTTATCTCTGCCTTAAACTGGCTCCGGCAGGCCTCTTGCGGCCCAGAGAACCACGCGATATCGTTTTTTTTTTTACTTGTTTGCATGTCACCTTTTCTTGACACTCAAACTCGCGGACCGCTAGCGGCCCAGGGAACCGCGCGACATCGAAAGTTTTTTTTTTAACTTGTTTGTACGTCACCATTTCTTGACACTCAAACTTGCAGGCCCCTTGCGGCACAGCGAACCACGCGACATCGAAAGTTTTTTTTTACATGTTTGTACATCACCTTTTATTGACACTCGAACTCGCGGGCCGCTTACGGCCCAGCGAACTAGTATGTAATAAATGTTGTGATACTTTTACGAATGAAATAGATATTAGTAAACATAATTGTAAACATGTATTCTTAGAAAGATCGGCCTACGTAACCAACAGTGACTGTACATTTTTATATAATAAAGCAAGTGCAAAAGATATTGTAAAAATAATAAATAAACTTGACTCCAAGAAATCGCGGGGGTCAGATGGTATTAGATTGAAAGATATTAAGTATATAAAAGATAAAATAAGTCCTGTTCTAGCTAAATTTATAAACTTATGTGTTCTAAATGGTACATACCCAGATGAATTGAAATTGTCTATTATAAGGCCAATATATAAGCAGGGTAAGCATTCAGAATTCACAAATTATAGGCCAATTGCAATTTTAAATAGCTTAAATAAAATAACAGAAAAGGTCGTCGTATCCCAAATCACAAACTTTCTTGAAAAAAATAATATATTATCGGAAAAACAACACGGATTCAAAAAGAATAGAAGTACCATTACAGCGCTGCAACTATTCACTGACGATGTAAATGATTATCTTAACGAAAGAAAACAAGTTGTTGGTTGCTGTGTTTATTGATTTTAAAAAGGCGTTCGATACTTTGGATCACGGCGGTTTGTTGCGAGCGATGCAAGAATGTGGCATAAGAGGCTATGTAAATAACTGGTTTAGGGAATATCTAAATGAAAGACACATGAAAGTTGTAATAGATTCAACACAAAGTATTAGAGGCAATATAAAATACGACGTGCCAACGGGTTCTGTATATGGGCCGGTAGGATACATAATGCACGTAAATAGTATAACAAATGTTATTAAACAATGTAAAAGTTATATGTATGCGGATCACATGTGTTTACTATACGGTGACAGAGACAGTAAAGAAATAGAAACGAAAATACAGGAGGATTTTAATAATATTGTAAAATGGGCAAATGATAACGGAATAATAATAAATATAAATAAAACAAAAATTATTCGTCTCTACTCACCGTATAATAAAAACAGACATACAACTATACGTATTGTTGGCCACTCTTTTAGCTGCTTTCTGCATAATAATGTCGCTCAATGTGATTGTGCATATTTAGAAGAAGCAACACCAATTAAATATTTAGGTCTTACTACAGACAACAATTTTTAATGGAAGGTTCATATATATAACGTTTGTAACAAGCTTAGAATTGTACTGGGTAAATTTTATCAGCTTGATAAAATACTAAACCGTGGCACCCTGTATGTTGTTTATCACGCATTGGTCGAGGCGATTATCAGTTACGGGCTTAGTTGCTACGGGCTCACGTTTCCAACGTACTTACAATTAGTTCAAAACCAACAAATTAGAATATTGAAGAGATTAGTAAACACACAAACTAAAAAATCATTAAATAAAGAATACGATAAACTGTTTAAAATATGTAAAATATTGCCAGTTAAAACTAAAGTGAACTATTTAATATTATTAGAACAATTCAAAAATAACACATATAAAAATGTGAAAACTTATTGTAATGAACCGCGAACGACTAGGCCAAAACTGAAAGTGCACTATGGAAACAGGAATTATTATGGGACGCGTACTAGAAGGTGGATAGTGCCAAGACTGTGCAATGATCTACCAGCGGAGTTCGAGGGACAGTTTAGGGCCAGAATTGAATATAAGGTTGCATTGAGGAAGTTGCTGTTGGATAGAATGACTTAGCAGAGAAATTTTAGTAATTGATATTTGTTCTGTCCAACAGTGACTTTTGTAATTCGATTTTTCTGAATTCAATTTTGGTGTTGAATTGTTGCTCGGATTCTTTCTTTTGTTGCAGGCTCTTGGCACTGTCCATTCCTAGTGTTCCAATGATGACCTTTTTCTGTAGTGTTAGTGTTAGCATGTATTTTGTTCAATTAGTAAAGGCACTTGCCTTAAAAAAAATGTTCCTACTCAATACTGCAATGTTGTAATGAGAGTAGATATCTGCCTACAAACTGGTACGCAGTTTGGCAGAGTTGTATATACATAGCATGTACTTTATACACTGAGATAAATAATAAAAAAAAAAAAAACCGCCTGTCATTGAAGGTTTTTTTCACTTGTTATTTTATTTGAGAAAACATTTAAAAGCTGAATCTACGCTAAACTTGAACATTCCAGTGGCAACCTGCAGTTTCAATCGCGTGGTGATGTAAAATAGTGATGATGATGATGATGATGATAAGTAGCCTATGTGTTAATCCAGAACATAAAAAGCCTCCGTACAAAATTTCATCGAAATCCGTGAAATAGTTACCGAGGTGTGACTGAAATTATCCTACAGGTACCTTTAATTTTTTCGGGATAAAAAGTATGCTATGTGATACAAAAGTATATTCAGTTAATAATTTTCATCACTATAACTTAAAAAACATTAAACTTTTTACACAAAGTTTGGTCCCCTATTTTAACCACTTACGTCATCTCTGTATTTTTTTTTTATTAATTTCAGCATTTTTTATTTTAAATGAACTACCCAAATCCTAATTTTCACATCTGTAACTTCAAAACCGAATTTTAAGGTTTTTACCCATTTTCACCCCCTTACGACGACTTCCCCCCCCTTCCCCCTTTCTTCGTCCCTTTACGGGGACGAATTTCGAAAAACCCTTTCTTAGTGGGTGCACACAAAGAATACACCCTCGAAATTTCATGTCTCTAGGACCAGCGGTATAGGCTGTGCGTTGATATCTCAGTCAGTCAGGACTTTGAATTTTATATATACAGATACGTAGGATATAAAAAAGGTATATGTATATCATCCTTTTGAGTTCTGCTGGGTCAATAATACATATATTAAAACTGGTCCATGACTATTACTCTATAGTCACCTTAAAGTATTAAACTACTATAAACGAATAGGTAAAAGCAGATAAATATGATCAAGAGCAAAGCAAAATAAATAACAAGAAACCTCAGCAAGTTCCTACGATAACATTCGGTCTTCACGACTACGGTTCTCGTATTTCTTTGAAGTTTTTCATAAAACATTTTTACATTTGTGAACTACTTATTGAGTTTTCAATCGATTCTCGGCTGAACTGTTGCTAGTAGAACATAAAATTTAACTAAACAAAAACAAGCCAACTATTACTTAATACCTACCTAAACTACTCGTACTTGACCTGTTAAAAAAATTGTTGGATTGCCCAAAGACCATTGGAGGTCCAGAAACAATCTTGACTTGAAATATTGACCAAAACCAATCGTGGTTGAGATTTAAACTAGATATGAAGGATAACACGTGTATACTAACCACCTCCTTATTGGTGGGCTGCCTCTGTGCTCGGCGGAGGGCACTGGGATCTGTCTCGGAAACACTCCTGGGACATGCACGGAGCATTCTATCTCCTTCGTTGTATGTAGTACGACGTGGCCCAGACAGCTCCGTCGCCTTCCCTGTGATTACTCGAGTCAGATCCTATGGAGCCCAAATGTTTACTAACCATCTCCTATTATTCGTAGCTGTACATACTGCGGAGAACCGGGATTTATGGAAGGAAATGAGGGAGACCTTTGCCCAGCAGTGGGACAGTATATAGATAGACAATAACTTTTTTCTGCAGTGTTCGTAATGTCAGGAATTAAAATAATGTAAAAATACACCTGATAAAGTCCGTTCAAAGTGTTTGCTCTAAATATGTTAACATGTCATCTAGATTAAAATCATAGAGACACCTACATAACTAAAAAACTTTCTCTCCGTTGTTCTGCATTGTTTTCGTCACCATAGTCTCCGTGAGTAAAAAAGCAAACGAACTCCAATGGGAAGCAATCCTGATGGAGGATCTCAGAAAATGTCGATCTATCTACCTTTAAAAGTCAATAGGCGATAGCTTCAAAGGAGAGACTAAACGTGTAAATGAAATGTCATGATGAATGGCGTTCGTACGATTTCCGGATCTCACAGAGTGTATTGAAAGGCTTGGTAACACGTGTAATCTTAATTGAAAAGGCGTTCAAAAAACAACCAATGAGAATAAATCTTTTGCTGCGAGTAGGTAAAACAGTTAGATTACTTATTTAATTAATTAAATTCTCGGGTCTAGCCCGGACATTTGGTAGGCATTGGTGGAGCCGAAGCCAACACCAAGAGGCCCTGTTGAATATAAAAATACAATTGTGGAATATGTATAAAAAGGAATATGAAACTATTGTACAGTATAGGATTAAAAAAAACTGGGCTATTGAGGTGAACAACTTGTGGATGGAATAACAGATCTATAGAATGAGAAACGGCACCTGCCTTATCCTGTCTCATCTCAAAATATATTTAGGCAGGTGATGACTTGCCACCCACTGAATGGGCCCCCCATAAAGGCTGCCGTATCTTGGCACCGGAGGGGCAACATCGGCGTGGGTGGCTTAGGGTGTAGAGAGGTGTGCTGCACTTTCACTAAGAGCTACTCGCGGCGTTATGCCCTTTAACACTTCCACCCTGGAGCTTAGGTTGTTAGCTCTTGCGGTTTCCACCCCTGGACGGCCGGTTAAGGCAAGCCAGGGGTCAGGGGTCTCATTTAGCCCCATGGAATCGGGGTACGCGGTGTCGCCAATCACCGACGGCTCGCCATAAAGCCGCCCCTGCGTTTGAAATAATAATATAAGACTACTTATATTATTATTTCTTCAGGAATTGTGAACGGTCATGCAAAAAGAGAACTAACGGGAATGGAAACTTTTTTTTTGGTAATTTTGAATCTGTGATTCTTCAACGTCATTTTATTAAGGTGATACGTTTCATGTTTGGCGGGAAATTCAAATTTCAAACAGTTTTTTTGTATTTGTAGCTAGGCCAAGTAATTATTGTGAAATAACACAGTGTTTGCGAAAATTGTTGGTTGTTCTTTATATTATCGTGTACAGCTATTAATCAGTAACTCACCATATTACTTACATTTGTCAATAAACTGTTTGAAACAGCAAAAATTTGTTTATTGACAAATGTATGTAATAATGTGCATTATAGATAAATAACTTTACGTGAGTTTGTAAAGAATAATAATCAATTTTCGCAAACATCATGATCGTTTACAATAATTATCCGGCCTAGCTACAAGAACAAAAAAAACTGTTTGGAATTTGAATTTCCCGCCATACGTGAAACGTTCCATCTTAAAGAACAATATTTTGTGATATGAGTTAGACAAGCTCGACACTTCAGTTTCAAATTTTAAACGCATTTTTCTCGTGTCTGTTTATTATATTTTTTTTTTTAAATGTATGTACACCGATTACTCCAAAGACCTAAAAATTTATGTTACCTCGATGGATTACCCCGAAATTTGTTAACCAATTTACGCGATACTATTTTTATTTTAGTATTTTTTAATATTTCACGATTTGAAAAGATATACCCCGAAGGTTCACCTGCGTCGAAATTCCCTTAAGAGTTGTAAATTTTTTGGGGATGAAAAGTATCCTATGACACTTTCAGACCTGCGCGCGCAGATTGTGTACAACCGGCATCAAGCTGGCCAAAAGAAAAATTTCTCACTTCGGTGACGTGGCCTATAAAAGCATTTATAATTTCTTTTTTGGTCACAGGTCTGTGTTTTTGGTGGAGTTTTATTTTTATGTTTATTTTCTGTCACTGTTAAACGATATCTACTCGTATGTCTATGACTCTTCGGTATTGAATAACCCACAGGAATAACCAACTTAAAACAAAAAAAAAACACTTCGATCCATTGTTCTCTATTGCTGCTTGAAATAGGAACAAACAAACACTATTGTACTTATAATATAATGATATTTGGATTAGAATAATCGACATGAGTAAGTCTCATTTCACATTATTTACCATTTCCGTTTTACCAAATTTTCAAAAAAGGCTCCAATTACCAACTTCTGTTGTTTCATTTTGGTTTGCGTTTCCGTTTCCAACATAATGAAAATGTATTGTTGGGTCAGTAGAAAAGGGTAACAAAGAACTGACATTCATTCTATTCATTCATTCATTCACGATGCCTCAATACGTCGGATTGTAGTATGAGGAATAAAAGGTTTCCGCTTGCGAATTTCGTACTTGAAACTTGTTCGCTAATATCGAAAACGATTTTATTTCAATTCTTGTAGCACGGATATAGGGATCAGCGGGTAAAATGTTATGTGTATTTTTTTTTTTTTGAAGAAAACAGATCCCAGTATTGATGGATACAACTCTCTGGGATCCTAGGCTAGTTCCCTGAAAACCGTGCAAAATAGCCGTTAAAAAAGAGTGTATGTAATGAAAGATTATTTTCAGAGAACACTGGCTTATGGCTTGGACCCCCAAGCCGTAGTAATGTTGGTAGACGAAAGCGGTATAAGAAGTATTTAAGTATAGGTACAGGTGTAACTAAAATCTATCCGACAGAAAACTTTCACATTTAGAAAAAAAAACTAAAAATATTTATATTACTTTTTCTAGCGCAACACGCAGCAACGCCCCGCGCGGCCGAACGTAGTACACATGCTTCACCCCCTCACATCAAAATTTTCTGTGAACCTATAGCGCCTTAATTATTAAGCTTACATATTCAGATGGCGGTGGAGAGATCATCGCCACGCGATGACGCGATCCTTACGGCACTGTCGACCTTATGTCAATCGGGCAAGTGGGCTCGCGCATATCAGTTTTCATGGCGTCAGGTTTTATCTGAAATCAAATTCTAATTTACTTACTTCATTACCAGCCGGCTTATAGAAACTTTCGTCTTATTCAGATTTTCAGATAAAGAAGACTAAGATAAGTTGACAATGCAATTTTTAGGGTTTCGTACCCAAAGGGTGTAAACGGGACCCTATTACTAAGCCTACGCTGTCTGTCTGTCTGTCCGCGGCTGTATTTTTCGAACCGTAATAGACAGCCAATTGAAACTTTCATAGAATATGGTAATGTTATGGTGGTTTAACTAAGAAATAATAAAGTCAAAAAATAAAATACAAACAGCATCACCGCCAAACTTATGCAATAAGGTCCCAGTTTTAACCTGCATTTAAAAAAAACCATTAGTTATAATGATGTCTAATTATCCTATATTTCTCCATCAGGTTCTCCCCCGGTCTGCTGACCTTTGCAGCCGTGGTCACCGGCATAATAATGGTGGTTGGCCTCTTCGGTAACCTCCTCACAGTGGTGGCGCTGCTCAAGTGCCCTAAAGTCAGAAATGTTGCTGCTGCATTTATAATCAGGTAAAACGGGGCGGAGTTACTGCAGTTTTTCTAGATTTTGATCGATTATTCAAAATCTAGAAAATTATTATCGCTCGAATGAAGATCGATAAGTTTGTACTTACACATTTTAACGAACGTTATACTCTCGCCTTTTAACGATTGAAATACTTGGCTTTGTCGTTGTTGGAAAAAAGGAGCGTTAAGTTTTAAAACGTTTTTTTTTTCTTAAAACTTAGCGAATTTTTATCTTCTAAAAATATTAAAAAGAGATTGCTCTGGCAGGTGGGTATGGCCTCAGCCATATAAGTATATTAAATTTGTAATCTACAGCCGAAACGAAGGCCTCGTTTTCATCAAAGGTGTCAATAGATTTGTCGGTTTGTTGTTGTTCGAGTTTTCTTACTAGCTAAGTGCAACTAATATTATAAATGCGAAAGCTCGTTAGTGTGACAGAGTGGAAGTGTGTATGTTTGTTCACAATCAACTCCATAATGACTGAATGGATTTGTATCACTGGTATTGAGATTGATACCTTGGATTAACAAATAGGCTTTGTTATCCCTAAACTATGTTTGGTTTCAATAGAATTGCGGGCAAACCCATGATTCAAATTTCAGGATTGAATCCTAAATGATTATTTGATAGATATTAAAGGGAAAATATTCAGCAAAATATGGAAAAATACCTACGGTAAATTGAAACAAACATGCTCAAATGCGTTTTTAGCTTTGCCTGTTGGTTATTTAATATTTGTCGTAGCTTGGTCACAGCAGGAAAAAAAGGATGAATGTATACGCAGCGGTAGTACTGACCTGAAAAGATTAATTATTTACCCTATATTTTGTTAGGTGTGAACAAAAAGTTTCTATGAAACAGCTAGCGAAGACTTAACTTCGCTGGAAACAGCTCATTTTTAATTGAGGTTTCTGGATTTGTTCCATAGCAAAAGTTGTTCTTAGGGATGAGTACAATGAGTTAATTTCGGCTTAGTACCACTGTTCTGTATAATCCTGTATAAATACTGGGCCATACACAATAAGTACGTACCTGCTATACATTAAGATGGACAGATGAAAGTACCACGGAATCCTAATAATGATGGTATCAAATATCAATCGTCTGGGAGGACGGTTCGGACCGTTACGGACTTAGAATTGGGTTTGTATTGAGTCTGTGCTGTACCTACTCGAGGTTGTTTGAGTGGCGGGGTAGCTCGAATACATCATTACTTCGACTCGAGTACACTTATATTATACGGGTTCACGTGAAATAAGTATGTTCAACAATAGATCTCCCTTCACCGTGATTAATGAGATTTCGTTGGAAATATAATCATTGTTACCGAGAATGTGGAACAATATTAAATTCGCGTCTACAGAGTTCACGAATTTCAGGATTGAAATCTGAATTCTAGGCGCCATTGTTATTAAAATAATTGTAATTTAGGTACATTGTCAGATGTGATTTATTTTGGAACTGCGCGAGACACCCTTCAAGTAGAATTTATGACCGAGCAACTTACAATTTATGCCTTAACGCAACCTAAATAATGTATTCAGTTGAGGATGATACCCAATTCTGGCTATTTATTTCACCATGTCTACAATGCATAAAAATTATACAATAGCGGCCTTAGAATCGTTAGTTAAAACAGCTCTTAACGGCACCCAAAAACGAGACAAAGCAAATTAAAGCTCTTTCGTATATTTTCAAAATTTTTACTGATAAAATTCAAGACAAAAAAAAATAGCAAAACAATTGGATATTATTTTTAGAATAACATTGCAACAGTAGAATGTTACACAAGGGAAGTAATAACAAGATGATCTTTTATATCACATCACATCACATTATCAGCCGTCAATGTCCACTGCTGAACAAAGGCCTCCCTCTCAGAGGGGTGTTGCCATAATCCCCACGCTTGGCAGGCGGCTTGGGGATCGCAGTACGTTCACCGTGTACTAATAAGACGCTGCTGCCCATTCTCCGGTGGTTCTTGTCTCAGTTTTAGGACATACCAGGGTCCGGGATCTTTTATATACCCACGACATATTCTGGTGCTAACAGTTGAGGGTGCTATGTAAAAGATCACCTACCGACTCTGGTGTCAAATCTATTGATTCCTCGGTTTCATCGGATCCGATTCATCGGTTGAACTTATTTTATTGATATTTGATGATACAAACAACCAGACTTTGAAAATTGCAATAATTCCATCCACCAACCACAGATCTACCATTGGGAACCACAGACGAGTCTGTGTCGGGTCGGGAACCATCCACCTAACAGTGCTTGTATTTCTCATTCCAGTTTATGTATAGCTGACTTCCTATTCTGCGCCATGGTGCTCCCGTTCGCCATATCGGGGTTCTGGACGCGGACCTGGTCCCACGGGGGAGCATTGTGCCAGCTCGTGCCGTTCTTGCGATACGGTAACGTCGGGGTCTCGCTCCTGAGCATTGCCCTCATTACCTTGAACAGGTTAGTTTATTTTACATTGGAGTAGGCCAGGGGTGTGCGAATCTTTATAAGTATACCTACGTGCCCTTTTTATAGAAAAATTATTTCCAAGGCCAAGACGTGCCGTCAAAGAATCTTACTTGAAGAAAGAGTTATCTATAAATATAAATAAATATATAAAACTTAAATCTCTTTATTTGAAACTCTAAATAAGCATTTTGTAGAGCAATTGGATGCATATGGGGTTAGAGGCACTACCAACCAACTGATAAGATCATATCTTAGTGATAGACAACAGGTTACTCACATTAACATAATTTGTCCTAAAACTAAATCTGAAAAAATCTATCCATCTGGATTAAGAGCGATTCATTCTGGTGTGCCACAAGGCAGTATTATGGGTCCTCCCCTTTTTCTAGTTTATATAAATGATTTACCCAAAGCAACACAACAGTCTGTAACTCTGTTTGCAGACGATTCTACTATTTTATTCACAGGATCCAAGAAAAATATTACTAAACTAGAAAACGACAATAATGATTCTTTGACACACACACACACACACACACACACACACACACACACACCATCAGCCAATTAACGTCCACTGTTGGACAAGGCCTTCCTCATATAGAGGGGTGTTGCCATAATCCCCACGCTTGGCAGGCGGCTTGGGGATCGCAGTACGTTCACCGTGTACTATTAGGACGCTGCTGCCCATCCTCCGGTGGTTCTGGTCGCAGTTTTAGGACATACCCAGGTCCAGGTTCTTTGACATCTGTTATCAATTGGTTAGACAACAGTAATTTGAAAATTAATTTGTAAAAAACTAATATAATTAATTTTAGACAAAGACTTAGTCGACTACACAATCAAAATCTTGACATTAATTATTGTGGACACAAAATTGACGAAGTTGAAACCACAAAATTTCTAGGGCTGCAGATAGATAATAAACTTACACGGAAACAACACATACATTTACTATCGAACGCGTCATCCAATTTTCATATGCCCTGTACAAACTTTTCTGTTTTCTGTTTTTTTTCTGTTGCTAGTTATATGTCAAATAACTTATATTAGGCTCCTTTTTTGTCAGCGAAATCTACGAGTAACCCGTAGGACCTGTCTCTCGCAATCTTTTACCGTTTAGGCACTGGTAGCCTCATTTGTTACCTACATGACGTCAAATGTGGAGGAAACATTATTTTTTCCGATCAGGTAGGTACATACATTTCCTAATTTTGACGTGCCTAAATAATTTTGTCGAGCGCCATCAAGGGCACGCTTGCTATTGGTTTGCCATCGCTGCCATTAGCCTAGTCACTAGGCTAACGTTATACCGCGATCTCGCCTGATTGCAAGCGATGATGCGGTTGAAGATGAAATACGGTTGCCTAATAGTAACCTATTAGTATTAACCCATGACTTGAACACTCCAACAGTGCTGAAATATAGACAAAAGACGTCTTGGTGGTGTATTGAGAGACTTAGTTGGTGTCCAGTGTTCCGAAAACTAAATTCTATTCACTCTATTGGATGAACGCTGAGAGGCAGTAATCTGCAAAATGATAACATTTTCTTTTCTTTTTCTTTTTAGTATAAATATTGGCTTTACATTAAAAAAAAATAGCAAGGCAAATGGAAATATAAGACTTTGACCATAATATTGTTTGGATTATACTCTTTGGGATTTTTTGGTATTGAAATTGTGCAAAATTATGTTATTTTAATTCGTCATAATAAATAAATTATCTATAATCCAAATTGAAGAAGGGTTATAATCTTTATTCAGGCTGGCTATTCTTGTGCATGCGATATTGTTTCTGTGCCCTTCGCACTTATATGTCAACCCAAGCAAGAGTGAATGAGATAAAACTAATCTAGCAGGTCCTGGAGTAACCCACCTGGTAATATTCAATAAACGATGGATCTATCTTACCCTTCTCAACCTCAAAATGGGCCATCATAACATAACCCTTCCATTACCCATTACCCAAATATAAGTATATCCATTTATCTACTTAGGAACATAAAATAAATTATTCAATCATTCGATACCCAATTTGAGGAAATCCAGAATCAATAAACATAAAGTGTTGGTAGACTGTATCATTTAATATTTTTTTATGCACTGATATAAGTAAGAACTCTTTTTATTATTTATCAAACATGCTTTACGTACAGTGCGTGTAATCATGGTCTGATGTCATTTTGCCTAACAGACTAAGGTTATAGACAGTATGAAACGCTTTGAAAAAATATTATGTACCTAGTCTGTGGTACGTATGAACCTAGGTCTAAACGAAAAAAATCTCACTTCAGTGGTATGAACCATGCCATTTTGAATTTCAAATATAGTATATTGTACACAAGCCACTGTATCAGAGACGTTTATCAGCCCGAGCTGAAGGCGAGGGCAGATATTTAAGTTGAAGTGAGATTTATGCACGAAATATACACTCGGCTTTTAAGTGTGCATTGCGAGAAATTAAAACAGAGATGTTGCAGTTACTATTTATATTGTACCTGGGTCTTTAATATCATTCACAATCTATGTGTACCAATAAAGGCCCGGGCAAACTTCCTAGAAGATATATTACAAACTGAAACTTTTTGAACATATTAAAAAGTAAACATTTTATGCATTATCTAGAGCACAAAAACCAGCTTTAGTCCGCTTACATCGGGCATAAGCCAGGAAGTATACGAGCATGAGAATTAAAATAATGTTTTCTCATTATCTTACTTTTCTAAGACAGTTTTTTGTAGTCGGGTTTTAGTTTTTTTAACTTTTATTTTATCAGTTTAAACGGCATATTCTAGTAGGATAATAAAATAAAACATACTAATACTTTTTTAGTTCTGGCGGGTCAAAGTTATGTGAAAATTTGAGATTAATTATGGTTTTTCATTTTTATTTTAATGTGAAACATCTATTGGCACGCCTTGGCTGTAAAACCGACTCGTATGTCGTGACGCCAAATGACAAGACGCTCTCTTATGCCGTAATGTTTCACATTTACCGGGCGTCCCGTGACGGCCAAGTTTTTATTATACGGGAATTACTCACGTGACTATAGTAGATTATAGAGCTTATAGCGATAAGGCCGCCAATTGTTTCACTAGTTTTTTAAGTTGTTTTTATGTACGTGTATAATTTTTGGTGTGAACAATAAAGAGTTTTCTATCTTTCTATCTATCTAGTATCAATCACATTCGGCGGTCTTTTCTAAGAATCGTAATAGTTTATTGAGTCACGTCAGTTTCTATAATAATATATGGATTACTACTGGGTTAAGTAGTTTTAGACTAACGTAACAGTACTAAGGTACCTACGTGACTTGTATGACCGTGCCTTCATAAGCATTATAACAAGCTATTCCGTCGATATATTACGAGCACATGTTACGTGCTCACTGTGTCTTCAGATACGTGTCATACGGCATTACCACCGATCTTTATAATTAGGGTAGACACCGCGGGAGGTCATCTATGCGATGGACCGAACGAGAGCAGCAGGACGACCTCCGGCAGTGAGAGATGACATCGTGAAGCGCATTTTCTCTGCCCCGTCCAATACTACGAATATGACCGACCGTGAACGTGACCTCAGAAAAAGTAGTGCTAATTTAGCATAAATTAATTAAACTTGTTACACATACTTATACTTCACTCATATGGGTAAATTGTTGTTACCAGAACGAAACAGATATATTTTTGACAGGACGGCATATTGCAGGGTTGTTTTAATTTTAATGTACCTTCTAGGGACCTGTAAAGGCTCCAAAAGCTACATACAATTTGACAGACGGCCTTGTACGTTTTGTAAATCACGTGACAAATTATAAATCAGCATAGGCTCTTTATTATTCTGCGACCATGACCGCTCTGAGACTGAGAAGGAGTTAGACACTGCGAACATGTAGTCATCAATATTAGCCTACCATGGTTTCCACTGCTGAGACACAGGCCTTCTCTTAGACAGAGAGGATGGGCTATAGTGGATTAGGATCCACAATGCTGGCCGAAAGCATGCTGCTGAATTGTTGCTTTTAACTTTTGAGATTCATGGACCTACGGGTTTTCTCACGATTTAACTTCAGCGTTTTTAAGCGATGCGATCTATGGCATCGAAACTGCACATAATTTATTTAAGTACTGAAAAAGTCAGTGGATCAGGGCCGAGAATTGAACTGGGTGCTATCAGATTGTAAGGCGCTACCATTTGCTTCGCGAACATGTATAGTGGTTGAGAACTTAATGTACCTACTTACTAAGACGTCAAGAGTGCAATATGGATCCTTGGTGCAATTTAGTGGTAGTTTCACTCCACTCGCAACTGCAACTTGGATAACTGCTTTCGAAGAGTTATTACATTTTAATATGGCTCCATTAAAAAAGAAAAAAAAGCATTGCTGTTATTTACATTATTTATTTCTGATATTTCAAACACTTTTCAGGGTCCATGTCACTGGTAGGCTAGATGAAAAAACGTGTTTAACAATAATTGCGAAAACCTAGAAAATAATTATTTATGTATCGCCGTCTGACGTGCTACTGTCAAGACCACGGAGATCCAACTGTATTATGCGGTGTGCTAGGTAGAGCATTGATCCAACTTAAGACACGCAAAGTAGGGGAACTCGCTGTGTCTATCCTGTTGAAAGTCTGCGGGCAGTACGTATTTCTTCTTATGATATTATATCCAGGATAAGATACCAAGATAATTGACAGTTTGGTCCTAGTTATTTTGTTAGGTAGTTAATTTAAGTAGATAACTTGACACACCTAACTCATAGCTTTGAACTGGGCACTTTCCTTTAGGGCTACCTAGGGAAACACTGGTGCGTTCTTATACAAATTTCGGTGCCCAGCATAAGTCTGGGAAGAGGACAGAAGAAGCGAAGAGGGTTTACCGCATCCAATTGTATATACCTACTAGCTTGGCTGCACCCCAATGCACCTAGGTCTTCAAAAAAACTTCCATTAAATATTTATTTCTGGGACGCTCTCGGCAGTACCAAGGATGGATGGTATCTATCTTTTGTCGATGGCAGTACTTACATATTTGAGCCATTTGGGGTCGAGACGAGACATTATGCTTTTAGGGGCCTAGGCTTTTAGGCTCACCAATTTTCAAAATTCAGTCAGAGCGATGCGTGACTAAAATGCTAGCGTTTTTCTGGCTTTCTTTTAGTGCCAAAGATGACCCGGAAAAGATTTGCCTATATATGTTTTTTTCTGCGCGCTTTTCCAAAGACATAATGCTCAAGACTGGGACAATATATGCCTATCCTATATTTAATTCTTCTCGCACGCTTTAGAGCGCCATATACAGCAAATTATAGAGTAACTTAGATTTTGTTCCTATGTAACCTGTTCATTTTTTTGTGGTATTTTTTATCAATGGTCGCCGTCGTTGAGCTCTATGAGGACTTTATATATTTCCTCTTCCAATATTGTTACAGGTACATTATGATAGCCCACCACAGCTGGTACTCTAGAGTGTACCGGAAGCACAACATCGCTCTGATGATTGTCTTCTCATGGATGTTCTCTTATGGGATGCAGGTTCCCACACTCGTCGGTATATGGGGTAAGAATTACTTGTTTAAATTACGTGTTTTTACCTTTCAATATTTTCCGGGGTAAATTTTTTCCAAAGCTTTGCTCAATTTTGTCAAAATATGTCCTCGTCATATTCCAATGCTATGAGTTCAACCATTTAGTACCAAAAGTAAAAAGTTAATAAACAAAGAGATTTAATAGTAGTCTATACTGGACAGCTGTTTGATATTTTAACCACTTCCAAAAAGGAGGAGGTTATCAATTCGGCTTTTTTTAATGTTTGTTATCGCAGAACTTTTGACTGGGTGAACCGATTTCGATGATTCTTTTTTTATTTGAAAGCTGGTGCTTTCCGTTTCAATTTAGTCTAGTTCTGATGAAGTCGGTTTTTTATTTTGAGAATTATTAAATAAATATAATATTTATTATGTTTAGTTTTGAGCCGGTTTGTCATGGTTTACTAGTGATAAGTAGGTATTTATATACCTATACAACGTGTTTACCAAAGGTGTAGTAGTACTGAAGCGTACCTATGTATGTAGGTACTCATCATTATGATCAACTTTTACTAAGGGGCCAAACCTGGAATAGCAAAAAATCAGCTGTTCCATAGAAAACGGTAATTGACACTCGACAAGATATATTAGAACAGCTGATTTTTTTTTTCGCGATTTCAGAATGCATCCCATAGTGTTTGTAATGATTAGAACATACATATCCTTCTTACTTTCAGTATTACGATACCTTTTTGCTACACGTTGTATAATAAGGGTTAAATAATAAATAGATACGTACCTAGACCCAGATAAGTAACCCAGGTAACCTAACGAACATATATTTAGCTTAAGATATTGATAATACAAGAAACATCAATTTATCCAGGCACATCATGTATTAACCCCAAACAACGATAAAACTTTTAAACTATTGGGATCGAAAACTTTCGGGTCTGCTCATTGCCTAAGACTAAACTTGGAAACAAACAACAGTGCTTGTTGCCGGGTGATGAAACTAAAATTGATGAAGAAGTAATGCGTCCACTACCGTGAATTTTAGGTAGGTATCAGTACCTTTCTCGATATATACTCTGATCTGTCTGTACCAAGGTACCTATAGTGAAAAGTTTTGATATCCTTGACGGTACGGTAGGAAAGGAGCTGTCACATTTTAGCATTGTCTGTTCTGACGGCCGGTAAGGAAAGTATACAGTTAGGTAAGTAATTAGTGTTCCGTGGTTTTTTTTTTTATCTGGGACATTTTGCACACATGGTCATCTGACCCCAAACTAAGCAAAGCTTGTAATATGGCTGCCAGAGACTGATAAACGTACATATATATTTTTAAACACATACTTAAATAGATATTAACACCCAGACATAGAACAAACACAAATGTTCATCACACAAATGTTTGTCCTAGATGGGAATCGAACCCACGCCCCCAAGCACAGAAGTTAGGTTCACTACCAACTGAGCCACCGGGGCAGTCAGGGTCAGGGTCAGGTTTAGGTACACAGAAAAGAAAAAAAACTTCTCTTTTATGTGGTACAATGTGGTTAGGTACAATACCTGACATTTGTTTTAAGAGGCCATGCTTCGTGCGTTAGTGGATAATGGAACTCTTCAGTAACTACTAGTAAATCCCTCATTCTTGGACTCAATTGGTTAGTTTTAACAAGTCCCATACAATTAGACTTGGTGACGAGGGACTGATGATGGAGCTACAAGATAATATATAGTAGAACTATTAAACCCTTAGAATTCAGGCTCTCTTGGTTGGTTGTACGAGTCACATAGCGTGTTTTTGACCACAATTATTATTAGGCATTTATTCAACCATTATTTATTTTCCAGGTCAATTCGACTACGACCCTGAGCTGGGCACGTGTTCAATAGTGGTCGACAGCAACGGCCGCAGCGCTAAGACTGCACTGTTCGTCATAGCCTTCATTGTTCCAGCTCTGCTCATCTTCATCTGCTACGCGAGAATATTCTGGGTAGTTCACAGGTACGTAAGTGTAGTGGAAGGACTCTTTTGCAGGGGTCCGCCTGGGGAAGTACCTCACCTTTGCCAGTTATTCAACCGCCAACCAGTAGTGTGCAAACACTACTGTGTTCCGGATTGAAGGGCAATGTTTCCAGCGAAATTACAGGGCACAGAGATTTGACATCTTATATCTCGGGGTGACGAGCGCATTGCATTGCCATCCAGGGTTTTGAACTGTTAAAGTTCAAAATTCTGAGTGGCGTTTTGCTGTTATGGGCAAGCGTGAAGAGCCATCAGGCGAGCGACTTCGCTCGTCCCGTCACTTAGTATCATAAAAAAACGTAAACAAATCTACTTAATAAGTGTTTTAAAATTCAGTTTCAATATTTGACACATACTAATAAAGCAAGTTAAATAACAGCTTTCAAAAAGGCCACACTAGTTTCTTCTATCCTAACTACTTATATTTTAGAAATTTTTGATTGAAGATCTCGAAGCCTCACAAGATAAGTCTCCTTTGAATACTCAAATAATGTTTAAAGATGCGTAGGCACACTACTTGCCTAAAGGTCAAAATCTAGCCAAGCACGATTTTCCGACAAGTTAGTTAAATCACCTCTGAGCACCTCCTGAATTAACAATGAGGCTGAGTTAAACCTGGCTGTATAATTTTTATCGCTATTATAAATTCTCGAATCATTTCAGCTAAGTAGGTGTTATAATTTATGAGTAAGCTTGGTTGTTTTGTAAGCTTAAACGAGTAATTAACATAAGTTAGGATATGGCAGAAAAGTTGTCCCTAACAGCTTACATTTCGGGAATGTATTTATGTCAAACAGTTCTAACATTCTAAGCCATTTATGCTCAAAGATTCTGGTTACGTAAAGAGCATGTTACGTTGGACAATGTGTAGGTGGTAATGTACACTCGCAAAATGTGTAATGAGCTACATTACGCGATGTTTTCGAGAAGCTACAACCTGCGCTTCTTCAAAAGGCGCCTCCGGTGTTACAAGTGTCCATAAGCGACGGTGACTGCTTACCATCAGGCAGCCCGTCTGCTTGTTTGCCACACATAGAATTTAAAAAAATACTAATAAAGTCGTCTAATCTAGAACGGAGACTGGTGCTCTCATGTGAGTTTGTTGGAAACTTGGAGCACACCGCTTGGCGACAGATGCGAGCGCTAAGAAGTAATCCTCTACCATACAATGGTTCTCTCACGATGTTGTTCTTTATTCAAAAAGTCAAGTTCATTGTTGAAATATGAACTAACTCCCTGCGAAGGGTAAAGTTACACTTATCAAGGACCGATGACAATGCAATAATTTAAATAGTTTGTCCTATCATCTTTACAAGAATCTTCAGGATTAGCGATTTTAAAGCGTGTTTTTTTAATTTTTTGTACAATGCGCTAAGTAGTTAAGTATTTAATATCTAAAGCTTGTTGTTTAGTTACGAACTAGATCATAGAAGAAACTAGATTGACACAGAAAAAGTTTCCTTTCAGTTCCGAGCAAAGGTTACGAGAACATCAAAGATCTCAGCACACGAGTCCAGGGTCTCTAAACAATAGTACCGCAGACAAGAGGTCCACAATCAAGGACAATAGAGAAACCAAGGTGCGGCGGAACGAGTGGAGGATCACCAAGATGGTGCTCGCCATATTCCTGTCCTTCCTCGTATGCTATCTTCCGATTACTATCGCGAAGGTGGCTGATAATCATGTTCATTATCCTGGTAAGTGTCTAATGCAAAAACGTCCATAAGAAATTTTACAGGCAACGAAGGCCTCTAGATACCAAAGATCTCTAATTTCCAAATGCCGAAACGTGGCCAACATTTTGGACACGTTGCTTTGCTGAATTGCGTGACTAACTTTGTGCCCAAAATAGAGGCCAGCATTTTGGTCACTTCAGTTAGAATTATTTCTCAAGTCTGAGAAGTATAATCCGAACAAGAAAACTAATCTGTTAAATGTTTAACGGGACTTATAGCGCATTATTTTATCTGGGTATGAATAGGTCGAAAGGTACCTTTCGCTCGACCATTGACCATGTTACAATGGCCGTGGTCTCCAGCTGATGTGGTTAAAACATGTGTTCAAATCGCAAAAGTTTAAAAGTTACTCAAAACTTATTAACGTATCTGTAAAGGATCGGAGATCACCAAATGACCCGGGAACTAAAAATTTCCATTCATATAAACATATTTTAAGAGAGTAAGTAGTTCTTGTTGGTGGAATAGCTTCCAGGCTTGACGGTCTTCTGCACCTGTATTACAAAGTGTATATTACTCTTTGCAAAAAGGAAGCTATGTGCTCCTGCCAGGGCGCAGTGCCAGCCTAGGGTTTTTTACCTCGACAAACCTGCGGCCTCCATTCCTGCGACATTATTATGACATTTCAGACATTATATCTCATTATGCTCAATACCAAGGAAGATAGCACTAGAGTATCATCCTTGTCAATACTTAGGTATTTGTATTTGCAACATTTCTTGTAAATATTTGCTGGTCTTAAATTACATGTTATGTCTTGGAAAACGTACTTATGGTCCTATTAGGGCAGGGCCCTTTTCTTTCTCTTCTTGTGGCCTTCCTGATCATACATGATCTAAATTCCCGTATTAAAATATTTCATGAGTGCCCAATTTGTTTAGAATATACCTACAATGTTGCCCCTCCCCTCATTTCAAATTTACAAATAAATTTAGTCATTGGTAGCATTTCAGCTTAGTATTCTTGGTATTACATTGAATACCGGGCGGTAGTCCCTACTTAACCTTTGATAAGAGAATCCGACTGATCCGGAAGAAGATCGACCTCTGACAACGAAAAGGGTCAAAAGACCTGTTGTCTTCAACCTTTAGAACTCTGGCGGATCTTACACCCTAAATGAACTTAGGTACTAAAGTGACGTTAGGTACGTCAGCAAATCATTCGCTATGTTCTGTTTCAGTTTTCCATGTGGCCGGTTACCTGCTTCTGTACGCAAGTGCGTGCGTGAACCCCATCATCTACGTGATCATGAACGCCCAGTACCGCGCCGCGTACGCAGCGGCCCTGTGTTGCCCGCTGGCGCGCCTGTCGGGCCTCACGAGCGGTGCGTATCCGTCTACACCTGGCCCGGCCACGCAGGCTCCCAGGAAGGAACGGACGTTAGCATCTTATGTCAGAAGTTGAAGGTTAGGCGATGAGCCTGGTGTTGGGTTTTGTGTTGTGTCGTGGCTTTCACTATGTATAATATACCTACCTGTTCATTAGCATACGAGCAGCATGGTGATTTTTCTCACGAGGGGCACAAAAATAAAGGATAGGCGATAACCCTGAACAGTAGTGGCGTTGGATTTTGTGTTGTGGCTTTCATTGTACATATTTTGTCCTTCCTTATAGCTCTTTCATTAATACAGCTTCTCGAGTAAGCCATCACGAGTGATGCGTAGATACGTATTCATCTAGGTACATCTGGCGCGGTCAACCGACCTATGTAGATATACAGACTAGCATATTATGTCAGAAATTGAAGGTTTGGCGATCAGTCTGGTATTGGGTTTGGTGTAAATAGTAGTGTTGGCTCATTATTGAATCATTTATCGAGATACCACTAGTCTATCACTATATTTTGTGTTCCTATTGTGTAAAAATAGTAGAAGCACCTAATAGATACCTAGTGGGTAGAACAAAAGATAAAATAAGGTTTAAAATATGGATTTTGGTTTTGTTTTGTGTCGAATCGTAGGGTTTTTGGATACTACGTACTCAATATATACCTATGTACCTATTCTTTACCCGAATATCCATGAAAAAGAGTAGTTTTTCGGAAGTATGTAGGTTCACAACCTTACCACGGTAAATATCCCGTAAATAATCATGCAGCTATATGTAGGTATATTTGTTTGTTTGTAGTTTTTAAATGTTACTATATTACCTCCTGTAGCCGATTTTGAAGTGTTAGGAGTCGTTAGATGCCCAGACTGGCAGGCTACATTTCGAAGTCGGGTATTTTCTTTTAGTTTTAATCATGTACCTTGTCTCCTACGTTTACTTACACCTGGGCCGCTCTATTCACAGGGCAGAGCCTGAAAGGCGTGTATGAATGCATTCTGCCTATTTTAATCAGACATCCCTGTTCTGATTTGCGCTAATCTCTCAAATTTCCTTATTCCTTAATATCATCACCATCCTTAGCAACATAATTATAAATGCTGTGATTCTCTAACGACATTTAACTAGTCCTTTATTCTTTTTAGAGAAATGGAACGAGCGTCACGGCTACAGCTTCAGCAACACGCGAACAGCGCTCAGCCAAGTGTCACTGGGGGAGTCGAGAGCCGACCCTCGGGGCTCGTCACCGGCCGCCAATGGCGGAAGGTAGACCGAAACACTAGGAAAGACTCTAGGACCTTCGGACCATTCAGGAGCAACTCGCAAAACGTCGGGCCGACCTCTCAAACCTTCAGAACGAGCTGTCAACATTTGGGACCCAAATATAACAGTTCACAGAATCTGGGAACTACGAGTTGTTCGCGAGCTTATGGCTCTCAGAATTTAGCAGTTCCCCAAAAGGTTCCAAGCTCTTTTAGAACGAAATCTCAGACTTTAAGTCCTAATGTTAGGCTTTCGGAGCTTTGTAAACGATCAGAGAAGATGGGATCTCAGCAGAGTGTCAAAATTACGAGGTTTCAGTTGGAACGAGACCGACAAACAAAGCTGTAGCTAGCTTGTCGTTCTGTATTAAGACAATACCAAAGAGTTGCATGTATTTAACACAAGACTTATTTTACCAAAATTGTAAATAGTATTAAATATATTTTTGTATTAATCTAAATAAGGCACCAACTATTCATAAAATATTTATATTTAAATATCTGCATAGCACCCTACTTAATAAAAATAAAACTTGAGTTTAGGGAACATAAAGTATCCGTCCTACTATTGAACGACAAGTTAGTTAAGAAACCTCGTATAGCTGAAAATAAAAAAAGGTCTGATTGTTCATATATTTTTAAGTGATTTTAAATAAATTAGTTACCTATAGTCAAACCAGCGTTTTTGGTTTTTTCTCACTAGGAAACGAAGGGGAAATTAAAAATTCTAAGAGCCGTAATAGACACGTCAACATGGCGGACGTCAACCACCTCAACCTACGAGAGAAAAAGAGAGGAAAATTATATTCTCACTCTTTCTCTCCCGTTGGTCAGACGGCGGTTTGTCAGCCAAGTTCGATACCAACGTCTGTTACGGCTATATCACAAATATAGTCTGTAAAATAATTTTGACACTTGGTTAGATTATTAATTGATAGATAAAAATATCGTCATCATAAAGATATGCCTTGTGAAAGGATAATAGTGGTTTGGTACCATATAACATGGGTCCCGATTCCTTTTCGTCACACTGTGAATAATTAATGTGTAATTTGTCTAGAAATTTGTGAGGAAATCTGCAATCTTGGATAGTATTATCTTTTATCTACGTACATGTACCTACGATTGATCATGGATTGATCAGGAAGTAGTAATCTACCCACAGATTGTACCTACCCACAAATTCCTAGACAACAATCTACACATTTTATGTGTTAAATTGTAGGGTAGTTACATAATACTTACATTCCATTTTAATTTAATTTATGATTTTACACCGAGAACCAAAGACGTTTGATATTAATTATTATAAGATACCTAAATAATAAATAAATATTTTTTACACTATATAAAGTCTGTGCGGAAAGAGAACCGTCATAAAATTTGAGGGCGCAACTGTGTTTTTTTAACGTATTTGCTATGGTGATAGCACTGTTATGTCATTATAGCGCGACTATGATTCTTGATATTTCTACACTTTGTCAAATAAATTGATACAAAATTCTGTCTAAATAATACAACCTTTTAATTTTTGTTAATGATTGTTTTTTGTTAATGTTAATGATTGTTTTGTAGTTCCATTTTTCGCCACGACGGTTCTCTTTCCGCACAGACTCTAACAACATGATTAAATGTATTGAATCGTGATAAGAAATGTTAGTAATAAAGTAATTAAGTAGGTAGGTATTTTTAAATAAATAGACATTCAAATTTATATTTAATTTACCTTGTGTTTGATTGATGCGATAATTGTTTAGAAGGTAGGAATTTAAGGTGCGAAAATATGAATTTAAATTTGTTCCCAAAACACGTCAAGTATTATTTTCGACATTCAGATAATAAAGAAGGTAACTGGGTATATTCTGTATTTTATTTGTATGAAATATGTTTACAATGTAAATAATAGATAAAATTGTTGTTATTATGAAATTAAAGACCTTTGTGAAGAGATTTTGAACTCCAGTTTTTTTTTTCTCTTTCATATCCTACTATATTAGCACTTAACACATGAGTTTATACCGATCTAAAAACTTTTACATACCTACTAACAGGTAAAAAATTACCTGTCAGTAAAATTTTACCTGCTAGTATGTATATAAAAAAATACCTATAAAAAAACTTTACCTTGAGTTGGCTGGTGGCAGTGTTGCTCTGCCTTATTGGTTTCAACTTTCATGTCCCATGAAAATTCGTCCTTCGCACCAAATCGAGCGTAAAAAGAGCGGTAGCAGGGTTTCATTTAGGTGCCTATTGTCATCTTCTTCTTTCTTATATATAAAATGCGTTTTTTTTTAGGTGGCAAACACCTATGGCATAAAAACTTGATGGTAAGCGATCACCGTCGACTATGGATATCTGTAACACCAGGGGCCTCACTTCACAGATACGTTGCCAACTCTCGAAGACTCTATTATCAGCCCTTTTGAAGAACCCCATGTTATAGTTACTCGAAAATGCCGCAGGAAGAAGCTCATTCCACAAATTGCAGGTGTAGGGTGTAGGTAAGGTAAAAAAGATCGCGTAAAACGCACAATGTGTGATTTCCATAGATTTATGACATGTATGTATATCTTGTACCACTTCTTTAGTGGATATTATGGACACATTTATTGTTATAAATATGCCCATAAATATCCACGTAAAATTGTATACGGAAGATGAGGTAGTATGATCATAATGGCTTTAGCCTGCTCAGTAATGAGCGAAAAATTAATGAAGAAACTTAAACAAATGGTAATGTCACGGTTATCCTTATGACTGTCAATGTCAAAGCAAAAGAAAAATTATTTATTGTACGATGGCCGCTGCTTGCGATGTTTTCGGGTTACATTTTTGGATATCCCTGGATTCTTCACTATAAATAAATGATTAGCGTTAAGGTTCTATTGTAATAACTGTGTTGTGATCTATTTACAGTAAGTTTGTGTCTAAGTGCAAAGTACAAACATACGAACATGGATGTGGTCGGCAGCGAAATCGGTCAGAAGATGCGGGTAAATATATCTGGAATATATACAAATTCTGCTATATTTACAATATAATATATAGGTATAGCTTCAGGATTACATGGCGGTGTTACAGACACCCCAGAAAACAGATTGTGTCTAAAATTTCTTACGTATTTTTTCCATTTTTTTGTTGCCAAACTGGTCGCCTTCACAACGATGATGTTCGTTTTGGATATTGATTGTAAGCACTTTTATTTACAGTCGGCGATCAAGGCCAAGCTGACAGAGCTGGGATGCTATGTCGGTAAGTATAAATTGCTCAATTCATATAATTTAAGTACCCACACTGGACACTGAAACTCATCTTTTCATTTCGGGTTTCAATCGTTGCAATATTTGTACTTAATTTTTATTTCCATCCTAAAGATGTTCTAAATATCATACAAATACTATAAAACTTTTATAATACAAAGAGTAAGAGTAGAGTTACTCAATGACATTTTGATTTAAAAACACTTTACAATAAAAAATCTTAATAAGATCATACAACATCTATTTCAAACTGTGGTAGTATGTTCAAGTTCAAGCTAGGAATTATTTTCTGCCTTGGAAACCACAGGTGATGCAGGAGAAGCTTGTACCATATTTTTGTGTTGTCAAAATCGCAGGTCAAACCTGAACCCAATTGGCTAATGACCGAGGCAGATAGCATAGTAAAAGACAGGCCTATACCCAGCAGTGGGATAAAGAACACTGGAAGGTGATGATTGTATTTGCGTTGAAACTAAATACATTTGTAAGTTTTGGTGTGCATGGTTTGTTCAACTAAATACATTTGTAAGTTTTGGTGTGCATGGTTTGTTCGATGATAACTTGCGTATCGTTGATCTGATCTTCATGAAACTTTGTAGGCAAGTAGTTCATTTCAATACAATTTTTAAGTTCGAACATGTGCAAAATCAATCGATGTGTCCGGAAAATTAATGGGTCGCGAGGTCTCAGTTCCAAGTGAACTACTAGTTTATTACTAGCCAACCTCAGAGAACTTGTCCTGTCCAAATTTAAGTAAATTTGTTTTAGTTATGGTCTTGAGTTCATAGTAATTTTTTCTCAAATTTTCCAATTGTTGCCCATAACGGCAACTTTCTTGTTGCCATTTTAAATTTTATCTTTACCAAACCTTATTCAGATTGTTACGAAAAAAAAAAAAAAGTTTGCCAAATAAGGCCTGACTTTAGAATAGAAAAACACCCGAATCAGCTTGCGGGTCAACTAATTATCCCTGAAACAATACGCCGGCTCAAAAAGAGGCAGGACATCTTCGACCAGGATAGTCAGACAAACTGACTGTGCAAAAGAAAGGGCTGGCTTCACTGGGAGCAGCGCTTTCCACGTTAGGAACCGTACACCTCATCTGCTTATAGTCAAAAGACTGATCGCATGATAAGAATACAAAAAAAAATATAAGCCCTTCCAAATATTAAAAGGATTTTATAAAAAGATATGTTTTCCAACAAACAGGGTAAAATTTTAATTTGTATAACATTATAATACCATTTACGAAGCCACCATAAAAAAGATCTTGGCAAAATTGTGACATTAGTTACAGAAGCCACAAATCCAAGAAGTTTCACTAAAATCAATTGTATTTCAGATGACGAGCTCCCAGACTATGTGATGGTGATGGTAGCCAACAAGCGCACACGAGCGCAGATGGAGGATGATCTGCAGCTATTCCTCGGAGACAACACTGAGCTGTTTGTCAACTGGTTGCATCAGGTGCTGAAGAAGCTACAAGAGGTCACCGTTGCAGCTCCTAGTGAGTATACACAGCTTATGTAAAATAAAAGTGTGTTTCCACAGAGGCAGAGATAAGCAGAGTAGTGAGGAAACATGCTGATAAATCATATTGGTTGAAATCTACATCTCGTCTCTGTTCTGCTTTAATAGAAACATCCAATTGCTCAGCGCTTAGCGAAGACAAGAACATGGAGTGAATAGACTAAGGTGTCGAGAATGGTTTGCATCTGATCGAACCAACATATAAATGTATGGGTTACGACCTTGGGCGTTTTTGACGTCGTATTCCCTGTCACCATTAACTTTTCCAGGTTGTCGCCTGGTTTCTTGGCAATGTAGCCAAAGTAGGTGCTCAAGATCCAGATGGTAGATTCTTGTCGAAGCCTTGAGTGTCTGTACTATAGTCCGATGTGCTGTGGCACCTATTTTCAAAAGCATTTTTGCACTCAGTGACCATGTTTCAGCACCATAAAGAAAAATTTAAAAGACCATGGTATGGACTAATATAATTTTTGTTTTGAATAAAATGGAAATTTTATACCTCTGTTCCTTGATATTTTATTTCCATTCCATTCTTTGTCCATTAGCTGCACTGGAGCCTTTTGCTGATCCTGGAGCTTAAGTAGATGTAATAGTGAGATTGAAAACTTAGGAATGAGATTTAGATTTTTCTAAAGAAAATCCGTTTTCCAGGACTGGAATAGCATAGGCTTTAAAAAGCAGGGCCATGCAGTCTCATAGATAATTTTCCTGCAAAAAAAATATTATGACATTTCATTCCAAGGCACATGGTTAACTTTAACTTTTTTATTTCAGAACCACCAGAACCCGATAAAAGTAAAGAAAAAGAAAAATCACACTCAAAAGAAAAAAAGTCAAAAGAAAAAAAATCAAAAGACAAGTCCAAAAAGAGCGAGTTGAAGAAGGCAAAGAAAAAAGATAAAGAAAAAGAAAAGAATCTACGCAAAAAAGAACAAAAGAAAGCTCACAAAAAGAAAAAGAGCAAAGATCAAGAAATGATTCGTCCCAACATTCCTCCTCTACTCATGAACATGGAGAAAGATTCGGAGCCATCAATTACTGATGTATTTGCTGGACAGATTTTGAAGAACCACGGGATACTGATAGAAAGCATCAAAGAAGATCCGAAAGAGACAAAACCTGTATTACAAATTCCTGAAGCTAAAAGACCAATACTTCCTATAATAGATCCAGCGAGTATACTTGCCACACCATCTGAAAATTCAGACCTAACAATTACAGAAGAAAGCGGAACCAGTGTTTCTTCTGGTACTGCACCGAGAGATGAACAATTGAAAGAGATGAATGAAATTGAAGCTAAAATCCAAGGGCTAAGACAAAAGTTGGCAGAGCAATTGGATTCAATGTCAGAGGATGAAGATTTCTTAAATATTAGAACTGAAGCAGAGGAGCTTATGAATGACTTTGCTGAGGATGTATTTCAGGTAATTTCAACCTTACAACAAATATTTTAGACTTTATTATTGTGACTCTTGCTGGCTTCACAGAGCATGGTCATACAAAGATACTAGTCAAATATTTTAGTCTGATTAAATTCAGAAGTATTTTTGATGCAAAATATCAAATGGCGCGCCTTGGAAGACTCGTATGCCATGGCGACAAACATTATTAAGCTCTCTTATGCCGCCATGTTTCACATCCGGCCGGCGTCCTGTGACGGCTAACTTTTTTTGACTTGTGCAAAAATCAACACTTAGTTTTTGTGAAAGTACAAATTATCACCAATTTTTTTATGATGAGACAAAAATCTAATCCTAAATTAAAGTTGTATTTCCCTTTTTAACCGACTTCTCCGACCGAAAAGAAGAGGTTGTCAATTCGACTGTTTTTTAAAAATCTTATTTTACCTCAGAACTTTTGACTGGGTGAACCGATTTTGATGATTCTTTTTTTATTTGAAAGCTGGTGCTTCCCGTTCGTTCCCATTTCAATTGGGCATTTTGGTCCAGTACTGACGAAGTCGGTTTTTTAGATTGATAATTATGTTTTATGTTACAGGAAATATCGGAACAAACTCCAGTGGTCCCTACTCCCCCACTTGCCCCAAAATCCCCAACCCCTCCCCCATTATCCCCAAAACCTGTAGAAATCCCGAAAGACCCGATAGAAACCCTACCCCAAATAGAGCTGAAGCTCCCCAAAAGACCCATCAGGGAAAGACTTGGGGCTAGAGAAGAGCAGAGAAAACCACCTGAAAAACAAAAAGAAGACCGTAGACCCTCAAAGAGTCCTGAAAGGTCTGAAAGGTTATCATTTCAACGAGTAAGATAAAAGTTATACAATTATTTATGAATATTGTAAGTTGTTTTCAGGTCCATTATTTCGTTTTAATGTATAACTTAAGCCCAACGCCCACAGTAAGTTGAGTGGGGGTCGCAATTTACAAACGATCGTGGAAAAGTCAACGGTAAAAGCAGAGTATTTCAAAAGCTCTCCTCGTAACTACAGTATTTTGAAACAGTTACATAATTACAAATAATTTTGCTAGTCTACTCCTAGCGGTAAATTTGTATAATTCTGTAAGTAATCTGTGAATAGTGCTGTAGGCTGTATTATTATTAATCTATCCACGTTATTGTTACATTTTTTATATGTCTGTTTGCTGTTCCTTCTCTACATAGTATGAAAAAAAGTTGCTCTAAGCGTCTGTTTGTCTGTATATCCGCTAACTCCTTCCGAACCACGCAATCGATTTTTATGTGGTTTTCACCATCAGTTAGATAATTTTTCACGGAAGGTTTATATATACATATATAATATAATAAAACCCCGTGCAAAGCCGGGGCGGGGCGCTAGTAGTAAATAAAATAAAACGGCATACCGTACGTTCGATACTATCTTGGCGCGCATAGTTTTTCTAAACTATTAAAACTGAATCATTTATTTGTCAGAACGTGGTAAGTACACATACAATAGAGTTGTACAATTTTAAATGTTGTATCTCATGTCCTTTGGGCTCGTCCTTTAATCGCGCGAGGTTCAAATAGGGGGGGGGGGGAGAGGGGTGTTAGAATAACATCACGAATAATCACAATAGCGGGGATCTTGTGGCAATCACATGTATATTTTTGCGACCACGTGATGACCCGAATAAGCGAAGTTGTCTCTAAAAAGCAACTTGCTACCTTCATAACTGTCTAAAAACTTCAAGTAATACTAGATTCTAAAATCATAGTTTTATGAATCTGAATTTATTTACATTTTTCATTAAAATTGATTCCGTGAACTGGTTCACAGTGGTTTGAGCCCCCGCAAGCGGTTGCGAGGCCTAAAACATCACGACGCATTACCAAGGGCGAGGGGAGGGTAAAAAAGTAGGCAAAAAAATAATTTGATTAAAAGACGAACCCTTGCCAGATGCGGCGTACAAATGTTATTTTTTTTTTGTAATATACAACTTTGAACCGTAATTTTAAGTTGGCGAAAATCGAAAAGAGTTGACTTTCCCACAGCTTTTTGTACGTCGTGACACCACATCGGCTCTTCAGTTGGCGTTGGGCTTTAATTATATTATTATGAGTAACTTGTAGCCGTCAAAACCTCACCGTCCCTGACGCCTTACCGGTTGAGAGAGGTTAATTTTGGTAGGTGGGTGAAATTTTACCAGCTCCAGAGGTATAAAAAGCAAGCTATAAATAATTTCTTACTTGCATGTTCTTAGATGCATCCTCAAAATTCCTTCACCTCAATTTAACGAAAAAAAAATTACTGAAACAAATTCATCCTTTGTTTTACTAGTTTTAAAAACGTGATCCCCTTAAAAAGTATAGTAACTTACATGGTATGATCTAAGAACATGAGGCTAGTAGGTACTCAAAATCAGACTCCTATGTAAAAGTATTTAATATATTCTATAATAATTTCCAGTTTTACTCCAGAAAGAGAGCTAGAACCGTCTCGAACGTCTGGAAAATCTGCTAAGAGTCGCATTGGGCCTGTGGACCAAAAAAGGAAATCTTCAGAAGTTTCGAGTGAAAAGACAGAATCCTCCTCAAAAAGACTAACTTCCAGGTAATGCTCTTTCCGTTTCAATGTTATTAAAAGTCAGTAATCTCATACACTTAAGCCTAACCTTCCCCCCGCCCCCTACCCTAGCTGCAACTAACTTTAATGTCAGTGTTTTAGGCACCCAAAGGCAGTTGTTGTTATGGGACAAACAACCGGGACCTCCAATTTAATGTGTCTTCTTACCCATGATAGCGCTCAGTTCTAAAAGTTATTTGTTAGCTTTTAGACTGAATGGAAAAACTGATATTGATAAAATTAAATATAAAAACATGTGTTCAAATCGCGAAAGTTTAATAATTACTACTGCAGGGTTAGTTAGTAAACCGCGGGTTTCTAACCGTTCTCGGCAGAGCTACATTATTTTAAATCCCAGTTCTGTGCAAAGGTCTCTCTTATTTCCTTCTATATCTCACGCTTCATTGCTAGCTGGCACCAGTCACAATGAAAAGCGCTTAAGTCTGCACGCCTTTGCAAATCTTTCTGGGACCATTTGTTCAGCCTTACAGTTTTGTTGCCCACAGCTACGATATCAGTACTTAAATACAGTTCCAGTATAATAATAAGACTGTTATTTTTACTCGAAGTATGCTGTGTTCCACCGACATGCCACCTGCTCGACCTTGTTAATTACCACCTTAACCTCCATTATTACCTCCATATTAATTTCCAACTTAATATTAACTGCTAGGGACTGGAATGCCTTACCTATGTCCTTCTTTCCTGAAAACTATAACCTATCTACAAGACCAGAGTGAATGGTTACCTTCTGATCTACTACATACTTCATCTTCGGCCCGAATGTCGTTTTAAAAAAAACGCTGATTGTGCTCCGATTTATCAAAGATGGCTTTGGTAGACGATGGCAAGGAGAGATGAAAATAGTTTTTGTAAATATACACACGGCTGGTGCGGAACATCGCTTTGCTGTACTTGGACTGACACTGCCCCGCATATCTAGATTCAACCTGGGGCCTAACGCTATCTCTAACCGCGTGCTCGAATACGTGCAGTTTGCAAAATCACGCGAACGCGAACCTTAACGCGCCGAGATACGGTTTGCGGTTACGCAACTTTTCGCAATCACCTAAACTGAATCGTTTAAGCGTAAGGCCCCTAGCGCGATATCAGTGCAGCAGGCCTAGCACGGGCCGTGGACAGATTGTCTTTCCACCATTTTTATCCCGCTAGAAAGAGACAAACGTATCCATATTCTAGCTCTGTCGCGTCTAAGCGTGGATAAAAATGGTGGAAAGACAATTTTTCCACGGCCCATGCTAGGCCTGCAGGCTTCATCTTCCTCAAGAATAAGTGAATTATTTTGTGGTTCTAGGGTATCAGTGCTCGAGAACCGCAGCAGTGGCAGATCAACCTGCGCGAGCGTGGTGCGCGTGCGGCCGCGGCCGCGCGTGGGTGCGCCCGCCTCCAGCCTTCTGCTGCGCGCCGTGGCCGACGCACACAAGAGCCTCTTCAATGTGAGTACAAGCACTTAAAGCCAACTTTCTCCGACACCACAAGGTTTAGAACGGATGGAAATGCCGCCGTTGTTCATCGGCGTAAAATGGCATCAACTGAGAACCCTTCAAACGGCTGATTAATTGTTTTTCAAGTGCAAAATAAGTCTAGGTTACACTTTTAGTTTTGAGTTTATTTCATAGTAAATAAATGCAGTCTCTATGCAGCCGTAGGGTTAACTTCTAAATCTATACTCTATATATATACATATATATATTACAATAACAGACAGTAACAGCAGGCCTAGCACGGGCCGTGGACAGATTGTCTTTCCACAGTTTTTATCCCGTTAGAAAGAGACAAACGTATCCATATTCTATCTCTGTCGCGTCTACGCGTGGATAAAAACAGTGGAAAGACAATTTTTCCATGGCCCGTGCTAGGCCTGCTGGAACTCGGTAAAGCGAAAAATTACATCTCACTGAGCCGGACATCACTAAAATGTTGTTACGATGTAGACGTCACACGTCATCGAAATCATCATATAAAAAAGTGTAAAGGAAATCCAAAAATGTCAAACAAATGACATCGGCATAGAGCGCGTTCATACGACACGATTTCAACTCGCGCTGATCGCGTTCGGGTAGCTTTTGATAAGGGGAGTAGAGACGGCGCGGGCACTGCGCGTGCGTGGGTTCGAAGCGTTTTCTATTCGAACGCTGAGCGTGAGTGCGATATTTATATCGATAAAATATGTACTTTATGTAAAAGACATAAACTATAAATTCCAAAGTTTCTGAGGAGCAAGCGGCGCGTACGCGACTCCCACGCGGTGTCGCGCAGAAAAAATTTGCGCATGTGTGAACGCAGCCTTAGACTTCTGAGGGAGTGAGATGATGTGCTCCAAGTGATCCTCCACTTAAATCGAGTTGACAAAACTATTTTCCCATCCACAGCTCCCGCCGAAAGTGATGAGAGACCAAACAGCAGTGAAGCGAGCGTTAGTCCTTCCAATGAGGCGGGTGGACTCACAATCTGTGTACCTGTCAATGGGGGACCGGCAGGAGGATACAGACGTACACGATGCCATCAGCCTCGGCGACCCTGACAGCGACGACGATAAGAGCTCCAAGTTAGTACAAGTATATTTAGTAGTTTGATCGCCAACTCTCGCGATATTAAGCGATGATTCGGTATACAATAGCACGCTTGCCAAAAGAAACTGATTCACTTGTGATTTGAAGACACCCAGATTGTAACTATCGGGGAACACCTATTCAGGCAGCGCATTTCAAAGACTAGATATGTTAGCAGTTTTGTTAAGAAGTTTTTTGTTTTGTTTTGTTTGAGTAAGATTTGTCAAAATGATACCATATTCATATGCCACATGTGGGGTAGGAGTGGTATGGATGTCAGGATTTTTCAAATTTTGAAATGGTAACCCTATATAGACCCGGGTATGTCCTAAAGCTGCGACCAGCAGGGGTATTATGAATCTTTGATCGGAATCGCGACTTGTCAAAAAAAAAAGCGTTGTCTATTTCCAATTTCGTAGTATGAAATTGGAAATAGACAACGGTTTTTTTTTTTTTTTGCGTCATAACCCCTTTCAAGTGTCAAAATTCTGTCAATTCTGACACTGACTGATCCCGATCAAAGATCCATAATATCCCCGCTGAACCACTGGAGGATGGGCAGCAACGTTTTAGTACACAGTGAACGTACTGCGACCCCCAAGCTGCCTGGGATTATGGCAACACCTCTAAGAGGGAGGCCTTTGTTCAGCAGTGGACGTTTACTGACTGATGATATGAACCCTATAAACACGCTTTAAAATCGCTAATCCTGAAGATCCTGGCAAGGAAAATGGACTAATGGCATTGTCATTGTCCTTGATAAAAAAAATGAAGATTCCGTTACGTACATACATACATACCAAGCTAATAAAAGCGTGTTAATAAAATACCTAGTCCTGTAAATTTTGATACATAAAGTATAATTTATATTTGATTTACATTTTTATTAAGTTAACATTGAGTGCCACATATATAATGGGATCAAAATCTCTCTTATTTCAGATTAACAAGTGATAATGAGAAAGATGAGTATGTTCCTACATCTCTTGGCAAAATGAAACCAAACGAATATGGTCCTTTGCCTCTTATAAAGAAGAGTCAAGATGAGTATGCTCCGGGGCTGACTATGAAGATCCAGAACACAGAGTATGTACCTTCAAGACGTTTGGAAGGACGGACGGCTTCTAGAAAGGATGATAGCATTGTTATTGAGGCTATGTGAGTACTTTTTGTTCCCCCAAGTTGCCTCCCAAGCATGGGGATTATGGCAACACCCCTCTCTGAGATGGAGGCCTTTGTTCAACAGTGGACATTTAATGGCTGATGATGTATGTGTGTGTAGACCTGTAAGTAATTATTTTTTTTGTACTTTTGTGTCAGTTTCTGGATGCATTATGATAAATATTTATCGAACACATATTTTTAGACTTAATAATAATAATTTTGCTTTATCATAGATCAACCATTATGTATCTATCTATTCTATACATATAATAAAAACGTAGAGATTAAAAAATACTGTAATTGCGAGATAACAAAATAACACACACAGGGCGTCTTAAAATAAGCAGCTGAACACGTTAAGAGTTTTTAGAATTTTTGTTTATTTGTTTGTGCACGCACATCTCCTAAACCACTGGACGGAATTAAATGCAGTTTTCACAAATATGCGTATAGTACGAGACGGCTGCAGAATTAGTGCGGTCATCGAGTTTTTGCCTAAAACCAAATTTTTACGCATATTTATGATTAGGAGAATATATATCACACCACCAGGGTGCCAATCAAAATGTGGCCGCTAGTATTTTTAAATAAAATATTGTTAATTAATTTATGGGAAAAAATTTCATTTACTTGGTTATTAAATAAAACATCGTCCACTTCACGGCAATATATATAAAGACTGAAATAACACGACGGCCGTCGTGCACTTGGCCGCACCTCTTCGTAGCCTGTAAACAGGTAAAACATAGACTGCACTTCATTCTGGATTTCATTTTCATAGCTAACCATATTTGTGAAAACCGCATTTAAATCCGTCCAGTGGTTTAGGAGATGTGCGTGGACAAACAAACAGCCAAAAATTCTAAATACTGTCTTATCGTGTTCAGATACTTATTTTAAGTGCCCTGTGTATTTTTTTTTTAATATCTCGTAATTACAGATTTTTTATCTCTACGTTTTTATTATATGTATAGATAGATATAGATTTTTATTTTTCTAAAATATCTTTTTCACTTTCACAGCAACATCCACAACCCAACAGTGGGTAAAGACAAGAACACCCAATTCATAGTCACTATGGACGGCTTCAATCCGAACGCATTCCTCGCTAAAAAATTACAGACAGAAGGAATACTCAATGAAGATGATGAGGAAAAGTCAAAACCAAGCGAAACAAACAAACAAGAAGACGTAATTTCACCAACAGATAATGAACCTCCTAAAACGTCGAGAGCAGAAGCTACCAAAGAAAAACTTGAGAAGAAACGACGTTTGAGCGATGTGAGCGAAAAGAGCTACACAAGCGAAAAAAGCAAAGCTAGCGATAAAGCCGACGCGTGTAATGTAATTGAAATAGCTGCACCTCAAGTCATTGTAAAGGAGGAAAAGGTAGAAATGCGTAAAAGCGAATCAAGTGTAAAGGACGAATCTCCGCCTGTCAAGAAGAGAAAATCTTCGCCTATAGTGTTCGATGTGGGCAAAAAAGAGAAGGATAAAGAGCAAATGAGAGAGAGGACTGAAAGCGTAGGCAGTGACAACCACGTAACTGTCACGACGACTGTTAGCTCTCATAAATATGATACGCTGCCTCCGTGTAAGTACAAACCAGTGACTCATTAGCCTTACCCCGCCGTGATAATAAAGGTACAAAATTTTCAGCATATCTTTTTCGAGCGAGCCAATCCTAGGCGCGAATTGAATGCATTAATTTGGTTTTCTCCAATCACAAACGCCATACAATACCCCCGCGACCAATGTGGCTTACATCGTACACAAGCGAATTATGGCTCGTGCGCAATCAATTGGTTATATTATCTTTGGTCCAAACATATCAAAATATTAACCCTAATATCAATCACAGGAATACGTTTAAAAGTTAATTGATAAATCAAATAGTCATCCACATTTCATAGATCTGTGGAAATCTCACACTGTGAGTTTTTTTTTTTTTTTTGCCTGTACTATTTGTGGAATGAGTTTATTGCGGCATTTCCAATTAACTATAATATAGGGATCTTCAAAAGGGCTGTTAATAGAGTCTTTAAGGGTCGGCAACGTCGTTCAGGTTCTAAATGCCCCTAGGTTCCAAAATGTCCCTTTCCCACAGTCTCTTTCCCAAAATGACTCTCCCCTAAAATGTCCCTTTCTTTCCTAAAAATGTGATTTCCGTTTCCAACCGGTTACGCTCGCGTCGTTAATGACTAAAAGTGATACTGATGAGCACCAGAAGTCCTATTTCAGGTCCTAAAGTGTTTCAAATTTTATCAAATGTTATTCAGCCTTTTAACGTGTACATACAAATTAGCATACAAACATTCGCATTTATTATTTTGGGGAAGGGACATTTCGGGAAATGAACATTTTGGAACCTAGGGACATTTTGAACCTGAACGTCGACAACGTCGTTCAAGTTCTGTCCCTTGTGATGCCCCTGGTGTTACAGGTATCCCTAGGCGACGGTGATCGCTTACGATCAGGCCGTCCGTCAGCTTGTTTGCCACCCATAGAATTAAAAAAGTAAATTGATAAATAGACTAAAAATTTTCCAAAGTAGACATACTACTTATTAAGGTACTTTGTGCATTTAGACTACATTTGATGCAAGCTAAATTACAGATTGTTACAACGACATAGGGCTTATAGTGGGTTACGCGGAAAGGGTGTACTAAGTCGAAAGCATCATTATGAACAACTTTTCAGCTGTTCCATAGAAAACGGTCATTGGCACTCAACAAAATGTAAGGAACAGCTGATATTTTTTTCACGATTACAGGATTGCTCCCATAATCTCATAGCAAAAGTTATGCATAATAATGAGTATAATGGGCCTCTTTCGGCTTAGTACACCCTTTCCGCTTAACCCTGTAGTAGTTTCGTGACATGTTTTTTTTTAAATCTTGAATAAGCCCGCGGTTGACCACCAACTTGCCTGTTGGTAAGTGACTTGTCTGAAACGTATCTAAATTTATATAGCTTAGGACATTTCGGAAAAAAATGTCTCAGATATTTAAAGAAAAACAATCGCATATGAAGTTAGCTTATTATCAGTCTATCATGTTTCCATCCCACTGCTGGGAATGGCCTTCCATACAGAGAGAGGATGGGCCATAATCCACCATGCTGGCTCAGTGTATGGGTTTTGTTTAGCCCCGTTAGCTCAGTTGGTAGTGTACCTGCCTTCTGCGCTTGGGGGCGTGGGTTCGATTCCCATCTAGGACAAACATTTATGTGAAAAACATTTGTGTTTGTTCTATGTCTGGGTGTTAATGTCTATTTAAGTATGTATTTAAAAATATATATGTATAGTATATCAGTCTCTGGCAGCCATATTACAAGCTTTGCTTAGTTTGAGGTCAGAAGACCATGTGTGCAATAATGTCCCAGATATTTATTATTATTTATTTATGTTTTGGGGTTCTTGGACAACCGATTTCTACACGATATTTTCCTTCGTCGTTTTCGTGCGATGGCATCGAAACTGTACATAATTATAAATCATTGGTGCAGGGCCGAGGATAAAACCAGGATGCAGATGGCAGGGCGTCTTTCAGTGTGGAGGTTAAAGGGGGAGGCCTATGTTCAGCAATGGACATCTTCTGGCTGATGATGATGATAATGATGAGTAAATAAAACACTCCACACTTTCACTCCACAGTGTCAACAACAAGTGAAAAGAAACAAGTATGGTGCCGTTCGTTCCCGCAGTGTCGCTACGGGTCGTCTTGCGTGTTCGTACACCCGCGCTGCAAGTTCGCCGCGGGCTGCACGCGCCGGTCCTGTCCCTACTCACACTCGCCTGCCACCGCGCCGCCCTCCCCAGCACCTGTCATTGGTAACTATTTAAAAAAACATACAGACGAACATAGAACATCCTCCTTTTTAGAAGTCGGTTAAATAATTTTTTTGCGAACTGCTAGTTTGTGGAATGCGCTACAAGGCATTTTTGAGGCAATTCATTAACAATTGAAAAACAATTGGTTTAGTAGAATCAGGGCCCTGAACGGGTGTTCCCCGGTAGTTACTATAAAGAAGGAATGAAAAAAATATCAATTTTATTCGACACTAGCCGTCCGCCCCGGCTTCGTACGAGTGTAAGCTCGGCCTTCGGCCTCGCTACAAAATATAATATAGCCTATGTCACCCGGGGATAGTGTAGCTTCCCAACAGTGAAAGAATTTTTCAAATCGGTTCAGTAGTTTCGGAGCCTATTCATTACAAACATACAAAAATACAAAAATAGGTACAAATCTTTCCTCTTTATAATATTAGTGTAGATTAAATCAAACAAACACTTATATCTAAAGAACACAAATTATTGTCGAATGGGTCCATCTCGGCATTATTTTGGGTTTTTATCTGGGTGTCTTCTAATCACGAGTGAATCGGTTTCTTCTAGGCAAGCGTGCTCCATCGTAGACAGCATCGTCGCTTAACATCAGGCGAGTTGGCGGTCAAACGCAAGCCTATTCTGTTTTTTGTCGATGCTCGTCCGGACGGCGGTAAAATTTTGACAGCTATGAGAGAGCTTTCGAAGCCCTCTCAACTTTGATTTGGGTTTATGGGTAGAAATTTTGCTTGAACCGCATTTCAAAGGTCTCTCAAAAAAATTTAGAGTTTTTTAAGTAACACTGTTAAAGAATCATCGGATTGGTCGATATATACTCTGATCTATGCCGATTGGTTAAAAAGCCGCCATTTTGCCTCTCAAAGGTCTCTTAACAACGTCCGGACGGCGGTAACATTTTGACAGCTATGAGATAGCTTTCATAGCCCTCTCAACCTTGATTTGGGTTTGTTAATAGAAATTTCGCTTTATCCGCAGTTCAAAGGTCTCTCAATATTTTTTTTGAGTTTTTTAAGTAACACTGTATATTACAAAAAAAAAGCTACAATTCGCACAAGATGGACAGACGACCTAAAAGAAACCGCAGGGAAACGCTGGATGCAGGCCGCTTTTGAAGCCGACCCTTTTAGAGATCGATGGGGGCCTATGTCCAGCAGTGGACGTCCTATGGCTGAAATGATGATGACGATTCACACTTGTTTTTCTTTCGCAGCATCCCACGTGGTCCCGGCAGCTAACTACAAGTCTATATCAGCCGCCCCTCTCCCCGCGATGTGCAAGTACTACCCCTCGTGTGCGAACCCCACCTGCCACTTCTACCACCCCAAGCCCTGCCGCTACGGCAAGATGTGTGGCAATAAACTAGAATGCAATTTCTACCATGCTGACGTGCCTACTTCGAAGTGGCGATACAGTGTGACCTAGTTAATATTATTATATACCTATGTAAATAAAGTGATTGTTGGACATTTATTGTTATTTTAATGAAAATACTGAAATAAGTTAAGATAAAAACTCTGATGATAGGAATGAGTATAATCTTAGTGTTCCCAAACTGAACTACAGAATTCTATCTAGTTAGAAGCCGTATTCATCAAATTGTATGAAAACCAAGTGGCATTTTTGTACGTCGCGAGGGTGCCTTTCCACCAGAGATGTGCTATGCAGCTAAGCTACGAAACTATATGGGACCGTTTCCACTATGAGATGTGCTATGAAGATGCGCGACTCGTGTATTCCGCTACACCACTCGCGCATTCATAGTTCACATCCCCTCCCTGGGTCCTTAGGATGCATTCCTCTATATAAAAAACAGCTTCGTTGAACCTTGTTCACACCCGTGCTAAGCCATGATAATTATCAATATAAAAACCGACTTCACAAAAATGACAGAACAACCACATTGGATGGGAGCACACAGGAAGCACCAGCTTTCAAATAAAAAAAGAATCATCAAAATCAGTTCACCCAGTCGAAAGTTCTGAGATCACAAATATAAAAAAAAAAAAAAAAAACAATTTGGTCCAGTTCTGTCATTTTTATGAAGTTTGGTTTTTTATATTGATAATTATTATCCAATATTTATACCCGAAAAAAAACTGTTCATGTAGGACTGCGGTACGGATGAACCTCGAATGAGCTTCCTTCAGCTTAATACAGAATTTATCTGATTTCTTATCTCGCAGGTTGATAACCCATTAGTTAGCACAATCAAGGCGCAGCGGGCCTCAAATCCGATGATTGGCAAGGCCAGGAGCGAATAATTCGTTTCTATTGTCGTCTGGCGGCTTTCGGGTCCCACTTCCTTGTTATAATAATGATAGATTTTAGAACTAAAAAAGTGCGGTCATCCAATTAAGTACTTATATTGAAACGTAGTTTAGGTAGGTACCTTCATATTACTACCTGAGACAATTTCTGGTCTTTTCAAATCGACAAGTTGACAAGCTAACTAATCTGCAACAAGTTGATGTTATAACGCATCTTCTAATGGGTGACCGCGAGTGGCATTAACAACCGCTAGGTATGGTACAAGTAATGATCTTTGATGTTAGGCGCATGTTAAATTGTCGCTGTTTTGTCTTAGCCAAATGAAAACCTAAGCTGTCATATTGCCACGAAGCTTCGTCCATCGTCGCAATAAACGCAGCGTATGGGAAGGCTATATGAATTATCAGACTGCATGACGATAGACGATAGCTCGAGCGGCGGTTTTTAAACGCATCAAAGGCGGACAAAGCTAGTAAAGAGAGCTTCGTCACACGGGTATGAAAGCGTTTAATTGCGCCTTTACCGCGATAACTTTTGGCGTTCATTTTAGATTTTAGCACAAATTAGTAGTCAAAGCTTCGTCACGAAGATGTGGGTCTGGAAGTTTTGTTTTTATAGAAAAGAGCGGCTAAAATTCAGGCTGTCTGCCTGATGGTAAGCGGTAATCGCCGCCTATGGACATCTGCAACACTAGCGGCGTTGTCGATACTTTGCGAGCCCCGAAAAATGTTTGTAGATCTTAATAGTTCGTATGATTGTATGGGTTTCATGGAATCCCCAAGACAGGAAACTCTTATTGGAAAGCAATATCGGCGAAGCGTTATTTATTTACACGGGGATAATGCCATTAAAGACATATGTAGGTAGGTACCTACTTCTGCAAGTTTATTGAAGAAGAAAGAAATATTTATTTAGTTACAGCAACTTAACATAAACAACATAGATATAATAATGGTTCTTAGGTAGTGAAGTTGTGTCACAAAAATTGCCTCAACTCAGCATAATGCTGTTTACCAAACAACGCTGATCTTCCCATGAAGCCAATCAGTGAAGTCACGAAAGGCTCGAAAAAACAGTGCTATTGCTGGTCTAAAAATCGCTTATGAAGCGAAGTTCGCTTTTCAACAATGAATAGGTAGGTATAACATCATTGCTTGTTAGTTATGGAACGGTGAATCGTTAATGGTCAAATAATTTTGCTCGTGGGAACCTAGAAATTATCTCAGTGTAGGCACCTGTCGTCTGCCCTTCTAATATGGCGCCGTCTGCCCTGTAGGTACCTATATCTGTAGCGTAGGTAGGTACTGTATGTATTATTATGATGCAATGTTACCTGGACTTGGATAAACTTTGAATTTTTTGGAGTCATTATGGCAGCAATTACTTTGGCACATAAATTGCATGTAACTTAGCACTCAATTTGCTCTGATTTTTGCACAGCCAAACATGAAAGGCCAGCTGTTGGCCTTTTGTAAAAACTCAGTCACAGCGGGCAATGGAGAGAGATATGCTTCGACATCATCTTCGAGTCATCGACATAGCTTCTCAGATTTGCAAGTTGAAGTGCCAATGGGCTGGCCACATCGGTAACCGATGGTTAGGTACCGACCTCTTTCGGCTTAGCAGACGTACCTACCCTTTCAGCGTAATCCTGCATAGGTAAGCGCTGAGTGATAACCTAAGTTTTGGTAGCTGGTTTCCAAATCAACTACATATCTACACCTACAGGTACACTACACCATAACCTATATACAGGTTTAAATTGTTATATTTAAAACAATGATAAAAGAGCTGATAATCTTCAAACGGCTAAACGGATCTTAATGAATCATAGCTAAGAACACTTGATCAAGTCACCTTTCAAACAAACAATAAAAAATCAAAATCGGATCAGCCGTTTGGGAATTACGATGCCACAGACAACACATAAACACAGATATACACACATCACACCTATATAATGTTATAACACCCCTCTTTTTGCGCCGGGGGTTAAAATTACTGTTATTGCGCTTCGGTACAATGGGATAAGTCTACAATAGTCTTACTGATCCGGCACTATTAAATACTTACTAGAGGTGCCGGATTAATGGAGTATTCGGGTTACTGTGTTATTTTATACATATACTAGCGACCCACCCCGGATTTGCACGGTTTAGGTTTTTTAAATATACCTATATAATTAAACTTTCCGTGAAAAATTATCTAGCTGATTGTGAAAACCGCATCAAAATCCGTTGCGTGGTTTAGGAGGAGTTAGCAGTTATACAGACAGACACGAGAAGCAACTTTATTTTATACTATGTAGAGATATAAAATAAAGCATTGCATATGTAGGTAGTATGTACCTATATTTACAAATTTCTTTATGACAATAATCTTCTTAAGTACCTACTTTAAGATTACTTGGTACTTAGGTGTATGTAGCGGCTGAGGAAAGGGGAAGGCGCGGGCGAAGAAAGCGAGGTCTGCAGACGTAGAGTGTCGGACAACTGGACGTACAGATGTACTGAAGTGCCGGATTAGTGAGATTCTACTGTATTTGTTATCTGTTCATCACGTACCTGTGTTGTAACTGCCACTTAGTTTTGGTAGATGTAGATCTGTAAGTACTACCTACACTTATTTCCCCCTCATCCATCAAAAAGATTTAGGCGTCAATTTTCTCATTACAATAATAGAGTAGGTACGACACATCCTGTGGGATCATGCAATCGTCGCACTTCACAGTCGCTCCCATAGGGAAATACGCCAGTCATTCGTCACATTTCGAACTGCACCTAAGTGGAACTTAACAATATTTTGAAAAGTGCTGTAGCGTCTAAGATACGATATCTGCATCTCCAGCGTTCGTCTGGATATCTGCGTTGCTTAAAGGAATTAAAGGTAAGTAAATGCCTGTTACATACATATATCACATTAGTAGATAGGTATTATAAATAAAAAAAGTTGGCCGTCATGGGAAGCCCGGCAGATGTGTAAGATGACGGCATAAGAGAATATAATGACGTGACGTCCGTCACGGCATAGATACGAGTTGGTTTTACTGCTAAGGTACGGCAATAGATGTTTCACATCAAAAAGTTTGTGAACAAGTGGTAAATTTTGTGCGCAATTATCTCCGCACCAGGTGGATCCGAAAGCTGTCCAAAATTTGGATCAGTGCAGTGAAGCCACTTTTTTCGCATTGTTTTGATGGCATTGTGATTGTTTCGTACTTAGTTTCCCGCAGGTTATATTATATTTGTGCAAGATAGGTATTTCAGTTGTTATCTATCAGGTCCGCTGGGACTATTCCTTTAATTAAATCGTCACCATGAAAAGCTTTAATTGACTTCCGCATTGCTAAAGTCGATTACTTCCAGGGCCCGTACCGTCACCTCTTGTCCCTTGTCAAGTTAAGCGACCGCGGTAAATTACGTAAACGTGAACTTTAACGCGCGGAGATACGGTTTGTGGTCGCGTAACTTTTCGCAGTCACCTAAATTGAATCGCGTTAATGAGGTGATTGTAGAGACGGGCTAAGGAATCGACTTTACTTTTCGCAGTTGCCTAAATTTAATCGCGCCCTGTTGTTTGTGAGGTGTTGTAAGGTATATAAAGTAGAGTTCCAGAGCCTTTAATAGCACAAACTCGTCACGTCACGTACCTCGTGGATAGGAACGTGAATAGGCATTTATGTAATGGCACATTAAATAATGTACATACCTACACCACCTACGGGGTTTACCTACAAGAACGGCAATATGGAATTAACTTCTTAAAATGACTTATTCTTTAAGTAACGATTAGAGTTTCTTAAAATTATGAACACATTAAATACCACGTTACAGAAACAATAACCAAGCATCAAGTATTCACTGTAGTTTGTGTCGCAGTAATAATATACGCAGTCCATTTGGATATATAAATTTACAAAACAAGACCACCTGTCTGCATGAGCATAATTTTTTATGTTAGTGTCTTTTTAGTGCCATATGATAATACTATGCACATTTAATGAAATTATTGGAACAACTTTTACTTAAACCCCTTTACCATATATAGTGTTTGTATCAACTTAGTAGGAGTTAAAGTTCAAGGTAGTCCTTAAGCAGTACAGTAAACCGGCAATGTGCGAGTCGGGCTCGCGCACTGAGGGTTCCGTATCTGTACCACGAGAAAAATGTTGAATTACTAAGTAGGTACACAAATAAAAAGTACAAACTAAAATAAATAAATACTCGGAACATTTTGCACACACGGTCATCTGACCCAAATAAAAGAGCTGATAATCTTTAAATGGCTTAACAGGTTTTCATGAATTCAGCTAACCAGCTCACACATTCTCTCGATTAAGTAAAAAAAAGGTTTAACCGTTTGGGAGCTACGATGTCCCAGACACACATTCAGTGGCCTAGCTAGGTAACCAAAGGCCCTGGTTCAAAAAAATAGGGCCCTTCCTAAACTGGGTTAGGATTTATCAAGTAAAAATAGAAATAATTTAAAGGTACAAAGCTACTTTATCATCAGCTCTTTATTGTGCTCAAAGCTACTTCCTACATGTATGTGTATGAAGGGCAAAAATTTTGCAAGTTCAGTTTGAGGTTTGCTGATCAGGGCCCAAGGGCCCTGGTGCACGGCAGCGCCTAGCCCTCCGATAGCTACGTCACTGTACACATTATACACTCGGTAAAATTATTCTTTTTGCTTATATATCGAAATAGGCGTAAAATTTTAATATCGTTTATTTATTTATTCATTTTACTCTATTAAGATATAAATTCAGGTAATAATATCTTGACTATTGCACATCCCGCCTTCTACCTCTTCTATGAATCATCTCCATCGCAAGGTTGTCTGGAAGAGATCGTTATCTTTGCGACACGGCTGCCAGTTGTTGCACTTAGTTTTTGAGTCCTTATTTCTATTTTTACCTTTTCGCCTTTCTCTTTCTTAAGTAATTTTAGTATAAAAAACAATAAAGATTTTATTTATGTATCATATTTATTTACTTCATAACTTACATAACAAACAAGTAGATCACATAAAAAACAGACTTCCGACTACCGATATATGAAAAACGTAAAAAAGTGCCTATAATATTTGAGGATTGCCCTCGATTTCCCTGGGATCCCATCATCAGAGCCGGACTTGGTGACAATGAGACTAAATTGGAAGTATACCTTACCTAACAAAAGTTAATTTTTTTTATTCGTCAACAGTTGGCGGAGAAATCTGTAACGTACATAAAAAAATACAGTGGAACATAGAGCCATCCTCCTTTATCGTCTGTTAATCATTTTAATTTATAGAAGTTATGCTGCCATATGCCAGTGATGACATATGGTACTGAGATGTGGTCCTTAAGGACCACATCTCAGTACCATATGTCATCACTGGATAGGCCAACAGTTAACTGTTGGCCTTTTAAAAATTCAGAGTCACACAACGGGCAATGGAGAGAGCTATGCTCGGAGTTTCATTGCGCTATAAAATCGGAAACGTGGATATTCGCCAAAGAAGCTCGATATCGACATACATAGCTATTAAAATTTGCAAGTTGAAGTGGCAATGGGCAAGCCACATCGCTCGAAGAACCGATAACCGATGGGGAAGAAAGGTCCTTGAGTGGAGACCACGAACCGGAAGACGCAGCATGGGTAGACCTCCCACTAGATGGGCCGACGACATCGTGAGAGTCGCGGGCATCCAGTGGATGCAGATGGCAGTATGTCGTTCAGTATGGAGGTTAAAGAGGGAGGTAGATGATGATGCTGCCATTACAAAGTACCGATAGTCGCCATTAATTTTTTCTGTTTTATTAAAGAATTTATTATAATTAATTGCGTTGACAACGTGCCTGAGTGGCAGTAATTGTATGATTGGTTTAATTTAACAGATTTACACCATAATTGCAGGTAGATTACCTCCATGTACCTATTACCTACCCACTATGTTTTTTAATAGTTCTCAGGAATATTAATCTGAATATGCAGTTACTATAAGTAGCGAACTAATAAATTCTGTCATAATAATGTCTTACGTTATTTTACACGTTGAAATTAGACGAATCGGTTTCTTCTGCAAGCGTGCTCTACCGTAGACCGCATCATCGCTTTGGCGGTCAAACGCAAGCCTACTTTTATATGATTATTAATGGGATATTTACCGTGGTAAGGTTGTAGATGGAGCTCCGGATATTTCGGCTCAGTTACATGCACTGCGGGCGGTTGGTCAAACAGTTCAAAGTTAGATGCAGACAAAACGATCTACCCTCTTTCTAAGTCTCATCATCTCATGCCTATTAAAAAAAAAATAACCGAAGTGGATTTTGTCGCGTGTATTTTTATTTTATTTAGCATTATTTTAATGTAAAATACACGCGATAAAATAGTTTACAACACTAAAATTAGTTATATATTTATAATAATGTCACAATTTATTCATTGGTCTAGCCTGAACATTTGGGACCGAAAACAAACCCAAGAGGCTCTGTTCAATCTTCTATACAGTTGTATATATTTATCTATACTTACATATTACAATAAAAACGTAAAGATAAAACATATGTAATTGCGACATATAAAAAAGGCATCTTAAAATAAGCAGAACAAGATAACACAGTTTAAAAAAAAACTGTTTGTTTGTTCACGCACATCTCCTAAACCACTGGACGGATTTAAATGCGGTTTTCACGAATATGCTTAGCTATGACCAATGGCCAATGCGCAAGGGCCGAATTAAGGGACGAAAAAAGGGTTGAAAGTGTATATGAAAATCTACGCGTACGAAGTCGCGGGCAACAGCACTAGTATAGAATACAATTATGGAAAGTGTGTGAAAAGAACGTAATATGGAACGATTGTATGGGATTGTTTTTTTTTTCTATTGTGATGAGTTCTTGATGTGGAGCTGGTCTAAGTTATATATGAGGTACAGCGCCCGTCAACTAAGCCTCATGTCTAAATATGTCACAATTATTATACATACCGATAACTGCAATGGGTAAGAAAAGATCCTGAGTGAAGACCACGAACCGGAAATGCAGCGTAGGTAGGCCAACTGTAGATGTATACCGACGACATCGTGAGAGTCACGGGCATCCCAGTGGATGCAGATGGCAGGTTTTTGTTTAGTGTGGCGTTCTAAGAGGGAGGCCTATGTTCAGGAGTGCGGACGTCTCCTAGCTGATAATGATGATTATTATACTTACTGAACGTCACAGTTTTACCAGCGTGGATAATCCCGTAGGAAACGTATTTTTTCTGCATAATAATTTTTCCAAGTCCCCGCCCTCCAACCATCTCTATGCCGAAACATTACGTTACTGTTAATCTTTTGCTGCGAGAAATAGAAACAAACTCTCGCGTTTATAATAATTATTTGAGAGGATACAGATTGATAGGTACCATAGGCCTCACGCCCATTGCAAAGTCGAGGCAAGGAAAACCAATAATAATATAACTATTGTATATAGACCAGATATTACATTACATGACACACAGAGAAAATGGCTAAATATATTGATGTTGCCATAGAATTAAAAACTCAGTGGAAAGTAGATACCTTAAGATTCATACCAATCATATTTTCATGGGTGTTAATATCTATTTAAGTATGTATTTAAAAATATATATATATGTATATCAGTCTCTGGCAGCCATATTACAAGCTTTGCTTAGTTTGGGGTCAGATGACCATGTGTGCAATAATGTCCCAGATATTTATTTATTTTATTTATTTATTATCTACAGGCGTCATTCCTTACACACTCCACACGTCTCATAAAACACTCGATATGCACAACTACACATTCGTTAAACTCCAGAAAGCCGTAGTTCTGAACACTTGTCGAATCATACGCAAATTTTTCTCACTAAATAATAAATAAAAAAACACTTTATTTCTCGTTTGGCTAAACGTCCGCGAAAATGGCAAAATCTATATACATTTTGTATTAATATTGTAGCGGCAAAACATAACTAAAATGGCAAAACATATAACTATTGTATTAATATTGTAGTGGTGTTTGTATTTCGAAGAAAAAAACTATAAATATAAATTCATCTGTTTTTTAAACTTCAAAATGAGCTCTTCTTTTCACGAGCTACGAGCTACGAGTGGGCTACGCCAACAAAAATTGCTACATCGTGCGTAGTGATTTTTGGGAAGTAGCCATCTCTACGAATGTTCTACGGGCTACCACGACAAAAGGCTACGAGATCAGTAGGTGCGGTTAAGCATTAAAAAAATGTAGATACATAATAATAATTACAAAGAAACATAGCGCTTTATTATGGGATAGATTTGCTTGTATGTTGTCTTTAAAAGTAGTTAAATAAGTAAACAAAATAAATACGACTAATTAATCACGTAATCTCTTACGAAACATTATCTTCCTTCTAATATACTGTAGACAGACATCCACTAAATAATGTGGCAGATAAATTATTGTAAATTTGTATATTTCAGTGACTTCAGTAAACGTTACAAAGCAAACAAGTTCTTACTCTCCATACAAATGTAGCCTCTATTACTTGCCTGTGTCGTCCGTCATAAAGCCATTCGACCTAAATAAAGCGTTTGCAGTCAAAACACGTAATCAAAGAAAAAAAGCATATTTTTCTGAAAATTAGTACATAATTTTTTAGTTATTAGTACTCAATCTTTTTTTTAATAATAATAATCTTATAGGATTAATTTAGTATTAATCATATTTTTAATACAGTCAAATATCAAATTTTAACGCCTTCCAATTTCAATGCGAGTAATCTTACGGGAAGGTAAGCATAACGAGTAAACTGTCAACGAGTGATTTATTAGGTACATGATCCTATTAGTGCTATGAATCAATAGTTTAATGATAAAGTGTCACGCTCTGCCACATTGAGATGGAGGAGAACAACTTGGCTCAGGCCTTCGATAGCGGGGCGAGTTTTATACATGATACTGATATTAAACAATAAACTGTCAAGCGTGAGTAGGGATGCCATACGTACAGAATTTTCCGGACATATCCGGGAATTTGGGCTTTGCTCCAGAATGCGGAGGAATCCTAAAACGTTCGGAATTTTAGATATGAAAAAGATTTTAAAAGAATTTTTGTGTTACATTATATATTTTAGGCACCTGGAAATACTATGTAGTGCATCTTTAAAAAAACATCCCGCGCCTTCGTACAGAGCACGCAGCGGGAGTCTGTAAGCGCCCGTGCCCGTCATTCCGCGCTATCTATACAAAAGAGTTCAAAGGCTATTTGAAATACATACAGGAAACACTTCGCGCCATTATGCAGACGCGTTGAGAGCGGTACGCGGTGTTACGACCACCATGAGTTTATTATGGCGCGAAATATGAACTTTGACGGAAATATCCGGATATATATTTAAACATCCGGGTTCTTTTCTAGTTGTGAGACGCTCATGGCATGGTTCGGTAGGTCCCAAAATGCTCGAATGGATGTTCATATGACTTAGCTGATTATTAATTAACTACAACTAAGTACACATTTTGATTTTCATCCCCTCTTCCAAGGAAACCATGCTGATTTTCGGGATAAAAAGTATCCATTGTCCTACCTCGTAGTTTGAATTATAAACATGCAATTTTTCATTTGAATTCATTCAGTAGTTTCAGCGTGATGCGCGGGCATGATAAAGACGGACAGACAGACAGAAAGAAATATAAAGTTTTGGCTTCAGTATCGATTACAGAGAGCCATCCAATGTTTTCAGGTCCAATTCTGTACATAGGTACAGAATTGGACCTGTTGCATTTTTTTATTTTTTTTTGTAAGATATTTTAGAGTCTTGTTACAGTTTTAATATACTTTATCTATGATTATAAGTATAGATGGCGAGTATGATGATGGCGAGTTAATAGAGTCTTAAAGGGTCGGCAACGTATTTGTGATGCCCCTGGTGTTACAAGTAACCATAGGCGACGGTGACTGCTTACCATCAGGCAGGCCTTCTGCTTTTTTGCCACCTATGGCATTTAAAATAATAATATATAAATATAGATATAAAGGCACTTGTCGGTAAAAAATAATGTACTGACATAAAATTAATAAAAATTAATATGTATGCAAATTGCGTGTATGTTTATTATATGTAATTTTGAATAATATTATGTTAACCTGATGCTAAGTTTCGCTAAACACAATGCACGTTATCTACTGTTTTATCTTGATCAATGTTCATGACCTTTACTAACAATCTACCTATAATATATTACAATCAGCAACTCTTAGTTAGCTAGATTTAATGTCTACCTTCCTGTACACTGTCCGAAAGAACCACAGACGCGGATAGATTGTGCACTCCAAAGATCTATCTGTGAACGATATTAGATTGTTTTTACCAGCGCGCTTGTAATTAAAGTCGGTTGACTTTACGGACAAGGTGAGTTTTACGCTTCCGTCTTCAATCCACACGATTGTCATGCATGTACCTCTAAACTTGGAAATATACAATAGTACATCATTATACTTATATTATACATGCAAAATTGTATTTTATTATTCATCTTTCACGCAGCAATATAGCAATGGATTAACGTAATTTTTTCCATGCCTAGAGATAGTTGGGGGTTCGTAACATAAGATATTTATCATCCCGAAAAAACGTTATAGTTTTTCAGGGATTTTCACGCGGGTGAAACCGCGGGGTTGAACTATTAGTGCATATTTACGTTACATTATTTTATTTTTTTTAAATCTCAAAATGTTTCTTTAGCCTCTAAAGATCTTCTTATTTAAAATTGCGCACCTCTATCTGCGATGGAGTGTATTTAATTCTATGGATTTTTTACCTTGGAAGATTTATTAAAGGGGCAGCAAAAAGCGCGAGGCTATCTCACCGACACATTTCAACGTTTTTGAAGATAAATCACTAAGAGATATTCAAAAAAACCTATAGGCTTTTTTCTATCATGTCTTGTTTGGACATGTTAGAAAAAAAAACTCTATAAAATATTTTGTTCCATCGCCATGCCATAAATGTGGAGTCTCCGAAAAGTTTTCCGGTCGGCCCTCTTACACTGTAGTGTTCGAGTTTGGCCTTTATCAAGTTGCTGCTGGACATTTCAAAGGCACGTGATAAAATCACGCCATATTGCAACTTGATGCTTTTCTTCATGCGTTTTCAGAACATCTGCAACGTGCTTAAAGCCGTAAACGAGGTTGCAAGCGAAGTACTCGTCTCGTGCTAGTATTATTGGCGCGACTACTGCGCCTCGCCTGCAACGGGCTGCAATACTTTTTGACTAGTGCCAGCGGCAGTGGAAATTGCTTAGTAGTTTCGCTCAAAAGTGTTGTAGCTCGTTGTAGGTGAGGGCACAGTACTCGCGCGATTTTACTGCGCAACGGGCTTTACGAATAACCTCGCGGACCAATGCGGACAATGCGGTTGTGTGGACCTGCCCTGGTATGCGAACCGGCGGTCAGTGAAAATATTGCAACTATCGAAGAAGTCTATGAGTCTTTTATTTATGCCAACCTCCAATACCTTAGCCACTACCGGAATGATGGAGATAGAGCGCTAGTTTTTTGCCAGAGCTTTATCTTCTGTCTCCTTGTAAAGATAGGTAACATTCTGTCATTTTTAAGCACGCGTGTATATAGATGCCGTTCTTCAAGCATCGTTTGAAAAGCTCTGCTATCGGAGGGGCTAGTACATTATGTGACACTTCGCGTAGTAAGGGCATGAAAAGGTCATATCAGTCTGTGGATTTTTGGTGAAATTTGTAAGTTTATCGTCTTAAAAATATCGTCACTAGATAATGGTTTGAGATATAAGGAACAGGTGTTAAACTCTCTGTTTTAGCATGGAACAGGGCTTTCACACTTCTAGCCATAAAAACGGCTGGGGCTCCGGCTCGGGCGCCGGTTGTCAGGAAGGTGTTGTTCAAAAAGTTAACCACATCCTTTTTATTCGGAAAAGGCAGACCATCGTTGCGTCGCACTAAGTCAGTCTTCTCCCGCACGTACAGCGCGCCCAGTCTCTTTGTTTCCGATGGACCACATACCTAGGCCTACACTTGTTTGTGCTGTTTTATTTGACGTCCGTAAAATATTTTTGAAATTAATTTATTACTAAAAGTATGTCCTATTAATTTTATCGTCAATTAATTTAATGTCATTAGATATTATTAAGGAATTGTATTTGAATTGTAATTTAATTTCATTAGATATTATTAAGTTTTTAATTTATTAATGTCAACTAGTAATTTTTTTTAAGTTAATTATATCCGTAATCTATTTTGATGAAGGTTTCTGTACAGGTACGAATTTTATATTTACACATTAGCTTGTGCGCGTACCTTGTGGTACGTTCGTGCCTGACGTCACCTGCCGATCCCAACGGAAGACCAGCTCCAACTCAGCATGATGCCGGTTGTTTACAACCGGCATTATGCTGAGTTGGAGCCGGTTTGTGACAAGCTCTAGTTTACTTTTATTTTTAATTTAATGTTATACTTTCCATTGTATAGGTGTTTTTTTTTTTTTGCCACAAATAAATTGTCTATGTCTTTGCATGTGTCTATGTAATGGGGGGAAATATATGGAACTGATTCCATTAAATAGAGAACCAGTATCCAACATCCAATATTAAAATTTGCAAGTTGAAGTGGCAATGGGCAGGCCTCATCGCTCGAACCGATAAACTGATGGGGAAAAAAGGTTATGAGTGGAGAATAGGAACCGGAAGACGCAGTGTAGGTATAGGCCTCCTACTAGATGGACCAACGACATCGTGAGAGTAACGAGCACCCAGTGCATGAAGATGGCAGGCTGTCGTTCAGTGTAGAGAGTTATAAGGGGAAGGCCTATATTTAGAAGTAAACGTGTTCTGGCTGCTGATGATGATGATTTCGTTAAAACATTCAGTCACAAATCATAGGTCCACCAACAAAACCCTACATCCTTCCTTTGACCGACAATAAGTAAAAGTAAGTTAGCAACAATCTGTAACTAAACATTAGACAAAGTAGCCGTACCTATATCTACTATTTTATTATATACCTATCTATGGCGTGATTGACACTTCAATGGAAGCCGAGCCACGAGGGTTCTTGATCTCGACATTTCTCAATGGCAAAATGTTAACACTGGAATAGATACTTTTACCTACCAAGTGTAAGCTCAGGTGTAGCTTAGTACAATTAGGTGCTCAATTAGACCTTATTACAACACGTGAAAGTCGTGCAACTAAGACTATCAATGTAGACAGGTGTAGCACTATGCACAGAAAGAGTATGCTAAGCCGAAAGGGAATCGTTGTACCCATCACTATAAACAAGTCTAGATGTCTGACACAAGTCTATAGGCAGAGGTTTCTGCTTACCATCAGGTGGAACGGTTGCTTGTTTTCCACTCTTTTTATAAAAAATATATATAATGAGGATAACCCTATCTGATAAAAAAGGTTTTGACGATCACGAAAAAAGATTTTGACGATCAGCTAAATTTTTGTAACGCGATTTCATTCTTATGGGTACGAATATATTCTTTGGGCATAGTTTAACCTTTTCGTCTACTCCTGTAGACAAAATTTTATCTGGATAATCTAGAATGGTACCAACATCCTTCGTATTCTATAATAGAACGTTCGTAATTCAACTATCGAAATTCTGTGATTGATTAAGGCAATAAGACACGCGTTTGACACATTTTCATTTAACATGACCATAATTATTATGAGACGACGAACATTAATACGGTTGACAGCACACGTCAACATGACTTATTAAATAAAAATAAATCTGTATGTTTCTGTATGTACTATGTTTCGTGTTCTATTTATCTGATTTGTGGGAAAAAATAACTAATTTTTGGCTAGTTTGATACTTAAAACGATGACCTGAAAAGACTATTGACAAGAGGCGTCTTCTTCTTCTTAGTCGTTTCGCTCTTGGCAGAGCGGTCGTGGTCGTCATGTAGTCGTATTGGACGGGGCAGATAAAATGCGCTTCACGATGTCTCGCCATCTCTCTCTGCTAGAGGTCATCCTGTTACACTCGTTTAAGGGACCTCCCACTGCAGACTTGATCTGGTCGGTCCATCGCATGGGCGACCTCCCGCGCGGTCTAGTGCCTTCCACCATGAGGCGTAGCGCTACGCCATTGAAGATAGGAGTAGCGCTAGGCTACTGGTAAAATGCGTAGCGCTATGCTATTGACAAGCGAGGAGCTTAGCTTAAAGCTAATTTCAGACTACGCAATAATATAATAGCATATATCATAATATAGTTCATAGCACAACTATATCGCGCACCATACTTTATTATGGACACGTTCACACTTAACTGTACTATACGAGTATATTATTGGCTCCTTCCTTATTTCCTTATTTGCTATACTATATAGCACAATAGCATAGCGTAGTCTGAAACCAGCTTAACGCTATTTACTATTGACTAGAGGAGTATCGCTGTTATTAACAAGAAGTGTGTCATATGTTATTGGAAAAACGCGTAGCGCTATGCTATATCACTATGCTATAGCACTATACCTACTGAAGTCGAGATGCGAAGTCTCTAGTGACAAGATATACTAAGGTCAAAAATATTATGCGCTATGCTCGGGCTATTGTCAAGATACGGAACTCTGCTACAGTGAGATAAATACGGGTAGGAAGGTAAATAAAATACTAGATTTAGCGACTAGCGATATACCGAACTCATAATTTATTTCAGTCCAGAATCTACCTACACGTTTGTCAATATAAAATTGTGATAAGCAATCCTCCTTGACATGTTGCATTGAAACACCTATAATAATAAAACTTCCCAGATAATCAAATGAATGTATAATAATGCAATATCGTTCTAGAGCTGCTCGAAACTTTTACCAAATGTAACTCATAATTTTGACGTTTCTTTTTTAAAAGCCAAAATAAGTTGACCTCTTTACAAAAACCAAGTCATACTTCTATAGTATGTATCTAAATCTGGTATTTAGCATAGGCTACCATATGTATCACCATCATCAGCACAACCTACTGGTATAGACGTAGGCACGGCACATCCTCGCGTTTTCTATTTCAATCACTGCAAATTACCTTCCATATATCGTCACTCCACCGAGCCGCTTAAAGCTTCAACATGTATTGTTGTATGGATAAAATTTGAATTTCATTGAAAATAAGATGTATTTTCCTTTCAACAAGACGTCATTGGAACTAGACTAGCTAGATTGGACTAGCTTTTAGGAACTTCGGGAGCAAGGCAGGATTAAGGATCAGATCAAAATGGGAGCGGGGCAGGGATTGATGGGAGAAGTACAGAAATGGGATGAGAGCAAGAACTGGGTCGTGAAGGTAGAACGGACGGGGATGGGATGAAATCTGGACGAGAGCAGAAGGGAGCGTGTGGATGAATTACATCATATACTTACACGAGCAAAAGCTAGTTGAAAGTAAGTTGTTAACTTTTACTTTCAGATAGCGGTAAACCCATAAAAAGCAAACCAGTTTTATATTTTTTTATTAAATGCCAGAGGCTGTTCTACTGGTAATGAACTCTAATTGTACAGACATAAACATAATCCAAAATATTCATGAGCAACTGAATTAGATAATCAAAACGTAATCGCATGTCAAAATAAATAACTTGGGTCGACGACCTCAAACTCAAAAAAATTAGGCGTGGCCTTTAACATGTTCTCAATTCGGATTCAACAGGTTTATGCCTAAGTATGCTATTTTTAGACTGCATCCTAAAAATAGAATCAAAAATGGTAATTTACTAGGAAATCAAAAATATTACGTTATCGATTGTGTGCTATAATTGTATCTGTGCAAAAAATAAATAATTTCCTTAACCTAAGTTATAAAACCGGTATAACAATCGGTAATTTTATTAATGGCTCAACTTGCGCGTATATTTGCATAAGGACGCATTCTGAATGTGTATACATATTTTGGTCTAGGTATATTCATTTCCGTTAGAAATTATTACCATTTTGAATTGATGCAAAGTTCTTGAACTAATTAATTGGAATGAGTAAACTTTAAGGACTTTACTCAGCGCATAATTTTTACAGAATTTTGACACGCCAAAACTAAAAATTGTAGTAGATATAACTTTGTGAAGCTTTTCAAGTTTTCGCAAGTCAAATTTGTATGAAATGTATATAGGTTATCCCATAAAATATTTTCTGTGGGTTATCCCATCTCCTTCCCAAGTCTTGAGTCGAAAGGATAAAATATTTAAATAAAACAAAAGAAGAGCTACATTTCATGAATAGTTAACTAACATGTTAGTTTTAAGATTGCAATTATTTTAAATTGTATATTTTTGACTATTACAAAGACCCGGGTATATTTAATTAACATTTCTTCAATCCATTATGTCCGCAACCTAATCGTGCAATCTAAACGCTATAAAATATCAGCACACTTCCTCATATAAAAAATCAAGAACCATTAAGATTGCAACAATTAATTACGTTTTAAAACTATGTCGCTTTGAAAAAAACTTGATCATTTACATGATGAGGCATTTGCATTTGAAGGAAGTCGACACTCTTATTACGATATGGTAGTACGCTGTAGATAGATACCTCTATTTACTTAAAGTAAGTATAGTGCGTGAAGTCACAAACTTGTTAAAATATGCATCTAATCGTAAGAACACTTCAATGCCAATATGTCGGTTCTTTTTGAAAGATTAATTGACTAGTACCTAACTAAAGACATTCACCTTAATAATTAGAACCTGCTATATTTAGAACATTTGCATCAGTCATATAGTAGCGTTAAATATCAAAGGTGACATAATTTTTTGCGCTTGGACAAGTCGGAACAAAGTCGCATAATATATATAGAATATAGTATAATGCATATAGTCGTATGAACTGTAGACGACTTTTTTTTAGTTCTTAAGGTGGCACAACTGCAGTATCTAATCGGGAAATTTTCACACAACTGTGACCCGCCAAAACTTGAAATTATGTATCAAGGTTCTGTAGTACAAGGAACCCTTACGTCTGTCCGTCTGTCCATCCATCCTAATTCTTTAGAACCTTCTAACTGATAGAAATGAAGATGAAATATATTTTTTTCGCTTCACCCTCTCGTGTGCGGATATCGTCGAATAGGTCTTTTAAATTAAGGTGAAGGTAAGGTTTCATACATTTAAGACGTTCTAGCTCAAAGATCAATTACCTTTTTGTAAAATGATCCCCCAAACAAAGAATGTTTGCACAGTAGGTACAAGTTTTCTTTTTGACTAAACCATGTCAGGATGATACATCTCAGAAATTAAGCGAAGCCGTCATAGCCCTACCATTATGCGTGACTCAACACACCCATGTCAATTTTTCTCTGCTTTCCTTAACTATTTAATAGTTAGCAATAATCAAAGCAATATATTACTCATCATCATCATCAGCCAGAAGACGTCTACTGCTGAACATAGGCCTCCCCCTTTAACCTCCACACCGAACGCCATCCTGTCATCTGCATCCACTGGATGCCCGCGACTCTCACAATGTCGTCGGTCCATCTAGTGGGAGGCTTACCTACGCTGCGTCTTCCGGTTCGCGGTCTCCACTCAAGAACCTTTCTTCCCCATCGATTATCAGTTCTTCGAGCGATGTGGCCTGCCCATTGCCACTTCAACTTGCAGATTTTAATAGCTATGTCGGTGACTCTGGTTCTTTGGCGAATATGTACGTTCCGAATTTTATCGCGCAAAGAAACTCCGAGCGTAGCTCTCTCCATTGCCCGTATTGCATTGCATTGTCATATAAGGTCGGGGAAAAAGTTTCTTCGTATTTTTTAAACAAATTCAAGACATATTTTTTTCAAGTTTAATTACATTTAATTATAATATATATGTGCCATTTTGTTCGATAACTTGTTGCCATCTTGTAGGTAGTGACATGATCCCGTTGCTGTAGAATTTTTGGGACTTCTGATCAAAAAAATGCAACAAGTAGTTTTGACAGTCCTCTCTTGATGTTAATCTAACACTACCCAAAGAATTCTGAAGAGATCGAAACAGGTGGAAATCTGAGGGTGCAAGGTCTGGGCTATATGGTGGATGCATTAACACTTCCCAACCAAGCTCTCTAAATTTTTGCTGAGTGGCCAAAGATGTGTGCGGTCTGGCGTTATCATGATGAAAGACCACACTCTTTCTGTTGATCAATTCCGGCCGTTTTTTCTCAATTTCTTGTTTGAGTCTCATCTGCTGTTGGCAGTAGAGATCCGAATCGATGGTTTTGCCCGGCGGTAAAAGCTCATAATGAACGATGCCCTGCCAATCCCACCATACACACAGCATCACCTTATTACGTGTTAATCCGGGTTTCGCTACAGTCTGTGGTGCTTCACTGCCCTTTGACCATGATCTTTTGCGCACATTCTTGTCGTAGGTGATCCATTTTTCATCACCAGTGATCAATCTTTTCAAAAACGGTTCGGTTTCGTTACGTTTCAATAGAGAATCGCAAATGAGTACACGATTCATTTGGTTTCTTTCAGTGAGCTCGTGTGGCACCCAAATATCGAGTTTTTTGTATACCCAGTTTTTTTCAAATGGGTCAAAACTGTTTTGTGGTCAATCCCCAGTTCTTCAGCTACGTCGTAACTACTAATATGCCGATCTTGGTCCACTTTTTCAGAAATGGCATCGACTTTATCCGTAACAGGGCGACCAGAGCGAGCTGCATCTTTGACATCAAAATTCCCGGACTGAAAACGCTTGAACCAACATTGTTCTACTCTTGATGACACTGCATTAGGTCCATAAACGTCACAAATTTTATTCGCGGCGTGTGTCGCATTTTTCCCTTTTTTGTTATAAAATTTCACAATATATCGAATTTGTTCGTTAGATTCACTCATTTTATCGAACAAAAAAACAATTGAAAAATGGCGGGAAATTGCTTTTTACGTTTTGTATTCCTTTTTTAAAATGTCATATTTTTAATGGTATCAAAACCAGCCAGATACAAACAGTACAACGGATAAGATTTTTACTACAACTTTATACATACAAAATACGAAAAGACTTTTTCCCCGACCTATTATATTACTCAGTGTGTACCTTTCTATGAATGACAACATTTGAAGAAAAGACACCCCCCCCCCCCCCCCGTATTCTATCATGTTTCCACTGCGACAATGACACTGAGATAAAGGCTTTCTCAGCAGAGAGAGGATGGGCCACCAGTGCATGTTGGTGAATGTCTAAATTATTATAATAGTCCTTGAACTTTTTTGAGGTTCTTTTCTTAGACGTACTGGTTTCCTCATGATATTTTCCGTCACCGTTTTTGGGCGATAGCATCGAAACTGGACGTAATTTATGTAAGTACTATAATATATAGTCATTAGTGCAGGACCGAGGATCGAACCGGGTGCCTTCAGATTGTAAAGCGCACATGCAACCGCTACCAGCACGACCACTATCGTTCAAACGGGCCTTCGGGCCTTACAAATATACAAAGTCAGAATACGAATAAAATTTATGAGGTACATTTTGAAATTCGTGACATCGTGAGAGTCGCGGGCATCCAGTGGATGCAGATGGCAGGTTGTCGTTCAGTGTGGAGGTTAAAGGGGGAGGCCTATATTCAGCAGTGGACGTCTTATGGCTGATGATGATGTTGACGATTTTGAAAATAAGTATGTGACTTTGTATACCTATTTCTAGGGGTTAATCTCTTGAACTACTAAACCGATTCTAACAATTCTTTCACTGATAGAAAAATACAGTTTATTGTAGTGTATAATTTTAGTGTAGAGATGTAAATAAACGTATTCTAAGCTAAATGCTGTCATCTTGGCCTTAAAATCTTGCAAATGCTATTCAAACAAGTAGTCAAAAGCACTCAGCCCGCTGTAGAGAACTCTTTCATTTCACAACACAAAGCAGCAAACTACCTCTACAGCCGAGTTTCAAAGGCTATACACATAAAAAACATAGTTTGCATGTCCGTTAGTGAAAATATACTGAGCGAGCTTGCTGTTGTTTTAATGGTTCCGTAGACAACAAAACTAATAAAATTACAGCAAGTCAGTAGAGTCAGATTTTCTTATCCTAATGTTATACAAATGATTGTCAGTGCCTTCTTCGCAAATACTGCGCTTTTCAAAGCAAAAAAGATAAGCTCCAGAATTTCTCTGAAAATTGCAGCTTTTTTGGAAGTTTAATTTTTATCTTATTTAGCGAAATACACAAACTCATTCATTGACTGACTAGACCTACGACCTACGAAGTTGAAATTTGGCAGGATGATTACTTATTGACGGATACACAGGTTCGCTAAGAAAGGATTTTTCGAAAGGGCTGAATTAAGGAGGGCAAATATGGGTTTAAATTTTATATTAAAGTCTACGCGTAGGTACGAAGTCGCGGCCAATCATCAAGTCGCAGTATATTTGTCATATTTGAGAACTGTACCTTTCTTTGGTCTGAATCTTTTAATGGAAATAGAATCTACACTACATACCTATTTTTGTACGTTTAAGTACCTACTATTATTTCTTATGTATACCTATAGACATAGTTGATTGAAACAGGCGTTACTTTGCGGAAGTCCATCTTCAAAACTGTTTTTCTGATGAATTTCTAGTGTAATTCAGCTTCTACGCCGCTTTAAGTACAGTAAAAAATATGGGATAAATTTTACTTCGTAGATATTGGTTAATATAATTAATTTATTGAGTTTAATTTTGCCTAAACTGAAATAAAATAAAATATTAATATTAACTATACATAATTATCTAAATAAAGAAAGTAATATCGCTTGGATTTTATAAGTAACTAGCTGCGCCCCGAGGTTTCACCCGCGTGGTGATGAAAATCGGTTATGATAATGATGATGAAAAGTAGCCTATGTATTAATTCAGGACATAAACATTGTATATTCCAAATTTCATCCAAATCCATCCAGCCGTTTCTGCGTTATTGAGTAACAAACATCCATCCATACATCCATCTAAATTTTCACATTATGATAATATTAGTGTGATTTAACCCTGGCCTTCTACACTAGGATTCCCTGTTTCGCTTAGTCTGAAGGACGTGTTTAAAGGGTACTAAGTGCCGGATATCTAAGATACCACATCACAGTTTGATAACATAAGATTTGATTGAATTAGTTTTCTGTTTTTATTATTTATAATTTAAGGATCTCTAAACTGGGGTTGCAGGGTTACAGGCAGTAGGAACGAGTTGCTTTCACTGTGCCTGTTGGAGCATGCACGTGCTCCATATGAATACAAAATGGAAAACTAACATTAATCTATGAAATTTATGGACAATACAATTTAGAAAATATTTTGCAAATGCGATAGTAACTCTTTTTTTCTATCTCTGTACGATTGTTAGCTTTTTTTGCCCACTTTTCTTTCGCCAAGTTAGATTTTTCTACGCGTTATCATTGTTGGTTGCCAATGGTCGCAAAGTGAAAATTGTTTATGATGAGTATCTACATCTACAATGATATCCTCGAATATGTCCTTTGTCTAGAGATATACCCGGTGTAGGTATCTATATCTATGTACTCATATTTCAAACGATGAATCAAGAAATGCAAATTCCATTAAAGTTGCATTATATGGACCTATTGTTCTTTACGACATACAGCGTGACAAATCTTTGCATTCATTAAATATTGCTTTAAAATCTTTGCTACGATAACCGGCTTAATATAACCAGAGACTTGAATAGTTGTTGTATGATGTTTAATGGTACTGTGAGCCTTGCAATAGAACTATAGGAAAAAATTGGCTTTGCCAGCCATAAACTCGTTCATAACCGGAACTAGCCATGTTAGCCGTTGACGGACACGTCAAGGAGGACAATAAACCATGAGTGTTAATAGAATCAGTGTATTTTGCTGGAACAAGAATATCATTACAATGCAAATATTAAGTAAGTCTCTTCTTAGACATGATATATTTGATACAAATCAGACACAACAGTAAAACAATATCTCAGAAATAAGACAAACAGTAGTTAACAGTACTTAATTAAATTACGTATGGTTTTATTACCGTAGGTTTTCGCCGATGGCAATCTACTTTGTTCTAAATTCTCTAAAGTATCTAAATTTTCTATACCTATTCTTTTCTATCGTTTTTTTTTAAAGACCCAGTCTAACACCGATTCCATGACTTTTCCGGGTCCAGCTTGTGGATACGGCCAGATTGCTTATGAGGTTCATATGAACTAATTCACATTGCCATGTCAAGAGGTCTTCGGCATTCCAAAAAATTTAGCCTACATCTATACGAACTGACTGATTAAATTCACATTTCTTCATTAATATATCGGTGGGTATAGTTTTCTTCTTTTTTCCCGGACACGAAACTATAATTTCAAGGAGTATGGACATAGATATAAAACAGGGCCCAATACCTTTGGAATATGAACGTAGAATTAAACAGGCAAATTCACTAACTACAAATACGGTCGTAACGCGGCTCGTTAAACTCAAAAAGTTGATCTTTAGTTCTTAGGGAATAGAGGCCAATTTTTTTGAGGTTTACTTAACGCGCCGCGTTAGGTGCGTGTTTTGGTTAGTGAAAGGGCCCAGGACGTTTGGGGAAAAAGACGTAAAAAACCTCAACCGACAACATGGCGGTGCAAGCCCGGAGTAGGTAATTGTGAATAATATTTTAGTTTTGAACATGAAAATAATGCAGTACCTCGTAAAAATACAATATTTTCTGTGGCAGCCATAACTAATCACTTTACTTCCATGCAATGTTTACTTTTAGACTTTCAGCAAATAATTTTAGCGAAATAAATTTTGATCCAATTCTCTTCCACTGCTATCGCGTATTGCAAGATGCAATAAGAATAACTCCTTTAATTTAAGTCTTCAAATATTTTTTTATTATTAAGTTGTTAAGTTTTTATGTTCAGTATGATTGAAAGTTAATAATTAATTAAAGACAGATTTTTAAGAGGGCAATGGCCTTCACCAACAAAATAAAATTCCTAAAATTCCCCCAAAATTCCCAAAAACGCTAGATTTACCAAAAAAAAAAGTTTTAAGCATTTATTTGCTCTAATATCAAAGCAGCAGCCTCAAATAAAAAAACAGCTTATCAAATAAAAGTGTTAAAAACTACATATGAAAACCAAGGGCTTTACTTAAAAACGTTACTCAAGTTGACCCATGCTTTAAAATGCTCTCTCAACTTCTCGCTGACGGCAATCGTCACACGCGAAAACGAGACGGAGCATATTTAAGCTTATGTCAACTTGAGTAACGTTTTTAAGTAGGGCCCCTAGTATACCCGATATAGGTACGTCAGTGTTCAGTCAAAAATCTATTTACAATATTATTGCAGCCATTACAGCAAATATACGAATGGAAATAGTGTATTCCTAGTTAAAAAAGTTTTTAAAATGATGAGTAAATAAACCTTGTGCTTAAAATAATCGATTTGTGAAACCGTCTATAATATATTTACATTTTGGTGGTACTGCAAGACGAGAAGGATTTTTGCACAATATGTCCGTTAGTTTGTACAACAGATCATAAAACTATAGATTCAACATCGACGCGCCAAAAACGTCTACAAAATGCAGTGCATACAAAAAAAATACAAGCTACTCGGATGCACACCATTAGGTACTTACAGTGGCGAAAATTAATCAGTACCTATAACATTCATAATGGCTGGTTTTAATGGCAACAATGATGGCCCAGCGGCAGCATGTGCGCTTTAGAACTGCACCTGTTCCAGTCCTCGACCCTGCACCAATGACTTATTTAATAATACTTAAGTAAAATATGTGCAGTTCAATGCCATCGCTCAAAAACGATGAAGGAAGAAATCTTGAGAGAACCGGCATATCCAAGAACCTTAAAAAGTTGAAAAATATATGAAATTCACCAACATGCACTGGGCCAGCATGGTGCTGGATTAGGGCCCATCCTCTCTGTCTGAGAGAATGCCTGTGTCCCAGCAGTTGGAACATTGAACAGCAATGGATAGGCTGAAATGATGATAATGTTGAATCTACAGTTTAAAGACCTTAGAAAATAACACAAAAAGATGAGGAATCGCAAGAAGTGGAGGTTTATTAAGCTTGCTATTCCGTCCACGACTAACCTGTCTTCTTTGTCACATAAAATCGCCTCGGGCGTTGTGCTCTTAGGACAAGTAGGTGAATAAATACACCACTTAATTAAATTAACTTCAATAGATCTGCGTAACTTATTTCTAAGTCAGCAACTAAGAACTTATTAATTCAAGTCGCGTACGTACTTTATAAGGATTTTACGCTATGAGCAATACTGCAAATCTGTCCGGGATCTCGTACCGGAGACGGATGTAGGTTTTTATTAGCTTCTACACATTTAGGACCTGGAACACAAATAAAAGCTTCGCTGAAGCTCACACATAAATCCGATCCGACGAAAATATGTCTTGACACTCGATTTCAAATAGGAAAGGTTCACAATTATTTTTAAATTTTTGTAAGTAAGTACTCTATCATAAACCGATTAGGTTTTATTTAATATCTTTTTTTTCTTCAATTATCTTTTGGTTTTAAAATCAAAGTAACTGGAAAGTAAACGAAATTACGTATTTACAAATTTTGAAGTCGAGTTTTGAAATGTATATGGGAAAACTATCAAAATTTTAAACATGCAATAAGGCCTTTTTCAACAGCTTCCATAGTCCAAAAACTCCATGCGGTAGGACTCCTACTTCTATTTGATTAATCAATTCGCCCGCTTATCAGCTATCTGATTTATTTTCTGTTAGTTTTTAACTGGTTATTAATTCAACACAGCAAATAACGCATTTAATTTAAGTCAATTTCTTACTCGACTAGTTACAATTAGCCTTTAACAAACAACTTTTGCATTATGTACTAATAAGTATCCTAAAAATAGTTTTCAAGGCGAAACATCGCACATCTAATCGCTTAGTCACCGCAGACAACGGATTTCCAGTTGCCGTACTTATATCCATTTCATATGAACTTTTTCTCATACTCCGTTCAATCTTGCAGAAGTTTTATGTAGGTATACCATAGACAAATGGTATATTATTTTTGTAAACTTGGGTTCTCTGTAAAGTTATGCAACCATCGCTAGATGGCGCTGATGAGACATGGTTTTCAGTTTTTTCGCATTTGTTTAATGAAACTTACAATACAAGGAAGTAGGGACATTTTCTAACATGGTTAGGCAAGGCACACATCTTAGTACCTATACCTATTTTAGGTTGTGTTGTGGAAAAACAAGTACCTGGAAGAGATCGCTTTAAGCGATAAGGCCGCCTGTTAAAAGCCTAGATAATTACTTTAGTTTATAATGTTATCCTTGTTTTTGTGGTTTTTAATAAAGAGTTATTTTATTGTTGTACTTTGTTAGCAAACAATATCAATATAATACTAAGTACTTAGTTATAAATAAAATAAATCAAAAACAAGCATGACAGACAGATCGATTTTGGCTGTCTATGAAAACAAGCAAGTTTTTTTTTATTGACCTTTCGCCGTCTGTGGTTTTGCTAAACCCTTGTCAACGCCATTTATAGCATTTCTATGAATAGTTTTTTTTTATAGCCTTTTGGACTGTCTGTGGTAGCTTTACAACCCTAATAACCAGAGCCAGAGTCAAGTAAAAAAGTGTGTTTATTGGTTGGTTTGTTATTCTTATAGTAACAGCAAAGGACCAACGTGAATAGCATAGCAATAGTTAAAGTCAGAGCTAGAGAGTCGTATAGAATACCTACTTTTTTGTACCGAAAAATTAGATAATAATTATTAATAGTTTAAAAAAGGATATCAAATCGATACGGCATTTAGAAGTAACACTACTAACAATCATAACATGTCAAACAATAAAAGTCGTAATGTATACAATAACGTGGGTGGGCTACCAGGTGGGCTACCAGCCTACCACAACATCAAAATCATTCTTATAATAATAAATAACCTTAGGTACATTGAGACGTGTCTTGCTCTCTCATTAGCCGAGTGAGGGAGACAAAGCTCAATGTAAGATTATTATAATAATGTTTTTGAGATTGTGGATATAGGATTGTCTAGCACGCGGGTGAAACCAGAGGGCGCTACTAGTAGTAATTACTTAGGATGATATGACTCAGCTGGTCAGCCATGTAAAACAATGAACACAATTTATTCTTAACAATTAGAATGCATCAAAAGTCTACCTATCTACAATTGGTATCATGTTTCGGTGTAATTCTATGCAAGAGTCTAGTACCTAGGTCAGCAATTCAAGTAGGTACTTACTAGTCGACACTGCAAGTACCCTGACATAACTAACCCTGTTTAATTTTATGTTCCGACTATAGACTATCGTAGAACGCACTCAGGGTTGCCAAATCCGTTGATTAAACTACCGGGAGAACGTTTTAAATTAGCGGGATTCTGAGATAGTTGCCTGACTTTTTTGGAACGAAGTTCCCCTTCGCGCGTTGCGAAAGGGGGCTAGACGGAAAAAATTATGACGACAAAAAATTATGAAGTTACAAAAGTTGTAACGACACTTTTTGTTATAGTTGTAAGCCGTGCGGCGTGCGCGTGTTTCTCTGTCTGTCTCTCTCTCTCTCTCTCATAAAAAGGAACTTCGTTCCATCCTGGTGTCCCTTGACACCTCTCAAGTTTTTTTTTTTTTTTATTATAGAAAGATTTGATGAAACGCCAAATACACGTGACAATGTAAAAGTCTGTTTGTACGTTGTCATAATATGTATGACTTAAAATTTAATAGAAGTGACCATATTGGATAATCTAAAAACGAATTAAATTGCAAATTCTTAAAATTTTTATTGTAAGAATTTGCAATTGAATTTAATCTAATCAATTATTGCTCTCGGAAATTAAATCCGTAACTGTCCATAAAATTTACGAAGTGGTATTTTTCGGGAGGTTTCGTATTTTGCCGTGAGCCTCCATATGAAATAACAGAAGAATCCCGGATTTCGGTTTTCGGTCACCTGGCAACCCTACGCACTTGATACTGTCACGTGACACTAGAATGGGTAAACTGCGCCAATTCTTATTCTAAGATAGCCGTGTACTAAGACCTTCGATCACCCGCAAGTCACGTTCTTCAGGGTGACGATTACTAATCAGAGACACATGGCAAAAAAATACCATGTTTCAAAAGTATTTAAAAAGATTTTTTTTATCGGTTCACAATTGGCGAAAATATCGAAGAACATACAAAAAATAAAAAAATACATACAGACGAACATAGCACCTCCTTTTTGGAAGTCGGTAATAATCACGCGCGTCGTTCATATTTCACAAAAATGTTTTTTTTTTTTAAATTCATATTTCAGAAGAACTCTTTTCATGTGACTTCTCTAAATAATCTACGAAACGTATTGAATTTTGTAAATATATGGGTGAAGATACGAATTCGTTGCGTTTTGTGGTGAAACACAAAATGTAGGTACACTAACAAAAAATGCTTATCACTTATGAATGAATAAATATCAGATTAAAACCAATTTTAATTATGTAATGAAAAGGGCTCATGTTCACAAAAAATACCCTTAATTCGATGGTCTACCCCATATGCCGTCAGAAAGTTCCAGTTCATTTTCAAGTTCTATAATTTGTATTGTCAAACACTTGTGCAACAAAACAATTAAATCTAAACTCGACGGCCTTGGCCAGCCCTTTCTAGTATTAGGATGTTCCAGTTTTACAGCTCCAGCATTAGAGCTGCTAACCATTGTCATCACAACCACGCATAGCTATGAAACTTGAGCTCGATCGGAAACATGAAAGAGTTCGAATAACGACTTTTAAGATTTGAACCGAAAAGACAAGTTTTCACAAATCTACAAAAGCACAGTGCAAGATTAATCAAAGCTGACTTGGCGAAAATAACGTGTATATTATAAGAAAAAAAAACAATCTAGTTAAGGACTTCTTTTTTAAATCTGTTAAAAATGATTGCCTCAAAATAATGCGTGCGAGAATTTTTTAACGCGTACTGTCGCGTACGCGGCGCGTCTATGATTTGCGCGTGGAGACATCATGAAGTAGGCCAGTGCAAGCGCTGCAAAGTCTGCAAACTGAACGGACGAATGAAAGGGTGTGGCTGGAGCGCGGGGGCGCATTAATCTAGCCTTACATAGCTTTTATATAAAGAAGCGCGCTATTTCGCAAGCATTCGTTGTTGGAATCTCGCCGCGATCCTACTGAGCGCGGGAGAGCCGAACGCACCCCTTCGCGAAAACTGACAGAACTTATTGTTTTAATTTTTGAATTCATTTCTAATTGTTCAATATGGCTGTTACAAGTGCCAGGAATATTGTGGACCTGAAAGAGAAGGGGCATTTCGAGCGAGAAAATGCAAGGATTGACAAATATACGGTAATTTACATTAATATACTTATATTTATGTACCTACTTACTAGGTCTGAAATCATCAGTAAATAATAACATTAATTTTGCTAATATTAAAGAATTATTATGTAGAAATGTCACAATAGAATAGAAGAAATAGAGTGGAATTTAAAATTATATTAACTGAAAATCTACTGAAGTGTGTAAAATGCTTAAAGATATAGCTTATAGGAAGGAGCTCAATTGCATATAGAAATAAATAAAAAATTCTATCAGCTGTTTCCACATTGCATAATAATTTCATTACAAAAAAAACGAAACCGAAAAATATTTATTAGAAAGATCCCAACAAAATATGATTACTAAAACTAATTCATTAGTCAATATTTTACCAACTTTCTTGTAAATAAAAAAGCATTTTCAGACATTTCTGTACCGTCAATTTTCGTTTTTTGTCTATAAAGAAGTTCTATAAATGTGGGTTACAAGGTTACAATTGAACCTACTTTCTGCGCTTGGGTATGCATACGATGTGTTAAATTTTTCATAATTTACCACATCGTATGTTATGATTTATGAATAAATTGGGAAAAAATAAATTTGCACATTTCCACCACATAATGGAAAAATGAACAACAAATATTTATTTAACGAATAAATATTTATATTTAATAATAATAAATAAATAAATTTCTAATAATATATCCTATTAATAATCCAACTAATCCTACTTCCACAATAATCTTAACATCTTGTTTTGCCTTTCACCTAATCATTTCAATGAAATAAATATGTGGGACATTTTTTGCACACACGGTTATCAGACCCCAAACCACCCCCAAACTAAGCAAAGCTTGTGATATGACTGCCAGAGACTGATATACGTACATATATATTGTTAAATACATACTTAAATAGATATTAATACCCAGACATAGAACAAACACATACTTATGTTCATCACATAAATGTTTGCCCTAGGTGGGAATCGAACCCACGCCCCCAAGCAAAAGGTAGGTTCATTACCAACTGAGCCACCGAGGCAGTCTTTTTAGCTTTTTCAATTTTCATACTCTATTAACTTTTCTTTTTAAGTAATTCATTACTATCTTTTGTATTGTCAGTTTTAAAAGACATACTATTAAGTTTCGTCAAGTAAACGCATAAATCTTCTAACATTTATCTCACACACTTTCGAATTAATCACACACCATTAATTTAAAATTGTATTGTTATGTATAAAAAAAAACTAAAACAGATAGGCAAGTTAAATAACTAAAATAATAAATACAAGAAATTGCTGTGTATGTCAACATAAAATTCGTATGCCATAAAATTGTGATGATAGCATGGACGCAATTAGTAATGGCTTTTTAATATTTTTTAATGTAGATACCGATTGAAGTCGTAATTAGATTAGCTTCGTTACCAACAGCGAATTAATAACACCGCTGGTTACCAATATACAATGATATATTACGAGTACATTAAGTATTTGCACCTTTAAACTTTATCGGAAGGGAGCGAAACCTGACATGTCTGGTATAAGCGATGTTAATTATTTGAACCGAGGTAATTTTATCTTCGTCATTCATGACTCCATCTACCTCCAGAGATGATGTAGTTTGTAGATGAGCGCACGACTGCGTATTTGTTGTTCAAATTCAGTTTACTACACATAAAATATAATATTACAGATGATAAATCTATGGTTATTATGTGTGTCATACAAGGTTACATGGAAAGATGCAGTCCAGAAATGTTATATTATATATATGTTATATTATATATATATATTATTAGTGCAATCCAGAAATCGCAAAAAGTATCAACTGTTCTATACAATTCGTTGAGTGTCAAATAAAATTAAATATTTATTTATTTGCAAAAATAATAATTTACATAAGTCAACCCGGCAGGTTCCACATCTTTTCTATTTGCACAGGATCTAACATGAGTATTACAAGACAAATTCGGGCTCACAAAACACTCACAATAATTATATTTTCATTGTATTTTAAATAAAACGGGCCTTACTTAAAAACGTTACTCAAGTTGATCTATGCTTAAAATTGCTCTGTCTCGTTTTCGCGTGTGACGATTACAACCAGCGAGAATTTGAGAGAAGATTAACTTGAGTAACGATTTTAAGTAAGGCCCCAGATGTCCAATAGTTTTTGGATCATTTAGAGAATACAATTGGGTACAAAAACAAAAATTGATAATTCCGAATCATCAAAAACAAATCAGAAACAAAGCAATTTGACATGACACTGACATTTACATAGATTGATAATGTGAATGTGAATAACATTCTATAAAAAAGCAGTTTTTTTCCACATTTCAGGGTCAGTAAAAGTTGTTCATAATGAAGAGTACAATGACCTCCTTTCGACTTTCAAGCGTTTTACAAGCGTTGTGTGTAACCCTATATAAGCCCACTACACACACCTACAAAACATGCGTTACGTTAGGCCGCTAGAAGATTGTTTTAACCGATTTCCAAAAAGGAGGAGGTTATCAATTCGACTGTTTTTTTGTTTGTTTTTTATTTAATGTTTGTTATCGCAGAACTTATGACTGGGTGAACCGATTTTGATGATTCTTTTTTTATTTGAAAGCTGGTGCTTCCTATTTGGTCCAGTTCTGATGAAGTCGGTTTTTTATATTGAGAACTTGTTTTTTTTTATGTAACAAAGAGGCGGTACATAACATAAATTTATTTGGCATCCACGATAAGATCAAGTAGGTAGCATATCTGTTAATCCAGGGTGCCTATAAGACTCAGATCAAACGAACAGGGGAGATATGCCTTAGTACAATTATTGATGTTCTTGTTCAAATGTCTCAATTTTTCATATTTTTTTCTGGTATACACTAAAGGTCTTCTTAAAAACGTTACGAAAGTTGATCTATGCTTCAAATAGCTCTCTTACTTTTCGCTGACGGCAATTATCACACGCAAAAACGAGACACCGCAATTTAACTTAAGCAACGTTTTTAAGTAAGGCCATAAATAGCTAACACAAAAACTGTGATTGCCTACGGCTCACTAACTCATTTGTCACGCACACTTAGAAACTTGCAGTGACACCAATGAACTAATAGTCCACATGCAAAAAATTAGGGCGATGAGGTTGTCTGCAGGGTGTTTTAGACTAAAGGCATCAAGTCTGATTTAGGCCAGATGCGTTCGCACCTGCCACGCCACCTTACCATATCTTCCTTGTTTGTCTGATCTGAGGTAAAAGCTATCTCCATAACAATTTTACCCAAATCGGTTCAGTTCTTACGGAGTTAAGTGTGGACAGATATCTGATAGCCCCATTTTTTTTGTTGGATGTGCCTTAAACTGACTCAAATGCGGGTCCCAAAATGTCTCTTAAAGACAAGTTGATAATATAATCAAAGCATTATCAATATCAACTCAGAGGAAATAATTATTTCCTTTGAGATTAACATTTACTGTGCATTCAATTGCACAATTTTAGTAAGTACATAATTTTTTTAATTAGTATATATACCTAATACCTACTTTAAAATACTTTAATTATTTAAATCTATTTTTTATACTAGGAAATCTTAAACTATAGGCACCCAAAAACCAGAATTTTGCATGTATAGAATACAAAAGTGCTGCAAAATTTTTCTATTGTGTTTTTACGGAATAGTCACATTCATAATGATGAATATATTTAATTATTTATGAATTTGTGATTTTATCATTTTATTGTGGTCCCAAACGTCTTGTTTATTATACAGGGTTATGCGGAAATGGTGTATAGGTAAGCATTTATTATAGTCCCATAAATATTAACAACTTTTACTATGGGACCAACCCTGAAATCGCGGAAAATATCAGCTGTTCTTTACCTTTTGTCAAGTGTAAGTGACCGATTTCTACAGAACAGCTGTTTTTCCGCGATTTCAAATCGCTTCCATATTAAAAGTTGTTCACAATGACGGGTAACCCCTTTCGGCTTAGTACCAGTACCATTCCACTTAACCCAGTAGATTATCAGAAACTTTATTGTGCACACCAAAAATAAAAATTACATGCAACCGAAGCTTACGAGCTAATGCCACAAATGGCATCCTTAACCCTGAAAAAAGCGTTTTTTGTCTAGAAAACCGTTTTTATATTAGCCAAGTCATGTGATGGTTTATCAATAATCTTGCCCAGACAGTACAATGTTATTAATCTAGCTGCAACCGATGTTTTATTTAACATTAAGCTTGCCTTCGACCGCCAACTCGCCTGATGTTATAAAAAATATGTGATCATTAAAAATTGATCGTTTTTAAAGATAAACAATCACTTAGTGATTACCTATAAAAAAACAATTGGGAATTCTCTTTAGAGTAACATTGCATACAAATATACCGATCAAAGGCGGTAAAAAAGTACAAAATATGGTGATACTTTATGTCAATTTTTATTTTATTTCACATTAGAAACGCCAGACGTTGTAGCTTCTATGTTTATGTCTTCTTTTATATCTGAGGCTGCATCCATATCACGGTCAAGGCGCGCACGTAACGAGATGTCATGATTGTCCATCATACGTTTGTAATATTACAAATAAGACTCGCTAGATGTACTTAGTATGATAAAATTAATAAGGCAGATGCAATGTGTGAAGTTCACGGACTTTGATACTCATGATATAGAGAAAAACACCTTGGCCGTCATTCGTAACTCAAAATGAATACCATAAATAGCGATAAAGTTTGCGTTGATCTCGTAAGAAAAAAAAGGTGGTCATTGGGACTGCCGACAGAAGTGAAAACGAATACGTCACATTAGCATGTCGGTGACGCGGAACTAAAAATCACTCAACCCGGCTAAAGAAGTTTTCACTTCAAAAAACGCTTTGCTTAGTACTGGTTGTATATACATATAAAGAAAGCGCTGCGCTAATTCCTTAAAAACCAAAAAGTTTAGGAAGACAATTTCTTCGTCATTGTCAAAAACGTTTATGTTAAAAGCAGTTTTAATTTAATTAACTACTAGTTATTACAGGATTAAAATTAGGTACTCTAAAAAGAATCTAATTTGGTACAGAATTATCTCAGAAACAATAATGTTTCATTGAAGTTACATTAAAAAATACCTATTCCGGATTAACGGGTATTGTTTCTAGTAAAATTACAGGGCAAAGAGATTTAAAGTTTTATATCTCAGGGTGCTGAGCGCAGTACATTACCGCGCAGAGTTTTAAACTGTTAAATTTCTAAATTCTAAGTGCTCTGTATCACTGAACCATTATAGTAATAAGTTTGTAATAAATAGTATTTATTACACATATGACTGAACTGTTATGGGCAAGCGTGTAGGGTTACCACCAGGCGAGCAACATGCTCGTCTCATCACAGAGTTGCATAAAAAAAAAAAACGTAGTTACAAGAACAATGGCTCAATTAAATTAGAAGGGTGCAATACTAGGAACCTACGAACACGATCAGACAACGAGTCAGAAACTAATTCCGGTTGCAAAATCGTGAACGGTGAAATAAATGTTTCACATTTCTGAAATGTAACCGGATTTGAGTAGGTACTTTAGTACCTAAAGATATCAAGTGGATGTAAGATAGCATGAAACTAGGCAATAAATAGGATGTAGGCTTATCTACCTTGTATTGAGTATAACTTGATCCCGAAAAAATTGAAATTCAAGATACTCTGGCTGCAACCAAACAAAACTGTTAATGTACGCGCTCATTATATGGACCTACCTTCTGCGATTGGGGGCGTATATGGCTAACAGTGACTGATAGTCGTACATATATATTTTTACATACATACTTAAATAGATATACACTCAGACATAGAACACAAATGTTCATATGTTCATCACATGAATGATTGCCCCAGGTGGGAATCGAAACCTCGCCCCCAAGCGCAGTAGGTTCACAACCAACTGAGCCACCGCACCGGAACAGTCACCGAAACAATAACAACTACTACGCACAACGCATACGCGCGTGCAAATTTGTTTATTGACAAATGTATGCAATAATGTGCATTACAGATAAATAGCTTTACGTCAGTTTGTAAAGAATAATCATAAATTTTCGCAAACATCATCATAGTTTACAATAATTACCCAGCCTAGCTACAAGAACAAAAAACTGTTTGAAATTTGAATTTCCAGCCATACATGAAACGTTCCACCTTAACGGGTTTGGTTGAAATATCTATGGGGCCAATCTGAAAGTACACCCTTTCAATTAAAAAATAAATTTTCCAAATCAGTTCATAACTGACGGAATTATGAGGTAACAAACATTAACTAACAACCGAATTGAGAATCCCCTTCTTTTTGAAGTCAGTTAAAAATTTAATTAACTGTCATTAGTGGGAATCACTCACAAAATACTGACCCCAAACGTCATACTGCGATTTATTCAAAGAATTCAGCTACTTTGTTAAAGACATCGAGAGCAGCCGTGACAGATTCCGTTCAATGCCACCCTCGGTCGCGAATGGCTTAGCGAGTGGACCTCGATCAATATCAAGGCCAAGAGTTCGATGCTCGCCTTTCGCTAGCACGAGTTACGTCATCTACAGCTGACTGATAACAGGGTTCCACTTGAACTGATTGAAAACCTTTCAATTGGTTGAAGGAAGCTAGAATGGTAATTAAGAAATAACTGCTTCGATGGGGCTGACGTTGTCTTAAAGTCTAATAGTCCCAATAAAAACAAAGTAATTTTTAACAAAAATATAAAACGTTTTCACGGCATGTGAAATGCTGTAAACGGGATGTATCCCTTAATATTCACTCTTTAATTTGGAATATAAACATAAAAATCGGTTTGCAATGTGCCAAGATATTTCGTAACATGCCTACACAAAAAAACAGCCAACTTGAGAACCTTCTCATTTGAAGTAGGTTGAAAACTACTATTATACCAAAATAGGAGATAAAACACTTTTAAGGATAAGAGATAAATAGTATCTATAGCTATTTTAAGTAATGTTCAGTCATTACGGAACTGAAAGGGAACAAATAGGCTTTCACATTTTTGTCTTATACTTATGGATTTGATTTTATTGACATAGAAAAAAAACAATGACACATGACATTCACCAACATGCCAACTGGGCCAGCTTGATGGATTAGGGCTCACTCCCGTCTCTCTCTATATATGTACAGTTTTTTTTTTCATATATACCTAAAAAAAAAACAAGTATAAAAAGTATATGTCATCTCTCTAGATAATATCTCGCCTAATAGGCAAAACATGATACAAAGTACACCTATTCTGTGTACAAAGTCAATAAATATTGGTTTAACATCTATTGTGCATGCATTATGTATATGACGCCATCTATTGTGACCTTTTTGCCTGCAGTATTTAAGCGGAACAAGCTGCTGGTGATAATTACGTAAACCATCACCATGATAAGATTACTAACAATAAATTTTATGATAAAAGATGAACAAGTTTTCCGGAGTTAGAAAAAATGTACTGAACCATTCAATAATAAACTAGCAAGTAGGCATAATCAAATAATTATGAATGCCTACTCTTGTTGCGAGTGATATATTTATAGAATTGCAATTGTAAAGCCGATGGTAATTGCTTTTACACATGCTTGAGGCTATTTTTGAGTTTTTTTTTTTTTTACTTAGTCGTAGCGTAGGTAACATAAATATTTATTATGCTTGTAGGCATACCAATTTAATTAACTACTCACCATGATTTATTGTTATAAAAATGTCTATTATATAGATATCTTTTCTCAATTACGATATTTTAATATGTCTGTTTTTTTTCCAAGAACACGCCTATGAAAATTGGACTTTAACGTTTTAAGATATCGATCGTTGCTAAAGTATTTTTTAATCCTTTCCTATTGAGAAGATTTTGGCATCGCACGTTTTGTACATTTGCCAGAAGTGTTTAATTTGTTTTATAGTTGTATTGGATATCGTCAAACAAGTCATGGTCACAGTCACATTCAAGCAAAGTAAGTCAGTCACAGTCAAGTCAAATTAGCGCCCTATATAGTAAAGTATTGGAGACTTGACAAGAGGCTTCTATGGTGATTTGGAAACAATACGAAAAAACACGTTTCACCTCGTTTTATCACTTGCCTACAGTCAACACTCAAAAATACACAAGTTTAATAAAATGTTTTTTTTTTTACGTTGGCGCCAAAGCTCTCCTTGCTAAAATAATAATTTTTGGCAAATATTTTATCCTCTAATTAGGTATCTTGTAAGTCCTTCTGAGACCTTGTAAATGCTTACCACAGAGAAGAGAAAACGACAAATTTCTCACTTCAGTGATGCTTACCTACGAAGTATAAGTATGAAATCTTTGCTTACCATATTTCAACGTAAAAGAGGATGATTACGTTTTTCCACTAAAAAGAGGCGAATGCCTACAAAGAGGTTATAGTAGAAATTGCAGACAAAAATAGTGCAAACCACAAAAAAGAAAACTTTTTTTGGTTAAATTAGAACGGCTGTAAAGGCATTTTTGTAACAAATTTGTTGTAGCCACTTGCACCCATATAAACCCATAGCAACTGTGTTAGCAACTGTGACGCGGAGTTCTATGCGTTGACATAAATAATAATGTTCAATCACATATCTGTCACAATACCTGGCGACAGAGTTTCCTTCTCATTTCCATTCTATTTACTTCTCTTTTCTGTGGTGCAAACTCTCCTTCTTCTCCAGAAGATTCCATGATTTTGGATCATGTATCTTTATTTATTTGACATTTTCATGAAAATCTCCTGGATTTTCCAATATTGGCGAAATGCACTATTGGCGGTAGGTATATGTTTACAATAAAATTAGATAGGTAATTACTTATGAATCATAGACTTACATTTTCGTTATTTTAATGTGATTTTTAGATTATTAATGTAACTACATTAGTAGTTAGCCAAAGGGCCGGAAAGTGACAATAGATGCTTTTTACCCCGGGACCATTAGATACGTTCCTCAGAAAATGGTCCCGCGACTGAAACAGCGGCGCGCTGCTAGTCAAAGATATATATTACCTCGCTCATATTACTATTATTTATCCTTACGCAGGTACTTGTAACTATGTATATAACCTATGTTATCCATGTTCTATGCCAAAACAAACAAAGCAAAGTTAATAACAGTTAATCTCTTAAATGAAGAGCTACTCGAGATTGCAAATGCTATTAACATAGCATCCACTTCCTGACTATAATGGTATTTGAGTTGTTTTATACCTAATGATGGTCAATTTATATTACGAGTATAGGCAACGATCCATATGTACTAGGTATACTATACTCGGTCCAAGTATTATAACTCTGGCAGCTGCGATAACCAAAGGCATTGTGAAAAGTTGAATGAAAACATTTTCTTTTAATGTTTAATTATAGCTAACTATATAACTTAACTATAGTACTTAGGTATATCGGCTACCATAAATGCAATCTTACGTTCTAAAACTTAGCAAGTGACTAGATTTTTTCTAAGACTAAGAAAATTGTAAGAATGGGATTTTTGTATGATCTCAAGACCATAATGTGTGTATGTTCCCTATGGAGTCCAAAACCGCTGGACTAATTTTGACGGGACCTTCACTGGCAGATAGCTGATGTTATAAGGAGTAACTTAGGCTACTTTTACATAGGGTATCCAGGCAGGTGAAACCGCGGGGCGCAGCCAGTTGGTTATAAAAATGCCTCTAAGTAGTCTTGATTACTTACATTATGAATTCCTATAATTCAATATTCCCCATATTGACACTACGGAAATAACACTTCGTTAATAATTACATTTTTATTGATAGGTCCTTATAAAGCTTACACTCTAGAATCACAATGCTTCCGGAATAGAACTGCCGCATATTTGCGTAGTCGTGACTCTACTATTTGCTCTATGTCTAACACTTCCATGTCCGGAAAAGCTTTAGAACCACACCTTTGCTAATTCAAGAGCTAAGCAGTAGTTTGCAGACATAACTGTTCCGATTAAAACCATTATTAAATTCTACTAAGTTCAATTTATATGTTCAGTCAGTTGAACTTGCAGACAGAAATTACCAACATTTTTTTATTATAATACGAATTTACTCGATTTTTTTAAACGGGGAATATCTACTATAGACAATACAAATGCTCAAGCTCACAGAAAAGTATTTTTTTTTAAATTAGAACGCCTGTCAAGGCATTTTTGTAAGAAATTTGTTGTAGCCACTTGCAGCCATAGCAACGGTGTTAGCAACTGTGACGCGGAGTTCGACGCGTTGACATAAATAAGAATGTTCAATCTTATATCTGTCACAATACCTGGCGACATAGTTCACTTCTCATTTCCGTTCTATTTACTTCTATTTTCTGTGCTCAAGCCCACTACTAGGTGGCAGCGTACCTAGCATGCTGGCGGCATTATGATGCTAAATGGAAATGCTTACGCGTCGAGCCAGAAAAAAAAACAGCATTTTCAGGCGATTTTTTTTTCGAAAGATTTTTCATCCTATTCGTTCGACTTTTGAACTGGCATAAAATATTGTAGGTGATATTTCTTGTAGACATTTCTAAGAGCGTATTTAATGTCACAAAACCGTTTCAAATTTTGGTTTGGCGACCCATCTCCACTGTAGTCTCCTTATACGTAGGAGATAGTGTTTTTTTATTGAGTAGGTACATAAGCTATATAAAAAAGCTAAGAACAAAGGAAAGAAAGATCACGTTAAGCCAAAGGTCTTGAAAATGAATCACACTAAGCTATAAAGATCAAAGCAACAGTTGGCCGCCTTGAGTTTGCATATAAATAAATCGTTATAAATTATTAACAAAACGTGGCATTTACAACAATACTCGTGATCGCATAACGAATTAAGTCACAATCTGCATATAAATCAATTCACGACAACTTACAAGCACATAACTTAAAGCTACATAGGTATATTAGGTATACGCGCGGGCGCAGTTAAGGATTATTTTCAGGACAAGGGTACCTACAATAATTAGAAGGTTAGGACTTGGGACATACAAATAAGTAAAAAAACGACACCAAACATTGAATGAAACATTTAAAAACTTTTGGGGAGTAAAGAAATAAAACAGTTTGAACTTAGTATAAGAACTAATATCTGTACTAGCAGTGATATAACACCCAAATTTGGTCACGGGACCCAAAAAATATCAACCATAGCAACTTTTTAAAGATCATCATGAAAGGAAAAGTATTTAGAAGCGTGTGAATCGGTTTCTTCTAGGCGTCGTGCTCCATCGTAGGTACCGCATCATCGCGCACGTGGTGGTGTTCAAAAGCAAAGCCTATTGTTTTTTAATTAATAAATGTTTTATTTAAAAATACAAATGTAATGACGAATTTGGAAGTCAGAATGCTAGCAGAGAATATGAAGTACGAAAACTGAGCTTTCTTCTCCTTGAAAAAAATAATCTACTGCAAAATCGCGAAGGGGTTGCCCCCTGTATTGAGCGTAATTAGGCTTACCTAGCTCCGTCCACACAATAGTATTAATAGTTTGTAAACATTCCTACAGTCGTGATTAAAGGTGCATGCATAATTGTCTATTGTGCATATGATAGAACACTTCATTATTTTTGCATATTAATATATAGATACTAAATTTTAATTTTTGTCACCTAAAATTTTTTGTGTATGTTTTAATTTTTATTAGGTTTTAATTCGTTTTAGGTGTTTAATAATTACATTTATTAATAAGATAAAATAATGTGATGAATTTTAATAAAATTAAGTATATGATATATAAATATATACATAGATATCAATAGAGAAACTCTTTATTATGTAAGTGCACCAGAAATATAAATTACGAACATATAGAAAACACTTACGAGCTAGTGCCTCAAGTGGCGGTCTTATCAATCTACAAGCAATCTCTTTCAGACCTTTAAAAATACATCATCTTCACATCATCACCATTAAATACCTTTTTTGTTTGGGAATTAGAGTAGAGAAGACATATGTAATGGAAGCGGTTGGGTTGGTTGTGTGATGGTTGAATAAAAGGATGATTAACTACGAAGAGATCAACTAAACAATACCTAAGTATTATGACTAAGGACCCAATATCCAAACCACAAGAAGAGGAGAGTTTACAATTTTGAATTTAACACCAATCCTATCGAAGTTACGTACATTTTAATAAAACCCTGCTCTGTTATTATTCTGAGTAAACCCCTATACTAAATAGTTATCTATAGGTACCATATCTCAATATAATAGAATAGAATAAACGTTTATTGTGCATAACTGTGTTAACAAAGGTCCTAAATATTATAAGTATCAACAGTCACTATCTTTACGGACATACAATAGATAAGTGCTTACAACTTGATATTAACTAAGGTAACAATACAATATATTGAGATCAGCAGTTTTACTAGCTAGGTATACAATTATACACTGTACTTAATTATAAACGAATCAGCCTTTAAACTATGCTATCCAAATATATGATTAAATTGGCTTGTAAAATCAAAATACTCAATTAAGTTATAGAACACATTTCCCAGGAGCCATTTCTTCAAACAGCTTTTAAATTTAGTGCCATGCATGGACTAAATACAAATCAATGTACACTCGCCCTTACAAAAAAAAAACAAAGAAAAGAGTAAACAAAGACGGTGTATTTAATACAGCACCAAGGCGAGACAACCGGACATATACTGTACCCTACAAGGGCTAGAAATAATGTATTGCCTAACCTAGATAAAGCTTATTAAACCCTAGATCATAAAGCTTTAGGTACCTAAGTTCTTAGTTAAAACGGGGCAAAACAAGGTTTTTACATCTGTTACTAGTTACTTAGAAACCAACCACAGACTTACCTCTACTAGAATCAATGACTATTCACGCTGTTCCCTTTTTTTAAATCCTAATTTTAAAGAGGGTTTGGTCAGACATGACCATGCCACCCTCATTGGCCCATTCTTATATCTAAATTCTTCTTTAATACAAAGCTTAACTATCTTGCATAGTATTTTGCACTCCTCTGATAAGGGATCAGCTAGCACACTGTACACCACCCAACATCTTTTAAGTTAAGGTAGGTATTCGAACGTTTCAGCCTCTGTCCCGACACGGCCCGTACTCCGTACCAGCATGGCTAACATGCACACCGCGACATAATCCTGGCTTCGCCCTGACGAGCGAGAACGCGACAAGGTGCCTACGGTTTTATATACGTCTGTCTCGCTTTGGCACGACAAAAAGAGTCGAAAAAGCCCTGTCGCGGTGCGCATGTTAGCCCGCCTGGTATGCACTAAAACAGTTTAGGTTTGTTGCTATTAAACTTAGAGAAGTAAATGGGCGTGGCAGAGTTTATCATTTAACGGATCGAGAAGTGAAGAAAATTTTTTTTTATTTTTATTTTTTTTATTTTACTACATGTTTGGAAGGTGCGCACACCATGCGCGCACGCACGAATACACAACACACTCACATCACACTCTTTTATTGTCCATAATTATTAGTATTACTAAATAGGGCCTGATTCTTAAAAAATAGACATTTTCAAGGGAGAGTCCATTGGTTCCAGACACACAGAACCTGACTTCAGCTCTGTAGGTACTAGTTCGGAGCCATTTATCATATAACATTTTGTAAAAAAATATTTGGTGTCAAATAAACAAATTTGATTTGATTGATTTTGTAAGAAATACTAAATAGCATCTTGGGATATAGACCTTGGGAGTTCAGATTAGAGGTAAACCTTAATTATATGCCTACCTATTCTTAATTGATTCACTTTAACTAAACGTTTTATGCATTAATGGACGTTTATAAGTAAGGATCTACTTTACATGTTTAATGTTAATATCCTTTGATTGAATATTATTATGTCTATTTCATCGATTTGATAATAGCCTACAATATCTAACACTTAATTATTCAGAGTTATTTTAATGAATAGACGTTTTTAATTGCCTATAAACTGTAATGGTAAAATACATTACTCTAAGTCTCGACCGTGTTGCAATTAGAGATGGGTCAAATCGAGTTAACTCGAGTTCAGGTTATTTCAAGTCAACTCGAGTTAGAGTTTGTTACTACTCGGGTTAACTCGAACAAATAACTTTTCAATTCAAATGGATTCTCAAACGAAGAAGTCTGCAATACTGTCCGGTTGTGAATCCATTTAAATAGAAAAGATATTTGTTCGAGTTAGCTAAATCGAGTTGTCTGTACGAAGAAATCTACGAATCACCGATTCGAACTAACTCGAACAAATATCTTTTCAATTTAAATGGATTCACAACCGGACAGTATTGCAGACTTCTTCGTTTAGTCGATTCGATTTGGCTAACACGAGTTAACTCGAACAAACAACATCTTTTTAATTCTTTCAAATGGATTCTCAAACCTAGCAGACTATATCTAATTATAGTAGTTTTTTAGCTTGCAATGGCCGTAGTCACGAGCTGACGACTCGAAGCCTGAGCAAAAAAGAACAACTGTGACTGTGACTGAGTTGCGGGTCAGCTTAAAACATTGTCATAAGCTGAATAAAAAAAAATCTTTTAAAATTTCACTGAAGTATCTTTTTTTATCACGTAATTTACGTGCGTTTTATTGCTGCCTGATGTTAAATGATAATGCGATCTACGGGTATCGGGTACCTCATCATCATCATCAGTCAAACGACGTCCACTGCTGAACATAGACCTCCCCCTTTAATCCCCACACTAAACGACATACTGCCATCTGCATCCACTGGATGCCCGCGATCGGGAGCAGCAGACGCGATCGGGCGGGAGCAGGTACCCGCGATCGGGTACCCGCGATCGGGTACCTGCTACAGTTTTATCTGGCGAAAGTGATAAGAATTCGTGGTTTTTACTCAGTTTTTTATAATGTTAATACAATTAAACGAATGAAAATATATATATCTAATAGTATGTACCTTCGTTGTGATATATTCACTTGCTTATTTTTTATGTAAGAGCCAAAAACCTCTCGTCTTACACCACAATAAAACCACACCTAAACAAGCAACATTGAGCCAACTCCTGTACAGGGTTACGCATATACCCTGTACTAAACCGAAAGGAGGTCATTGTACTCATCATTATGAACAACTTTTACAACGGGACCAACACTGAAATCACGAAAAAATAATCTGTTCTTCCTTTCATTTTGTCAAGTTTCAATGATGCTATGGGACCAACCCAGAAATCGCAAAAAAACCCAGCTGTTCCATATATTTTGTCGAGTGTGATTATAGGGTTGGTCCCATAGTAAAAGCTAAAATAGTATAAGTATGAAACATTTGTAGGTACTTATTACTGAAATTCATTGGTCTTTATATGGAGATTATCTTCATTAGAGGTACTTCTGGAGTTCTGGAGACAAGAGCTCCGTAGCAAAGAGCAAAAAGTACCTACTTAAACAGTTAAAACAGTGTTTAAAATCATTGGTAAAACATTAAATTGTGTCTTGATTTTGGACACTATTTTATTGTTTGCTTTTACAGGGAATTCTGGGGCTAATTACTTATACTGACTGTTAACTGACCCTTTGGACTCCCATAAACTCGTTTTCCGCAACAAAAAATATTATTACGCCTTCATTCGTTCATTTGAATAACCCACAGAAAAACTCATTTCACGAAATGAGATTTTCTGAAACGATTTCCGATAATTCCAGAGGAAACTGTTTCGGTAAAAGGAAATTGGGGCGGAACATCACAAGGGAAAACGGTCTTGTCCTTGAAAGCTCGATGTGTTTGAATAATGGTAAAAATATGTAAGTATCTTACGATGCGAAGCGTGACTTACCTACATGCTGGAGTTTATCTGGCCCTTTAAAATTGTTACATTAATATTATAACTTTGTTTTAGGTATCCTTAATTCTTAAACATCATCATCATCAGCCATAAGACGTCCAGTGCTTAACATAGGCCTCTCCCTTTAACCTCCACACTGAACGCCAACATGCCATCTGCATCCACTGGATGCCCGCGACTCTCACGATGTCGTCGATTCATTTTGATAAATAAATAAATAAATCTAGTGGGAGGCCTACCTACGCTGCGTCTTCCAGTCCGCGGTCTCCACTCAAGAACCTTTCTACCCCATCGGTTATCGGTTCTTCGAGCGATGTGGCCTGCCCATTGCCACTGCAACTTGCGAATTTTAATAGCTATGTCGATGACTACTTCTTTGTCGAATATCCACGTTTCGGATTCTATCGCGCAAAGAAACTCCGAGCATAGCTCTCTCCATTGCCAGTTGTGTGACTCTGAGTTTCTCCAAAAGCCCAACTGTTAAGGACCACGTCTCAGTACCATATGTACATATGTAATTCTTAAACATGGGAGAAGCATATTAAGTATTTTTATTTATCACAAATAAAGTATTTGTATGTATTTATCTCTACCACCATTCATTCCCCCCTAAGACATCGGCAGAGCTTTCGACAGCTCGAAGGGTCATATTATAAAACCTGACTTAACAGTAGTGAGACCCGTCCTGCGTTCACTCGAAGAAGAAGAAGCATACCTACATATGGCAGTTAAAATAGAATTGAAAAACGTTTGTTTGTTTGTTTTGGACAGCTCGCGGACGAGCTCCCAGCGCAGCTGTCAGAGCTGGGCCTGCGGCCGCGCACCATGTCGCAGCCGTCCTACTCGCTGTGCCGAATCACGCCAGACGATAAGGACCTCGTTCTCAAGTTCCTCAGACGGTAAATAAACTACTTTCCATCAATAATCTAATCAACATTATGACCAGAGGTACTGGTCCACTGAAGCAACTGCATTTCGAGAAGCTGGGTTAGCTCAGAAGGCTTAGCATGGGCGAACTTGTGTGGTCTTTCCACCGTTTTTGACACGACAAAGCTAGAATATGGATATACGTTTGTCATTTTCTTGCGGGATACAGACAAATAGTCCACGCCAATGCACACCTATACTTATGCTCCCCAAAGACGCTTTATCGCCCCTATCTCATTTTATTTTATATATAGTCTTTGTTTCGGCCACCAACTCACCTGATGGATAGCGGTGTTGTGGCCGAAAATGGAGCACTTAGACTTGGACCTAGAAGGTACTTATTAACTCTGGCCTTGAAGACACCCATGTTATAATATAGTTTAAGAATAACACACATCTTTAAAAAAAAAACACGACTAGTGTGACTTGTTGTTTCAGTCGTAATAACACTGCTTGAAATACGAAGATATTTTAGGTTCAAATGTCAGAGGGGTAATAAACTTCCATCGGGCGGGTCTGATAAATTAACAATAACTGGCCAAATGCGAGTTGGACTTGCGCACGAAGGGTTCCGTACCATTTTTTATAAAAACGGCAAAAAAATAAGTTTTTTGTATGGGAGCCCACCTTAAATATTAATTTTATTATAATTTAATAATTTATTATTAAGTGAATATATAACTAAATATTCTGTGAATATTTCAAGCGTCTATCTCTTGCCGTTCTTAAATATTAATTTTGTTTTACAGACGGACAGCGGAGCAGTAATAGAGTCCCGTATTACCCTCTGGGTACGGAACCTTAAAAAAGCATTTGGGTAGCATAGGGCGGCTAAACGCTATCCCACTCGTCAAACATCCTAACTAAATCATAATGTATCTTTACCAGATTCTTCTTCCGCGATGAACCCATGAACTTGGCCGTGAATCTGCTCGAAACTCCTGAATCAAGATGCATAGAGCTGGAAGACTACGCGGCAGCCACGCTCGAAGACATGGTATCAGTCGCGGCGGTTGACGAAAATGGAGACTTTGTGGGGCTCGTCATCAATGGCATAGCGAGGAAAGAGGTAAGATATTCGTGATGGCGGTACAATATGCCGGGGGGAGTGGGCGGAACGCCCCTACGTTCCTCGTAATATTTCGCTACGTGTGAGTCGTAGGTTCCGTCACACAGTCTCTGACTAGTTCTAAGAGCCTCTGGGATCAATACTATAACTTACCATAAATTATGCCCGAATAAATGATTTGTATTTGTAGCGACCTCTGAAATCTGTCAGCGTTTATATTCATACTATCATTATAAATCCACTTAAATCCACTGGATGTCTGCGATTCTCATGATGGCGTCGGCTCATGATCCATTTAGTCGGAGTGGCCTACCTACGCTGCGTCTTCCGGTTCACGAACTCCATTCAAGAACCTTTCTTCCCCATTGGCTATTGCTCCTTCGAGCGATATGGCCTGCCAACTTCATCTTGCGAATTTGAGCAGCTTTGTCGGTAGTGATCTAAGGAATAAGTTCTAAGAATTCTAATATGTACTTACTGATATTTTCATAGTTGAAACTAGCTTCGTGTATGCCCAAGTTTTCAGCCACATGCGAGGAAATTCCTTAAGGAACAGTACATTTTTCCGGGATAAAAAGTGATAACTTACTTTCAACTATAACTATGCAAAAAATCACTTCGTCAATGGGTCGTCAATGGGTTGCAGTGCGAAAGAAGGATAAACAAACCAACAAACAAATTTTACATTGTATAATGTAAGCTTTAGTATGATACAGGTGAGCGTATTCTCGGAAGACCAATCCAGCGGTGGCAGAATGACATAACCAAATTTTGTGCATGAACGAGACTAGCGTTAAGCGTGGAACATTGGCGAAAGAAGGAGGCTTATAACCTGTAGTGGGCTTAATGAGCTGTCAATGGTGACGATGATGATGATGATGTAGGTAATTTGCGGATGAATCGCGAGAAAATTTTCACTCTGAAAGGAGTGCCACAAACAATAGCATCGTTAATTAGATTCAAGATACGCCACTTTTCCTAATCAAACTCGTTTTGATCTGCAGGTGTTCATTGCAAGTCTAGTCATGTTTACTCTAAGCCATATTCTGAAAATCTGGTGGGCTAAAAACAATAACTTAACCTAAATGTTAAGTAATCAAACGGACGCACATTTAATGATTACAGGGCTTTGTCAGGGATGTTTATGTACAAATGTAGATCAACCCATATAAGAGGTACTCGTAGGTTAACCAGTGTTTCGGTCCCACATTAAAACGTTATCAACATTCCTATAAATACGATCAAAAAAATATCAGACAATTATGTTATCGATCGAGGTTGAGTAGTTCAAACTTCGATCGATAACATAATTGTCTGATATTTTTTGATCGTATTTACTGATCGCAACTGAACTAATGACACTTGAAGATTCTCACTAGCAAATTATTTGCGCCCGTCAACCAAAGTACTGGGACAATTTGAGTGGCAATAGTCCGGTAAAACCACGGAACTAGTGGGACTATGCTCGCTCCAAGCATTTATTTGCTCTGACAGCTGCAATAACATTGTAAAAGCTGCGTGAAAAACCAGGAACTCTGTTCACTTTCACTAGGTTTTTAGGGTTCCGTACCCAAAGGTAAAAAGGCCCTATTACTAAGGTTCCGCTGTCCGTCCGTCCGACCGTCTGTCGCCAGGCTGTATCTCATGAACCGTGACAGTTAGACAGTTGAAATGTTCACAGATGATGTATTTCCGTTGCCGCTATAACAACAAATACTAAAAAATAAAATAAAATAAATATTTAGGAGGGCTCCCATACAACAAACGTGATGTTTTTGCTCGTTTTCGCTCGATATTGATAACGGCAAGAGGCAGACGCTTGAAATATTCACAGAATATTTAGTTAATATATTAACTTTAAAAATAAATTATTAAATTAAAATAAAATTAATATTTAAGGGTCCCATATAAAAAACGTGTTTTTTTTGGCGTTTTTATAGATTATGGTAGGGAACCCTTCGTGCGCGAGTCCGACTCGCACTTGGCCGGTTATTGAACGTTACAGTGTATCAGGTTGTATCCACCGAGCGCCACAACATACCAAGGCTAATGAAGGAAACTATAGACGTCTCGGAATGCCAAAACTTCAATCGAAGTTATGGTTTAGTTTATTGAAATTTAATTTTTATTGTAATTTTTTATTGTATGACTCGTTACACGCCTTGGCGTAGCTGTAGTATTTGTCTATAAATAAATAAATGGTTTTCAACTCGCCAGTGCGTGGAATCCAGTAGGTATTAGGTTGCCTACACGTTCAAAATGTGTTCAATCCAAATACCATACGCACTACGCAGTGATGAATTACAGTGAGTGTTTTGTCGGGTTTATGCTAACCGTAACAAAAGACTAAGAAATAGGGTAGATCGTTTTATCTGCACCTAACTTTGAACTGTTTGACCAACCACTCGCATTCTTTAGTCATGGCGCATGTAACTGCGCCGAAATATCGGGAACTTCATCCATTACCTTATATCACTGTAAATATCCCGATAGTAATCACATAACTGTACTAACCCCATAGATATATTTTCACGATGCCAGAAGTGTAAAGCCAGAGGGATACTTTTAGTAAGTGGGTATAGTAAATAACCTAACTCGTAATTGCATGGTAGAGTCTGTGCGGAAAGAGAACCGTCGTGGCGAAAAATGGAACTACAAAACAATATGATTTTGATTATTATATTAATAGGTTGTATTATTTAGACAGAATTTTGTATCAATTTATTTGACAAAGTGTAGAAATATCAAGAATCATAGTCGCGCTATAATGACGTAACAGTGTTGTCACCATAGCAAATAATAGGTCGGGGAAAAAGTCTTTTCGTATTTTGTATGTATAAAGTTGTAGTAAAAATCTCATCGATTGTACTGTTTGTATCTGGCTGGTTTTGATACCATTAAAAATATGACATTTTAAAAAAGGAATACAAAAAGTTAAAAGCAATTTCCCGCCATTTTGCAATTGTTTTTTTGTTCGATAAAATGAGTGAATCTAACGAAGAAATTCGATATATTGTGAAATTTTATTACAAAAAACTGAAAAATGCGACACAAGCCGCGAATAAAATTTGTGACATTTATGGACCTAATGCAGTGTCATCAAGAGTAGCACAATGTTGGTTCAAGCATTTTCAGTCCAGGAATTTTGATGTCAAAGATGCAGCTCGCTCTGGTCGCCCTGTTACGGATAAAGTCGATGCCATTTCTGAAAAAGTGGACCAAGATCGGCATATTAGTAGTTACGACGTAGCTGAAGACCTGGGGATTGACCACAAAACAGTTTTGACCCATTTGAAAATAACTGGGTATACAAAAAAACTCGATATTTGGGTGCCACACCAGCTCACTGAAAGAAACCAAATGAATCGTGTACTCATTTGCGATTCTCTATTGAAACGTAAAGAAACCGAACCGTTTTAGAAAAGATTGATCACTGGTGATGCAAAATGGATCACCTACGACAAGAATGTGCGCAAACGATCATGGTCAAAGGGCAGTGAAGCACCACAGACTGTAGCGAAACCCAGATTAACACGTAATAAGGTGATGCTGTGTGTATGATGGGATTGGAAGGGCATCGTTCATTATGAGCATTTACCGCCGGGCAAAACCATCGATTCGGATCTCTACTGCCAACAGCAGATGAGACTCAAACAAGAAATTGAGAAAAAACGGCCGGAATTGATCAACATAAAGAGTGTGGTCTTTCATCATGATAACGCCAGACCGCACACATCTTTGGCCACTCAGCAAAAATTTAGAGAGCTTGGTTAGGAAGTGTTAATGCATCCACCACATAGCCCTGACCTTGCACCCTCAGATTTCCACCTGTTTCGATCTCTTCAGAATTCTTTGGGTAGTGTTAGATTAACATCAAGAGAGGACTGTCAAAACTACTTGTTGCATTTTATTGATCAGAATTCCCAAAATTTCTACAGCAACGGGGTCATGTCACTACCTAAAAGATGGCAACAAGTTATCGAACAAAATGGTACATATATATTATAATTAAATGTAATTAAACTTGAAAAAAATATGTCTTGAATTTGTTTATAAAATACGAAGAAACTTTTTCCCCGACCTTATACGTTAAAAAAACACAGTTGCGCCCTCAAATTTTATGACGGTTCTCTTTCCGCACAGACTTTAGCTATTGTACATAGCTTATTTATGACTGAGTTCATTAGGACACAACATTCATTAGACTCGTATCACTTTATAAGTACTGATTATCTATTTGGGTCTAGGTCATACAAACTCAGGACAACAGTAACGTAGGCATTAAATTTACCTCCACTTCGCTCTATTCTCGAGATTGTCTAGGTAGACAATCTCGAGAATAGAGTGAAGTGGAAGGAGAAAGTAAACAGCCATCTGGAATTGATAGTCGAAGATAAAGGGAGAGGCTTTCCATTACCAAGGTACATAAATAAATATTAGGTATATTTAATTTTATGGTAATGGTGTTGACTATAATGAAACAATAGGCATACACGACCACAACTACACACATCGCCTATACTCCCACGGGGACAATCTATTTACACATTATCATTGATGTTTGGTGTTCGTTGTATTAGATATAGTTATTATATTACATTGTAAATTATTGTTAATGAATGTAAACTTAAAATACAATAATACATTACTATTCATTAAACATAATGTCAGGCTTTATACTGGGTTACGCAGAAAGGGTGTACTAAGCCGAAAGGGGTCCATTACTTACTTAGCACCCATCATTATGAACAACTTTTACGAAGAAACAACCCTGAATTCGCGAAAATATATAAGCTGTTCCATAGAAAACAGTCATTCACAGTTGATAAAATATATTGAACAACTGATATTTTACGCGATTTTATAGTTGGTCCCATACTTATAGTAAAAGTTGATCATAAGACCCGTAGCAGACACGACAACCAACGAGAGAAAAAGAGAGGGGAATTATATTCTCACTTTATCTCTCCCGTTGGTCAGACGGGGCAGTTCATCAGCCAAGTTCGACACGTCTGTTACGGCTATAATGATGGTTTCTATGTAAGTAATGGACCCCTTGCGTCTTAGTACATCCTGTCCGCATAACCCAGTATATACTTATAGCCTAAATTTAAGCGCACCAAAGGGCTGTTAACTGACTATAAGGGCCCCAAGAGACAGGCTTTGCCTTTTTTGGTGCTCATTGGAACCAGTTTTTGCGGCGAGCAATTTGTTCATTAGTAAATGTTCTATGATTTATATAACTGGTTTTTGGACTAAAGAAAACTAGTAGATTAATAGAACAATGAAAGCTATAATAATTATCATTAAAGTTAAATGATTATTTACGGGATATTTACCGTGGTAAGGTTGTGGAAGGAGCTCCCGATATTTCGGCGCAGTTACATGCACCATGTTCACGGGAAGACATATCGGGAGCTCCTTCCACAACCTTACCACGGTAAATATCCCGTAAATAATCATTTAACTTTAGTGAACAACCGTGATAGTTTAAAACAGTGTTTAATAATTATCATATACAATGATTAAGCAAAATAACATTGTCAATACCACAGAAATGAAAATATATTTTTATTTGTTTTTTCTGTGGTCTATACTTATCGCCCAAACATCGCGACCCCTATATTTTTGCAACCCCTGGATGAACTTTGCTTATAATTATTTCAACTGAAAAATTCTATTGAAATTATCTACTTGCCCACAAAATTCAATGAAGATCGGATCGACAAACAAATATGCAAGTTATCAACAACGAAACAAATACAAACTCACAAACTTACAAACGCCGAAATCTGAAACCCGCGGATCTGTAGATTCTGAAACCTTAAATTCACTACTCTCGCTTTGCTTTTTAATCCGCCTTCAAAATAGGAACTGCTGCCCGATTTAAAATAAAAATCTTTTGTTTAGTAGGATATACTTCCAATTTGGTCCCATTGTCACTAAGTCAGGATCTGATGAATATATGATTGGAAATCATATATTACATTTTTCATATGTTTTTGAAGTCGGTTTTTAATGTGATCCACATGTTGTTTTATTTTATTTTTTATTATTGTTTAATAATTGATTACGAAACAATGAAAAAGAGTTCATCTACCGTAGCTATAACTCAATTACAATAACGGACCAACGTATTGTTATATAAAACACTAATTATTTGATAACATCTTTTCAATGAGTAATTTAATACTTATTGAAAAGTTAAGTTAAAGTTAAGTTCTTAATTCAGTAAATTCATGACAGAAAATCGATGTCTACGCGGGAAAACGTCGACAAACAAAATACGAGTATGTACTTTCAAAGTGTTCCCGTCAGCCAAAGCCGTTGAGAAGGATTTAACTTTTCATTGTTATAGCCTCGACGGGACGATGAAATTTTATTAAAGTTGAAAACTGCTATGTTTCTGCCCAATATTCAAACTTTTCAGTTATTTGATGCTAAAAGCAACCGTTTTATATAATAACATTTCAAAGCCTTCGTAGTTACAACAGATATCTTTAGGAGGTATCGTTCGCGCAAAACTTTATGAGCCCTCTGAAGTTAGGCGCGAGGCCTCCCCGACGCCCTGTAAAGTCCCTCGGATACCTATAATATGCGTACTGCGCAGCCACTGGGCCTAACTTCAGAGGGCTCATAAAGTTTTGCGCGAACGATAGGTAGGTACCTATATCCATTCATTCTTCGTGGAATTCGTAGTTTTTATTCAGCTTTTTGCATCGTTATTGCAGCTGTCCGAGCAAATGAATACCTACTTATACCGAGTTTAGGATCTAGAATTCTAGATTGTCAGATTGTATAGACCAAAACTGCTTGTACCTAATGCTTCAATTTTCTCATTAAGTGCCCAGGTATAGTTACAAAAAGTAGATAGGTATATTCGATTGAAAAAACGACAGTACATCCTGATCGTAGAGATTTCCCAGCAATCTTTGCCAACCTTGAGCTGCCATTACGAATAGATTCCACCGGCAAATCAATTAGAGCAGGATCGAAGGACCAAAAGGAAGGGGTCACGGTTGACGAACTGGTACGCTTCAGTGATCGTTGGAAACTTTATAGTGGATTAATATGAAACAAGTAGGTCTGAATGTTTGAGGAAAATACGGAAATTACACGCCTTTTCGTTCTAGTCATCTTGTTTACATAGAAACACGTAAATAGAATTTGCACGTGGTTTTTAGCAAAATAGGTATTTTTGTACATAGTAGGTATCTACTGAATATTGATTTATATTACATTTCAGTAGCTACTCACTTTGGTACTAAGTAAATAGCCATATAATTATTTTTATGGTTCAATGTGTTCATAAATTCATAGATTCCTATTTTCCATTAGCGAAAATTTGATTTTAAGGCCTATATTAAATTTGTCTCCTCTAAAATCTTGTAGTTTTGGGCGTCAGAGTCAGCGTTAGCGGTTATATTATCTTTGATACAGAGGTTAGGTACATCCACACCATCGTTTCGGGATCTGCTCTGATCTAAAAATAATTATTTTATTTTATATTTTTTTAGGAAGTAGACTACACCGACAAATCCGAAGACTGTCCGAACCCAAAGTTCAAACGGATCCTCAGGGTGCTGCAGCACCTCGACCGAGAAGCCAAAATCTTCGACAAGCTTCCGGAGAGCTGCCACTCGGTGCTGGAAGTCAGGATCGCGTCTACTCACACTGGGTGGAGAGGACGAGGGCTGATGAGAGTGCTGTGTGAGGAATCTGAGTAAGTACAGTTACTTCAATAAAACTCGCGTAAGGCCGGCCCAATGTCAGATCAGACAAACAAGGGGATGTGGTTAAGAGGGCTTTTTTCGTCTGCAGCTTTCGCTCGCGCATTTTTACATTATTGACGATATAAAATTACTGAGTGTGAATTTACAATAAGTGACACAGCCAAGTTTTGCTGACTATCATAACATTATAAACGAAATTTTGGTTTCAATATCTTTATATTTGACGGAGTAACATAGTAACAAGAAAAAAAAATAACGTATTATTTCTTAGTTAATCCGCCGTAACATTACATATTCAGTGAAAGTTTCAACTGGCTATATATTATGGTTCGAAAGATACCGCCGTTCAGCTGTTAAAAGGTAGGACGGACAGTCAGACGGACAAACAGACAGACAGCGTAGGATTAGTAATAGGTTTCCGTTTACACCCTTTGATCCTTATGATGTAATTTTTTAAACTTTCATTTAATAAGACCTATTTAATTCGTCCATCCCCACACAAGGACGAAAAATAAATGGTAGGTATCTACCTACTAATATAGCAAGATAGCTATCTTAGCACTACCAATTCCACTCGTAGCTATCGTAGAATCTAAGCCAGAAAGGTCATAGGTAGGTCCTTTGTAAAGATCTACAAAAAACTGCACGAGAACAATAAAACAAAGGTGACTGACTCTATTTTAATATAATGTGTCTATTAAAATCTAGATTTGGACGGACAAAAAAGTGAGCACTCTAGTTTCAATTTTAAATAATGGATAAGTAATAAATATATATATATCTACCCGGAAGTTGTATCCACGTGTATCTAAGGTAGATTTAAACATGACATGCTAAATTAGGTTACTCGATCCAATTCCTGGTCAAGATGACAAAAAATAATTATTATATTCTGTGCATTAATTAGAAGGTTGATTGGAACATGTTTTTATTGATATCGATTACATTCTGGCAAAACTTTTTGTTTACTCAGGTAAAAATATTAATACAAAAACGTCGATTCTGGTGTAAGTATACAACTCTGAACAAAAAATCTGAGATTTAAATTATCTACGTCTCGTAACATTTTAATGTGTGAGAAAAGGATGGCAACACTTTAGAGCAGTTTAGTTTAATATATGGTAACTACAGGAGAAGGAACACAATTGGCCACTTACGAGTATGATATTATTGATATCTATTTTGGTTCGATATGCCCTCGTACCCAGAGATTCACCAGTTTACCGATTTTTTTCGTAAATTAGTATGTAGGTAGTACTTAATTATTTTTTTAATGCCATAAGTGCAAACAAGCAGACGGGCCGCCTGACGGTCAGTGATCACCGTCGCCTATGGATACCTGCAACACCAGGGGCATCAAAGATACATTGCCGAAAGACTCTATTAACAGCCCTTTTGAAGAACCCCATATTATGGCTACTCGGAAATGCCGCAGGATGAGCTCATTCCACAAATTGCAGGTGTGAGGCAAAAAAGATTGCATAAAACGCACAGTGTACGATTTCCATCGATCTATGATATTATGTGGATGAACGTTCAGGCGGTGGCGGCTGGTAATTAAAAAAAAACATTTGAAAAGTTAAATAAAAACATTTTCTTTTAACATTTCACTAAAGTATATCGGGTATCGCTCGAAGAACCGACAACCGATGGGGAAGAAAAGTTCCTGAGTGGATACCACGAACTGGAAGTCGCAGCGTAGACAAGCCTCCCACTAGATGGACCGACGACATCGTGCGAGTCGCGGACATCCAGTGGATGCAGATGGCAGGATGTCGTTCAGTGTGAAGGTTAAAGGGGGAGGGCTTTGTTCAGCAGTGGACGCCTTCTGGGTGATGATGATGATATCGGGTACCTACCTACTGCTACAGACTTCAATTCGAAAACCCAGCGAAAGTGATCAGAACTCGTGGTTTTGTAAGCTGTCAGCTCACAACTGCTCATAATGGTGGTATGATCGAAGATAAGAAACGTGCATAACCTAAAAAAGACTCTTATACTTCAACAAGCATTAGTACCTGTCTAAAAACACGATACTCTCCAAACCAGCAAGGTGATATCAAAATGAACAATGACACTCAAGAATTGCAGTGCATTGTACAAAACAATTGGTGCATCTAGGACGGAACGCGTTCATAGCATTATCATATGAACATATCATGCAATTATTTTGTTACGACATCCGACATAATGATCGTAATATTTGAGTGACCTACATAACATACCAAGGAAATCTGGCTTCCACAGCAAGCATCGAAAAAACAGCCTACTTGCCTGTTTTAGACCTGATGCGTTCGCATCCACCTTACTATACTCGTATCTCTCTTGTTTCACCGATATAAGTTCAGTCAGCATTGGCCGTTATACGTTCAAGATACGTTCATAGACCTAAAAAAAAATTTGCTACCTAAATCATAATCAATTTATTGATAACAGTTGTTACAGGTTAAGGGGTAGAAAATTAAAATTATTACAAATTTAAATATTACAAAAAGGGTAAAAAATTAAAATTATTACAAATTTAAATTCAATTGAGTACCAAAATCTATGGATACATTAGTACTAGGTAAGGTAGTGAAGGTAGGTTATTGAGGTATAATTGTTTAGTAAATTATCGTATTTACGTGACATTATGCATATACAGGGTTTCGCATATAGACTGTACTAAACCGAAAGGACGTCATTGTACTCATCATTATGAACAACTTTTACTATGGGACCAACCCTGAAATCGCAAAAAAAACAGCTGTTTCATAGAAAACGGTCATTGACACTCGTCAAAATGTATGGAACTGCAGTTTTTTTTTCGCGATTTCAGGTTTAGTCCCACAGTAAAAGCTGTTCATAATGTTGACTACAATGACCTCTTTTCAGCTTATTACAGTCTATATGCGTAGCCCTGTATACGTGACATATATGCATATAATAAGACAGTGAATCTGTCATTTACGTGTGTCGTGTTGAAGACAGATGCGTATGTATATTCTAAACAATAATAAATTAATTAAATGATCGTTACATGACTACACAATGGCGCACTTGCCCACCTAATGCACCATAAGTATATAATAATCTATTGTTATGGTATCACGTTATTCACGACATACCAAGGAAGCTATAACTCGTAAGATATATATCATAAGACTGCCTCGGTGGCTCAGTGACTGCCTCGGTGGCTCAGTTGGTAGTGATCCTACTTTCTGTGCTTGGGGGCGTGGGTTCGATTCCCATCTAGGACAAACATTTGTGTGATGAACATTTGTGTTTGTTCTATGTCTGGGTGTTAGTATCTATTTAAGTATGTATTTAAAAATATATATGTATGTATATCAGTCTCTGGCAGCCATATTACAAGCTTTGCTTAGTTTGGGGTCAGATGACCATGTGTGCAATAATGTCCCAGATATTTATTAATGTCCCAGATATTTTATAAACCTCGCTGCAACCGGGTGCATACAATAAATGCTGGGTACCAAGTTGTATAAACACATTATTCATAGCAAAGGATATGTTACTGCATCTGGTACCTACTGATCTGAGTGTTTACGCAAGGGTTCCGGATTTCATTGGTGTGGCTCACTTATCGTATGGGTTTTGAAATACATATATACAAAAAGGTAATATGAGTAGGTAATTCTTGACATTGTCATTAAGAGTGTTCACGTAATGCGACGAACCGAGTAAAATGGAGAAGCATTACAAGATCAGTGATCGCCGCCGGGAAGACCGACGACGTTGAAGACCTGCCGCGTACCACCGTCTTAACAACCACGACCACTCTGCCAATAGTGTCCGACTAAGAAGAAAAATTCTTGACAACACGATTTTTATATCGTGGTAGTCAGTGAGTCAGTGTATGAAAGAGTATCTAACGAAACAGTATTGCAGAGAATGAACAAGAAAGTAGAGATTTTAAATACTATCAAAAAAAGTAAGTAACTATCAATCATGCGTGACGAGAAACATAAACTCCTGGCAGCTAACTATTCAGGAGAAGTTGAACGTACCCTTTAGGCCGCCGGCATCACTGCGAGCGGTCTAGCTAGAGTGCCGAGGTGCGGTCTGACCGCTATTCTGTGTTCGTCGCCAAGGCATCGCATAGATTACTATGAATATGAATACAGAACTCATATTCGAGTATATTTTTTAAATATTTTTTGCCTCAATTGTTTTTTTTTTCTCAAGTATGCTTGGAAATTTGATCCATATTTTGACTATCGTCTTCGAAATAATTCGATTTTGCTGTACTGGTCAAATACATGCAGTTATTATGAAAATCCATATCTGCCGTGTCTGTATGAAACGAAAATTTTTACTCCAGCACGAAGGAGGTTTTTTTAACCAAAGATTTAATATAAATTTCGAACTGGCGTGCAAAAAGAAAGCTGATAAAAAGAAATAAGTAAACATATTGGCGCGTAAAAAATATTGATGTCATCATTGAACCTGGAATTTATTTAATTTGGCGAGTTCAAGAAAAGAAAATGTGTTGAAAATATTTTTCGATTTTATTTTCTTATATTTCCAGACGCGTCGCCCACTCGGTCGGCGCCTGCGCTATGCGCATGGACACCACCTCTGCGTTCTCCGCTGCCGCTGCCGAGCGACTGCAGTACAAGCAAGTCTTCGGGACGCTGTACAAAGACATACCGTACGCACCGCAACCGCCATCACCACATCTAGAGGCCAGGGTCTACATCAAAGAGCTGGTTTGAGGTATTGACAAAATCATAGTCGCCACAATCATAGTTACCACAATCATAGTTGCTGGAATCAAAGATGGCAATTGCCACAACCATGGTTGTACCCTTCACGTCTGCGTTCTCTCTCGGTGCAGTCAATTAATTAAAGTTAAAGTCTTCGACCAAAATAAAATTAATGGACGGGCCCAGTAGAAGAGCATTTTTGAAGATTACAAAATGAGCGCCAGCTCTCATTTCGTTTCAGTCGGTCTCTAGCCGTAGGAGGTGAAACAAGAGTCTATTGTTACGCGATAACGAAACATCTGTCAAAATTATGAATTCGTATGCTTTACCGAAGTGTAAATACACAAATAAAACCGATATCTATTTTTTGTAACAAATATACTGTACATTTTTATAATTAGGTGTTGAAGTATATGTCCGACGGTTTTGACTCGTTTTTACTGATCAAGTTCAATGGTTAGGGCCCGTCCATTAATTTTATTTTGGTCGAAGGTTAAAGTAATATCTGATCCAAAACGTTCGTACCGCAACCAACACCACGCAACCAAGACCAAGGTCTATATATCAAGGAGCTGGTTTGAGGTTTTAGTAAAATAATAATTGCCACAATCATAGTTGCTGCGATCATAGGTGCCACACCATGTTTGTACGTAACACCAAGAATGATCTATATGATCGTTCTTGGTAACACCTAGAAGCTACGTCAAGGAGTTGGTTTGAGGTATGGTGAATCATAGTTGCCACAAACTTATGTAACTATACAGAGATGAATGGTGCAAGGAAGAAGTGGCCTATACCCAACAAGAATCGATCCAGAATTTCAGACTGGCGATGATTGATGGTAACGAGAACTATAGTTGCACAAATTATAGCCGCCATTACCATAGTCTCTGCGATTAGGTATATTTGCTAAAGAACGTTGGTATACTAAATGTTACAACTGCTCATTAGTTAGCTACTTATTAGTTGGAGTGATGGAGGCTTAGCGGTAGCATGTGCGCTTTAGAAGATGACAGCACCGGGTTCGATCCTCGGCCCTGCACCAATGACTTATTTATAGCCTAAATAAGTTATGTGCAGTTTCGATTCTATCACTCAAGAAAGGTGAAGGAACATCGTGAGGAAACCGGTATGTCTAAGAACATAAAACATGACATCCACCAACATGCACGTGCCAGCATGGTGGTTTACAGCCCATTCTCTCTGCAGTGGGAACATCATAAGCTGATAATGATGACTTATTAGTACCTATGATATGGTGCGGTAGCGAAACTGCTAAAAATATTAGCAGCTTCTTTTATCGAGTTGATAAATTTCTTTGCATCTAGATCCAATCGATCGAACTAAACAGTCAGAATAATTATGTGCTCACAAAGTAAATAAAATTTAAAAAAAAAACATTCTGGCATATTAGCTAATTTTATTGTTCTTTTTTACAGGAAGAAACCAATTCTACATACAAACCTCCACAATAGTTTATGTTATAGTTACCAACTCAAGATTTTTATTCAGCGTGAAACTAAAGCGCTTTAAGAATTTCACGTTTAACTATTGTAAAACCAACACTACCTTATAAAATATAGATCTAGTATTAGTCACTCTAGCAGTTTTTTGCGGGTAGGCAAGATTTCACTCTACCGGATTCACGATTCCATCATAGAATTTGGTGTAAAAAAATAGTGAAATTTGTAGGTTTGAAAATGTCTTCCTAATCTTTTCAATGTACCTGTTATTCCTATTATAAAACAATGGTGTCGTATTTTTGTGTAGGTACCTGCATAGGCTAAGCCTATAATGTGGTAGGTAACCTAAGTAGAATTAGGTTCGACTTCAATCCACTTCGGCTAAGATATACCAAACATTAAACTTTAGGATTGTAGCCAATGTTAGATTTGTGATAAAATTTATTATCAGATTCAAATAAAACTCCGAGTCATTGCGAGCGTATTTTGTCAAACAGGATTTTAACGTTCACTGTTGATTTTTTTAATCCTGTAATAATTGCAATAGCAATTTGAGTTTAGGTATTGCTATTGTTTAAAAGTAGGCACCTTCACTTTATGATAATAATAGTAGTTCCTTTTAGCATAGTATTTAATAATAGTACGTTTTAAATATTGTGTACCGAGATCAAAACTATTTATCGGTTAAACAATGTGTAAAATTTGTACAATGTTTAGTAAATTTTTTGTATAGCATGAATTTATTGTACAAAAATATAATACTGATGATATTGTTTAACTTAATAAAATGTTATAGACATTTAACTGTTCTTTTTATTTACCTATTTACTTCAACGAACAAGTTTTGCAAACTCTCGCGTTTTGTCCACTTTTCAACCTACTCATATATATGCATGGTGGTACCCTTTTACACAATCTATGTATAAGTATATATAGAATATAGAATGCCTGAATGGGTGTTCCCACGATAGTTACAATCTGAGTGTCTTCAAATCACGAGTGAATCGGTTTCTTCTAGGCTAGCGTGCTCCATAGAAGACCGCATCATCACTTAACATCAGGCGAGTTGGCAGTCAAACGCAAAACTACTTACAAAGCTGAAATTTGGCAGGTAGTTTTCTTATGAGATGTAGAGATCTGCTAAGAAGAGGATTTTGTGAAAACGCCAAAGTAAGGGGAGCAAAAGGGTTGAAAGTTTATAAGAAAGTCTACGCGTAAGAAAATCGCGGGCAACAGCTTTTTATATTTGCCAGATCAACGCGATGTTAAATTTAATTATAGTGACAAAAGTTATGTCACTGTGTGTCGGGTCAGTGCATTGACTCTAGCATACTAGTGTCTTTCCTGTACCTCTAGGTACGTAGAGAAGTATTGTAAAATAGTACTTAGAGCGCCTATTTTCTATTTATTTAGTAGTTGTAAAATAAACGTATAACTGAAAGTATATCGAGATATTTTCAGTAAATCATCGAAGGCATAAATTATCGGTGGTTGGTATCCAAGGTTGTAGGTTGTTTTAAGGCTACGTTGGCTAGGTTAGGTTGAAAAGGGTACGTTGGCTTGGTTAGTTTTAGAAAATTAAACTGAGCCAAGCCTTTTAGTTCAAGCAAAAAATACAGAATGCACGTCGAATTATGTAGTTTGCTTACTTCGATCAAAAATAAATTTACGAAGCTTGTTTCAATTAACTTCAGTAGACTGGACTAGATAAGTTGAACAATTTTGTAGATAGAAAAAAAAATTGTATTACAAGGGAATAGGTAAGTATTTTTAGAGCGAGCGCTCAGGAATTAATATACATCGCCCGATGATAAAGGTACCTACTATACATTTTTCCACCCTCGTCTATAAAAAAGAAATAAGAGGCGCTTTAGATATAGCTGATATTTTTTTTATTAATACAGAGGGCGCGCCTTCGCCTTGCATCAGCCCGAGCTATATATCTTTCGCACATTTTTGAAGTTAAAAAGTCATTGAGCGATAATTTCCAAAATCTCATTGGGCGTTACAGAATATAGCTTTAGAATAATGGCAAAAAGCTATTTTCGTGATGCTATTTCATCGTATGGCGGAGGAGGACGATAAAACACTCGAAAAATAGGTATTTTCGATATTTTTGGCAAAATAAAACATAATTATCAAGATTAAAAAAATGCCCAATAGTTATTTTTTTTATTCCTATTTCCTTTTTTTTTTTGTTTAAGTTAATGCCGATGAGCACGGCCTTAAGATACTCGCAAAAAATAGTTTAGATAGCAATATCTTCTTCAACTAACTTTGAAACGTTTGGCCAAACGTTTGAATCAAATGTTTGTACAAAGATTCGGTTAATACGCTAGATATTTTTATCTTTCACCGTTATTTATGTAAATGCGCAGCGCACGCCACACTCGAAACTACTATCAGTTGTAAACGACGCGTACGCCGGACGCATTGATTTGTATTGATTTTGCGTTCTATTGTTTTTTTTTTTAACCTTTAATTGTCTGACATTTTTAGATTTACTAAAGTACTTGGCGCAGCGTAGACATACCTTAACGTAAGTGTCTCTTAACTGTAGCGTCAACCTTAAATACGGAGAAATAAAGGTGAGTGTATATTTTTATATCGGTGTCATTGCAAAAATACCTATCTTAATAAATAGGTACCTATGTATTTGTTATTATCATGCAAATTTTTATCTTGATTTATCTACTATATCTTTAGAATCCACTTCATAAAGGTTTTTATTTAGGAAATCAGTTATTAATTGATCGAAATTGATAGTTATTGGGGAAACTAATTCGAGATAGATTATTTTGTTTGTGACATTAGCTTGTACATCTATGAAAGTATTCATACTTGGAACCTGGCTCATTTTTTATCCAACACACAAGTGAAAAGATACCTTTACTCTCCTGGGGCGGTAAAGAAAATGCAATAGCAATTGATAGTTTTCCCCCTTGGTTAACAAAGTATCTGCTAGATATTATTTATTGAATTACAACTTCAAAAGTTAGTACCTATTACTTAATAAAAACAAGAATTGCATTAAGATGCAAGGAAGTTGCATTAAGTAAATTTTCTTTGCAACGTAACCACTTTCTTTAAATAACTTTCCATCCATTCTTATTCAAATCAACTATGTAACTCCTTTGCTTAACGACACAAATACTTCTAAAACAATACATTTTCAACTTTCTTGTATTAGGAATTCTGCTCTCGATACTCTACAGGGTTACGCGGAAAGGGTGTACTAAGCCGAAAGGGGCCCATTATACTTATAATTTTAAACAACTTTTACTATAGAATCAACCCTGAAATCAGCTGTTGCATACATTTTTTGAGTGTAAATGACAATTCTCTATGGAATAGCAGATATTTTTTCGTAATTTCAGGATTGACCTCATAGTAAAAGTTGTTTATTATAAGTATTATGGACCCCTTTCGGCATAGTATACCCTTTTGGCATAACCCTGTACCATTATAGTTAACTAGTGCACCTCGCTTGCTGTCACTATCGCTACTACAAAGTTGCTTCAAGGAGGTAGGTATATAAAATAACGCGGGTGAAACCACGGGGCACAGCTACTAGGGAGAAGTCTTTTTTTTAAATCTTATACCGTATGAATAAGAGCATCATCTTATACATAAATCATTATCAATATAAAAAACCGCCTTAAAAAAATTACAGAAATGGACCAAATTGAAATGAAACCACACGGGAAGCACCAGCTTTCAAATAAAAAAAATCATCAAAATCGGTTCACCCAGTCGAAAGTTATGAAGTAACAAAAAAAAAACAAGCAAATTGAGAACCTCCTCCTTTTTGGAAGTCGATTAAGAAACAATTGTAGTCAAAGAAAACTTTGCAATCTGTTAGATAGGTATAATATTAACATAACATTTACCTTTCCTTTTTAAAACGAACTGCACAGAAATGTAGGCGCTCCCTACCTCGGTGTTCCCTATAAAGTACAACCTGGGTTTTTTCAAAACATGAGTGAATAGGCAGGCACCTCATCGGCAAGCGTGCCCCATCTTAGTACACATCATAGGTTAGGTTAGGTCAGGCGAGTTATGGTCAAACGCTAGCTCATTTCATCATTAAAAAAAAACGTTTCCGCAATTTTTTACCGACTTAAAAAAAGGAGGAGGTTCTATGTTCCACTGTATATTCTTATTTATGTAGGTATGTTCGCCGATTACTCCGCGAATCATGAATTGATTTTGATAATTATTTTTTTAATATAATTAACTGATAAAAATATGTCATCCATGTAAACGAAATTGCGTATTTACAAATTTTGAAGACGGTATTTTAAATCGATAATTATCTTTAGTATCTATAGATATAAACAAAAATAAATCTCCTCTGTGTCAGAGCCGTAACAGACACGTCAACATGGCTGACGTCAACCACGTGATAAACCTAACCCAGTTTAGATAGGGCCCCATTTTATATGCACTAGACCTTTGATTACCTAGCTACGCCACTGCGTCTGTTACGGCTATTAGATACGTAGTTAGGCTATAAATATAACTTGCTATGGCTTTGTACCAGATAGCCCGAAGCTATTGTTTTCGTCTAATTCTAATATATTAACGCGTCTTTCACTATAGTAAGCACGCAGGTTGATGCACTCCTCAGATCTCATTTGTTTAATCATTTAATCGAACTCTTGATTGAATGATTATTCATCATCATCATTTCAGCGTATCATCTCCCCACTGCAGGGACTCGGGCCTTCTCTCAGAGAGAGAGGATGTGCCCTAATCCACCGTGCTGGCCCTACATGTTGGTGAATGTCGTATGTCTTTGAATTTTATAGAGGTTATTGATTATTAAACAAAAATATAATACGCGTAAATATTTTGTCAATTTTGTTTGCGTGTGCGACGACTTTAACCCTATTAGAATAAAGTAGAGGAAAAAATTAACTCGAGGTTTGGCGTAGCACGTGTGTCTATAATGTGAAAAGCGCGTACACAGATATTTTTTCTAGATCGAATTCGTGATGGCCGAGTTCGAGGTGCTGCCAGTGAAGCGGGAAGATACCGATGAGATCATGAAGCTGCTTGAAAAGTACGTACGTATAACCAGTCTGAGGCACTGTGTTATTAGGAATGTATACATGATTTATTTTATATCAATATATTTAAGTCTGAAGGTCGCGACTTATGGTAATTTTCTTTTGTTTTTATTTTTTAAGTTTTGGCTCTAGAAATCTTGTCTGTTTAGCCAGGGTCAAGTTTTAGAATGTTCAAGTTATCGATAATTTCAATTTAGACATAGACATAATTTATTTGTGGTAAAAAAAAAAACAATGTACAATAGAAAATCAGAAAGATAAAAATTAAAAATTAAATTTGTAGTCGACATCGTCAAACGATGCGTAGTCACAGTCGTAAAGCAGAGTAATTATGTCTCGATCAAGTCCAAGTTACGCCCCATCAGTGAAGTGATTGAGACTACTAGAGGGTTCTGTGGAGGTTTGGTTCACCTTATTATATCATTTTCTTACCCTCGAGCAGTGCCGGATTTACCAGCAGGCTGAGTAGGCTAGAGCCTAGGGCGGCAAATTTTAGGGGCGGCAAATTTGGGGATTTCTTTTATGTTTTACAGAATTTCGTTCATTAGTTATATACCTATTATGTAATTATCCTAAAACTACTTTTGTGCAATCGTTTGGGTTTTAAAAATAATCTAATAACTTACACATCGATCCCCTAGTTTCAAAAAAGGTGGTTTAATTAGGACGATAGTGCACAAATCATAGTTTCGATTTCATTGCGGCAAAATTTGAATAGCCTACTGGCGGCAAATGTGTAAATCCGCCACTGCCCTCGAGCACGGTAATTAAAGAAGACTTTAATAAATACCTAACACAATGAGGCGACATGATTTTCTCACACAGGCGTCAAAACTATACGAAAACTAGCTAGAAAATTACCATAATGGTACTGAACTTTTTAATTCATAAGATTAGCAAGGGTAACATCTGAAGAAGAACCGACAATAGTCACTCTATAATGGCTTTTATGCTCGAGTTTAATTTTCTTGGTAGGTAAATGTTATTTTCTAGATTTCTAAATAGAAAAGGATTCTAGATTGGACCCAATGTGGATTTAATATACCTCAATGGTGATAAACTAAACCACTTGTGACTCGCTGATGACCTGATCCTCTTTTCGGAATGCCCACAAACATTACAAACTATGCTTCAACAACTATCCCAACTCCCTTCCGTCTTTTCATTCCTCGCGGTAGTGTGCTTGGTGTCTAACAGGGAGACAAGCTCATCTCGCCAACGCGTTTTAGGAATTTGACCAGGCCCAAGGAGGGCCTTGTCAAATTCGGTGTCCACACTGTTGTGGTCTTGACCCACAGGTCTTTGGACATACGGCAGATGAGTCTGGCCCAATTCCACTTAAACTACCGGCTTTTTATTTACGTCTAGCAGAGAACGAATATCACGTAAGCTGATCGTGATGATCATCTTTTTGTACACCATGTCTCTACCATTTAATTTGGTTGGTATTAGTACCCATAACCTTATAGGACGTTAGCAAAATTTTATGTTTCTAAATATTCCTTGTACTTTTCAGAACATTCTTCATAGACGAACCAATGAACAAGGCCATAGGACTCTGTGAGAACAGCAGATGCACAGAACTGGATGAGTACTGCTCACATTCCCTGCTTGAGGGGCTGTCCTTCAAGGCGGTGGACAAACAAGGGAATATAGCTGGAGTTATCATCAGCGGAGTCTGCCCTTTAAAGGAGGTGACGAAATTTTGAAAATGAGTTTGCACTGAGCTTTAACAGCAAACTTGCAATAAGAACAGTTCTTCATTATCATCATCATCATTTCAGCAAAAAGACGTCAACTGCTGGACATAGGCCTTCCCCATCTGTCTCCAAAAGGCTGGTTGGAAGCGACCTTCGTCCAGCATTTCCCTGCGTTCTCTTTTAGGTCATCTGTCTATATTGTTGGTTGACGTTTTACGCTGCGCTTACCAGTCCGTGGTCTCCATTCGAGAACCTTTCGGCCCCATTGGCCATCTGTTCTGCATGCTATGTGCCCTTCTTAGTTAACTCTTCATTCTCAAAAGAAATCTAATGTTTAAGAAATCTTCATCTAAGCCAGCCGCGGTTTTTGTTTGTAGAGTAGGTAACTTCCCCCTGGGATAGCTATGTAGACGTTAGCAGGAGAATAGAGAATACACACCAAACGGAAAGTGCGTCAGTACTTGTAGCCTCCATAAGGAATAAGAAACTCGCGTTTGAATAGAATCAGGAAGTAACATTTTATATGCATAGTAGGTACATATTTTGTTAACATAAATGAGTCGAGTAAATTGTTCGCCTCTTGGTAAGCAAGATGTTTGCTCAGAATATATCTGTGCCACCCAGAATTTCGAACTTCAACATTACCCTGATATATATTTATGCCTTGTAATTTTCAGAAAACATTCACCTTCAATATGGAACAGTACTTTTTTTATTGCTAAATAGGCTTGCGTTTGGCCGCCAACTCGCCTGATGTTAAGCGATGATACAGCCTACGGTAGATCACGCTTGCTTAGAAGAAACCGACTCACTCTTGACTTGAAGACACCCAGATTGTAACTATCGGGGAACACCCATTCAGACAGTGCATTCCACAAACCAGCAGACACTTTTAATTGCACTCTTCAGATTGGCGGTTGAATAAATGTTAAAGATTTTCCTAGGCGGACTCTGCCAGATTCCTACAAATACCATTAATATAATCATCTTCGACATCGTCGCTTACCAACAGGCGAGTTGGTGGTCAAACGCGGACTTATTGCCGACTAGCTAATGCCCGCGACTTCGTACGCGTAGCACAAAGTAATTAGTGGGTGGACGATTAGACTGACATATCCAAATATAAATGTTACACTAACGAACACGAACGGAACTTTAAATAGGCACAAATCCATCGGATTATTTATACTGAATATTCTATAGATAATACCTACACATATGACATGATTGTAGATTTATTGCTCTCCATTTTAATGCGGATTGTCATACTATCGTCATAGTATGATTTTAGTCTAGTTTTAATCTGACTCGATACAGGTATCCCGACATGTCCATAGTTTCAAATATATTTCAAGCAAATAATATATTACTTTCACTGGTTAAATACGTTGGAAGTGTGGAGCCATGGAGCCAATAAGGAAAAAAAATTGGTATAAGTCAAGCGAAATGTCATGCATGACAAACGTTATTATTGAATAATTAGTAAATAGTAAGTAGGAAGCATGGAGCGGTATCTATAATTAATCGCTGTTATTTAACATTACTCCGCGTAAAGACTGCCAATCAATGATGTCTAAATAATTTTTGCCCGCCTACTGCGCCCCTTCCAACAACTAAACCGCTTTCGTTCACCACCATAACATCCAAAATAGCTGCTAATCATAGATCAGTAACAGATTAGATGCCGCGAGTTCACCTACTTTGCGTGTCTGTTATTGGTCTTAAGTTTGATCCTGGCAAAAAAATGTATTCATTTTAATCTCCGTCGACTTGGTATATTAGCACGTCAGAAGTCAATACAAAAATAAACGTACTTTAAATTACGCCATAATAAACTGTAAAACCTCTTCAAAAGCAGTTGGCTGTCCTGAAAATAACAAACACAAAAAAAATATTTTTGGTGCAGTCTATCGGAAGTTATGCGGGTACATACATTTCGGCGATTCGTTTTTATTTCATCATCATCATCATCAGCCAGAAGACGTCCACTGCTGAACATAGGCCTCCCCCTTTAACCTCCACACTGAACGACATCCTGCCATCTGCATCCACTGGATGCCCGCGACTCTCACAATGTCGTCGGTCCATCTAGTGGGAGGCCTACCTACGCTGCGTCTTCCGGTTCGCGGTCTCCACTCAAGAACCTTACCTACTTCCCCATCGGTTAACAGTTCTTCGAGCGATGTGGCCTGCCCATTGCCACTTCAACTTGCAGATTTTAATAGCTATGTCGGTGACTCTGGTTCTTTGGCGAATATCTATATTTTTATTTACATATAGATTATATGGCAACAGCCGCTTCAGTTTTCCTACCTACCATGTCTGCGAGTAGAAGTCTGTCATTACGACAACATTACTATAAAATAAGCTAGATGGCGTTATAAATAATTATTAAAAAAAAATTTTTTTTACTATTTATTATCATAAATTAATATAGCCTATGTTTCAATCAGGTATTTTATAAGCATATTCATGGAAACTGCTTTGAAATCCTTCTAGTAGTTTAAAAGATGTGCGCGGACAAACAAACAAACTGACAGCCGTCAGATTTGTAGTTCCATAGTTTGAAAATAGATTGCGTACTAAAACGATGTTTTGCGAAAAAATTGTAAATTTGCTTAAACTTTACGTATAATATTATTAAAAACGTAATAAGGTATTCAATAATTCCTAAAATAATGAGTGTAAATCGTAGTTTCACAAATATGAAAAGTGCGTCTATTATAGGTAAATACGACACTTTACCTGAATCACGCAAACGGGTTTTTTTTGCAAGTTAAACCGATACCCGGTATTGCTTTTACTTAGTTAGAAGTCATGTGTGAAGGTATTTGATCTACACATTTATAATATGGTAGGGATTCCAAAAAAAAAAACTATATGGGTTGGTAGACAAATTTTTCTTTTCTGTGGTTGGTAGGTACTCAAAAATTCTAAATATAAATTCTAAATAATAAAAACCGTCAGTAAACGGACTGTTTAGAGTATTTAGAATTTAACAATAGCACCGGAAGAAGTAATTAGCACATTTTGTTGAGCAGATAATGAAACCAACCTTGGGTTTGGGTAAAGCTACAAGCAAATTTGAATAACAGTAGCATTAAGACATGACTTTTTACCTGTCTGCCTAAAACGAAGGTAATGTTTTTCATGTATTTTCAGGTATATGTAATGTATGTGTCTTTCTATGATTATCTCCGGTAGTCTAAACGGCTTCACAGATTTGAAGTGCTTTGTGCCGTTAGATTTGTCTTTACTGTCCAAAATGTCAATGACTACATTTTGTAATCGGTTTTTTAGCATTAGTTTAATAATTATAATTGTTCAGGAGCATGTATTGGTAGATATAGGTTGTGGACATAAGGAAGCAGATTTCCAGTACAGGTAGGTAAAACTGATGTACGGGTCGGTAAAGCGAGTCGAACATTAATAAACCGGCATCCGACGTACTGGAGGTCATGGTGGTTACTGCTAACCGATTCACCTATTTTTAACCGACTTCAAAAAAGAACCCAACCCTTACCCCCCCCCCCCCCCCCCCTAACCCTTTGAGTTGGCCATACGCCCACCTCAAAACACGGGCCCGAATAGGTGTTTGCAAAATCACGCGAACGCGAATCCGCGCCGAGATACGGTTTGCGGTCGCGGGATTTTGCAAACTGCATCTATTCGGGCCCGCGTTTAGAGTTGGGTGTTAGGCCCCTGTTATATGTTTCACCGTAATGTTTTTAATGTATGTTCACCGATTTCTCCGCCAACTGTTGACCGAATAAAAAATAATGTTCGGTTCCAATTTGGTCCCATTGTCACTAAGTTAGGATCTGGTGATTGGATCTCAGAGAAATCGAGGGCAATCCTCAAATGTTATAGACACTTATTACGTTTTTCATATATTTTCGAAGTTGTTTTTTTTTACTTGTTCAATTAGTAGTGTAGGTATTATCTTTAGTAGAGTTCAATTGCACCGATCGGTTCCAAACCGTACAAGTTTACCTGTAGGTACCTATATATGTTGAAGTGGCAGTGGGCAGGGCACATAGCACGCAGAACAGATGGCCGATGGGGCCGAAAGGTTCTCGAGTGGAGACCGCGGACCGGTAAGCGCAGCGTAGACGTCCACCCACAAGATGGACAGACGACCTTAAAGAGACCGCAGGAAAACGCTGGATGCAGGCCGCTTCCAACCGGTCCTTTTGGAAATCGATGGGGGAGGCCTATGTCCAGCAGTGGACGTCCTATGGCTGAAATGATGATGATGATGATAACCTATATACCGGAAACCTGCTTCTACAATATTGGTAGATCTATTTGAAAACAAATCATATTAAGGATAGTTGATGACGCTTTACTAACTATATCTACTTTTATACCTATGTATTACCATCGACAAAATCATCCTTGGTATTACTCGTTTTTATCGAATGTACGATATTTGGTGGCTTCCTATCATTCTTCAGTATATTTTTGTTAATGAAAATATATAAGCACAAAACGCATTTTTTTAAAAGCATTACGATTATGATTTTTCGCTTTTTCAGGATGAGAACGACAATTTACTCAATCACGCGAAACACTGTCAAAACCCTAAGTTCCAGAAAATTCTATACGTCTTAGCGCAAAGGGAAGAAGGTGCCAGACTTTGGGAAAAGTTCCCAGATGAAAAGTTGGTAGATGTAAAGGTGGCTGCCACAGACCCTGGCTGGAGGCGGAAGGGCATCATGAACGCTTTGGTGGAAAAGACTGAGTAAGTATGGAAATTATTCAAAACTTACTAGCGGGGCTGGACTGATTTACCATTATTTTTATTTAGGAATAGGGTTGCGTTTGAACGCTAACTCGCCTGATGTTAAGCGATGATGCGGTCTACGATGGAGCACGTTTGCCTATAGAAGAAACCGATTCACCCATCGCTTCATCTTCGACCACATCTTCGCTTACCTACACGCTATTATAGTTGGTGGTCAAACACAGACTTATTCGCGATAAAGAAAACCTCATAGTCACAGGAAAGGTGGAAGAAAAGAGTATAATATTCTATACAAATCATCACCATCATCATCAGCCCGAAGAACTCCACTGCCGAACATAGGCCTCCACCTTAGACTTCCACACTGAACGACAGCCTGCCATCTGCATCCACTGGACGCCCGCGACTCTCACAATGTCGTCGGTCCATGGGAAGCCTACCTACGCTGCGTCTTCCAATTCGTGGTCTTGACTCAAGAACCTTTCCCCATCGGTTATCGGTTCTTTGAGCGATGTGGCCGGCCCATTGCCACTTCAACTTGAATGTTCTATCCAAATATATTTTGAAAATACGTAAGTTCTAAGAAAACCAATCTATACTTTCAGAACAGCCGTGAAACAACGAGACATCCGTCTACTAAGAATGGACTGTTCGAGCGCCTACTCCGCCAAGTCCGCAGAGAGGCTCGGCTTCACTTGCATGTACTCTGCCAAATACACAGATATCACAATGGACGGGAGACCGCTCGTGGTGCCTGAACCGCCCCATGTCCACGATAAAGTTTATATTAAAGAATTGTATGCGAGATAGATTAAACCTAATATGAAGCTGACCAGGAATTAGGCACGATTAAAATCATGTAGTCTTACTTTACCGCTAAACCGCTTAACGCAAATACTTTCGGGAACTTCGACTGTATGTAATGTAGTATAGAGTTTACTAGCCCGTCTCCAAACAACCTCGAGCTTTGTACATCAAAGGGTCATCAACAACATAGGGTTAAAATCATAAACTCTTGGCAAAAACGGAACTAAGAAATGTCACCGTATGTCAATATCAAAGTGAGAGTTTGGGTGTAAGTGTTACAGAATTAGCCTATCATGTTCCCACTCCTGGAACACAACCCTTCGGTCAAAGAGAGAGGATGGGCCATAATTCACCATGCTGGCAAGTGCATGTTGGTGAATGTCATGACTTTGAACTTTTGAGGCTCTTGGACATACCTACTTATTTCCTCACAATCATTTCTTTCACCGTTTTTGAGCGATGGCGTCGAAACTGCAAATCATTTATTTAAGTCCTAATAAATCATTGGTGATCATAAATGTCTCAACCATAAGGAAGTAAAACTGATAAAGAAACTTTCGAGCATTTGTCGGCATAGGGTGCAGCAGTGTTTTGGACACATCGCCCGATAGCCCTCCGACGCCCTGGAGAAGTTAATTGTGACCAGCAAAATGGAGGGGAAAAGACCCAGGGGGCGCAGCCCAATAAGATGGACCGACCAAGTGTCAAAAGAGCTCGGCACGAACATCTCTGACGCGGCGGGAGACCAATAGAGATGGAAGCAGATTTGTCACAAGATTACATAATGATCGGGAGCATAACGACGCTCAGCAGTGAGCAAACGAACTGAGGAGGACGAAATCATTAGTCGAGGATCGACCGGGTTCTGCCAGATTGTAAAGCGCACATGCTACCGCTCGGTCACCAACGCTCCCCAAAACTGTTAACTAATCCGTGGCAATAAGCTCACCCCCACATCTTGCAAAGCTGGAAATCCCACAACGTTCGATTTTTCCGCTCCTTTATTCTGTGGACCTGCAAGGTGTGGAATATCCTTCCCCCAAAGGTCTTCCCGCCGACCTTCAACATGTAGCGTTTCAAAAAGTGTCGGTTCCTGCTTACCATCAGGCGGATCGCATGCTTGTTTGCCGCTTCTTTATATATTTTTAGAACAGCTTAGTGAGTAGTTAGTGTAACGTTCTTAGTATTCGGTGAAAAGCGGCGCTGTTTTTCAGATACTTACCTACTATTTATACATCTCAGTCGGGTTATATTTTTTACTTGTTATTTCAATATGTGAGAAAATGATGGCACCATTTTAAATCTTGTGTAATTTTTAAACAATAGATTCAACGCATATATATGCAAATCAATGAGAACTAACGGCGCGTTCTGATTCACGTCAACGACGCAGCGCTTATGACACTCGACACGGCATAAAATTTATTCGTGTCGTTTTGGTTCTCATTAGCGCTGTTGGGGTGAATTTGGAATGCGTACCAAGTGACAAACTATCGATCTACCATCTATCTACTAAATAAATCAAGTATTATAGTTACTGTTTACATTTATTGTTATTTTCTAATGTTGGATAATGTACAAATCCAAAAAAAAACGTTAGTTTAAGTCAATATTTCGTTTCGCCTTCACACCAAGTTTCGTATATAAACTTGAGATCGTACCATGAGTCCTAAAAATTGATTGTTTTCTAAGAATATTACTCTAAAAGAATGTAACAAACAGTATGACACAGGTAGATAAGATATAGTCACTGTACATTAGAAATTATGCTGTACACTATACGATATAGGGTTCACAATTCAACTTAAATATTTCCAGAGTCCCGGAGTGATGTGAATAACTTACAAGTTCAAGATACCTACTCTATTTTAATCGATCAAACTCAATCAGTGTTATCATTTATTGGTTGATCGATCGGTATCGATATAATGCTACGACCGATCGAGTTGGTACTACTAACTACCCCATGCTCCACCACTCCACGATTGGTTGGTTTAATGTAAGATTATATTATAACAATGTTTTTGAGATTGTGGTAGCCCCAGATGAAGCCGATCGAGTCGGTACTACCACTTTATTTATTGTCTAGGCCGTTCTAGTCCGTACCTACCACCATATTTTCATGGACGATTGCCTAGGCTATATATGGTACTACCACACTTCCACACCTGTGCCTATAGGCTATATATGGTAGGTACTACCACACTTCCACGCCTGCATATCCCAAGCTAATCAACTACACTACTACGGCGGATTTAGCAGCCCAGTGCCGATAAGTTGATACTACGAAACTACGTTTAAGGCCGATCGTCGAACCCAGTCAAGACCGAACAAGTTAGTACTACCACACTTCCACAGCTGATTGCCCCAAGCCAATCAACCACACTACCACGGCGGATTGACCAAACCAATCGAGTTGGTACTACCAAACTACGTTTCTAAGGCCGATTGCCCGGGCCAGTAGAAGCCTATCAAATTGAAAATCTTACTAATATCGTACCTACTATAGCGGTATCCACAGAAAAGAGAAGTAAATAGAACGGAAATGAGAAGGAAAATCTGTCGCCAGGTATTCTGTATGAATGTTCATTCTTATTTATGTCAACGCGTCGAACTCCGCGTCACAGTTGCTATGGGTTTATAATATGGGTGCAAGTGGCTACAACAAATTTCTTACAAAAATGCCTTGACAGCCGTTCTAATTTAAACAAAAAATAAATTTTCTTTTCTGTGGCCGTATCTACCAGTATCCACACTGTTCGCTACAAAGATCTACTTCATTTAGGTAATTCTATATACGTCAATATATTTCTTATATTATGTAGTTAAATTCACCTTCATATCATCGTGAGTGTCGTACCATCCTTCCGGCGACTGTCCTATTCCAAACTCTGTTAGTAAACTATCTATGTGGTCTCTGAAAGGCAAACAAGGTTCAATAAGACACAATATAACCTTAGAAATGTTTGCTACGCATGGCTATCTTGCTCGCGCACTTCAAAGATATAAAATGTCTGGGTTAAAAAAAAGTCTATTTTGTTCATATAGACATTAAAAAAAAATTTTTTTATAAAACTGCTACCAGTTTAGACGTAATAGACCAGGGTAGAAGCCTTCTAAAATCGTAAAAAGTGAAAAAAAAAAATAGTAATAGGATGAAACCCATTAGAAAAGGAGGGGAATATGATAAAAATGAAAGGAAAAATAAATTACGGGCGATCTGAGTTCGGGAAGTTGGTTTAAGGGTAAAAAATGGTTTATCTCGATTTCCGGTAAAACTACAAGTCCTATGAAAAAAAGTTAAATGGCAAAGTTGTAGGTAATAAAAAGATCTACAACTATTATATAGACAATTTTTTTACATCTCAAAATTTATGAGAAAAATTCAAATAACCAAGTTTTTGGTTTTTTATTTTTTTCAAATTATTATTTTTTTTCTACGAAATTTGGTGAAAACTTTCCTTTTTATGTCCCAAATACACTGTAATTTATTTGATTTAAAATATTTATTTTTTCACCTTATTTTGACTTAATCTCAAAAAAGCACCCTAATTTTCAATCGAAAATTCTCGTGTCAAAATATTAGTTTTTTTTTAAAAGTCGGTGTGCTTTTTGTTCGTTGAAATCTCTACTTTCTGATGGTTAAAGATATCCATTACAATAGTAAATGTTCTCAGAAAATGCAAAAAATCGAAATCGACCTTGTACAAAAATATATTTTCAATAAATAAATACATTCTGAATTATATTCACATAATTTACATAAAATACAATTATTCAAAAGATCAACATTTGAGGTGAACCAAGTTCTATCACAAAGGTTCAAGTAGCGGCACGAAACTTTAGCGCTGACCGTTATTACGCAAAAGTAAAAAAATAGGTATCACAGGGGGGCCAGAGGGACGAAGGGTGCGCTTGCGCCGGTTGGCCAGCCGGTCATATTCCGTCCCCCGCACTGATACGACGCCCCGCGCACATCCAGTGTACATCCAATGACAGTACCCATGCGCAGCGCGTATCGTTCAGCGCTAGACTTACATGCCGCTACTTGTATAAGGGTCAAAATTGTATATTTTCCTACCTAATAACAATGAGGTAGCTATATAAATAACATACAGTATCATTGTTGGAGTGAAAAGATTTACAAAATATATAACAACTTTTACTCTATATTTACAATAATTTACTGTAAGTAAATATTTACATTGTACGTGGTAACTAATGAAATAAAGATGTGAAATTCGACTTGCGAGAAAATAGAAAGTTAGCTATTTTTTATTGTAAAATAGGCTTGCTCTTGGCCGCCAACTCGCCTGACGTTAAGCGATGATGCGCCCTACGATGGATCACGCTTTACCTAAAACCTCGTGGATGGATTTTGCGACGTCGCGCTTACATAGACAACAATTTAAAATAAATAAAATTATCGTCATCATCAGCCAGAAGATGTCCACTGCTAAACATAGGCCTCCCCCTTTAACCTCCACACTGAAGGACAGCCTACCTCTCACAATGTCATCGGTCCATCTAGCGGGAGGCCTGCCTACGCTGCGTCTTCCGGTTCGTGGTGGAAATAAAAGCACTAAGGGTGATATTGAAAAATTATTTCTATTCTTTTTTATAATGACATTGAAACAAGTTGTCATACTCGAAAATCAATTCTTATAAAATAAAATAAAACTGTTTTTTTTATGTTTACTGAACTTAGTAGAGCTTAGATTTTACATGAGTTTAAAGATGTAAAACGATTAGTTTTATATCTTCAAAAATGTTCAAAAGCACGAGCGATATAGATGAAGCACGGAGCATTTTAAATTAAATCAATGAAAGCTTGATTGGATCATCATGTTTTTTTTTTCTTTTTAACCGACTTCCAAAAGAAGGAGGTACTCAATTCGACTGTTTTTTTTTTAAATATACTTAGTTATAAAAAAATACTGTTAGAGCGAGAGGGCAGGTAATCCGTGTAATTGTACACTGATCTTCTTATTATGAGAATATAGAACCAACTTTCTTAGTATGGAATTAATCTTGTTCCTGAACTGACCTGAACACAAAGACACAACTCAACACAAACACAACTACAAACAAACACTCATTACATAAAAACTTACTCATACAACGACGAACGAACGACGGTACTCATTATACAAAGATGTTTGATATACAGGAGAGATGTCTATTTTAAATGCAAGATTATGAACAAATTCTACCTATTTAAGAATTCAAAAATATTAAAAAAAGTTTAGATATATGACTGGGTCGTAAATATTTTGTACTTCTCCTGCAAAATGACATGGCAAAGGTAGGTAGATTAATCAGTGACTCGTATTTTATACTTAATCATGGAAAAAGGCATATCTTGTATTTTAAACTTATCATGGAAAAAGGGAAGTAGGTAATTGTAGCTTAATCAGTGACTAGTTTTTTATACTAACTTATCATGGAATAAGGCATACTTATACGTAGTTTGTACTTATCATAGGAAAAGCCATGTAGGTAGTTGTAGTTTAATCAGTGACTAGTATTTTGTACTTACCATAGGAAAAGCCATGTAGGTAGTTGTTTAATCAGTGACTAGTATTTTGTACTTATCATAGGAAAAGCCATGTAGGTAATTGTAGTTTAATCAGTGACTCGTATTTTGTACTTAATCATGGAAAAACACCATGTAGTTGTAATTAAATCGATCATTGAATTAAAAACATGGATTCAGGGTCTACTGTGAAATTTACGAAGTGTCTTGAGTTTACCTATAAGTTGCATTTATTATACATTCAATTATAACACTAATTTATATCTTATGTCGTTTTAACCATGTGTAATTAGCAACAAATACTAAATGCATAGATGTCTATAATAGTATATATTGAAGTTTTAGTCTACTTATGGTTTGGAGATTTTGAAACGCCCATCCGATATCCGATACCGCGAAAACGGGGCGTTATTTACAATTTCTGTCAAGACGGATTTTGCCGACTTTAAGCAAAGCTATCAAAATACGTTCATATAACGTTGGTATGAAAAATCTGAATAGTTCATACTGTGGCCTTAGTACGAGCACTTGCGAAAAAGTTATCGTTACGTAAACGATAGCAATATGTATGAAAAATTTAACAGCGCCTCTATCGGACGTGAAATGAAACTGAATTTTTCATACATTTGCTATCGTTTACATAACGATAACTTTTTCGCAACTTCTCGTACTAACCCCACTGTTGTTTGCACAAATCGAATTTCACAAATGAATTCACAAATTCGCATCTATTAAAAAAATAACTACTCTACATTCACTACATTCTACATTTACTAATAAAAAGACAATCACTTCTTTTCATCCGCCAGCGCTTGTCCCAGAGAAGCGGTGGCTACGGTCGGGTTGGCGTTGGCCACTATTTTGTCCAGAAGCAAGCGAGTCTGCAGCTGAAATATTAGAGGATTTCAAGTTATGGTTAATTGTACACTCAATACTTATTATATGGGGTGTATCTCAATACGAAGGAGATATTGGAGGATATCATTGTACTTATCATTATAAACAGTTTTTACCACAGGACCAACCCTGAAATCACAAAAAAATCAGCAGTTCCATAGAAAAATGTCATACACAACGTAATGTATATAGGTACCCGATACCCGATATATTTCAGTGAAATATTAAAAGAAAATGTTTTTATTGGAACGAAGTTCCTTATCGCGCGTTGGGAAAGGGGGCTAGACGGAAAAATTCTTACGAAAAGTTGTCACGACACTTTTTGCTATAGTATTGTAAGCTGTGCGGCGTCGCATGTTTCTCTGTCTGTCTCTCTCTCTCTCTTATCTATAAGAGAGAGAGAGACAGACAGACTTCAGAACTTCGTTCCATCCGGTTGTCCCTTGACACCTCTCAAGTTTTTTTAGCTTTAGCAGCTGTAGAATAGAATATAATAAAAATAAATATGTGAAATTAATAGTACAACAAAAACAGCCATACGGCTACTTGGTTTAAGCGATTCTGTTTAAGTGATGCGAAAATTTGCGCGACCGCAAACCGTCTTTCGACGCGATAAGGTTCACTTACGTTCGCGTGATTTTCCGCTATTTCGAGCCCGTGTTATGAGGTAGCCGTAGGGCCCTGTATACTTTTTAAGTTTTGGTAAACCAAAGTTGTGAGCAAATAACTTTATTTGCTGAGTAGCTGCCTTAAAGTTTTTTTTTTTGATACTGAGTGACGAGACGAGCGAAGTCACTCGCCTGATGGCTCTTCACGCTTGCCCATAACAGCTCAACGCTCACACTCAGTTTGAACTTCAACAGTTCAAAACCCTGTATGGCAATGCACTGCGTTCGTCACCCCGAGATATAAGATGTCAAATATCTGTGTGCCCTGTAATTTCGCTGAAAAATTAGACGGTGTACAAGATTTTTGAAATAATTTTTGGGTACATAAATTATATAAGTACCCGATTCCCGTTATCCTTGGCAGCAGTCCTCACTCGCTCCAGCTCCTCCGCAAGCATTTTAGACCGCTCCTGGGCTTGTTTCCGCTGGTTTATGTACATGTTTCTGAAACGTTGAACCTCAATGCTAGATCTGAACAGAATGCTGGAGTGGACAAATAGAACAAACATCTTAGCACATTGCAGAATAACTTTCTTCTTACTTGGATGGGCATTTTTCTAGCATTTTAGCAAACATAAAATATGCTCATTACTAATAAAAAAATATAGATGTCTCATATCAGACAAACAACAGAGATATGGTAAGGTGGTGGTGGGTGCGAACCACTTCCGTGGGGTGAACGCATCTGACCTAAATCTGGTTTGTTACCTTTAGTAGAACTCAATCTGCAGACGAAGGCAAGGTCCTCCAAGTCCTCCAAGGTCCATTTGTATTTACTTGTGGACTATTTATTAGTTAGTTCATTGGTGATGCAACAAGTTTCTTAGAGTGGGTGAAAAATGAGTATGTGAGCCATGCTTACAGTTTTTGCGTTAAGCTGTTTATCAGTATAGTGTTTTCTTTTTTTCTTTTTTTAAGAAAATTTTAGATATTTGTAAACGACCGATAGTTGTACTAAGACATTTTTAGTAATTTCTTTCGCGATTTGAACTCATGTTTTTATATTTATCGCGACTCAGCTCGTTTTAGTCAGCTCGTGACCACGGCCAATTGTAACATGGTCGAAACGTTGAGCGAAAGGTATCTATTTTTACCTATATTTAATATTGCGCGATAAGTCCTGATAAATATAAAAATAAGGAATTTTTTTCTATTTTTCATTTTTAGGGAAACTTACAGCCTAATAGCATAAACTTAAAAATAGATTTGGTGACTGGGCCAATTACAAGTTTCCGCCTATAGAAGTATAATCCCTTGTTTGTCTGATCTGAGATTGACAATATGACTAGGTAATGTTAGCGTACTTTATTTAAGGTGCCCTTGGACATCAGTAAGTTTTAGCATAATTATCACTATCAGCCTACCATGTTCCCGATGCTTGTTGGTGAATGTCATTGAACTTTTAAGGTTTTTAGATAAACCAGTTACCTCACGATGTTTTCCTTCACTGTTTTTAAGCGATGTCATCGAAACTGCACATAATTTATATAAGTAGTAAATAAATCGTTGATGCAGGGCCGAGCATCGAACCAGGTGGCGTAAAGCGCACGTGGTACCGCTCAACCACCAAAAAAGTCTCAATTTTGATACAAACATACTAAATACATTTTTGGTAACTATGTACTTGACCGCTTTTAATGAAACTTTTGTTTGTATATTTAAATTATCAAAACAACCACCAAACAAATAATACAATTAGTATATAATTATGTATGTATTATGTCAATGAAAATGACGTGATGTACGGGACCCTATTACTGAGCCTACGCTGTCTGTCCGTCCTACCTTTTAACAACTGTATTTTTCGAACCGTAATGGATATCCAGTTGAAATTTTCACAAAGTATGTAATGTTACGGCGGATTAACTTAGAAATAATAGTAAAGTCAAAAATAAATAACCAAAGGGTGGTCCCCATACAACAAACGTATTTTTTTACGTATTTTTGTATTTGGTCTAATTGAATAATTTGTGTAAAAACGATAATACGCACATGCGTCAAACCTGGCATGATTATAGTTCATACTCTGAAGTATAACAACAAATAATAAATAATGGCCAAATGCGAGTCAATGACATAGGTATATATACAGAAACCTGCAACACAAGCTCTGCTTAGTGTAGGTTCTGTGGACCAACCTATTTGTTACTAGAAGCTAAAGTGTATTACTTATACATTAAGAATTTTTTATTTTTCTATTTGGCATTTTAGCTTATTTTCTATGAAATAATTTAATTTTTTTATTTATTTATTATATTTCTGTTCATTACCAAGTTAAGCTTTTAATGTCAAAGCCAAAATTACTCCCGGATTTTAACAACTTCAAAGAAAGAAACTTCAGCACTTTGCATAATCATTTACCTGATAACATACACCTGTAGGATGACGCCGAAGAATGCAATCCCGCAGCAGATGCCAATGATATAATAATTTGGCACTTTTTTTATACCAGCAAAGCCATAGTAGTTGGGCGAGGCTTTCTCATCAGTACTTGTGTTTTTAGTTGACTGATTGTTGTAGGATTTTCTTTTTGTAGTTTCGTAATAATAATTGTAGTCTCCATTTCGACACCTGGAATCAGTAAAGATGTTTCTTTAATAAGCTATTGGACATGTGTTTGATTTATTAGAACTAACAGGCTTAGTGGAAAATAAAATTCACCATCATCATCATCAGCCATAAGACGTCCACTGCTGAACATAGGCCTCCCCCTTTAACCTCCACACTGAATGACAACTTGCCATCTACATCCACTGGATGCCCGCGACTTTCACGATGTCGTCGGTCCATCTAGTGGGAGGCCTACCTACGCTGCGTTTTCCAGTTCGTGGTCTCCCCACTCAAGAACCTTTCTACCCCATCGGTTATTGGTTCTTCAAGCAATGTGGCCTGCACATTACCACTTCAACTTGCAAATTTTAATAGCTATGTCGATGACGCTGTCTGATGATGAAAATAAAATAAAAGCTGTGCAAAGAAGTACGTCTTTTTATTGAGTGACGAACAGACTTGTGTAGCAGAGATGAGGTGAATTTTATAGCGAAGTCAAGCCGAGCATGATAAAGTGGCTCACCCTACTCTGCTAACATCGTACCTATATACTCCACCTCACTCAGCACCACTATAATCTGCTCTTCTTGTAGTCTGCCTACTATAAAATTTGATCTTCTTGTCACCATAATTATGACTGTTTCCATTAAAGTGTAGCGGAGACCAGATGTGGAGTTCTACATTGTTATTGGTCGATTCCGGCACGTCTCCACTCTGCCTATGTAGAAAATGACCCATCGTTCATAATGTACTTTACGCGCGACTCTCTGGGTATTGAAATCCGGCTTCCTGCAGGGCTTGCATGCGTACCGTGACAAAATTTGAGAACTTTTTATTGTGCCAGAGACAGGCATATACAAAAAAGTGGGCGCCTTATCTCATTCGCACTCGACAGTGACGATAAGATTTCGTCGTGGTGCGCATGTAAAAGGCTGCAAGGCTGTCTGTTGTGACAAAGCACAATATTTATGGTGTTTTAATGGTAGCAGTTGAAACCATGTACATACCAGTGGATAATGAAGAAATGAGTTGTATGTGACTTTTACTTTTGTAAATAGACCGTTCAGTACTTAAATATAGTAACTTACTTGAAAAGAACAATAACTTACGTGTATGGAGCTGGTCTATAGACATACGAATACGATGAATATGAAGGCGTGTTTGTAGATATTTCAGTAAGATTGTCATACTGCGCTCTGCTGCTAGGCTTGCCGAGTACGTTATATGCTTCTACAATGCGGACAAACTTTTCTTGCGCTTTTGCATCTTTGTTTTTGTCTGGATGATACTGTAATATAAATTATAAAAACTCTAAAGAATACATTTTTACAAAAAAATATTTTTTTATGGGCCTAAATTATGAGTGTTAAATATTCAGAGGCCGCATCGTACAAGTTACGAGTAAATTTCTCACTTAGTGCCTCTTGTTCTGACTAATCTAACATGGTATTGCTTTGTCTTTCTACCATCAGCTGCAAAATTTGAAGGCTTTGACTTTTTGCATCTTGCAAAATTTTGTGCACTCCTCTCAATGAACTTCTACCACATTATTGAGTCTCTGGTCTACATTATTTGTGGTTTCTAGGGCAGCAAATCAGTTCTCCAGCTTTAACTGGCACATTTCAGATCCAATCGCAGATAGAAGCAGGTTCAGTCATAGTCAACACTGTTCGAACTTGCTTCTATCATCTTCATTATTCATTTCTTCTATTCATCAAACAAATTCATTCAAATTTATAATTTAGAGTACCAGTTATGTACCAGTCTATGGTCACGTAAAAAAACTTTCAAAAGAATTTTAAATGCCACCAATCTTGAACTGTCTTTCAGTTGTATCAAGGATGGATATGGTTGTATCTAGGACTGCACATTTAAAAAAATGACATGATATTTGATGAAAATTAAAAAGAAATACATTTTTACATGTTTATTAAATAAAGAACAGAACTAGTTTTACACTTCCATTAAGAAGATTAACCTTGATTTTCCAAACTTTATATTTCTTGTGGACTGATTTCTTCAGTAGCCCGGAGAAACACCATTTAAAACCTGGAGTTTCAAGAGTCAAATCCATACATATAATTCTGATGTCAACCAGTATCCCGGAGAAGCATAGTTCAAACCTGGAGTCTTCATATAAAACCCGTAAATATATGATGTCAACAGGTAGCCCGGAGAAGCCCACTTCAAACTCAGAGTCTTTGTGTCAAGCCTGAAGTTATATGATGTCATCCATAGCCCGGAGAAGCACTGTTCGAACCCGGAGTCTCTAGGTCAAACCTGCAGTAGATATATGATTTGTAGCCTGGAGAGGCACGGAGTTTCTGGGTCAAACCTGGAGGGTTGGCAGCCTCAGTGCCATAACTAGGGCTATATCAGCGGTGCCCAGGCACAGGGCACACTCTGGAGGGGCGCAGAAATGACAGCACCAGGACCAAGTTTTGTTTTCAAGGGTGCAGTTATAGAAGCTCGCACCAGGCGCATAAAACGCTAGTTACGGAACTGAGCAGCCTTAATTGTATCTGAACTGATATAAATCTGAACCATGTGCGGATACTGCAGCTTTCAAGTCTTCATATAAATGACGGCTAGTGACAGAAAAAAATCGAAATGAAAATAAACCGTTACTGTTACATATTCACGCGTTCGGCCAGGCCAAACAGCTGTTGTAAATTAATTGGTTTCTGTTTCTATCTCAAGTTTATGAAATTATTTTAGGACCTTACCTCCTTACTCATTTGAATAAATGCTTCTTTGATATCTTTATCACTGCAATTTCTTCGTAGTTTAAGTACATCGTAGTGATTTTTTCTGGCTAAACTGAAAGGAATTAAACAAAAAAATAAAATCAGTTCTGAATTGGGTAACAAAAATAGAAATAGGTAAAACAAGTTTTATTCTTACCTGTACAATCTTACACATTTTATAATTGACCTATAATCGGGACATT